>JBBELK010000126.1:0-1244818 GCA_037783545.1 Henricia sp. BOLD:AAB3569
AATTAGAGTCTAAAATAGGACAGCAAAACTCACTTCCAAACTCTTCGCCTTCTTGAATGGTCTCGGGCATGTCGCGATTATTTGTCTCAGGGAGGAGTAATGCCAAAAAACCGGCCAGCAGGGAACTTCCTCCGAACACAAGAAGAGGGATAGGCGCCCAGTATTTGGCCATGATGAGGATAAACGGCGCAATCAAGCCACTAAGACGGGCCGCCATAGAGGACATACCCATTCCCATAGTCCTGAAACAAGACGACAGAAGAGAAGAGAAAATATGTCCTGCGAACGGTAGAGCAATATAAACTCCTACAAAAGTTTGGGAATTTGTTAGTACTGTTTGTCATACAATTAGGAAGTGCGGTTATTTACCTTTACAATGGTGACCCATTTAACATGATCATGCATTTGTGGGAAAAGCAGCAAAAAAACATGCCAATATTTCTTGTTTATTCTTCGTTACTGATGGAGATTTCATTGTTGAACACATTGTAATGGGACATGTTTGGCAAATTCTGTTTGAGACCCACTCGCATTCTCAACAGAGTTGCTTGACCCTCAAACAAGTGACTGTCACATGAGGTGCCATTACAAAAGGAAGTTACATGTAATAAGCTTTTCATTGATAGATTAATGATATATCATGTTGTATATACAGTTGAAGTCAGAAGTATAAATACAATTGTACGCAACCAAGCTTTAAAACTGGTTTGCTTACACCATTTTTGTAACAGTCTTTACTAAATTCTTCATTTTGTGGAATTCCTCACGTGCATGCAGTACAACTTACTCTTTCGCGTTTAGGTCGACCGGTTATGGGTAAAAAAGGCGTACTAGGACGACCGACCGCATTAGGGCGACCGATAGCCGGTCGTCCTAACGCTAAGTGCTTCAAAAACCATCTTTATTAGGTCAAAAACCATTTGTATTAGGTCACAAACCATTTTCGTCTAGGTCGCAAAACATTTTTTTCAGAGAATTATAGGTCGAGAAAATGTGTGTCAATTCATGAGTTTCTTTCCGACAATTTTGTGGTTTTAATGGTCTCTGTAAGCACTCTACCCAAAACGGTCTTCCTAATACGGGAAAAGTAGTTATCAAACTTAAAACATAGCTTGTATACCTTGCAATGGTTCGGGTAGTATACAAATACAGCATGGTTTGAGGGGAAGTAGTGGGAATTACTGGTCCCGAGGTGTAGGTCAGCTTGACTACCTCTCGACGCGAAGCGGAGGGAGGTAGTCAAGCTGACCTACACCAAGGGACCAGTAATTCCCACTACTTTCCAGAAATAGACCATGCTGTATTTGTTTTACTACACCTCATAAATTTTCATGAGCAAATTGACAAAATAACAGATTCAAGGCCAGTATACAAGACAACAAACAATTATTTTGTCGTAATCCAAACTCAGAAATGTTGCCATTGTTGTTTATGAGCTGCAGAGGTCCGTACCATGGCAATAGCGTTGAATTAGTCTGGTTCCGTGAAGATTCCAATACATTTTTTACGAGGCGGGTTCCAGAGGGAATTTTTGGTGCTACCAGAAAAAACTACCGCACGGCAGCCAGTTGGATACTCACCGGGCTGACGTCACCTGGGCGCGTAGCATTTTTACTTCCCAATCGCGCGGCTGAATCGGCCAATGACGCGCTCCAATTAGCTTATGAATATTTATGAGGTGTAGTAATCCTGTTTACCATTTTGGGTGATGACGGTAGTGGTGTACAAGTATTTATACTTCTGACTTCAACTGTATATACAACATGATATTAACAGGTCACAAATAACTGAGATATAGGTGATGGAAAATAAATTTACAAAAAGGTTTAGTCTAACACTGCCTCAAGATTAGTAACTGGACAGCTTTCCAACCTGAAGAGCTTTCAAAATGTACTCAGCATTTAAAACAAATGTTCACATGAATCACGCGAAAAGATCCGAAGTTTGCAGTGTTGAGATATCGGAAATTTCTTTTAAAAAAGTACAATGGTTGCCCGTTCAAATAGCACAGACATTTTTTGAAACAAGACTATTTATGTTCTCCAAAACAGTTTATTTCCTACCTCACAGGAGTTGGATACAGTTCAACTGAATAGATGTAGATTATGTTGAAAGATCCCGAAATGGCAAACTTGCCAATCATAGCAACGGTTGCCCTGGCGGCGCCGGGAGCTGTATGGCCAAAACAAAAGGTATATAGGAAAGACAAAATGAACATGTCAGGATATAGGAAATTTTACCTTGAACAAATTCACTAAGATAAATCCTTATTTCGTGCAGTTTGGTAGAATTATTGTAGCACGTATTGAAGGTTGGTTAACCCAGGTTGGACTCCTTTGGGATACTGCCAAACGAGGTTGGAAAGGTGCCAAACGAAGTTGGAAAGGTGCCAAAACGAGGTTAGAATGCAGCTCGATTCTCTTGCCGTTCTAGTAGGCACGTCGCGATCACAAGAGATATACTTAATGTCATACACTGAAAACTTTATTTCGTCAATTGACAAAAACAAATTAGTCATACACCGGGTCTTATTTGACTAATTTCTAATTAGTCATACGTGGTTCGAATTTACTAATTTTAATTAGTCATGAAAAAGGGTCTTATTTGACTAATGTAAAAAATGATTAGTCATGCGGGAAAATTTATTTGTCATGCGGGAAAATTAATCAGTCTTGCACAAAAAAATTAATTAGTCCTGCAGAAAAGTCGATTAGTCTTGCAGGAAAATTAATTAGTCCTGCAGTAAAATTAATTAGTAATGTAAGTTAGTCAGCAATACACGGTGTGTTTCGTATAATGGACTGAAATAGGCCTACGCAGAATACGTGTAATGACTGCACGGTGTGCTGTGTTTAATAATGCAAAAGTTTTAATTTGTCATGCACCAACAAAGATTTGTCATGCACCAACAAAAAATTGTCAACTGACAAATTGTACACATTACTAATCCTTTTGCCCTTGTTTGACTAATTTTCCACTGTGATTGACTAAATAAAGTTTTCAGTGTAAGCTTCGCAGTACAAAAAGCTCGAACTTACAAATAACAGTGGTTGTTAAGCAGGCAACGCCCCCTACGATGAGATACAGAAAGAGCATAGGTCGACGGCCGAACATCTGGATGGTAATCCAACTTGATAAATAGGCTGGGAGTTCCACGGCACCGGACACGAAAGCAGCCACGTAGTCATCTACACCCAGATCTGAGGTACTCAGGGACAAGCCGTAGTACACCAGACTGTTCACAAACCTAACATGCAACAAGAAGCAGCACTTAGAAGAAATAATCAATCAATCAATCAATCAATCAATCAAATGTTCAAAAGGCAATTGCACGAGAAACCATTTCGACGGTTCGGGAATAGTTTCACTTGACGAACCGTCCAGCACAGCCGCGTAGTCGCGGAGGAACGATGTGATGTCGTTCCGGGATGCTGTAAATTAAATAATAATAATAATCAATCAATCAATCAATCTGTATAGACCGTTTGCACTGGCGGCCATGACAGGGGCCGTTTTAAAATGATGTGACAAATAGATCCTCGTGCACGAGGTACGGTGACAATGTGACTGCCCTCTGTCATGACCGCCCGCGCAAAAGGTCTATTAGCTAGATGACCAGGGCGGATTGCAATAAAATCGACTTAGCCACTGGTCTAAGACCGGTCTTTTATAGCCATTGTTCAGCCCACGGCACCTGGCCCTGCTAATAACTGTCTCTTTCCCCATTTTGACTTTTCGTTCACCCGAAACCTAAAAAGTGAAGAGCGTGCTTCTCTATAAACGTTATTCACGTAGACGCTATTTTAAATCGTGTCCTCTGATTATAAAATCAATTATATAAAATCTAAACTTATGTTATATATACCGAGCAACACAAGAAATGCATATTTTCAGTTTAATTAAAACTTGAAAATATCTGTTGTAATTAAGCTGACATCGAAATATTCACATAACAGCTTCGTTGTGCATTACTGCATAAAACTTGTCAATGTGCTGAAAATGTCCACTCTCAGATTGACCGATTTGTTTTCAATCAAAAAGCAGACAATTTTTTTTTGCGTTTCACATTAGTCCGCTACCTTACAATCATCAGGTTACATTTTACAGAAGCGATTGAGAGTACACGATTGCACCCCCCTCCCCCCGCCCCCACAACCCACCACCCCCCCTATGGGTGCACCCAAGTAAATAGGCAGAGATCTGTGCGCCGAGCTCATGAATATTTTGTATGCCCTCAAATTCTTCTTTATTAGGGAGAGTTGCGAGCTGAACGAGTGTGGTCTTGTGTAGAATATGATTATCGTCGCGATGTGGGGTACTTTTTCTTCCAACTATAAACATTTTAGACACTGTAGCTCCTAAAAGTGGCCCTATTTTGCCCAGTAGCGTATGTGCCTTTGTTCCAAAATGGATGCAGGTCTGATTAGCAAGTTTCACTACTTGTAGGGGTAGTTTTGTTTCAAGTGGAAATTAGGGAATAAAAGTGACGGATTATCCCCATACAATTGAACAGAATTGAAAAGATGAGAAATCAGTGAGTATTCTGGTTGTTGTCCTGAGAAGCTGAGAGAGTTGTGAGTATTTTTAAATGATTTTTGAAAATTGGGCATTTAGCATTGGTTCCTATGGGAGCCCTATTTACCCTACACCCCCAACCGGATAAAAGCTGAATACACAATTCATTTGCTTCGCAAAAATGGGTTAGCAGTCAAAATTTGGTGTCAACTTGTGTTCTTAGCATAAGTAGCAGAACACCAATCGAATTTTAATACGCATCATGTTATGATTTTGATTGCTTACCCATTTTTGCCAAAGCAATTATTGTATTAAAGGAAGGACAACACTTGCAGTGGGTTGCCTAACTCTGTACACTTGCAAGTCACCATCTTTTGCAGTTCGGCGCTCGGAGAGGGCGTGTGTCAGGTCACAACAGATTTTACACACTTCAAGTCGTGTCGGAGTCGGGAAACAAGGCATCAATCTTGACGTCATCCATGCAATCGTTGCATGGTTGAAGTCATCATCCCTTTCAAAATTTCAAACATGGCGCAGCACATAGTCTGTTGCATTAATTGCAGAGTTTTTCATCATAATCAATTGTGTTGTTGCCGACGTTGAAAACGAGATTCTCTGATTCCCATGAAGGTTTATATACCGGCCAATACATCATTAATATTTTTCATTAACTTCCTTTAAGCATTTCCCCCCTGCTAAACAGCTTTACAAGATTCGCCCCAGTTTTTCTCTGAACGTAAAATCTAGGGTTGTGTTAAAGAACCACATAGGATTATGCACCGTATCTAGACGAGGTTACTGTATAGTTTAGTTTTAATCAGAATAAATATAGGTTGAGTTGTCCGGATTCACGAGTGACTCATATCCTTTGTCAATTATTCTTCGGCCTAACAGGATGAATTTATACTTATTTAAACTATAAAAGCAGCCAACTGCCTGATCATACCCTGGAAAGGGGGATAGATTGTTTCATAATTCATAAAATTCATATCTGTTTTTATTTGTTCAATTTGTTTAATAACCTCAATGGCCAGAGATACCAGGTGTATTCTTCATGAAATAATCATCTGCGGGTTTTTAAGTGCGTTACACAACACACTGCACAAACGGCTTCACATCCCTTCCGAAGGATTAATCGATTGTGATCGAGTATATTGCTCACGGGCACAGGTGCCACGGCCGGGTATCGAACCCACAACACCAAACCTTTACCCCTGTTACGAAGCACTCTTCCGCGTAACCCAGGAAATGCGTAACCCAGCAAAACAAAGGACTGTCGGAGAATGTCAAAAAAAAACTAGGTCTCTGTTTCCTTACCAATTGAAGAATATGTTGATAGTTTTCTTGCGCATATTTGGAGTACGGAAGAGATCAATATAGGTCGGTTGGCGGACGAGTACTGTCTTCGGCTTTGGGGAAGAAAAAAATGAAATAAATCTGTTATTCAAATACAATACTTGTAAAGCAACATAACTCCCCCCCCCCCCTCTCAAACAAAAACCTAAGACCGAGAACAGGACGGAGGAGACCGAAAGAATTAACAGGTTTCTCGTCCGAACCTTTTAACAAAAATGGGAAGGCCTACTGATCTATTTCTTTTCGAAATATTGTTCTCAGTTTATGGCCGCTATTTGAAATCGTCGGTTTCTTGTTGGTTTGAAGTTTCTATAGGCCTACCACTTGCAAGGCAGCAATCTATAAGAGGTATAGGAGCTTTGTCCCTGTACGTCTGGTGTTTCTTTGTCACATATTCAAATTAAACAAATGCCTCAAAACATGGCCGCTGGTGAAAACAAAAATGTATATTTAAGGCCAGGGAATTCGGTGGAAGTTGGTTTAAAGTTGCTTTTAAAGGGCCCCTTATTTAGGATTTTTTATCAATGAAATCTATGCTTTAAAACCACTCTACTCAGTTAAAGTCATAAAAATCCTATTTGGAGCTTGCTTTGGGGGTTAAAACAAAGGTTTTTAGTTGTTATGCTAATGTAAATATGCATATTCATGGCCAAGGTCACGATGTCACAAGAGGCAAACACAGGAAAATCACATTCAACTGTGCACAACAGATTCCACTTTTTTCTCAATTTTCCTGAAACTTTTGTAATCCATGGTTGTTTGAGTTTGTTTTACATGTTGCATGCTGTAAGCCATTACAAAACTGGGGGTAGAAACTGCAGCAATTTGCCACAAGTGCAACTTGAAGTCTTATGTTTTTTCTTAACTTTTCCCTTCTGTCTTCCTTACGTGATGCACTCGAAACAGCGCCCTCTGTCTGTGATTTATTGCAATGAAATCTTCAAAGTTGAAAAAGGCTACATTTTATTTATTCAAACATTTTTACATCCAAACGAACAATAGTATGTCTTGCTGAACAAGTAATCCGTCATTATGAAGCAAAGCTTGGGAACAAAGTTGTTACATGTCACAGGCCCTTTAAGTTGGCAGCAACACCCTTCCGTAGTCATCGCAGTGCCTATAACACAAAAGGTCACGTCATACACTGCTTGCAGCTAGAGAGGAAACACCTGCTTTGGTATATCACACCAATTTGGAAGCCTATACCAAATCGAATCAATTTAATTGCTTGGTGTCATCACTTGGTATAGACTGTGGCCAGACTTCCTGTACCTTTTCCTGCAGGTCATTTTCAGGTTCTTCGTTCAACAGATGCTCAGGGACCTGGCGGCCGTTGATCTTGGCAATGCGTTTGATCGTCTTTTTTGCTTCCTTGTACTTTTTCTTCGAAATTAGCCATCGAGGGGATTCCGGCAAGAACCTGGAAGGAAATACAGATTAATACCTCCAGGATTCTGTATAGACGATGTGCCGCCCTCTGACGTCACAACAAACCAAAACATGCCCGGCGTTGTGCGAACGCATCATGTTTTAGTAAATTTGGTTTATAGGTCGCATGCTCAACCGTCTTTGAATCGTCTTTGAAGTACAAAATTGTACTACTCGGCTATAGAATTGACCTATAATTGCTATCAAATTGACCTATAATTTGAAATTTGCCAACTGAAATCCCACAATGTCTGTATGGTAACGGAAAAATCCTCATTTGTGAGAGACTTGTGAGAAAAGTACTTGTATTCGTATACTCTAAAATGCTTTTATCTAATGGACACAAAAACTTACAAAATTAATAGGAAGATAAGTAACCATGGCAACGAAATAGCCAACTGTAGATGGCGCCATTCTCGGATGAGATATGCAATGACGGCCAACATGGCGTATCCCACCGAAAACATCACTCCCAGAAGTGTCCCTGCCAACGACCGGTAGGCGGGGCCAACTATTTCTGTGGCTAAAATGTAAGGGAGGGACAATATTAAAAATGCATTAAAATTCCAACGAAAAAGTGTCTGTCCTCTTCAGCCTACTTGGATTCCCTTCGCAGCGGCAGATTTGCCACCTTTCTGCTTCGAGACATATTGGCTGGTATAGTTTTTCCCGGCCAATTTTCTAGTTTTTCTGATCATTTTCGCTATTGCTCATTCAATTTCACGTACTTTTTTTCACACCCGATCAGACTGAGATTTCTTTTTCGTGGATGGGGTATCAGGGGCGGATCCAAGATTTTTACTAGGGAGGGGTTTTTCCGGTGCGAGTGCCGATGAAGTCGCTCAGCGGGTCTGGGGGAGGGGGAGGGGGGGGGGGGGGGGGGGGGAGGGGAGGGGGTAGCCAGTCATATCGGCTTATTGCGGACAGGCGGACGCACAAAATGCATTAAATAAAAAAATGTTTTTGAGGCAACCAGCATTTTGTTTCAAACGTTCGTGTTCGTTTTTGTGCATTATATTTTGTTTTGGTGCGTAATCAGTGCTAAATATGTGGCATTTTTTGCTTCTTTTGACGATCGTTGCATTCATTAGCAAAGGTCAGACGTACAGCCATGCCTTTCGTTTCTATTCCGTCTTGGTGCAATTATTTTCATCACCTGTCTGTTCAAATTAATTATATTTTTTAATTAATCTTCTCTCCCCTATTTTCTTTGGGGGTTACTTTTAAAAATCATTAGCTTTGTGGAATTTATAATGAAACAACTGAGTCAAAGGACATAAGCTAAATCACGAAATGAAAAGGGAATTTTTTTTTCACCATGTATCTTTTGGGAAAGTTTTCTTTTGCTAAATGATCTTTTGGGGATTTTTACTGATATTGTCAGTATAAAAACAATGAACAAATCTTTAGAAATGTTTTGATGTTGATGAGTTCACTAATCTTTTTCATTTCCAACCTGCTTTTGTAAGTTTTGTCTTATGAAGTTGTCGCTGATTAATTCAATAATTATTATAGGAATATTGCCACGAGAGAATTCCTCAAAAGATGCTCCTACAAATTTGAAAAATGTCACCGATGCGATCCTTTTAATTTGAAAGCACCTTTTACAAAGACGAACGGAACTTAAAGACGATGGAATGTGCAAAGATTGAAATTGATTGATTCTTTTAGATTGTTGACTGACAATCAGCGTGGTCATTCGAATTCATTCTAAATTGAATGAGCACGGCGCTAAATTGAATAAAAACTTGATGAAATTGGCTGGGAAAACCTATATTTGATAAAAGTTTCAACGAAAAAAATGCTGAAAGATAGAGACCTGGACTTTTTTTCTGGATTCTGTGAACGTGTTTTTTTTTTCAAAAAAGAAAGAGTTGCCGTGTTGGCGTCCACCTCATAGGATTACGCACACTTCCGCACTGTAAAAGAGTGACTCTACATCATGCATGTGATTCTACCAAGTTCATTAACCTGAAGTGTTGCGCTGTGCAATGCATACGCCTCATGATGAGGCGAGTGTCACCTCATGTTGAGGTGACTGTCACCTCTTGTTGAGGCGAGTATCACCTCAAGTGTTTCATGTGCCTGGTGTGAAAGTCAAAGCCTACATGGAAACACTTCATGCGAGAGAGATGAAATGATTGTCAGTAAAAATGTTTTCATGGGCAATCATCTTGCACGTCAGGTGCAACACATGCTGCTCAGCACGCTCTGTTCACTGCTTCACGCACCTTGCGTGACCATTCAACTTTACTTTTTAAATTTACTGGCCCCACATGTGCATGAGGCGCGAGTTTAACATGTATGAGGAACAGTGGTTTAATCTACTTGAGCTACTTGGGGTGCTAGTCACAAACACACCAGGTACCTCATCCATAAACAGCTACCTGCCTCATGTGTTCATGATTTTGGGACAAAAATGTGTTAGTACAGTGTCGGGCCGTGCGGTGGCAAAGCCTTTCAATGAATCTTACGTTTGCAAATGCGCACAAGGTTTACTTTGTATAGTACTTGAAATAGCCGTCTCACAGTAACAAAGCCTCTGCCAAACATTATTATGTCTGTAACTGAAAAACAGGGGAACATAAATAAAAGAGAACAGTGCTCACATTGTCATGAACTGTCTATTAATGCCTAAGGGTTTATTTCGTTTATCCGCGGTCTTGAACACCGACATCGCACTTTTCGAAAACAGCGCGACAAATTGAAGGTCGTATAGTCTTTTTGAAACACGGAACAGAAAAATATAGGAAAAGTCAGTTAGGTTTAGAGGCGCGAAGAAGATCCAACACGACAAACACAGGAAATTTCAAATTAGAGGGTGGATTAGTTACCGACAGTTCCAAATTGTTTCAATCGTCACTAGTTCTAAAAAGGTTCAAAATGACCCATACAATAAAACTGTGCCATACCTAACACAAAGGCAATTAAATACACGCCGAAATTAGCTCCAGCAATGAAGAACCTCAAAGCGGTGTAAGTAGCGAAGTTTGGAGCAAAACTGGTGGCGATACTGACGATGGTAGCGACGGTGAGACTGATGATAAATGTCAACCTCCGACCACACCTGAAAAAAAAGTATAAAATATTCCTGATATTCATATAATTATAAAAAGCACTGACGTTCTTTTGTTTTATCTTAACGTGCTCAAGGAAGGAATTTCTCCAATGATTTAAAAGCTTAACAATCATATAAAATACCCCAAAAATACTATTTATGACAAGAAAACAAGAAATTTGCAAGGACGTGTGTTAAAGAAACAGGCTCGTCACTGTCGTCAGCAATGCGCGCGTGCCAAATTCGTGCCACGAAATACGCAGCTCCATAGCAAAGGCGTTGAGCTGCGTATTTCGTGGCACGAATTTGGCGCGCGCGCATTGCTGACGAGCCTGTGCCTTTAAGGTAAAAATTAACAACTTGGCCGTAAAAAGATAACACGACAGAGCGGTGTGTTATTTCGCTTCAACACCAAAATTGCAGATTGGATTGTGTTTTGCATTCAAAAGATTATGCATAGCTAGCTGTAGCACAATTGTACTCACATTGAAACCTTTAAGCAAATATCCACATGCACAGGATCAGTATTTTCATTTTTTTAAATTAGGGATTAAAAGTAGGTTTGGCTAATCTTAAACATACGTTTAAAACCAGCTAGGGGTCCTGGGCACTGATAATGCCCGAGCCGTCAGGCGATTTGTATCAAGGTTCCATAATGTAAGTATATCAATTCCGCGGTGCGGAACCGTAGAGAGGGACAAACACTATAAAATCACAATTTTTTGTATGCGGGAAAAAAAGGGGGTAGGTGTATTCAACTCACTGCTTTACGCTACCGATAATGAAGAGATATGGTATCAAAATGTTAACACTCGGGGGCGGGGCCCTGGGGTTGGTGTTAAAAAATGTGATCTGGTCATACTCCTTTAATAACATTTTAAAATAATGTTTGCACATAATGTTTACAGATACTGTTTTTGCTAACAATACCCACAATAAATGACGTACAGGTTGTTAGGAAACATCCCACCAATATGGTTTATGGAAAATGCATGCGGGGTTGCACTGCACCATGCAGAATGCGAACATTTCACAAAAATGATAAGTGTGCAATTGTTGTTTTCTCGTCAATGCGCGACTGACAAATTCGTGCCATGTATTTCAACGCGCTCCATACCTTGCTCCGACAGCCGCTCTTACGGTCCCAGAGGGTGTAGGGTCATGGTGCAGGCTAATAGCCTCGTCCATTCTGCAAATAGGGTGTGTACCTTTTCGAAATCAAATATTTGTCACAGAGAACACACCCTTTGTAAATTCATGACATTTAGTATCAGCCATATTCACATTATATTACAGATATGGTCACATTTGCTTCAAGAAGGTGTCATATATTATGGTTTAAGTGACCATGTCATACAAACGACATACAAAAACACACACAACTAAGCGAGCGCGCGTTATTCGATTAGCAATGCATAAACACACTGTGGCGAGCTCGCATAGATAATGAGCCTCCACACTCTGGAATTGTAAGAGCAGCTTCCATACTCGGGCAAGGTATGGAGCGCGGTGAAATTCCTGGCACGAATTTGTTCGTGGTGTAGTGACGAGCCTGCTAGCTGCGTCTTTACAAATATACATGTACCACGATACAAATGTGAACAAACGTCCATGAGTTTGGGAAAGTGAAATTTGGGAAAGTGTTTGGGAAAGCGACATTTGGGAAAGTGAAGTTTTGATGCAATGAAAAACAACTTGGCTCCACCGGGATTCGAACCACGGACCTCAGGCTGCTTGATGTGCAGACGCCGTACCAGTTGAGCTGTAAAGCCAACTGGTGGTCTCGAAACACGGTATTGCATCCTTACTGGTTGATGTACCACCTCAAGTTTTTTGTTCTTTTTTTTAAAAACATGGGCACTATTGGAAGGGGCACACTTATGGAAATTACAAAAGGGTACTTACATATATGGGTTTATCAATATGGGAAAGCGGAAACCAAAGAATTTGAATGGCTTGTGGGGCTGCACTAAATCGGGTTAGATACCTGGCCGTGGTACCTGTGCCCTTGAACAAGACACTTAAACACACTTGCTCCATCCTTTGGAAGGGATGTAAAGCCGTTGGTCTAGAGTGTTGTGTAACGCACTGAAAATACCCCAGAGCACTCTTTCGTGAAGAGTAAGGGGATTCCCCGGTGTCTTCGGCCGTCGGCTGCCAATGGCGCCACCCACCTATATGTATCTTGGTGTTTAGGTGGAACATATCTGTATACTTGTAAGCTTCATGCAATTAATTCGGCCTACGGGCTACGAATTGAAGTTCATAAAACTCATTTAAAAAAATGTGCTATGCATGCGCCTGTCCTAATCCCACTCAAGGATTTTGGTTGTCTAAGTCATATGTTGATTTCACTAATCAAATTTGATCTACGTTTTATTACCAAAACACCAGAAACATCTGTTGCACAGTCGTAGATTTCCATTAAAGATAGCCTAAATTCATTACTATAATGCATAAAATAAAAACGCGACTGTTGTATTTAATACTGTGAGAAACCACAGTATGTTATGCACATACATTATGCATTTATTTTGTTTGACTGCATGAGGTGGATCAAAACGACAATTTCTCCAGGCTAGAAGCTATATATTAACGTTAATGAGGTCACGTAAAATGTAAAAATGTTGTTCCGGATGAACAGACGTTTATTAAAGGCTTTGTTTTCAAAAGGAAATGCGACTCTGCATGGCTCAATTATCAATGAATATATTGTTCCAATTTTGAAACCTCTTGGATCGCATCGGTATTAAAAAAGGAAATGACATGTGAAAAGCTCACCTAGTAATTTTTCCCTGAAAATTACTGGGTTATGTCAACCCACAATAAGGTGAAACTACATACCTATATTGAAAGTTTGGCTTGTTTATTTTGTATAAATTACCAAAATGTGGGAATTTTCAAACAATATTTGGGAAAAATGGGTTGTGGCAGCACAAGGCTGGGCAGAAATATCCCAATATTTGGGTAGCTGCAATTTTCATCCTACCTTGGGTTAATTTTTAGTACAAGTAACTTCACAGTGTTTATTTACTTTTTCGTAAAATGCTTTGTTATACAATTTATAACTAGAAGTGTACAATTCAGAAGCGGTTGCATACCAGCCTTTATAGGTCTAGTATTTGATAGTATATGGTTGACGTACCAATCGGCCATAGCGCCCCAAATGAAGGATCCAGTGAGCAATCCGGCGAAGAAGACGGATTGAGATAGGCCCGGGAGATCTTGTTTCGAACAAACCAGATTAAACTGTTGACAAAATAACACGATGACTTCTCATTAACCTTAACTCCCTAGAGTGTATGTAAAATCATATTGATTTTGGAGGATTGAGGAGTGTTAGGATAACCGTTAAACACGAAACAATCACAGTCATAGTCTTGCACAATTTTGATTGAAGTACAGGGTGTTTAAAAAAAAAAGAAGGGTAATCCAACCTTTGAAAAGTTGTTTTGACTAGACTATATAGTTTGCCAGTAAAAAAACATGGTAGCATGAAGACATGTGCTTTCCACTGATACGTTTGTTACTTTCCTCGGGTCACGCATTATTGAGCACCATTGTCCTGAAATTGAGGTGCAAAATGGGGGTTGGTTCACTTTCATGTTGAACGAAATCGAACAGAATTTACACAAAAAATTAACAAAAATTACAGTCTTTTTCACTGATTGGATTTGATTCATTAACACTTTCCAACACAGGTTTCTGTTTTTTCCTCAGCGGCAGCAAACTGGAGCATTCTGTTATCTGTGGAGGGCTCAAGATGGGGCACCAGTGCATCGTCTCATTGATGTTCGAGATCGCCTTCAAGAACTCTTGAGCGAATGATTGCCATGAATCCTTCGAATGCACCAACCCCCAAGACCTCACCAGAAGTTATACTTCTTACATATTGGTCAACTTGCTTGATGGAACCCATTTTTCAGTATCGCCCATATGTGTGCAGCTTAATCCACTTATACAATTATTTTCTTCACTGGGTATAAGAATTTACTTGACAGACATTCTTTTTCCATTAAAAGGACCTCATGCAGAATGCAGATCTAAATATTCTGTCGGTCGCACATCCTGGCACTTTTGTGACCCGGTGTCATATGCCTTTGTGTAAGGGCTAGAGATATGAGACGTTTAACCGGTTGACCGTTTAACCGAGAAAAAAAACTTGGAAATAAAACCGGTTTTGTCGAACAGAATATACAATGCCGGTTTTCAGAGGGTTATTTGTAATGACTTCATGAAACTGAAATAAATTCATATGGAAGACCCCCCGTACACTAGTAAACCTATTGGACAACTCTGTTTTCCTTCGTAAATTCATGACACGTTCCCTTTCTAATTTTGCATTTTCATCAAACTAACATTTTTACATGGTTATATGTCATTACAAGGAAATCCTGGGTGTCCATGCATGGTAGTCTACCAATATTTTCCTTTAAGATTTCATTGTCAAGCATCCTTTTCGGTAAGTTTAGATTTAATGGGAAAAAAAACAGATTTAGGTGTGGGAGAAAGAATTTCACCCAGTCCCATGTTTTGTACACAAGGCCTAAAGTCATGATCACCTACTCGATTCTTTTCCGATTTTAATTAGGACTGAGAAATGTATAGTTGTTCTATAGCCTAGATCTTGCTGCTTGGGACGTAAATCATGACATATGGGAATGCCCTACTTGGCATGCATTACTGATCAGGTCAGCAGGCCAACTCGTCGCTACGTCTCGAAATATCGCCACCGTGCGGTCGCGATATTTTTTCCCGTACCACATGTTTGCTATAGGCGCGCAACACGATATATACTGTATAAAGTAGTTCAATTCTGCGTATTGTAAACACACTACACACTGCCCATGCAACACATGTAATTTTAATAAGAAGTTTAATGTTTATTACTTTTTACAGCAGACAGGTAAATTTTCCATTTTTAAATGAAGATGGACAATAAAAAATAAATATGAAAATATGAAATACACGCATCGATATATAATCACTGGATGAAGCAACGACGTCTACAATTGAGGCCACCGTCTGCCATTGTACCCCACCAAATACAATGCCTTGCCTAGAATGGTCAAATATACTGTCTTAAGTTCACTAGTCTACATCATGGTTTACATGTGTTAAGTGAAACGCAAGCGATCGCATGGACCGGGGAGCAGTCTAGGCCAGGCATTGTTAGTGGAGTACAATGGCGGCCGGCGCGTGGCTTAAATTCTCGTATAGACCGTATCGAATAGCCGCCATTTCGTGGGGCACATTTTGTTACTTAAACCGTTCAACAATGGAAGCACAATATGTGCAATCAAGCATGTCCTCAAAGAACAAATAAATGCCCCACAAAATGACGCCTATTCGATACGGTGTATAACCAACTGCTATTGCATACTCCATCCAGTGATTATATATCGATGAGTACCGATGTACATGTACATTATTTTACGCACACGAACACACTTGGCGTTGTTTAAAGGGACACACCGGCTTTGTTGGGCTATTTTGGGCTCGAAATAGACCAATACGTGATTCTAAGTCTTTCCGAAATAGACTGAAGAGAACCTGAAAAGAAACCGCAACATTTGGCCGTTTCATGGCATTTAAAACAAACCTCGAGGTCACGTGATTTATCGGAACCAGATTCTGGTTCCGATAAATCACGTGTCCTTGGAGTTAGTTTTATTTCCAGCCGTATGGCCGTGTGACACACAGTTCATTCCTGAAGTTTATTACTGCAGTACTGCATCAAATTCAGCTCTAATTGTTTTCAAAATATTTATGAGTATTTGACAAAAGAGATTATTTATTCAGGTTATGAAACAAAGTTAAACATAACTCTGAAAAATCGAACATAACATTTTGACACAAAGTCCGAGGAACCGAAGCGAGTTCCACCGTGAACAGTCTACCGGACAATGTGACATTTAACCCCATGGCACACACACACGTTGCCCGCCCAAAACCGGTACCGGTGCCGTGGAACTACAATTGTACGTTCGTGAAGACAAACCATGAATGTCAGCTCCTCTACGGAAAACGGAAAAACTCATTCGGTCTTCCAGGCTGTCCAGTGAAATCTTTAGCAGAAAATGAGAGATATCCAAAGCAAAAAGCTGCCAAGTGAAAATTGAATCGTTTCCGACAAATTCGTGAGTCTCGCGCGATAGTGAACGGCTGGTAAAGCGTATAATTTTAAGCTTTTGTGGTTAATTACGGGATATTTTGACGATCTTTTTCACAAGGACCATCAAAAAATTATTGTCAAGGGTGCTGTATCACTAAATTACGTAAACAGTAGGCCGGTGTGTACCTTTAACGAAATTGCACTACATTCATTGGACTGGTCCCATTTCCATGTGCGCTACGCTGCTCTCGCTATACAACGAAGGGGAAGTAAATATGAGGACAGGGAACCAGTTTATACATTCATAAGAGCGCGCACGTATGTCAACAATTAAAAGGATTTGGCGCATGCGCAAAAGTTAGCGACAAAACGTATAAGTATGCAACATATGCGTGGAGTTAGACCAATCAGAAGCAGTGTTCGCGTAATCCAGGTACGGAAAAAATATCGCGTGCGGTCACCGATTCCATACCCAACCCGTACGGAAGCACACATCGCAGCGTACATGTACAGTACTGCTACGTACGGCCTGCGTACGGCCTGCCCTTGCTCGAAAGACCGTCTTGTTGCGTCTGTCACTTCCGTGTTGAATGTATTTATTATTATTTTTTCGGCCAGTTTTGGCCGAAATTTGGCATGTTGCTATATAGGCAATTGCTAAATGTGCGGAGCTTACTGGATCGGTCTATTGGTCTATGGAAAATCGTGTGCAAATTTGAGGATTTTGTACCGTTATAGGGTTATATTTTAAAGGGTTTTATGTTTTAAAAATGAGTATACATGTAATTATCAAAATGTGTTTAGAAATGTGATCAACAGACAAGCACTATTTCTTACAATGTATGTACGAATGAATATCCCCTTCGATCACAATGTGTACATTTGTTCCCATGATTTGTTGAAGGGACTTCCTGTGACCTAATAAATAAAAAAACGAGAATCATTTCAGTAAATACATCTTTTCAGACTTCTCGCCTTGTGTGGGGAAACTGAGCTGTCACAACGACATGTTATTTCAGCCTTGGCAGACCAGCAGTTGACCGCGGGTAGGCTGTCAGTTGTCCTTTCAAGACCCTCGAGTAGACTCGAGTTCAGACAGTCACAACCCCTCGAGGAACGGAGTGTCAGCTATACAAAATGTATAAAAATGTATAAACGCCTTTACCCCGAGTTGTGTCCACACGATTACAAACCTTCAAGTTTCCCTCGAGGGAAAGGCCGGGTACACGGTATAATGCATTCCCTCGAGGGTATAAGTGCGTCCACACGGCACAACCCCCCGAGTTTCCCTCGAGCGTTTGAAACCTCCAAGTTTCCTCCAAGTTTTTTAGGGGGGAAATCGTCGGGGGAAACTCGGAGGAATACCCCCCCCCCCCCCCCCCACCCCCACCCCCACCCCCACCCATCCCCCCACCCCCCCCCCACCCCCCCTCCCCCTCATCCCCCCACCCCCACCCCCCCCCTCCCCCCACCCCCTCCCCCACCCCCTCCCCCGAGTGCGTCCACGCGATCACAAACCTCCAAGTTTTCCTCGAGGGTTTGAAACCTCCAAGTTTCCCTCGAGGGAACGGCCTCCGTGTGGATATGCCCATGGTGTTGCGAGAAACCGAATTTCGAAATCCAAATATTCGGATTATTAACCCCTTGCCGCCGGATGACGGCTATAGCCGCGGCCTTGCACTTTCCGCAAGAGGGTTAACAACCTGACATTTGATCCCCGATTTTGCAGTTCTGCAGCTCAATGCACACACAAATGTTAGCAAAAAAAAGAAAGAAGGAGACACGATGTCTGGATCGTGCATTCTTTGCCCTGATTACTGAAAACAACTTTTTACCGAACCGGGTCACCGAACCCATTTTTCATAAAACGTTTTACGCTTCAGGAAATTTTCACGTGTAGTACTAGTAGTACTGTGGTAAACATTGCGTGACGTCATTATGTCATAGGTCTATTGATTCTCATTTGCGGAATAAAATGCTATAGACATTTCTGATTAATGTTGCTGGTATCTACTGGTTTGCATCAATAATATGCTACTCATATGCACAGTGTTTATCCCATATTAAACCACAACGAGGGCGGTCGGGTTGGCGTAGTGGTTCTTTCCTCGCCTTTCACCTCTGACGTCCCGGGTTCGAATCCGGGGCGTGTATGTGGATTGGGTTTGCAGTCCCTACTTCAAGTACTTGACCGCGTTTTCCCTGGGGATTTCTCTGAGGGTTTTCCTCCCACTTCTAAAACTGCAACTCCTTCTTTGTCATCTCTAGTTGATAATAAAGTATAGTTAAAGCTAAACCCGTATAGTTAATGGCATAAAGGGCCTTAGTTGCCGAAGATGCCATAAAATTAACAACAACAACAACATTAAACCACAACGAGAACATTGTTGTTGCCATCACTCTAATCCGAGTTAATTTCACTGTGTTGTTTTGCATAAATTAAATTATACATATTTATGAGCAACACGAAATGGAGCGGCATGATACTTACGTCTTGGATGACCGTGGTTTTGTACTGCGATCGGTCGTACTCCCAGCCGTAATCACACTCCGTCGTCTGGTTGCTTTCTCCATCCCTAGTTCCGTTACTCAGCCCCCAGTCATCCGGACTCCACACCGTCTCGTACCGCTCACACGAGGAGTACACCTCCTTTCCATCTTTGTCCACCTTGGACGGTATACTTAGCTCCTTCTGTAGCTCTAAGCACGAGGCAGCGGCCGTTGCGTTGGCCCCCGGGCCGGTACAATTCAGTGATTGACCCGGTGGAAGGGCACACCAGTGGTCGGTCTTGGCCGCTAAAAACACCTGACCAATCGCATGCCAAGCCGCGGGTATCGCAACAAGACCTATCAAGACGCAAAGGGTCTTCTGGTATTTGCCAAAAGGACCAATATGCACCAAAATATTGTCAAATTGCATGATGATGCAGGGGAAATGAAGGAATAATCACGATGAGAAAAAACACAGATGGTTAGTGATAACACTGTAAATATAGACTCGGGCGGGCCGGCAGCGCAGACAAACACGATACTTTAGCGTGCGGAACAACAATATTCGCCACAACGCACACCGTTCACGCATTCAGAGAAGTGGGATCAACCAGCCCAACCCAAACTGTTCAATGCATGACCTGACCTTGCCAAATAATATACAGCATTTTGCTTTATACTGCGTTTTGCATTTGAATCGCACACTCGATCATGGTTGGGATCGTCACGCCAAAATTAATATGCAATGCAATAGACAGCCGAAGTGTGACGTGCGTTGCCATGACAATTGGATCTAAACTATCATGGCCGTCGGGAAAAGTACCATTGGAAAAGCACTGGGACGCGGTTGAGTGATTTTAAGTTTAGATCCAATTGCCTAGGCAACCAACAAAAGGTGACGTATTCACTTCGGCAGTCTAAAGGGGTATGCTTTTAGCATGGAAACAACTAGATATTAAAACGTTTGTGACATTATTGAGTATATTTCTTACCGCTTTAGGTCAGGATGCTATTAAATTAGCCTTTTGCGTAATTCGCACGAATAGCGTCTGGTGTACGTACTAACATAGGCCTATACTTTCTTTCACTCGGCACACTTAAAAATAGTATACATGATTGGTAAACTGTTACAAATAGTTTTATCCCCTTGTGTGATTGAAGATATGCATGATTAAAACCAACCTGAGCAAAAACCAGCTCCGTACTTCGTCTAACTTTTGAGAAAACAGTCAAAAAAGGGTTTGCAGTCATTTCGCCCCAAAACCACTTCGCCCTGAACCATTTCGCCCTGAACCACGGCCTGTGCACGAAGTGGTTTTGGGGCGAAGTAGCATTTGGGCGATGTAGTGTTTGGACGAAGTGATTTGGGGCGAAATGGCACTCGGGCGAAGTGGTTTGGGGGCGAAATGGCACTCGGGCGAAGTAGTTTGGGGGCGAATTGAATTTTCGTCTCATGAGACGAAAAATAATTGTTTTACTAATTTCTCAAAGACTATAGCACTTCGGACAAAACCATTTCAGGCGAAGTTTTCTACGGTCATCATGTTCATATTGTGTAAGTTAGGTGTAAATCTGTGAACATTTCTGATTTTCGAGATACCAATCATGTATACTGCCTTTAAGGTGTGCCGAGCGACTACATTTTTGTTGCTATGTGGTGCACGCGACAGATGTGAAGTACAGAATCAATACCGTGTTTACCATATAATAGAATGGCATAAAGCAACCAGACTGTTGGTTGCTAGGCAATGGCGTGCGCCACGTGACAACAATAGGGACCATTAGAAATGGTACGCGTACGGGAAACGTATGCGGCTCGGAAAAACTGGGTGTTTATATCACAATTTTGCGTGGTTATTCACAAAATGTGCGTATGTGTTCAGGGGCATATTGGTGTGAAATTCTCATTACTTGTGTTGTTTCAGATAAAATAACCACGCAAAATGGTGATATAACCACCCAGTTTTTCCGAGCCGCATACGTTTCCCGTACGCGTACCATTTCTAATGGTCCCTATTAGCGTAGTGTGGTGACTTTCTAAACTGCACTTCCATTTGAAAGTAAAGACTTCGGGGTGCTAGCTATTATGCAAATGTTATACGCAAAAGGATAATAAATATTCTGCGGGCAGTCGGGTTGGCGTTGTGGTTCTTTCCGCGCCTTTTAACTATGTCGTCCTCAAACCCATGGGTTTGATCCCTGGGCGTGTACGTATACCGGTAGGCCTATGCGGGTTGGGTTTGCAGTCCCTACTTGACTGTGTGGGTTCCCTCAGGAGATTTCCCTGGGTTTCCTCCCACTTCTAAAAATACATCTACGTACTTCGTCATTTTCAGTTGATAATTTTTTTAAAATCAATAACCGATGGTATATAGGACCTTATAGTTGTCGAAGATACCATAGACGACCCGTGCTAGCGTCCGCAGGTTTACGGGGTCTACTCCCAGTATTGTTTAGCGAAAACATCACTTCATATTTACCAACTATTTTCTACGTTTACACTTTTCAAGGAGTTATTTGGTGACTTTTTCCCATGCTGGAGCCTCATTCTTCTTTACTGTTGAAATATTGAGACGCTTGGCGGCAGCAAACATAACGGTCCAACATGACCATCCACTTTTGTTTACATAATTTTAAGCGTGCGCACAGCATGCAGCGCAAGATAAAGTAGACTGGTTCCCTGTCCTCATCCCCTTCGTATATGCGGACAGGTACACGCCGCCATGTTACAATCAAACCTCCTTAAAGATAGGATATAACGATTGGTAAACCGATACAAGACAGGTAGGGAATTCTCCTTGTGTGATTGAAGATAACGCATGATTAAAACCAACATGTGATATATTGTCCGTGCGATTTTTGGTGTGGCACCTCGAAAAATAAAAAGTTTTTTTGAATATATATTTTCCTAGAAACATAAAAGTTAGTCGCTTTCAAATGTCAGATCAACGAAACAAATCGACCAACGCTTAGTTATCGAACAATTACTGTCAATATTTTGAATGATTGGCGGTCCGCCAATAGTTCAACCCACAGCAAGTCTGATTCCGTGTTTGGTCCGCAACGCGCAGCGCACAATGCGCCCTCTGTGCCGGCGGTCTGTTCAATCTCCTTTCTTCTGTTTCTTCTGTCTCAGAAAGCCTTCGGGGTGCACACAAGTAAATAGGGCTCCCATATGCTAAATGCCCAATTTTCAAAAATCATTTAAAAATACTAAAAACTCTCTCAGCTTCTCAGGACAACAACCAGAATACTCACTGATTTCTCATCTTTTTAATTCTGTTCAATTTTATGGGGGTAATCCGTCACTTTTATTCCCTAATTTCCACTTGAAACAAAACTAAGCCTACAACAGTGAAACTTGCTAATCAGACCTGCATCCATTTTGGAACAAAGGCACATACGCTACTGGGCAAAATAGGGCCACTTTTAGGAGCTACAGTGTCCAAAATGTTTGTAGTTGAAAGAAAAAATACCCCACATCGCGGCGATAGTCATATTCTACACAAGACCACACTCGTTCAGCTCGCAATTCTCTCTAATATAAAAGAATTTGAGGGCATACAAAATATTCATGAGCTCGGCGCACAGATCTTGCCTATTTACTTGTGTGCACCCTTTAATAACCCGGGTTGTTGAAACTTGGCCCACAAGTACTCTTGTGGGATAGAATGAACATTACCGATCACATTTCTGCAAAAAAAATTGAAACAAAATTGAAACAAAATTATTGGAGGACAAATGACAAGCCCACCCAGATAGGGCCCCGCCCATGATGTTTCGTACACTGCTGAATGGACTTGAATGCACTCTCTAAGATTTTCCCCTCACAAGTCCATCTTCGAATTCCACCTGAATTTTGGAATGTCATAAGTCTCGGGATATTTTTCGTGTTCTGCTGTCCCATATTCTATTGATGGCAGCCCGGGGGGGGGGGGGGGGGGGGGGGGGCACTAGAAAGAGGAAAGTATTGCTAAAACTCTTCCAAATCAAGTAAGTACATTGTACATGTATACTGATGCACCTATCTACCATATGTTGTCCATTATATATTCATGAGCTCGGCGCACAGATCTTGCCTATTTACTTGTGTGCACCCTTCGGATACAGAAGAAAAGATATTTGACAGGCCACCAGACTAGAGGCCGCGCCGCGCACCACAGACCAAACACAGACCAAAGTCAGACTTGGGCAAGTCTATAGAAAGGCGCAAATCGGCCGTATAAAAACGGCGCTTTCCACAGGGTTGCCGATGTCTAAAATACAAAGTATGATGTTTTTTCGTTTAAAATTTTTGCTGAGAACCACGGACAATATAACTTTAAAAGTCAGCTCCGTACCTCATCAAACTTTAGTGAAAACGATTGTTTTCCCGAAAATTTGAGAAAGCAAAAGTATCAACGATCGCGGCAGAAAGTATCAACGATCGCGGTCGCTGTTGCACGTGCGTTTTCTGGAACGCTGTAAAGCGGTCCTCCCACTGTGCGAATTTTGCCACGAATTTCCAACGATTAGGTACGATTTGGTGAGATTACCAAAGACTGTCTCTAGGGTTGCACACCAGTAAATAGGGCTCCCATAGGAACCAATGCTAAATGCCCAATTTTCAAAAATCATTAACAAAATACTCACAACTCTCTCAGCGTCTGGATATATACTCATTGAAATCTCATCTTTTCAATTCTGTTTAATTGTATAGGGGTAATCCGTCACTTTCATTCCCTAATTTTCACATACAACAAAACTACCACATGCAAGAGTGAAAATTGCCAAACAGACCAGCGCCATTTTGGAAAAAAGTCACATTCGCTACTGGGGAAAATAGGGCAACTTTCACGAGCTACATTCTCCAAACTGTTTGTAGTTGGAAGAAAAATACCCCACATCACGATGGTGGCCAGTTTTCCCACAAGACCACACTGTCTTGTTCAGCTCGCAATTCTCTCTAATATAGAAGAATTTGAGGCTCGGCGCACGGATCTCTGCCTATTTACTTGGGTGCACCCATGCATAGACTCTATATATACACAATCGCACCTAATCGTTGGAATTTCGTGGCAAAAATCGCACAGTGGGAGGCCCGCTTTACACCAGTGCTTAATTCCTGGCATTTTGCCAGTAAAACTCACCAATTTCTGACGATGTACTCTTGAATGGATAAACACTCAATCAATGGTGGTATTAATTTTGTCAAATTATGGCTGCATATCATCTTATTTCAAGTCAAGTTCGCTGTCGTGCATGCATACGTCTCCCTTCGTTCAGATCAATCGGCAACTTCAAAACAGTCACAAAACTCGGCCGAAATTCTCACTCCACCTTTTTGAAGTTATCGTTGCAGTTTGGAAACGTTCCAGCTTTCAAAGTTGACATCGATTTCAAGTCAAACAACACGTTCTAACTCGTTAATATTTTTGACGAAATTTCCTGGCGAGAACATGCATGTGTCAACATATTCAATCAACATGTAATTTCGGATGGTCCAGCTTAAAAATACATGGAGTATAATGTGCGAGGTATTCCAGGTACCGTATACAGACTTTCGCGCCGGCTAACATGCTCCAGCGTGCACCACCCATGCCACTTTGCAACCGTTGCCAACGGCCAGGTAGTCTGGTGCATGATTCTCTTATACGCGAGCGCCATAGCGCGAAGGCAGGACTATAGGATTTATGCAAATCTATCACACAACTGGTTTATTAGCCTCTTGTGTGTTTAACTTGAATAAGGTATGCTATATGGGGCCAATTTCATAGAGCTGCTTAAGCATGAAACATTTCTTAAGCATGAAAAACTTTGCTTGATAAAGTTAGGTTACCAGCAAAAATTTCATGAGATTGTTATGATAATGCGACAGTCCTCTAACACTGGTCAAACACTACTTCTATCACATGAGGATTTCACTGGTAACATTCCCTACTGAGGACAAGTTTGTTAAGCAAATATTTGTGCTTAAAGGGCCTGTGACATCCAAAATAACTTTGTGCCTAAGCTTTGCTTCATAATGATGGAATACTTGTTCAGCAAGACATACTATTGTTCGTTTGGATGTAAAATCAATAAAAGGTGGCCTTTTGCAACTTTGAAGATTTCATTGCAATAAATCACAGACAGAGGGCGCTGTTTTGAGTGCATCACATAAGGAAGACAGAAGGGAAAAGTTAAGAAAAAACATAAGACTTCAAGTTGGACTTGTGGCAAATTGCTGCAGTTTCTACCCCCAGTTTTATCATGGCTTACAGCAGGCAACATGTAAATCAAACTCAAACAGCCATGGATTACAAAAGTTTCAGGAAAATTGAGAAAAAAGTGGAATCGTTTGTGCACAATTGTATGTGATTTTCCTGTCTGTGCCTCTTGTGACATAGTGACCTTGGTCATGAATATGCATATTTTCATTAGCATAAAAACTAAAAACCTTCGTTTTAACCCCCAAAGCAAGCTCCAAATAGGATTTTTATGACTTTAACTGAGTAGAGTGGTTTTAAAGCATAGATTTCATTGATAAAAATCCTAAATAAGGGGCCCTTTAAACACCTCTGAAATTGGCCCCTGGTGTGTGTACTGACGTACTTCCTCCAACATGTGATCAGGTGCAAGCGGTATGGTGTGAAGTACAGACTCAATACCGTGTTCACGGCAGGAGATAATCATATGCAGCACGATATGTGGCAGAGGGTTCCCCTGCCCATACCATTGTGTCTCAAACATCCAAGGATTGTTTTGTTCAGTTGTTAGGGGAGTTGGTACGTTAACAAAGGGAAGAGTGTGTTGAGGTGTTGAGCGTTGGGGGTAGTCCCTTTGCCACATATCTTGCTGGGTATAGAGATAATAGAAGTGGGTGTAGAGATAGCCGAAGTGTGACACCATGGTCGTCGGAAAAAGTACCATTGCAAAAGCACAGGGACATGGTTCAGTGATTTTTAGTGTAGAGCCAATTGCCTAGGCAACCAACAAAAGATTACGTATTCACTTCGGCAGTCTATGGCATAAAACAACCAAATTGTTGGACGCTACGCGCTGGCGTACATCACTTAGCAACAAACGCATAGTGTGCTGACTTTCTAAACTGCACCTCCATTTTATAAAAATGAAGAATTCGGGGCGTCAGCCACAGTGCAAAGGTTATACTCAAAAGCCTAATTCAAGACAAAGTCACATAACTCGGAAACGACCATAGACCGTATCGAATAGCCGCCATCTTGTGGGCCAGTTTCTTTGTTCCTTGAACATGCATGGTTGCACATATTGTGCTTACATTGTTGAACAGTTTAAGTAACAAAAGCTGTCTCACAACATGGCAGCTAATTCGATACAGTCTGCAAACCTTTGCATGCATGGGCGGCCATGACGGGAGCAGTCACATTGTCACTGTGCGTTGTGCATAAGTAGGCCCTTTGTGCATGGATCTATTGTCACATCATTTAATTATTTAAAAAACTGCCCCGTCATGGCCGCCAGTGCAAAGGGTCTATACATGACGGGAAAAAAATGTTTTCATCGACTGCCGTCATTTCGTACATACACCTATCAGCCTATTCTGAATTGGATGAGGAACAAACACATTTCACTCGGCACGTATATACGTTGCTACAAATATTAGGGAAATCTGGAAATGTTATTTAAAATGTTACTTTTTTATAAACCGTGCGATAAATTATACAGCAAAGTCATGCCGAAATGCTACAAGAGATGTAAACACAATGCAACTTCACGAGCTTTGTGAGCAATCCCATAAAGTAATAACACTTGTGTTCGTACTATATACCAAGCCATAATCAACAAGCATTGAAAAAAGAATATAACCAATATAAAATAGTGCTTTATCCTACAACATATAATACTTCGTAGTATACCAGTGCAAAACAAAAGAAAGCAACAACAGCTGAAGCCTATACAGCACAAGTTAAAAACTTAGTTTAGTGGGTATAAAGTAATGAACATTTCATTATTCATAAGAATTACATTTTTGTAATATGCTTTATTAAAAAAGGACAGGGAAATGCTGCCAACAAACCACGTGCTCCTAAAACGAAATTATATGCACTTACTATGTATGTAAAGGTAAAAATATAAAATAAAACATTAAATAATAAAAAACAGTGTCATACCTACGAAATTAAAATGCGAGAAAAGGCACATGCTTTTAAAAATATCAAGTGTTAGTATATTTCAGGCATACTACAATTTACCAAATCTAACTCGGAGAACAAGTTAATTTTTTCCCTCCACGAAAAATCAATTTACTTTACTAGTTCTACTTTACTAGTCCTACATTTTACTTTATTTACAAAAGTATACCAACCGTCACTAATGAAAAGTGGTTATATACAAAATTATTTCAATGTTACAGGCTGGGACAATTTTCCTTTACATGATCGTCACACATATACGACATAAAATATGACTCGGTAATATAATGCACTATTGTATAGCTAACAACATGCGGACCGAGGTGTCAACATTTAAACGAAGCAATTTATGAGAATTACAACGAAAACCTTGTGAAGACTGATTTCGAAAGCAGTTTGCTGCCTTCATATTACCACACACGTGGATAAACCTTCAAATACTTGTAACAACTATATAACAAAATATTGAGGCTAAGTTTTTTTTTAAAAACAAAACGACAAAACAAAAACAAAGACCAAACATAACAAAAGATCGAAAAGGTTTAAGAAATGCTACATGTACTTTATACAAGTTTGCGTGTTCACACCGACCAAGTGACTATCGTGATATGGCTCCGTTTTTCGCGCAATATATATAACCAGCCTTAATAGACAGTGACCTCACATGATTTCTCAAAATCGTGGACACAATCTTTCATGTTTCTCGGAACGTAGATGAGGTAGCTGACTTAAGCGGGCCTCCCACTGTGCGATTTTTGTCACGAATTTCCTACGATTGGGTACGATTGTGTGTAGCAATTCGTAGGAAAATCGTGGCCAAAATCGCACAGTGGGAGGCCCGCTTTACACACAGGTTGGTTTTCCAATTTTCTAATCTATCGTCCACATCTGTTAACACATATTCCAATTTAATTTCACGATAACCATTTTTAGAAAAAGACATTAAAGTATAAAATTCTAGGGGCATAAAACATGCACCTTATTCAATCTGTGCATAAAAGAAGAAAAGGCACACGTCGTATGAGTTGCCAGTTATAAACAAAATTAAAAACCAAGTACACTTGCGAATATCGTTTAGTGTGTAATAACACAGAATGGTTACTCGTCATGCAACACCGAGATCAAATTTGTAAGTGCGCTGAGGTATAAATGGCACCCCTGTAGCCGATTTCACGAAACAGTGCGTAACTTGCGCCATAAACGGTTATGGCGCAAGACTTACGCCATAAAGTTATGCCGTAGCTGCGCAATTACTTAAAATCGATTTCACGAAACTCTTCTTAGCTGCGCAACGTTTATTTTTTCACTTTAGCACTTGTAACTTCTAGGACGAGGCTAATTTCTAGTTTATCAACGACTATTTGATGCTTGCGCTTGATAAAATAGTCGTACATAAAACATACGTCGTTGTTTTTCACAAATTTTGCACGGTCATCATGGCTGCCGTCGCGAGTCATAATGCGTCGAGTCGCAGATTTCACCGATAAAGGCCGTTTTCTACAAACGGAAGGCTGGGGTTCAGTTCGTTGACGATGCGGTAAATAAGCACGTGTAGCTAGCTGCATTATCGCCATTTTCCACTGTCCTACGACACATTTTTCCAACTTACGCCACCAAAAACCATTGCGCAAGTTACGCCACATTTTATGGCGTAAGTCGGCGAGTTGCGCCACATCCTGATGTGGCGCATCTTTCGTGAAACGCTTATTAACTTATTGCGCAAGTTACGCAATAACTTATGGCATAAGTGGACTTACGCAATTGCGTAAAGTTTCGTGAAATCGGCTGCTGGTGTAAAATAAATAAATTAAAAAACAAATTGTTTTAATCGTATAATAGAGTGGGTAAAACAGTATAGGCCTATACGTTTTCAAAACAATCATTTTAAGGCGCAATTGTAAGCATACAGTTTCTGTAATAACATCGGAAACCTTTAAATTGTGCGTTTGAAAAAAATTGACGGTCTTGTATCTGAAAATAAGAACTGATATGCACATAAATCAGCTGTGGGGGACGAGGTTGTGTTTAACACTAGGGGTGCGAGCCTAAAACCCAATGTGTCATTTTACGACTTCCTGGAATGGCGGCTTTACGTATTTAGATAATGTTGGTAAACTAGCCTGGAGACATTTCACTTGCATATAGGAGCAGCAATGTTACATCACAAAACCTTTAAAATATATGCATGTTTTGGTTAAGTATATTAAAAACGAGTGTGCACGCTCATAAAACAATCTTCAGTTAAAGATATACAGTCCTTGGTTCTCAGCAAATTTGATTTTTTTTCTCCGAACGAATGTTTAAAGCATTTACTTTATTTTAACGACCAAACACAACTTTGTATTTTATACATTGGCAACCTTGCGAAAACGCCGTTCTCATTAGGCCGTTTTTGTGCATTGCCTAGACTTGCCCAGTTCTGACTTCCCGTGTTTGGTCTGTGGTGCGGCGCGTGCAGCGGGCCCTCTGGACTGGTGGTCTGTCAAATCTCCTTTGTTGTGTCTCGGACCGCCAATAATTCGAAATATAGACATTGTTCGACAACTAAACGTTGGTCCATTTTTCCGTTGATGTCTCATTTGAAAGCGAATAACTTTTATGTTTCTAGAAATATACCAATTAAAAAAAAAACGCAGAGACTGTATATCTTTAATGCGATGTGTGTTACCCCTGTTACCGCCACATTGTGCAATGTTTTTCTTCTCAACTCATGAAGTTAATTTTTAGGTACAACAGCTGTCGAATCGAGAAGTGCTTTAAAATCGACTTGTCTTTTCTTTTCTGTATGGAGCGTTTATACTGCATTCCTGTTCCATGATGACGAGTCAATGAAAAGTGCCTCTATTTTGCTTTTTGACTCGATGTTATATCTTGTCAAATACTCTTAAATCTTACAAACCGTTAATAAAAAGAGCCCTTTTTCCGAAATTCCCTTTTTCCGTTAATAAGGATCACACGTCGTTGCGCCTTTTTTTTTTACAACATCGAAGAGCGTAATACCTTGAACGTGTTAGCTATAGCTGGAACTACCAAATCTATTCCGGCAAACGGCAACAAAAGCCTAATATCCTGTATATTGATGTTAAGGCCGTACAAAGTTGTCAACATTTTCACCGTTCTACTGAGCGTAGGAAGGGGGAAGGGAGTTGAGAGCCGCGTAAGACTTTACATGCACTGTAAAATGCTGACATTTATGGTAGTGACAAAAAGTGTCTTTATTTTGTTTATAAGTAGTATTTCGATGGGGAGGGGGCGGGGGGGGGGGGGGGGGGGGGTCTTAAAAATACTACGCTCTGTAGAACCGTGAAAATTCTGACAAGTTTGGACGCCCGCAAGGTACACCCTGCGAGAATACCCTGTGATCTCCGGACATACCCATGTGTTTTTGGAATTTCATTTTCTATAGAAGCATTAGCCTATAGGTAAACCCCGTGTTCTTCTCAACTGGGGGAATATCTTTCATTGCAAAACTTTCACCACAAAAGCTGATACAGATATCATACACAAAATTACAGCAATTTCGTCTAATAGAAGCTTTACCAAGGATTTGTTTGGTATGTCCTGTTTTTGTAGTAATGTACAACTCAACTCTGCCAGCCAGAAACCAATAATCCGACTTGAAGATTTCGATGTAATTTTTTAAGACATTTTGCTTTCGCGATAAGGATTTTCAAATGTTCAATTTTGACCTATACTCTGTATATGCCCCGTAGCACCAATACGCGAGATCTATACCCTTGGCATGCAGATTAATTATTTACAAAGCAGATTATTTATTCACTAGAAACTGTTTCCACAGTTGAACAAGCTAGTGTATTTAAAATTCAGCACTTACAAATACACATAAGAAGACTGTCATTAGCCTCGTTGAAAACTGAATCAACATCAGATCTGACGTTTCGTTGCATGACGTCAGGACTTCAGACTTTGTGTTCATTATTAACGTTGTTTTGATTCTCCGCAGGCAATTCCTTGTACTTTTTATCAGGTTCGTGGGTGCCGTTCTCCAAAGGTTTTTTAGATGGCAGTTTGAACATCGTCCGCAGTTGCAACTTTTCACCCTCTGTGAATGGATTTCAAGAACAGAAGCAAATCACACATATTAGGGCCTAGTCCTTTGCAGTTTTGAATGTCAATCAGTCTTACCACGAAAGCACTGCAAAAATCATATCGGCGCCTACTATCATGGGCCTCGATCGCTTCTCTTAAAATGCTATAAAACGATTTCCGAAACAGGAAGATATTTAATACCCTAGTCACACTAGAGGCGGAATGAGCCGGAATGCCGTCGGAATGAAAATTCTTCGTTTATTCCGGGATATTCGAAGTGCATTCTAAAAATTCTGACTGCATTCTGAGTGCATTCCAAACATTTGGGCCCATTCTTGTGGCCGGCCCGAATGTTTTGCTCATGCTCAAAACATTCGAGGTGCATTCGAAGAGGAGAAATATCGAACGGCATTCGAAGTGTATTCTAACTGCATTATAAATATTCTTACGGCATTCCAACAGAATTCGAAACATTCTGATCGCGTTCGAGGGAAAAATCGAATTGGTAAGCCATGGAAATCCTGCCAGAATGTCCCGAATGTGCCTCGAATGAGCAGGAATGCACCTCGAGTGCATCTCGATTGCCACCGGAATCTATTTCGATATTAAGATAGTTCAGCTGGAATGCACTTCGAATGCCTTCTGAATATTTCAATTGCCGCTCGAATACATCTCGAATGCAGTCGGAACGTCCCGATTGGCCCTTGAATGAGTCCGGACGTAATTCAGAACACCACCGAATCGCATAAAAACGCGGCTAGCTGCCGCAAAGCAACATGGTCCAGGGGGTCCATACTCTATGGTGTCTGGGCTGAGACTGAGACTGATGAAAATGCTAGATTCGGCAGCGTTTTATACCCTATTGGGGACCATTCCGGTGGCATTCTTGGTACACTCGGGACATTCGTGTTACATTATAAGCACATTCGAAGTACATTCTAAGTATTCGAGCTGCATTCTACATGTAGGCCTATTTGAATTCTTAGACGTTCGAAACATATTCGGCGGCTATTCCGGGAGCGTTCCGACTGCATTCGAGGTGAATTCGTACAGCATTCGAGGCACCTTCCAACCAGACTTCGGGTGGTATTCTGGCAGCAATCGAACCGCACTCGTACGGCATTCGAAGTGCATTCTTAATATTCTTACTGCATTCTAACAGCATTCTAGGTATTCTTACTGTGTTCCAACTACATTTGAAAGCTAATACACCCGGAATGTGCAAGAATCATTTGAGGCGGGTTCGAAGCGCATTCTAAGTATTCGAACGGCATTCTTACAAAGCTGTAAGAATGTTGGTCAGTTTAAAATTCCTGCCCGAATGTGGCACGAATTTTAAACATTTTTCATTCCGGCTGGTTCTGCTCGATTCCTGCTAATTCCGAATAAGTGTGACGGGGGCTTTAAGCGTTGAAAGTTTTCCTTGTGCGACATTCTGACTTCAGAGGGAAACAAATTCCGAATAAAAATGTGAAATAATCGAAAAAATAAAACTCGACACATTTTCTCAAATTTCTTGGTTGTCTGACAAACGCACAAGCAATGCCGCGAGTGGGAACCACCTAAATATCCCTTCACAAGAGATACGGCAACTGTGCCGAAAGACTCACTTCCGAATTCCTCCCCTTCCTCTATTGTCTCCGGCAGAGTCTCGCCGAGGGTTTCTGGGAGTAGCAACGTCAAGATCCCGGCAATGACCGCAGACCCTCCGAAGATGATTAGGGGAAGAGGCTTCCAGTACTTGCCAAGCATCAGGATAGTAGGTGCCAAGACGCCACTCACACGGGCCGACATGGAGGACATGCCCACACCCATGCTCCTACGAGATGTGGTGATAAAGATATGAGCAAGTCAATCTCGCCTCAAACCAAAATTGCCAAAAAGGAAACTCGAAAGAATGTGTTAAAAACTCTTCAAAGGGCCTGTGACATGCTAAACAACTTTGTGCCTAAGCTTTGCTTCATAATGACGGATTACTTGTTCAGCAAGACATACTATTGTTCGTTTGGATGTAAAATCAATAAAAGTTGGCCTTTTTCAACTTCGAAGATTTCATTGCAATAAATCACAGACAGAGGGCGCTGTTTTGAGTGCATCACATAAGGAAGACAGAAGAGAAAAGTTAAGAAAAAACATAAGACTTCAAGTTGGACTTGTGGCAAATTGCTGCAGTTTCTACCCCCAGTTTTGTCATGGGTTACAGCAGGCAACATGTAAAACAAACTCAAACAGCCATGGATTACAAAAGTTTTATGAAAATTGAGAAAACAGTGGAATCTTTTGTGCACAGTTGAATGTGATTTTCCTGTGTTTGCCTCTTGTGACATAGTGACCTTGGTCATGAATATGCATATTTTCATTAGCATAAAAACTAAAAACCTTTGTTTTAACACCCAAAGCAAGCTCCAAATAGGATGTTTATGACTTTAACTGAGTAGAGTGGTTTTAAAGCATAGATTTTATTGATAAAAATCCTAAATAAGGGGCCCTTTAACTCTTTCATGCCCAAGTTATTTTCTTTTACACTGAGCGTTTTTATGCTACTGAGACTAGGACTTCAGAGCCCCATCAGACAAAGGGTTAAAAATATCAACTCTTGATCAGAACATAACTTTGTTAAAAACAGTGATGAACTTGTGGATAACAAGGAACTGAAACAACTGATCGACCAATCAGTGATATAAATATAATTACACTTGTGAAAACCATCAGAGGCAAGTCTATGAACGGCACGCGCCACCGTGAACAATCTTAACACAGAAAGTGTAAATATGTTTCTCTAATACCTGAGTCACAATTAAAGCGGAGGCCGGGCGGCGTGTGCGATTTATAGGCATCGGTCGGCGTGTAGAGGTCGGCGAAAGATCGCGCGATTGGGCGGTCACAGTCACAATTAAAAGTGCCCCGCACGCTGCCATGACGGAATTGGGTCGATTTCATGGCCCGTTTATCGTCCGATGTCCTGCCGATGTCCTGCCGATGTCACTGCGATACCCCGGCCGATGTCTGGCCGATTTCCGGCCGGGCGCCGCCAAGTCGGCCGGACGCCGGGCGGGGCCCGGCCGGCGTCTGAGCAGCGTCTGGGCGGCGCCTGGCCAATATATGGATTGTCTGGGTTGCAAAAATTTGGCCCGGAGCCCGCCCGATGTGTGCGATGCCCTGCCGGACATCGGCCATGCATCGACCGATTTATTGACGATCAGTTTGCGATGCGAAACGCCGCACCAGGTTTCAAGTCCGAGTTAAAAGTAACTCGATGCCCGCCCGATGCCCACAAATTACCCGGCAGCCGCAAGGAGTCCCGTGGGGCCCCGGCCGAAAATGCCTATAAATCCGTCGCAAACAACTCGCAAACCCATCGCAAGCTAATTGTGACTGGGGTATTATTTACATAGCACGCGCACTATATAGCACCACAAAGTTTACATAGTTCTGCAGAATTATACATTGTAGGCCTGTACGTGAACGCGAAAATTAGGGGGCGGTCGGGTTGGCGTACGGGTTCTTTCCTCGCCTTTCACCTCTGGGATCCCGGGTTCGAATCCGGGGCGTGTATGTGGATTGGGTTTGCAGTCCCTACTTGACCGCGTGGGTTTTCCCCTGAGGCATTTCTCTGGGGGTTTTCCTTCCACTTCTAAAACTGCAACTCCTTCTTCGTCATCTCAAGTTTATAGTATAGTTAAAGCTAAAACCGTATAGTTGATGGCATAAAGGGCCGAAGATGCCATACAACAACAACAACGCGAAAATTAGCCAATATTTCAAGGGATTTCTTCTGCTTGTCCACGATGGCCGGGGAAAATCCTCTTTTTAAATGTTATTTTTGTTATGTATATTTCCAAAGCACCTTTTGTTTCTCGATTGGTGGATCACATGCATACTAATGCAGTTCGGAAATGTTTCAAAGCATTTCCTCATAATGAAAAAGATAATGGTATAACCACAGCGAGAACTGCATGAACTCGGGCCGATTGTCCTATGCACGTACCAAGCAACTCGCCAAAGCCTCTCATTTTCGTTCCTTTAGTTCCTTAATTTAAACAACTCGAGGGTACTATAAAAAGAGTATGAATATTCATTTACAATGCACCAATCAGAAGGCACAAGACAGGAGGGCACAAGACAGGAGGGCGCAAGACAGAACTCCTTTGAGCAAGTTCGATTCACGACCATAGTTAACTATGGTTCGACTATTTCCAACCGAACGCAGTCTAGTCAACGATGGTTAGTCGTGTCTGGTCGACCATTTGGAACCAGCCTACAGGGCACATCTTCTTAAAACAGTGCCCCATTAACGCACTCCCCGATCGTGCGTACCGAGGCCCTGTTGAAACCGGCCCAATTTCGCTGGGGAACAATTCGGTCATGTTATGCCGAAAAGAAACGATTTCTACTTTCCAGAAATTGTATTGGGTTCTGTTCTTTAAGACTGTCCCATTCCTACCAAAATGTCAAATGACGATCTTAATTTACTCCGCAGTTTTTCAAATTAATAACAGGGATGCATGCTGACGAATGTAATGAAACGGATTCCCCAGTATGCTTTAAATAGCAGCCAATCGCCGACGCGGACAACGGCCAGCCTTACCGAGTACATGTATCACATGCATGGACGGTGTTTACAATCTACGCGTTTTACAGTTGAATGCCTGCAATGCACTGCCAAGCGTCCTGATTGGTCCAGCAGAGGCGACAAGATTTCTGTCGCTTGTTCCCCAGCGAAATTAGGCCGGTTTCAACAGGGCCTCGGTTCGCACGATCGTGGAGTGCGTTAATGGGGCACTGTTTTAAGAAGATGTGCCCTGCAGGCTGGTTCCAAATGGTCGACCAGACACGACTAACCATCGTTGACTAGACTGCGTTCGGTTGGAAATAGTCGAACCATAGTTAACTATGGTCGTGAATCGAACTTGCTCAAAGGAGTTCTGTCTTGCGCCCTCCTGTCTTGTGCCCTCCTGTCTTGTGCCCTCTTGTCTTGTGCCTTCTGATTGGTGCATTGTAAATGAATATTCATACTCTTTTTATAGTACCCTCGAGTTGTTTAAATTAAGGAACTAAAGGAACGAAAATGAGAGGCTTTGGCGAGTTGCTTGGTACGTGCATAGGACAATCGGCCCGAGTTCATGCAGTTCTCGCTGTGGTTATACCATTATCTTTTTCATTATGAGGAAATGCTTTGAAACATTTCCGAACTGCATTAGTATGCATGTGTGCATTAGTATGCATGTGATCCACCAATCGAGAAACAAAAGGTGCTTTGGAAATATACATAACAAAATAACATTTAAAAAGAGGATTTTCCCCGGCCATCGTGGACAAGCAGAAGAAATCCCTTGAAATATTGGCTAATTTTCGCGTTGTTGTTGTTGTATATTTTATGGCATCTTCGGCCCTTTATGCCATCAACTATACGGTTTTAGCTTTAACTATACTATAAACTTGAGATGACGAAGAAGGAGTTGCAGTTTTAGAAGTGGAAGGAAAACCCCCAGAGAAATGCCTCAGGGGAAAACTACATCAAAATTACTCGGGCGTGTGTTGGCTCAACACAACAGCCGGCTTACTCCACAGATTTGCGTGGATTTCCTCAGGGTATTGTAACGTCGCTTTGCAGAGTGAAAATTCCCTGAGATCTCAGGTTGGCAGGGCACGGTTGCACTGGTCACTGGTACCTATCGCGTATAGAGTTGATGCAGCATTTTTTGCGGAACCAACTGACTAACCAAAGGCGTTCGGACCTGCACGTTAATGCGCATGTGTGTTGCCATGATGACGTTCGACCAGTGGTTGACTACGGTCGTGAATCGAACTTGCTCTTTGCTGCTGCAGCCATAACAACTTACCGTGACGTCATAATGTTTCAGGTCTATTAATTCCGTCGATGAACTTGTATGTCAATTTCAATCTCAATGTAAAACAACCTTTTACATGTTCAAGACCAATAACAGACCATTTTATCGCCCTTTTGCCATATAAATTCAATTACGTACCGTATGGGTGTAGGGTACAGCTCAGATGAGAATATGTAGATGATGTTGAAAGACATAGAAATGGAGAATTTACCCAATAAGGCAACTGCTGCTCTAAATCCACCTGGTTCTGTGGTACAGTGAAGAGAAGGCTACATATTAATTATGTCAAATTTGCAGTCATTGGACCACGCCCACGACTGACATAAGTTCAGGACTCTAAAATGTGCACAAAACCAATGGGGGGAATTATATACCTGTTGCAGCCTGCTGGTATGTAGGTATTCCCGTAGATACGCAAGAAAATCCTCTCTAGAGTCAATTAGAATTAGACTCCCTTGAGTCAATAAGACCGTATCGAATAGCCGCCATCTTGTGGGGCAGTTTCTTTGTTCCTTAATTGTTGAACAGTTTTAGTAACAAAAGGTGCCCCACAATATGGTAGTCATTCGATACGGTTTATTATCTGGTTCCACAAAGTAGTGCAATAATTACACCAACCTTTTTGCTTCCACATCTAAATTGCAAATTTCCTGATGTCTTCCCATGGATAGTATTCTGGGAAGGTATTTTATATGATTGTTGGATTAAAATGAAATCCATTTTTTTCTGAAATGGATTCCAAAAATGTTGGAACTGCACAAGACTTGTATAGATCAAACCATCATGAAACCAGCATCAAACTTACGAAGGAAGATTGTAACGAGACACGATAACCCTCCACCCCCAAGGGACAAACTCAAAGGGATCCGCCGTCCCGCAATTTGGATGGCCCACCAGCTGAACAAGTAGGCCGGAAGTTCTACGGCGCCGGAGAGAAACGCGGCTATGTAGTCATCTACGCCGAGAGCTGAGGTGCTAAGAGACAAGCCGTAGTACACCAGGCTTATCACGAACCTATTGAGTTAAACAGTTGACAGGTTGACCGATGTTATCAGGTGTGTCATGCTATAGGTTAAAAGCGCGTATGGGCCTACAGGATTTACTATGTTCTCCTTTTATCAACCATTTGACCAGAAAAAATACCTACTCAAATGAAAGATATAGATGGGGTTTCAACTGTTAATGATTCCGCCCGAGATATCTTTTTTATAAGAAAACGTTAACTGAAGATTAATTCAATGACATGTAAATGCGTGTGCACTTTTTACACGGGCGCCCTCTCGTGAATGAACCTATAGTCAGTAGTATGGGAGGCCAAGATGTCACCACACTGGTGAGATCTTACGTTAAGACTCCTGCCATTGTGCTTAAATAATTAACTCTTTAAAGACGTAGCAGCGTAGAACAAAGTTATAACGACGTTTTGACTTCTTCGTAGTTATGCAAAGCAATACTACCAATTCTCGAAATGGTCGGCTTTTTATTTTGTCCTCACTTCGGTTACAGGAAGAGTGATCTATACGCCTTCCGTCAATACCCTTTTTTTTCTTCAACCAATCAAAACACATCGCGTCCATTCTGTTCAAGATCTGCCCATATATGACGTCATTGGTAAAAAGTCACCATTGGTTTAGAGGTTGTGACCAAGTGTCAGACAAGTTATAACATGTCTGTGAACATTCCAAGATTCAAATGGAATAAGTCTTTCTATATACACTGAACAAAATTATAAACGCCCCATGTGACACTTTGAAACTTTTACTAGCATTAGGGGTTGCAAAATATATTAAATCATGAATTTTGTTCAATATGCTACAGATTACTGTCCGTTAGAATATCCAATTTGTACAATTATAAGACAATATCAGCTCATTTAGGGTCACCCATTTCATGTTACATAACTAATTTACATGGGGCGTTTATATTTTTGCTCAGTGTACATGCATGTACAATGCGTACCTTCTACTTTCCCTGTTTCCCCTTGCCAGACTTGTCCAGACCTGCCCGTGACGTCATTGGTATAACGTTACAACCCAGGCTGCTCGTCCCTGGTGCTCCCAGGCGTTGGGAACGTTACGTCACACACATGCGTACACACAATCGCGCTCAAAAGCGTTATCGGGATCCCTGGTGCACCACGGTCATTAGAAATTACATCCCCGCTAATAAAATCTTGGTTTTCAAAAAATAAATCACATATATCTGCGCATGTCTCCCAGTTGTCTCGACGACTCGGAGGTCGGGAGCAGTTGATGCCACCATCTGGTGCACCAACGCGCTTTCGGGCGAGCACCATTTGAACTGGTTAACGCTATTTTACACTACCCTACCACCACATCAAATTTCACTACCACCACCACCACAGCCACTTCCGCCACCGCCACCACCAATGCCATCACTACCGCCACAGCCGCCACCACAGCTCCGCCACCTCAGGCGCGAAACGTGCCTCCAATACTACTCTAGTCCACTGACTACCATGGTAGTATGGTTTCGTTTTCCGTGGAGTAAGGCAAGGGAACAAGCCTTAATATACACTACTTACACCCTACTTGCAAAATGGTGACTGAAAATGTGCATATGTACGCGTTCCAAGCCTCGTCTTCACATCCAGGTTTTGAACACGTAACTGGCACCTTTCCAATCGTCAGTTTACATTCTGTAGAACTGATTCTGAGAACACGAGAACCGTTTGAACACGCGAACAGGGTCTGTAGGACAGTGACTTTTCGCAATTTCCTGAAATCACGGAAACAGCTTTGTATTGTTTTCTCAAAATGTAGACGAGGTTGGTTTGTATCATACACATTCTCAATCGCGTTAACAATTTGTAAACCTTTTTCCATTCCTCTAATCTTTTTATAATGTCACATAGTTACATACCAATGGTAGAACAAGTTCAGTGTCTTCTTGCGCATGTTGGGAGTGCGAAAGAGATCGAGCTGAGTTGCTTGGCGGGTTAACGGAGCCTTGGACTGGAATACAAGTAAACAAATTCCAATAAACCAAAATTCGAATCTTTGTTATACACAGTGTATTTAAATTACAAAAGTAGCCCATGTTCATTCAGGCGTGATATAAGGTTAATAATATTTCTATGAGCCAATTTTCTAAAAAGGTACACAATTTATTTATCAACATTTTTATGAGTGTCAACATCCTGCATTTTCGCCGAGTTTAGTAAAAATATACTGCTCTCTAAAAAATACGAAATTTTTCGGCCATTGTTTCTGATATAGCCGCCATATCTGATAAGTTTATGTTATCACCCATCAGATATGCCCTAAAGGCACAGGCTGCTATGGAGCTGCGTATTTCGTGGCACGAATTTGGCGCGCGCGCATTGCTGACGAGCCTGTGCCTTTAACCATAACACTTTGTTAACCTCCAAAATCAATACAAGTTATATACCCACACGCAAGGGAGAGCACATAAGTTCAATGCCGAACAATATATTTTTGTTGTTGTGGGCAGTATAAACAATATTCGTAAAGATTACACAACAAATGCCAAGCAGACCCAACAAGGTCAAAGCCTGTGTTTTGAAATTTCGCTGTTCCGTGGTGGCTATAATTTGCAAAATATTGACAGTTTAAAAAAAATGTGCGTTTCTTTTTTTTAAATACCAGACTAAAGCTCATACCTTTTCCTGAAGATCTTCCTCCTCGTCAAACATGTTTTCGGGAACCTTTGTGCCATTTCTTTTGGCGATCTTATCTATGACCTTTCTTGCTGCGTTGAACTTGCGTTTAGATATCAGCCATCTTGGCGACTCCGGTAGAAACCTAGTATTTGGTGATCAAAGAAACAATAACACAAACATATACACATTAGACATTATCCGCCAATGATTATTCCAAACGTTACCATCATTTATCCAGTTTTAATCGCGTTTGATTTGGGAAAGCAAGTAACATCAAAGGACGAATTATGCATTTGTTAATATCTTATACATGTACATGTATAGACCCGTGAACAGGGCTCCGGAACATCCGCCCTGTTGCAAATCTGTGGCAAACTCACACAAATTAAATTTGTCCCTTGGGTCTGATATTTGCTTACAGTTTTTCTCAGTTGCTTTGATGCACTTCCCGAAACACTAACCTCTTTCTCAATACTCTAAATGCAATCCTCAAAACACTGAAAGCATTTCTCACAACACTATACCACCCTTTCAAAAGCAAATATAACAATCAAAATGTTAACAACAGGCGTCAAAATACACTAAGTCAGTCAATCGCTACATCAATGTAACCAAATGCATAGCACCCTCTGATCATTGCGTGAACACCGACACCCAAATGGCAAAGTAATTGCATCAAAACTGGACAGAGTGATAGTGTTGCCGACAATGTAAACAACAAATGGACACACTATACAAGAAAAGACACATTTATGATGGTGTGTATCTTGAATGTATTACGTTTATTACATATTGTGTAATACATGTACATGTAGTATTTTGTTTTATTTCTTATTTCTTTATTTATGTATTTCTTGGGACAATCGCCCATTTCTGACAAATTGCTGATACCTGCCTCTCGCTCCATTTTACGTAGAACCAGTGCGCTCAGTGGAACATGCATTGAACATTCAACATTTCCACCTGTGTGATGGAATGGACAGCATTATGCTCCGTTAGTAGGCCTATTCAATAATTGTGCCAGTGAAGAGCAGTTACCCACTCCCATCGTGCTGGCGTTATATTTTGTACAAACACAATGCTCATTTTACGTAGTATTTTGCATGCAACGATTTACCCAATGCACAACTGTGGCATTTCGAATGGACAATGTACACAGTCAGTTGAGAAGAAAACAACCTGTTTTGCCTAGAATATCAAAAAAAATTAGAATTGCATCTATGCTATGGCAAGTGCGTTTAGTGTTTTGCATTTTGTGTGCACACAATTGGAACTGGAAATAGTGGATTGGCCAATTGCATTCATGATGTGGGGTTTTGAGGCGCTGTTAAAAAAATGAGGTTAGAGTTTGGGGAAGTGCATTAAAGCGATTGAGAAAAACTGTAATAGGTGCAATCACCCAAACGTGCACTCACCCAGATGTCAATATTATGTTCACTTTTAGACACTGAAAAATTGTTTTCTGGCCATTATCACAACCTGTCGCAACTTTTGTTAAGTAACAGAGTGCTTACCTGCAATAACTGTTCAGTAATGAGTGGGTCCGCCGTCTTTTGCAATCACCCAAACTTGGGAAAACGCACGCAACAGGCAAAACTGACACAGATCAGAAGATGACAGTCTTTATTTCATAGCACATTTAATCCCAAAGAATTTTAACATAACAGGGTTTACATCGCATCAAACTCGGTGTGATTATGTAATACCACATGGCAGTGCATCTGCAGTAATGTTGACTTGCATGACAAAGTCTTGTATTACAGAAAAAAACAGATACACAACATTTCTCAAGTCACCAACCGGTATTTGAAAGACAACGGTATTGAGCGTATAAGGAATGGCCAGCAGGATTCCCCGACCGCCATCCTATAGAGAACCTTTGGGATGCCATCAAGCGGAAGACCAACAATAAATGAATGATTTGCAACGCATTTTACAGCAGGTCTGGATAAACTTACATCATCAGTGCATTCGAAATTTGATAAACAGCATGCGCAAAATATGTCATGAGGTGATTGCAAAAGACGGCGGAGCCACTAAATATTGAACAGTTCTTGCAGATAAGCACTCTGTTACTTAACTGAAGTTATACGACAAGGGGTAATAATAGCCAGACAACAGTTTTTCAGTGTGTGAAAGTAAACATATTGACAGAAGTGCAACTTCTGTTTTGGCGCAAAATGTTATAAACTGCGTGATTTCTTAGTGAAAACGGTGTCTACTGGCCAAAAAACAATAATATGGTTTTTGAGTTACATCGAAAGGTATTAGACGGGAACAAACTTTTTGTGATGGGTGTATTTGGGAAACTCCAGTCTAATTCTTAATAACATCATAAAACTCGTAGTACACTCGGAACAACTCGTACCATGCTCGTACCAAAATATAAAAAAATCGTAACCAACTTGTAGTATACGCTCGGCGTATACTACATTGTGACGCCATGGTTTTATCAAGAGTTTTTGTGAAGCTCGCGCCCGAGATTTTTCCATGTGTGAGAGGGCCGTTAGGTTTGTCTTGTCGAACTCATGATGTAAAATTTTCATCATGATAACAATGTGCCTTTTAATTGTCATGCATGGGTGCCTTATTTGAGGGTTAATTATTTCGGTTATTATTTTTATTTTACTCACAGCAGGAAGGAAAAGAAGAGAAACCACGGCAGCGCGATGGAGAGTTGAAGACTACGCCAATCCCTGATCAGAAAGGCCAGAACAGCCAGGAAGGCATAGCCAATGGAGAAAGAGATGGACAACATGGTGCCCACCATGGTACGGTACGCTGGACCAACGATCTCACTAACTGTAGAGCAAAATTAGGACAAACAAAATGTGTAAGACAGGGACCTACATAGCTGATCACAGCTATAGCTACGACTAACTAAACAGATTTATTACAACGGAAACATTTTTTTAAATTTTAATTTTAAATCTTAATTTGTTGCAGAGTGCCCGCATTGACATGCACATGCAGCTAAAATGACAACAACATATACAAAATAAAAACAAAGAGACAGACAAACAGACAAAAAACAAACGCAATGAGATCTATAAGATATGAAATTTAAAAAAATATAGTCCGTCAACAAAATAAAACAATCTAGATGTCACTGCAGGGCACGTCTGTATAGCAACGTCAGTTGCTTACTATAGCTATAAAGCTGTCAGACGGGTTTGTTACGAAAATGTATATGTATTTTGTAATTTATATACAATTTTAATCCAAAGGCATTAAAATCTAAATAATTAAACGTACGGGGTTATTTGGTATGAGAGACTTTGGTAGAAAAGTCGATCTTTTACCAGCATCTCTAAATGTTCACTTTTTTTGTCAAGTTATGGTCTGGGATGTCAATTTCCATGCATATTTGTGACAATTTTACCGTGAATATATATGTCACTTAGGCAAATTTAATATTGGTTTATTTATTTATTTATTTTATTAGTATTTATTTTTCGCTTAAATGTTTTACTAATTTGTATCGTGCATGCATACAGGCTGATCTGTATTTCGACATCATAATTGGCATTATTGTGAATTTCGGTGATAGTTCGGACACCGTGGCAATTTCTTGACGACCAAAGCATCTAGGCATTTCGCATTGCGACATTGCCTCAACCACGAAAAAAACTTCGTCGAGGCGGCCGCGACGACAAGGTTTGATGATTCACGTCTACACTGCTGCACCTCCGTTTAGGGACTACACTGTTTGCAAACCACCGAACATTCTCTTTTTTATACTAGTAGCTTTGAAGACAGAATGTGCAACTGTTTGGAAGTGTTACATCAGTTGCTGCAACGGGACCTGTCATCTGGGCGGAGAGTGCATGAATAATTAACATGAAGCCTGGCATACTGGCGTTGTCAAAGTTGAAGTATATTTATATCAAGAATGAGATCTTTCCATTCCGGATCAAAAAGTCCTCCGAAGTTGTTCCGTTTTCGAAGTGGTTTTGATGATGTACCAGTGCACCGTCAGGTGAACAAGACATGATTCTCGCAATGTATATAAGTTGACCTCTGTATAATATAAAACAAATTCTTTAAACATGCTGCATGGTATGCTTCAAATGCCCTTAACATTTACAATTAGTACTTACATGACTTATGTTAAGTTCTGTTAATCACGTTGTTTGGTGTGCATGCTTCGAACGTGTTCCGTCGTCTTAATTTGTTTTTCTTGTTTTATTTATTTATTATTATTATTTTTTTGTTTCTCTCATGTTCATCTATATACAATCATTTAAATAAACACAATCTTGACAATATACACTGCGCGTTTCTTAATGTCCTAAAGCCAGGATCGTTGAAAAGGCTTATCAACTGTATTCGGTTGTGGGGCGAGGGACCTTCATCCATAAGTGATTGTTAATAGGAGGGATCCAGCTTTTAGGATTATAGTCTTTTAAAGTTGCAGTATTTAATCCGCATCACAAAACCAAGCTTGCGGCTTTTAATGTAAGTAAATCCGAATGTCCGTTCCAAGTTATGATAATCAATTTCAATGGGGATTATAGTTTATACTACCAATATGCTGGCGTATAATTACCTAATTAAACGAAATGAAATGAAAGTATAATTATGATTCTACCGATTCATCACTAGCACTGAAGGACTTACGTGAGAAATTGCACCTGGCTCTTTCGTCACGCTTGAGAGATCTCATTAGAGTAATAAAAGAACTCTGTTAGTAACGGCACCCTGACGACGCATAGGCCTACATCAGGGCATTTTTGTATTTTACAAGTTTTCCAAGTAACAGCAAGAGAGGAAAAACAAAGAATTTAAACAAGTTATATGTACTCAAAACCACTAATTGGGAGGGAACGTAAGTCCCTCAGTGCTAGTGATGAATCGGTAGAATCGTAAATAAACTTCAATTTCATTTCATTTCATTTCGTTTAATTACGTAATTCTACCTCATCATCACATAGCACCTCGGACTTACGTGAGACATTCGGAGCCAAATGGTTGGACAACAGACTTGATCAAGTGGTACCACATGTTTTATTTCTGCTCTTTAATATTACATGTGCTCAAACAAAGTAATAAGTAATATTTTTTTCTATAATCTAGCATGGCATCTGGGACCATCTGTCCATTAGTACCGTGAACACTCAAGTTCAAATTAATGGCCCTTAGTCTTTACTCAAGACAAAGGATGAATTATATGCAATGTCCTTGTTATAATATTGCAAAGGTAGAGCATCCCGACCGCCATGCCGTTTTCATTATTTTATATAGTGGCACCCCTCGTCGAAAAGCTGCACTATGTAGTGCTGATCTGGTGCTGTGTGCAGAAAACCTATTCAACTTTAATATCCATAAACCGAGTCTTTGATTGCAAAGAGTTCCAAATTTCCGAGTTTACCCGGGTGTATTCGAGGCTTTCGGACGGTTTCCGTTGAAGCATTTTTGTCACCACACCCGCCAATTTCTCGTCTACGTTTTCTCCGGTGTTTTCGCTGGAGTAGAACTGCTCAATGGTGTTGAAAACTTCTGCAGCCGACCTTTTCTGCGGGTTTGCTTGAAGTATAGCTCCTCAACGGCCTTGTCGCTGACGATCGATTCGACGCTCGAAGACACCATCACGTATAGTCGCTTGTCTTCGGTCGCTTAGCAGGTCTGCTCTCCATGGTGGACAACACTGTTGACTGTAGCGTTCCCATTGGCTATCTTATCCTGCAGCGCGGAGAATTTCTGCCGGCTGACTTCGTCAGTTGTCTTGGTACTTTTTCTTTTCGGCTTGGCCGAGGACTTTGGCACTGGCGGATTGCCGCCAGCTGCCACAGAGACCGACTTTGATGGTCCGGGGTAGTTGCGCGATGCAAGGTTAATTGTACGAAGGGACAGCTTGCAAATCGAGAAGTGTGGGCTCGGCAGAAGACATCGTTGTAGGTGACGATAAGCGCCGGTCACAAAAATGCACTTTAGTCTGATGTATGTATGTTGTTGTTGTTAGTTTTATGGCGTCTTCGGAAACTGAGGCCCTTTATGCCATCAACTATACGGTTTTAGCTTTAACTATACTTTATTATCAATTTGAGATGACGAAGTAGGAGTTGCAGTTTTAGACGTGGGAGGAAAACCCCCAGAGAAATCCCCGGGGGAAAACCCACGCGGTCAAGTAGGGACTGCAAGCCCAATCCAAAAACACGCCCCGGATTCGAACTTGGGACGCCAGAGGTGAAAGGCGAGGAAAGAACCACTACGCTAACCCGACTGCCCTACTGATGTATGCGTGGTCAGGGTGCCGTTATATACTAACAGAGTTCTTTTGTTACTCTAATAGATCTCTCAAGCGTGGCGACAGAGGCCAGGGACAGGTGCAATCTCACGTAAGTCCGAGGTGCTATGTGATGATAAGGTAGAATTCGAGTAAGTTGACAATTCTACTTGAATTGTATATGAGTATACTCTAGGAGGAATAAGTATAGGCCTATGGTCGTTGCTTTAGCAATTCTTGGTTCGTCATTAAGGCAGAATGATATATCACTCCAGTTAATCTGTTTCAACGAGGTGATTCACTATCTTAATTTAAGGAATTGATGACTCAAGCGTACAGAAAATTCTTCTGGTTTACAGACTAGTCCAAGTAGCCGTCAATAACAGTAGGTGCGTTCAGACGATGGTTGTTACTTAAAGTTAAGTCGTTGGTAGTGGGCGCTTGTGAGTAAGCTCATAAGTAGTGACCGTGTGGACGCACTTACTTACAAGTTAACAACGACGATTTACCAACGAGAAATCGCGCGCTACTTACGAGCGCGCACCGTTAGTATTTGGGCCGTGTGCATGCTTGCGTGTCAAGTTTGTATAGTGGGACTGTCGTTGCCCGACTGAACACATCCTGAGATTTCAGGGAATTTCCACTCTGCTAAGCGACGATACAATACCCTGAGGAAATCCACGCAAATATGTGGAGTGAGCCGGCTGTTGTGTTCGGACAACACACGCCCGAGTCATTTTGATGTAATTTAATAAATTCGGTCATGTTATGCCAAAAAGAAACGATTTCTATACTTTCCAGAAAATGTATTGGGTTCTTTTCCTTATGACTGTCTCATTCCTACCAAAATTTCCGGCGACGATCTTAATTTACTCCACAGTTTTTCAAATTAATAACAGGGATGCATGCTCACGAATGTAATGGAACGGATTCCCCAGTGTGCTTTAAATAGCAACCAATCGCCGACGCGGACAACGGCCAGCCTTACCGAGTACATGTATATATCACATTCATGCACGGTGTTTACAATCTGCGCGCGTGACATTTGAATGCCTGCAACGCACTGCTAAGCGTCCTGATTGGTCCAGCAGAGGCGACAAGATTTCTGTCGCTTGTTCCCCGCGAAATGGGGCCGGTTTCAACAGGGCCACTGTACGCAGGAGTTGAGGAGTGCGTTAAAGGGGCACTGTTGCAAGAGGATGGACTGAACGTGACTTGTATGACATTGCTCCCACGCGGGTGTGTGCAGACCTGGAAACGCGCGTACTGGCTACATCACGGCATTTTATTGGTCGAGGAGGTATTCAACGCGTGCGTACTATATACCTGCACGCGCCTGCGTAATGTCGTATCAGCAATATGGCTTTTAAAAAATTCTGGTCTATAGAACCTACGCACCTTATAGAATTAATACTTTTTTTATAGCTCGTTGTACCACACTGTCCTAACACGTATAGAATTAATCATTTTTTGAGAGCTCGTTTTTTAATTTTTTATATCTGCATTTTTGTGCAAGGTATTCAACACACATCAGAATGTACAGCAGTAGCTCACTTAAAATTCCATCCAGCGTCTATTTGTAAAATTTGCATGCGTTGCCAATGCGCAGACTAGGGCCTTTCATACATTGTACATTGTCGTAGTCGTGACGTCAACTGGCTGTAGCTATGGTTTCATGGTTTGTGGACACAATATGAATATAATCAGGCGTAGCGTATTCCGTGTGGTGCTCCTTCAGCACGATAAAAACCAATTTACCACAATGGTGTATTTTTGTGACGAGTGACACTAACTCACTGCAAATGTGCGCTTGTTCTCCCAAACAATCGTGGACGTTTTAGGGAGGTTAAACAAAGAGAACAATATCGTCCGCGATTGGCAAGCGAACGTCCGCGATTCGCTCCTGTACAAAACCAACGAGAGTAAGGAAAAATAGACTATGTCCAAACAAAAGAGGAACAAAGGGACGTCCGCGATTGTATGTGGATTCACACTTATATGAACGTTGCCCAATACACATCTTACGGAAATACGCCACTCAAATGAATAATTACTCATGCACGCAACACAATCATTTTACAAAATTATGTTTCACCGTAACCACACGCGACACTGAAAATGTTCCTCTTGTTCCGCTTAATTAAACTTTCAAAAACTGCCGGGCCGACAAAATTTGTTAAATTGAAATTTCTTAATCTACATCATTCGGTAAGCGGATTTTATTTTAAGCGATGAATACAGCGTGCCTAAAAATTATTTTATCAATTTGGCGAGCAATGTGTTTTCAACTTAAAAATTGGCTCTCAGTGGGCACGATGTGCCTCCTTGCGTAGAATACAGTCGTCAGGTAATGTCAAGTCAAGTCAGGGAACAAGACAAGACAGTATAGAGGACGTAAGGTCACGTGATCGTCCCTATAAATTTGGACGGCAAGCACGTGCGAATAAGTACAGTAACAAATACATGGTGCCGTCCAAGGAGTCAGCTGGCATCCTCCACACCATCTGCCTTTTGTCAGGTGACTGCTCACCCTTAGAATATGTAGATGTCACCGCATTTGTCTTTATCTATTTGTGTCCTTTTCCTCCATTCTTGTGGCCTGTAATAATAAAAAACGCATGCTAGGAATATAGACCATGCCACCGCATGTAAACAGCAACAATTCTTTTTTTTATGTGTTTTGCCCCAAACAGTAAAGTAATGAAATCATGTTTCGGTATATTTAACCCTTTGCAGTATACGATGCGTTTCTATTCTCACGACGTGCAAAACGCACGGCTTGTACATTAAAATTACGCGCTAAGAGATCATAACATGCAAAGGGCTAAATATTATGTAAACACGGCAAAAGATACAGTGATACACTTTCTTTTTCACGTTTGGTAGCCACCATAAAGCATAGAAAACTTGTACCGACTCTTAATACGTGCCGTGACGATTTCAGCGCCGCCATTTTGGCTGAACGCTATAGGGCGATTCCGAGCAAACTGCCAAAATGTTGGTGTTGACCTGTAGTTTTTCCACCATAGCGTTCAGCCGAAACGGCAGCGCCCTACTCGTCACTGCAGGTAAAGCGAGTCCACACTCTAGTTTTCTATGTATAACTGCACTACTCAAAACAATTAAGAGAGCAAGCCACATTTTAAAATATTTTATCTTGATCCAACAATATGTATAGTGTTTTAACGTTATTTTTAAAAAATGAATTTAACACCGCATGTGCCATAATTATATTTTCCCATCAATGACGAATATTGTGAAATGATTAAAAATACAACTTTGTTTATAATTTTATTTAATTGTAACAAATTTTATACCAGTAACTTGTATGACCATAATCATTCACACATTCCATACAATGTTGAGGAATAGATCGCATGAGTCAATCAATGTATATTGAAGAAGAGCCGCCCGTTCCTCAACAAGGGCTGTCCCGAGGTCATCGATTGTCCTTGGAGGCTGGTGAAGGGCTCGTATACACGTCTCTCAAGCATATCCCAACAATGTTCACGGGATTCGGATGCGGTGACCAGCTGGCCAGTCCATAACCCCTATGCCCCCATCATCCAGGAAGTTCATCGATACACATACAAATCTGCATTAAAATTAATCCTTCTCTTGCTGGCGCATCAAAATGTCGTACGATTAGTTCAATGATTTCATCACGGTATCTCAGTCCAATGACGGATAATGTACAGGTCGGTGCGACTGACTAAACACATGCCAGCCCAAACCATCACTGAACCACCACTACACATCAGGTTGGACCACATCACAAGCTACAGAACCGTTCTCCTTGGCATTTCCATATCCTCACACGACCAAATATGCGATACAGTTAACCGACTCTCATCTGGGAACAGTTTCCCAGTCAGCAATCTGCCAATTTTAATGTAAGTCCAAACTGACTCTACGATGTTGGCAATAATGCAGAAAGCACATTGAGAGATCCAGCGGATCTGTATTGCGCTATATAATAACTGCCTTTTATTATTATTATTATTATTATATGACGCTTCTGACAGGTCTTCTGGCACTCATACATTCTTTACGGAGCCTGTTCCTCACTGCCTAGTCACAGTGGCATGTTGAAATTCACTTTGCAGATTTTTGGCAGTGACAGACTTCTGTCACTGTCAGAGAGCATAATTCACCAGATAACATTGACCTCGTCCTCTGGCATATCTCCCTGTCTCCTGATAGCGTCTCCACAAACGCCCAACCACGCGTCTAAACACAATCATCTGGGTAACCTCTCTCCCCGAGTGGAACTATCCTCCAAAACCTGAACTACTTCCATCCACTAGTGACGCAAACTGCAAAAACTTTCCCATTTTGCTTTGGTGGAGAAAAACTGCCATGCCCAGAAATTGGCTCCACTGGATCTCGAACTCACCAAAACTATTTAGAGAGTGCTCAACAAAATAAAAATATATAGGTAGTGATCCATTTAAGTAAAAACCAGAAATATACCAGTAAAAAATATCTTGCTCCCTTAATTGTGTTGAGTAGTGTAGCTTTCTATATATGGTAGGCACATGATAAAATGTGACATGGTCTATGTTGCATGCTAAACAGGATGGGTTGGATATGCTCGAATGCCAGTGTTGTAGTACTCGAGTCCAAGACTCGGACTCGAGTCCGACTCGAGTCACATTTTTCGTGACTCGGACTCGATTCGAGTCACATTGGAAAATGAACTCGGACTCGGACTCGACCACGATGACTCGGACTCAAACATGGTGACTCGTGACTCGAGTCAAAAATTCCAAAAAAAAATATATATATATATAATCGCGCGCTTAATGCAGGATTCTTTAGGGAAAAGCACAGAACGCGTACGACGCGTTAATATGTACACTACCGTATGGGGCGCCGTTCGTCAACTAATTATTTAGGCGAATTATAGCATGTTTTTTCCATGGTTTATCTTAATTCTGTGTAAATAATGCATTTGTGTCAAAGGCCGTTTATGGTTTACAAACAACTCGATTCTTTACAAAACAGGAAATATACTTGTAGCTGTGCAAATTCATTATTTACAAATAATGAAAATTACCTCGGCGTTCCATACTTTATTAATGAAACCGACCAGTGTACATTTCAATGGTTTACAAACAAGAGAATTGTATCGTTCATAGACAATTCCATGGTTTATAAATAATGAATACTGCACATTGCTGCACGTTTTTCTGGTTTACAAATAATACAAAACTATCCAGTGCGCAATTACATGGTTTATAAACCAAGAAACTTGCACCGGGGTCTGATTTTCTATGGTTTATAAATAATGAAAATTGGTTAGTGGACGTACAATTCCATGGTTTATAAACAATCTAAACTGCGCCGTTCTAATCAATTTTGTGGATTCTGTGGTTTGTAAACAATTACAAATAGTCAATAGGCGTGCATTTTGATGGTTTGTAAATAATTGAAAGTGATCGTTGGCTCACAATTTCATGGTTTATAAATAATGAAAATGAACTAGTTAGTGTGTCGCAAAATTTCATGGTTTACAAACAGAAAAAAATAAAGCTTTATACACTTGTCTGTCGTTTGTAAAGGTTGACTATCGATAAAATAAGAAGTATTATGCACTCGGTACATCTCAAAATACGATCATTGACGAAAAATTGAAGGGTTTGTAAATAATGAAAATGGACTAGTTAGTGTGTCGCAAAATTTCATGGTTTACAAACAGAGAAAATTAAAGCTTTATACACGTTTCTGTCGTTTGTAAAGGTTGACTATCGATAAAATAAGAAGTATTATGCACTCGGTACATCTCAAAATACGATCATTGACGAAAAATTGAAGGGTTTGTAAACCATGAAAAACACGCTTCATAAACGTTTATTATAATCCAGTAACGTTGCGAGAGCAATGGGTGCGTTCAATTAGCTATCATCGAGTCATAGGGTGCTCGTTCATAGTGTGAACAGTCTGGCAGACCATGGCAACAAAGGTATTTATGTGTACAGCTCATCGAACGCCACGGCACAGCCTTCAGCGCGCGCGCGGGAAATTCCAGGTTCATTACCCGACTAAACCTAGCCGCGTATTGGGCCCAAAATCCAGCCGCGGTCTTAAAATCTCAAACGGATGTAGTAAAAGGTGATAACATCTTATTTTTTATTACACGAGTTAAATAATAATAATAATAATTTAAAGAACGCTGAATGACGCAATAGGGCGACATTTCGGCAAGACTCTCGCCGGAGACCACCGAAATTTCGGCAAGAATCACTCAAAATGACACCTTATTTTTTTACCCGAAGCTTCCACTGATGGTCACAGACCTAAGAGAGACAGTTCCAGACCCAATAAAAATGGTTCTCGATTTTAAAAAAATGGTTTTTGACCTAAAAAAATTAATTTTAAACTCAAAAATATTAGGGCGACACCAAAATGTCGCCCTATTGAGCACGTCGCCCTAATATACTTTTTTTACACACGATTTGTCGCCCTATCCTACAATTCATAGTTTTTACATTTATATAGCGCGCATTCCATATAAATATGTTCATGTGCGCTGCACATTTTAAAAACGAAACTAATCACATCATCGTTACTTAATTAAGATTAAAAATCATAAATCAAAGGCAAGTTTAAAAAGATATGTTTTAACTTCAGTTTTAAACTTCTCAAGACTCCTAAGATTTCTGATGTGACCTGGAAGTTTGGACCATAGTTTAGGGGCAGCGGTCTGAAAAGCACAATCGCCTAATGAAACTTTACATTTAACATTTCCCGGAGTCAGTAACACACTATTCATTGAACGAAGACTCTGGCAATGAAATTGTTAAAATTCTCATAGAAATGTATTTCTTTTCACGGTGTTACCTAACTCAGTCATCTACCGGGCTGATTAAATTTTAAATGGTAATTTTAATTTATTAATTTTTAATTAATTTTAATTAATGAGGAGTCTCCATTTTCCACCCCAAAAGTGCCGAAAACTTAATACTGCCGACAAAATGGTCCCTTTAAAAGAAAATGTACACCACATAGTTTCAAAAATTAGCATTTTTATTACATAATCTGTTTGATCCGTCAATGGGGCACATCAAATTTTGGATGAAGCCAAATCGGTCCACAAATTAGTGCTTAATTAAATGGCTAATAAGGAGTCTGGTTTCCACTATAAAAGTGTCGAAAACTTAATACTGCTGACAAAATGTCCCTTTAAAAGTAAATGTACACCACGCCCAGTGCGCAAGCCGCGGTCGGGCCGTCAGCGGCCCGCTAGCGGCACCGCTAGCGGGCCGCTGGTGGCAGCCACCCGCGGACCGCTAGTGCTCCGTTGGCGATTGAGGAGCGGCAGTGGCACTGGTGGTTTGCCACTGGATACCGCTAGTGGTTCGCTAGTAGCTCGGGAGCTGTAAAACGCTGTTCGCGTGCCACTTGCAAGCCACCGGCGAACCGCCGGTGGTTTTTGGTCGGTGTGCCGATGCCGACCGGTCGCTTTCCAGCCGACGGCAGCCGACGGCGGTCAGTTTGAAAAATTTGCATTTTTATTACATATTCCGTTTGTTCCGTCCATGGGGCAGATCAAATTTTGGAGGAAGCCAAATCGGTCCACAAATTAGTGCTTAATTAAAGGGCTAATGAGAAGTCTCCATTTTCCACCCCAAAAGTGCCGAAAACTGAATACTGCTGACAAAATGGTCCCTTTAAAAGAAAATGTACACTACATAGTTTCAAACGGATTATGTAATAAAAATGCAAATTTTTCAAACTATGTGGTGTACATTTTATTTTAAAGGGACCATTTTGTCAGCAGTATTAAGTTTTCGGCACTTTTTTAGTGGAAACCAGACTCCTTATTATCCCTTTAATTAAGCACTAATTAGTGTACCGATTTGGCTTCCTCCAAAATTTGATCTGCCCCATGAACGGATTAAATGGATTACTAGTATGTAATACAAATGCTAATTTGGGGTAAAAAATGGACACTCCTCATTAATTAAAATTAATTAAAAATTAATTAATTAAAATTACCATTTAAAATTTAATCAGCCCGGTAGATGACTAAGTTAGGTAACACCGTGAAACGAAATACATTTCTTTGAGAATTTTAACAATTTCTTTGCCAGAGTCTCAGAACTCGTGTAATAAAAAATAAGAATATGTTTACATAGATAGATGGCGCTTTACAAATGCATGTGTTATTATTATTATTATTTTATCACCTTTTACTACATCCGTTTGAGATTTTAAGACCGCGGCTGAAACCGCTGCTGAGACCGCTGCTGGATTTCGGGCCCAATACGCGGCTAGGTTTAGTCAGCTAATGAACCTGGAATTTCCCGCGCGCGCGCTGAAGGCTGTGCCGTGGCGTTCGATGAGCTGTACACATAAATACCTTTGTTGCCATGGTCTGCCGGACTGTTCACACTATGAACGAGCACCCTATGACTCGATGATAGCTAATTGAACGCACCCATTGCTCTCGCAACGTTACTGGATTATAATAAACGTTTATGAAGCGTGTTTTTCATGGTTTACAAACACTTCAATTTTTCGTCAATGATCGTATTTTGAGATGTACCGAGTGCATAATACTTCTTATTTTATCGATAGTCAACCTTTACAAACGACAGAAACGTGTATAAAGCTTTAATTTTCTCTGTTTGTAAACCATGAAATTTTGCGACACACTAACTAGTCCATTTTCATTATTTACAAACCCTTCAATTTTTCGTCAATGATCGTATTTTGAGATGTACCGAGTGCATAATACTTCTTATTTTATCGATAGTCAACCTTTACAAACGACAGACAAGTGTATAAAGCTTTATTTTTTTCTGTTTGTAAACCATGAAATTTTGCGACACACTAACTAGTTCATTTTCATTATTTATAAACCATGAAATTGTGAGCCAACGATCACTTTCAATTATTTACAAACCATCAAAATGCACGCCTATTGACTATTTGTAATTGTTTACAAACCACAGAATCCACAAAATTGATTAGAACGGCGCAGTTTAGATTGTTTATAAACCATGGAATTGTACGTCCACTAACCAATTTTCATTATTTATAAACCATAGAAAATCAGACCCCGGTGCAAGTTTCTTGGTTTATAAACCATGTAATTGCGCACTGGATAGTTTTGTATTATTTGTAAACCAGAAAAACGTGCAGCAATGTGCAGTATTCATTATTTATAAACCATGGAATTGTCTATGAACGATACAATTCTCTTGTTTGTAAACCATTGAAATGTACACTGGTCGGTTTCATTAATAAAGTATGGAACGCCGAGGTAATTTTCATTATTTGTAAATAATGAATTTGCACAGCTACAAGTATATTTCCTGTTTTGTAAAGAATCGAGTTGTTTGTAAACCATAAACGGCCTTTGACACAAATGCATTATTTACACAGAATTAAGATAAACCATGGAAAAAACATGCTATAATTCGCCTAAATAATTAGTTGACGAACGGCGCCCCATACTACCGCCACCAGGCCGGCGAGGAGCACACGAGCACGTCGTCATTTCACACATTGAGTGTACGAAACTATAGCAGATTCAGTTTCAATTTGGTAAACAAGTGACTCGTGACTCGTGACTCGGACTCGAGGAAAGTGACTCGTGACTCGGACTCGGACTCGGACTCGAGGCTAATGACTCGAGACTCGGACTCGGATTCGATATTGGTGACTTGAGACTCGGACTTGGACTTGATATTGGTGACTCGACTACAACACTTTCGAATGCCCAACCTTTTCAATTATTGTGAAAAGGGTTTAAAGTCGTAATATGGTGGTCTTCACAATTACATTTGTAATAAATTTAATTTCGGAAATTTCGCTTTTTGACAGGACCGGTCAGGGTAAAAAGAGACTACTTGTCACCTTCGGTCCTTTTAAAATATTTTCTATAACATTAAAACCCGTTTACAGGCTTTGCAATGTCCCAAAGTCGTAATCAAACATTATCAAAGAAGATAGCTGTCCAATGATTCCGCCCAGGGTGATATCTCTTGATGAGAAATTGACAATTGAAGGTGAAATTATATATATGCGTGTGCACACGCATTTTTATATAAGCGATCTTGTGTAAACAAAGTAGGGCCTGTGCCGTACTGACTTCTTTTTTCGTACAGTAAAGCCAGGGAACAAGCCTAAAAAGAGGGTGGCTTTGCTTATGTAGAATTTCTTCTTCGTTTTCCATTGTTTTCTTGAAACGCAGATAAGGTACTGAGCTGACTTATCCACAAGCTGGCTTTTAGTACCACACACTTCCCCAAGCACATAATATCATTTGTAACAGTTTTCCTGTAATCTATCTTGAAGATCGATTGTGCGTGGATTCACGAGATAGGAAAAATAAGTGTCTGTTTTCAGTGGTGGGTGCAGACAGTAGCAGACAAAGCCCTGTCGTGGTTCCTTGAAATTGTCTTATAACGCTCAAAATTAGCTTTACGTAATTGTTTTCCCTCACCATGAAAACCCAAAAGCAACACTACAATTTGTCACCTAACACCCAAAGTTACTATGTTGATATTTTTGTAGTCAGGGTTCAGCTCATGTTTCATTCATTCTTTCTACAATTGCAGTCACCAGCAGAATTTGCGACACAGGGACTACTCCTTTCCCCGCATAAAATGCACTCTTACCTACTGTTAATGCATAGCAAAGCTCCACATCCTCCGAAAACCTGGAAACATTTACTTTAAAATTGCCTGGAAAATTAAATACAAAGGAATACAATGGGCGACGAGGGTCCTCTCTGACATAATAAATGCCGACTGGAGGTATTTAGCCTATGTAATTTTACTGTGTTTACCCTTAACCTTTTCCCCAACTGGCCAACAGGGCCAGTTGGCTTAAATCTTCACTGGCCCGTCTGCACTTCAAGTGGCCCGGTTACCGTTAACATTTTTGGTTGTTCATTTTACATACAGTCAACCTTTAAAGTTTGCAATAACCACATTTGAGTAAATATTAGTAGTCATAAGGTTCTCCCCATTAAAAGTTTGAAAATGTGTGGTACATTTTAGAGCTTTCTGGTGAAATTTAGAGCTATTCTGGAGTCTTGAAAGGCTCTTTTGTTATAAATTCTCAAGGATGCATGTTTTTGTGCACTCTTGTGAGTGTACTCTTGGGGCGGTTATATACAGGGGCCAATTTCATAGAGATGCTTAAGCATGAACGCATGAAAAACTTTGCTTGATAAAATTAGGTTACCAGCAAATATTCATGAGATTGTCATGGTAATGAAACAGTCCTCTAACACTGGTCATTATACACTACTTCTATCACACGAGGATTTCACTGGTAACATTCCCTACTAAGCAAGAGTCTTTTGTGCTTAAGCAAATATTTGTGCTTAAACACCTCTATTGAATAGGCCCCTGGGCAGAGCTGGTCTTTAACTTGTTGGCTTGGGGTCAAGTCAGTTTTTGGTATTTGACCTGTGACTTGACTCTGGAGAAAATGACTTGTGACTGGACTTGGGAAATAAGATTGATTTACGACTTGAAATAAAAACCAGTCATCAAGTTTCCAGCCCCAGAGACATACATAACTGCAAGTGCAGTCTTTGCTCCAGGGGGAATAAATTTGAACCAGGCCGGCCAAGGACAGTATCGAAAGCGGTATTATGCCTGTGGGGGTTTTTTACGAAAGAAACTGTAGTACGATGTGGGTCTGTTTTATTTCAACTGGACAGCCGGATCATTTGGGGAGGCTTTCCAGCTGGCCCGAGACGATTTCAACTGTCATTTGGCCAACGGACCAGTGTTATTTCGAACGCATAGCAGCTAGCAATTGGGTCTTTAAACGAATCAACGGTTGTATTTTTCGACTGTATATTCTTTTCTACAAATATCACACGTAGGCCTATATGCATTGTAAATCAAAATGCCTTTGTGAAAACTGTGAAAACAGTTTCTGTTCCATGAAGTCAATGTCAAAGCAAAGAAGTACACAGGATTTGACTAAGAACATCTTATTTAATACAAAGGCCATAAAATACTTACTCAAGACAAATGCCATGAGATACACGCCGTAGTTTGATGCAGCAATGAAGAATCGCAATGCGGAGTAGGCTGCAAAACTGGGCACGAAGGCCAGAACGGTCGAGGTTGTAGAAGCTATTGCAAGACTCAAAAAGAACGTAACTCGTCGACCGGCCCTGGAATAGTGGAATAAAGTAAGACATTCATTCATTTAATTTGTGTTGTAGCCAAGGCAATCGCAATGTCATCGTAAAACCATGCAAGACCATTGCAAGACTGTCATGAGTCCATCACAAGGCCATCATAAGGCCATTGTTGGACCATCACAAGGCCCTCGCCAGACTATCACAATACCGTCGCGAGGCCATAGCAAGACCATAACGAGACCATCATGGGGCCATTGCAGGACCACCGTGAGGCCATCGCAAGACCATCATGAGGCTATCGCAAGACCATCATGAGGCTATCGCAAGACCATCATGTGGCTATCGCAAGACCATCTTGAGGCTATCGCAAAAGCATTATAAGACCATCGCAAACGCATCGCAAGACAAATAATGAATGTAGCACTTACAGCTGCATAACCCTTCGTCACAATAACTACAAAGAAAGTATGTTTCAATCTACAATTATGACAACCAAAAACAGGACTTGCTGTTTGAAAAGTATAAAATGACCAACCAACAAGCCTGTATTTTTGAGTATCTATTTTGTATTTCTGGCATGGCATTAGAGTCAACGTAATATCATTTACCAGTCTGCTATTGCTCCCCACACAAACGAACCCGTCAGAAATCCAGCGAAGAAGACAGACTGCGCAAGCCCTGGCAGATTCTCAGAGGCGCAGACAAGAGTGAACTGAAACACAAATTGCAGAGTAGTTTACCTAGTTTATTAGGGTGGATTCAAACTAAGCATTTTTGCGCGTAAATGTGCTCTCTAAATGCAAAAGAGTGAAAAACTCACTCTTCAAAAGAGTGACTCCCTTATAAAACCACTCGGAAACAGTGACAATCACTCTAAAATGAGTGAAATTCTGTAAAAAGAGTGGCAATAACTCAAAAAAGAGTGGGAAAACCACTCCACAAAGGAGCCATGTGAAGGACAGCTCGAAAAAGAGCTGTCCTCCATATGGCTCCTCCTTTGAGTGGTTTTGTCCACTCTTTTTGGAGTGATTGCCACTCTTTTTACATAATTTTCACTGTTTCCGAGTGGTTTTATAAGGGAGTCACTCTTTTGAAGAGTGAGTTTTTCACTCTTTTGAAGAGTGAGTTTTTCACTCTTTTGCATTTAGAGAGCTAGAGTGACGCGCGTCGCTTTCAGAAAAAAAAGCGGCAGGGGGATTTGTTGTAAAATGAGGCACTGATAATCACAAAATAAACTTGGGCAGAAAGTGTTTTTGTGGCTCTTTGAATTTCAGTGCATCGCTTCACTACAAATTCCTTCCACACCGCTTTTTCTCAAATCGGCGCGCGTCGCATTTACGCGCGAAAAAAGTAAGTCTTTCTGCGCGTAAATGCGACGCACGTCGATTTGAGATTTTGGAGTGAAACGACACGCTGAAAACCTCAGAATCGACTTTGGCGGAATGTGTTTTGTGATTTTGTGATTTTTAGTAAGTCGTTTTACTCCAAATTCCTTCCACACTTTTTTTGTCGTCAAAGCGATGCGCGTCGAATTTACGCGCTTAAAGGCCCAGTCCAGCCTGACATGCAAAACAAGTCCAGCGAGAATCCAGCCTTGGCCTGGGCTTAGGTCTTAAAATTGTTCTTCAAAATGTGATATTTGTTCATTAGCGTTTGTAACATGGCCACAATCACGGGTACACTTTTACAATGCAAAAAAAGTGTTACATTTTTTTAAAAGGCACAAACTATACTTCTAAAGTCTTGACTTGAATATGGCTTTAATATGTCATTCAATTGATGTTGTAGAAGCTATAGGCTAAACAGATGTTCCATAAAAACTTCCAAAATGTGGGGACTTTTTGTTTGAATATATGCAAGAAAATGTGGGCTTGAAATGTTACGTGTCGGCATTGAAAATAAAATTTGACAATGTTTGCATAAAATGATCAAAAGAGCTTCCACCCTTTTCTCCGTGTCAGGCTATATCATCCCATCAGACTTCAACATTTTCCGTTTTTATTGTATGCTGGATTCCGTTTTTTTAATTGGAATTTCCGCGTTTTGACGAAGTTATTTTTGGTAGAATTCCATGAAAACAACGGGGTTAGGTTAAATTCTAAAGCAACTGTGCAATCGAACGAGTGTACTCTCGGTTTTCCATCTTTATACCATGTAAACATTTTTTTAAACAAGTTTTCTATATTTCTGCTGTTCATAATCATGCAAGTGATCAGTGCACACTGTATAATTGTTTGTGAGAACAAGGCTGAAACTGCACTCGTGACCAATCCTAGGGTAAGTACATACTCGATCATTTCCCAGCACAGAATAGTGATCGAGGTTAAAGCTCCAAAAATTATGATTTTAAAATTACTGATTTTTACAAAATGAACCAGTGCTTTCACATTGAACATTGATGATTTAATATTTTTAACTGTGAATCTTTCACAATGACATCATGGTTTAAACACGTATTTACCTTTAGGCAGGAGCACTCGAACAAGTTATCGGCCTTCGGCCCACGGCCAAGTAAGTTTTCCGTTTCTTTTGCTATTCCTTTTTGAGGACCCTACATGTATCTGGATTTTGTTCGTGGGGGGCACCTAGGGGAACCTCCCCTCCCACCTCCCCTCCATGTAGCTAGCTACGCCACAGGCTTAGATTGAGTCCATAAGAGCGACTGCGATTAGCCTATATAGGACAAGCAACAAGTCTATGTTTAAGATGTATTGGTCAGCGCATGATTAGCGCGACAGATGAATGGCTAACAAGCCAGGCATGTATTGCCGTATTTAGATGCGCGAAAGCTACAAAGTATGCATCATACCGTATTACCAGTTCACGTACAGTTCATATTGCGGTCATGGGTTTACAATAAATTGCTGAAGACATGGCTAGAAAGAATGGTCAGTATAAAATACGTGCACGGTTTTGTGAACGTTATGTGCACTCCCCAGGTAATGTAGGTCCACATGTACGTCTGAAATGCACGTTCCATCCGGTGCAATGCAAAATACTATGCTGGCGCATATATACATGTAGCTCCATGGCTGGCGGTAGATAACCTGTATGTTGAAGGTCGCGAGGAAAAATACCCTTTTGTTGAATAACAAAAGAGAGCCCAAACACAAAATTATAAAAGATATGGGATGAAATGCTTGGCATTTTTTGGTGTTGCTGTGTTTTCCTTTTTGTCTACAATTAAGAAAATGTTTTTAGTTTGTTTAAATCAAAGTTCAGACTGCCTCCAGTACCGCCCTCCACTTGCAAAATACAAGAAGAATCGAAAACAAGAAGAATCGAAATGTTCACGTGCACAAGGCATTGAAACTACTACCACCTGCTTTTTCATTTTATGAAATGAATTCTGTATTGCTTTTTTATCCCTATTGTTTGTTGGGTAAGAAAACCATGGCAACACAGTTGGTCCACGTGGATCTGGTGACGCACCAGATGAAGAAATATGTGCTTGCAGTGCATTAAAATGATTCCAAGTGAACTCCAAGTTCACTGTACATGACCCACCGTACCACTGCACTGTACATGACATTGCGGCCCCATATGGATTTGGCGACGTAAAGATTGCGTGTATTTAATTGTTCTATGTGGAAAACAATTCCATTTATGGCCACCACCCGAGAGCCCCCAGACGAAAATCCACATGACGAGTTCGGTTTCGAAGAAATATTGTTATTTCCTATTAACGTACAACTATGATTGACCTTTTTCCTTTGTGACCTCGGGCCAACTTCAAAGCTGTTTAGCAGAGAGAAAAATTGCTTTATCCAAAATGCTTTGCGAAAATGGGTGAGCAGTCAAAATCGTAGGTGATGTGTATACAACATTGACTGGCGTTCTGCTACCCTTGCTGAGAACACAAGTTGACATACAATTTTAACTGCTTACCCATTTTTACAAAGCAAATGAATGTTGGATTAAGCAATTTTTTCTGCTAAAAAGCTTTACGAAATTGGCTCCTCGTATTTTAAATATCACATTGATTTAGCAAAATGTTAATACACCCGTTTTATGTTTAAAAAGAGGCTAATAAAATTGTTTAGCGCCAGAGACGGGTCTTTGACCTAAAATAGACAGTATATGGGATGTTCTCTGCCAATATAAAAACAACGTAAAGCAGTGCGTATAAAAGGTTCTATTGGCGCTATCGATCCTACAAGAGACAACATTCTACCTGGGGTCAATTATTTACTGGACATCACGTTCATTCCCGAAGTATCTTTTGGGTAGCAATTTACCAACATGGATTCTCCAGAACGTTTCTGTAGGCTCGAAACGGCAAAACGATTAAGAATATGAATTTCTCTGTGTGTATTTGTAAGGCCTGATTAATTTCTAAATCAAATATCCACAGAAAACGTAGGTAAAACTTTTCGTCCAAGTACGCTTAGTTTATTTAAACAGCGACGGTAGCACGTAGAAGCAAGCATGCGGTACGTTTTAGTTTTCGATCCCAGTCAAATGTTGTAGACACCATTTATTACTGATTTAATTTTAATAGAGGAAACATTTACGCATGCCGCCATATTACCGTTTTGTACAATACATAAACACCATTGCATTCACGCCCATCATGTCTCTAGTGCATGGAAAACTACAGCGTGGTTGAGCATACTCCCTGCACACGAGCGCACGTGTACTTGTACTTGTGAGTCAGAATAAAAACATTAATATTGAAATGAGGCGGGTGTTACCATGTGGTTGAGCGCACAGCGCACATTTATGGTCTATATTGTTAAAATAACACCGATTATAATTTATATTACACTGCACGTGTATGACCATCTGTACTGTTTGTGTTTTCAACTTGGCTCCATGCCCAGGCCATAGCACTTTACAGCATCATACACGATTTTTGGCCTTTCTACTCCCCTCCCCGAGTAGGAAAATACACTACGCCTGATAATTATATTTGACCTTTGATCCCAAGAAATTAGACTCGTGTCCATGTTTTGTTCCCTTTTATGGGTCTCGTTCCCCACCCGCCCCACCCCGGGCTGCCTCGACGAAGACGTGGGGATTGGGGCAATCATCTCCACTCATTGGGCCTTGAGCAAAACGTGGGCGTTTTGTTCCCAGGTGCGCAGAATACCTTGGGTGTGGGTAAAAAACGGACCCTCCGGATCCTTCCAGATCTTCCGGATCTTCCGGATCTTTTTCAAAAATGGCTATTTAATGAACAGAAAGAGCCTAGTTTGACTTCTTAATACGCTTCCATGCCTTTTACCGCCATGTACAGGCCTTATTTTTAAAGATCCGGCGTGGAAAAAAACCAATTTCTTTTTTCTTAGTGTCCTGCACTTCCTACGCCTATTTCTTCAAAAATTTCACTTTGTGGATAGTCGATGTGGTGTATGATTACAAATTGTGCAATACATGGTGGTAAAAGGTATGTAAGCGTATTTAGAAGTCAAACTAGGTACTTTCTGTTAGTTAAATATCAATTTTTAACAAAGATCCGGAAGATCCGGAGGGTCCGACTTTCACAGACTGCCGAATACCTTTTTGTTTGGGTAAAATCCCCACGGCCACGTGGGACGAGATGCACACATCTTTTGACATCTTGACATCGATAATTGTATACTATAATAAAAGGTATTAAAACACTACATGTTTAACTAAGTTAAACCATGGAGGAAGAAACAAACTTAAAGAAGACTACATTTTGTATACATTACATCTTGAATAATCGTGCTCTTGTACTGCGATCGGTCGTAATCCCAGCCGTGATCACACCCCATCGTCTGGTTGTTTTCTCCATCCGGATCCCTAGTCCCGTTACTCAGCACCCAGTCACTCCCGTTACTCCACACCGTCTCGTACCGGTCACATAAGGAGTACACCCCATCTTTGTCCTTCGGTATACTCATCTCCTTCTGCTGCTCCAAACACGTGGCTTTGTCCGTCGCGTCGGTCCCTAGGCTGGTACAATTCAGATATTGACCCGGTGCAAGGGCACACCAATGGTCGGTTTCGGCCGCTAGAAACACTTGGGCGATGGCATGCCATGCCATTGGGATAGCAACGAGATAGAGCAGAAGGCATATTACTTTCTGGTATTTGCCATAGACACCGATGTGGACAAGTATGGCATCGAACTGCATGGTGGCGCAAGGATGATGATAAACCACGCGGACTGCGTAAAAACGATCTTTGGTTCAATCAATGAGGAAGGATGTGTTATGCGAGTGTTTTCTACAAATCCGCAAATGAATTTGGCGCTAGTGCGGTTGATGTATATAAATTATAATGTGTACGTACGTACGTACTGTACACACATACACTGCTCGTGTAGAATTTTTCACACACGCAGTGAGCATGTGAATGAAACTGGCTCATTATGCAGAGTCACCACCGCGCATCAACCATAATCAGTAGACTTCGCCCAGTCGAACGGGATGGGCGGTCGATCGGGTTGGCGTAGAGGCCCGTTTGTCCGAGTTTAATATGGCCTTGACCGCGCGTTATGCGTGGAACACGACACATCGATCGTGTCTGTTTGTTCCTTTCTCCATTTATTTCAGCACAAGGTCTGTGCCAAAATACGAACAGCAGTCTTCGTGATCGTGTTGTCAAAATTCTTTTACATGTATTTATTTTCAATAGGGTTTTCTATAGTACACTTTAGACGCTGTAAGTTGCTAAACCCAGTTGCATTTCCACAATAGCTTTTCAATCACGTGGGTGACAACATGAAATGGCCCATCAATAAAATACCTTGTGAACCCCCGGGCCCCGTTGGCAGGAACTTGACAAAAGGTTGTCCAATGGTACCATTATGGTACCATCAATAGCTCATTGTCTATTGATCGTACTCTGGAGTCTTTTTCCTTCCTCCATGATCATACCAACAAGGAACTCCATTTGATCACGTATCAAGTTTCGAGACGTGTGCATAAATAAATAATAAAAACAATTATTTATCGATAAATTCAAAAGGAATATTGTTCTCAAAGGAATATTGTTCTTCAAACTCCGCGTACTCCGCGTACAAAGGTGGGCTTGTTTGCCGTTGGTATAACTCATGCTGGAGGAAAGAAACAACCTTCCTCCGAGTCCAGTATACTCAAGTATTAAAGCTTGTGGTATAGCCGTGTTAAATGTATTGTATCACTTATAAGACGCTGGGGTGTTATGGCCGAGCGGTCTAGCCAAGTGCGTCGAACTCAAGTTCCTGTGCCAGTATTAGAAAGTGGGTTCGATTCCGGGCCGTGACCGGTTGTGGCACTTGTGCTCTTGAGCAACGCACTTAATCACACTTGTTTCGTCCTTCGGAAGGGATGTAAAGCCGTTGGTCCCGTGTGTTAGGTAACGCACTTTAAAGATCCAGAGCATTCTTTCGTGAAGAGCAAAAGGAGGGAATCCCCAGCGTCTCTGGCCGTTTCTAATTCAACTTAGAAGTTGATAGTATATTCGAATATGTCAATTTATCCCATTCCTATAATTGGTGGTCCTTCCGCTGTTGGATGTGGTGAATAAATAAACAAAATAAAAAGACTACCTTTTAGCAAAAAAATTGAAGTTCATCAGATGAAATGAAAGCAAACATCATCAAAATGGGTTAAATCATAAAATTTAGTAACCAAAAAGAGTCATGGCATAAAACCGCGGTCCCTATTACTCTGACTGAGTACTGGAGTGAACTCGTCATTCTTGTGTCATTGCCAACTTAAACCATGCAGTGAACTGTTTCTCCGCGTTCTACCAATGGACGTTTCAGATTACCAGCGAATGTTTAGACCCAGTTATACCTGGTAAATAATAATAATTTACGGTGGATTCTTATATAGCGCACATGTCCACCCTGCGGGGTGCTCCTGGCGCTGTTGCCATTATTAACGCTGCCATCGGGAAATCACTAGAACCATTTCGCTATAACTAGGTGGCTGCTGGCCAGGCGCTCAACCCTATCAGCAGTTAGATTGTGGCATTCCCTTTAACATGAACAGCTTCCCAAATATCGCTTGGGTTGACGAGGAAACTGGGGATTAAGTTGCCTTGACCAGGGACACAGACACGTTGGTCGCGAAGTAGGGCTTGAACCCACAACCTCTGATTGGGAGTCCGGGTTCATACCCACTAGACCACACGCATGGTCTAAACATACGGTTTTTCTCTCATCCCAAGTTTGGTTGTTTCATCAATGGTGACGAGGGACCATATCAGATATTGCGTTCGTAAAATAGGTCCTAGACAAGGTTTTGTACTTTCCCCATGATGATTTTATCCCCATTATTGTTTGCTTTTAGTACGAAAAGGCATTGAAAAGATGAGACATCAATAAAGTGATTACTGGGTCTACAAGAAAAGTGAACTGATTCCTACCTGTGCTTTATATTTTAGATCACCAGTGAAAGTTCAGACCCATTTATGCACCTATCAATTGTTTGCATCCCCCGGGCTACATTAAGAGGTTGGGTCTGCAACGTTTCGCGCGACAAAATCCCCACCCCTGCGGCAAAATGTAGGTGACAAAAATCCCCATCCCCGGGTGCAAAACAGAAATTTGTATTTCAATGGTCAAAACCCCCACCCTGGCAGCGGCGTAGCTCCCCACGAAAATATCCAGATACATATGTTTTACCCTGAAAAAGGCAAGGAAAAGTTGAAAAAAAACTGACTGGATGTCTGCTGAGAATGCTGTATATGCCCTGATTATACATGCATGTATGCACGTGGTGGAACGGGAAGAGGACACCCAGACCACTTTCAGTTGTTAATTTCTTACAGAAAGTACTATCTTGGACAGAAATACATAATTTCATGTATTGTCTGTTATCATTGCTACCGACGCTTTCACCAAGTTTCGTTCCCCTTGTCAACCCATGAAGTAAAATTTTAGATCATTGCAAAAAAATGCCACACACAGACCACGCAAGTAAAAGTGAAAATGTCATTGACATTGCCAGTGTTTATAATTCTGGACTCACTCCAAGAAACCACCCTTGAATTTCGCCAATTGTTTTCGTCAAATTTCAACACCACACTTACTCCTCGGAACGTTAAGGGGCAACACCGGCTTTGTTCACTCTTATAAATCTATTGTTAAATCAACAATTAAAACGTGCGGTGAGTGACTACTCTTTAAAGTGTTTAAATTCAACACTTATCGTGTTAAATCCAACATTTATTTGGTTGGATTTAACGCGATAAGTGTTGAATTTTAACACTTTTTAACACGAGTCAGTGCTGACCTGAGGGATCATGCAAGGTGTGATGAGTCAAGGAATCGAGGTTAAACACGTGTCGACCCATATCGAACGCCACCTTTATTAACAAACACATGATACATAATACATCGCGACGGCTGGTAAAGCGTATAGCCCAACATTTGTCTCTTTTGTTAAAGGGACACACCGGCTTTGTTGGGCTATTTTGGGCTCGAAATAGACCCATACATGATTCTGAAAGTCTTCCATTTAATTTAATTTATTTAATTTATTATTTCTCAGGAGAACAACAAACGTGACAAAGTACACTACAAGCAAAACAAAAACAAGTAATTTTGAAAACGAGAATGATAACACCCCTGAAGGATTGCCAAAAAGCGACCTTAATCACTATCTGGTGGCTCTCCCATATTGCTATCAATTACAGCGACAGACTATAAAATGTTGACACAAAGTCCGAAGAACCGAAGCGAGTTCAACGGTGAACAGTCTACCGGACAATGTGACATTTAGCCCCACGGCACACATACACGTTGCCAGGGGCGGATCCAGATCGCACCACAGAGCATCTAGAATCCATCTAGAAATAGAAGCCGTTAGGGATTCGCGCTACGCGCTCGCTATTTCATTGTCATCAGCATTTCATGCTTAAACATTTCACGCACCCCCCCCCCCCCCCCCCCCCCTCCCCCCCACCCAACCCCCCTCCCCCTTTTCAAAATCCTGGATTCGCCCCTGGTATAGCCGTGCATGGAACTACAATTGTACGTTCGTGAAGGTACTGTCACGGTGTAATGGACCGAGTGGATGTTTTAAATGAATAAAACAATTAGCAAACGATTCTTATAAGTCGAAAGGGAACTTTACAGAGAGCGAACAAATATAGACTGTACGTCTTCGCCAACTCATTACAACTTTATTTTATACATTAGCATATAGAAAGAAAAGAGATCAAAGACCAAATGCTTTTATGGCTGGCTTATACTCTTGAGATCTTGGAGGAAAGTTATGAGTGGAAAGTGAAATATGAAACACCTGTTGCATATAGAAATATATTACACACGGGAACAAATCTGACTCTTACTTCAGTTTTGTTCCCTTGAATCATGGAGGTAGCTTGAATGCATGAAGAGAAGCAATTCAATTTTGCCTTGACCTGTGATCTCACTTTAAAACGTGATCATGTTCACCGTCGCGATTGCGGCGTCACCTGTAGTCTAGGCCCTAGACGTTGTTATTGTTTCGTTTTGAACGTCCGTCCCGAAAACCGATCGCCGCGAGACAGTCAATAACAACGTCTAGGGAATCTCGTAGTGACAGCGCCGTGCGCGCGCACCTGTTATGCATAATGTATGCAGAGCGCACTGTCGCCTGCTTACTATGCATGTATGCACGATGTCTAGTCCCCTGTGTCCTAACATCGTGGCATGACTGCACGGGGAAGCCGCGGGCTGGAAAAATCGTAATGCCCTCGGCAAACCTTACGATTTCGACACGGCAATTTAGAGATTTTGTTGGAAATTGTATAGGACATTGCAAATGATAGGTACTGTTCCACAGATAATCGAGGCCACAGTTGAACCTATTCGCCAGTTTAAAACCCGCCGGTTCGGAAAAATAATCTTTTAAGCTGTACATTTTTTTTGAATGAAAAAAAAAACCGGGTGAAATTAGAACACTGCTAGCTTGTTGCCGTAGCTTGATCGTGTGTTGAACAGTTTATTGGCCTAAATCTCCATGGCTCAGAAATCTTCGGAAAATATGCCGATACGTGCCATTCAATCTACTACAACAACAACATCTTCGGAAATAATCTGGAATATTTGACAGATACACATTTCATTTTACCATCCCATAACGCTTAACGAAATCTGGAAGAAAGGAACTCGCAAAAAGCAAATACTGCACACCGGACGACTCGCCGCGTGCGGGCACAAAAACACTAGGATCGACAAGACAGAAACATTTTTTTCGTGACATAAATTCCCCTTCCCTCCCAGTGGGTTTTCAAAATGTCAACTTAAAACCAGCAATAGCACTGTCATAAGATAAATCCTTAGGCCTATGCTAGGGGCTTTGAAATCCGTGACATCATCAGTCGTGCAGTCGCGACACTCACTATTACTTCAACCATGCTTCAACTTGGTCAAATCCGTAACCGAAGTTTGCAAGCTTGATAGACTTGCTGCGTGAAATTGCACTTTAGTTTCTGTCATTTAATCTGCCAGGCTGATCTATTTTTGGTACAGGCCTATTGGGGCTGGTTTTCTTTGTACTTTGTGCCAAATATCACGCAAATCCACCTGTGCAGTGGTGAGATTTTCCGCCCCAAAATATCACCAAAATCACATCACAATTTATGAAGTCGCTGTCTATTTTTATTTATTGACGATTCCGCACGTAAATTTGGCACATTTTAACAAGCATAAAACAGGAACTGCTTGATGAATTTTTGCAACAAAAGTATCTTTGATAGCTGTTGCAACTTGTCTGTTGTGTGAAAATGGTTTTAACTCAAGATATAAATGTTTAATTTTTATTCCAAGTCGCTACCCAGGCCATTGACTTAGTGTACGAAGTCTCAACTGATAAACTATGGTATTTTTTTTCGTTGGGCTCTCACTTATCGGGCCGGTATATAATTTTTTATTTTTTTGAAAATCCTTTTTGTTTTTAGTCGGGCTTTATATATGGGGCGCCGTTCGTCAACTAATTATTTAGGCGATTTATAGCATGTTTTTTCCATGGTTTATCTTAATTCTGTGTAAATAATGAATTTGTGTCAAAAGCCGTTTATGGTTTACAAACAACTCGATTCTTTACAAAACAGGAAATATACTTGCAGCTGTGCAAATTCATTATTTACAAATAATGAAAATTACCTCGGCGTTCCATACTTTATTAATGAAACCGACCAGTGTACATTTCAATGGTTTACAAACAAGAGAATTGTATCGTTCATAGACAATTCCATGGTTTATAAATAATGAATACTGCACATTGCTGCACGTTTTTCTGGTTTACAAATAATACAAAACTATCCAGTGCGCAATTACATGGTTTATAAACCAAGAAACTTGCACCGGGGTCTGATTTTCTATGGTTTATAAATAATGAAAATTGGTTAGTGGACGTACAATTCCATGGTTTATAAACAATCTAAACTGCGCCGTTCTAATCAATTTTGTGGATTCTGTGGTTTGTAAACAATTACAAATAGTCAATAGGCGTGCATTTTGATGGTTTGTAAATAATTGAAAGTGATCGTTGGCTCACAATTTCATGGTTTATAAATAATGAAAATGAACTAGTTAGTGTGTCGCAAAATTTCATGGTTTACAAACAGAAAAAATTAAAGCTTTATACACTTGTCTGTCGTTTGTAAAGGTTGACTATCGATAAAATAAGAAGTATTATGCACTCGGTACATCTCAAAACGATCATTGACGAAAAATTGAAGGGTTTGTAAATAATGAAAATGAACTAGTTAGTGTGTCGCAAAATTTCATGGTTTACAAACAGAGAAAATTAAAGCTTTATACACGTTTCTGTCGTTTGTAAAGGTTGACTATCGATAAAAAGAGAAGTATTATGCACTCGGTACATCTCAAAATACGATCATTGACGAAAAATTGAAGGGTTTGTAAACCATGAAAAACACGCTTCATAAACGTTTATTATAATCCAGTAACGTTGCGAGAGCAATGGGTGCGTTCAATTAGCTATCATCGAGTCATAGGGGGGTGCTCGTTCATAGTGTGAACAGTCCGGCAGACCATGGCAACAAAGGTATTTATGTGTACAGCTCATCGAACGCCACGGCACAGCCTTCAGCGCGCGCGCGGGAAATTCCAGGTTCATTACCTGACTAAACCTAGCCGCGTATTGGGCCCAAAATCCAGCCGCGGTCTCAGCCGCGGTTTCAGCCGCGGTCTTAAAATCTCAAACGTACGTATGTAGTAAAAGGTGATAAAATAATAATAATAATAACACATGCATTTGTAAAGCGCCATCTATCTATGTAAACATATTCTTATTTTTTATTACACGAGTTCTGAGACTCTGGCAAAGAAATTGTTAAAATTCTCATAAAAATGTATTTCTTTTCACGGTGTTACCTAACTTAGTCATCTACCGGGCTGATTAAATTTTAAATGGTAATTTTAATTAATTAATTTTTAATTAATTTTAATTAATGAGGAGTCTCCATTTTTTACCCCAAAAGTGCCAAAAACTTAAAAGAAAACGTACACCACATAGTTTTAAAAATTAGCATTTGTATTACATACTAGTAATCCATTTAATCCGTTCATGGGGCAGATCAAATTTTGGAGGAAGCCAAATCGGTACACTAATTAGTGCTTAATTAAAGGGATAATAAGGAGTCTGGTTTCCACTAAAAAAGTGCCGAAAACTTAATACTGCTGACAAAATGGTCCCTTTAAAATAAAATGTACACCACATAGTTTGAAAAATTTGCATTTTTATTACATAATCCGTTTGAAACTATGTAGTGTACATTTTCTTTTAAAGGGACCATTTTGTCAGCAGTATTCAGTTTTCGGCACTTTTGGGGTGGAAAATGGAGACTTCTCATTAGCCCTTTAATTAAGCACTAATTTGTGGACCGATTTGGCTTCCTCCAAAATTTGATCTGCCCCATGGACGGAACAAACGGAATATGTAATAAAAATGCAAATTTTTCAAACTATGTGGTGTACATTTACTTTTAAAGGGACATTTTGTCAGCAGTATTAAGTTTTCGACACTTTTATAGTGGAAACCAGACTCGATCCTTATTAGCCATTTAATTAAGCACTAATTTGTGGACCGATTTGGCTTCATCCAAAATTTAATGTGCCCCATTGACGGATCAAACAGATTCTGTAATAAAAATGCTAATTTTTGAAACTATGTGGTGTACGTTTTCTTTTAAAGGGACCATTTTGTCCGCAGTATTAAGTTTTCGGCACTTTTGGGGTGGAAAATGGAGACTCCTCATTAATTAAAATTAATTAAAAATTTATTAATTAAAATTACCATTTAAAATTTAATCAGCCCGGTAGATGACTGAGTTAGGTAACACCGTGAAAAGAAATACATTTATATGAGAATTTTAACAATTTCATTGCCAGAGTCTCAGAACTCGTGTAATAAAAAATAAGATTTATCACCTTTTACTACATCCGTTTGAGATTTTAAGACCGCGGCTGGATTTTGGGCCCAATACGCGGCTAGGTTTAGTCGGGTAATGAACCTGGAATTTCCCGCGCGCGCGCTGAAGGCTGTGCCGTGGCGTTCGATGAGCTGTACACATAAATACCTTTGTTGCCATGGTCTGCCGGACTGTTCACACTATGAACGAGCACCCCTATGACTCGATGATAGCTAATTGAACGCACCCATTGCTCTCGCAACGTTACTGGATTATAATAAACGTTTATGAAGCGTGTTTTTCATGGTTTACAAACCCTTCAATTTTTCGTCAATGATCGTATTTTGAGATGTACCGAGTGCATAATACTTCTTATTTTATCGATAGTCAACCTTTACAAACGACAGAAACGTGTATAAAGCTTTAATTTTCTCTGTTTGTAAACCATGAAATTTTGCGACACACTAACTAGTCCATTTTCATTATTTACAAACCCTTCAATTTTTCGTCAATGATCGTATTTTGAGATGTACCGAGTGCATAATACTTCTTATTTTATCGATAGTCAACCTTTACAAACGACAGACAAGTGTATAAAGCTTTAATTTTTTCTGTTTGTAAACCATGAAATTTTGCGACACACTAACTAGTTCATTTTCATTATTTATAAACCATGAAATTGTGAGCCAACGATCACTTTCAATTATTTACAAACCATCAAAATGCACGCCTATTGACTATTTGTAATTGTTTACAAACCACAGAATCCACAAAATTGATTAGAACGGCGCAGTTTAGATTGTTTATAAACCATGGAATTGTACGTCCACTAACCAATTTTCATTATTTATAAACCATAGAAAATCAGACCCCGGTGCAAGTTTCTTGGTTTATAAACCATGTAATTGCGCACTGGATAGTTTTGTATTATTTGTAAACCAGAAAAACGTGCAGCAATGTGCAGTATTCATTATTTATAAACCATGGAATTGTCTATGAACGATACAATTCTCTTGTTTGTAAACCATTGAAATGTACACTGGTCGGTTTCATTAATAAAGTATGGAACGCCGAGGTAATTTTCATTATTTGTAAATAATGAATTTGCACAGCTACAAGTATATTTCCTGTTTTGTAAAGAATCGAGTTGTTTGTAAACCATAAACGGCTTTTGACACAAATTCATTATTTACACAGAATTAAGATAAACCATGGAAAAACATGCTATAAATCGCCTAAATAATTAGTTGACGAACGGCGCCCCATATTTATACTCTATGCAAAATTCAAAACTCGTGCGGTCGAGATGGATTTTTCCCTAAGTATTTTTTCCCCGGGGTATTTTTCAGACCGACTGAAGCCTAACCGCCAAGGCGTCGGCCAGGTTATGTTGCTTCGCCACCCGTCCGTTGCAAAGAGTCTTCGCCTACCCTTGCAACCGCGCGAGCCACCCGGCGAAATCAACAACGCGTACTACCCATTACCGGTTAAATCAACCACGGCGCCTACAAAACAACAAGAAATTTTCAAATCAACACGATAAGCGCCGAACGTACGGTGCATGTACCAGGCTATTTGCTCTTAAGTGCGCGTGCGTTAAGAAAAATCTACCCGTATCTGCATACAAAACTAACGCATGCGCACAAATTTCCCCCCTGTTTCGGGGGGAGATTTTACGAGTTTCCCTAGACGGTCATTTTGACAAAACGATATGGTGATAGGACTACGAACGAGTCTATTGCGTGATTACGCCCTCTTGCGGCAGTCGGGTATCCAACACATAATGACCGTCTAGGGCCTAGACTACGTCACCTGGTGATGAATACAATGGGACACCGCCATTGTATAAAGCAACTTGGCAACGGTTGAAGTTATATGTTGCACCCTACCGTGGTTTATACTTTAGCAATTTAGAGCTGGAAAGCGTTCAACTGCCACGTACCATCTTTTTGATCTTGGAGTTGGACCCATTCCAACTGTTTTACACAATACACAAATATTATTGTTTTGCAAAGAACGTGGAGCTTCACATGGGCAGTTTTTAAAGTATTGTCCGCGCGTTTTGGGTTTGGCACCTTGAAAATATGTTTTTCCTGAATTTATATTTTGTTCAAGAAACATAACAATTATTCGCTGTCAATATTTTGGATTACTGGCCGCGGTCCACCAATACATATGCAGCACGATATGTGGCAGAGGGCATCGCCCCTACCATTGTTCCCCCATTGTGTCTCAAACATCCAAGGAATTTTCAAGGAATTCCTTTCAGTTTTTAGGAGGAGTTGGTGCGATATTAAAAGGGAAGAGTGTGTTGAGGTAAAGGGGCGTTAGGGGGGAGTCCCTTTGCCACATATCGTGCTGGGTATACACCAATAGACCATATCGAATAGCTGCCATCTTGTGCGGCAACATTTGACATTTAAATTGGTCAACAATGCAAGCACAAAATGTGAAACTATGTGTGTCATCACCGAACAAACTGCCCTACAATATGGCAGCTACTCGATACGGTCTATAATTCAACTCACGGTAAAGCGCGACTTGCCCAAGTCTGCCTTTTCGTATTTGGTCTGTAATGCGCAGCGTACAGCAAGCCCTCTGGACTAGTGGCCTGTCTAATCTCTTTTCTTCTATCTCGGAAAGAGGAAAAAACGTATTATACAGGCCACTAGTAATGCGTGCTATACGATGCGCATTACAGATCAAACACAGGAAGTCAGACATTGGCAAGTCTAGGTAAGGCGCAAAAATGGCCGCATGTGATACATGTACTCGGTAATACTGGCCGTTGTCGGCGTCGGCGATTGGCTGCTATTTACTGGGGAATCCGTTCCATTAATTCGTCAGCATGCATCCCTGTTATTAATTTGAAAAACTGCGGACTAAATTAAGATCGCCGTTTGAAAGTTTGGTAGGAATGGGACAGTCGTTTATTTTCGGCATAACATGACCGAATTGATTAAATTACATCAAAATGACTCGGGCGTGAGTTGGCTCAAGACAACAGCCGGCTCACTCCACAGATTTGCGTGTGTTTCCTCAGGGTATTGTTACGTCGCTTTGCAGAGTGGAAATTCCCTGATATCTCAGGATGTGGACAATATAACTTTAAACATATTTTTATGACCACCAATTTACCAGAAATAAAGATTGCACAACGGAAAAGTTGTTACTGACAGAAAAGCTGTCACTGAAACAATTCGTTTTTCTTTTACATAAAAATGATAATGCACGTTGATAACGAAACATTGTTCAAACTTCCTTCTGTTGAATTAAACTACTGATATCAATTTACAAAACAATTTTGTCAATATCTTTGTTAGAGCTTTCGCAACTAATCTTTATATCTGATATCAGGTATTCGAAATCGACGCAATTTTCACCATATTGCTGAGGCTGCGGCCCGGCCGCCGCAGGCCTTGACCTTTCCATGTATGTGTAGGCCTATTCGTATACAATTTGTTTGCGATAATTATTTATTTACTGAATCAATTTAAACAAAATACTGGAAGCTGGAAAAAATTTTAGCAAATTTACTATTTCATTTTGCCAGTTTTGTTATACACCATGCATTGTATCCATGCATTGAATACGTAAAATGTCTAGCTGTATATTGGAGTATCCAGGGCCGCATTAAAATACCGAAATACAGAGGAATACATCGGGTTACGCCAGCCATGCTTTTGGCTAGGCTTTATGGCTTTGGGGTTATTGTTTGGTAAAATATGGGATAATTCGGCGTCGTGAGCGGAGTATATACAAAGGCTGGGTGAAATAATCTTGCCAAGTTGATGAGACATTTGGTGCAAGATATGGGACCGAGTGAGCTGCACCGCCCCCATCAACCTCCCATACCCCCTCCTCCGCCCCCCCTTCCATTGTTCCCCTATTGCGTGTAAAACATCCAAGGAATTTCCTTTCAGGTTTTAGGGGGCGGTTTTTAGGATTCGTACGTACGTTAAAAGGAAAGTGTGTGTTGAGGTATAGACCGTGTCGAATTTCGTGGGGCACCTTTTGTTACTTAAACCGTTCAACAATGCAAGCACAATATTTCCAACCATGCGTGCATGTGAAACTGCCCCACGAAATGGCGGCTATTCGATACGGTCTATAGGGGCGGTAGGGGGAAGTCACTCGGTCTCAAATGTGGCAGCATATAGAATAAGCCACTCGGCGTGTGTAGACTCTACTCAAGTCACCAAATCGCCCAAATTCATGAGGCCTTGTCAAAATGCTAGGTTACGCTGGGCATTTCAACTAAGTGTAGGGCTGTAGGCCTATTATGCCCCTATCAATTATTTCCCCCACCCCTCCCCCGGGCTACCCCACCTAAGAGGTGGGGATTGTCACTTTTTGCGTGACAAAATCCCCACCCCTGGGGCAACATTTAGGTGACAAAAATCCCCACCCTCGGGTGCAAAACATGCGCGTCTTGTATACAAATGCACAGAAAAAGGGTCAAATGCCCCACCCTGGGGCATGAAAAACGTGACCAAAACCCCCACCTAGAGGATGGGGCAGCGCGGGGGAGGGGGTGGTGCAGGAGAGGTGGGGGAAACAATTGATGCATTACTGTATTTTAGTGAGCCTGCGTATACGTCACTGCGCTGCTCAGCGCACTTGACTTTCCTTGCATATTGGTAAAACAATATTATTCATGCAACGTTGACCGAATTGTTTCATGCAGGGTCTAAAGTATGATTGACTTATGTGGAGTGAAATTATTTGTTCTACCACTTGCGTTGGATCAAATTTAATCTGAATTAGGTTCTCATAAAATTCTGCAAATTACGGATCCCTCACATGAACGAAAAGTTTCAAGAGAACCCGTTCATGACAAAACCAAGTGCACTCAGAATATGCAAGACCCATACAGAGCTTGATTCGTCATGTACATTTTCTTGTGGAAAGGTAGGCCTAAGGGAGGCAATCGACACAAGTGAATTACTGACATCCGTTTGATTCTTTCTATCCGACCTGATTTCAAGGGTTGTTCTATACTAAGCCCTTCCTAACAAATCTTGCGAAAACACCCAGGTGAAAATAATTTAGAAACGAAATGAGCGTAAAAAACAAATGCAACGATATATTTAAAGGCAGAGGCTCGTCAATGCGCGTGTGAGGCCAAATTCGTGCCACGAAATACGCAGCTCCGTGGCAAAGGCATGGAGCTGCGTATTTCGTGGCACGAATCCGTGCACATTATGTAACAATCTTCAGGAAACACGACTACTCGTAGCAGACGAAATATTTCCCGTCGTGAGGCATTATAAACGAAACAGAAATTTTATTTTCACATTTCGGGGATTTTGTTTATATAGTTAGTGTTCAAACAACTGCCCTACTGTTATTCCTTCTTGTAAATTGGTTCGTAATAATTGTAAATTTTGGCTTGTGTGGATAAAATAGCACAGTGTTGTATAGAAAAATTATATAATATGGAGATGGTAATAAGGTCCATGCCAAAAACAATAAAGGAAAATATATCTTAGATTTTTTTCACTTTAACTTTTTTGGTTAAAACACATGTACTTCTTTTATTGTCAATGTGCTTATTACAAAAAAGAAATCAAAAAATTCCACCATCCTCATTGAAATAAGAGCGTTTTTCTTAAGCGAGCACCTGATTTGGACACTGCCGTCTGCTCGCAGGTGGTCGTGATTACCATGCACCTACCATTGCGAAACATGTCACGGTTGGAGTAGGTTACAAGACTAGTTTCTGAGACGTCGTCGTCTGCTCGCAAGTGGTCGTATTACTACGCATCCACTATTACGAAACATACAGACTGAGGAACGTTACCAGACTAATTATTAATTCTTAATTTTTGTCTTTAAAAACTGCTTCAAAAACACCTTTCCACAATTCGATTTTTAATATGTTGTTTATTGAATGTTGTGGCCTAGATTCATGTTAGAATGATTTCAATTGCGATTAGTTCTAGGTCAAATCGTAAATTGACTGGATTATATCCCTATATACACAAAAACGATACAAACTCTGAAGCCGCAGTTGCCACTGCAGACATCGACGGGCAAACAGGAAATCATCAGCTAATCGGATCATGTGGCTTAATGTGCTAAGAGAGGAAGGGTGCTATAAGATCAGAGCGCGATTATGAATGACAGTATTATATAGGGGAACAAATGTAAACAGGTTAGTTTTCCGATGTCTTTGACGGCCTAGACGGATATTAAAGGAACAGTGCACCATTGCTATCGACACTTTTAGTCGGGTTTATTTTTTGGTCAACTCTGAAGTAAAATCTTTGGTAACTGCAAATCATGCATTAGGCTTTAATGCTAAAGAATATTTAATTTCGCTCTTATTAACAATTTGGGGTGTTTTTTTTTGGGGGGGGGGGATGGGGTGTTAGAAGCACCACCCCCCCCCCCCCCCCCCCCCCTCCACCCCCCTCCCACTGAGCGACTTTATCGCCACTGGCAAAACCCCTCCCTGCAAAAATTCCTGGATCTGCCCCTGCGTATGGTGTCCTATACGAAACTGGGGACATCGCAAAGGGACATCACAAATCGCAAATATCTTTTTTGCAAATTTTTGCGATGTCGCAAGAAATACAATTGTAAAAAAAATATCATATAGGGCCTAGGCCTTCCCAGATATAATTGCGCCTTTTCCATAAGATATATAGGGCTAGTTCAAAAAGAGTTCAAATTATCTGAAACAATGGTGCCCGCGGGCAAAGGTAATATGCCTGGTGAGTCGTGTAGACCAGTGTGGTTTTGGTCACGCATCATGCTCATAGTGATACCTTAGGCAAATAAGTACAGGAAGAAACCGATTTCCCTTTGCGTTCATCTCATTGCAGATAATTAGATTTAGTCAAACGTGGCAGTTTATTATGTACGTAATAGGTGTAGGCCGTTGACCCTTTCAACCTAAACCCGAAGGCTGTTGTTCATAGGCCTATGTAGGGTGTCCCAGGAAACTGAGTTTAAAATGCGAATTATTTGGTATCTTCTAAGGGTTTGGAAACAAATGGCAACTGTTATATCCATACATCACAATGCATGTCCTCTTTCTTATTTATCGGATAAAAAGGGATAATAATTTATTCAATCATAAACTTCCATGCTTCCATTTAGCCTTTTAGAAGTATGGCGGAACAAAAGGAGAGGGCGCAATTTTATTTGGGTATAAATATTTTTAACAATTGTATTTCTTTCCAAAACCATGATTTTCATGTTGCAATTATAATACAGAGACAGAATTATAAATACAATAAATAAGTGCAAAGTGAAAAATACAGTTATATTGCATTTTATTCGATTTTATACCCACTTCAAAGTGCGCCCTCCTATTGTGTCCGCCATACTTCAAAAAGGCTAATAAGAATACTAAGTAAATGATTTTCAAAAGTGATTATTGGTCTTTTGTAATAATCTGCTGTAAAGCTATGAATCATCGGTGGTCAGTCATCCATGAAGTTATTCCACACTTTTCGGTGTCATAAAAACGGGACACAGTGATGATATTGTAATGGATAGTATATGCTGTTTTCCAAAGTCCTCATTGTTACTGAGTAAATATTTTTCCAGGACACCTGTAGACTATAACGCACTCTACAAGGTAACTATATCACCAGTGCTACAAACGTTACTGGACCAATGAATTAAATAAAGCCCCAAATACACCGTTTTGTATACCCAAAAAACGACTAAAAATGTTGATAGCAATAGTAACAAACACCACATGATTTTTTTCGTGTAAAATGATATCTTTGTGGGAGAAACTACAACTAAAGGTTTTTAAAGTTGTCTGTAGACAAGACAAACTTACCATTAAACTCATAGGCTACACACAAAAACACGCATGGATATTTCAGGTTTTCTACATAGGCGGGCCTATATGTGGCGGAAATGTCTTTTATCATCCTCTTGCAACAGTGCCCCCTCAACGCACTCCCGGTACTCGTGCGTACCGAGGCCCTGCGTGAAACCGGCCCCATTCCGCTGGGGAACAAGCGACAGAAATCTTGTCTTTCAATGTAATAACTAAAATTTTAAAAATGACAGTTGAGTGTGGCTTTTATAGACATAATCTAAGGATAAAAGTATGGGAGTACAAAGGGGCGGATCCAGGATTTTGAAAACGGGGGTGCGTGAAATTTTTAAGCATGAAATGCTGATGACAATGAAATAGCGAGCGCGTAGCGCGGAGCCCTAACAGCCCTAACGGCTTCTAGATGGATTCTAGATGCTCTGTGGTAAGATCTGGGGCAATATTTAACCACTTTAAGCAGGAAAAGTGTGCACAAAAGTGCGCACTGGATGCTAGGATAGGGCGACAATTTGTGTGTAAAAAAGCTATGTTAGGGCGACACGCTCTATTAGGGCGACATTTTGGTGTCACCCTAAAATTTTTGAGATTAAAAATCATTTTTTTAGGTCAAAAACCATGTTTTTAAGGTCGAAAACCATTTTTATAAGGACTAGAACCAATTATCTTGGGTCTGGAACCATTTTTAAAAGCTTCGGGTAAAAAAATAAGGTGTCAATTTGAGTGATTCTTGCCGAAATTTCGGTGGTCCCCGGGGAGAGGCTTCCCGAAATGTCGCCCTATTGCGGCATCATAACCTGCTATTATTAGGCCACCTCTATAAAGTCACTGACATTATTTTGTTCGGTCCCAAACCAGTTTGTACACAAACATATAGAGGTTGATGGAACCTTGATATATTAGGGCCCCTGTTTAACCAGTATTTGCTTTGTTCTGTCTTCACCCGCAGTATACACAATTAATCGAGTCATCACCCTTTGGTGGTCTAAAATACGCAAATCGGGGCTAGTTGAGCTTATGTCACGACCAGTTACCTCGTAAGCAGTGTTATAATTTTCCAGTAGTACAAAGCCTAAAACCAAGACGAATGCGGCTGTTTCAAAAACGCCCTGTACACGACCGTTTCTTTCACTAAACCGCCCTCTAGTTCTATGACGGGCAATAAAAGTGGGCAACAGAGGGCGCGTGAACACACAACAGTTAGGCCTACTTTTGTACAAGCACTGCAACCAAAGGCACTAATGTTCCTATTTCCAACTGAAAGCAGTCTAGTCAACGTCGGTTAGTCGTGTCTGGTCGTATACCCAGCACGATATGGGGCCTAAGGACCCAACCACCCCCACGCCCCTAAAGCGGGCCTCCCACTGTGCGATTTTGCCACGATTAGGTACGATTTGGTACGATTGACAGTGTCTGGTAATCTCACAAAATCGTACCTATTCTTTAGAAATTCGTGGCAAAAATCGCACAGTGGGAGGCCCGCTTAACGCCCCTATATGACTCGACACACTCTTCCCTTTTGTTAACGCACCAACCCCCGTCCTAAAAACTGAAAAGAATTCCTTTGGAATTTCTAAAATGTTTGAGGCACAATGGGGGTTCAATGTAGGGGTGAGCTACCCTCGGCCCCATATCGTGCTGCATATGTCTGGTCGACCGTTTGGAACCAACCCACAGTTGCACTGTTCACTGGTACCCATCACGTATTAAAGGCAAGGCTCGTCAGCAATGCGCGCGCGCCAAATTCGTGGCACGAAATACACAGCTCTATGTCTTTGCTATGGAGCTGCGTATTTCGTGGCACGAATTTGGCGCGCGCGCAATGCTGACGAGCTTGTACCTTTAAGTTGATGCAGCGTTTTCCGCGGAACTAATTGACTAACCAAAGGCGTTCTAGTCTCGTGGCCAGACCATCGATATACACGGGATGAAGTATGCAATAGCAGTTGGCTATACGAGAATTGAAGCCACGCGTCGGCCGCCATTGTACCCCACAAACAATGCTTGGCCTAGACTGCTCCCCGGTCCATGCGATCGCCAGCATTCCACTTAACACATGACTGTAGACCATGATGTAGACTATTGAAGACAGTATGACCAGTCTAAGCAAGACATTGTATTTGGTGGAGTACAATGGCGGATGGTGGCTTCAATTTTAGACGTCGTTGTTCATCCAGTGTATATATATTTATGGGCCAGACCTGCTGGGGATGCTCGCCTATCAGGTCTGGGGAATCATGGTCAGAGCTCATCGCTGATTGGTTGAACGTCATTACCCATTTGTGAGCCGTCGTTGATAGTACGTGCAGTGCTATTGGTCATGCGATCAAATCGGCGTGCAGCCATAACAACAGAATGTGCCCTGGTAGTAGTAGGTGCCAAAAGATCGTGCTATATGACGCGGCACGTTGCTATATACAGGGTGGCCATAAAAAAAGGAAACCCATCTTTAAATGCAAATTATCAGAAATCTGTCCAATATTTCAAAAAGATGTGTGTATGTAGGGAAGTCCAGACTGTCCTCTGAAATGGTACCAGGGTCATTATGTAACTGTCATGCATGAATGAGCAAACATGGCCATTATGAAAGTTGGTGAAATCATCACTGTGACATTTAAGTTACTTTCCTGTACGGTAATGGATGTGTGGGCAATGCCCACTGGGCATCTTAAACCTTCTTTTGCTGTTAATCACCTCCGTCAAGACCATGGAATGATAAGACGAGCAGTCAGAGACATGACGAGAAGATGTGAGCTGTGTATTGAGAGAAATAGTTGGCATGTTGAAGGCACACACCCCTAACTTGTCACAGTGACGATTTTACTAACCTTTCATAATGGCCATGCTTGCTCAGTCATGCATGACAGTTACATAATGACCCTGGTACCATTGAACAGAGGACAGTCTGGACTTTCCCTAAATACACACCTCTTTTTAAAATATTGCACAGATTTCTGAAAATTTGCATATAAAGATGGGTTTCCTTTTTTTATGGACACCATGTATTACACTACATGCTTTAAATTTATTAGATTAATTCTTAGCAGTCACACGAGGCTGTGCGTCAAGTTATACGAGACTCAAGGTTAGATAGGTGTGATAGGGATTATACTAAACCAAGTTTGCACGATGAGACATGATGATCACCTTCAGGAAGATAAACTCACCCACATTGACAAGGCAAGTGACTGAGAAGAATTACAGTAAGTACTGTTTTTTCATTGCCAAATGTGTGTGAGGAGGGGGCAAGGCGACAAGAGACATCAGTATAGACTGCCGAAGTGAATACGTCACCTTTTGTTGGTTGCCTAGGCAATTGGATATAAAATCACTAAAAATCACTCAACCGTGTCCCAGTGCTTTTCCAATGGTACTTTTCCCGACGGCCATGATAGTTTAGATCCAATTGCCATGGCAACGCACGTCGCACTTCGGCTGTCTATTCCGTGCTCTTCAAGTAGTCGCTTGAGGTCAGGATAAAGCGTTTGGGTACAGACAATCTAAAAATGCCGGATATCATGTCCGACAAAAAACAGGTATGTCCGACAAAATTTCAGATATTTCCGACACGTGTCGGAGCTACATGTATGTTAAAGGCCTAGTATATCATTTGAAGATTAAAAATTGTCACGAATTCCAGGAACAATAGCATATCATATTTAAAGAATAATGTTAATAAACTGCCTTGTAGAAATTACAGCATAGACGCAGTAATACTTTAGAAAACCTTCAAAGAATCTATGCATGGCTTTTCAAAGCATGCACGTTCACTTGGCAATTTCTCTCACAGAGGTACCATTTTACACTGGCAAAAGTCATTTGGTTCTTGTTACCATTGCTATAAACACTTTCAGTCGAGTTTTTTTCTTGTTAACTCATGAAGTAATATTTTGGGTCATCGAAAATATTGTTCGGGTTTTAACATTTAAGTCTTTAGTTTCAGTGCCTCCTTTTCCTTTCGACATTACCTAAACCCCTCGGGATACCAGGCTGAGCAAAATGTCTCAATGAATAATGTATTGCCACATTGATCTGTGAACATGTCATCTTAAGTTTGAGTGTCTTTGGGGATGTTGGACTAAGAGTAATCGACCAAGTAGGGCCGAGGTCTCATCGCGGAATGCCAAGTGGCATGATTCCTGGGGTATAATTCTGGCAGGGGAGGTATACATCCACAGGCCAGCCGGGATGAGAGACATTGCCGTGGACCACAAAATAGGCCATGAAGTGGCTGGACGAAGTCTCTTTACTGGAAGCGATACCCTAACGACAGATTACATGAAACTTTTAAAAACAGGAACAACAGCATTACATAACTAAAGAATAATGTTGATAAAATGCCTTGTAGAAATTTAAATCCTGAAAAATCCATGCATATTTTGTGTGTGTTGAATAAATGGTAAATACGTTTTTTTCTGCAGTTGGCAATTTCTCCCACAAAGGTACCATTTTACTGAAAACAAATAATGTGGTGAATTGCTATCAACAGTTTTAGGCGGGTTTTTCTTGTCAACTCATGAAGTAAAATGTTGGGTATCTGCAAATGTTGTAAAGGGCTTTAAAGGTATAGATGCCGAAACTTAAACCGCGGTTGAATCATATACCTAAAGGTAAAGGTCATGTGAGAAAAACCCATGCCAAAATTCGACCTGTCGCTGTGGCTTTTTGTGATTTATGGTTGCCTTGGCGACAACGAGTCCTGATCATGAGCTCTCCTCATCCCATCAACGTACCCTGTCCGTACGCACCGCTATCTCCACATCTGGTGCGTGCTCGGTGTTCGAAAGAGCCGTCAGCACAGGCAAGCTCCGAACGTGGCCCGCATGCAAAGTCCACCCGGCAATTGCGGCCTGACGACCCGCACGGCTCCTGCCACGTTATGCCAAGTGTTTGCCGAGCATCTATCTCTAGCCGGCATCAGTGCATCCAAGGCAAACACGAGGACCACCTCTCCACAAACATGATGTATCATGATCTGGCGAGTGTCTTTTTTAGTAAGATTTGTAGGTAACCGACATGTCTTAATCAGCTAATTAAGGTTGATCATTATTATCAGAGAAGAAAAACAATACGACTGTACAATCAAAAAGGCCATATTTTGGTGAATATAATGAACACTGTCCCCAGTTCCATTCTTGTGATGTGAATCCTTCTCCCTAATAGGATAGCTATAGTAGCGCGAGTGTAAGTCAAACAAATTGTATTTATTTCCAAACGACATTTTCTTCGGCTCTTCCCCTCTTATCCTCATCTTGTGTGCCCTATTGACAAATTTAAAATTAGCACTGGCAACCTCGTTTCAGATGCCGAGCCACTGTATTACGCGTCTTTTCACAAAATACACTGAGACCTCCTTTTCGATGACAATTTGAAATTCCTCAATAACCTGCTCCGTCGCGTAGACCTGGGGCCAATTTCATGGCGCTGCTAAGCAAAAAAATTTGCTTAGCACAGGATTTGTTTTCTTTATTTTGCAAAAATGGATTGGCAACCAAAATCGTAAGTGATGTGTATTGAAAGGTATTCTCCTACTCTAGCGAAGAACACAAGTTGGCGAATATATTTGGCTTGTAATCCATTTTATAAGGCAAATAAATCCTGTGCTAAGCAAATTTTTGTGCTTAGCAGCGCCATGAAATAGGCATGAACATTTCCCCTCCAAACGCGTTTTAATCGTAATTCGCATTTTGGTGTTTGTTAAAGATTAATTAATGTGCATCATATAGCCTTTATTTTAAGTATATAGGGCAACAAAATGAGAGCGCAATTTAAGTTCAGTATTCCTTTTATTTTTTTTTTGTTAATGTATTTCCTTCCAAAAACTTGAATTATACCTATTGTAATTATTTAAGAAAGAAATATGAAATAAGTGTTCAGTAAAAAAAGTCTGCTATTTTGTATTTACTGAATTCATACCAAAGTGTGCCCTTTGCCTCCTTTTGTGTCTGTCATACATATACTTCAAAAAGCTAATTGCGACCCGTGGTAAATAAATAGGTCTGTTCAAGCGAAACGAACATTGCCATTTTGAAGTTAATTTCTTTTAAATAGCCTTTTAGTCTGGTCATCATGATACTAAGTGTTCATGTTGAAGGAAGTACGTCAGTACATCAGACATATTACGTGAGACGTGTACAAGGCTTCTTCTTATTCCTTCGTATGATCCCCTCAAGGGATATGGTTGCTGAGATTAGCCGACTTAAGTCGTTGCCCTGTAGCCACCTATAGGAGGTTCCTCAGCTTGGCCACGAAGTGCGAGAGAACAGGAAGAAATTCTCAGTTTTAGAGGTGGGAGGAAAGCCCCACACACCAACGTGTGGGGAAAACCCACGGAATCAGGCAGGGACTGAGAACCCAATCCACATACTGACTTGGACGGGATTCGAACCCGGACGGGATTCGAACCAGGGCCACATTGTACAAAGCTAATTGCATTGGTTACGGTTTAGAGATTTACCTTGCAATATAAATCTGAATAAAATGTTTATCATTTTCATTAGGTTCTATGTGAGATGTCGGCAAAAATTCCACCGTCTGTAAGTTGGGGCCTATGTGCAAAACCACGCAATTCGTATAATACTTTGTCGTCCAGATGGTTACATAAACTGTACCCTTTGTAATGTTTTGACGGATATTTTATTCTAGTACATGTACTAGGCTTGGGCGAGTTCAACATTTTGGGAATCGATTCCACTTATTTCGATTCTTTTCGGATTCTATTCCATTTTCAAAAATAAAAGTTTCCGCTAATATTGAAAGAATATCTCGCAAACCTAACACAAAACCAATTTCTTATTCATAGGCAGCGTACACTTTCTGTTATTGCCAAGATAATGGGAATCGATTCCCCAAAAGACGGAATCGCGATTTCGATTCCCAACTTGGAATCGATTCTAATCGACTCCAGAGAGGATTCGCCCAAGCCTACATGTAACCTACAGGCAAACGGGAAATCAGATTTTATATTCAAACTTATTTTATTGTTCATTTTTCTGGAGAAGAAAAAAAATACGAACTAATTTCTCGTAGGCCTATAATCTGTTATTGTATACTGCAAACGCAAATGCCGCATTCTGCCAATGTAATCTTTTCAGCTGAGCCACATTTGGCATTCGTTTTAACATACATGTAATTCTTATTATGTATACAATAATTTCAGTACCACTTTCCTCTAAGTGCCCATCGTAGAAACCATTTTTTTCTGCAGTAAACGGTACCTAAAAAATTGGACCACTCTGAAAATTCCCCCAAAATCCAATTATATTCAGAACACTCCATCATGAAAAGAAAACATTATGACAGGTACACGAGTAGCAAATAAAACTCTTGTGCATTTGTAGGAGCCGATGGTAGACTCTGGCCAGATTTCTTAATTAGTTGTAATCATTACGGTAGTCCACCTGTTCCTTGTGTTAGCATATGCCCCAGCTGTCTACGGCATGGGTATCTTTGGACAAGCAAGATGATACAATTTATCTTTCTGTTTGAATAAAGCGTCGCTCCCAATGCTCAGGGTGGAATTCACACTGAGCTTTTTCGCACGTAAATTCGACGCGCGTCGTTTTGAGGAAAATCGGTGTGGAGAGAAATTAGAGTGAAACAACACACTGAAAACCTCAGAATCATAAAAATTACTTTCCGTCCAAGTTGATTCTGGTGGTTTTCATGAGTGCGTTGTTTCACTCCAAATTCCCCCTGCACCGCTTTTTCTCAAAGCGACGCGCGTTGAACAATAATAGAGAGGTTTAGATGCACGTAAAACGCGAACGTGAACGCAAAATTCATCAGCACCGGTCACATCATAAGGTGGTCTTAGAACTCGGGCTCGAATCTTGGTCACATCAAAAGTTTTATCTCGCCACGAAAGTCAAAGATGTAGGTTTTTGTTTTCATTTTTGTTCTAAGATCTCCTCAGAATAACGACAAGTGTTTAAAGCATTTCACGTTCGCGTTCGCGTTTTACGTGCATCTAAACCTCCCTAGTAGGGACCATTGAAAAATGGTACGCGTATACGGGAGAAGTGTGCGGCTCGGAAAAACAGAGTGAGTATTTCACCATTTTGCGTGGTTATTTTATCTGAAACAAGACAAATAATGAGAAAATTTCACACCAATGTTCCCCTGAACACGGCACATTTTGCGAATAACCACGCAAAATTGTGATATAAACACCCATTTTTTTCCCGAGCCGCATACGTTTCCCGTACGCGTACCATTCCTAATGGTCCGTATTAGGGAGGTTTAGATGCACGTAAAACGCGTACGTGAACGCGAAATAGCTCGAGCACTGGTCATATCTTTAGGGGGCCTCAGAAACCAGGTTCAAATTTTGGTCACGACAAAAGAGTTATCTTGTTATGAAAGTCACATTTTTTGGATTTTTGTTTTCATCTCTTCTAAGATTTCAGGCTCAAAGTAACGACCAAGTGCTCACAGCATTTCGCGTTTTACGTGCATCTTAACCTCCCTATTTACTCGCGAAAATGCTTCCTTATATGTAAGCGTCAATTCTCATTTCGGACTGATGCGGTTTTCTTTTTCAAATACACTCTCCCTAAAGAGTATATTCGAAACACAATTTTCTTACAATATCAATTCTTAATCAGAACAGAAGTTTGTTGAATACAGTGAACTTGTCGATATCAGGGCACTGATCGACCAATCACTTTATAATCGCTTTCAGGATTGTTCTGATTCAATGATTTCCTTCCGGTCCATGTGAACCTGTTTGAACAACTGATTCACACACGGGTCATTCCACGAAGTTAAGACACAATGTGTGACTTTTTTTTTCTTTCATTTTCACAAAATGGCAAATAAGTGATCAGCAAGTCGTCATCTATATAATGCTGTTATATGATATGGTTGCTTTGCCTGTTCTGTGATAATTTTGGAGTCAGTCTTGATGCAGTTTAGCAATTTTGAATTATTATTTTGACACAATGATGCTCACTGATGTAACGGGGACGCCATGCCAATTTATCTCATTTCATTCAAATCTTGAAAGTAATCTTTCAAGGTTTAAGTGAATTTGACATTATAGTACACAGTTCTCGATCTAAGCAAACTTCAGTAATCAAAATTTAGATTTGTAATCTAAGTGAATTTTCATGTTTTTCATACCAAATGTCACACCTACATTTGCACAAAATTCCATTTAGTTGACTGATGTTAGTTGCTATATTTTGTCACAACAAATTTAGGTTTTTAAATTTATGTCATTCAGCCGCTGGTATTTCTGAGTACTATTGATGAATGAAATCCGTGAGTCAAAAAATATGGGATAAAAGGTCTCCGATGTAACAGGGGACACCGTATCCCAACTTCATGGGAGAAACTTTTAGTTAAGTACTCTCAGAAAACCACTTTTGCTGGGTTACAAACTTATTTGAGCCACACCAGTCTAAACAGCCCTGAAACTGAAAGTGCGGGAACTCAGGGAGGCACTCGAGGCACAGTGGCGCACGCTGCCTCAGCGGTTCTTACGGAGGCTGGTACAGTCAGCCCTACTGACCGATAAAATGTTACATCTCTTAGCCTTACCGACCCTTCGGTATAATTAGCGTTTCTTTTTTAAACCGTATAGTTCAATTTTTCCTTACTTTAATCTGTTGAATACGTAACGGAAAGCGTCAACGATTTATTCATAAATTAAATGTGCCTGTAGTAGTTTTCAGCATAAGCGAAATTAAGAAATGATTTCCCTTCAACTGACGGAGATCCTGTTTGGTACATGGCGTCATGCCTTATTAATTGGCTTTACACATGTACAAGCCGAACCATAAACCGCCCTCAGCTGGAATATTTCAGTCGTTATCGATTTTTGTCTCCTTTTTTTATCATATCACTTTACAATTTAGAATGTACAGCCTCGGGGAGCGATTCTAACGAGAAATTGGCCCGAGCTTCGGAAGTATGGGGCGCAGAAACCACAAAATCTACACGGCAGAGTTTGAGATTGACATATGCATCACACGAATGAATTATATTTCACGGCCGTGTTTGCATTGGCTAATAGCTTCCGTTTGTACAGAAACGCCCCCGAGAATATTTTGACAGAGGACATTCCAAGACACAGCAGCTTCTCACGTCTGTCAGTCATTATTTTATTATTTTTCATTCGTTTGAAGCATTTTAGCGATCATTTATCGTTATGAGTTACTATAATCTACCCAAATGTCCTTTGGTACGACTAATGACAAATAAATTGATTTGTAAACCTTCTTAAAATAACAATATATTGATGATGTCACATATATCTAAATACTCGCTAAATGAATCTACTCTAGAGCGCTATCTATTTACTTCTATGTACTTAAGATAATTATATACATGTTCTTTTATTTTACAATTCTGTTATACAACACTGCGTTTTGTTATTTGTCAACTTGATAGACATTCTGCACGGACGGTTCCCAAGATATGAATGCTATAGGATATTGTTAATTTCAAAATTGTTATGTCTGCACCTGTTTTAGACTATTTGGGTGTGGTTTAATGTAAATAAAATGTTACGTCGAAAATCTGCATTATAATTTTGGGGGTCTTGAAAGTTCTCGTCCGCTTTCAAAAATTAGCTATGCGCATTTTTATATAACGTTCTAAATGACTTAATATGCAAAACAGGAATTATAAGAAATATACAGATAGGTGTCGAATATCGAAGAATCGATTTCCAAAGTTTCAATGATAAATCGTTACGAAACGGCCAAGCTTTAACCACAGCGATCAGAGATATACATTGTGTAAACATACCACTCCCGCTTACACGGGATGTCAACAACTCGAGTATATCTGATGGAATAATGAATAAATACATGTCCACGGTTACTATCGCTGAATCTAGCTTAGGTGTTTCTACATTTTGTTTAAAACATATGGCAAAATGGATCCACAAGTGTAGATAATAAATAGAGGTTTAATTTAAAGAAGAAAGGAAATCTGAGGGCGCCATTGCAAAATGGCGAGTCTGGAGATTAAGGAGTTAGGGAGTAGTGTGGCGATGGACCTGCACAATACATAGGCGACATATCTATTATTGTTTGGTTTTCAATTCAAGCTTTACATGGACCATTAAACTAGCAATACACGAGCCAAAACAATAGGTTATATTTACAACTGATACGTACATTTTCTCAAGTAATTTATCATTTCCATAGAACGGCAGAGTTGTCGGCGGTATACCATGCAGGTAATATGCATCATGTAGATACAGTGAAACTTGTCTATAGTAGCCACCCTCGGGACCGTAAAAAACTGGCCACTATAAAGAGGTGGCCTCTTTATAGAGGTTTCTTAAGCATTATACACATGGCATTTAGGACCAAAGGTGGGTGGCCACTATATGCAGGTGGTCTGTTTATCAAGGTGGCCTTATTAGCAGGTTTCACTGTATATATATATTTCATTTCACAGATGCCTCATTATTAATACCCGGCGTATAGTCTATGTCAATAATAGTTGCAGTACGCTCGATAGCAAAAATGAGGAATAGGCCTTCGTCTTACATTTTACTTTTTAAGAAACTTCCATAAGAATAAAGAGTGATTGATGGCTTTCCTTTGAGCAAGTTTATTCGTGCATCTGACTTTTTAGTTGTGACGGGAGTAAGATGACTGAGCGCGTTGTTTTGGGCGGGGATAGTTCTCGAGAAAACTGATTTTTATTTTCAATTGTTTTAATTTTTTGTTTTAATTCTTTTTTGCCATACCACCAACAAAAACACCTCAGAATCATTATTTTGATTGTCTTCACGGAGCGTTTTTACAAAAATAAATATAATAGAGTGATTCTTGGCCACACAGGCTACCCAAAAATGTGAAAATCCCAAAATCGAGTTTAACTGTATTTTTCGCATAATGTATTTCACAGGCCGATTACAGATTTCTTCATTTGGAGGACATTCTTCATTTTGCCGTGCATGGTAGGTCACATTTACCTTTGGAATGGATTTAAGACATATTTGGTTAATTTCTTTGTTTTAAATAATACACTTTTAAAATATCGTAATTTATTAAAAATCGATGATATTCGAATGGGACCAAGGGACTTATAAGTGACATTTAAAGGCACAGGCTCGTCAGCAATGCGCGCCGCCAAATTTACTATGGAGCTGCGTATTACATCGCAGGAATTTGGCGCGCGCGCATTGCTGACGAGCCTGTGCCTTTAACAAAACCAATATTCAGCTCACGTGTTATATTCATGCGCTACTAGTTTCCTTTACTTTTTGTACATACAAACAGTAAGCTTAGATTCATAGTTCTGACTGTTTTTGTCACATATTCATTGATCCCAAAAACATTAAAACTTAAATATGCATTGCAAATATATCGAGCACAGCGTGTGCATGCTTCAAAGAATCCGAATACTATAGAATAGTAAACGATGATTGGAAACTTACGTCATCACTCATCAGTGACGTCAGTGAGTTTCCAGCCATGCAACGTTTAAAGGCAAGGCAATATTTTTAAAATTAATTATGGATGATACAATGTTCAATTTAATGACAGAGTTGCAGTTGAGTACTTTTTGAGTACAGTGCATCAATAGACCGTATCGAATAGCCGCCATTTCGTGGGGCACCTTTTGTTACTTAAACCGTTCAACAATGGAAGCAGAATATGTGCAACCATGCATGCATGTCCTCAAGGAACAAAGAAACTGCCCCACGAAATTGCGGCTATTCGATACGGTCTATATTGCACAACTGACCTATTTTCCCGTTGTCTATCACCAATAATGTCACTACGAATGGATTTCTTGATGGCGAGAAATCAAAAACGAGAAACTTTAATTAAGTATACTTTCTTTTATTTGCAAGACACAAGATATCCTGGAAGCAAATTTCTGCAGCAGATTCCTTGGTGATTATAACGTCTTCAAAGTTACTGCTGTCAGCGGGGGAGTGGAAGGGGGCGGCGCTGTACATATTCTCGGCGTTTGTTCGTCTATAGTCCAGTTTTTTTTTTTCTGTCCAACATGTACTTGGTTCTTAACATGACGTCGGGTCGAAAGATGTTCGAATCCAAAGATGTCTGAGGAAAAAGAAAAGGATATGTAACTAGGTGGAAAAGCTTAATTCGACGATGATGATTTACGAGAAGGAAAAATTACAATATGGCCTTCATGCTAGCAAGCTGTGGTTAACTGTGGAGTGCCGTAACGGAGTGGTCTAGTGAATCGTATTCAAAACCCGGGTTAGTTCCAAAGATAGTGGGTGCGAATCCCTGTCCGGCCCATTCAATCCCTTTCCGGCTCAAGTACCTTGAGCAAGGTACTTTGTCACGCATTGCTTCTCTCTACCTAGAAATAAAGTAATGGATACCCGAGAGGGTAACGAATGTTGATGTGATTGATTAGCCATTGAGCGCCTAATAGGTAGCCGGGCTGTATACTGCTTATTCCCCAGGGAGCTTAGGTGGTATAGACGGTGTGCCCTTTAACGTCGCAGCAAACCAAAACATGTCCGGCGTTATGCGCACGCATCGTGTTTTGCAGTGAGGTCGCGTGTCAAATCGTCTTTGAATTATGTGACCTTTGGCACATTACCAAATCAAATATATGCAAAACAGGATGCGTGCGCATAACGACGACCAATTTTCAACAGAGGGCGCTTTAGATATAAACAAAGAGCACACCGTCTATATACGGAGTGATCTAATGCAGCCCTTTATTATCAGGGGTAATAATAGTATAGGCGCCTTGATTGGGGCGCCTATATATATCAGTTAATGAATGATATTTTCATTATCATTAACTCGTCTGGGTTAGTAAGCGAGGAATACTTGTTCGAATCCCTTCAAAGCACTTCTGTGTCCAGACTGCTCTCCAGACAAAAGCCATGGAGACACCGCTAGTTGGGCAACAAATCTCGGTGTTAACATTGACATGTAATTGTTGCAACGAATCACGCGATCCACCGAAACATGGGTTAGCTTAAAGCATAGTCTTCATGCAAGTTCACGTATCTTTACACGTTCACAAGAGACAGAACGCACAGTCTATCTTACAATATATCACAAATGTTAGACCTTTACCTTTTTATGTTTTATGCAGGTACTTTGCCACAACGATATACACCACCCGAAGCCACGTTTTTGCACAAAATGTCGTCAGTTCCAAATACTGGGAGTTTCAGCTCGTCTTGAAATTCACTGTCGTCTACCACCACATAATCTGCAACCAAAAATAGACACAACAAATATTACGAAATTTACAAATCAAAATGGATTCGAGTCTGACACCAACGCTTGAATTAAGGTTAGCCTTTGGTATTTTTATCTCTTATAATTTGTGGCTGGTTTGTGTGACTTGTGGTCACCGTGTGACTTGTGGTGCGACGTGGTTGCGACATGCGATGCGACTTCCAATGCGACATGCGATGCGACTATCAATGCGACATGCGATGCGACATCTGGTGTGACTTGTGACACGACATGTGTTGCGGCATGAGACGCGACACGGGTTGCGAAATGCGATGCGACATGTGGTGTGCATGTGATGCGACATATGAATCGAGATGCGACCTTTGATGCCACATGGAAAAAGGTTGCCTCCAGTATAGGCCTATTCCCCAAGCAATTCAATCTATTTGAATAGGGGTGGATTGCTATTTTCTTAAAGGTAGCACTATTCTAGATGTTTTCAAGTTTACATGAAACTGTATTTTATGGAAACAAGCGCATCTTAAAAGAAAGAAAAATGCCTATTGGCGTGACAAATGACATTTTTGATTCGCATCAACGTCATTTGCGAATGTTTAGGCCTATACAACATGTTTCACGTCGTTCTTTATGAAAGCATGCGCCATTTTGTAATTTCGGACAGTTTCAGACAAAAAAGAAATACAAACCAATTATGCCAAAATGTAAGCCTGAATATTCTGGTTGTAATAACAAAGCTATACCAAACCGAGATACCCTATCCTGGGCTAGGGTCATCCCGGCACATTATTTTACGTCTACCGAAAAACAAAGTTATTAAGATTTATTTAAAAACAATTTTTACATTTATTTATATCTTAATAATGTGACCATGAAGATTCCAACGTAGATTTAAGCTCATACTGATATTTTAAAGGCAGATGCTCGTCAGCAATGCGCACGCGCCAAATTCGTGCCACGAAATACACAGCTCCATGCCTTTGCTATGGAGCTGCGTATTTCGTGGCACGAATTTGGCGCGCGCGCATTGCTGACGAGCCTGTGCTTTTAAGGCCCATTGATATCAGATGAAACCTCGAATAACGGCAATTTTTTTATCTGAAGAAGGCTGTCATAAAACTAGCTGCAGTAATTTCAGCTACAATGATGCAGCACTATTTTGTTTTGGAAAACCTTTAAAATCCATGCACGGTTTTTTGTTATGCGCACACTCATGTTTTTTTTAAACCGCCCTCCGTTGTTAGTTTATTTCCTACGGAAAGCTACCATTTTGGACAGAAAACAAAATTCATGTGGTGTTTGTTACCATCGCTGTTACCTTATTGGGTGTTTCTTGTCAACGTATGAAGTTACATTTATGATACATGTATGATACAATTGGTTTTTAATTCTAACACGAAAAGGTGAACATGGGTTTCAACTTTCAGCTTCTACTTTTAAAAAACTTACAACTAATATTTTGTTTTCTTTTCATTTTTGATCTGGTACCCAAAATGTCTGAGTTTGACAAAACAGTGCAAATTAGGGAACAGTGTTCCAGCGTCCTCTGCGGCTTGGAACAAGTTTAAATACAAAGCCGATTTATCCGAGAGGTCCTTCCCTGTCAGTCTAAAAGCTCACGATGAGGGGAATTGTTCAAGGCACCGTCGTCATGTTAGTCCTTCCCTCCTACGACAGATACAATCTCGCTAAGGATTAGGCCGCTCCCTGGTCACGAACTGCCGAGCTGAGCAGTGATTCACCATGACCCCAGCTTTTACCTTTGTTAAACTTCTTCTTGGATGTTTGATTTTTTCCTCCTTCCTATTATCTTTTCCAATCGTTACTGCATGACTGGATATCATGCATAACTTCGAGATTTCTTCCTGCGAGATTGGCGTGCATGGTCAATGGACTGTGCTGTAGGCCCCCATATGCTGTGACAAGTTAAATTTTGCCTTGCAGGAGTATTTTTAGAAAGTCCAGGAAATGTCATTGAGGTTTAGTGTAACTTCAAAAAGCAAGGCCTTTTCTTAAAAAAAAATAAAAAAGCCTCATTTAGTACTACATACTGTAAAACTCCCTCTGTGCTCTCATTTTGGGGGCGCAGGTAGTCTTGGCTCCAAAACCTTTGTTTGTTCTCGAAGCGCGCGCCCTCTACTGTGCGGTTGACATAGGGCACAGGCCGGATCTAATAGCCAGTGACACTATGAGCAACTAACAATGGAAATTGAGCACAAGCCATTGTTATTAACAATAGTGTGTGCCCAATTTCCATTGTTAGTTGTTCATAGTGTCAGCATAAAGAAATCGTAAAAATTATTGTTTTACCAGGCGTCCACGAACAGAAATATTTTATCACATTCAAACCAATATTTTAGAATTTTGAACTGTCTACTTTGGCCAAATAACGTATCACAGGATTGGATTTTTTTTTACAAACGTAATCTCTATATGTGTGATTGTGGATATGTATGATAAAAACCAACCTGTGTATAAGTCAGCTTAATACTCATCCACGTCCCCAGAAAACAATGGAAAACGGAAAACGGAGCCTTGCACACAAAAAAACGAAACCATAATGCCACAGTAGTTCAAAGGCCTATAGTTTCATTCACATTAGATCGGCAGGTCGCCCTTGTAAAAATGTGTGCACACGCATTTATATAAATCCATCTTTAATTAGCCATTTGTGTGTTTTGCATGAATATTGTCTGGTGTACTGACGTACTTCCTTTTACATGCACACTTAATGTCCACTTGGCCAGAATAAATTCTTGTTGCTATGAGGTGCACGCGGCAGGTGTGAAGTACAGTATCAATACCGTGCTCACCGTAGGTGAGAATGGCATAAAAGCAACCAGACTGTTGGTTGCTGGTCAATGGCGTGCACCACGTAGCAATAGCAGCGTAGTGACTTTTTAAAGTGCACTTCCGTTTGAAAGTAAAGAATTCGGGACACCAGCCATTATACAAAATGCTACACTCAAAAGGCTATTGGGCAACGCACTAAGGTGTACCAATGGTACATTGCTTCTAATTGTAGCCGTCCTAATGACGCACACTGCACAATGTGACGGAAGCCAATGGATTACAACACGCATCATCTTGGGAAACCGTATACTTTGTGCTGCCTTTAATGAGGAGCGTCTTGTTCTATATGACTTCTTTGATTTGGCTACTTGAAGATGTATTCTGCATCTAGTGACTCAAGACTAGCCACTGCTTGCTGTACATGATACAATGACTGTATACCATGATGCCAAGACTATTCTACACTATTTAGAAATTGCACGAGGGATTTTTAAAACAAAACTGGTAACTTTGAATGGTCATTTTTACGAATGCATCAAAATGTCACACTGTGGCTCCCGTTTTGATGGAAAGACCCGCATGGCAACTAGAGTTACACCCGGTAATCCACATGTAAGTGAGTCAGTCGCCTACGGCAATGATATACATGATACAACATACAATAAGGAACTATGTCCCGCGAGAATTATTAATTGCCCCTCTAGAAACCGTTCAAGAAATGAGAAATTAAGATATGGATGCTAACGACATGCCCGATGACTACGCGATTGGGAAACCTTTTTCGAGCGTCCTACATATTTTGGCTTTTGAGTTATGAGTAAAAATGATAGAGAAATATTTTAGGGTTAAATTACATCACGTGACTAAAGCCCGTGAAAGCGAACGCGATCGCGAATCTGACGGCACAACGAAGTTTTCGCGCTGCGAATTCACAGATGCATGCATGGTTGAACTAATTTCAACTTGCACGAATATGTTTGACGTCATGATTTACGTTGATGAAAGCGTTCGCTTTCGTGTTAAGTATGAACCATTAAGGCATCGTATGTGGGGCAACTGTCATTTAAATTTGTCAACAATGTAAGCACAAAATGTGCAACCATGCATGTCCTTAATGAACAAAGAAACTACCCTACAAGATGGCAGCTATTCAATGCGGTCTATACTGTTCTGCCTTCTTTCGTTATATCGAGTCTTTACAATATCGTTCATGAAACTCAGTATAACATTAATTACAAGTACCATGCATGTTCATTAAGTAAAATTTAAGTTTAAATTTCTATTAAATTTGGTGTCAGATCTCTAAACATTTCAAGCTAAAAGGACTGGTATATGTTTACACTGCCGCATTTTTATACAATGTTTCTTGTGGAAAGTTAAGATTTGTATTGCTGGTTGCATACCGAGAGTTTAATTAAAGGCGCGCAAATAAGTAAATGAGAATCCAACAAGGCATCTTTTAAATGAATCGGAGCTAACAGGCCAAGCAAACAAGGAAACCACGGACTCAAAAGACTACGCCGGACTAGGCTGCCCCACTGGACTAGAGATTACATGATCACGAAGAGGCCCTTCAACCGTCTCCCGGCTCAATTACCCCGACACACACGGCTACCACGAGCCGGGACCAGCCTCTCGCTTGACAGATAGCACGATAGCGATGTACTTATCCCATAAAATACCCATTAATCAGACCCGGGAGCCGCGAGACATCGCTGCTTCTGATGGATAGATTCCTCCTGCAGTAGATATAGCAACGTTTCAACTTTCATCCACAATTCCCTGGAATTGCCTAATTATTGTTAGCCATAATAATGAGGTGATATGTAGGTACAGGGGCGGTCAGATTGGAGCAGTGGTTCTTTACCCGCGCGTCTTTCACCTTTGACGTCCTGGGTTCGATTACCTATAGGCGTGTATGTGAATTGGGTTTGCGATACTCGGCCGCGAGTGTTCTTCCCCAGGAGATTTCTCCCACTTCTAAAATTACACCTCTTAATTCTTCGTTCGTCTCAAGTTGACAATGGAGTAAAGTTAAAAACAATTGCCTAGACATAAAGGGCCTTATAAGCCAATTAAGATTTGTTTAAGTATATACCCAGTGTTAAATTCACATTGTCGCCAAAATGATGAACATTTCACACAAAAATAAAGACATCCATGGAAAGGTGAGAATGTCCTGTATTCAAAGGTATTAGGATCATTATATCATTGCCATGGATGACTGAAAATATAAGACATTCATAGAAAGGTATGTAAATCACCGTGACAAGTTGCCCGAAAAGTAGATGAAGGGAATCTTCTCCGCCAAGACTGTGGGATGATAAGGCAGGCAGTATATAGAGACATGAGACAAAGATGCAGCTATGCACTAACAGCCATGTGGAGGGCATAGCACATTAACCCTTTTAGGTAATGTGCCACAAAAGGGAAGGGATCAAAAGGGAAGGTTTTCTTCATTCATTGTCCCTGTCACCACTTTTCCAATGCCTGACGGTGCTGATTTCAATACCTTTTTAAAGCAATTGCCTCATTTTGTTCAGTCATCCATGACGACAAAATAAAAACCATAAAACATTGGATAGATGACATGCTAACCTTTCCAGAGATATTTGTCTTTTTTTTAAAAATATTTAGTAGTTTTGCCATATAATATGAATTTATAAATGGGTATAGGGCCTACATTTTTTATTACATGATTACAGCGTATTTTTTGCATTTTTTGCCTAAACGTGGAAACTACCATGCAGTTTTCATTCTTGAAGAATTCGACAAGCCTTATGTACAATCTATAACCAGCAGTTTTCGCAATTTATTCCAGTAAAAAGTTGACAACGAAACGCACAGTTAATGTACTCAAGTCGTAGTATATAACAATTTTAAGAATTACGCATCGAGCATTCGATGACAAACTTGTGCGATCAGCTCTTCGGATTTATTGATTAACAAAAATGTTTCAAGCTTACGAAATCGAAAACTAGTGTAATTCTCGGATCACAATTGTTTTGTTTTTGTTTTCCCTAGCAATAAGAAAAAAACGATGACGTCTGTCCTAAACATGGTTTCAGTTGTGGCTTTTCCTCTGCATGGAGTAATGAGAGTGAAACAGAGTTGTTTGTTCAGAAAAACGTTAATATAAATTCAAAATAGCGTCTACAAAAGGATTAAAGCCCGCAATAACAGGACTTGCAGAGTCCCAAAATCTTAAACAACCATTTGACTGGGAAAATGTAATAAATAACAGTGAAATTGCTTCTGATGAATGCAATGAATCCGTCCGAGATTATTGTGTTTTTTCCTTTAACAAGAAAACAATATTTGAAGATGAACTTATGCGTCAGAAAGAAAGTAGGCTCTTGACTACCATGGCATTATGGCTCTGTTGTCCGTGCAGTATAACCACGGAACCAGCCTAAATGTATAGGACGGCGGCTTCGCCCAATTTCTTAAAAGCCTGGGTGGGACTGGAACCCACGACCTCCTAGTCGTGGGTTCGAGTCCCACCCGAGCACGCTATGGAGATTTTCTTATACATGTAGAGTCTTGGGGAAGTTGTTGTTGTTGTTGTTGTTAATTTTATGGCATCTTCGGCAACTAAGGCCCTTTATGCCATCAACTATACGGTTTTAGCTTTAACTATGCTTTATTATGAATTTGAGATGACGAAGAAGGAGATGCAGTTTTAAAAGTGGGAGGAAACCCCCAGAGAAATACCCAGGAGAAAACACATGCGGTCAAGTAGGGACTGCAAACCCAATCCACATGTACACGCCCCGGATTCGAACCCGGGACGCCAGAGCTGAAAGGCGAGGAAAGAACCACTACGCCAGCCCGACCGCCCCTCGGGGAAGTACTGAGTATACGTTGCTATAATCAAGTTACATCGGTAGGGCAAAACAAAACCCTAATTAGGGGAAAATTTGTAATTGTTTTCTCAGAACGTAGATGAGGTACTTTTTATCATACACTTCCTCAATGGGGCAGCAGGTCTTTGGATCACAATGGGGCAGCAGGTCTTTGGATCACAGTAATTGTTACTTTTGTTGCTCCTTGCCTATTTTGTGTATTGCAGGAATGGCTAAATAAATAATAATAATAATAATAATAATAATAACGCCGTTTGAAGCAGTTTTTCAAACTATCTTTAAGCAGTAGGCCTACAGTTGAAGTCAGAAGTTTACGTACACTACACCACTACCATCATCACCCAAACTGGTAAACAGGACTACCCGAACCATTGCAAGGTGTACAAGCTATGTTACTGCAAGTACGTGAGGAATTCCATAAAATCACGACTTTAGTAAAGACTGTTACAAAAATTGTAACAACGCAAGTTTAAGCACACCAGTTTTAACACAGTTGTAACACAGTTGTATGTAAACTTCTGACTACAACTGTATATTTACGCACCTGGGTTGTATCTCTTTCCCCATCTCATGAATTTGGGGAATCGACTCTTCTCTTCCGCTGATGCCGAGCTGCCAAGGAAGGCTTGGGCCACGAGCAGGGTGAGTAATAGCCAGATACAGCACCGGGCTACGACCGGCCACAGACGTCCGGGCCTGGCATGGGGAAAAAGATAGAACATGAAAATAGCAACCATCAAGGGTAGACAGCATAACCTTTTTTTCCCCTACTGTTTAGGTCAACTTTTAGGATATTACTTGCTGGAATCAACAGCTTAGGTCATTCTAAAAACACTCTTCCCATACTTGTTTTCTCCACAGATATCATGTTTCTGAAAACAAATCATGTCACAATGCCTTCTTGTGCTCATCGGCGCATATATAGGTACTAGGTAAAGGCAGTCCCATTATCCAAGGAGCGTTGGGGGCATGCCGGTAGAGCGGCATTGTTTCCTTAGCCTCGGCATAATGGAGTAGGGTGGCCAGTCCCTTTCTCTGTCGCCTGTACCTTCGTTTGGTCTTGATAGACTAGCTACCCATTGACAGCTAGGTGCACTGAGGGTGCCCCGGCCAGGATTTGTGGGGAGTGGGAGACGAGCGCTCTACCACTATACGCCATCCGACACTCCATCGGCGCATGAAATAGCAAAAAAACGTTATATTTTGCCGTGATTGTCTTTCATGGAAATGCAATTTTCTTTTCTTAAACTAGAACATTTTCAAAAGCACTTATACGCTATGTCTTCTGTGCAATCCTATCGGAAAAAAACAAAATTGCTTTTTAAAATCTGTGAACTTCAACGGCGAAATGAAGTTAATGGGGTCCTGCAGTCTGGGAAACTTGTCAAGTGCCGCAATTTTTCTCAACGGAGCAGTTTTAGGCAGTTTATTGTGCGCTGAACGACCCAATTCTGTTTCAGACAAGAAATATGCTATGGGCCCTATCAGGAACCCGATGAGCCCGAGACCTCTGACCCTCCAGGCAAACGCTCTACCAGATGAGCTTTGAGGCACATTGGGCCTACTCCTTATAAAGTTTCCCCTATAAGCACCTTTTTTCTTTCGGTGTTGCATGCGAAATAACGACTTGAGCAAAGTAACGAACGCAATATCTGGTGCGGTGTCTAATCACCATTGAAATGAAACAACCAAACATGGGGATTAGATCGGATGGGGATTTGAACCCGAGCTCTGACTCCCCTGGCAAATGCTCTTCCAGGTGAGCTATGAGGCACAGTCTAATGGTATACTACCTAAGGTTTTTCATAGCAATCCGATTCAGTCATGGGATTTATGAGGTAATGTGATGCCAAAGAGACATGCGACTGACAGAATAGCCATGTTCTTCTGAAAGGCAGAACGATATTTAAAATGTGTCAAGTAAATTTATGATCTAGCCCAAATGAGAAATACAGTGTCAATATAAAGTGTCAATATCCAACAAAAACCGTTCCCGCTTTCTGGTCATTACTCCATATCAATTATATCGTGTGCAACGGCGTGTGCTCCAAGACGATATAGCTTATACACCGTGTTTGCAAAGTTCAGCTAAGGTTTTTGGAAATGAAGCGTGCGTGATGAGCAGTACGGATAAGATCAGGTACCGGGATAGAGCCATGTTGGAGCACACGCCCTGTTGGCATCTCTGCTCCAAGCCGGAACACCCAAGGGAGTTGCGTAGTCAGTTGGTTGCTAGATGCCATGTCACGATTACAGACGCGCGCCACGTCAATATGCCGACTCACAATCAGATGGTAAAACCTTCAGATGCGGTCCGAGTCAAGTGTGTAGAGGGATCATTCGCCACCCGGCACGTTCCGTGGGGGCGTTGTACTTCACTAAAACCACCAAGAAATCTGACTTTGATTTCCTCAGTCGTCCTAGAGAGCTAATTACACCGTGATGATTGTGATTAATGCAGCGATAATCACAAAGGAAGGACTGATTTAACCGATCCACGGATGTAAATTTATTCTGTTTCTCGCAAACAAACAAAGACGGTATCATCTTTTGTGTTCAGTTGACTGCGTCCTTTGCCCGCTGTTTGCCTAACGGAACTCTAATTGTATTCAGGTTTGTGACTTTCCGGAAATGTCACTTATGAAGTGGAACTCAAATCGACAAGACCTTCCGACCATTTCCTTCGATTGAAGCTAGCCCTAACTTCAGGAGTCGCACGTTTCTCCAATCAATTTATCCATTTTTGCCGTTCTTTCTCCGTGTGCATTAATTTACCTCCATTCAAACTGTTGGATGTTTGTCGTTTAAGACGTACCCAATTCGGTGGTGAATATCGATTTGGCTTGTCTTGCGCAAAAGCCCCCTTTTCCAGTGAAACGATCAATTGCTGTGAGAATTATTAAAGTTTTTTTAAACCGATAAGCCACTTCAAAACAATCAAGCCATGACAAAACTTTGAATGTAATAAAGGCATTTTGAATGTAATAAAACTGCATTTTCCTTGGTAAATCTAACCACATTCAGTGTTGGTACACTTTCAACACTTAAATTGTTGCCACTCCTCGGTTTTTTGTAAGTGTTGATTAAGCACCTGTTTAGAATGAACATCTTCCGCCGATCAACTTCATCTTTGTCAAGATTTGCCTTCTGTATGCCTTCTGTTTTCCATTCTGCTTGGATTTTTATTCCATTGCCACAGACTATATACTAAAGTGTGACGTCAGCTACAAGGGTAATTGGGTCTAAGTATTCGCTGGTAATCTGAAACGTACATGGCTAAGGCAAAGAGTTCTCTGGTTTTAGTTTAAACCCAGTAACTTTGTCAAAACACATAGGATGATCGACGTTTTCATTTTAGTACTCTATTAAGGGCGGATTCACACTGAGCCTTTTCGCGCGCAAGTTTGACGCGCGTCGCTCTCAGAAAAAGCGGCGGGGAGGCATTTGGAGTGAAACGAGGCACTGAAAAATTACAGAATCACACAAATACCTCCCGCCCAAGTTGATTCAGTGATTCGCCAGTGCCTCATTTTACTCCAAATTCCCTCCAAACCGCTTTTTCTAAAAGCGACGCGCGTCAAATTTACGCGTAGAAATTCTCATTATGAGTCCACCCTGAAGATCAGCAGCCGATTTCACGAAACTTTACGCAATTGCGCAAGTGCACTTACGCCATTACTTGCGCAATAATTTATGGCGTAAGTGGACTTGCGCAATTGCCTAAAGTTTCGTGAAATCGGCTGCAGGTGCTTCATCGGGTACGCTATAATAGGCTATTTTTATACATGGACTGTATTGGGCATCCAAACGCACACGCATATGGGTCGTTTCATCAAACGTGATGCATTTGTAAAAATGGCTAGCATTTTTAAAAGAAAATACCGTACAATCTCTAAGTAGTGTGGAATATTTGTTTTTTAAATGCAAACAGTTATATTCTTTGGTGTCATAGTTTTGGTAATAATCGAAAAAGCTTCTTAACGATGTAAAGGAGGAACCCTGTATAACATTTCCAACCCTCAAGATTACATTTCAATCCTTTTGACGGATTCGTTTCTAGAAAAGGAATAGCTGCTGGGTTTACCATGTACCCTATATAACCTGTACTTTACCACAAAATGCCACACTTGCATACAAGATCGCACTAGTTTATTGAACTGTTTCTATCAAGTTTTGAGTAATATCCACAGGTAAAAGTATTGTTAAATTTACGAGGCCATATGCAGTTTATATGCAATCGTCCTCTGAAGCCCGGTATTAAAAACAAAATCAATTCCAGAATTGTCCTGATGTAAGGGAACACCGCGTCCCGTTAAAATTCATGAATTGACTATTTTGAGCCCAATTAGTTTTTTTATTTTTTTCTTCAGAAAAGTGTAAAATGCAGGTATGACCTTTTTCGTCCAATGTTTTGGCACAGTGATACCTAACTAACATGCAAAACACCTGACGATCTTCAGTCACTGATATAGAAAATTCAATAGAAAATGATAAAAAACATGACAGCATTTTAATGGACCATGTTTCATGCCAGATACAGTTTGTCAATATTTTTGAGTTTATAGACGAATTTAATTCAATCCATGAGAGCAGGTTTACTTGACAAAATGATGCCCCTGTATGATGTATGGTTGTACAATTAGGACAGATTACATTATTGGAAAACATTTAAAAACAGGAACAACAGCATTACATAACTAAAGAATTTTGATAAACTGCCTTATAGAAATTTCAGCTATAGACATAGATGCAGTAATACTTCAGAAAACCTGAAAAAATCTATGCATGATTTTTGTGTTAAGTGAATGGGGAAAAAATCGTTTGCAAACAACAAATTTCTCCCACGAAGGTACCATATTACACCGGGAAAAAATATCATGTGGTAATTGTTACCATTGCTATCAACATTTTAGTCGGGTTTTTCTTGTCATCTCGTAAATGTTTTGGTCACTGCAAATAATAAAATGGGCTTTATATATTTCAGTTCGTTTTGAATAAAAGCCAATTTTAGCATAAACTGAGGCCTAACTGATGTCGGAGGTTGTGCGCTTTTGCTGTTATCACCATAACGTATGCGGAAACACGGTCGGGCATATTTTGGAGGACGATCAAGATGTAATGAAGCCGCTAGTCTCGGGTTAGATCGATAGAGGAGACCCGGAGGTAGTTTTAGTGACTGCCATCCAACCGAAATCAAAAGCATTTATTTGGGAAGGGAGCATTCCTCTATTTAATGCCTTTTTTGAGGGGGGAGTAACGTCACCATTCAGCAAGCTAAAGGCAGTTTTAGAATTCATTTTTCCCGGTAGCGCAAAGTTAAAACCTAGTACATCAAAATGTTGCAGTAACCCAACATTTTACTTGTTACGAGTTGACAAACAAAATCCCACTAAAAGTATAGCAATAGTATAACAAACACCACGTTTTTTTCCAAAGATACCTTTGTGTTAGAAATTGCCAACTGAAGGTGCTTTTTAAAAGAAATTGCAAATGATTTTTTACCATTCATTTAACCTAAATATTCATTGATTGTTCAGGTTTTCTGAAATATTACTGCATCTATATGGCTGAAATTGTTATACAAGGCAGTTTATCAACATATGTAATGCCGTCGTTCCTGTTTTAAAGGTTTTCCCAATGATTGTTTCAGACAGCGTGTCGAAGTAAATTCAGTTTATTCTTTTTTCCAATTCGATAGGGCAGAATCACGACGTTACAAACCAAATTAGTACGGTAACTTTTTGACTCGCCAGAAGCACGGCACTGTTTTAACCTTGCTGCTGCCCGCACTCTCGTCGTTCTAAATGCAATTTAGTTCGACACGGCATAAGCAATGGCCTAAGGCCCGCTTCAAACGTCGCGCTTATGCCGTGTCGAATTAAATTCAACTTGGCACGACGTCGGCACGACGTTGGCACGGCAGTGGCTTCAGACGTCGAACTTAATTGCAAACTCCCAGTCGAGCTTAAATACATCCAACATGGCGGATGAGTCCATTGCACGTCGCCATATTTATTATTTTTAAGCACCTGTTTGTTGGTTATTTCTTTACTCACATACGCGCTGCGAGCATGCGCATTCTTAGTTGTGAACAAAATTGCGGACCAACTTCGAACTGGAATTAAATTCGACACGGCAGAAGCACGACGTTTGAAGCCAAGCCGTGCTAGTGCCGCACTAAATTGAGTTAGCACGGCAGACCCTGTCGAGCTAAAACAAATTCTGCCGTGTCGAATTCATTTTGCCGAGCCAAATGGCTTCAAACGTCGTGCTTGTGCCGTGTCGAATTAAAAAAATCAAGTTGAATTTAATTCGACACGGCATAAGCGCGACGTTTAATTGAAGCGGGCCTAAGCTGCGCTGCTCTACTTTTTTCCCAGCAAAACATCGCTTTCTGTGCCTTCTATAAATCAGCTAGCACAAACGTCAAACGACATAATAAAACGGGGTAGGAATTTCAGGAATTGTATTATAACTACGTATTCCCTGTAAGTAAACCCCGTCCTCTATTAATTCTAGGCCGTCTTCGTAATGTGTCCAAATGGATGTTTCTTGGATATTGCCAAGTGATGAGCTATTTCATTCACCTGTTACTTTAATTTCGATTTCTATGGTTTGAGTTCATTTTGCAACATTGTAGTTAGACAAGCCCCGGACAAGGTTCGTTGTCGTTAAGAGCAACCTTTTTTTAAATTTTTTATTAAAGTGTGCATGGAATTTGCATATAAAATCTCCTATTTCAAAGCAGCATAGGAAACGTGTCCCGCAAAAGAAATAACCCACAGTTGTAACTTTATGAAATACAAATTTACCTATAAGACTATGGGGTTCTATACGACTCGGCCATAGTATCCCATGTTGGGTACTATGGCCGAGTGATTTGGGTTACTGATTCGCAACATTCAGATGAAAACTTGGGGTTTCAGGTTCGATACCCGGCCGAGGTACCTGTGCCCTTGAGCAAGGCACTTAAACGCACTTGCTCCATCCTTCAGAAGGGATGTAAAGCCAAGGAGATATTTCGAGAAAACTGGTCTAAAAAGATTCTGCTATAGTATTCTATGCCACTAAAACTAACGCTGAGTTCCGCTTTCAACCATCAAACTGTATAAAAAAGATACATTTTTCATTGTTCATGTTTTCATTTCTCACATATACTTTATATCAGGTAGCGATTACATTATGTTTGCCGCATGGGGACATTCTTCGTTTTGCCGTAACGTGGCAATTCGGCAATTCACAACAATTTGTTGGAGCCGGAATGTGAACCTAGTAGAGCCTACCTCTCGTTAATCTAACAGTTGGAATATGGTGACGTGAAACAAGAGTTTTGTTTCTGGAAAACAGGAATAAAAAATAAACGCTGCTTTCAGTTTTCGAGTAAGTAAATTTTGTACGAATGTAAGTGCGATGCTCACATTCAAGTAAATGCGAATCGAAGTGAACCTAAGCGGGCCTCCCACTGTGCGATTTTTGCCACGAATTTCCAACGATTAGGTACGATTTGGTACGATTGTGTATAGAGTCTATAGACAGTCTCTGGTAATCTCACCAAATCGTACCTAATCGTTGGAAATTCGTGGCAAAAATCGCACGGTGGGAGGCCCGCTTTAAAAAAACAAAGCGAGAAAATTAGGACATTGGGCACCAATTTTAAGACAAACATTGGTTTTGTGCTGTATTAAAGAGAACAATATAATATTCAAGTTTACGTTGCAAATGCATGATGGTAAATAGGGACGTCAACTTGGAATAGCCTTTTAGAGACTCAGGAAAATGTGTAAGTGCGTATTGGAACAAAACTTACACGGTATATACGCATCACGTTGTAACCACCGTAACGGTTTTCAAGACCATACCTATTGCCTATACGACAAAAGAGCTCCCCTGAGTGCTCAGGTCATACTTTCGTAATTGTGCTCGTGTGTAATTTCTGTGAAAATATATGACCGTGTTGTTTTATCGCATGCGCATTTAGTCGCCCAAAAGTGGCGTTTCTAAATTTTATTCACAGACAGGAATAGAAGACACGACCTGATATTTATAGTGAACCTGAATACTCCTGGTGACATCACCAGTTGAACCCGTTGACAATATATTTTCTCTGCAGTTTTCTCTGCTCAATTTAAAACACTGTTTCGTTCAGATGATTATACTATACAACTGGCTATTGAATCCAGAAAGGTATATAGCTTTTGTAGGAAAAAAGGAGAGAGAGAGAGAAGATATTTGGTGTCTTATAACTCTAAAACAGGCTAAATTGGCATGTTTGCAAACAAAGTATAGAGTAACTCTACTCCTGCTTTAGAGGACTGGACTAACTTACCTCGTGTGCTGTGTCTGGCCTGCGCTGGTGACCATGTTTAATGGAGTCTTACGTTTCACTCGTTCTCAGTTCTTACGATTGCTCTTCGAAGCGATGTCTGATAGCTTTTGGTGTTGACCAAGTAATCTGATAATAAGCTCAGTCGTAATTGTTGCCTCACTTTAGCCGATCTACAAAGGCGGTGTGATCTGTACCACTCGCTGGAGTTTAGTGTCCGTCGCCTCCTCGGTGCTCAAGACATGGACAGCCTCCGGCTCCAACACGTCACGAACGGCACGCCCGTCAAACTTTGCTGGGCAACTTGGTCGCCTAGCAACGCCCTCTGACGCCGCATGTGCGGCAGGAGGCGTCAATGAATTGACCGTTGATTTGCATTATTTCGCAAGTCACTGCTTGTGCGTTTGAAATACGATTTGCGAAACCTGATGGAGTTTATCCGATGATCTAGCTTTGTAGTGTTCTTACGTGTAGTGTTTTCCCATGTATCTTCGGGTATCATGAGGATTAAACATATAAAGTAAAGAAAGGTGTAGTGCATGGGTGTAACACTGTGTAAAGATGCTCCACCAGCTGAGCCATAAGACACAATGGTAGACTCTTTCATGGCCTAAGGGAGGCTACCTGATGAGGGAGTCTATCACAGTGTTTTCTGGTTCAGCTGGTGGAGCATCTGCCCGGTCAGTCAGAGCTCTCGGGTTCGAATCTCGATATGGCCCATATAATTTTTCTCCCATCCCAAGTTTGGTTGTTTCATTTCAATGGTGATCAGGCTTTAACTTCCACCTTTATAACTTCATGCATTCTGAAGATTGTTTTGCATTTTGCAAGTTATTTTTAATATAGATATTTTGCATATTTTTATGTTATTTATCGACAGCAAGGTTGTTTTAAAGCCAGCGGTGTACAACTGTTAACAGTGGACTATAGACTCTCGTGTTTTTAACCGAAATGTTTGGACATAGGGAATTTGTATATGTATATAGCGGTTCTTTCTTCGTCTTCCACCTCTGTGGCCCTATACAGGGCTCGAAACCCGTCCAGGCCAGTATGTGGATTGATTTATCAGTCCCCATTTTGCCGTGGATTTTCACCACACCCTTTCCTTCCACCCTTAAGACTGAGAATTATTTCCTGTTTTCTCACACGTTGTTGAAAAATCTCTAAGGTGGCTACGGGGGCAGCGAACTCAAAGGGATCAGGCCAAACGTTAGTTGACGTACCAGGGGCGGATCTAGGAATTTTTGCAGGGAGGAGTTTTGCCAGTAGCGATAAAGTCGCTCAGCGCGGGGGTGGGGAGGAGCGGGGCTGGTTATCTTGTAACAAACCCCCCCCCCCCCCCCCAAAAAAAAGAACTATATATTTATATCGGCTCGTTGCGGACAGGCGGGCAGGCACACACAAAATGCATTAGATTAAAAAAAAATGAGACAGAGCAGAAGGGGGGGGGGTGTTTGACTCCCCCCCCCCCCTCCCCCCTCCCCCACCCTCCCCCTGGATCTGCGCCTGCGTATGACGGTCAAGTTTCTTGGTGGTATTAGTAACAGCGACAAGCAGTTTTGGAACATTGATATCTATATCACTGGACGCGATAACGCCTTCTAAATTTGAAGCCACTTTCCGCCATTTTAGTACTCCAAATACAATGCCTTGCCTAGACTGGGCATACTGTCTTCACTAATGTACGGTAGAGTTCGGGTGGCCTGTTCTTGATACGCGACAATGTTCTCGCGCCCGAACGAGATGACCACCTATCACACATCACCCATCCACCGAGTCCTAGTTACCCGTGTCAAGAACAGTGGCCCGAACTCGACCTACGTATGTTAAGTGGAATGCAAGCGATCGCATGGTCCGGGAAGCAGTCTAGGCAAATCATTGTACATGTATTGGGAGTACTATGGCTGCCGGCGCGTGGCTTCAATTCTCGTATAGTCAGCTGTTATAGCATATTTCAGATAGATCGGTACATACCGCGTTTTTGTGTTCATCCTCGACCCCAGAGTCTATATCGATTGTGCACACTCTTGATGGCTTTGGCATATTAATTATCATTGATTCAACAGGAGACGGGGGCGCCAAAAGCACACATAGGGTTTGGGGTGTCATCTATAGGACCTTTCCCTTCCCGGTTCCGTTTTCCTGATCCTCGATAGCCCCGCTCTTCTTCTATGCGAGCGAGAGAGGGGGCGGTGTGCCACAATACCCTTCCACCCTTCCTCACGACGCCGATAATACCAAGCATCCAATAATTCATCAAATTCATTATACAGTGCTTCATATAAGTGAGTACGCTCTTTACATTTTGACAGATATTTCTTTGTCACTTTTCAAGCAGCTACATTAGAAGCGCTAGCTTGATGAAACATATTATAGAGTATACAACTAGACATTATAATTATGGTTTATAGGTGCAAAACTACTATTCCCTGAATGCCAAGTTTCTTAGACAATAAAAAGGCAACACCCTTAACCTTAAGTCAGCCAACCGTAGAAAGAGAGCTATCGTAGTCTTTCCGCATGACTTCACCATATTGTGCATTAGAACAAATTCTGAAACTATAAAACTAAAAGAAAGCTTGCCTCAGAAATACAGTACAAATAGTCAATGAGTGATCAGCATGACACATAAAGATGGCCACAAGATGGAAACAAAAACACCAGTGCTTCCTTGCAACTAAGCTGCAACACTGTGGCCAAGGTCATTTAGAGTTGTCAAGGCAGAGTCATCAAGGCAAAAGAAGATGACTTCACACTCTTTTCGCAATCTGGCTTCACAGGACTGGCGTAAAAAGTACCACCACTATAAACGGTATCGAATAGCTGCCATCTTGTAGGGCAACTTTTGACATTAAAATTGGTCAACCGTGACAATGTAAGCACAAAATGTGCACCATGAATGTCTTCGCGGAACAAAGAAACTGCCCTACAAGATGGCAGCTATTCGATACGGTCTATTGCTAAGAGGTTTCCACAACATCTGGTAAGCCTGTCATGGAGTGTTCAAACCATGCGTCGCATCACACTCCACCAGGTCGGTTTGCATGGGCGTCGCCCTTACTCAAGAACAGCATGACAACCCTCTGAACTACTGGCAGGATGTCTTTTTTTTCACTTAATTGTTAGTTTTTAACTTGATTGTTTTTTAGGTTCTTAAATTTGTGTATTTTATGTACAGCGATTTGTGATGTCTTTGTGACATGGAAGGCGTTTTTTAAATACTTCGTTATTATTATTATTATATTGTGGTCTGAGAAAACGAAGATCAACCATGTGATGGCGTGCAGTATGATGGCGACCTGGTGAAGACAAGCGCGTAGTCTCTACTGCCAAACATTGTGGTGGTATCGTCATGATATGTGGGCAACTGGGCATTTGTGTTGCTACGTGGTGCACACGGCCGGTGTGAAGTAACCCGCGTACAGTACATAATTTATATCATGTTCACGCAAGGAGAGCTAGATGGCATAAAGCAAGCAGACTGCTAGGCAATGGCGTGTACCACGTAGCAACAACAGCGTAGTATGAGAACTTTCTCAGCGTAGTATAAGAACTGCACCTCAATTTGAATGTGAAGAATCCGGGGCGCCAGCAATAGCGCACAGATTACACGCAAAAGGCTGATAGAGGTGCACTCAAGTAAAGAGGAAGAGATCCGTGCGCCGAGCTTATGTATATTTTGTATGCCCTTATTTTTTTTATATAAGAGAGAGTTGCGAGCTGATCGAGTATGGTATAGTGTAGAAATTGGTTATCGTCGTGGTGTGGAGCATTTTTCTTTTCTTCCAACTGTAAACATTTTGAACAATCTAGCTCGTAATAGTGGCCATATGTTTCCCAGTAGCGTATGTGATTTTTTTTAAATGGACGCTGGCAATTTTCACTCTTACATGGGTAGTTTTGTTACAAACTGGAAATTAGGGAATACAAGTGACGGATTATCCCAATAAAATTGAACAGAATTGAAAAGATGAGACTTCAGTGAGTATTTTGGTTGTTGTCCCAAGACATCGAGAGAGTTGTGAGTATTTTTAAATGATTTTTTTTAAATTGGGCATTTAGCTTTGGTTCTTATATGGGCCCGATTTACTTGGGTTCACCCATAAGGCCTGCCTTAAAAAAGGTTGCTAGCACAACCGGCAATCGGTAAATAAACGCGCTCTGGCGTCAACGAAATATACAATCTACTGCTGCATCTCTAGAGGGCGGACTTTTAATGTGTGGCCTGAAAGCGTGCAGTAACATTGGTTTACTACCGAAGCGTAGAAAAAAAACACGAATACAAAAAAACAGAAGTCATTTATGACTTAGCACATGTCATATATATGACTTAATTATGACTTATATGTCATAAATGTGACTTATGGTAAGTCATAAATATGACTTATGGTAAGTCATATTTTCCTTAATGGGTTACTTGGGAGACACGTTATGGGTAAAACATGGGGTATTAAAGGGAGACTTCGTCTAAATAGGGAGACATCTCCGTGTCTCCTATTTTTCAGAAATTAATTAAAAATATTAATCGGATTTATTAATATGTTGGGGTTAGGTTGGGGCATAAACCATTCAAGTTTAAAATTTCAGCTTTGTAGCTTTAGGTAAAATTAAGTTAGGTGTCATTAAAGTTTTGTACACGTTTCTACGGAAATGTGACAGTCTCCCTGACATTATATATATGACTTATAAAGGCGGATACACACTATCGCGGAAAAATCACACTTTCGCGCTGCGCTCACCGCATTGCATGAGCTCCCAATCGCCGATTATTCCAAAATAGAAAATTCCACTCTGGTAACTTGGGGCTTCTCTGATACCTCATTGGCTGCGCGTTGGAATGGTCAGCGCACCGCGGTCAAAGTTCAACAAATTTGAACTTTGACCCAGCTCAAAAGTTTTGCGCGTCGCGATAGGCCGCGCACAAGCGGCAAACCAGTTTGTGTACAAACCAATGGAACAGTGTGATTTTTCCGCGATAGTGTGAACTCCCCTTAAGTCATAAATATGACTTGTGCTTATAAGTCCTAACTATGACTTCATATTTATTCATGTCCCTTCCACGCTTCCATAGTTTACGGAATAAAATGTTTTTAAAAAAGGCTTTACTATTCTCTCCCCCCCCCCCCCCCATCCCCCCCCCCATCCCCCCCCATCCCCCCTCCCCCTCCCCCCTCCCCCTCCCCATCCCTTCCACAAATAGAGTGCACTGAATAACGGGCAGCTCCTTGCAACAAGTTCAATATTTTTATGTGCCCTCAATCTCTCGGTGGACCCAAATGAAGTATGTTCAGAAGAAAGCCTGGGCAGTGGTCTTGCAACTCTGAGATTTGTGTGTGAAGTATATAAAAGTCAATTTTTCCCATTAGTGGAGGGTAATTTACGGACATGGCCGCCTTTGGGTAGTGCATAATAGGGTGGCTTTAGAGTTATTAAACATATATATTGTGGTCACCTTAAAGAATATTAACAAGAAAATAAAAACTAGCATGTTAAACATTATTTTGCCACATGGTGCATGTCTTGAGAGAGTTTAGAGTCTGTCCGTCCAGAAGCACTGTTGTCACGTTCGATGGAGATTTATTTAGTGTGGTGCACCATCGAATACATACACTGGATGAAGTATGCAATAGCAGTTGGCTATACGAAAATTGAAGCCATGCGCCGGCCGCCATTGTACCCCACGAACAATGCTTGGCCTAAACTGCTCCCTGGTCCATGCGATGGCTTGCATTCCACTTAACACATGTAGACCATGATGTAGACTAGTGAAGACAGTATGACCAGTCTAGGCAAGGCATTGTATTTGGTGGGGTACAATGGCGGACGGTGGCTTCAATTCTAGACGTCGTTGTTCATCCAGTGTATATATATCGATGGGTGCACCCCAAAGTCTGGGAAACATGGACAGGTAGATGAGCGCCCTCTGTTGACAAAACCATGCAATTGATCATCTATTCATAAGCCGGCCGTACACCTTGCGTTTCGTCCGTGATTTGATCACAATAGCGCATGTTGTGCAGTCGCATCACAATTTTGCGATGCGTTCCGATGGCGATGTGTTCACAATTTTGTGTACGTGTCCGTCCGACGCAATCGCAGGATTTTGAGCTTGCTCAAAATTTGGCGTGCCCCGTGCAATCGCAACGGGGTCGGAACGCATCGTGGTTTAGGAATGAGTCGCGTGTCAAATCGTTTGAATTATGTGGTCTTTGGCATCTTTACAAAACCAAATTTACGCAAAACAGGATGCGCGCGCATAACGACGACCAATTCTCAACAGAGGGCGCCTTAGATATAAGCAAAGAGCACATCGTCTATAAATCCTACTTGACCGCGTGGGTTTTCCCCTGGGGCATTTCTCTGGGGGTTTTCCTCCCACTTCTAAAACTGCAACTCCTTCTTCGTCATCTCAAGTTGATAATATAGTATAGTTAAAGCTAAAACCGTATAGTTGATGGCATAAAGGGCCTTAGTTGCCGAAGATGCCATAAAATATACAACAACAACAACAACGTCTATAAATTCGAAATAAATGTAAAAGAACTGCATTTTTCAATTTGCACTTATTTATTTTTAATTATTGCGCCCTCTCCTTTTGTTTAGCCATACTTCTGAAAAGTTAAAGTTAAATATCGAATAGCTGCCATCTTGCAGGGCAGTTTCTTGTTCCATGAGGACATGCATGGTTGCACATTTTGTACTGTCTTTGACCAATTAAAAAAAGTTGTCGTACAGGATGCAACCATTCGATACGGTTTATTCATACGAAACATCGTGCAGTTTATGCACAAGGCACCTTGGTGTCTAGCGAACGAGATCTGAACTTGGCACAGCGCCCTCTATAATTCTGCCAGATGCCCTCGCAACATCACGTACATTTTCTGTCCGTCTTTTTTCTCTTTTGTGCTTTACGTGCCATCACCAAGTTCCAGTTATGATCCAGATCTGACCTACTTTATTCCATTATGAATGGTTAATAGTCGCAAACTACGGTTCACGCAACCACTAAATTTGCGTCAAAGATTCATTATTTCTCTCCGTACGTGTTTATGAAGAGCCGAGCAAAAATTAGAGCTGCAGAGCTTTGTCAAGTCGTGCATTTAAAGACTGAGTAGATGGGATGTTCGTTTCAGTCTGTCAATGTTCTTTAGGTTGTGTATTAACCTTTCAGTTTTATTTTAATGATCTAAATAACACTAATTTCAACATATTTAAAACGGTTCCATGTTCCCTGATTTTTTAAACTCAGAAAGATGCTCACTGAGCACACTGCTTTCCCTATGTAAAAACAAATTAAATAACCATGGCAACTTTCTGCTCATTCTTCTTTTCTCCATACACTAAGATAGGACACCTTCCATTGTATAAGCTGGAAAAAAAAACAATTAGGTAGAGCCGATATCTCTCAGCATAAGGCTCAGTCATGCTGAAGGCCTATCAGACAAAAGATGACCAGGTATAACTCCGGCTGTTACTCTGCAACTAATCCATTTTATGTAAAGAAACGACTCGCTCACAAATAGTCTTGGTTGTATGCCCTGAATATTTTGTCAGAATAGTATACAAGGAAGTTATTAAACATAATAGTACTTTATAATATAGCTGATTGTTTAAGGCCTGTCTCCCACTTCGCGTTTTGGACATGCGTAAGGTTTGCATCCGACCTCCCCCTCCGTTGCATCGAATTTTTGAGTGCAGTAGAGAAATTTCAAATTGCCATCAAAAACAAGGGTATAAGTGCTTTCCTTTGTGATAAAATTTGCAAACGAAAAGACGCGTGACAATACAACGGCTCAATATCTGAAACGAGGCTGCCGGTGCAAATTTGAAATTTGCCAATAGTGACGGAAGAAGCTTTCACATCTTGCGTTTTTTGTTGCGCTCATGCACTTGCGTGGATCTGACACAATATTGACGCAATTGTGGCGTAATCGTGACGCAAGAGCAACGCAGTACTTGGGTCGACGGTGTTGCATAAATGCGCAATTAGGCAAAATTGCGCACGAATTCCGATGAGGACCATGATAATATTTTTCACTCATTTCATGTTTAGTTGTTATTATTTCAATTGTGATTAAGCACCATATACCAGATGTTGCGTTCATTACTTTGCTCAGTACTGTTGGACTCCCATTTAACAACGACAGAAAGATTGTGTCGATAGAGAAAACCCGAGGAAGTGTACCACTGTACCTCATAGCTCAGCTAGAAGAGCTCTCGGGTTCGAATCCCAATAAGGGCCATAAGATTTGTTTGTTATGTTATGGCATGGAGGAAGATATATCATCACCTTTATGGGATTATCTTCAACTAAATCCGTTTACATGTTTAACTCGAGATGATGAAGAATGAGGTACACTTTTAAAAGTGGGAGGGAACCCCGGAAAAACCACTCCAATCTAAATACACAGAGAGGAAACGGACCCAGAACACCGGATGTTAACGCTGGATGCAGGGAAATAACTATATACAATGCCAACGCGACCGGTAAATATTTGTACACACTTTGCCCTTTGCTTCAGGATGAGATTGTCGTTGGTGATTGTACATGGGACGTTGCGATATACATCTTCTATTCATTTATGCATAATTATTGGCGGTGTATACCCCTCCCCAGAACACCGGATGTTAACGCTGGATGCAGGGAAATAACTATATACAATGCCAACGCGACCGGTAAATATTTGTACACACTTTGCCCTTTGCTTCAGGGTGAGATTGTCGTTGATGATTGTACATGGGACGTTGCGATATACAGCCTCTATTCATTTATGCATAATTATTGGCGGTGTTTATTCCCCCCCCCCCCCCCCCCCCCCCCGTACAGACCTGTCCGGGGGCACACAATATTAGGAGATTCTGTCCGGGGATAGGATATCCTTCCACACCGGTTATCATTCATGTTCGCCTGTCACGATTGTTCCCGCCGTAGACATCTGCTTATTACAAATAAATGTTATCACTGAACAATACAGTAGGCCTACTACCATCGTCACAAAGAAGCACATAAACCTTGTACATGACAGTTTGTTCAAATTTTGTTGCATTTCCAAACCCCATCTCTTCATGCATGGTGGGAAACTTGGCGTGAGGATTGGGTGCTTGCACGGGACTCTCGGTAACAGATACAAGCTCCTAGACCTTGTAGCAATTCATCTGTTAGTCTGCTGCCTGCAGCCACATTTGACCTTCTACACGCGGAACAGGCAGTCATTCAACCGCCACATTCCCGTAAATTGAATGATTAACAACTCGCCACAAACTCACGTCAAGCGCTCCTTAATTTTCACCTTTTCTCCGCGTTTTTCCACCTCGACCTGTGTAACTCCCTCTCCCCAACCCCCTTCATTCCCCCAGGGAAACCGCCTTTCGGTGCTCTAACCATCTTTGATTTATGTTGGGAGAGTGTCTTTGCCCTTCATTAAGCAGCGGTCGCAGCTGTGCCGATACCGGAATGATAATTGCCCGGCCCACCACGTGGGTGTTTTCCCCGCCGTTTGTGTTTGAATCAACTCGCCCAGGAGCACGCGGCATCTTGGAGCCACCCTTTGTGGTGTGGACGGCAAATAAGATATTTTCACTCTTGTGGTGATTGCATTATTTCGTCGGAGATAACTTGACAGTTGACTTATTTATCCTCACCATTTCTCATTTATTTCAACGTCGGGAGATCTTTTACGATAGATTGGCTATTTTATTGTGTGATAACACCTTTGCGACATAAGTTCGTTGTCAAGGTAAAAAGTGGCGAATTTTCACCTTTCCGTTTCTTGCTGTTTGTTAAATAACGACATATTACAGAAAGGACTAACAGAGTACATTTATGTTGAATTTCTATCTGTATGATGTTCATGATTGATTTGTGTGTTTTTATTCAAGTGGAAAACAAGAAAGAGTTTCGTGCGTTTCATGCTGGCTCGGTGAGTAAAATAAAACAAAACTGAAATTGAATTGAATAAAAATAAAATACCAACGTACATATACGGTCCTACAGACAGTGGAACATTTGCTGCAGACTGGACTCTATTATGTAGTACACGCAATATCGCCACTTCAACATTTGCAAGGTTGAACGATTGGTGGCAGCAAACTCGTTTTTTATGTATGTTTTGAGCATGCGTATAACTGTTCAGTGCAAAGTACGCAATGAAAATGGAGACGCATCGCAGCCGCAAAGTGTTTGGGAAGTTTCTCTTTAGAGTTTGTGATTTGTTATGCCACATGATTCTACTGAATGACTTTACTTAAAGGTAAATACGTGAATGGAAAACCTTTATAAACGTGTGTGTGTCTCCATGGGTGATTTAGGATGTGTGTAATAAATTTCAACTTTTGTATTAGTCGGCTCACTGAGCTCAGTACCTCATCTACGTTCAGAGAAAACAACAAATCGTTTTCTTATAAAAATATATCATCTCGGGCAGAAACATTGCATTAGACAGTTGGAACCACTTTTGTCTTCCATCTGAGTAAGGGCTTTCCGATCAAATTATTGATTAAATTTTGGGGACATTGCAAATTCTGTATACAGGCTTGGACTCTTTAATAGAACCCGAAATTGACAGACTCGGTCGTACGTCGTCTTCAAGCACAACCAAATACATGCATTAAGGAATTGCTAACTGTGCGTTTTATAGGTTTGCAACAAAGAATAATTCCCATCATAAATTGAGCCGTTGCACACGGGCCCACGTCAACCGAAGCGTTGAAAATCCAGGCCGATGAAATGCGACTGCCATTGCCAGATGCATGTAATCACTGCCGGAAAAAAAGCAATTCACTCGATATTATCGATTGGCGAGAGTTGGCGGTTATAGTTCGGAAATTGGCACACTTTATCATTACGGCCAAACAGTCGTATCTTTCCTGATGACGTTTCCACAAGCGCATCTCGAAAAATCATGGGAATAAAAATAAACAGTATCGATTTTGTGACATGTTCTAAAGTCAGAGAGACAATTCAGATGAAAGTACGAAAAGACTAAAAGGAGGAATAGCGGTTGATGGTGGTTACTTTGTGTCAGTTTCGGTCTATTTTCATCCCACACCGGTGATATATAGTATGCATAGAAATTTTCGGAGATATTTATAAAGCCCGATGTATCATTTGTAGATAAATAATAAATTCCTGAACGACTATACCTACCTCGTGTAGGCCTATGTAAAGAGGAGTTTCAATAAACTGACAAAAGGAAAAGCTGCAAAAAAAGTGGCTTTTTCACAATCTATGCATATTTGCAATGTCCCCATGCGCTGTCGAAGTACATGAACCTTTTACAAAAATTTGATACAACTTCATGATCACTTTGAGCAAGATTTTCCGTATAACAACTCGTAAGATCCTTGATAACTGAAAATGATATATAACGGGCTTTTAAGTCGTTATGCAAATGTTACATGCACATATACAGGTGTTATAATTATTCATGGGGCATGCACCATGGCCGAGTGGTGTAGCGTGCTGAATCCAAGACTTTGGTAAATTCACAGGTCGTGGTTTCGAATCCCGTCCATGGTGCGTGTGCTCTTGGGTAAGGCACTTTGCCATGAATTGCCTCTCTCAACCCAGGTGTATAAATGGGTATACCAGCATCATGCTGGGAAGGTAAACAGACTCGCTGTGTGGGAGGAGTGACGAACCCACCACAGAAAACTCGAAAGATGAGTCTCGCCCCCTAGCAAATGAAAGAGAGATGGGCAGTCCGGCTTGTAATTACAAATACGACCTTTACCTTTCTATCTATCTATGTCCCGTAGCTTGGAGGCCGTTGGGGCGACATGCTGATGCCTCTTGAAACACAAGATAGTGTCTCTGTCCATCATTGTCGTTGCAATTGCAATGGGTGGTAATGTTTCACTCATCAGTGGCACCCGTCTCCTCTCTGAGAGAGAGGCAATTCATGGCAAAGTGCCTTGCCCAAGAGCACACTCACCACGGACACGGGCAGACCCGGATTCGAACCCATGACCTACAGAACTACCCATGGTATTGAGTTCAAATCACTAGACCGCTCGGCCATGGTACCCCATACCTTTACCTACCTTGTTATTTGCAATTTCTTGCGCATGGACCTTTCACAAAAAGATACTGAAATCTATGAATTTGTATTTGGCCATCACCAGCAACTTCCAGTGCTGTTACTTCCAAGTCCACACAGATTTTCTTATAACGGGCTAATCAGGTAATCACTGTCTATACCAGTAACATGGAGAGTACAGGAAAAATGTATCACCCAACTTTAATATTGCGTTTTCCAGGAGGGAACTCAAAAAACAGACGGCTGATTCATACATGAAAACAGTTTTTGGGCATGGCTCAGTTGGCTGATTTTTCTCATTCATAGTGAACACTTTAAGAAACAAATACTAACATTTATCTAATTTTACAGTTGTTTAAAGGAGTGTGTTCAGATTACATTTTTAATTCCCTTCCCCCCCCCCCCCCCCCATTTTTTCCATGAGTGTTGAGATTTTGCATGCATTTGTCATATTTTTCTCAGTATATTTTTAAGGATATCGTAAAAAAATCACCGATGTTTTTGTAAACTAAATTTAGAACGAAATCCATTTTCTGGAAAAGATCTGAACAAGCTCCTTTAAGAAAATTTGCAAATTTGTATAATGTTAAAAGTCAGGAAATGTACGAAAGTTAAATTTATTCTGATCAATAAAACACTTTAAAGTAATATCGCTTGAACAATAAAGTACGATGAAATGACCTTTTTCTTTCATTTTCAAAGTTTATCTTTAAAATGTTCTGCTGTATAGGACTAAGCATTTTTCAGCTTAAACAGCAATTCACTGTTTAGAACAAGAGAATCAGACTCGAATGAACTCATAAAGGGCCCATGATGAAAATGTAATGTAAGCATCGGTGCTATTTATATGATCTACATCGCCTCTCGATTCACGGCAATTTCATTGCAGACTTGGGAGATGGTATCATCTCGCGATGGTTTCCGATAACGCCACTCAATCTGGGTTAAGCTAGTATCACCGAGTGCAGTGGACTCCAGCCCATTCCCAAGTTGACACTTAGCTGACTGCCCCTCATGAGCTGAGACAATTCGGGATGAAAAGATCTGTATCTTTTTTTTTGTGGAGAAAAATGAACGTAGAACTTTTATCTCGTGGCGAATGGTTTTAAATTTCACCGTAACTCTTATAACACAGGCGGCAAAAAGTACATGCATGGTGTGCTTTGGGGCGTTGATAAAAATTTAAGTGCATTTTTGCAAAATTTTAGAGGGTTTCCTTGCGATCAGCAAAACATTTTGATGAGCACTGTTTTTGCTTCCGTAATTTTTTGCCCTAACTCCCTAGTGTGTGTGAGAAATCGTTTTGATTTTGGATGATTACCATTTATACTGTTTTACCTAATTCCGAAGTGCTATACGAACCTGCTAATAGTTATGTGAAACTTTACACAACAGATGTTAGGTACGTGGCGTAACAATAATTATTGTCTGGTAATTTTTACCTGACTGGTCGACGAAATTACATTCTTTTTTGTAAAACGTACATGGGATATGTAAACAATTACAAAACTTGTGGGAAATTGTGGTCTACATCTAAATTGGGTCGCTTTATTTTACACAACAATTAATATACCTTATTTCGACGTTGCGTTACTTTTGTGTACAATTTTACCAAACTTTTGTTTACCTAATCGTGTTTTACTATTCATTTTGTCTGCGTATGCTCCATAGAAAACAATGCCAACTGTGTCCATGCTTTCGAGAAATTGTACGAAGCTACCGTCCTATTTGGGCTGCTTTGGGACATTGCAAAAGCCTGTGCACAGGCTTTAACGTGGAAAGAAGGATCAATTCAAGTTTAGGTATAGAGCATAAGGCTGGATTCACAATCTGCTTTTTCGCCCGTAAAAAGCGGTATAGAGAGAATTTGGAGTAAAACGACGAACTGAAAATCACAGAATCCCCAAAAGACTTTCCACCCAAGTTGATTCTGTGATTTTCAGTGCGTTGTTTTACTCCAAAATTCCTCCACGCCGCATTTTCTCAAAGTGACGCGCGTAAAATGTACGCTCGAAAAGGCTCAGTATGAATCCACCCTAAGATGTACATTGTGTACCACTGGGATTTGGGTACGATTTGCAATTCCTAATACACTTTAGTAGCAAGGCAAACATTATTATAATGACCTATCAGCGCAGCGGAAGAGCAATTACCCAAAACGGGAGCAATTTCACAGCACAGTGCTCCAATTTCTGCCCCACCTGCAGGTGCATCAAAGGTACTGAATTTAAACTCGCCAGAAAGTGTGATAGTGGCAACGATTGCATTTAAAATACAGCAACAACAACAGCAAATCATTGCAAAGTAAAAATTGCCTGGGTTATATAAACCCGCGGATATAGGGTGAAAACTGCAACTACCCTAATTTTAGGGTAGTTTCTACCTAAATTTGGGTTCATTTATATCAAATACACATGTAGAAATTACCCAAAATTTGGGTAGTTGCACTCGGACTCGATATTGGTGATTCGACCACAACATTATACATGTATACGTGAGATATTTTGATTTTTTTTTGTATGTACAAAATAGATTATAATAATGTTGGTGTAATTGTTAACGTTTGGGTTTATTACTTAGAGTCTCTATGATACGTAGTTGATGCAGTCGTTAATTTAATTTTGATTTTAATTATTTTTGGGATAATAAAACACCACCACAATATTGCCGAATTAATGCATTTAAAGACAGATTACATGATTAGGAAAACCTTTAAGAACAGGAACCACAGCCTCATGTAACTGAAAAATAATGTTTATAAACAGCCTTGTAGAGGTTTCAGCCACATAGATGCAATAACACTTCAGGAAGCCTTAAAAATCCATGCATGGTTGTTGTGTTGAGTAAATTGTAAAACAAAATTGTTTGCAATCGATTTTATAAAGACCTTCGGTATAGGCAATTCCTCCCACAAAGGTACGAGAGGAACATCAAGTGGTGTCTGTTACCATTGATATGAACACTTTTTCTTGTCAACTCATACAGAATTTTTTTATAAATCCATGCAAAATCCAAAACCTGAAAAAGTCATGCGTAATTCCTAAAATTAGGGGTCCAAAACGTTTGGTGCATGTCCCAGTTATGTACGACACCGTTTGCATCAAAAATCGCCACTCATGTTCACAAATTCTTAGTAATAGACTGTGGCCTGTGATTATAGGGAACAGAACCAACTTCTTGAATATTTTGTTCTGTGATTACTGACAAATATTTGAAACAAAAGACCATAAAGGATCGTAATTTGTTCCATTATATTGAATATGAATTTGGTGTCCCGGGTTACCTACGCCAATGAAAATTAGCTGTAGAATGAGTTTGCATTAATCTTGGTTCCTTATCCTCACACAAACGTTAAATTTAAGTGCATGGAAATAAAAATAAATATTTTCTACTGGAAAACCACTTTCAATCACTGAACACACTTGAAAATCTTTAAAAGCATGTCACACTTTTGGACCCCGTAATTTTGGGAATTACCCACATGTATGTTTCTTCATAAAAAAAAAATCACCTTCAGTTGGCAATTTCATGTTGTTTTTTTACCATTGCTATCAACACATTTAGTCGGATTTTTCTTGTCAACTCGAACTGCAAATGGTGTAGGCCTTGGGTTTAAAACATCAGATTTCACAGTTTAAAACAATAATTTGTTAAGCTACCCAATTGTGTTTTTTTTAAATTATTATTTGTAATGTTCTGCTACACGGAATTAAAAGAAACACTAAAGGTCATAGTAGAGGACTAATAGCTGGAGGCTTACATTTCAATCACATATCTAACATTTGGTTTTTCTTGCCCTTTCAACGAGAACTATCGCTGGATCCAACCTATCTTCAACATGTCTAAGGGCGACAAGCTGAAATTTGAAACACTCTACTTCGCTCACGAAGGGGGCGGGAGGGGGGGGGGGGGGGGGGGGGGGTTTCCACTAACATAGTCTTTTGCTCGATTAAAACAAACAAAGCACGCTTTTTAAAGAAACACAAGTATCGTTCGGTCACAAAAGGTATCCTCCATCACACGCTGTCATCAAAATGCCAAGGTAGAAATATGACGGTTGTTTTTGTAACGCAGAGTTGGTTCTTGTTGTTGTTACGTACAGTATTTCTTGCGTTAATTAGCAGCTCATTTATGGTCTATTCATCGCTCACACCTTACCTCAAATATCACAAGAGCGCTTGATGACGCTCGTGGAAAAACAGAAAGATAACGCATGCAAGAAAAGATTGCAAGAACTAATTTGCAATTTGTTAAATAAGAAAAAAAATTAGCATTTAGATTATACCTTCAACTTGCGCTAAGATAACCAGGATTCGGTTACATGAGCACTCAATTTTACTTTCACAGCTAAGAATCGTATACACAGTACTAAAGTGAGTTATATGTAGTTTCTTTTCCCTATTTCTTATTTATATACTTTCCAAACCTGAATCAAGAAGAGTGTAATTTCCATAATTATGTAAAATAATAATGACAGTGGAGCGGAAGATAGTTTACAAGTAACGAAATACACGCGAAAAAAATACTACGTGTAAAAAAAGTCCTACTTTTGATTTTAAATAACTTTGTCATTTTAACGGATTTTAACCAAAATTTCACATCATGCAAACAAGGCTTGACAAATAATATTGAGTGAGTTTCATCAGTTTTGACGAAGAGAGCCAGATTTTATAGCCATACGAGAAAAAAAGGTCAATTTTGCTGGAGCCAAAAGCTTCTGAAGAAATGCAAGATCACCCCTAATGTTATTTGCAAACCATTATGATCGTTTCGCGCAACTCAACAAGAGGTGCAAATGGACCTCAGACATACACAACAAATGTATATCTGCAAAACCTTCCTACATATTTTGTCTTTGACAATGTAGTCATGTTGATATGGTTACTGAGCATTCTGGTGAATGAATCATTGATTTATGGTATTGCATTTCCCCCACCCCTCCCTCCCCCGGGCTGTCTCACCCTTTAGATGGAGATTTTGTCCCGATTTTCATGCCCCAAGGTGGGGATTTTGACACGTAGAAATCAATTTTCAGCGCACCTGGGTAAAAACATGCATATTTTTCCGCCAAGGATGGGGATTTTGTCACCCAAAATTTGCCCCAAGGTGCAGATTTTGTCAGGGGAGGGGGGAGCGGGGGGACAATTTATAGGTGCATAACTACAAACACATTTTGTGACATCATTAAGAAAAGTGACATTGACAACCATTGAGACTCTTCTGAATACCCTTCAGGAGCTAAGAAATTGCATAATGCTGAAATCCAGGTACTATGGTAAAACTTAGCTTTGTTTTAAGATGAGGCCAGGTTGAATGTCGAGCTGGACGACAACATTGAGGCAAAACATTGTGTTGGTACAGTTAAGCCCCACATTATTTATGAAAACATCTTACAGTTTTGCATTTATCTCATACCTACAAGCTGGCGTGGTGGAACGTTTACCCGAGGACATTTAGTTGGCATTTACAAATCCACATATGTTTTGGCTCAACATTATTAGCATAGCCTATATTGTTGTTTGTTATACCTGTCCAAAATTATTTATACCCATTACTAAGCCTCAGATTTGAGGCCAATGTTTTATTTGAGGCCAAGTTATTTATTACGTTTTATTTGGCCAAGCCAAAATTTGGACCTCAACCGAATCGAGAAACTGTGGAGGAGCTCAACACCCGAGTGATGGCAAGGAAGCCTTCCAACCTCAAAGATCTAAAGACTTTAGCGAAGGTTGAGTGGGTCAAAACTCATGTACAGACATACAAAAACCTTGTGAGCAAGTACCAGAACCGTCTGGAGGCTGTGATCACAAACATAATGCTTGTTCATTGATTACTGAATGCGATATTGAACTGACATAAGCAAGGGTATGGCTAATCCTGGACATGGATTTTTTAAAAATAAATCTGCCAATAGAATACCCCGAAACAATGCATTTCTTGAAATGTCTCTTGCAGTGATTATTTTAGCTGTCTGTTACATTATTATGTAACTTAAGGGCACAGGCTCGTCAGCAATACGCGCGTTAAATTTGTGCCACGAAATACGCAGCTCCATAGCAAAGGCATGGAGCTGCGTATTTCGTGGCACGAAATTGGCGCGCGCGCATTGCTGACGAGCATCTACCTTTAAGCCAGAAAAAAAGTCATTCCTCAAATGGCATGATTAAAAATACTCCGAATTTGCTAAGGGTATGAATAATTGCGGGCTTAACTGTAGCAAACAAGAAGTGGAGGGCGGAGTTTCGGCGGGGGTGGATTTCACTAAAGGCATTTTTAATTTGCAGCTTAGACGTTCCTCCATAGATTGCCACTTTGGAAGTACCTAAAAGTTCATTCGTGGGTAAAAATGAATTGTCCAAAACATCAGCAAGATGTCGCGACAATTAAGAGAACATGAAGACACGTTGAACTTTCCTTGTGGATGTTGTCTTCAACGTGGTTTTGATATGTCCGTCACTATGACGCTATCAGAGGGATGAAAGGCGTGATTCAAGAGTGTCCACGCCTGCGCAATCACTCCCAAATAACTAATCAGTGCCGATTCGTCTTTATAACGTCACTGCGGACCGAGGGGCGCACTTAGCGAGCAAGTTACGCGAAGATCTTCACTCTACCAGACTGTCACGCGTCGGGAAGCATGTACCGCTCGTGCAGGTGTCAAAACTAATGCCACTTCATCGTATTAATCGCAGATGAAATTAGCAGCTGAACATTTGGGTGGCAAATTTGGAACAGAAGTGGCGGAGTAATTGAGAGACTCTTACGGGACGAAGTCATCGTTGTCAATCGGTTAGAATTGGAGCTGACGTCGTGGTTCAACGCTTTACGAGGGGATATTTCTGTTTAATTCGGTGAGTAGAATAAAATGGCAAGTCGTGGCATAAAACTGCTTGGATAAAAATGATAATGTTTGAGCTTTCTTGGTTTGGGAGGAAGGGAATATTTGAGAAGGTGTTTACAAAGTTTCTAAATGTTTGTAATCTTGGTTAAGTTTTATACTGAGATGAATCGGTATAGTTTGATAAGAAAAACAAATCAAATTTGACTTTCAGTTTTGCAAGAGAATTAAACAAACGACTTTTTAACATTCGTATCCTTCCTTATGCCTGTTAAAACCCATTGCATCATTTGCATTGACCCAAACATTTACTTCATGATTTGACAAGAAAAGCCCGTTTAAAAGTGTTGATAACGAGGGTAACAAACACCACAATCATTTTGTTTTGTAAAATGGTACCTTTGTGTGCCAACACGAGGTGTTTTTGTTTAAATCGTTCAAACATTTTTTACCTTTTATTCATCATTTAAGGTTTTACTTCATCTTCGTGGCTGAAATTTCTTCCAGGGAGTTTATAAATTAATATATTATTTTTTCGTTAAATGATGTAACAGTCCTGTAACAGGCCTTTTTAAAACAACTTTTGAATGCATGATCTTTGACATTTACTCCTAGCTTTATTGAATTTTCATCCTTTTTAAACATTAAAAAAGCAAACCACCAAATTGTATCACGAGAAAAAAAATCAACCTGCTCATTGCCAAATCCATCTATTTTTGAAAATAAAAGCAAAATGTAAACTACCGTAAACGAAAAGGATTGTTTTGCAGTTCTTTTAAACAACACCGAATTGATTAATTGACCTATAAAGATGGGGTTCTCTCTAACATGAAGAAAAGGAAAATGTCATATTCTGTTGACAACAAATGTCTTTCGACCTTTACGTGAAAGAGTACCTGAGGGGATAGCTAGGGCGATGTGTTTAATTAGTCCCTAGAGTATGTCAGGATTGCATATTCCGCAAAGGAATCTAGTTTAAGCCTTGACAAAAACATGTAGATGTGCCTAATGACCGGATGGCTTAACCAGGGGCCAATTTCATAGCGCTGCTTAATACATTAGCTGGAAAAGGCGTGCTTACTAACAGGGGTGTTCGGGATGCTTACACCATGTAACACTATTAAACTTACACCGGAGCGTTCTTTTAGCCATCACGTGATACACGAGACTGCCCCGGTGGCAGCCACCACTACCCGAGCTCGCGACCGGGTCTCTGGTGTAATGCTCGGTGTAATGACGTCACCTAGTAACCGTGGGTAGTAAAATATGATGGACAGTTTGGAGTCGTGACGTGAGTACAAAGAAAAACAAAGAATTATGACACAAAATAGAAGGGAATATGGCTGTAAATACATTTTGCTGAATCAGTAGATGTCTGTGGGCATTGACTAAGTTTATTGCGGTACTTTACGACAACTATTTTTGCGTGGCGCCGGCTTAATTTTTTTATCGGGAGTCAAACGATGACATCGCTTTATAAAGCCTCACCTGGCAACAACCTTTGACCTGTGTTCCCAGATTCCAATGCAAAACCCCGTGTCGTTCGTTTTGCATCTTCTGGAGGCTTCCCCGGTGTAACTCCCCAGTTACACGGTGTAAGCATCTACATGTATATGGTGGACGAGTTAAGCGCTATTTCATGGCCGCGGCGTACTTAAGCATGCGCGCGCTTGGAGACGGCCATTGTTGCGTTACTATATTAAGCAAAGTTTGGCCCTGCAGTTAAGGCACGTTTTCAGTTGAAATCAAAGTCGGCCGTTAGGCAGCACTATAAAATTGGCCCCAGGTCAGCGCGTATACGTGGGGAGGCTAAAGGGGCGTTCACACTATCGCGGAAGAAAAAACACACTGCCGCGCTGCGCTCACCGCATTGTTCGAGATCCGAATCACCGATCTTTCCAAAATACTTACTTACTCCGGTAACTTGGGGCTTCTGTGATACCTCATTGGCTGCGCGTTGAAAAGGTCAGCACACCGCGGTCAAAGTTCAACAGATTTGAACTTCGACCTAGCTTAGCGATAGTGTGAACGTCCCTTGAGGCTGGATTCACACTAAGCATTTTCGCGCGTAAATTTGACGCGCGTCGCTTTTAGAAACGACGGCGTGGAGGGAATTTAGAGTGAAACGAGGCACTGAAAATCACATAATCCCCAAAACACTTTCCTCCCAAGTTAATTTTGTAGTTTCCAGTGCGTCGTTTCACTCCGAATTCCTTCCACACCGCTTTTTCTCAAAGCGCGCGACGCGCCTCACGTTTACGTGGAAAAAGCTCAAGGGGCGTTCACACTATCGCGGAAAAATCACACTGTTCCATTGGTTTGTACACAAACTGGTTTGCCGCTTGTGCGCGGCCTATCGCGACGCGCAAAACTTTTGAGCTGGGTCAACGTTCAAATATGTTGAACTTTGACCGCGGTGCGCTTACCTTTCCAGCGCGCAGCCAATGAGGTATCAGAGAAGCCCCAAGATACCAGAACTGGAATTTTCTATTTTGGAAAGATCGGCGATTGGGGGCTTATGCAATGCGGTGAGCGCAGCGCGAAAGTGTGATTTTTCCGCGATAGTGTGAACGCCCCTTAAGTGTGAACCCGCCCTTAATTGCATGCATTCCGCGAACGTGAACGCGAAATGCCTTGAGAATTGGTCATATTATGGGAAGGTCTTAGGACCCAGGTTCGAATGTCGGTCACAACAAAGCACAAAGGCACAATTCATGTGGTATTTTGTTTAATAATTGTATGGAACTTCAATTAGCAGCCCGTAGGCTGAATTGCATGCGGTGTCTCCCATCTAATTGTCGAGGTGGTGCCATTGGCAGCCGACGACAAGAGACAATGCGTAGCCACTCACCCTTCGAGAAAGAGCGCTCTAGGATCTTTTAAGTGCGTTACACATCTCATTAGACAATGGCTTTACATCCCTTCCGAAGAATAGAGATTAATTGCCTTGCTCAAGTTTAGGGCACAGGTACCACAACCAGGTGGCGAGCCCGCAACACCAAGGTTTTACCCCTCTTGCGAATCAACGACCCAAACCACTCGGCCACGGTACCTTCCTTTATGGTAGTAAAGAGGAGTTAAAGTGTGACATGGTAATTGGCTCCAAATATTGAGTCGTCGGTTAAAAGATCCATTGCATAAGCACGCGGTTCTGTGATTTTTAATAGTCTATAGAGCCATTGACTGGGAAAAAACACTTTCGCAGTCTATTGCTGCGGCTTTAACCTCTTTGGTAAAACATCTCCGCGCGATTAAACGTTCTTTAAGTTGCGTTCGAGGAAGTTGAGGGCCGAGGAAAACGAGGTATCCAAACCAATGATGGCGGGCAGGACACTCCCACTGTGGTGGTTGTCTCTCCTTTCTGATATAACTTAGCTCTAATGACTGTCTGACAGGGTGCAAGATGTACATTATATAGAGCTTTCTCCTCGCGATTTGACTATTTGGGATAAAAATAAAAAGCTCCACCAAAACTCATACAAGATAGAATAAGATAAAAGTACCCCTCCAAAATGCCTCGTGTGGCTGTAATTGTATAAAAGAAATACTGTTTACATTTTTAGAGACCACATTTTCGTCCTCTCATGGCTAGTCTCCCTTAAGTTTTGACACTCGCTTGGTTTAAATAATGTCGCTGTATACCATGAGCGGCGTGTTTACGTAGCGCACCGTGACGTTATACGTTGTTTCCTCTTAAAGATTCCTGGTAAATTCATACAAAATCTTACAGATTTAAGAAATTAATGTTAATGGTGAACATTTCCAGAGATATCTGCATGGGCAGAATACACCTTCACTGAAATACGTGCAATGAAGCGAGTGGTTCCGTGTAAATTATATAATTTCGTTACGAGGGATCAAATCGCCCTTGCGTCATCATTATATATTATATTGTCAAGACTGAAGATGCCTAGATATGAACTGTAATTAGCACTTGGTAATAGTGATTTATAATTATTTAAAGATAGATTACGGGATTGGAAAGCTGTTACAAACGATGTTACTTCCGTGTGTGGTTGATGATCTGTAAGATAAAAACCAATCCGTGTATGTAATTTAGCTGAGTACCTCAATGAAAAACTGTGTCCATGCTTTCAAGAAATTATTGTGCGAAGCAACGGTCCTATTTAGGCAGATAATTTGTCTATACTGCACGGAAAACGGAGTCAAATTACCACGGCAGTCAGGATCCTAGTCTCGTTCGCATGAAGGAACCCTTGTGCATGTAAAAATGCGTGCACACTACACGCATTTATATAGCTTCAATAATCGTTTTTTTTTTAAGATATCATCTCGGGCAGAATTATTAGACGGATGAAACCACGTCTATTTTCCATTTGAGTATAGTGTTTTGTCTGGTGAAATGGTTGATAGAATTTGGGGACATTGTAAATCCGGCATACGGGCTTTAATCGTATACCATATTCAATAAGTGATTAGCTGAATTTGGAAACAGAATGACATATTTTAAAAGTTTTTATTGGGTTATTTTACTTACAGGTTTTGAGATTCAAGTGGAACGATGAATACGTGTGTTATAAGAAGCTGGTGGATCTTACTGTCATTCATAGCTGCGTCAGCTCTGGCCACGCCCTACGGAAGATTTGTAGTGAGTATGGATACGTCTACTATTCGTTTGTCTGTATTTTCCAAAGTAGACCTATATACACCCATTGTCAATTGAACCAAGTGTATTGGGTTTAAACATGATGGAAAGCGTAATACTTTGTCAGATCTGTTATCTTGCAGAGAAAAAGAAAACTAATATCATTTGTTTGCTGCGTCACGCGTTTACAAGAACACTAGCGTTTTCTTAAAAGACAATGACCACGAACACTATATGAGCAACTAACAATGGAAATTGGGCACAAACCATTGTTATTAACAATGGTGTGTGCCCAATTTCCATTGTTAGTTGCTCATAGTGGAAGGCCACCTTACATATAGGCAACAGTGTAAAACTGTAAAAAAAAAAATAAAAAAAATACAAATTATAAGGTGGTGTTATGGGAATAGAGATCTTACGACCAGATTTTAAATTTTTAAACAGAACCGAAATTATTTAAGTGGAATTTGAAAGTTTTGTACGTACAGTTGTAGTCAAAAGTTTACATACAACTGTGTTAAAACTGGTGTGCTTAAACTTGCGTTGTCACCATTTTTGTAACAGTCTTTACTTAGTCGTGATTTTGTGGAATTCCTCACGTGCTTGCAGTACTTAAAACATAGCTTGCACACCTTGCAATGGTTCGGGTAGTCCTGTTTACCATTTTGGGTGATGATGGTAGTTGTGTACATGTATTTGTACTTCTGACTTCAACTGTACATTGTGGTGGTGTATTTCTTCAGCGTGGCCCTCCATTCACTTAAACTTGTGTGTTTAACTTCTGGTTTCTCTGTGATCACGTGCATGTTTCAGGTGCAATCAGGAGTAAATAAAAGTTCTAATTTATATAATATATATCAGCAGGGCGCTCAGGGTGCTCACAAAGCCTCACATCATTACCGCTGGTCATTTGGCTCAATTTTATATCATTCCGTTAAGCCTTCTCAACTCCCCGGGTAGCATACAGCAACGGCTGCATGTTTATAGGCACTCATGAGCTAATCAAATTATCAAACACACATTCACTACCATCTCAGGTATATGCATTTGCTCCTGTGTGAAGATAACAATTTTATGGCAAAGTGCATTGCCCAAGAGTACACGCACCCAGGACGAGGCGTGGATTTGAACCCATAACCTGTAGAATTAACCCGATCGATCATGTCCTCTCGACAGAAGAGGACATGACTTGCGAAATAGACCCCTTGTTCATGACCCTGCCTATGGGGGGTCCTCGTTTGGAAATCCAAAATGATGGTGCAGTTATGAAGCCTTATGCGCAAATGGGTTCAGTTAAATAATATTATGCACCTAACAATTGTTTCCCTCACCCCTCCCTCCCCCTGCCCCACATAAGAGGTGGGGATTGTCACTTTTCGCGTGACAAAATCCCCACCCCTGGGGCACAATTTAGGTGACAAAAATTCCCACCCTCGGGTGCAAAACGTTGTATTTCAATGGGTCAAAATCCCCACCCTGGGGCACGAAAAATGTGACCAAACCCCCACCTAAGGGTTGGGGCTGCGCGGGGGCGCGGGGGGGGGGGGGGGGGGGGTTGGGGGGGGTTTGTGGGGAAACAATTGATAATGCACCTGCATTATGCAAACTGCACAGAAATTGCGTTTAGATTCAAGGCCAAGAACTTAGCACTTCATTTCATCTTAACACTTAACACCTTCACCTTAACACTTCACTGGGTAAGGTGGAAATGAACAGGAAGGAATTAACTTGGAGGCGAGAAGATACGAACGAATAAACACGATAAAAGACAGCGGGATTTGTTATGCCTTATTTTTGACAAGAGCATCAAACTTACAAAGTGACAAAGAGCAAAAACTGCAAATACAAGTACAGACTAGCATCTAACAAGATTTTTCATCCGAGGTCTCCCAACATATTCGTCTCGAGTCGCCAGGTCATAATGTTGATTTTAGACAAAGTCCTTGTATTGGATCGAGGGATCCTCATACAACGCGACAATTTTTGTATACAGTTTAACATTTTCACCTCCATTTTAGTCAAGAAAACGGGTATTTTATTTATGTAAATACTTCAATATATATAGCATGTTATTAGGTTGTTCACTTAAAAAGTTAAAAAACGATTTCTAAACTGTTATACTCTAAATTGAGAATGCTATAGTTATTTTTTGCTAAAACTAAATCACGGTATTTTTGTTCAAAAGGCTGTCACTGAATCGCGGTCATCGGCGAGTTTGTCTCAGATCTGCATGTGCGTGCCACCAATTCATGCATAATACATTTGAGGTGCGTGACGCACTTGAAAGGAGCCGTCTTTTCGCAAATTATGGTGTAACCTCTGTGATAATTCATGATGTACTGTGCGTCCACAAAGTATTTAATCGTAGCCAGCCTGGCGAGCTTCGCTTTCACACACGACAAGTCCTCCCAATCACATTTTGCGAATGGTTTCCACTCAAGACGTTTCTTATGCGACAGAAAACCAATGCATGATTCCCCAGCAGCAAAAATGTGTCAATTTCTTTTACAGTTCCACATTTCCACATTTCCTTTTTGACAACCTTAAGACAGAGTTTGCCACACTGAAAAACACTAAGTTTTGGTATTATTTGCAACGACCCAAAATTTTATTTCATGAGTTGACCACAAAAAAAACCCTCTTTCATGCGCTGATACCAATAGTAACAAACACCACATTTGTGTTGTCAAAAATGGTATTTTGTGTATGAAATTAACAACTAAAGGTGTTTTAAAGAAATAATTGAGCCCGCTCCTTTGACATAAAAACAAAGCACGGGTTTTATAGGTTTTCTGAAACAGTGCTCCATCTAAGTAGACGAAATTTCTACAGGTTAGTTTACCAACGTTCTTCTTTAGATACGTAAATCTGCTGTTCCCGGAATTCGTAAAAGTTTCTTCTTCAGATTTTTAAAAATTCCTTTTATCCTGGGATTTGGTTTAATTTATTTAAATTCCTTTTATCCGGGAGTGCTTTTATAACATATAGCAGTACATATTTTAGTCACATATTGTTTCCGCTTTCCTTGACTTTTTTAAACCTCCGTCTCCCATGCACTGGCAGTGGATTGTCATACAATTTAAAACGGGAAAGGCAGTAGCATTCATTGTAATAAAAAGAAATGTGCAGAAATTTCTAAGACGAAATTGTATACAAAACAAATAAAATGTACAACCGACGCACACCAGGAAATCAATATTCTTTTCAGAGATTATTTCGACATCAGCTGCTATACTATCCAATTTTCAGGCTGAACGCACACGAAAATGACGAACATGATTGTATACAAGTCATCACAAAATGACACCACTTTGGTGATTACTGTACATGACGTAATAAAAAGACGTGACCAAAAAAAAAAAAAATATGATGAGGATTGAATTTACCACGCGCGAGGTCCAAGCTCTCCACTGGCGTACTATCAAGATTCGCGGACAGGATTACGTTTCACAAACACTTGTAATAATTGTAACAATTCAACACGGACACTAAATATCCAAGCACCCTTCCACGCCCACTTCAGTCATGAGCAACCGAACACCAAAACCAAACAACCACGGATGGATTTCCTCATTGTGTCACAAACCTAAATCCTACAAGTATCGCTGTAGCACAGTCCCAGCCTTTACGAAACCCTCCAGGCCGAAGGAGTCTCAATTTTCATTACAATTTGATCGGGCACGGCGTTCACGATTGAATTCGGTTTGAGGCACAACCGCGTAGGAAGGTTAAATTATCACATTTTGAATTTGGGATGGGATGTCGTGTCTAATTGCGATGAACTCGAAATGGCGCGCGGCACAAAGGCCGCTCTTTTCGCGTGCAGTTAAAATATTAAAAAGAATACCACGGGGATACGACATACTTTATGGCATTGATATCTGTCTGGTATTGATGTACTCTGGAGAAATTACTTTGAGTTAAATAGAAACAGCTATTGATTAAAAAGTCTGTATAATGTATGCTTCGTTCATGAATAAAACCCCTTAAAATGGAAATGGTTACGAACATTTTAAAGTTGTCTTACCATCAGAGATATAAGAAAGAATGAATGCACTTTTCAGATGTTGACAGTTGCATCAAGCTATAATGACTGCACTACGGTTATTTCCCAAGCGGCATAACAAGGTCACGATACCTGTTCATATCAGATGAATTTGCGTTTGGATCGTGGACAAGACAGCTGATTCCTTCTGGATTCGATCAAAATTAATTTACATCCGCTATCAGACAAGCTTTCGTGAACCCAACAGAAGTTATGCATAATGCAAAGTGTAACTATACGTCTGAAGCAAAATGTAGCAGTAACGCAAATGCAACACGTTTTGCCAAAAATGTATAACAAACGCAAAATCGTGTTACATTTTGCGTTATTGTTACATTTTGCGTCAAATGTAGTTAGTAAACATTATTCTGCGTCAATCGTTGCTACATTTTACGTTTTACCGTTTCATTTTGTGCGAGTTGTTACAATTTGTGGCGTATATCACACACTCTATTTCCCCAGTCGGTATACGGGTATATGACTAACTTACGGCATTCCGCAGACATCTTCATAGTGCGTTGTTTGCTTGTGATTGGCACTCATAATGACACATGAAAGTGAACCGAATGTACGGTAGAAAGAAACGCTACAACACCTCGGCTAAGCGTAATACTGGCGTTACTTAGAAAAAGGCAAGGCTTCCGAACCATAATAATATTTGTATTATTATAAACACTTATGAAATTCATTTTAAACGACAAAAGACTTTCGTAGTGCGATATCGCAACGATTTCAGAGAGTACCGGAATAGATGTTCAGAAAGCTGTGAAAAGGAGCAGGGCGCATTTTATTTGTACACACATCTCAAGAATCAGTATTCTGTTTACGAAGTTTCTGCTCCAACTATTTCAGCTGGGATTGAAAAATCTTGAATAAATCGTGTTAGCAGAATTGAAGTGGTAACTGGGCTGTATCTTAAAGGAGTTTGTCTGCGGACCGAGCGATACATCAAACATTGCCTTTGCGGACGAAAGGGCGGTTGATAATGGACTTCTCTATGTCGATTGAATTATACAGCAAAGCGAGCAAGTCTCAAACATTCATTAACCGTGGGGCCTTGGGAATTCCGACACCGAGCACGGTCGACACATAAAAAAAACATTTTCTGATGCAAACTTTGCATCGTGGTAAAGTATAAAAGAGTAAAACTTTAAATTGAATATGCATGGCGATGGTGCTAATTTCAGATGATAAAAACACGACAAAGTCGCACGGCCCAAGAAGACACAGTCATGCCGTATTCCGGTAACGTTAGTAACCTTAAATAACCACGTAATGTATGAAATTTTGTACATGCAGCTTAAAATCTAATGTACGGTTGCACATCATACAAAAGAAACCACAAAATATTAATCAGAAAACGTACAATAAACACGCACTAATCAGGTGCACGCCAAATAACACATTGACCGACGCCCCTTTATCATACATGTAACACTAATTGAGATGAGAGAAGAGGCATGACATGTAGGGCGCCATTAAAAGTCCATAACGAGCAAATGCCATGAAAATATATGGGATACGGTGTAATTGTAATGCAAAAAAGCAGGTGTTGTGTACTCTAAAGTTGTCATTTGGCCTAGACGTATTTATGAGAAATATCCGGGTGATTCTATCCAACGACAAACACACAATCCTTTGGGTCATTACTATACTCTTCGATCATTTTCTATCGACGTATTGTGGGACTAACTTGGTGTCCGAAGGCGTCTCCAGAGAATAATTAATATGAAAGGATATGTGCCCTTTTACTCTACATTTCCTTGGCTAAGAATATCGATGTATATTAGAGGCGACAAAACAAATTGATGGCTTTCTTATAACCATGACCTTTGCGTGTGTTTTAAATCCTTTATTCAATCTGGAGAATTTAGCACCGTTGGGCAGTGGCGCACCCTATGCGGGGGAGGGGGTACCCCTGGGGGGGGGGGCTTGAGACCCCACCCCCAGGTTTTCTATTTTTTATTATTGTGTTCTGAAAAACGAAGATACAATACACCTACATGTTAAACTACTCTCTCTGATATAGCCGTATATACATGAATATAAGATTGATGACGTCATCGACAGGATGGCCATAACAAAACGCAGGCGCATGGATTTTACACTATAAGTATAGGTATCATTGGACAAGTTGTGTCAGCCAGCCCCCTCCCAGCCCCCTCCCACTAAAAATCCTGGGTGCGCCGCTAGCGCTGCCGTTGGGAGACTAAATCGTTTAGTGAACGGTTGCAGAAAATAGCAGGATAGTGTATATGTGTGTCATACATGAAAACGGGACACAGTGTCCCCCTGACGTCGTGACATTTCTGGATTTGATTTTTTTTAATACATGTAAATACTGGGCTTTAAAGAACGATTTCCCTCAGCATAATTATAAATATTGTATAGCCTCGTGAATCAAACAACAATTTTATTTCTTGATATTACCTATAAAGCACGCCGAGAACGATCCAATAAGCTAGTCCAGTCTTCTAAATGCAACTGTGACATTTTGAAACTTTTTGTTGATTTTGAACATTTTGCTCATAATGTAAATTGAATTGTAAAATACAGGGTCTATAGGGTAAGTAAAACAAGCAGCTACCTTTTCCAAAAAGACTTGAAATGTAACCGTTTGAGTTCCCTTAGTTACCCCATACGTCGTTAAAATTTTTTTAAATTAATATTCTCCACTGTTTAGAAATTGCTTAGAATTTCCTTAAAATATTTTAAATTGAAAACAAAAGCCATTTTACAAATGCATCAAAATGTCACACTTTGGCTCTATAGTCTTATGGGAAAACCGTCGGTATAGGGAATTCTTTTGTGATAAACGTTACAACTGAAAAGGCACTTCGCGAAATACAATTACCACAAAGTATCAACTAAATATAGGCGAAGTGTCAATTTGAAAACAATTTTTAAGTTGTATAGCTCAATTCACTTTGGGTACTAAAAAGTTGGACTTTTACGGATACATTAAAATAATATACACGTGACTGTGTTAACTCGTGATGTGCTGCATATCAGAAATGTCTGGAAATGTTGGTTCCTGATGGTGAAAAATAACATAAAAATACATTTTCTTTTTAGGAAAATTTTGATGAGGATCAGAACGCAAGAGGACTATTCCGAGAAGGTTCGTATATACAAGACTTAATCTAAACGGTTTTGTGGGTCATTCCTAACATTTGGAATCCAAAATGTTTGGTGTCCCAGTTATACATCTGACACCTTTTGGTTCAAAGGTGTTGAAAAAAATTAACTAGTTACAGGAATTTGGAGGATAGATGGCTAAAAATTACTTTCTCATGTCTAAACAGTATCTTTCATAATTAACAGCATTTTTATTTGAGAAACAACAAATAATCCACGTACATTGCGTACGCATGATATTGAGTGCAAAGTTTGGTGTCCCAGTTACGACGGCCATTTAAATTGCCAGTTTGGATTACAATACTTGGTAGTACTTACATACGATCTGGCAAACACGAGTGCTGTTTTGCCAACATGAGAATTTACATCTAAAAATACATTTTTTAAATGTCACACTTTTGGACCACTAATTTCTGGAATTTTATGACATTGGTTTATAGGCCAAGCAAAAACCAGTCTTGTTGCTGTATGTCATTTTGTTACGGTGAACGCGGTATTGATTTTTGTATCACGTATATATAGTACGAAAAAATTGTCAAGTGGATACTAAGTGGCACGTGGAAGGAAATAGGTCAGTACACCAGACGAAGTTCGTGCGAAACACACAAAAGGATGATTTCCCATTTGCAAGGACCAGTGACGTCATGACAAAAAGCATGCCTCTCGGAAACCACGTGGTCAATTAACTAGGGACTGCAAAACCCAATATACATACACGACCGGGAATCGAACCCGTGACGCCAAACTTGAAAGACGAGGAAGGCACCACTACGTCAAACCGACCGCTGCTTCCGTGCTATTAAATATGCATACCGAGCCGGATATTTGTGCCGCTCAAGCGCGTATGTCTGGGGCATATTAAATTGTCTATGACGTCACGATTGTAAAACCTCCCTAATGCACGAACACAGAGCCCGCACACCACCGCCGCCCTCCAAACAAAAGTTGAATAAAGAAAGAAACGTCATGGACATACTTACAGAAAACTAAACCAGCTTCATTTTGCCAAATGTCTACCGTTGCTAATTTAATTTATCGGGGATTTGGTCAAGATTAAAGACGGCAAGAGCTGGGTCAGTGTTTTAAGCGTGAATTTCGAGCGGCACTCTTTGTTCTCTATAACTTCAGTCACAACGACTTATAGTTCCAAAGGGTGGCGCCGTGGTTTTAGGAACACCTTCCTATATAATACCACGAAGAAAAGGCAGCATTTCGGGAATTTAACCAAACAAATGACAAGAAGTCACTCCCAGCACATAATATGCAATTCAAAAATTGTACAGACACTCTCGATCATAGTCCCTCGACCCATTGACTATACCCGTTGTTCGAAGGAATCTAGTCGAACTGTGGTCGTTGATCGGACTTCTTTTTATGGAGCTACAAGTAAAATATGTTTTAGACAACTCAACAGCTTTAAGCAAGTTTTAAGCACCATGGTTTTCCGCTCAAAGACAAACCGCATTGGTGCTGTTGTCTTTCCATAATGTCATTATCTATTGATATGCTAATAATGTTGAGCTGAAATATATGTGGATTTGTACATGCCAATACATGTCCTTTGGCGAGACCGGGACCACTATATCAAGAAACGATGTATTTCTTGAAATGTCTCTTGCAGTAACTCTTTCAGCTGTCTGTCACATTCTTATGTAACTTAAGCCAGAAGAAACTCATTCCTCAAATAACAGGATTCAAAATTTGTATTTTGTAAGGTATGAATAATTTTGGGCTTAACTGCATAATTATACTCCAATACGCTTGATTTCAGAAATGTAAATTACGGTGTGAATGGAATTGTAAACTTCAAAATGTATCTTGTGGTCTTGGGTAATGGTGGATACGTCTGACAAAACGCCTGCTATATATCCCTCATTTTGGTACTTGTGATGTCACTATATACTGAAAATCATGCAAACTGGAGTTCGTGTCTGAGGGAAAGCATCAAAGGAAACTCAGCAATCTCCAAACTAAAATGATTTAATACATGCCAAATAAACTTTCATCCAAAAGGTGACATGAACATTCCATACATGCTTTAATAACAAAAGGTTGCTCTTAACAACCACAAAGCTTGTCCGGAATTTGTTCTACCTAGCAACAACTAATGCATGCAAAATGAATTCCAACCATAGAAATCGGATTTAAAGTAACAGGTGAATAAAATAGCTCATCGCTAGGCAATGTCACAAGAAACGTCCATTCATTCATTTTAAATACATTTAATATGAAAACGACTTGTTGAAAGGTGATATAAATTGCATTGGATCTGACTAAAATGGCGTTTCCACTTCCGATGGGCTCTGCTCTGGAAAACGGAAGAATTTCAATCATTTATGATGAACAACCATCGTAAATATCAAGTAAAACATTTTGTTTCGTCATCAAGCTGATCGAGTGGCCGGCTTCCGTCAAAAATGCTCACGTTTGATCCCAAATACATTTGCCAATGGATTTTAACCAAAATATTAAGATCATGTAAACAAGGCCTGACAAATGAGCGACTTGCATAAGCTTTGTCCGAGTAGGTGAGATTTAAAAGCCATAAGAAAAACCTCAATTTCAGAATCTGCTGCTCCAATGTCGATACATCGCTGGAGATGGTGGCAGAAAGCGCGTGCTGCAGGGTGCATCCTTATGTCATCACAACACCTCCTTTATCGTTTTGCGCAACTCATCAAGAGGTGAAAAGGGGGACCTCTGACATAGACAATTTCTTTGACATTGGAAAGTGGCAGATTCTGAAATTTACGTTTCGTTCGCGTGGCTTTTAAATATCGTTCAATGAAATTTGTTAGGCATTGCTTACATGATCTGACTTTTTTGTTTAAATACATTGGCAAGTGACATAGCTATTTAGGATTAAAAGTAGGACACGTAGTACATGCAGACACTTGCTCACCTGTCCTCATTCAATGCAGAAACAGCGAGCATGTAAACCTCTCCAACGCACAGATTTAGTTACAGGTTGGACAAGCGTTGCCACCTACTCCAAATTCAATAAAATTAAAGTTGATTCAAGCGAAAGAATCTAGGAAAGTGGGTTTGGGGCTGACGTAAACAAGGGAAACAGGCTGTCAAATTGGTATTTGACCCACAAGGGGGTTGAGTTTCGTGGTAATATCCGTGCGCGTGGGATATTGCTGAAATACTTTCCCCGCCTTTACCAAGAATTGTCGCAATGTCAACTGTACACGCACGCACGCAGCCCACCGGGGAATGTAATAACATGATGATAGATTTTGAAATAATATTTTTGATCTAGTTTATCCTTGTTCAGATCCCTTTAGTAGGTCTTACCAAACCTCAAAGAAATTGGGCATACTTGATGTTTTTATTGCGCGCATATGCATGACCCGATCTCTGTATACATTGTAAGAACTCTGGATGCCGCAATAGGGCGACATTTCGGGAAGACTCTCCCCGCACTCTCAGAACGTTGGTTAAAATTTTAACCAACCATGTATTACCAGGTGAACATCCCAACAGTTGGTTAAAACCTTAACCAACCCAGGTTGGTTAAATTTTAATACGTGGTTGGTTAAACTTTTTAACCAATTATTGGTTAATTTTATTTTAACCAATCTGTTGGTTAATGGCGAGTTGGGCAAATTTTAACCATGCAGTTGGTTATACCCGAATGGTTGGGCATTTTACTGAAATGCTGTTCACTTAATTGGGAAATATTTTACCAACAGTTGGTTAATTTATTATATTAAAAGTTTTTAAAAAAGATATTTGGGTATAAAGGACACTAAATAAAGGCAAACACCACACGATGGACTTGACATTTTTACATTGTTTATTTTTTTATATATTTTTTTTGGGGGAGGAGGTATATTTGATGTACATGTATATACTTTAGCAGCAGGTGTAGGCCAAATATATACTGGTATTTTCTAAATGAAAGAGTTTAGCTTCCTTCAAACATGTTCATCTTTAAATGTTTCACATCACACTGTGTTAACAATGAGTTCGCGATTGCTTGTGTGACGTTTAGCTCAGCTGCACTATATAAAGTCAGAGAAGAGCGTATTTTTATTGTTGTGGTTTACACAGGAACAAAATGGTTAAATTCAGATTGGGAAATAACACTTATATTATATTACTACGGGAAGTTCGTTCTGTGTCGAAAAAGTGGCCAAAATGCAGCTTTGATCAAGAAGACGTGGTTCACGCCGAAGCCTTGCTTAGCAGTAGCCTAGTCAGATCAACTGTGATGTGCATGATGAGTGGTTGTGGCCTTGGCTTCTGCTGTGAGTCACGGTTGTTGTCGAGTAACAGTTGCTGCCAAGATGCCAAATCCGATCCGATCAGCCCCTCCTGTGTGGATAAACAAAATGAAACAAGGACTATTAACAGTAAGATTCCAAGGCGGTATATGTGACCCATCCATTCGTACTATTATTAAACTAATGTACCTATCAATTGTTGCCCCACCCCTCCCCCGCGCCACCTCACCCCGCGATGCCCCACCCCTTAGGTGGGGATTGGGTCACGATCTCCGTGCCCCAGGGTAGGAACTTAAACGCATGGAAATCAAATTTTGCTCCGGGGTGGAGAAAAGTAACAATCTCTAGTCTATACATCTTAGGTGGGGCAGCCCGGCGGGAGTAGTGGGGAAAAGTTTCACGTAGGCTATAGGCGCGCCGTGCGTAGCGAGTATGGTGTACACATGTAGTTTGTAGCCTACTCGCTACACACGGCCTATACAACGTGTAAGTAACGTTATAGTATACGACAACCCGTACGGGAAAAAAAATAACACTTTCGGCTTAAATCTTCGAGAAAGGTTTCCAAAATCGACTCCTAGCAACCCCAAATGTCTCCCCACCATCCACCGATCGACCCAGACAAATAACGAGGCAGAACTTACCTTGAAATAGTTGTTTCAGCTCGGAAACACCACTACATTTTGCAAATTTGACGTCAACACATTCGCCATTTACCGTACGTTTGAGTATAGTTTTACACGTACATATACAATGTACACAGACTAGACACGTACACACAGCGCGCGAGCGCGCGTGGGCATTTTGTCACTGCTGCTATTTTGCAGACAAACGAGTCACCAATGGTAGCTTTCACTGGACACCACGTGACATGGTTGGGCGATTTTTTTAAACCAACATCGCTTCGTGGGTGGTAAATATTATAACCATAGTTGGTTAAAATACAGCCCTCTGATCTTATATTTTACACAACCCGCAGTTTACCCAACCAGAAAGCAGAATATTTCTTAACCAACCCCTGGTTAAAGAAAAATTTACCCAACTCATAGAATTTAACCAACATTGGGAGGTTTTTAACCAACTCATTTTTAACCAGTGATATTTTAACCAGCGTTCTGAGAGTGCGGGGACCACCGAAATTTCGGCAAGAACCACTCAAAATGACACCTTATTTTGTTTACCCGAAGCTTCCAAAGATAGTTACAGACCTAAGAGAGACGGTTCTAGACCTAATACAATTGGTTCTCGATTTTTAAAAAATGGTTTTTGACCTTTAAAAATGATTTTAAAAAACAAAATATTATGGCGACACCAAAATGTCGCCCTATTGAGCGTGTCGCCCTAATATACCTTTTTTACACACAAATTGTCGCCCTATCCTAGCATCCATAGTTTTTGTACTTTGCATAGGGCCAATAATTATTAGACCTTAGGGAATTTTAAAAGAGGGACACTATTATCGGTTTACCGAAGTTGTCATACCTTTCGAATAAGATGTCGGTCGAAAATCCAATGGGGAAGGTAATAAATAGATTTCTAAAATTATGTTTTCTCTTCTAAACAGATAGTATAGGGATCATCTTCTGAGTGTAATTTTCAAATCTTCACTTAAAAAACAAACATTTGTCTTCGCTTTTGTCGTCATCGAATAGCAGTCTTTGGCGGGTGTAAAGGCCCAAAATATTATTTGCAAGATGAAGCTTTTTTTACGGATTACTGGAAAAAGGGCAGAGCCTGCAAAAACAGCCTGCAGAAAGAGCTACATAAATACTTTAAAATATGTACGTGGTTTTTGCTATGGTGAAACAACTGTTTGCGGACGTGCACATTTTTAAAAACCATCTTAAGTTGTCAATTTCTTACATTTTTAGCAAGGTCTTTGACAAAATAAATACATGTGGTGTTTGTTACCATTGCTATCAACACTATGAGTATTTTCCCTTGTTTTATTGTGTATTACGTCTCGCGTATTTTTATTAGCAAATATTATATCATAAAAGAAAGCACTGAGACCCTCGTTTTCGATGACAATTTGAAATTTCTCTGTGGGAAGCTTCTTTTCTGCAAAAGTAAACTTGCAGAATTTAAAACTTGGATGAGTTCAAGGAGAGAGCCATTTATGACCACGCCCCTTAAACTGCAGTCGACGAGTAGGCCTACGTACGTAGATTTACTGCGGTTTAAAATCTGACGATACAGTAATTGTGACGTGTTTATGCTAATGGTATAGGTAGCAGAGAAATTGCTTAATTATTACTTAGACAATCGTACACGGATACTCCACCAAGGGCATATCACAGTGCAAGCAATTACTTCATATTAACAGACAATACTCGCAACTGACGTGAGGTGGTGTTGATATTGATCGTAACAAACCCAAAGGATCTTTCGTCTCCGTCATCATGACGTCAAAATCCTGTCGTTTACTCACCAATAAAAGGGTTTTTCTCCGAAATAATTGAATTTTTGAGGGTCTCTTCGCGGCACCGGGGACGATTTGGGGAGGGGAGGGGGTGGAAACCCACGAATGTCTGATTTGAATCGATCGGGCAGTACGTACTTGGGATTGTCAAAGAGCCGTTGTGGGCTTGGCTTTAACCTTCAGAAAGCTTACGATGGAAATCCTAGTCCCGAGGTAAATGTTGACAGCAATCAATTTAATGAACAATATTTCATCACAGAGAATAATGCATTTATGAAATGTCCTTGGGAAGTAATTATTATTCCTTGCTTGATTTTAAAGCCCCAATACATCACTTGCAGTTCCCTCAAATGTTACCTAACGACAAGAAAAACGACTAAAAGTGTTGATATTCAATGGTACTAACAAACACCACATGATTTGTTTTAGGGGCGGTGGGGAATGATATACCTTTGTGGGAGAAATTGCCAACTGAAGGTGTTTTTTTAAGTCGTCTGCAGACAACTTTTTTACTATTCAATTGTACACTAAATGTTTCGGACGGATCCAGATTCAGATCGGCGCATTACCAAGGTGAACTCGTTTACTTCGCGCACATCTTGATCTAGATCTGTGATCTGTGGAATCCTTCTCGTGGAATCCTAGATCCAAAATGGCGACGTAAACATCGTGGAGATTTTGTGTGAGTAAAACCGTGTCGTTTCAGTTTTCAGAGGCAACACACGATACAAATTTAGAATGCTTGTTTATTTACGACGAATGTCGTGGGAGAAATTTGGAACAGAAATTTGACAAATTTGGTAAATAAATTGCAATTCACGTGATTTGAGATCCGAGTTGAGAGCGGTTTCGTTTGTTTCTGCGCGGTAAAACAGATCGGAATCTGGATTCGGATCTGTCATGAAACAAACACGCCCAAAGACATGTATGTATTTTTCTGAAGTATTACTGCATCTATAGCTGGAATTTATACAAGGCAGTTTTCTGGACATAAGCTTTTACTTACGAGTGGAAATAACACTTTTAAAGCAGTTTACCAATCAGGTACTAGATCTTTTTTAAAGGGGGATTGGGGAGATTCGTTGTTGAGCCCACGATGCATTGTCGTGATACGTTTATTAAGAGAACTGATGCAAAATGTCTCAACATTTTATTGCAATTCTCGTGTTATTTTCGAACTTACGTCATCGAACTTTCAACCCATTCCCCACTTTCAAAATCAGAAGTTTCAACCGGTTCAGGAAACAGAAAGACAATGAAATGAAACTTTCATTTTAGTGAAGCTTTGATTTATTTAATAAATGACACTTTTAATTTACGGAAATTTTAGTTTGTTTTCTTTTTATTCACGATCTTTATTTGTGCTGTTCCGAAAAGTGAAGAATTTGCAATTGGTAAATCAGTTACAAAAATTGCAAGAAAATAAAAATTAATACCCTCAGGTTTTGAATGAACTTAACGATTTTTGTATATGTTATCACAAAACGGTCATTAAAAGGTTATGTGTCGGGCTTCTTACAGGTCATAGAATGTCTGTTATTTTGCAATTAACTAGCAGAACGGGGAAGGAAACTTTAACTCAAGATCAAACAGTGGCGGATCTGGAGGGGGAAGGGGTTGTGGGGGTTGCAACCCCTCCCTTGAGTGGCGAACTAATGTTTAATGAAGAAATAAATGAAATATTGCATTAAAAATCCCTCTCCTGAAACCTTTTTAAAAAGCCCCTAAAGTGCCTTAGATTGCAGGAGAAAGCACCGAAATTTCAAAATTTTCTGGACCATATCAGGGCGTGTTTTCGGCACACAATAGAGCCACAACCTCACCCTTAACCAAAAGCCAAATCCGCCCCTGCCAAAACAGTATCTTATCAAGAGAAAATCGCGAAACGATAAATGAAAGGAAATTTAAATTGTTTGAGCTAAAATTCGAGGCACTTTAAATCATATTGGTCAAGGACTGACATATTTTGGTTTAATTAAAAAGTAATCAACAACAGATCCCGCACGTCCGCAAACGCACTCAAAGCGTCCAAGAATCGTGCACGCGTAATCGCCGCAATTATGTCATCTATATGGTGTTTATTTGTTTAGTTTTCTTGTATAAAAGCCGCAGGCTTATGCACACGATTGATTTTTTTCTGGCGCAAACTACGTCGTAAGGATTTAGACAATCTGGAAATCTACTTGCAAATGGATATTCTATCTGATAAAAATAGGCTGTTTCAGTTGATGACCTACATGTACAACGAACACACGGCTGTGAATTGGCGGATTGGTTTAATCGGATTCTGCCATACACACCATGTATGTTGCAATATTTTTTTTGTGCCGACAGCGTGTGCGTACCGGATGAGAGTAATACGATCGCGCCTGGGTATGTTTAACGACAAATTGAACTACGCCACATCACTAGCTTGGTGAATTAAAAGTAGAACCATCGAATTGCAAAACCAATGCATGTACAATTTAATACCCATCGGAAAATGCACTCTGGAGTGTTTTCTGAAAATAAAAATCTCGCTTCGATTTATGTTGTGATTCTAATGTTTTAATCATTTGCTCCGAGTCAGTTTTTGTCTAAACAGTATCAATATGTATACGCTGAGCTTTAGTTTAATAAAGACATATTAAATGATTGCAAAACTTTTAAAAACAGAATCAACAACATTACATAACTAAAGAATAATATTGATAAACTGCCTTGTAGAAATGTCAACCACATAGCTAGATGCAGTAATAGAAAACCATATAAATCCATGCATGGTTCTTGTGTTGAACGAATGGTAAAACAAATCATTTGCAAACGACTAAAAAATCATAATTAGTTGACAATTTCTCCCACAAAGGTACAATTTTACACGCGAAAAAAATCACGTGGTGTTTGTTACCATTGCTATTGTCAACTCGTGAAGCAAAATGTTGGGTAACTGCAAATAATGTACTGGGGCTTCAATATTTAATCCCTGAATAGAGATACATGTATTTCTAATACTGATAAATATCGATATTCTTAATGGAGATGATCTCTATTATAGAGAGAGATACATGTATCTCTATAGAGGGCATTAAATATTATCTTTGCACGCCATTGTTGCGTCACTATATCTTAAGCAAAATTTGGCTCTGCAACTGTTAAGGCAGGTTTTCAGTTGCTTACCGTTAACGATGTCTATGAAATAGCCTGACGCTCGGTTAACGGGAAATCGGCTGTTAAACAGCTCTATGAAATTGGGCCCAGTTTCTGTATACAAACCAATGCCACAGGCGCGCGCAAAGCCATTTTTTTCGCGATAGTGTGAATGCCCCTTCAGGCTCGTCAGCAATGCGCGCGCGCCAAATTCGTGCCACGAAATACACAGCTCCATAGCAATATTTGCTTTACAAAAATTGGTTAGCAGTCAAAATCATATGTGATGTGCAATACAATGAACTGGGGTTCTACATGTAGGGCCGGGGCCTACTTATACTCTTGCTACGAACACAAGTTGACATACAATTTTGACTGCTAACCCATTTTTACAAAGCAAATAAATTTTGGTTTAAGCAAATTGTTTCTGCTAGACAGCTTTATGAAATTGGCCCCGGTGGCATACGCCAATCGAAAATTGTTAATAAAGGCTAAACACACACAAGTTATAAGTTTAAATCCGTTTTGCTATCATGTAGTAGTAGTTTTATCAATTTACTCTAGATTGTCCTGTTGATTAGGTATTTATTCCTTTTGTTGGCAACTTTTGGCATTGTACAAATTACCTTTGGTGCGTTTGGCATAAATAACGTCTGGTGTACTGACGTACTTTCTTTCAAATGCACACTTAGTATCCACTGGACCAGACTAAACGTTTGTTGCTATGTGGTGCACGCGGCAGGTGTGAAGTTGAGAATCAATACCGTGTTCACCGTAGGAGGGAATGACATAAAGCAACCAGGCTGTTGGTTGCTAAGCAATGGCGTGCACCACGTAGCAACAACAGCGTAGTGTGTAACTTTCTAAACTGCACCTCTATTTAAAAGTGAAGAATTGGGGGGGGGGGGGGGGAGGGGAGGGGGGGGGGGTGCAATACTCGGGTAAAAACTTGGGGTTGCGGGTTCGATACCCGGCTGGGGTACCTGTGCCCTTGAGCAAGGCACTTAAACACACTTGCTTTATCCTTCGGAAGGGATGTAAAGCCGTTGGTCTAGTGTGTTAGATAACCCACTTTAAATATCCCAGAGCATTCTTTCGTGTAGTAGAGCAAGGGGATTCCCCGGTGCTCTGGCCCTTTCTAATTCATCGTCTTCTCCTCATGGGTTTCCTCACGCTTGCGATCGACATTGCAATGGGCACTTTTGAGGAATCCTTCAATTTAGTTGGTTTCAGTACCAGAAAGAAGTAATAGTAATAATAATAGCATGGCTCCGTTTTCCGTGCTGTATATCCGGGAAACCTTGCCTCAATATGGCTTTGAAAAATTTCTTGAAAGCATTGACACATTTATATAACGTTTTTACACCGAGCTGATTTATCACAAATTGTTTTTATCACACACCCGTCACTTGGAGATAAATCCGTTTTGAGATAAATCCGTTTGTAACAGTTTCCCAATCCTGTAATCTGTCTTTAATGATCGTTTTCAATTCCATCTTCAAAGATCATCTTAAATTATCGTTTTCTTGTAAGAAGATATCATCTCGGGCGAAATCATTGCATGGGGCAGTTAAAACCACTTCTATCTTCCATTTGAGTAAGGTATTTCCGGTCAAATGGTTGATTGAAATGTTGGTACATTGCAAATCCTGTATTATGGGCTTTATCTTATTAGCATTGTTATCTCCATAATAAGGCGCATAATGTAACAATACACATCGTATAACGCCATTACGACTTAGGTATGCATCCCAAAGACACCTATTTTCAGGAGAGGGTGTTTTTCAAATCTTACAGTGCTTAAAGGTAACGCATATCCATTATTTTGTCTTTTTGTATTTTTGCAGAGGCCTTTGTTTTAAACAAACGAGATAAACCAACACCGAATTCTGTGGCGCGGCTAGCTAGGATGCACTCCACAGTTGGTATCGGCAAGAGAAATCAACAAGGTAAGAATACTACAGGGTGTCCCGGAGGAAAAGGAAACCGATATTAAATTTCTAATTACTCGGTAACTACTGGAAATTTTGGAAACGCCAACTGCTATCTCTTATGACACCGAGATACCTATAATACCTTTATAGTTCAAAGCGACTCAGTCAGAAATAACTTTGTACCAGATTGTGAATAGGTTCTTCGATAACATTTTTTTTTTAAAGGTCAAAAGAACAAAATACCAATAATCTTTTACGTGGTGCTTTTATTGGAAATATAAAAGTGTGTTACCTATTTACCCGTTTCTAGCTGATCCGATGAACCTATATTCATAATCTGGTGTAAAGCTATTTCTGACAGGTCGCTTTGAACCATCAGTGCTCAGTCAATCCATGAATGTATTCTGGATGTCGTGGTGTCAAAAGAAAGAGAACAAGGTGATGAAACGGATAGTACTTTTAGTGCCATTTTCCAAATTCCAATTACCGAATAATTAGCAATTCAATCCCGGTTTCTGTTTTTTTCTAGTACACTCCATATAGTCACTTATTTTCGTTATTTTTTGTGTAATTGTTGGCAGTATTGTATAATATCGTGTTGTTGAAGAGAAATATTAGCCACTCGGAGCTGGGATGCAGTCGAGACCTTTCCGAAACCTTTTTTAATAAATCGGAATAATTAAGTGATAATAAGGAAATAAAGTTAATTTGTAATCGTGTCTTTTGAACACGTCGTTGGTACTTTACCATTGTGTTTAGTAATCTTTACGACCAATTTTGTTGGAAAATGGTCACCCTTTGCATACCGCATTGTTTATTGCCACATGTTTATTGTGTACCACACATATGGGCAAACGTGTGAAAACCTATGAGGTCAGTGGTCGAGTTAACTCGACATTGGTAAGCAAGCATAATGTGTTGTGTGGTCGAGTAAACTCGACATTGGTAAGCAAAGGGAAGGTCTCGATGAGATCTTTTCGAGACCTTTGACAAATAAATTGCTTTATAATAAAATATACCTGAATGTGTAAGTGTTCAAACTATGAAAATATTAATTTCCGTACCGTGTGGATATTGACACATTTGTAATTACATAGCACTGCACCCTCGTTTCAGATGCGGATCCATTGTATTACATATCACGCGTCTTTTCATTTGCACATTTTATCACGAAAGAAAGCACTGAGACCCTCGTTTTTGACGACACTTTGAAATGTCTCTATTGGGCAGCTTTTCTTAGTACCATGCAGAAAATGTGACTTTTAGAGAGGTCTCAGAAAGGTCTCGGAAAGGTGTTGACTACATCTTTGGTCCGAAGAGTTCATAAAAAATACACCCCAAGAAAACATATTGACCCATTTTCTTTTTCAAGTAGACGTGTGAGTTACGTTTTTCAAAGTGTTATAATGGGAAATTGAAGAGGCTTTAACAGGTGATCAAAGATTCTAAAATTTTCACTCTTATCCGTTAAGCCGTTTTCCCCCTCTTGCAAAATAAACCACATTGGTCGTGTTTTTTCATACAGGTATTTGTACAATCTTGACCTGGTTTCGTGTACTGTTTCCTTTTAGCTAAGCGTGAATATAATGAATTATTTAAAGTGATATTGGAGCCGTCAAGATCTGCGACATTGTGTTATTTTGTTCTTCATCTTTCTAAACACTGTATGAGTCGTAGGACTTGACGCTGGTTGAGTTACGCGACACAAGTGGATCGGGGAGTGCTTGTAGCTGCACGAAAAACACAGTCACAGCACGTGACTGGACAACGTAACATGCATCATAAACGTATGCGCGATTTTCTCCTTAAAGGTAGAACACATGCTCGGAATGTCAGAGGTCTCGAGTTCGAATCCCGATGAGGACCAAATGACCTTTTCCTGATCCTATGTTTGGTTAAACTGTCATTGCAAAAAAAAAGATAACAACAAATATCCCTTGTACGTGAATACGTTATATTTTGTTGGTTGCCTAGGCAATGGCTCTACACTAAAAGTCATTGAACCGTGTGCTTTTGCAATGGTACTTTTTGCGACGGCCATGATGTTTAGAGCCAATTACCATGGCAACCGACGTCACACTTCGGCTGTCTATATTGACAACATGAACTGGCGCCCAGTTTAGGATAAATCATTTGGCACCTATATAGCTCATGGCTTTACTCAATTTAAGTTCCTGGGTTGCCTGCATGCATGGTTTTGCCTGGGAATTGTTTTTATACACTAATTTTAAAGACAGATTACATTGGAAAATTTTTAGAAACAGGAACAACAGCATTATTTACATAAATAAGGAATAATGTACATAAACCGCCTTGTAGAAATATATGCAGTAATACTTCAGAAAACATGAACAATCCATGCATGTTTTTTTGTTATTATTATTATTATTATTATTTCTTTCTGGTATTCATACCAAGGATTCCTCAATAGTGCTCATTGCACTGTCACTCGTAAGCGTGAGGAAACCCATGAAGAATTAGAATTAGAAATGGCCAGAGACACCGGGGAATCCCCTTGCTCTTCACGAAAGAATGCTCTGGGATCTTTAGAGTGCGTTACCATTACCTAACACACTGGGCCAACGGCTTTACATCCCTTCCGAAGGATAGAGCAAGTGTGGTTGAGTGCCTTGCCCAAGGGCACAGGTACCGCAGCCGGATTCGAACCCGCAACCCCAAGTTTTCACCCATGATTGCGAGCCAATGGCCCTAACCACTGAAGCTCCTTCAGTTGGCAATTTCTCCCACAAAAGTACCATTTTACACGGGAAAAAAGCCTGTGGGTTTGTTACCATTGCTATCAACACTTTAAGTCAGATTTTTCAACTTGTGAAGTAAAATTTTGGGTGACTGCAAAATGAATGTTGTATTGGGCTTTAAGTATCAGGAATTCAGGGGAAAACAACAGTAGTATTTCTCCACATTTTTCAGATTCTTTCTTGGAAAGGATGTCGCAGAAGAAAGAGACATCGCCGGGTCAAGGCGCCTGGGACACGGCGTCAAGGAAGACGACGAACTTAGAAGTGAACATCGCCAATATTGACAAGTTCGCCAAAGGTACGGTCAAAGTGACAGTCAAGGCCACTTTGGGGGTTTACGTTTTGAACTTGCAGATGGAAAGTTTTGACGAATCCACGAATAACAGCAATGCATAAATAATTGTGCCTTGGCCATACCACTAAGATACACAACATTTTGCAAAAAAAAACATGTTGTGGTGAATCTTTGGCGTCTGGGATATCTAAAAATGTGGAAAAGCCGAAATCGATTTTGACTTCATTTTTTTAAGTGTACCGTACCACAGTTGCTACATTTAAAAATGCTTTATTTTTTTAACAGATGTGTCTGAATTGTTTGAGGTTTTTCGGACCTGTCCGCACGCACTCCAGTATGCGGCACAAAGCCAGGGTACTTGGGATGCAAGCCAGTTGAAGGGTAAGCTACCTAATCCCCCCCCCCCCCCACCCCCACCCCCGACCCCCACCCCCCTCTAAAACAAAAATTAAGAGAAATATCAAAATCTTGTTGTGTGTTATACTGACACAAAAGACAGTAAACCGGGCCAGTAGGTTATCATAACGTTGGATATTTTTTTGCTAACGACATAAAATCAAATATTAACAATGTGAATTCTCCATAGTTTTTGTTCTCTGCATGGGTGACCTAATAAATGGGTACAAATTAGGACAAGAGCGTCTCAATTACCCGAAAAGACATACAATGCTCTCTTGTCACATTAAAATGTCTACAAGTGAATTCATTCTCTGGAAAACGTTTTGGGAGGTTCGTGCACATGAGATGGGGTTTATAGACATCAACAAAGCAGTTTCATCCAATTGTGTTTTTAATTTTGTCTCTATTTTACAAATATCACATATGTTGACCAGCCAGCACGAATGTTTTATTGTAAGCTAAAAGCTGAATAAGTTTCTGTAAGATGTTAGCTCAGTTCAGTTAAGTGTCCAAACACGATTGCAATATATAAAGTATGTAATAAACTATACATCATTCAAGCATGATCGATGCAATAACTAACACAACAAAAGCAATGTCTTTAAACTACATTTTTAAACATAGCGCGCCTTGGCTATTATACTCAGCTGAAGTTTGATTGCGTAACTCTTCTTTACTCTTACTGGACATAGATCTTAATTCATGACTGTAAATGAAAAATTTCAAGAACGTTCACTCTCCCGCCCGAGGAGACACATTTTAATAAGCCTTCTTAAGTGTGAATTTATGTATAATGATTGTTTGGTGGGGTTATAGTCATGGGAAAGAAAAGAAAGGAGATGGGGCATTACACCAGCCATGTCACTTGAATACAGGTCAGCACCAAAACATCACCCATGTGGCTACCATGTTCAAAAATAAAATGCAGCCAAACTTTACCTAAAACCTCGTTTATAGCTAGGAGTAATTAAAAGTGTCAAATATATGGAGGTTGTCCCAAAAAATGCCAGTCCAAACCAGGCAACCTTATAATCAAGGTTTCCCTGGATTCTGATAAGGAATAAGTTTACATGAAAAACAGTCTTTATTGCATCTAAATCAATCTAGACAATAAGACCCTATGCTACGAACCAGATTTGATTATTTTGATTTGACAAGAACTGGCCGCCCAGTTTTGGGCATGTCAATATAGGCAGTCACTGGCTTAAATCCATTTGAGCCCGATTTTGAAAAAATAAAGACTATTTTTAATGTATTAAGATGATTTCCTATCCAGGGAAACCTATATGTAGATTCCGTGGTTGCCTGGTTTATATTTTACACCTTTAAATCATTATCACTGTGCCTAGAGATGTGCCTAGATTGATGTAGGATTCAATAATTCCTGGTCTGTCACTTCACTTCACTCGTATGCAATCAAAGCACTTCAGTCAGTGAGCACTCACGTATTATCAAAAGGATTTCTCGGAGGGGATGTCAACTGTGCTGCCACAGGTTATTTTTAACAATTGCTTGATTGATTTGATATTCAATTTCAGCATATTCAATTTCAGCATTCGGGCGTTAATATCATACACTGTGAAAGAGCGGGAAAATGAATGATAGCTACAAATAAAAGCCCCATACTTCATTTGCAGCCACCCAAAATTTTACTTCGTGGGTTGAAGAAAAGTGTTGATAGCAATGGTAACACACCACATTTTCTCCCCGCTTAAAACCAAACTTGCCAACTAAAGATGCCTTTAAAAATCTGTTTAACTCACGAGACAAAAAAAGAAATAACGATGACAATGCTAGCAATGGGGATAGAAAAGGCGACAACCAAAATGTTACCAACCGACAACAAAATGTTTTTAAAATTTGCTATAACTTTATTTGGATTATTTATCTGTTTTGCAGATCTTCTAAATACGTGCCTAAACGTTGCTGTGCTGGCAAGACAAATTAGGAACGTTCCATGAACCAAACCGTATGCGTCTGACTGTAGCGTTCATGGAGGAAACCATCCAGATCATTCTACAGTCATTGGGGAAACTTATCAGTGTAAGCTGTAAAAATATATATATTTCATAGTCTGCAATCTTTAGTTCTTGAATAAGGTTGTTGGCAAGAAGTCTTGCCCCATAGTAAAGAATCGAATCTTTTAAAAGTTAATTTTTAAAATGGTTCTGATGATGCGCACCAACTTCTGTTAACCGTTAACGTAGATAGTTCAGTTGGGGAGCGGTTCTAAAGCTCAAAACAATTGTAATTCACAAAAACCTTTGAATAAGACTTTAATTTTAAAGTGTTTAGGTTTTTGTTTGGGTGCCCGTTTCAGGAACAAAGGGTTGTAATACCTTGTAGGACTTTGAGATAACAGACTTATACGAGGTGTCATTAAAAAGTATACCCATTTTTTATTCCATATAACTTAAAAACTACTGAATATTTTAGAAAAAAAGACAACTATCTGTGGAAAGGTTTTAAAAACAGCCAATATGCATTATATATGTATTAAATATAAGGGCGCTGTTCACCGCGCAAAGATTTACATAATCCGTCCGTTGTTCGCATATTAATGGGAGGTAAACTTATGATGAACAATTGTCCTTAATTTTCAACAGGGGTGGAATTTTATTATTTTTTTTATTCGGAATTTGTCTCTCTAGTAACCGAAGATCAATACAATACCTTTTTATTCTTGTGAAAAGCGGAGAAATAAACTCTGATTCCCCCTTTAACAGGAATATTGGCCATGTAGAGGGCACAGCACCTTACATTTGTTGGGTAATGTGCCACAAAAGGGAAGATGATAAACCTCTATACCATTGGTGATAGGACATTCTAACCTTTCCAATGATAGGCCTACTCGTCTTTTTTATGAAATGTTCAGTACTTTTGCTATAATACTAATTTGAAAATGAGTATACTTCTTAAAGGACACCACGTAAACAGTCTTACTTATACAAGAGTTAGGCCTTTTTCGACTGTAGTTTACATTTACCAGCAACTACTATGTAAAAAAAAACATGTCTCACTTTTGATCCTAAATAACTTTGCCCTTTGCCAGTGGATTTAAACCAAAATTGTATTGAGTGACTTGCACCAGCTTTGTCCGAGAGAGTGAGATTTAAAAGCCATACGAAAAAAAACTCAATTTCAGAATCTGTCACTTTCGATACATTGTTGTAGATGGTGGCGGAAAGTGCGTGCTGCAGCAGCAGCTGCCGACAGCTTCTGAAATGTCATTGCACGCCTCCTTGATAGTTTTGCGCAACTCAGAGGTGCAAAAGCACCTCTGACATAGACAATTTCCTTGACATTGGAGAACGCTGCAGTAGAAACTGGCAGATTCTGAAATGGATTTTTTTTTGTATGGCTTTTAAATCTCTCCCTCTCGGACAAAGCTAATGCAAGTTGCACAATAACATTTGCCAGGCCTTGTTTATACGTAATCTGAAATTTTGGATTAAATCTATTGGTAAAGTTATCTAGGATGAAAAGTAGTATACACGTATAGTATGCCTGTAAATTCATTATTGCTAATTTGTTTCACTCTAAATTGCTGACATTGTAAATGCACGTAGATCGACATTTAATTAACCATTAAAAACTAATGGTTAATCCACTTACAAAAATAAAACATCGTGAAATCCTTGAATTAAAGTCAGAGCAAATTGACTTTCAAAATGTAAATATATTCCTTCATAACGTGCATACCTCAGACTGACATATGTCGAGGGAGGCGCATTTCGAACGGCGGGCATCACACTTCTCGAAGCTGAATAAGTATCTGTAAGATGTTAGCTCACAGCAATTGGTCTGATTAAGTTTCTGGTTAAGTAGAATGTTATCGACATGTATATGATAACATGGTTAAACAATCGAAAAGGATTTAGTTCAAATTCTCGTATTACGTTAGTATTACGTTGTTAAAAATAATGTCAATAGCATTTTTGAAATTCGCTGACAAGTATGCTGGTATTTTGTCGGTTGCTAGTGGTAATTGTATGTACACTGGTCACAAAAATAAGACTCGGACGAAATTTGCCTCATTAGATACCAAGCACCAAAAGCAACGAATTTTTCCCACTTTTTGAAAGAAAAAAACAGTCAATCTGAGAGTGGAAATTTTCAGCACACTAAAGTTGTATGTAGTAACGCACAATGAAGCTGTTATGAGAATATTTCAATGTCAGCTTAATTACAAAAGAAATGTTCACAATTTGATTAAACTGTAAATTTGTGTTTCTTTTGCTGCTCAATATATTACTGTAAAAACATGACCAACAATCAAAGCCGAAAAACTGGAAACGTTAAGACAATTTCGTTTTGATTTTATATAGCTTTTTTATTTACTAAGCTGAATAGTCTGTACAGAGCACTTTCTGCAATTTGAATTGTATCCGAACGGCAGTTCTTATTATTCTATGAATGAAAATTAAATAGAAACTGTAAAATATCACTCCACGTACAACCGCTTAGTTCGACTATAAGATCACCTATAGAGACCACTTAGATGTGTATACAAATGTCATATTTTGGTCACGTGATATCAACCTTGTTCACGAACAATTAAATCGTGTGCTATTCATTGGCTGCGTTTGAGTAGGTTTACACAAGTTTAACCTCGTTGTCATGTCTGCCTGACTATCCATACCTCGCACGATCATCCCCAGACCAGGACTGACTTATGGAAGCTAATAGACCGCACCCATTGTACTGAAATAGATTGTGCTTTAAATTTATGATGGTGTCCGATGATATTGTCCATTGTATGACAAAAAATGTGAGAAATGTTGCTTTTTATTTATATAAAACCATGTTAGCAGTTATGTTTTGCGTAGGGTGGCTATGTGTGTGTGTGTGTGAATGACTGTATTACATGTACATGTACTTAAAATTAAATCAGGAAAATAAAACCTCAAGCGATTTACTAACAAATCCCTGTTTAAAGAACTGTGCCCCAATCTATATTGTGTAAATGCTAAGTACCAGAATACATGTACAGTTGAAGTCAGAAGTATAAATACATGTACAACACTACTATCATCACCCAAGAATTTAGTCAATACTGTTACAAAAATGGTGTAAGCACACCAATCTTAACACTTGGTTGCATACAGTCGTATTTATACTTCTGACTTCAACTGTACTGTATAGCCTTTCATTTTCTAAGCTTTTGAAGACGTCTTTGTTACACATTTTGGCGTAATTTATTTCCCATAAACCTATAGGTGCAAATTTTTTTTAATGTTCATCAGACCTTGCATGTGAAAAGTGATTGCTTTTTCTTGTCACAAAAAACACATGATCACCCCCAATTTTTTTCTGACTGATTTGGACTGACGACGTAGTACGTGAGCAAAAACAATCCCCTTGACAAATGTTTAATCTAATATAGCCACCCAATTTGTAACCATGAAAATCTTACAGCGATTGAAATTGTTCCAGTGACGAAAATGAAATTGTGCGCCGACCACATGTGTCGTTTTGACTCATATAGGAAGTGAAAATTGTAATATTCAAACATTGAAATGCGAATTGAGAAAACAAATTTATGTAAAAATAATCATAATCGTAATTTTGACTTTTATTTATTTAGTATAGTAAGACCCACCAAATATATTATCTAGAAAGTAATTACTATATAATGTAATGGTGCACAATATACAGTACTGGTCAAAATTATTAGAATTCGATCGTTTGATTGTTTATTTGTTTCTTTTCTTTTTCTATTTTTCTTTGCTTCCTGTAATTAAATGCTCATGACTAAACACATGGACTAGACATCATGTCAAACGTAATGCGCTTTCTTAAATTAATAACTGTTTCCATAATACAATTACCAGAATTTGCAAATAATACAGTCGTTTACCTGTTTTGCCATAAACGTGCTCGTTTTGTCAAACATTTGTTTCCTTTGACTATTTTGCTCTGTTATAGTACTTTTTACATATAGTACTGCACGCTGCATACATGATTACAGAAAGCGAAAACTATATACATTTAACTAAAATCTTCGTCCAAAAAAGTTTTCGTAGTGGCAGTTCTGCTAACTCAGCTGAGGCTAGATTTCCAGTCAAATAATGAAGCCTGTTAAACATTTTAGAATTAAATGAAAATGTAATTATTCCCAATTCAAACTTTGTCTCTTTCTTTCTCTTTTTTGAAATTTGAAAAAGGGGTTTGATTAATTTTGGATCTTTTCTGTATACACACACGACGTTGTTTGAATGGAAAGCCATCGTAAGCTGCCACTCTCTGCATGCTCAAATCGGGCGGAATAATTTATATTCATCGTAAAGCAAAGTACTTATATACGATAGAATCAAGTTTGCAGTGACACGTTAAACTGTTGATACAGCCCGACTCCTTCCGAGGAGTGTCCATTATAGCTCCCATATCATCTACAAATCATCGCCTCTAGCTCCGAGAACCCCAAAGTGACAATAAGACGGACTCTTCATATTTGTTTCGGCCATCTGATGTAAGGTTAGCATTTGCTCAGTTGAACTAACACGCTGAAGTGATCTGCCATATCTAGATGTTTGCTCAACATGTTTTTGTCACTCTGTGACTACCATAGGTTATAGATTAACACTATTCTGTTTGTGCTGATGCTTTCTCAGTCGATGGCTACCTTTGCAGAAGTCACAAAGAATGACAAATACAGGCCGAGTCAAAAAGAAAGCTACCGAGATCAATCATTGTTACCCTGAAAATGATTGCTGCAACATTTGATTCACCAGTTGAAGCACCCTCGGTTGGCAATTTCTCCCACAAAAGGTACCATTTTACACGGGGAAAAATCATGTGGTATTTGTTACCATTGCTTGTCAACTTGTGAAGTAAAATGTTTAGTAACTGCAAATGGGGCTTTATAGTGATCATTATTATCTCCACCCACGTGTAAATGGGTACATGCAAGGGTTGTAGCCCCTGGGCGCTAGTGTCAGGCTGCTGGGGCAGCATATACTCCTCAGGGCCTAATGACCAGCATAATAATGTTATAAAGCTCCATGAGTATATTATTTCTTTGAAGGTAGATATGTGCCCTTTATAAGACTGCATCATTATTAAAAAGACTGTCATTAAAGTTCAGAAATTTGATTTGATATAACTGTCTCAGACATTTTTCTTAATTATCTGCTAAAATGTGCCACCTATTGCGGAAAATTAGATCTATCCTAAAATGGCAAGGCTTAGATTTGATTTTCAAGACACTTTCGAAATTACACAACATTTAGGTCATACAAATTTTCCCGTTTTAAAGGAAGAGGTTTATAAGATATTATAGAGGGCGCACTTTATTATGAACGGCTGTACTTGGGCTATATCTTGAAGTCACACACGATAGATGCTTGGTAGACGGCTTGATCCCCTCCATAAACTAGACGTATACCATATCATACTCTCACTGCACTGCTTTGCCAAATGATTACGTGCATGAATCGAAAATCGAACGGGGACGGTACAATCCGGTAACTAAGGTCTCCTTCCTTGTATATCCGCCATAGCTGGGGGTGCTTCCTGCAATTATGTGCATGTACTGTTCGTTTTGTGTTGCTGTTAGAACGAAAAGCGCTCATCCACATGCACGCGACGTTTTGGGGGGTCGGGTTGGTGTAGTGGTTCTTTCCTCGCCTTTCACCTCTGACGTCCTGGGTTCGAATCCGGGGCGTGTATGTGGATTGGGTTTGCAGTCCCTACTTGACTGCGTGGGTTTTCCACTGGGGATTTCTCTGGGGGTTTTCCTCCCACTGCTAAAACTGCAACTCCTTCTTCGTCATCTCTAGTTGATAATAAAGTATAGTTAAAAGCTAAATCCGTATAGTTAATGGCATAAAGGGCCTTAGTTGCCGAAGATGCCATAAAATTAACAACAACAACATTAACAACAACAACACGCGACGTTGAGAAAATGCAAAACCCAGCGACAGCAAAAACATAGAGTTCATTAAATGGAAGCGCCTCAGCTGTGGCGGTTATAAAGAAAAGGAGTTCTCATCTCTCTGATTGGTCTATAGCTTAAATCATATTTACAACACCTCACCAAAATACTATCCATGGGAAGAAAACAGGAACTTTGCAATCTCCACTTTGGATGTGGAAACAAAAAAGTTGGTGTGATCACTGCACACTGCTTATATATAACCAGATTAGTTTACAAAATATCGGTGGGTTATTTTTTTTACAATATCCTTGAAAATATTATGGATCGAGAGCGCGAGATTAAATGAGATTAACCAATTCAGTCGTTGCCCTGTAGTCACGTCTTACAGTGACTTCATTCCATAAGGTAATTTGTTTTTGGGTAGTACCATTTTTTTGACGTCATAGAGCAACAAGCATTGGGATCATGGCGCGGGAAAGAACGAACTAACGCAACACGAGGCTGCATGGTAGACCAATGAAGTGCCGAGACTGCACTGACTGCATGCTAAATATTTATGACGTTTAGCAAATCGTATAAGACGTGAACGTATTCTTGGGTTTCACTTTCTTGACAACCGGTTGCTATCCGCCATTACTGTGTCCATACTATGGCACGCCAAAGCGAAAATAATTCAACACTGATAATTCAACGTCAACCCTGAAAAACAAGCCTTTTTTGTCAACATTTTATTAATTTACCATCAAAAATCATGGCTGGATATCGTATCAACACAATTTTCGTTTCGGTCGAGTTGTCCTGGTGAGAAGTTCCATGGGACCGAGTTGGCCTGCACCCGGCGCGAGTTTCGGGTCATGTGACATGTGTGATGGATGGAACACCTTCGTGATGTGCCCGCGACTGGTCACGTGAAATGTTGCCACATTTTTCACAAATTGTTGCAAGGTATTTAAAAAAAATGTTGACGCATATTTTCGCAAATGTTGCGCAAGAAAAAAAAAGGGTTGGCATGACTTTTAAATGTTGATAGACTGTTTGAAACTGGCATACCGTGCTTTTGTTGGCAAGTTTTGTAAAATGTTGAGACTTGTTTTTCAGGGTTGATGGTAGAATTATCAGTGTTGAATTTATTTCGCTTTAGCGTGCCATAGTATGGACACGGTAATGGCGGATAGCAACCGGATGTCAAGAAAGTGAAACCCAAGAAGAAGTGGGTAAACCATACAAACCATATAAAACGTATAAGTGGGTGAACCATACGACTATTACAGTGAACAACGATGACGTCGTATAAAACCAAATACAGTGGCATCACATTTCTTGCAGGGACGTCATAATTTGGTCAAGCACAATTTCCTCCCTTCCTGGAGATAATCGATTATATTGTCTGTTGAGAGCAATTATACGTCATATTTATTTAGGGACTTTCAGCATTCACAAACAAACATGTACATGTACATCAGGCGCGGGGGAGTGTCAGGAGGTCAACCCCCCCCCCCCCCCCCCACCCCCCCTTCCCCTTTTTGAAATCATAATAATTTACCGTACTAGTTTTACTTCAATTTGAATGGGATTCAAACACACGTCCAGAGGTTCTCCACTTTCCCTAAAACTACATTTGAATTGTTCATTTTGTTTAAATCTTATACTGATACGTTGGTCGAGAAACATTGAAGCCCCATTAGTGCTATAGGTGTATGTATTTCACGAAGTGGTGCATGTCTTTTAAAGGGTGAGGATTTGTTTTTTATTATAACTTGCGGCCGCAAAATAATAACTTGCGGCATTAATGGGGCTTCATAAAATCATTCAGATTACAGACTGAAGACATCTTGATACACTGTACCATTATGTACCCTTCTGTCATAATGTGCGTAAAATTGGCTGTTAAAGATAAAGTCCGTTCTATGTTAATGGGTTCGAATCTAGGCCTGTCCATGTCCATGGTGTTGCGTGTGGCCTTGGGCAAGCTACTTTGCCACAAATGTTCTCTCTCCAGCCAGGAGTAAATGAGTACCTGCGTGGATAGTGAAGGTGTATACCAAGCAACAAAAGAAAAGCAAGTTTTCAGTTTAATCAAAATAATTATATGCTATAAAACTGGTTACAGTCATAAAAATCATATTTGGAGCTTGTTTTAGCTTTTATGCTATGTAAATATGCATATTCATGACCAAGGTTGTGATATCACAAGAGGCAGACACAGGTAAATCACATTCAACTGTGCACAAAAGATTCCACTTTTTTCTCAAACTTGCTGAAACTTTCGTAATACATGGCTGTTTCAGTTTGTTTTACATGTTGTCCCTTATAAGCCATGGCAAAACTAGGGGTGCAAACTGCAGCAATTTGCCACAACTTCAACTTGAAGTCTTGTTTTTTCTTCATGTGTCTTCCTGAAGTGATGCACTCCGAACAGCGCCCTCTTTCTGTGATTTACTGCAGTGAAATCTTAAAAGTTGAAAAAGGCTATACCTTTTATTGATTTTACATCAAAACGAACAATAGTATTGTCTTGCTAAACAAGTAATCCATCATAGGAAGCAAAGACTGGGCATCAAGTTGTTCAGCATGTGATGGCCCTTTAACTCATTAGCTATAAGCAGACGGTTTTTCAATCAAAAATTGTCTTCACTTTTCTTTCTTGTGTACATATGTCATGTTGAGAGCGGTGTTGAAAATTTAGAGCATGCAGGTATAGATGTAATGTATTATGGAGAATCGCGACATAAAAAGCCATATCTTCTTTAGCCGGATCTATTTTAGATGATCATGTTTCAGATGATTTGCAAGTGCTGGTCGGTGACGCGAGACACAATTAGGGAGACTCGGGAAAGATTACGAGAATCACAATTAATTGGCTGTTCCAACACGGTTGGGAACAGCCTTTGTTTTCGTTACGATTTTTTTTTTTTTTATTTTTGGCTGTTCCCACACGGTTGGGAACAGCCTTTGTTTTCGTTAAGATTTTTTTTTTTTTTTTTTTTTTGGCTGTTCCGATTCGGGTCGGAACAGCCTTTGTTTTCGTTACGATTTTTTTTTTTTTTTTGGCTGTTCCGATACGGTCGGAACAGCCTTTGTTTTCGTTAAGATTTTTTTGGCTGTTCCGATTCGGGTCGGAACAGCCTTTGTTTTCGTTACGATTTTTATTCCTTTTTTTTTTTTTTTTTTTTTTTTTTTTTTTTTTTTTTTTTATTCTTTTACTTCTTCCACTTTTTTCAGACGCTATTTCGGACACTTGCACATTGATGATTGACTTCAAACTTCACATGGACATTGGTCACTATGTGAAGTTGTGCACAGTACTAATGACGTCATGATGACGTCATCACGTGTCAGATTAAAGGGGTATGAAGTTTAATAAATTAAATATTCAAAAATCAATATAAAATCAACCGTTTGACATACGAACTTGATTCCTTCGCCATATGTGATGACTAACCAATGTCTTTAAGATGCGCACACGCCTTGACCTTTGACCTTGTTTCCTATTGGTCAAACAGATTTTGCCTTGTCATTTGAAAGTGGTACAAGATATTTGGACGGGGTCAATTGTGTTACACTTCGACTAGGGTGGGGTATCCAAAAAATATGGTGGCGACCTTTGACCTTGCTCAATGTGTTAGATTAAAGGGGTATTTGATAAAATTAAATGTTCAAAAATCAATAACAAATCAACCGTTTGAGCTATGATCTTCATTCCTGCGCCATATACGACCACTAATAAATGTCTTTAAATGATGACGTCAGGACGACGTCATCACATGTCAGATTAAAGGGGCATGAAAACAGATAAATGAAATATATAAAATCAATAAAAAATCAACCGTTTGAGCTACGATCTTGATTCCTGCGCCAAATATGATCACTAACAAAGGTCTTTCACTAATGACGTCATAATGACGTCATCACGTGTCAGATTAAAGGGGCATCAAATAAAATAAATGGGATATAAAAAATCCGTAAGAAATCAACCATTTTAGCTACTATCTTGATTCCTGCGCCATATACAATAACTAACAAAGGTCTTTAACTGATTACGTTATGATGACGTCATCACGTGTCAGATTAAAGGGGCATGATGTTTAATAAATTAGACATTAAAAAAACAATACAAAATCAACCGTTTGACCTACGATCTTGATTCCTTCGCCATATACGATGACAAACAAAGGTCTTTAAAATGTGCAAACGCCTTGACCCTTGACCTCGTTTCCTATTGGTCAAACAGATCTTGCCTTTCCATTTGAAAGTGGTGCAAGATATTTGGACGAGGTCAGTTGTGTTACACTTCAACTAGGGTGGGGTATCTAAAAAATAGGTTGGTGACCTTTGACCTTGCTCACTTCCGGTCGAAACGGGAAGTGGCCTTTAGTGTGAAAATGGTAGAGGGTATAAATACGGGGTCAAGGGTGTTAATGTCAAAGGGCCTCAAGCTTTCCAAAATGTGAGTGATGACGTCATCGTATAAAATAGCGCTCTCTTGGGACAAGATGATTAAATAGTTAAATATAACAACATAGGTGATAATAGGTCGTCTCGAACACCACACATGTTCATAAAAAGGAAGGGAACAGCCATGTGTTCGTTGTCAAGAACGAACACAGGTCTAGTTTTTTTTTATTTTTATTTTTTTTTTTTTTCTTTTCCTTCTTCCACTTTTTTCAGACGCTATTTCGGACACTTGCACATTGATGATTGACTTCAAACTTCACATGGACATTGGTCACTATGTGAATTAGTGCACAGTACTAATGACGTAATGATGACGTCATCACGTGTCAGATTAAAGGCGCATGAAGTTTAATAAATTAAATATTGGAAAATCAATAAAAAATCAACCGTTTGACCTACGATCTTGATTCCTTCGGCATATACGATGACTAACAAAGGTCTTTGAGATGCGCACACCCCTTGACCTTTGACCTCGTTTCCTATTGGTCAAACAGATTTTGCCTTGCCATTTGAAAGTGGTGCAAGATATTTGGACAAAGTCACTTGTGTTACACTTCGACTAGGGTGGGGTATCTAAAAAATATTTTTGTGACCTTTGACCTTGCTCACTTCCGGTCGAAACCGGAAGTGGCCCTTAGTTTGAAAGTGAAAGGAGGTATTGAGATGGGGTCAATGGTGTTATTACCAGAGGCCCTTAAGCTTTCCAAAAATATAAGTGATGACCTCATCGTACGAAATAGCGCCCTCTAGCGACAAGATGATTACGTAATGAAATATTGGAAAATCAATAAAAAATCAACCGTTTGACCTACGATCTTGATTCCTTCGGCATATACGATGACTAACAAAGGTCTTTGAGATGCGCACACCCCTTGACCTTTGACCTCGTTTCCTATTGGTCTAACAGATTTTGCCTTGCCATTTGAAAGTGGTACAAGATATCTGCATGTGGTCAACTGTATTACACTTCGACCTAGGGTGGTGTATCCAAAAAATATGGCCGTGACCTTTGACCTTGCTCACTTCCGGTCGAAACCGGAAGTGGCCCTTAGTTTGAAAGTGGTAGGAGGTATTGAGATGGGGTCAATGGTGTTATTATCAGAGGCCCTTAAGCTTTCCAAAAATATAAGTAATGACGTCATCGTACGAAATAGCGCCCTCTAGCGACAAGATGATTACGTAATTAAATATTCAAAAATCAATATAAAATCTACCGTTTGACCTACGAATTTGATTCCTTCTGCATATACGATCACTAACAAATGTCTTTAAGATGCCCACATGGCTTGACCTTTGACCTCGTTTCCTATTGGTCAAACAGATTTTGCCTTGCCATTTGAAAGGGGTGCAATATATCACGATGGGGTTAACTGTGTTACACTTCGACTAGGGTGGGGTATCCAAACATATAGCAACACCTTTGACCTTCCCTACATGTCAGATTAAAGGGGCATGTAATAATATTCAATATTTAAAAATCGATAAAAACTCAACCGTTTGACGTACGATCGTGATTTCTTCATATACGATCACTAACAAAGGTCATCCCGAACACCATATATGTATATAAAAAGGAGGGGAACAGCCATGTGTTCGTTTACAACGAACACATTTCTAGTTTTTTATTCTTTTACTTCTTCCACTTTTTTCAGACGCTATTTCGGACACTTGCACATTGATGATTGACTTCAAACTTCACATGGACATTGGTCACTATGTGAAGTTGTGCACAGTACTAATGACGTCATGATGACGTCATCACGTGTCAGATTAAAGGGGTATGAAGTTTAATAAATTAAATATTCAAAAATCAATAAAAAATCAACCGTTTGACCTACGATCTTGATTCCTTCGGCATATACGATGACTAACAAAGGTCTTTGAGATGCGCACACCCCTTGACCTTTGACCTCGTTTCCTATTGGTCAAACAGATTTTGCCTTGCCATTTGAAAGTGGTGCAAGATATTTGGACAAAGTCACTTGTGTTACACTTCGACTAGGGTGGGGTATCTAAAAAATATTTTTGTGACCTTTGACCTTGCTCACTTCCGGTCGAAACCGGAAGTGGCCCTTAGTTTGAAAGTGAAAGGAGGTATTGAGATGGGGTCAATGGTGTTATTACCAGAGGCCCTTAAGCTTTCCAAAAATATAAGTGATGACGTCATCGTACGAAATAGCGCCCTCTAGCGACAAGATGATTACGTAATGAAATATTGGAAAATCAATAAAAAATCAACCGTTTGACCTACGATCTTGATTCCTTCGGCATATACGATGACTAACAAAGGTCTTTGAGATGCGCACACCCCTTGACCTTTGACCTCGTTTCCTATTGGTCTAACAGATTTTGCCTTGCCATTTGAAAGTGGTACAAGATATCTGCATGTGGTCAACTGTATTACACTTCGACCTAGGGTGGTGTATCCAAAAAATATGGCCGTGACCTTTGACCTTGCTCACTTCCGGTCGAAACCGGAAGTGGCCCTTAGTTTGAAAGTGGTAGGAGGTATTGAGATGGGGTCAATGGTGTTATTATCAGAGGCCCTTAAGCTTTCCAAAAATATAAGTAATGACGTCATCGTACGAAATAGCGCCCTCTACCGACAAGATGATTACGTAATTAAATATTCAAAAATCAATAAAAAATCAACTGTTTGACCTACGATCTTGATTCCTGTGGCATATACGATCACTAACAAATGTCTTTAAGATGCGCACAGGGCTTGACCTTTGACCTCGTTTCCTATTGGTCTAACAGATTTTGCCTTTCCATTTGAAAGTGGTACAAGATATCTGCATGTGGTCAACTGTATTACACTTCGACTAGGGTGGGGTATCCAAAAAATATGGCGGTGACCTTTGACCTTGCTCACGTCCGGTTGAAACCGGAATGGGCTATATAGACTGTGCACTACTAATAGGGAAACGCGAAATTGAGTATTTCACTTGTACACAAGCAATGGCCTATTGACTGTGCACTTCGAGGAAACATGAAAATACGTATTTTGGTTGTACACAGGCAATGGCCTATTGACTGTGTACTGCGAGGAAACGGGAAACTAAGTATTTTGCTTGTACACAGGCAATGGCCTATTGACTGTGCACATCGAGGAAACATGAAAATACGTATTTTGCTTGTACACAGGCAATGCCCATTGACTGTGTACTTCGAGGAAACGGGAAAATACGTAATTTGTTTGTACACAGGCAATGGCCTATTGACTGTGCACTGCGAGGAAACGGGAAACTAAGTATTTTGCTTGTACACAGGCAATGGCATATTGACTGTGCACTTCGAGGAAACATGCAAATACGTATTTTGCTTGTACACGGGCAATGCCCATTGACTGTGTACTTCGAGGAAACGGGAAAATACGTATTTTGTTTGTACACAGGCAAAATGCCTATTGACTGTGCACTGCGAGGAAACGGGAAAATACGTATTTTGCTTGTTGGCTGTGCATCTCTTTTTCTTCTTCCACTTTTTTCAGACGCTATTTCGGGCACTTGCACTTTCATGATTGACTTCAAACTTCACATGGACATTGGTCACTATGTGAAGTTGTGCACAGTACTAATGACGTCATGATGACATCATCACGTGTCAGATTAAAGAGGCATGAAGTTTAATAAATTAAATATTCAAAAATCATTAAAAAATCAACCGGTTGACCTACGATCTTGATTCCTTCGCCATATACGATGACTAACAAGGGTCTTTGAGATGCGCACACCCCTTGACCTTGGACCTCGTTTCCTATTGGTCAAACAGATTTTGCCTTTCCATTTGAAAGTGGTACAAGATATCTGGATGTGGTCAACTGTATTACACTTTGACCTAGGGTGGTGTATCCGAAAAAATATGGTCGTGACCTTTGACCTCGTTTCCTATTGGTCTAACAGATTTTGCCTTGCCATTTGAAAGTGGTACAAGATATCTATATGTGGTCAACTGTATTACACTTCGACCTAGGGTAAGGTATCCAAACATATAGCAACACCTTTAACCTTCCCTACATGTCAGATTAAAGGGGCATGTAATAATATTCAATATTTAAAAATCGATAAAAACTCAACCGTTTGACCTACGATCGTGATTTATTCATATACGATCACTAACAAAGGTCATCCCGAACACCATATATGTTTATAAAAAGGAGGGGAACAGCCATGTGTTCGTTTTCAACGAACACATTTCTAGTTTTTTATTCTTTTCCTTCTTCCACTTTTTTCAGACGCTTTTTCGGGCACTTGCACATTCATGATTGACTTCAAACTTCACATGGACATTGGTCACTATGTGAAGTTGTGCACAGTACTAATGACGTCATGATGACGTCATCACGTGTCAGATTAAAGGGGTATGAAGTTTAATAAATTAAATATTCAAAAATCAATAAAAAATCAACCGTTTGACCTACGATCTTGATTCCTTCGGCATATACGATGACTAACAAAGGTCTTTGAGATGCGCACACCCCTTGACCTTTGACCTCGTTTCCTATTGGTCAAACAGATTTTGCCTTGCCATTTGAAAGTGGTGCAAGATATTTGGACAAAGTCACTTGTGTTACACTTCGACTAGGGTGGGGTATCTAAAAAATATTTTTGTGACCTTTGACCTTGCTCACTTCCGGTCGAAACCGTAGGTGGCCCTTAGTTTGAAAGTGGTAGGAGGTATTGAGATGGGGTCAATGGTGTTATTATCAGAGGCCCTTAAGCTTTCCAAAAATATAAGTAATGACGTCATCGTACGAAATAGCGCCCTCTAGCGACAAGATGATTACGTAATTAAATATTCAAAAATCAATATAAAATCTACCGTTTGACCTACGAATTTGATTCCTTCTGCATATACGATCATTAACAAATGTCTTTAAGATGCGCACATGGCCTGACCTTTGACCTCGTTTCCTATTGGTCAAACAGATTTTGCCTTGCCATTTGAAAGGGGTACAATATACCACGATGGGGTCAACTGTGTTACACTTCGACTAGGGTGGGGTATCCAAACATATAGCAACACCTTTGACTTTCCCTACATGTCAGATTAAAGGGGCATGTAATAATATTCAATATTTAAAAATAGATAAAAACTCAACCGTTTGACCTACGATCGTGATTTATTCATATACGATCACTAACAAAGGTCATCCCGAACACCATATATGTTTATAAAAAGGAGGGGAACAGCCATGTGTTCGTTTTCAACGAACACATTTCTAGTTTTTTTTCTTTTCCTTCTTCCACTTTTTTTCGCACGCTATTTCGGGCACTTGCACATTCATGATTGACTTCAAACTTCACATGGACATTGGTCACTATGTTAGGTTGTGCACAGTACTAATGACGTCATGATGACGTCATCACGTGTCAGATTAAAGGGGCATGAAGTTTAATAAATTAAATATTCAAAAATCAATAAAAAATCAACCGTTTGACCTACGATCTTGATTCCTTCGGCATATACGATGACTAACAAAGGTCTTTGAGATGCGCACACCCCTTGACCTTTGACCTCGTTTCCTATTGGTCTAACAGATTTTGCCTTGCCATTTGAAAGTGGTGCAAGATATTTGGACAAAGTCACTTGTGTTACACTTCGACTAGGGTGGGGTATCTAAAAAATATTTTTGTGACCTTTGACCTTGCTCACTTCCGGTCGAAACCGGAAGTGGCCCTTAGTTTGAAAGTGAAAGGAGGTATTGAGATGGGGTCAATGGTGTTATTACCAGAGGCCCTTAAGCTTTCCAAAAATATAAGTGATGACGTCATCGTACGAAATAGCGCCCTCTACCGACAAGATGATTACGTAATTAAATATTCAAAAATCAATAAAAAATCAACTGTTTGACCTACGATCTTGATTCCTGTGGCATATACGATCACTAACAAATGTCTTTAAGATGCGCACAGGGCTTGACCTTTGACCTCGTTTCCTATTGGTCTAACAGATTTTGCCTTGCCATTTGAAAGTGGTACAAGATATCTGGATGTGGTCAACTGTATTACACTTGGACCTAGGGTGGTGTATCCAAAAAATATGGCCGTGACCTTTGACCTTGCTCACTTCCGGTCGAAACCGGAAGTGGCCCTTAGTTTGAAAGTGAAAGGAGGTATTGAGATAGGGTCAATGGTGTTATTACCAGAGGCCCTTAAGCTTTCCAAAAATATAAGTGATGACGTCATCGTAGGAAATAGCGCCCTCTAGCGACAAGATGATTACGTAATTAAATATTCAAAAATCAATAAAAAATCTACCGTTTGACCTACAAATTTGATTCCTTCTGCATATACGATCACTAACAAATGTCTTTAAGATGCGCACATGGCTTGACCTTTGACCTCGTTTCCTATTGGTCAAACAGATTTTGCCTTGCCATTTGAAAGGGGTACAATATATCACGATGGGGTCAACTGTGTTACACTTCGACTAGGGTGGGGTATCCAAACATATAGCAACACCTTTGACCTTCCCTACATGTCAGATTAAAGTGGCATGTAATAATATTCAATATTTAAAAATCGATAAAAACTCGACCGTTTGACATACGATCGTGATTTCTTCATATACAATCACTAACAAAGGTCATCCCGAACACCACATATGTTTATAAAAAGGAGGGGAACAGCCATGTGTTCGTTTTCAACGAACACATTTCTAGTTTAGGTTTGTAATTTAATTTGTCAAGGTCTCGTGGGAGGCGTAATGAATAACGTTGTTAAAGATTAATATTGTATTACGATTGGTTTATGATCCAATAATCTTACCGGTAGTTTTACAAAAGATAAATAAGGATTATGTGACTTAAAGGCTATTTTATCATCTGCAGACAAACCCTTTTTTTTGTTACGAACAACAGCAATTACATAACTAAAGAATAATGTTTACAAACTGCTCTGGGAAAATTTCGGCCACATTCATGCAATAATAGGCCCTACATGTACTTCAAAACTCCCTTTAAAGGCACAGGCTAGTCAACAATGCGCGCGCCGAATTCGTGCCACGAAATACGCAGCTCAATGCCTTTGCTACACGGAGTTGCTTATTTCGTGGCACGAATTTTGCGCGCGCATTGCTGACGAGACTGTACCTTTAACATCCACGCATGGTTTTTGTGTTGAATGAATAGTAAAAAGAATCGTGTGCAAACGATTCCTTTTTAAAAAAAACTCCAGTAGGCAATTTACCCCACAAAAAATAATGTGGTATAAATATTGCTGTATAATTTTGACATTCTCAACATTTTTGGTCGGATTTTTCTTCTCAACTCGTAAAGTAAAATTTGGGTAAGTGCAAAATATGTTTTGAGGCTTTAAACGCACGTGCATTGGTCACTCGAGTCTTGAAGACCTTTTGATTTACCAGTTAACACACCTCCAGAAACTTGTCGTACTAGTAAACAAGGCTGCCACGTTTTATATAATCTGCTTTGAGTTTTTGCCGCTATTTTCTTATTATTATTTATTTGAGGGCATACTTGTTTCACAATTTTAGTGACGTTATACCCAGCCTGATTAGTCTGCTTGCTGCCCTCTGCCGCGAGGACGATTTGCTTGCACTATCTGTAACGATCGATACGCATTTTCCACGTGATACGATGACGTCATACCGACGACATCCGTCGCTTAATGCACGTCCCGCCGGAAGAAGGTTGTCCGCGTATGACGTAAGTACCATTAAGACGCATCTGTCTTCCCCACTGCATATAATACACTGGACTGATATGCAATAGCAATTACGAGAATTGAAGCCACGCGTGAAAATTGTCAAATATAAACAAACAAATAAACGACTCAGGCCAGACCCGGTGTCACGATCTCAGATGTTCCGCGTGCTCAGATGTTCCGATGACGTCACGGAACGTTTCAGCACGTTGCGTGCACGATCTCAGATGTTCCGCGTGCTCAGATGTCCCGGTGTAAAAGGTAAGACTGTCCCCTTGTAAATGTGTCCGCGTGCTTACTGGCGCATGGCCTCATCGTACGTACATGTGGTTTCTCTCTTCCGACTCTCAGAAAGCCCTGCTGCGTAATACCCCTTGCTTAAGTAATCAATTACTTTTTCGTTTTTTTCCTCTAAATACGGCGAAACGGCATGAACGCTCCGCCATGTCCGCGGCCGCCATCTTGCAAAAATGTCACTACAACTGCGCGCATCAAAGTACGTACATGGCGCGAATTCTGCTGATCAACTCAGCACTGCACCTAAACTGATATAATTACATACGATGTGCGCATGACGTTCCGTGACGTAAGCTACCATATTTGGTCATCGGAACATCTGAGTACGCGGAACATCTGAGAGCGGGACACCGGGCCCGGTGTCCCGATCTCAGATGTTCCGCGTGCTCAGATGTTCCGATGACCAAATATGGTAGCTTACGTCACGGAACGTCATGCGCACAGCATACGTAATTATACCAGTTTAGGTGAAGTGCTGAGTTGATCAGCAGAATTCGCGCCATGTACGTAGCGCGCAGTATGTACAGGTACTGGGTATGGTCACAGGTTTCTCCACGTTTCTGGTAGGGTACCGTATGCGTACGGGGATATACGGTAGTCTCATTTTTGCAAGATGGCGGCCGCGGAGCGTTCATGCCGTTCCGTCGTATTTAGAGAAAAAACGAACAAATAATGTATTACTTGAGCAAGCTGTCTTACGCATGCAGCAGGGCTTTCTGAGAGTCAGAAGAGAGTCGTGCGTGTGCAGGCAAAGAAACACACGTACGATGAGGCCAGACACATTCGCAAGGGGACAGTTTTACCTTTTACACCTGGACATGTGAGCACGCGGAACATCTGAGATCGTGCACGCAACGTGCTGAACTGTTCCGTGACGTCATCGGAACATCTGAGCACGCGGAACATCTGAGACCGTGACACCGGGGCGACCCGGAGAAGCTCAACGAACGCATTTTATTAAAAGGCGAATCAGTTTGCTGCCACCAAACGTCTAAAGCCCCTCATTATCTGGCTTGTCATCACAAGAGGGGGACGTATTTGTTTGGACCGACGCATGAACAATCGCCTCATTTCACACTGTGCATGTGGCGTTGTTCGTTTCTAATTCCAATTTTAGTATCGGCAGGACGTGGGCTGCGAATATGAATTATTTTCAAAGTTTTGAAGATTAGGAAGAGGATCAGAAAATGACGTTTGGCTCGGCAGTTTCTTGACGATAAAACAAATTTCCTTGGTAGAGTTTTACTCAGGGGGTCTGTTTTTGCGAACATAACCAGAATCACGTTTCTTACATGGTTCAACCAATAAACGGCTTTGATTGCCGTCAGCTCAAGCTGAGCCATTGGTTGACTCCGTTGTGACGTCAGAAACATGTTTATGATTGTGGTCGCGAAAACATGCCGCGGGCACTATGAGATTTGATAGAGTGTTTTTCTTGCAATGTGAAATTAACCACCACCTTCCAATTTCCAAATGCTTCCAAAACGAAAAAGGCAAAACAAAGTGATAACCAAACAACCGTTTCAATCATTTTCGTTTTGTTTTAAAAGGTTGAGTTTCACATGGCATGATCTATCATCATTATTTTACGCGCTACAAGGCTTTGAAAGTGGGGGCAGTCGTTTGTCAGAGATAAAAGTGGTCTGGCAAAAATGAAAGCATGCTTGGACATCCTTGGAGACCATTTACACAGCTGTTTCGAGCCCGCTTGGCCGTCAAGGCTTTGATCATATCATATCAAAATGTGGCTAGGAAGTAATGGGCTTGAAACAGGGAAAAACCTTTAAGGGTGTCGCTTAATCGATTCGGAATAGAGCTTCTGCACCAGCGGCCATGACAGGGGGCGGGTTTTCTTATTTAAATGATGTAGCAGTAGAACCACAAAGCATACTCATGCATGACACATGATAACAATGTGACTGCCCCCGTCATGGCCGCCGTGCAAAGGCTCTATTGGAAGATACATTTTGTATAGTACACGTAACAAAAAGATGATTTTAAAGCAGCTTTTTGGCGTGATTTTGGTTGTTGAATTGGGAAGAAAATATTGGGCCTCTTAAAGAAATCGAGGTATCTGTATATGAATTGGTGAACATTTGATATTGTGCAAACATTCCGAAGATACGCATCACTCTGATCCTTTTGATACTGTAACTTGTAAGAAAACAATAACGGCAGGTGCACATTGATTGGCCGGTATAATTATTGGGTGAGGTTATACAATTTGAAAGTCTGCCTTGACATTTGGGTGCAAAAGACAGCCTTTTTTGGCAGGTGGTTAATAGGTGTTTTGAGGCGACGTTTCTGAAATTTTTAAAATGTCATCAAAATATTTGTCAGGTTAAATAATTTGTTTTTAATTTCAAATCGCTTCCGTTATGAAACTTCCGTGGATCTGCAGAAGTCATCTAATTGTTTCATGTTCTACGCCCTGAAAATTGTTACAAATTGATATATTTCAAATTAGCAGTGACAGCCTCATCCTTGATGCTGAGCCATTGTATTATGTTACGCGTCTTTCTATTTGGGTCTGTCCACAGTAATGGGGTACATTTGAAAAATAAGTCAATAATTCCTTTCAGATGTCTTAAGTTTATCTCAGAATTAAAGAAATGTCTTTGTTTTGTTCTCAGGAGATAACTTTTGCCCAAAAAGTAAAACATTGCTGCCACAACCTACATTTTTAAAAAGCAAGTGCACAAATTTTCCTATTACGCATGTAACGTGGACAGACAATTTTGTGACATTTTTTTTCCGTCTTTGTTACATGCGTAATGGGAAAATTTGTGCACGAGGTTTTCACAAATGTATGTTGTAGGACTATTTTTCTTACTCCTTGGTGAAAAAGTTATTTGCTCAGTTTAGCTTGATAATTTAAAGATAAAATTAAGACATTTGAAGTGAACTGGGAGCTAGGATCTTGAATGTTACAGAAATGTACCCCATTACCGTGGACAGACCCATTTGCAAATTCTATCACAAAACAAAGCACTGAGAACAACTCACAAAATATAAAAGAGTGAAAATCACTCTTTAAAAAATAATCAGGGACAGTTTGTTTTCCAATAGTATTTTCACTCTTTTAAGTGGAAAACTCTGACAAAGCACTTCAAAAGATCGAAATATTTACTCCAAAACAAGCTGTCCCAATGGCTCATAAACATTTTGTCGATTTGAATATGATGTAAGCGGGGGCACTTTGGGAGTCCAACCGCACAGCATTTTTTTCCTCTGTTACTCATAAGCTTTCGATTGTTGTATAATTATGTCTTCAGCATCTGCTTTAAAGAGAACTTTTTGTTCTGAAATTCCTCTAGGCATATTAGACAACCAAGTTTAGACGATTTAAAAGAATTCCAATTGCCCATAACATTTATCAAGAACCAATTGTCCCATTTTCTGCAATAATGTGGCATTATGATTTTAACATTCTCAAATATATAATTTACTACAAACAGTGGCGCTGCTAAAGGGAAAAGTGTCGCCCCCTCTGGCCCGCCCCCGAGTTCTCCCTCCCAATGAGATTTGTATTTTGAAGCATGGTATGTGTAAGCTGTTTTAATCTGCTTTAGGGGAATTAGTGTGCCTCTCCCACAACCGCTATACTTTGAAAAGTCAGACGACGACGCTGGTCACAAAGAAAGGAATTATATGTCCTCCCGTAAACGCGAAACAGCAACATTTCCGGAAGTGGAAATTTATTTTTAGAAGCCACTTTTTAGGTGATCGGGCCAACAGCCCGATCACCTATTACTCTCGTACGATTTCTTTGTCTTTTTTTTAGGTGATCGGGCCAACAGCCCGATCACCTATTACTCTCGTACGATTTCTTTTTTTTTTTTTTTTTTTTTTTTCTTTTTCCACTCAAACGTTTCCAGAGCTTTTCTTCAAAACGGTTCAAGCTATCAACTTGAAACTTGGTAGGAACATCAACCCCAATGTGAAGATGTGCATACAAGTGTGACGTCATTGTGACGTCATTAGGTATCAAATTACAAACCAAAAATGACCAAAATATGCATGTTTTAAAATGCTTCCGTCTGGAAAACCACGTGACCCATGATCTTCGTATTTGACAGGCTTATATATCAGATCATGGCCTACAATTTTCTTCGTATGGGCATTTTCATCTGACCCTTCCTTCTGGGGTCAATCTGAGGTCAAAGTTCAACGAAAACGAAAATCTCAATTTTTGCACTTATTGAGCAACAATGCCCATCAAACCAAGCTGAATCTTTAAGAAACTAAGTACAGGCATAGGTCCTATGGCAGACTTTCACCAGCGTGTTTAATATTATGATGGCATCAAGCGTGACGTCATCGTGACGTCATCAAGTATCAAATTACACCTCCCAAAAAACCAAAATATGCATATTTTAAAATGCTTCCGTCTCGAAAACCACGTGACCCAGGATCTTCGTATTTGGCAGGTTTATAGATGACATTCTGTGCTACAACTTTCTTTGTGTGGGCATTTTCATCTGACCCTTCCTTCTGGGGTCAATTGGAGGTCAAAGTTCAACGAAAACGGAAATCTCAGTTTTTACACTTACCAGTAACAATACCCATCAAACCAAGCTGAATCGTTAGTAAATTAGATACAGACATAGGCCCTACGGCAGACTTTCACCAGCATGTATAGTATCATGATGGCATCAAGTGTGACGTAATAATGACGTCATCAGGTGTCAAATTACAAAAATTCAAAGGTTATTATTTTCAAAATTCATATCTCAAGAACCGTAATAGATACTTGAACAATTCTTTCACAACATGATAAGTCTAAATGAACTGAACAAATCATACGGTGTCATGACCCCTGTGTGACGCCTACTTCCGGTCCAAACCGGAAGTTGTTCGAAAATGTGCAATTTTTTAGCATTTTGAATGCAAATAGATTCAAAGTGGTAGTGAATTTGACCATATTTCTACGGAACGAAATGTTTCCACACATGTGGACCTTTTGACTATACCATTGGTGACGTCATTACATGGACGGTGGTTACGTAATGTGGTGTCAAATCACGCAAATTTGGAGCTGAGATGTTTTAAAATGCTGTATCTTGAAAACTACAACAGATATTGGTATGATTCCTTCGCCACATTTAAGAACTTGATGTTCAACATATTGTTCAACAATTTGTGCACAAAATTGTGACGTCATGATGTCGTCACAGGTGTCACATTACAAGATTTCAAAGGTTATTATTTCAACAATTCATATCTCAAAACGGTGCAAGCTATCAACCCCCCAGCTATGGCGGATATGCGGGGAGGAGATATTAGTTACCGGATTAGTGTATACAGCAGCCGATTTCACGAAACTTTACGCAATTGCGCAAGTCCACTTACCCCATAAGTTATTGCGCAAGTAATGGCGTAAGTGGACTTGCGCAATTGCGTAAAGTTTCGTGAAATCGGCTGCTGAACTTCCATTTTTGCCATTCCACAGGTGATAACAACGTCTGAAATTCATCACAAAATGTTCATTTAGCCCGATCACCTGGCGTTTGTAACAACAAACGTCATACCTCTAGTTTTTTTTTTCTTTTTCTTTTTTTTTTTCCACTCAAACGTTTCCAGAGCTTTTCTTCAAAACGGTTCAAGCTATCAACTTGAAACTTTGTAGGAACATCAACCCCAATGTGAAGGTGTGCATACAAGTGTGACGTCATTGTGACGTCATTGGGTATCAAATTACAACCCGAAAATGACTAAAATGTGCATGTTTTAAAATGCTTCCGTCTGGAAAACCACGTGACCCATGATTTTCGTATTTAGCAGGCTTATAGATAAGATCATGGCCTACGATATTCTTCGTGTGGGCATTTTCATCTGACCCTTCCTTCTGGGGTCAATCTGAGGTCAAAGTTCAACGAAAACGAAAATCGCAATTTTTGCACTTATTGAGCAACAATGCCCATCAAACCAAGCTGAATCTTTAAGTAACTAAGTACAGGCATAGGTCCTATGGCAGACTTTCACCAGCGTGTATAATATTATAATGGCATCAAGCGTGACGTCATCGTGACGTCATCAAGTATCAAATTACACCCCCCCAAAAAACAAAATATGCATATTTTAAAATGCTTCCGTCTTGAAAACCACGTGACCCAGGATCTTCGTATTTGGCAGGTTTACAGATGACATTCTGTGCTACAATTTTCTTTGTGTGGGCATTTTTATCTGACCCTTCCTTCTGGGGTCAATTGGAGGTCAAAGTTCAACGAAACTGAGAATCTCAGTTTTTACACTTACCAGCAACAATGCCCATCAAACCAAGCTGAATCGTTAGTAAATTAGATACAGACATAGGCCCTACGGCAGACTTTCACCAGAATGTACAGTATCACGATGGCATCAAGTGTGACGTAATCATGACGTCATCAGGTGTCAAATTACAAAAATTGAAAGGTTATTATTTCCAAAATTCATATCTCAAGAACCGTAATAGATACTTGAACAATTCTTTCACAACATGATAAGTCTAAATGAACTGAACAAATCATACGATGTCATGACCCCTGTGTGACGCCAACTTCCGGTCCAAACCGGAAGTTGTTCGAAAATGTGCATTTTGTAAGCGTTTTGAATGCAAATAGATTCAAAGTGGTAGTGAATTTGACCATATTTCTACGGAACGAAATGTTTCCACACATGTAGACTTTTTGACTATACCATTTGTGACGTCATCACATGGACGGTGGTTACGTAATGTGGTGTCAAAATACGCAAATTTGGAGCTGAATTGTTTTAAAATGCTGTATCTTGAGAACTACAGCAGATATGTGCATGATTCTTTCGCCACATTTAAGAACTTGATGTTTATCAAATTGTTGAACAATTTGTGCACAACATTGTGACGTCATGATATCGTCACAGGTGTCAAATTACAAAAATTCAAAGGTTATTATTTTTAAAATTCATATCTCAAGAACCGTAATAGATACTTGAACAATTCTTTCACAACATGATAAGTCTAAATGAACTGAACAAATCATACGATGTCATGACCCCTGTGTGACGCCTACTTCCGGTCCAAACCGGAAGAGGTTCGAAAATGTACACTTGTTTAGCACGTTGAATGCAAATAGAGCCAAAGTGGTAGGGAATTTGACCATAGTTCTACGGAACGAAATGTTTTCACACATGTGGACCTTTTGACTATACCATTGGTGACGTCATTACATGGACGGTGGTTACGTAATGTACGTCAAATTACGCAAATTTGGAGCTGAGATGTTTTAAAATGCTGTATCTTGAAAACTACAACAGATATTGGTATGATTCCTTCGCCACATTTAAGGACTTGATGTTCAACATATTGTTCAACAATTTGTGCACAAAATTGTGACGTCATGATGTCGTCACAGGTGTCACATTACAAGATTTCAAAGGTTATTATTTCAACAATTCATATCTCAAAACGGTGCAAGCTATCAACCCCCCAGCTATGGCGGATATGCAGGGAGGAGATATTAGTTACCGGATTAGTGTATACAGCAGCCATAAGCTATAGCGCAAGTAATGGCGTAAGTGGACTTGCGCAATTGCGTAAAGTTTCGTGAAATCGGCTGCTGAACTTCCATTTTTGCCATTCCACAGGTGATAACAACGTCTGAAATTCATCACAAATTGTTCATTTAGCCCGATCACCTGGCGTTTGTAACAACAAACGTCATACCTCTAGTTTATTCATAAGATTTTCCGGTCCAAATAATTCTGTGTCCAGTGTAGCAAAATCTGTTGCCGTAGGGGATAATGAATACTGCAAGGACATAGCAACGCGAGACCCAAAAGACATCGTATGCCTCCTTTATAGAAGAATTTCGAATTGTCATCCAAAATGGGGGCTCAGTGCTTTCTTTTGTGATAAAAGTTGCAAATGAAAAGACGCATGAGAATGGCTCAGCATCTAAAACGAGGCAGACAGTGCTAATGTGAAATTTGCCAGTAGGCAACAGAAATTGTATCATTGGGTTTTGTTACATTTATAGTATTGTACTCGTTGCGTTTTTAATGTTTACTATTTTTAGTGTAGCTTTGATTAAATATATTTCTTTCCCAGCCTGTGGCAAACCGTAACTGAAGGAAAAGCAAGCAATATGAAATGTTATATTTTTTTTTAAATCATGCTATTTGATTTGTAACTGAAAAGATCTTTGCAAACACAGAAACATTTGACAGAGAAATTTCACAATGGGTTCATGTTTACCTTAACCAAAACTGATTATTTTCACTACTATATGCATACAATCCTGCACCAAACCAATGACATTCCCGAGACACACTTCTAAGAAATAATTAAAAATAGATTAACTTGACTTTTCTACTCGAAAAAAATATGTAATGAAATAGGACAAACATTTTCAAAAGGGTTGGATTTCAGTGTAAAAAAATTAACAAAATAAAGAATTCTACTTTAAGGTAACATATTTTGCTACTGCTAACTTAAAATTGGCCAAGGATCACCTACTAATTTTGATATAATTAACTGAATGCTTGAAATCATACAATAATAATGTTTTGCACTCTGTTTTCAAAACAAAATCTTAATTATCACTTTTACTAAAATTATATTTGAAAGTATTAACGATTCTTGGCAAATTTTCATTTTTTATGTTGTTTTGGTATTCTATATCCCTGCTGTCGCCGCTGATCTCTGTACATTCGTCAAAGACACAGAATGCTAAGAGAATGCGAACATGCGTCACGGTATCTATTGAGCTTGTGTCTATTTGTATAGGGTAGGTCAACATCATTAGTTAACATGAGACAAATAATTTGCGGACGTACTAAAACGTTTAAGTGATTAGGAATCTTTGAGGAAATGTATGTTTATTTATCACTTACCGTGCGTTTTGGGAACAGAACCGCTACGCGGCGCTATACAATCTTTGGGCAGAACCCTTCGCAAAGTTGCCATTACCTATTTGGTAGTCGTACATTTGCGACGGCTTCATCAGCTGTTACGACGCGTCGCAACTTATTTCTTCGTGAAATCAACCCCTGGTGCTTAAGTTAGTTTTGACATGGTCTCTTCGGAACTATTGGTGCTCACTGCTCAGTCATTCAAGAAGATATTCTGGATTTTGTGTCACAAAAAGAGGACACGGTGACGAAATGGATAGTGGTTGTCGTTTTCCAAAATCCTCAATAGGCCTAATTAGCATTTTATTCTCGGTTCCCTTTTTAGGACACCCTGTATTTTGTTTAGGTCAAAGCACAATTTCTAAGGCATCTAACATTCTCACAATGTTTTCTTCTTGAATAGTTCACGCAATTGACATGATGATGGGATTCAGCAAGAGGACACTTTGAACTTTTGCTTGTACGCAATAATAGACGGTATAGTAGCCCGTTTTGGGGAAATTCATACTTCATACCGTACTCCAAACCAGAATTTGAAAGCATCGATCGGAATCCGTGATTTATGAAAGGTCATGCCAATAAAAGTGATCCTTGCAAGAGTTTTATGTAGTTTGAAGGATCAAACTTATACGGACGGGGCGAAGCTAAAACGGTGTTACGACCTATATAGGCAGGGTTTATTGGTGCTAACACATGTACCGATTGAACCACATATGCAATATCCATACTGTTCCAATAAACACATTACTTCTTTTCTTTTTTCCGTTTTTTTTAAATGGGGTTAATGAACTTCAATTCGCAGCCCGTAGGCTAAATTGCATACAAGTGTCTTCCACCTAAACATCAAAATACATATAGGTGGGTGGTGCCATTGTCAGCCAGAGACACCGGGGAATACACTAACTCTTCACGAAAGAATGCTCTGGGATCATTTAAGTGCGTTCAACAACACACTGGACCAACGGCTTTACATCCCTTCCGAAGGTTGGAGCAAGTGTGTTTAAGCACAGGTACCCAACCCGCAACCCCAAGTTTTCACCCGAGTGTTGCGAGTCAGCGACCTAAACCAATCGGCCAGGGTACCACACTTCTTTGAGTTGACAAGAAGAACAAAATCAAAGTGTTGATATATTAATGGCAACAAACAATACATGAATATATTTCTGTCCAAGATGGTATGTATACACTTTCTGCAAGAATATATAAACAAAGGCCCATTTACTAATACCAGGAACAACGGCATTACACAAGTCACGAATAGTGTTGATAAACGTGTAGATATTTCAGCGACATCGATGCAGTAATACTTAAATACTAACATGTTAAAAATCCATGCATGTTTTTTGTGTTGAGTAAATGAAACATTCAGTTGGTATAATTTCTATCACAAATGTAAAATGTTGCTTGTTTACCGTGGTTATGGATTAAAATGTTGGGTCGCTGTAAATAAAAGATGTAATGAGGGTTTGTTTTTAATTTTAGGTTCACATTTTCTTACCATTTACTCATCGCGAAAACCAGCGTGCATTTTAAAGGTTTTCAAAACCAATGATGCATCTATATCTATGCAGCCACTAAAATGTCTCCAGGATAGTTTACAGAAATTCTTCTTTAGATATGTTATGCCATTATGAATCCGGTTTTCTTACAAAGGATACATTAGGGCTTTTAGAAACGTGCTGACGAGTTCAAAATAAACACCTCAACAAAAGTGAGTTCCCCTCTAAATAATTGATTATATCTCCCAAAGTAAATTTCGGAATTACACGAAACTTGGTGTGAATGATTAGTGCAATGCATGGAACGCGTATTTAAAGTGGTGGGTCCATACCTTATGTCATGCATGAATAAACAGCATTTAAAGGTGAAATTGACACTTTTCAAAAATTACAAAATGCTGTCAACAATTCCCTAATTCTTTTCACACATGACAAGTACAGTTTTGGTCTTCAGTATCTTGTGGTGTTCGTGTACCGTGACTGCACTAAGCAGTTTAACTTAAGAAAATGCCACGCATGTCCATTTAAGACAGGGCCACTGCCATAGGCCTGCTAGAGACCCTTACATCTGTAAAACAAGTAGCCCGTAGGATGGGAGTCAGTCCAAATGCAATAAGAACATTGCGTTCAAAATTTGAATTGATTGGAGATGTCGCAGACTTACCAAGAACTGGTCGACCAAACGTTACTACCCATGCAGACGATCACTTTGTCACAATGCACGTCCACACAGGGCAAGAGTGGTCAATGAGCTTTTAGAGATTCAAGAAATTGACCGGATGATATGGCCAGCAAACTCCCCAGATCTCAATCCCATAGAACATTTGTGGGATCAACTGAAGCGGACATTTGATCGGAGAACTGATGATCAAACAACACTCCAGGACTTGATTCAGATGCTGCAGGAGTGGATTACCCGTCTCATCAACACAATAACATGCGTAATCGATGTCATCAGGTGTTACAAAATCACGGTGGTTACACAAGATACTGAGGACCAAAACTATACTTGTCATGTGTGAACAGAATTAAGGAATAATTTGTTGACTGCATTTTGCAATTTTTGAAAAGTGACCATTTCACCTTTAAATGCTGCTCATTCATGCATAACATTACGTATGGACCCACCACTTGAAATGCAAGTTCTATGCATTGCACTAATCATTCACACCAAGTTTCGTGTAATTCCGAAATTTACGTTGGGAGATATAGGCAATTATTTAGGGGGGGAACTTACTTTTGTTGAGGTGTTTATGTTGACCACCCAGAATAACACATTAATATAGAAACAGGTTATTATTTCATGTTTTATGTTTGGGCACAATAATGTTTTTATTTATAATTTTCGGAATACTGAAAAGGCGCGAAAGGAACGTCATATTTAGCGCCCGTTGATCAACATGATACAAAGTATCTCCTTATACCATGACGGTACCCTCACGGCTATCCGACCGCTCTACTGGCTTTGCTCTTCTTCGTAAATCGAATTAAATTAAAGCTAAACTGGCCTCGATCGCTGATGGGCATTTTCTTAACCCAAAGCAGCAATTATTCCTAACCTAAACTCGTTAGAAACCTGCAGTAGCAATCCGTGTCAACGCCTCGCCGAAAGCTTTAGAACCGCTCTCTTCTTTGGAACTATTTACTAAAAGTAGGCCTAAATCAATAAAATACTTCGAATGCAATTAGTTATACTCGCTAATTGGCGTCTTAAAGCTTTAAGTAAATAAAATACCCGAGATGTTGTACCGTTGGTGACTATAACATCTCTTTGTGTACAGTTATACAGACTGGCAATTGGAACATACTCATGATGCAGTAAATATAGCAGAATTTAATTTTTAATATTATTTTATACATTGTTAGCGAACGCAAAAGTCACAATTGTAGTACAGATTATTCACAAAGTACCTTTTTATTGTAAAATCGATTTTCACAGAGAATAAGACTTTTTTCATGTTTAGTCAAATTTTATCCTGCTTAATTAATTAAAACAAATGTGTTTCGTTAAAAGAAATTTGTCGGTGGCTATTTACTGGTATATAATACTAAGCATTTGTTCGATTAAAAATGTTGTTAGTTGGCAATTTCTTCCACAAAGGTACCGTTTTACACGGGAAAAAACTCATGTGTTGTTTGTTACCATTGCTATGAACACTTTTAGTTGGATTTTTCTTGTCAACTCTTGGGGTAAAAGTTTTGGTAACTGCAAATATTGTATTGGGGCCTTAAGCATGTTTGTTTTGTTGCGGTTTCTTTTGTGTAGATGTCTTTTTATTCCATTTCTAAGGAGCTAAAAGTTCACACACCAGAGTTCAGTGATTTAGCCGTTGCCAAAACAGCACGAATAGTGCAAGTGTTCGCCCGGTACTTCGAGCTCTCGGTCTATTCCTCGGGCATCCGCGGTAATCGAGACAAGGTTTATTGATAACGGTCATCATTTAGCCACAAGACAAAAAGCCAAAGGAGAACAAACAGACACCTGTAAAGGTGGTTGGATGGGGGCCAGGGAGCAGCGTGCTGAATGCCCCGATCTCGAGGCATCATTGGCCACGAATTATTGACATTGCGTTGGCTTGTGGCTGGAGGCTTAAGACTTCAACTCCTAGCCGTCACGATGGTTGATTTAGCTTTAAACGTGTTCCTTGTCATGTTTATGACTCAAGCATTAACTTTTTAATGAAATGGCCTTCTGAGCTCAAACAAAAAGCAAAAGACAGTATCAGACAACACGGCTATGTACCCTTTGTGTGAGTAATTACAGAAACAGAAACTTTGCCAGTGACATTTTGAAGAACGGGAGTTTTAAACGCTCAATCAAATAACGTAGGGTTTCTGAACCCCCTTCCCTTTTTTCCCCATGGGTATTGAGATTTGGATACCATATAATTTGTCATATTTTTCTCAATACCATTCTGAAATTTTGCGTTCTCAATCCGTATATTTTTAAGGATATCGTCAAAAAACCACCTATGTTTTGTAAACTAATTTATCCGGTTCCATAAAGCAGTACAGTGATTATACATGTGCCAACCTTTTCGCTTCCTCATCCAAATTCATTTGGAGATTGCATATTTTAGTTGATTCTTAGGTTAGAACCAAATCCATTTTCTGGGGAAATCTGAACAAGCTCCTTTAAATCTTCATTTTAAAAATAAATATCCAATGTAATCAATGGCTGGTTTATGGTTGAAAGTTTCATCTGCAAATAATAATTGGGCATTCAACCCTATAATAAACTTGTCTCCATCGAAACAATACAACAAAAACAAGCATTGAAAACGATTGATTCCAAGAATTAATTGCGCTGCAACTGCAAGTAAAAGTTATCTTTGCTCCCAAAATTCTAAGATGCTTCGATAAATGACACTTTAGCTTCAGAGTAAAACTACTAACATTTTGGTGACGCCGAACGGTCATATTAATTTCAATGTGACGCAGTCCCGTTCGTCAGAAATAGACAAAGTCGTCCCAATTCCTTCACTGAAACTACCACACTGCAGCCGATCGCATGTACTAATTAAATTAACCAGTCGCTAACTGGTTTAAGTCTCTCGTGCGCAGCACTCGTCACCACGGACGCGTCCTGTTGCTGTTAAGGTGACAAAATGCACCAATATTGTCCGAGGGCATTTATTCTTCCATATAAATTACTTAAGTTTCTTGGTGTTTCATTATAGGCCTATATCATTTTATGTTTTATCGTTTAATAGGCAAAACCTTTCAACAAAATGAAGTGCCATACATCACAAGTTCATCTGATTGATCGATTTAAGTGGAAGTTGTCCAAATGGCTTTGTAGAAGATTAATAACATAATTAAACTTCCTGGCGTAAGTATAAAGAACACAAAAGACAGATGTTTTGTCGTGCCAAACGAAAAAACAATATAGTTTTACAGGAAATAAAAATCGCGTCTTCGCAGCTTGCACTTAAAATGTCAAGACAAGCCACAGGAAGGGACGAGAAATCGACCAATTAGATCGTCGGATTTTGGTACCGTGGCGCAGCTAGTGTCTGGCCGAGTCGGTTCTAAGTCTTCGATTAGAGGAGAGAAAATTGAGTGAGGCGATGGAAGACGTACGTATATAGCGAGTCGCCAAGACACGGCTGAAGTCACAAGGCACAATCGTTGCACCGAGGACACTTCGATCAAGGATTTCTGCAAACTAGGTCAGGTTGGGGGAGAAGTTGTGCTTCACTATAAGGCTGCAGTACGGTTGGCATGGAGAGAACAGGTAATGGAACCAGTTCAATATTTTGTGCATTTCGTGTTCAATATTTTGTATTTTGTGGCCTTTTTAGGTGTTTTAAATGTGTGCATGTTGTAAACTCCTGCACAATGGGTGGGTTTCCCCGTGTCAATGGGTTTCCCCGGCTGGTATATATTCTCAAATAACGGGTAAAGGATTTATCACTCGTAAATGTTTCTTGAGTAGATTACAACTATTTGGAGGTTGTCATATTCAGGAAAATAGGTGTTGAACATTATTGGATTCTTTCCAAGATTTGTTTTTACTTTTAACCACGGTCCAGTTCACATGCCAAACCGAACACACAGTCGTATAGCATTACGAATGCGGACAATCCTTTGTGTTTCCCTTTGTTCCTGTACTCTACCTCTATCCCGTAGAGAAGGCACATGAACGTACGATCGAGGACCGACTCAAACAAAATACAACGCTCGAGGACATGAAAGGATCTTTTGTTATCCTTTTGTCTGTCTGTCCTCGGTCGTAATATAATACAAGAGCACAGACGTTTATGGGTGCCATGTGATCATTGTACGTGCGTTTGTGTGCAAATGATCCTAATTACATTGTAAATACACGACAGAGAGTCTCTTTTTATGTCCTTAATCAAGCCATTTTGGCATATTTTATACTTGATGTACAACGACGATTTGTGGTATCCTTTTCATTGCAGTAATTTATGGTGTCTTGCTATTACTACTAATAGCGATCACATGTTACGGCCAGAGACCAGACCTCATTATACGATATGGCAAATCCTATCCAGCTAGACCAAGACCCATCCCCAAATCACCATTCTACACCAAACGAAATGAGGTCCTTCCACATGGTAATAACGAGTTCTCGCGAGATTTCCTGAGAGATGTCGAGACCAACGCAGGGCAAGCAGTCCATGAAGGTATGTGACCCTACCAATATAGACTTTTTTTTTTTTTAACATTCATTCATCACAAAAAACATAAATATTAACTGCATCTATGTGACTTAATTTTTTTCTCGTTATGTAATGCTGTTGTTTTTGAAATTCGTAAAATAAAATGATACAACGTGCCTTTAAAGCTACATTTTGACCATGCGTAACCTGAGACTAATTTCCTATACATCCGCCAATACCTTGGGGCTTTATGCGGATGAATTGTGTTGATGGCAAATCATCTTATCTTACGCTACGCGTGAGGCAGCCCGTTGTGTCTGACTGTCAAGATGCTGGAAGAATTGTCTTGGAAGAAATCATTTTTCATTCATTTCATCAAATCATTTAAAGTGGAATAAATGGTGGGGTGTTTCAAAATATTTTGAAAAACAACTAATAAACTCTCTAAACTTGGAGTTAAAATACTGAAATGGGGCTCAAATATTGCACTGTCAACTAATATACATAATACAACATATGTACATTTTAAACAAAACTTACAGTTTATGTACTGATATGTCCGGATGTATGCGGGAAACGTGTCTATTTTGTCTGTATACGAGTATAAAAATCGAGCACAACTGTTTCATAAATGTTTACATTCTAATGTACAGTTTCATAAAACTGTTGTATAGAACGTCCTTGCAATCAATACACTTCTAAAGTGTTTTCAACTTGATATTAATGAAATTACTCGGCTTAGCCGTAGTTACTTGTGCAGTCGTTTATTTTCAACCCAAATTTTCGCCACTACTTCGAGGCCTTATGTGGTATACCGCCGGTGGTATACCTCTAATGCAGCCGCGGAGTAGAGGCGAAAAAATAAGAGTTTTTGGGTGGAACGAAAGAGATCACAAAGGGTTACGTCTATGATGAACAATTTCATTAACTGTTGAAGAAAAGAAAAATGATGACATGCGGCAAATATTTAAAGATCGGTTGTTTTAAAGGAGCGTGTTCAGATTTTTCCAGAAAATGGATTTCGTTCTAACCTAACAATATGAAATACCTCCTCAAACTGTGTAAGCAAAAAGGTTGGTGTAATTACTGCACTGCTTTGGAACCGGATAAATTAGTTTACAAAACATCGGTGTTTTTTTACGATACCCTTGATGGAAGCGGAGCACGAAATTTCATGGAGTGTGGGGGGGGGGGGGGGGGGGGGGGTGGTTGGTTAAAAAATGTGATCTGGTCACACTCCTTCAATGGATATAACATTGATGCAAGTGCGCTAATTATAGGGTCAAACCTAAAATTGTCCATTGTTTTCTTTCATGGTTGGTTAAAAATGTGATCTGGTCACACTCCTTCAATGGATATAACATTGATGCAAGTGCGCTAATTATAGGGTCAAACCTAAAATTGTCCATTGTTTTCTTTCATGCGGTACGTCACCATGACTCAAACGTGCATATTTAAAGCTGACCGATGATTGAACAAAATTTGAAAAGACAAAGTCAGCAAATATTTGCTGACATGTCAGCAAATATCTTCCGAACTTGTGCTAAATTCGAGTGATTATATCTGTTGCTTGAACTGTAATGCTGAACTATACTACGAAAGCTTGAACGTTTGCTTGTTTGTCAATTGAAAATCCACATAATTTTAATGTGTTGTTTTTAGGAAGCAAAGGTATTCTTCACACGTCCACAAAAGCTAAGATCTTAAAACAAACACTAGACAACCGCTGGAAAAATACAAGGGCTCTTTTGAAAACGAAGCCATTTTTGTGATGACCTCGTGCCTTGCTTCACACTGTAGCGACTGTTTTCTGTTATTCCAACGACTCACGTTGGAATTTCGAGGGTGATTCTAACGACATTTGAAGTGTCATTATCTAAATGGCCAATTCTGTCCACATTTCCCCCGCGGACATTCACTCAACTGAATCGTGTTTCTTCTGCAAACTTTCCCGGGTAAACGGCGCATATTGCGCTAGTGGTAACACTCGCGATCGTTGTGTATTTCAAGCGATCCCCTAACTACTCGATGAAACAATCGTTGGCTTAGAAAAACAGACAGAAATATCAATAATTCAGTTAGTGGGAGGAGTGCACATAGGTTTGCTGTCAGCGAGATTGATTCTGCATACGGCTCTTTCAATTCTCTGGGGTGACTTATATTTTGCTCTCGTTTACAAAGGGAAATTATCTCGCATCCACGGGAGAACTTCTGGGAAAAGGGAAAAGTGCAGACTTACTGTTGGTCATTCATTAAATTAACACATACAGGAATAACGCTGTCCCGTACGTCGCCCGTACAAAGAAACACACAAAATGACATTAATACAGGATAGCCAAAAGTAGGCCTAAAAACTATACATTTGTTACAACAGACAGTGTTTCAGTAACCAACAGTTAACACAACCAACCGAGAATGTAACCAAAATTGACCCTTTAATGCAGTCTATAAATGCTGCTATAAACTATGTTACTGTGATGACGTCATTAGGTATTCCTAAGACGTGTTTAATATATAGTGAGGCATTTCTGTCGGTCCTTTGGGATTTAAGATATTCTTGTCCCTTGGTATTTGCAATGTGAAGTATGTTTTTACACCTATATAAAGTGGCCACCACACCTTGGCCACGGTGCTTGTTACGTTAGATGTGGTGGTGCACCATTATGCATTGTGGACCTAGCCGGCAACGGTAGTGCTGCCTACAGTTAAAATGGTTATGTGCCCGACTGTCTTTACTGCTTGTACACTGCTCACAAAAAGTCAGGGATATTGGTATGTTGTCAATTTTCAAATAACTGCTGTTTTCACCCATTCCTGTGACAAGGTGTGTCTTTTATTCATATACAAAATAATTCAAGGGAATGAGACAGTTCTTGAAATGCGGTAAGTCAATGTGACCTGGCTTCACGGACAAACGCACATAATATCCCTTTGCTGGAAAAATTTTACTTATTCTGAATTAAAATGCAATATTAATATCATGGTGAAGGTCGATTTTCAGAAAATTCCCCGACTTGACGTCAGGTGTTAAGTTGGATTCAATATTACAGCGAAACTGGAATTACTGGAGCAAACAGCAATTTATAAATCAAATATTCATATCTAAGGTGCAACAAAACACTTGCTAATTAACCGACAGCCAATAACCGTACGTGCATTATTGAATTTTACAGAGAAATTGATTTAAAAATTCAGCGTGTATAGCTCGGTACCCGGTATATAGACTCATGGGCATGCAGCAATAAAGACTGTTATGCACAGAGATAAACCACATTGGTATAGTTGTAACATGAACGAACATTGTTGTCTTGTTGAATTAATAAGCCTAATTTGTTGATTCATATAGTTACGATAAACAAGCCGTTATAAGCAATTTGTATAGCCAATAGTGCAGATAATATTAGAAAATATACCGGTAAGAAATAAGTTACACTATATAGATGAACCACTTACATTTTTTTTCGTACGATCTTCCAAATACAGGATATATCCCAAAAGTATGCAAAACAAATGTAGATAAAATGACTATTGTATTATTTAGAAAATTGGCTTGTACATATTGGTGGCCAAAAATGTCATGATCTCGTTATTAAACGTCGTGATCATACTGGTCGTTTCGCGAATGAATGAACAGGGGCTATAGTTTTAAACAAAATTGAAATTAAAATCGCATGTACGTGAAAAACGGATCAAGGAGCATGATCATGAGAGGTAAATTTGACAAGTCCTTTCTTTGATATCAGTGCTATGTACATAACCCATCAGTCCTCCACGAGAAAACAATTTCTCGGCACACAGATTTGGCATGCACTTAGTTTAAGAGCAAATGCACGCCTGATCACTGCTCTGTTCTGTCTGAGAAGGGTGGCTTTGGTTCTTATTCGTGTATTCTTGTCATGAATTAACGAATTAATCCAAATACCTTGGACTTTGGGCGGGTTTTTTTGTTGTTGGGTTTTTGTTTGGTGCAGCCATGGCAAGAAACAGCCATCTTGACTGATGGCCATTCGCGCATGCGGACTGCACACTTGCCGTTCGCGTAACGAACTAACTATAACGACAACTGTACGCTCGAACGCAACCCAAATGTCCCCGCACGGAAAATGTTAGATCTAGTGATCTTGGGGGACATTCCAGCACAGGCCATTTCACAAGATCATCAGACCTAAAAACCACCGGACATTTAGTGGCCATTTAGTGAAATTATCACAAATTCTCAAGTTCTGCGCTAACCCTATTATGCAACGATCCTCAACAGAAACTAGAATCAGTGTGGCGAAGTCGGAACATTTATTCATTGGTCGCACTACAAACGGCAATTAATGGCGCCAAATGCACAACTTTCTCACAATTTGTACAATCACTGAATAATTCACGATGATAAACTACACACCGCAAGCAACAGTTACTGTTGACTTTCTGGTCTATTTAGATGCACTTTAGCAGGTCAATTATTCCTATTAGGCCCAGGAACCAGCCACAGATGCGTAGAACTATCCCACGTCAGAAGCATGGCTCTTCCGTGTCATCGAATTGCATACTTACGTCAGGAATATATATCAAGTGACATTATTTTTGGTTTTGGTCCTAGTGCATGTTAAGGTAATTTCTGTATTTACACGTCGGTTCTCAATAAATACTAAATGATACAACATGTACTAATTGGGGGAGGGGAACCTTGTGCAAGTTTGAACTGCGTGCAGTATCTTAAAGAAGCTTGTACAGACTTTTCAAAAAAATGGATTTCGTTCTAACCTAACAATCATGTAAAATGCCTCCCCAAAATATTATCAAAGGGAAGAAATTTAAATTTGCAAACTCTAATTTGGATGTGGAAGCAAAAAGGTTGATGTATGAGTGCACTGCTTTGTGTAACCGGATAAATTATTTTACAAAATATCGGTGGTTTTTGAAGATTTTCTTGAAAATATACCGATTGAGAGCATGATATTTCAGAATGGTAATGGAAAAATGTGACAAATGATATGGTATCAACTTCCATGGGGAGAAATGGTGGAGGGGAGAGGTGCGTTAAAAAATATGATCTGAACACTCTCCTTACACAATGTGCCACGATTGCCTTTTAATATACGGATTTGAGCAAGGTTATATCTATTTATAAACTTCATTAAATACTTCCAATGTAAAAGATACTTCGTATTTTGGTGCAAAAAGGAATAACATATATTTTTATCCCAAATCATTAAGTATTAAGTTCCATATGATGGTGTATAATCATACCTTGCAATATCTACTGCAGCCATGGACAATGTTCATACGAAAAGAAGGATTTATGTTTTTTCTTACGGCTGCAAAATTGTATCTCAAGAAAACTATATTAGTTAGATATCACTGCTTTTGTGTGGCCTAAGGTTCCAAACGGTATCTTCTTTTGCAGTGATCTCTGTCACTTTCTGGTAAATACTGTTTGCAAAGTAAGCCTGTAAGTCGACATGCTATAGATTTGCCAATTTCTGCAAATTTTTGATTATGGTTTCTCCACATAGGCCTACATGTATGTCTTGGATTTAAAGGCCCTGGTATTACGAATACCAGGAACAACAGCAAAACATAACTAAATAATAATGTTGATAAACTGCCTCATAACAAATTCAGCCACGTAGATGCAGTAATACTTCGGAAAACCTTAACAATCTATGCATGGTTTCTGTGTTGAGTGAATGGTTCAAACAAACACCTTCAGTTGGCAATTTCTCCCACAAAGGTATTTTACACGGGGGAAAAATCATGTGGTGTTTGTTACCATTACTGTCAACTAAACACTATTCAGTCCGGCTTTTCTTGTCAACTCATGAAGTAAAATGTTTGGTCCCTGCAGATGATGTATTGGGACTTTAACATCCGGAACCATTCCTTAAATAAAATTAAATTCCATGTCTTACTAAAATTCACTTTCCCACAGATATTGGATATCAAATTCAAGATCAATGTAAATTTATTTGAAATAATAAGGTCACGGATTGTTAGAAAATCTCGAAAGAAGTCAAATACACGTACGTCCCCAAATCCCTTTATGTCAGCCTTTTCATAAAATGACACATAACCACTGGCAAAGGACGTAATTGACGCAATTTGCGTTTTGCATGCTGTCCTTGGCAGGAAGTTACATTGGGATGTACATGTTAGTGTGCAAACAGACTAACTCCTTAAAGCTGTATACCCAAGCTTTAGGGAAAGGCCTTTATGCGTTTAAGTGAGTAGTCTGTGCTACTTTGTACAGTTGTGGGCGGAACCAGTCCGCGCTAATAACCTTCTCACGTGATAGTAATGACGGACAGTCATATGCAAATTTTGTATCACATTGTCGCTACCATAGTAACACATTGTGTTCATCCTATCATCTGTACAATGCAGTGCGTGCTCGCTGTACCTATACATTCGCACGCGAACTACTTGTTCAAATAGTAATTAATAAATCACGAGCGCATCTAATCTCGATCGCTGATTGGCTTCCCCGACTTTTCGGTGGAATATTGTCTCAAAACAAAGCAGCCACAGAAAAAATGTTCAAGACTTTTTCGAAGTCTGGTCAATAGCGTAAGAATCGATACCAACGTCGAAACAATCACACAGCAGAATCGAATACCGCGCAGACGGTGCGCTACGAGAACAAACAAACGACAAAGGTCTTGGAGCCAAGACTATAAAGGCAGTACAGAGGCAACGTGTCAAATCAACTGCGTAATGGCGTATAGGTCTATAAGGCCGAATACTGTATAAATGCTACAAGAAGGGAATACAGTCAAACATCGTTAATAAAAAGTTATTAGGACTTTGCAGATTACCTTATTATAACAGGAATCTTGTAGTAAAAAAAAGAACAATTAGCTGTATCAAAAATTGCCATTTTTCCTTGTTCCTTGAGGACATATGCATGGTTGCACATTTTATCCTCACATTGTTGACCAATTTAAATGTCAGTCATTGTCCTACAAGATGGCAGCTATTCAATACGGTCTATTAGCAGAAAATGTATTAACAGTGTTCTTATTCTTGAGGTTCGAAAAGAAGGAATAACGTCTATGTCCATAATAGATTGTATAGAAAACAGAGGAAACGAAGGAAGTTAAAGGCCATTTAAATTTCTTTCTGACCGATTGCATATATCACATTAAAATTCATAACACAATCAAATCTTTGCCACATTTTGAGAAACAAATGCCACTTTTATGAGCCTCTGAGTGAAAAACTGTCCAGTAGAGCAATACAAAAATCAAGGCGTTTGCAACAAGTGCATGCAAAGAGTAGGTATGGCAATTTTTGGTGGGAAAAAAATGCTTGACATCGATTCACAGTCATCAAAACCCCATAGTTTGAGACCTCAAAAGTTACTTAAGGCAGAATTTCAATTTTTCAATTTTCTCGAATAATGCACCTGGGTACCCCAACTTTCAGCAACTGTCACAGGTTTTCCTACGAGAGTTGACTTTCAACTTTTTGAGTGGTCTTAGTAGACACCTTCACTTACACATTGGTGAAGAAATTTATTGGTAAGGAATTAGTTTCCAGATTGGCTAGATATCGGATAATATTCCCTGATTATGATGGTATAAATATGAACACAGTCGGCTTAAAAATATGCATTTCTGTGCTCAGGGGAAATTTCACCTTGAAAAAATAGATTTAAATATAATTGATTTATTGGCCCTGAGCAAAGAGAATATTGGGGCGTCGTGAAATGGGCACCTCTTTCCGCGCCGTTGGGATACATTTTGCCACATAGTGTAACTAAACTCTGATACCTAGGAATGTATTCATTTTTTAAAAGAATCATATCCACGCACAAAGGAGAATTATAAGTAAAATGAATGTGATTCAAGTTACAGATCGCATATAAAGCCGGCTTCTCACTGTGCGAATTTTTATACGAATTTCCCACGATTAGGATTTGTTGAGATTATCTGGGATTGTCTATATAGATAGTCTCGCGTATTTCGGGCATTAGGAGGTTTAAATGCACGTAAAACGCTAACGTGAACTCGAAGTGGCTTGAGAACTGGTCATATCTTTAGAATGTCTCAGAACCCAGGTTCGAATTTTGGTCACGGCAAAAGTATTATTTTGTCCTGAAAGTCACACTTGTAGATTTTTGTTTTCGTCTGTTCTATAAGATTTCTCCAAAGCAACATGCAAGTGCTCAAAACATTTCGCGTTTACGTTCGCGTGAAAATTCGCAACAAAAATTCCATATAGTTGGAAGCCGGCTTAATATAAATGTGACGTTCGTGTGGCATAGGTAATGCACCCATCAATTGTCCCCCCCCCCCCCCCCCCCCCCCCTCGCCACCCACCCCTTAGGCGGGGATTTTGTCACGATTTTCATGCCCCAGGGTGGGGATTTTGACGCATATAAATAAAATGTTCAGCGCACCTGGGGGGAAACATGCATGTTTTTTTTCCCAGGGTTGGGAATTTTGTCACCCAAATTTTGCCCCAGGGGTGGGGAATTTGTCACTCAAAAAGTGACAATCCCCACCTCTTAGGTGGGGACACCCCGGGGGGAGGGGGGGGGGGGGGGGGACAATAATTGATAGGTGTATAAATGGAAGAACACAACGAATGCTTGAAGACACATTACATGATTAGAGAGCTTTAAAAAAAATTAAAAAAAACAACCAATTTAAGTGCAGTAATAGAAATACCTCAAAAATCCATGCATGGTTTTTGTGTTAATTGAATGTATGGTAAAAATGTCTCCCACAACGGTGCATTTTACACGGGAAAAATATCATGTGGCGTTTGTTACCATGCTATCAACACTTTTAGTCAGGTTTTTCTTGTCAACTACTTTAGGTCACTGCAAATGATGTAGCTTTAAATAATTACACGTTTTTAAATATGTATCTATGTGCCACATGGACACCAATGTGAATTGTGACCCAATTTCGTGGAATGACCCACTTACATTAGTTATATACCAAAAAGGTAAACATTTAGGATTTTTCTTTATCGGCCCGTAGAGACGAAACGGGAAAATTATGATGTTAATATAGCCTTGAGACTATGCATATATTTGTCTTATGCCAGCAAAAAATTATGCAGTTAATGGTGATACACATTTTAAATGGGTATATCTTTGCCAATTAGCTAAATGGCATGTTGAATGAAAAAAAGAGATATTGACATAAAGCAGATAATGAAAGACATTATAATTATACGAAAGAGATGTACCGAAATCTTTTAAAACATTCTTTATACCGAACATTTTAAATTTTATATTAGTTTAAGGATCTCACTTGTTTAAATAATCTTCTTATGTTTTAACTTAAAAGACAATGCAATATACATGTAGATTTTCCACTAAAGCATAATACTATTTTGAAAGTTACACAAACACAACATTTTCAAAAAGGAGCTTTTACCTGCCTGTTCTACGAAAACAAGAATTTTGTCAAAGCAAAACAAGCATTCGTCCAAAAGCAAAATCCAATCTAGCTACTGATTTAAGAAGGGATCTTTGTTTTCTCAGGGGGTTAGAAAGTGCACTAGCCGTAGTGTTTCTAAACGATTTCTTCACGCAGGAAAGCTACTGTGGGTGTTCTTTTTGCGTTCTGGTTGGTGAAAAATTCCTAGGCGAAAAGGTTGACGGTGAAACGTAGCATAAAATCGCTCACGCACGCAGGACCTATTTCCCCCCCGAATCGGTCACAACTCCACCAAGACTCGGTCATAATAAATATTGAGCTTGCTACTGCCCAAATCACGGCTTTTGTCAAAGGGAAATACGCACTTCATAAGCTCTTGATGGTAAATTAAGGCTCGTTTTCTGAGGGTAGAGTGTTTATATTCCAATCACCCGTATGATCTGGTCATTTGATGGACACTGCACGCATCTTAATTCGTTCAGCCACTTCTGCAAAACAATGTCCACTTCAGAACGTAAAAGGAAGAGGAAACGGTCTTCGGGAAAGGTTTCCTGCACCATATTCTCTCTGGGCATCACTGACTCTAATTTTTAACCCTGATGCAAGAAGATAAATGGAACTGTATCGAACTGACCTGATATGCTGTGAACGGCCGGGAGTAATTTTAATCAGAATAAGGTACATGTAGATTGTAAATTGAAAAATTGAAACTTTGGTGAGTATGGGCAGAACTCACATTTAGATTTGAAAACAGTTATTGTTTCAGAGATTCACGAGTACCTTCTGTCTTGAAAACGGACGTTTGGTGGTAAATCCTGCCTCAATATGATAAAATTAATATCGCCGTTGATTGTTCATCCATATCAAGGTTTTCTTTGAAAACACGTAGGATTTTTTTCAACGGACGTTTGCTGGTAAATCTTGCCTCAATATGATAAAATTAATATCGCCGTTGATTGTTTATCCATATCAAGGTTTTCTTTGAAAACACGTATGATTTGTATAATGTTCCATAGATATGTGGCATGATGTATGTAGTCTCAAGTGGCGAAATTCGTGGTAGTTTTTCCCTCACTGGAAAATGAACTGCAACGGAGAGGGTTTTTTCCTTGGGTTTTCAACCGAGACTGTATAGATTTACATTCTCAATGGAAAACCCAAGGAAAAACCCTCGTTGCTGCAGTTTATTTTTTTTAAACTACCACGAAATTCGCCACTTGAGACTACATGCACTTAAGCGGGCCTCCCACTGTGCGATTTTGGCACGATTTAGGTACGATTAGCTACGAATTGGTTACGATTGTGTATACTCTATACACAATCGTAACCAAATCGTAGCTAATCGTAGGAAATTCGTGGCAAAAATCGCACAGTGGGGGGCCCGCTTAAGAGGGCCTCCCACTGTGCGATTTTTTGCCACGAATTCCCAACGATAAGGTACGATTTGGTGAGATTACCATAGACTGTCTATAGACTCTATACACAATCGTACCAAATCGTAGCTAATCGAATTGAAACTTTGGTGAGTATGGGCAGAACTCACATACTGTATTAGATTTGAGAACAGTTATTGTTTCGGAGATTCACGAGTACCTTCTGTCTTGAAATCTGACGTACGAATGCTGGAAAACTATTAAGTTTGGAAGAATATTTTTAACCAATATAGCCTCTAGTTTACGTTTTATCTTTAAAAAAACATAAAAACTACAAAAAAAACTATCGTAAAATTGCTGTTGTTCGCTTCGAGTGTTGTCCCCCTACCCCCACCCCCACCATGCACTTTTTTTCTAATATGAACAACAAATGAATTCAAAAGGTTTGCAAAAATTATTTTGACTGTTAACACTACATGTATTAAAATAACATAAAAGTGAAAAATAGATAAAATTGGCAATTTCACCGTTACGGATGTTACACTTTCATGCTATATATTTGCATGCAACTTTCAATTGACAAACAAACTTACATGTAGTTAAAGGAAGAATTTATTTTCTCTCATAGTATACACCTAACTGTTATACAGTGACTTTGTTTTGGGATAACTGCATGGTTAATTTATAGCTATGCATTGGAAACGAGTGTTACGGACGTTAGGCTACACATTCTGGTATGACTTGTTGACATTTGGAACATGTTTTTATTATTAACTGTGCTGAAGTTGGCTTAACTTTAATAGAACATGAATAGCAATTTTGAAAAAGGCAAACTTCCTTTTCTTAAATTGCCCAATAACCTTAATTAATGTTGTTACGGACGTTACATACGTGTTTGAAAATAAAGAGAGATCGCGCTTTCATTAAAAAAAAAATTGTACTAAGCTGTTTGTGTATGCATGATCTTGAACAACAGCTTACTAAATGGCATGTTTAGGTATCCCCTCCCCTGAAATAGTGGAGAAAAAAATTGTGCAATCAATTTGCAATTTTGGCATTCATGTCCACTTTGCGGTGGAATTGCCCAAATACATTTGTATCTTAAGAACCAGACATTTATTTTCAAAGACAGGTTTGAATATAGCTGTGAGCAACGGGAGAACCAGTACATGTATATCCTTGTGTTTGTGATCAAATGGCGCGAATTGAAGTAAAGACAATGTGTTTGTCGTGCGACTTGATCACGTTTACACAGCTTGTACGTGATCAATGGGCTGAAGGCGTTTAGTGCTTTGAGTCCTGTTGGTTTTGTGGTGCCACTACGCTTGTATAAAGGCGTGGATAGTACTTGACTGTTTGATACGACAATTTATTACACGTTGGAGCAATCGCTCACCGTTAATGATATTCCACACTCGGCAATTGAGCTACCTGCAATTTGTCAGCGCAGCCCTGGTCACGTTGGCACCGTTTTACTGATTTCTATAAACTCTGTAACTCATCTGTATATAGGCCCTACCCTTTATTTCTACCGAAAAGAATGAACCAGCTTTACATCAGTTGCAGATGAAACCTTTTTTTACGAATTCCAGGAACAACAGCATTACATAACTAAGAAATAATGTTGATAAACTGCCTTGTAGAAATTTCAGCCACAGACTAGAGATGCAGTAATACTGTAGAAAACCTTTAAAATGCATGCATGGTTTTTGTGTTGAATGAATGGTAAAAAAAAAGACCGTTTGCAGACGATTTGTTTAAGTACCTTCAGTTGGCAATTGACACGGTGAAAACAACGTGTTGGCTACCATAATTGCTTCAACACTTAGTCGGGCTGTTCTTGTCAACTCCTAAAGTAAAATGTTGGGTCACTGCAAATTACGTATTGGCTTTAACTTTTGAAAGTAATTTCCTCGTTGATTTGTGTTCTTTGTTCTCATATATTTTTCTCTCATAGATGAAGATTTGGTGGAGTCGCCGTTTGCTTTGGATCCTTTTTCTGCCTGGAGGTCACAGAGACAACGGATGACAAGACCCAGGTTCCTCCGGGATTGATAGTGACTCGTGTGAACAAGATTAAGTTTCCCCTGCATTCAGGTTTGATTGGTAGATTTTAAGTTGGCAAATTGTGCGACTGGAGCGACGTTTGTTCTTTATCATGATTGTGTTAATTATCCGTTGGAATTGTAATGAGATAAAGGACCATGTTATGCACGACCAATTTACACCACCAAATAATTTGACCTTTGCTGTAAATTAAAAAAGTATACACAAGAAACAAAAGACATTGTGCCGAACGAGTGCAACACGTACAATATTGTTATACAAAGAAAACAAATAATTATAACCCATTGAAAAGCAGATACGATCTTTAAAAGGATTGCTTCATGAGCGCCGCCATTTTGTCCGAAACTACGCAAAGAATGACGTGTCTGTGTACACAATTTTTTCGTGTGCTGCCATATGAATGTACGAAGGATTTCTACGCCATTCATTGATTAGTTCTCGGACAAAATGGCGCCCGTAAGTATAAGGCATCGCTTCAATTGCCGTTCTTTATGAAGTTCGTATATGCTTTTAAATAGGTCATATTTCTTGTTCTTTGCATAATAACAATGTATGAGTTATACTTATTTGGTAGGGTGTTTTTGTTTCTTGGGTATGGTATATATACTTCTCCTTTAATCGTAAGGCATATGTTTAAGTAACTAGTGTTAATCTCCCTCGATAAACCGGCAAGCTAGACGCATTTTAGGCGAAATTACAACTGTAAATTCATCATTTTAACTTGAAATTGATATTTGCTGATTTGTGCCGCAATCTTTATAACTTTGTGAGAAAGCCTCCCGGAATTTAAGACATACAGTCCGTGCGTTTTGGGTGTTATTCGCTTTTAAATGAGACATCAACGAAAAAATCGATCAACGTTTAGTTATCGAACAATTACTGTCAATATTTCGAATTATTGGCGGTCCGCCAATAATTCAAGGCGTAGACTTGCCCAAGTCTGACCTTCCGTGCTCGGTCTGCAACGCGCAGGGCATAGTGCCTTCCGGACCGGGTTGCCTGTCAAATCTCTTTTTAGATTTCAGTCCAGAAGGCGCGCTGTAAGCACCGCACCACAGGCCAAAGGGAAGTCAGACCTTGGCAAGTCTGGGCAAGTCTGGGCAAGTCTAGGCAAGGCGCAAAAATGCCGTATTAAAACGGCGTTTTCACAGGGTACGTTGCCGATGTCTAAAATACAAAGTATGATGTTTTGTCGTTAAAATAAAGTAAATGCTTTAAAACTTCGTTCGGAGGAAAAAAAAATCAAATTTGCTGAGAACCACGGACTGTATATCTTTAAAGAACCAACATGCCTAGTACATTCTGGACACAACTTGACACACCGGTGTGCATTATGTAGTTCCGTAGTTACAAAATGTATTCATGTACATGTACTTTTGTTTCGTCATCGCTGCCATATCTTAAAATAAAGCATACAAAATAAAATGAAGTGTGCTGAAATCCTAACTCAGCCTGCAGCGACAAGTTCAAGTAAAATATTTTCATTTTGTAATAATTGTGTCATGGACGTGCACTCCAAGACGATTTTTGTTTCACCCCATACCGTGACAATGTCAAGGACGAGGGGATTTGAAAAACCTTCTAAATTTAAGAACAATGCGTATTGAGTAGTACGTAATTCCATCAAGGAACGTTGCAGTCCCAACGTAAAAATAGCTTTTAATATTCAAGGTGAAGTCGCCAAAACAAACCCCGTGGCATTGCAATTATCTTTCCATAAATAGCATGGATAAACGTTTTATTTACCATCCGTGACGTTCGTTAAACTGACCACAAGTCACGGCAAAATGATAACAAATGCCATACTTCGGAGAAATTCTTTTCAATCTTGCACGTCGAGCAGCCGCATATTCCATTTATCGATATTCACAGTTAAAGCCAAAAGTATACTTAAACCCGTGTCAATACGTTTACCTAGTAATATTTAGAGACTCAATTTGCTCTTGAAAAATCAATATTTTGTGTGTGTCTGCATCATTTTGGTAAAGTGTTCATGTGATAGAACATTATACATCATGGGGAGGTTTTGTATTTGTGCTTTGTTTGATAAGTCATCTTCGGGGTCACAGTGACACACACCACTGTTACGGTACTGCAGAGAGATTCAATTCAATTCAATTCAATTCAATTCACTTTATTCCCATACTGTGTACACATACATTTAAATGCATAATTTTACAGCGATTTAGAATAATATACGTGTATGGAGGGATCCCATAAAAAGCAAAGCTTGTCTGGTCATGATAACATTTTTGTGCCATAATTTTACACTAACCCAATATTTTACACTAACCCAATTTGGTGGCATGTTCGTTGATCTTTTTCACTGCACAACCAGGCGCTTTCACAGGCTTCTTGCAAAACTCAAGTGAGATGTCTGGAGATTGTTCACATTATTTTAGGCCTATGGCACGGGATCATTTGTTTAGTTCTATCCACAGATTATGTGACAACAATGGCTTGTCAGAAAAAAATACATTGTATTTCAGAATGTTTTGAAGCAGCACAGTAACATTAAGGGATTTTCGTAAAGTAAATGCAAAATCCATGTATACACTTTAAGAGAGCTTATCCAGATTTTTCCAGAAAATGTATTTCATTCTAACCTCAAAAACATGTAAAATACATCCCCAAATATATTGTCCATCTGAAGAAAACAGAAAATTAGCAATTTCAAATTTGGACGTGGAAGCAAAAATGGTTGGTGTAGTCATTGCACTGCAACCGGATAAATTAGTTTAACAAAACATCTGTGTTTTTTTTTTTTTTTTTACAATAATACGGATTGAGAACGTGAAATTTCAGAAAAGTAATGAGAACAGTATGACACATGATATGATATCAAAATCTTATTACCCATGAGGTAAGTTAGGGGGGAAGGGTGACAAAAAAATAAACTTTAATGAATTTTCGTAAAGTAAATGCAAATTCCATGCATACTTTAATAACAAAAGGTTGCTCTTAACGACCACAATGCTTGTCCAGCAGTCGATTTCACGAAACATTGCGCAGCTTGCGCAACTTTTGACAAATGGCGCAAGCCCCATAGCCTGCGTGTTATCTTCGGAAGAATGTTGCGCAACTTACGCAATAAAATGTTGCGCAAGTGGGCTTGCGCAACTGCGTAAGTTTCGTGAAATCGGCTGCTGGGCTTGCCCTACCTAGCAACAACTAATGTATGTCAAATCAATTACAACCATAGAAAACAAATTTAAAGGAACATGTGAATGAAATAGCTCTTCACTGGGTAATGCCAAACATCTTTAGATACATTACGAAAACACCCCAGTAACTTTTGACCCAGGAGATTTGAGGACCTTGAAATCACTGAAAGAATTGAAACCATTATTTCGTGAATAATAATGCTCTAACAATATAGTGTAATTATGAAATAGAAATCAATAATTGAGTAAACGAAAATTTGTGCACGAAATTAAACTTTCTTTTAAGTGATTTCAAATGAAATAAGGGCTAAATATAACCAGGAAATCTATAGCAAACTAATTGGCTCATGTATGTTATAGCGTTTGGCTTCAACTGTATATGATTTTAGAGTAGTAAAAAATCTTAAAAACCGCCCGTAGATTAATTTAAGACTCGTTTGTGTTGTAATAATTTTCCAGATATGTCAATGGTGTTTTAGTTCACAAAAAGGCACAAGTAACTATATACATCTGATTAATTGCCATATGTACAGTACTGTTATATCTAGCGTGCATTATGTATGACTAATGACCTATCGACCAAATGTATTACTACGACTGTGTTAATGAAAATATCAACAGTATATATACGGAGCAACAAAAGAAATGCTAAAAACTTCTCTACTTTTTGATTGAAAAACGCAATCAATTTTCAGCACACAGAAGCTTTATGCAGTCATGCATATTGAAGCTGTTATGTGAATATGTCACCTTAATTAAATAAGAAATATTTAAATTATATTTAACCTTTAATTGTGGGGTACCGTGGCCGAGTGATTTAGGTCACTGACTCGCAATACTCGGATGAAAACTTGGGGTTGCGGGTTTGATACCCGGCTGGGTTACCTGTGCCCTTAAGCAAGGCACTTAAACACACTTGCTCCATCCTTCGGAAGGGATGTAAAGCCGTTGCTCCAGTGTGATGTGTAACGCACTTCAAAGACCCCAGAGCATTCTTTCGTGAAGAGTGAGGGGATTCCCCGGTGTCTCTGGCTGTGTCCATAGCTGACAATATGAAGGCTTACACCGACGTATCAGCGCAACAACATGAGTGCAGCGAACGTACTTGAAGCATCAAGTAATGGGGACGATATCAACAACAACATTGTCGACCCTGATGGATATGCTTGAGGGGGAAGGGCCATGGTTTCACCCAGTGCCATTACCTCCCTGATGTTAGAGGCAAGGCAAGGCAGAGCAATGATTAAAGTGAACATTTGCATTTCTTTTGTTATACTCGGTATTAATGTAGTATTAAATTCCTATATCTTTCAATACAAAATATGTAAATTTAAATGCTATTGCTTAGTACTGCCCGGAACATTAGCTCATTTTCTTTCATTTAGATCGTATGTGATTTAGCAAAATGTTACGAAAGATAATCATTATAATTAATTTCTTGTAATATGGTGTCAAATGAAGTTACGGGCAGTGCCAATTGCATACACTTTAAATGGAACTTTTTTTTAATAGCACAAGTTTCTGAATACGTCACAGTAACAGGACCATTATGCACTGTCAACCTATAATTTTGAAGATGTTTTCCCGGCTAACTGGTTTTTTTTTTATTCAAAGTCAAAGATTCTGATATTTGATTTCGTTTTAATTTGGAATCGATTTAATGCAATAGATTTCAATTTCAATTAAATTTCAATAAAAAACAAACTATAAGCATAGACTTTCGGCAACATAATATTTTGTCTCGTCCGCGCCGATGAACGTGTTGTTTAGAAATCCAATAATCGTCTTTTCCCATTATTAAGTCCCTACTGTATAAAATGCCGAATCGTCATTTTGGATTTGCAAAAGTGAATAACAAATTTATTCAATTTCGTTATAGTCCATTTATGATTTTTCTTTTTGGCTGTTCCCATACGGTTGGGAACAGCCTTTGTTTTCGTTAAGATTTTTTTTTTTTTCTTTTCCTTCTTCCACTTTTTTCAGACGCTTTTTCGGGCACTTGCACATTCATGATTGACTTTAAACTTCACATGGACATTGGTGACTATGTGAAGTTGTGCACAGTACTAATGACGTCATGATGACGTCATCACGTGTCAGATTAAAGGGGCATGAAGTTTAATAAATTAAATATTCAAAAATCAATAAAAAATCAACCGTTTGATCTACGATCTTGATTCCTTCGCCATATACGATGACTATCAAGGGTCTTTGAGATGCGCACACGCCTTGACCTTTGACCTCGTTTCCTATTGGTCAAACAGATTTTGCCTTGCCATTTGAAAGTGGTGCAAGATATTTGGACAAAGTCACTTGTGTTACACTTCGACTAGGGTGGGGTATCTAAAAAATATGTTGGTGACCTTTGACCTTGCTCACTTCCGGTCGAAACCGGAAGTGGCCCTTAGTTTAAAAGTGAAAGGAGGTATTGAGATGGGGTCAATGGTGTTATTACCAGAGGCCCTTAAGCTTTCCAAAAATATAAGTGATGACGTCATCGTACGAAATAGCGCCCTCTACCGACAAGATGATTACGTAATTAAATATTCAAAAATCAATAACAAATCAACTGTTTGACCTACGATCTTGATTCCTGTGGCATATACGATCACTAACAAATGTCTTTAAGATGCGCACAGGGCTTGACCTTTGACCTCGTTTCCTATTGGTCTAACAGATTTTGCCTTGCCATTTGAAAGTGGTACAAGATATCTGGATGTGGTCAACTGTATTACACTTGGACCTAGGGTGGTGTATCCAAAAAATATGGCCGTGACCTTTGACCTTGCTCACTTCCGGTCGAAACCGGAAGTGGCCCTTAGTTTGAAAGTGAAAGGAGGTATTGAGATAGGGTCAATGGTGTTATTACCAGAGGCCCTTAAGCTTTCCAAAAATATAAGTGATGACGTCATCGTAGGAAATAGCGCCCTCTAGCGACAAGATGATTACGTAATTAAATATTCAAAAATCAATAAAAAATCTACCGTTTGACCTACAAATTTGATTCCTTCTGCATATACGATCACTAACAAATGTCTTTAAGATGCGCACATGGCTTGACCTTTGACCTCGTTTCCTATTGGTCAAACAGATTTTGCCTTGCCATTTGAAAGGGGTACAATATATCACGATGGGGTCAACTGTGTTACACTTCGACTAGGGTGGGGTATCCAAACATATAGCAACACCTTTGACCTTCCCTACATGTCAGATTAAAGTGGCATGTAATAATATTCAATATTTAAAAATCGATAAAAACTCAACCGTTTGACATACGATCGTGATTTCTTCATATACAATCACTAACAAAGGTCATCCCGAACACCACATATGTTTATAAAAAGGAGGGGAACAGCCATGTGTTCGTTTTCAACGAACACATTTCTAGTTTTTATTTGCAAAAGTTTTTAAAAAAATTCTGAGACTGCTGTTAAGGATAATTTCTCTATTTCCTGTTCACATTACAGTGTATTCATATTTTGTTTCCCTTTGGGTAAATATCAATGTGGTATGCCTACTTGATCTGATAACAAACCGGACTAATTTATTTAACAAACGATTAATGAAATTACTGGACAAGTTCCATCTCTGCCCTTCTGCAAAACCTTATATAGATGAATTTAATTTGTAATGTCAAATATTTTAGACAAGGTGTTTAAGATTTACGTGCAAAATTGAAAAGTAAATGATGCAATTGCTTTTGCCAAAAGCAGGTATTAGAATTAATGAATTAGAATAAACACATTTAGAAATCCCCGGGAAAACCTATATAAATTTGAAGTAGTTTCTTACTACTGAATAAACGGCACAATGGAGAGATTTAAGGTATTTGTTTTCATTGCAAATGATACAATGACCTTTAATGATGTCTAAATAACTTCTCGCGCATAAAAAATTGCACCTCCGGTATTGAAAAAAAGGAGGAATACCTCAGACACACATTCTTAATTAACCCTATTCGTATTCAGCGAAAACATGAACAATTAAATTCGATATTTTCAAGAATCTCACCCACTTCTTAGTATTATATTCACCGTACCAATGTCAAAACCGTTCACTGCAACCTTCAACTTGAGAATAAGGATGGATGGATGGATTGCCGAGGGAACGGCGAGTGCGTCTAAGTGAAATGAATGAGCTGAGTTAGCTTCAAGAGCCCGTAACCTCGTTAGTTTACGGCTAGGTAAATCTACGAACGTGGCTAGGTACACACCTTGGTCATTGCCTACAGCGTGTATCAGTGCACTATGGCGTCGGGAATGCTCAACTTACAACGGGCCGTTCCGTGTATGCAATGATTAAAGAGGACACGCCGACCCGTTTCACAAAAAATGCGGTTCTGGTACATCTATTTAGAATAATTTGCGCTTGGAATAATTTAGTACTCAACTCTTTAGAATAATTTGTACCATTAATTTGCACCAATTTGTAACCATTTAGAAAATTAAATACAAGGTAGCACTTACTGTAGGAACAAATTATGCATGAGCTTTCGTACAAATGCAACTACTTCATCTGATAAAGTAGTTGTTACCAAAGCTCATGTATAATTTGTTCTTATACAGTTAGTCTTTAAAGTGCTAACTAAACGGGCCGGCTGTTTAGTTCATTAACCATTTAGAATAAATTAGTTCTACACATGTAGAAACGTCCGAAGAAGCGAGCGTTGGTGTTCCGTTTGCACGAATAGTGACAACATTTATGTTAATTTCAACCCATTTCGGGATGGAGGGTATTTTTGTGCGTAATGGAGATTGTAGCCTTATTTTGAAGATATTTCTGGATAACTGCCCTACCTTTGCGGAATCTAAATAAAATTGAATTATGTAAGATCCGTACTTATTTCTTTCACAAAGGTATAGACCATGTCACTTCTTATGTCACATAGTGACGTGTGAGGACTAAATAAATATTTCTTTGAAGAATCGTATGCCGCCATATTACAAAGGATCCAAATTACAAGTAATTGTATAGCATTTACTTTTTCGTGGACATGGCTTGTGTCACGTGACCATAACGTAATTTGACGTGACGTAGTGTACACGTTGACTTGTACTTGCAGTTCGTTGTAATATGCATTGATAGAGAACTAAATATTACGCATAATAGGTTAAATATCATATCTTTTATTCTCATAGTGCACATTGTGTTGTAAAAGTTCCCTATACGTATGACTATTGACATATTTTTCAGCTTACAGACCGTATCGAACAGCTGCCATCTAGTAGGGCAACTTTTGTTGTTTAAAGCCCCAATACAACATTTGTAGTTACCCCAAATTTTACTTCACGAGTTGACAAGAAAAATCTGACTAAAAGTGTTGACAGCAATGGTAACAAAGACCACGTGATTTTTCCTGTGTAAAATTGTACCTTTAAGGGAGAAATTGCCAACTTAAGGTGCTTTTTAAAAAAAGTTGTCTGCAGAAAACTTGTTTGCCATTCATTACAACACAAAAACCCCGCATGGAGTTTTCAGGTTTTCTAAAGTATTACTGCATCTATGTGGCTAAAATTTCTACAAAGGCAGTTTATCAACATAATTCTTTAATTATGTAATGCTGTTGTTCCTGTTTTTGAAACATGGTCCAATTAGATTACACAATATAAGCAAAAATGTGCAACCATGCATGTCATCACAGAAAAAAAGAAACTGCCCTAAGATGACAGCTAATCGATACGGTCTACAGGGACATCTTCAGTGTCCATCCTATTTTCAGCCATTTTGTGCAGACCAATGTAAATTAATTATACATGTAATAATAAATTCATAAATCACGATGACGACACTACAATGTAAAGTGGTACATTTTAGCCAAAACAAATAAATTTGACGTGTGTTTTAACTTAACAAATATACATTTTCACCTGTTGTTGTGACTATGGTAAGAACTTTGTCCCCTGCATTCGCGTGGCCTAAGTTATTTACTCCGATCACTTAGGTACGCATCGTAAATCGTCCACACCAACGGAAAACTAAGAGCATTAACTGTTCCTTTGGGTTTTTTGAAAAGGTAAATTTCTCACCGAGAGTGATAAATATCGCACCTGTATGATTTACAGAGATTTGTCCCTTTTAATTATAAACTAAAATACAGCCTGTAAGACGTCATCTGGCATCTTCCCCCAAAAATGACATTTCCAATCAATAGTCCTCATTTTGAGTGTCCTAGACGCATCGAGCAGCCGTCACGTGATTCTTTGCGTAATACATTCGTATATTCTCACCTTCAAGGTGAATGTCTTGGGCAGCGGATGGAAACGGCTTGAATGTGCGTCTCTACTGTCTGAACTGACTTGGTACGGCAATAACATGCCCGTGGGACGGATAATTCCATGTCGGTTGGCGGTATTTTCACGTCCTGCATTTCTGGCTAAATGGATGTCATTTCGTTAGATGTCATTTCGTTTTGCCACAAGCCTCAACAATATTAATGAAAAGCATTTCACATTGCAAGGGCATGGCAAGACAAAGTAGAATATTTAATGGCGCTTTCAATCGGATTACAAAGTCGTGATTTTGAAAATTGCAATTAATAACTTGCATTGAACTGTATTGAACATTAAAAAAACAGTTGTTATTATGGCTACATAGCAGAGAGAGAGAGAGCGATTTAATAGGACATTGTGTGGCATGCTTTCAGTACGTAAATTCAGCCGAATTGTTGCTATTGTCAGTGTTGGGAAACGAGCGACATTTAAAACCACGTGAAATAACAATTGTGAAAAATTAAAACAAAGATGCATGGTTTAGTAAAACTCTGAAAGAAGATGATTTCAGTTTTAAAAGGCCAAATCGCGAGCTTTTCTTCAGACTATACAAGCGGTAAATTCTAATATAAAGTTTCCGAAATTTAGAATGCAAATTTCTAGGAAAATTTACTTGGTAGGATTCCAGACACGTTTTCGTGTTGAAACAAACACTCGGTGTGAAATAAAGGGAACTCCAAAATGATCAAATTCAAACTGGAATAGAACAATATATCTTTTTCACTTTCAAGAGGAGGACCCCGAGGCTATTTTTCAGCTCGCAATCGATCACCGACCCCCTTTTTCAACTGAAGATGTTTTGGATTGAAATAAATACTGTTTGAGGGCTTTTATTCGGGGTGGTTTTGGATACCGTTTAGCCATTCATATTTTTTCTCTGCACTCATTTTGTGCCATTTAACACATATTTCATAATGTTTCCTCGTCACCTTGAAAGCGAACACTTTTGACTGAAAATTGTGGTTTACGTTAACCCCTAACTGTAATTAGTCATATGTGCTTGAGGTCTTGGGTTCGAATATTGATGACGACCATGTTCTTCTCTCATCCCGTATTTTATTATGTTATACTGATAGTTTGTCCTTTTTATGCAGGTCGTGCCAACGTATAATTTAAAGAAATATAATAATACGAGTGGTTTCCTTTTTATCAAAGCAAAGGACCACAGTTCGAGTGGTCCCAAAGTGCCAATATTGTGGGAATATTGAAGCTATGCATTGATGCTTAGTGATATGGTCTTTCCCGTATCTTTGAAAAGGTGATTTGCGATAGTCACAGAAAGGTGTCAGAAGCCAGAGATAAATTGACCTTGAGATAAAATACTCCATAAAATTAAAATGATCCAACAATTTTTTTTTTCAAAAGTGACAAGCCTTAATGGACTCAGGAGAAAAATATTCAGAGTAGAGATATTTTAAGATTAGGCATACCTGACAAAATCACACGACGGTTACAGCACAGATGACAGATTTTTAAAAATACTCAAATTAAAAATCTGGATTACTAGCGGTGAAGATGGAAGTTGAGTCATTGTGCTGACATCGTAAAACATCGTGCACAATTTGTCTCGCACTAGAGGCAGTTATGCCAGAACACGCCACAGGTTGAATGACGAGTCGTGTTACGCGTCGCCTTGCGGGATTAAGAGCAATCAATGCCCGGATTACTAGGGGCTAAAGTCCTGCCGCTCGCCGCTGCGTAAACTAATAACGGTCCTACCGCCACCACACCATCACCTTTGTACGCGGCTATGTCTCAACGTTTGTTTTCCTGGCAAGTTGAGACATCAAAACATCAGCACTAGCACGTTTGTCAGGCTCGGTTACGTCTTGGCGGGGGAAACTTTAGAGTGAAATGGGGGAAGTAAATACTTTCTTACAATCAATCAAACCAAGGAATAACCTTTCTTGGAATAAATTAAAGATCTGTCATGCAAGGTGCAATTGCAGATTTTTTTTTTTAGACAAATGTAAGCTTTTAGCTGAGTGAAAGTTGTCACCAGCCGATACCTACACCACTCCACGATTCAACAAAGTTAAAAACGAATGCGAGCTGTGTACAGAGTCATTCATTCTGACACAAGCAGTGTCGCAGACATCCAGATGTGTTGGAGTACTTTTGTCGGCATTCGATCCATAGGCCTAAAGGCCCAATGTATTATTTGCACGATGGAACCTTTTACGTATTCCTGGAATAATAATAAGGGCTCAACATACTTAAAGACGAATGTTGGTAAAGCCTGCAGAAATTTCAGCTACATATAGATGCATTAATGCTTCAGAAAACATTTCCATTCATGCAAAGTTTTTGTGCTGATTGGATGGGGAAATGTGTTCGTGTGAACATACATTCAGTTGCTAAGTTCTCGGAAACAGTACCACGTTGGACAGGAATAAATTCGTGTGGTGTTTGTTGACACTGCTTTCAACACTTTGAGTGAGTTTTCTCCTGTCATCTTATTAAATAGGATTTGGGCCATTGCAAATGATGCACTGGGCCTTTAAACGAATCGGAAAGCTGAACTGGTGTTTTATAACACAAGCAAAAAGCAACGCACAATCTCTGGTTTGGTATAAACGCATTCTGTTTGTTTTTGATATAACTGTAAAAAATATTTTAAAAAATCGACGCCAGTTTGACGCAATGCCCGTTTATTAGGAGCTTATAGGAAGTCCTTCTCAAATCCTTTTCCAAAATGACTCGCTGCTTGTCCGAGATATTCGACCTCTAGTCTCCGTTTTGCGATGCCCAAATAAATTGTGGCTATTTTAGCCTGGTTCCAATCACTGTTCTTATGGGATTAGGACTATTTTTATCCTGAAGATACTATAAATAGCCGTCACAGAATAACATTTCAAACTTGCAAAGTCCGATGCAAAATCGCATATAAACTGTGTGCTATGTTCTAATTACAGGAGCAAGGGACTTGCAACACGTTTCGTGTAGGCAGTACACAAGGTTGGTTTCTGCCATAAATTTCAGAAACGGGATGCATTTGAGTGATTCAGTTAAGGAAAGATTGCACAACATTACATAGGCCCCTAATAATGTTGATAAACATTATTATAAATTTCCGCCATCGGATGCAGTAATACTTCAGAAAACCCTGAAAATCTATGCATGGTTTTTGTGTTAAATGAATGGAAAAAATTCGTTTGCACATTATTTTCTTTTAAAAATCACCTTCGGTTAGCAATTTCTCCCACAAAGGTATACCATTTTACAAAGGAAAAAGTCATGTGGTGTTTGTTATTGCAATAAACACTTCTACCGCAAATAGTATACTGGGGTTTAATGTAGACCTTGCATCAAAACGCAGGCCTGTTCGCATATTTTTGTTTGTGAATCAGGAAAAACAAGAAAACAGCGGCATTGTTGCATCGTAAGGTTCCCTGACGCACGTGCTGATGAGTGGAGCAAAGCCGGGCTCCTACATGCATGCTCATATCTTCCGACAATAGCCTACGGTGACGAAATAATTTCTCTGAAACTACATGTACTGAAAAACCACTAAAAAATCTAATTTTATTGTTTATTGGTATTTTTTCCAGAGTGTGGTTGTTATGTGATAATTTGGACCTTTATAACGTTATTGCAAATCATATATGCTTTTAACGAATTAAAAAGCTCCTATACTGCAAAGGAAATCCCCAGTTGTTTTACTTTACTTCTGCAGACATCAATAAATAGCATAGTGAAATAAAACGTAAATCTGTCATATAACGACGCGTTTATCAAAAATTGCAGATGGAATTCGGATTATTCTATACTTCACTTAAGTACTGCCAACATAGCATACGGCTGTTTAGTGGTTGCATAGACCGACATGCGTGAGCATTACGACGGAAGCTATTTTCACGGAAACCTTTTGGACACCTACACTAAGCGTATAGATAGCGATTGACAACAGGATGCATGTTCCGGGAAACGGTAAATTGATAACCCCTTCTTTGAGTGCTTTGGTGCAAAATCCCCCAAGACATTGTTTGGCACGATTTCACGATGACGCTCTTAGCAGCACCGAAAACTGAACCAGCTCCACCAGTTAAGGTACCGCTCGCCTAGCGGATGCACTCTACCAGCGAATATGATAGCTTTGGATCTAAGCCGTGGATAATTGTCACTGCTGTAAATCAATATTGAACCAACGCCGAACGGGATATCACCTATCACTGTAGGTAGAAGGAAGCCGCTATGTGAATGATTGCTGCACAGCCAGCACAGCAGATGGACCTCAAGTACCGTAGATTGACTGCTAAATGAACCGCTGTCATGTTTGTGGGGACTGTCGTGTTTGTTGCGTACTATCCTCAGACGTTGACGCGTTAGTATTCCTCCATCGTCACTGGGGTAGTTCCACTGAGCTACTTTAGTTTGCAAAAACGATTGAGCTGCATGAATGCATCGAAATGGCCCAATTCACGGTCATCTATATGGAGATAGTTATAGTATTGTGTCATTTCAACACCCACCATGCCATGTTTAGACCCGATGTTTATGGTCTCCCTGAAGCAGTTAGAGCAGTGTAACCGATGTATACCTGGCAGCCCGTGAAATTGAGCCGGGGGCCCAGAACACCTGATATTCTGTTTAAACAATTAAGTATTTCCGAATCCGTCAAAATAAGATCTGGATCACCATGCTAAAAGCTTGAACTTACATTCATCGTACATAGTACGCAACTAAGATAGGGTTTCTCCTCAGTGAAATTTCAAATTTTGAATTTCTAAGGGCGAAATGGATACCTCATCAATAACAGCAACAACGTTATATTGAGGCAGACGATTTATACACAAGCCGAATGATCGATTCGTGCACGGTCTACCAAATTATCACGGATAAGCCACCCCTCATCCACAAACAAGACAGGATATAGACCAATCCGGTAACTAAGGTCTCCTTCCCTGCATATTCGCCATAGCTGGGAGCGTCCAGTGCATGGACTGTGCGTTTTGTGTTGCTGTACAGGGGCCAATTTCATAGAGCTGCTTAAGCATGAAAAATTGCTTAAGCATGAAAAACCTTGCTTGATAAAATAAGGTTACCACTAAAAATGTTATCACGTAAAGATTTCACTGGTAACATTCTCTACTAAGCAAGAGTTTTTTGTACTTAAGTAAATGTTTGTGCTTAAACACATCTATGAAACATGCACGTGACGAGCCGGGGAAGCCCCCAGAAGATGCAAAACGAACGACACAGGGTTTCGCTTTGAACTCTGAGAACACAGGTCAAAGGTTGTTGCCGGGTGGGGCTTTATAAACTGCCGAAGTGAATATGTCATATTTTGTTGGTTGCCTAGGTAATAGACAGCCGAAGTGTGACGTGCGTTGTCATGGCAATTGGATCTAAACTATCATGGCCGTCGGGAAAAGTACCATTGGAAAAGCACTGGGACACGGTTGAGTGATTTTTAGTTTAGATCAAATTGCCTAGGCAACCAACAAAAGGTGACGTATTCACTTCGGCAGTCTATTGGCTCTAAACTAAAAAATCACTGAACCGTGTCCCTGTGCTTTGCAGTGGTACTTTTTCCGACGGCCATGATAGTTTAGAGCCAATTGCCATGGCAACCCACGTCACACTTCGGCTGTCTATCGTTTGACTCACGATGAAAAATTAAGCCGGCGCCAACTTTGTCAATGCCCACAGACATCTACTGATTAAGCAAAATGTATTTCAGCCCTATTCCCTCCTATTTTGTGTCATAAATCTGTGTTTTTCTTCGTACTCACGTCGCGATTCCAAAGTGTCCGTCATGTTTTACTGCTCACGGTTACTAGGTGACGTCATTACACCGAGTTTTACACCAGAGACCCGCCCGCGAGCTCGGGCAGTGGTGGCTGCCATGCCACCGGGGCAGACTCGCGTATCACGTGATGGCTAAAAGAACGTTCCGGTGTAAGTTGGTGTTACACGGTGTAAGCATCTCGAACGCCCCTATACATTAGATCCTCGGATCTTCACCAGTCTCTGATGAAGATCCTTGGAACGAAACGTTTGACCCCTACATTTTATATTAATGTTGTGTGAAACTTAGCTCAAAAAATTATATCATTCATTATCAGCAGAAAAATTCGCAATACAAAACGTAATTTGCTTGATAAAAATGGGTCGTCGGCAGTCAAAATTAATAAACTTGTGTCCTTGAAGATGCACAGTATAAGTTTTTGCAAAGCAAATAAACTTTTGACTCGCCCATTTTTCCAGTGGAGGTTGAGGTTTTGATATCATGTGTCACACTTTTCTCTTTATGCATTCTGAAATTTCGTGTTCTTAATCCATATATTTTCAAGGATATCGTGAAAAACCACCGATGTTTTGTAAACTAAATTATCCGGCTCCATAAAGCAGTGCAGTAATTACACCAACCGTTTTGCTTCCACACCTAAATTAGAGATTGCAAATTTCCTGTTTTCTTCCCATGCATGGATAATAATTTAAAGTGAAGTTAGATTAGATCGAAATCCATTTTTTTGGAAATAATATCTGAACACCCTCCTTTATTTTTCTTCTGCTAAACAGCTTTATGAAATTGACCCGAGCAGTAACACACGAAATTATTTCGTCATTACGTATATATACACGTTTATTTTATCAATCACGAAGACTATTTTATTCGAAATTTCATTCAAGCTGGATTTTGAATTAACTACCGGGACCAAATTGACACTCAAACATCAGAGATGTACAAAGAGGTCAAAGGGGTCAAAAGGTCACTTGTCACTATTGCTTGTCTTCCAGATTGGGAGAGAACAATAGAGCCACGTGCTTTTTTTGCTAGCAGCCACGTGCGTTTCCCCACGTGGCTCTATTCTTCACTCACGATATGGAGGACGAACAATAGCAAACCGGGACCTTTTGACGCCCTGTGCAAGCGCCCTATAGACTGCCGAAGTGAATACGTCACCTTTTGTTGGTTGCCTAGGCAATTGGATCTAAACTATAAATCACTCAACCGTGTCCCAGTGCTTTTTCAATGGTAGTTTTCCCGACGGCCATGATAGTTTAGATCCAATCGCCATGGCAACGCACGTCACACTTCGGCAGTCTATTCGCGCCAACTACAAGGCGCCAAAATATTCGCGACTACCAGCGACGCTCTGTCATAGCTGTGTGGTTTTACTATGGCGTGTGGGGTTACCAGTTTATCTCAGAGACGGAAATATAAGGTCAGATTTTAAATTTTGTGATTGTTTTGCTCACTTAACCTTTCGCACAGGTGATCAATGGGATTTTAAGATATTTTGTTTACAGTGGACCCCGAAACGGTAGGTGAAACTGCTAATTTTGACGTGGTGTGAAAATGGTACCGAAAAAAACGGTCGCTGCCTGTGTTTTGGACCTATATATATACGAGGTCCCCGGAAGTCGACGAGTCTCGCGGAGTCCCGCACGCTCTCGGGGTCAACTTACACGGTCTATTGTTTTGCCCCTTCCCAATATAATTATTATTAACAGTGTATACCCATGGTATACCGTACTCAGTGTTTTCCCAAGATACTATGGGAAAAACGTCTTAGCGTCATCGGATCAGTGTCAGGTGGGATTTGAACTCACGACCTTTTGCATAACAAGGCAGATGTGTCTGCTTATGCTTGCTCAAGTTTGACTGTTTGGCAAGATTACCGAAAAGAATGGAAAAGTCTGGCTTCAGATCTTAGGCCTATGTACTAAACATAATTAGAGAGTGTAGCGAAAAATGCTGTTTCCTGATAAAATGTTAAATTTTTCTCACTCCTAAATTTGGGTGGTTTAAAAAAATCAAATCAGACCTTACTGAGGGTTTGATAGCCTAAGTCATTTTAACGAAAAAAATTTTCTGGTCAACTTCACCATTCTTATGTTTTTCACTCTAAAATAATGATTTCTCGTCAAGACCCACTACCTTTTGCTAAAAGCTAAACACTAAATAAAGATACATATGTCTATTGTTTGAAATTACAATGTATAATAACATGCCCTGACTGAATCATTCAAACATTAGATCCTCTCTGGTAAAAAATTGACTCGACGGCTGTGGATTACTCGGTCTATTGGCTCGTACTATGGCAACAGCGTGTTTATCTTTTACGCGCCTTGATCAATATTACGCGCAAATTAAACATGTTTCTCAAGTCGGTATTGGTGTCGAAACCAAAACATGTGCGCGGTAAAAGGCGGCAGACGGACCAAAACATGACCGTATACCGACTTGATATTAAGTCTATTAAAGATAGTATACATGATTGGTAAACTGTTACAAATAGTTTTATACCCCTGTGTGATTGAAGATATGCTTGATTAAAGCTAACCTGAGCAAAAACCAGCTCCGTATTTTGTCTAACTTTTGAGAAAACAGTTAAAAGAGGGTTTGCAGTCATTTCGCCCCAAAACCACTTCGCCCTGAACCACGGCCTGTGCACGAAGTGGTTTTGGGGCGAAGTAGCATTTGGGCGATGTAGTGTTTGGACGAAGTGATTTGGGGCGAAATAGCACTTGGGCGAAATGGTTTTGGGGCAAATTGAATTTTCGTCTCATGAGACGAAAACTAAATTGTTTTACTCATTTCTCAAAGACTATAGCACTTCAGACAAAACCATTTCAGGGGAAGTTTTCTACGGTCATCTTGTTTATATTGTGTAAGTTAGGCGTAAATCTGTGAACATTTCTGATTTTCGAGATACCAATCATGTATACTGCCTTTAAGTCTATTTTGGGCGTGAGTTTATTTCGGACGGATCCAGATCTGCGCGGATTTAAGGTGAACTCTTTGTTTTACGCAGATCCTGATTTTATTACTACAAAAAGACACTTTTACCAGCGACAAAAAATAGTTGAACTTTTTTACATCAGCGGGGCCTGAACACGGTGATGACATTTTCCCATAGGCCTAATGACATTTTATGGAAAATTCGACAGGTCTTCTCTAGAGATACCGCATAGCGCCCTCTATCGTTCGAAAGTGCTACTAGTGGAGTAGCCGTGTTTTGCATACAATGATCACTGCATACATTGGTAAGTCGGATGTGCAGTATAAGATGAGGACAGTAAAAATCATAGACTTGAGGAACATGTTTGCGCGGCAATATTCATGCTTCAAAGCCCGTTGAGGACGCTGTTGCCATAGCAAGAGCTAATCACGGTAATCCACGCGCCGCGCTCCGCGTAGTGGTAGCGTCCATTTTTACCAGGGGGTCTAATGTTTTAATGAACAGTCGGGAGATTTTTCAATAGATACGTATTTTTATACAGATGAACTGCGTTTAGCTTTTAGCGAAATGTAGTAGTCACGAACATTTATATACTGCGTACATAAGTGTACGATAACATATTATACGTCTACATAAAAAGATATCCCCACAAAAATTGTGGGAATTTAATTGATTTTTATTTAAACAAAAAATCGGGCCAACGAAAAGGTCGAATTATTAGTATGATTATGTCTCATTTTGAAATTCTTGAGTAGGTCCACTGCTTAAGGCAATCGTAATTTACGAACACAATTTTTTGAAAATGTTACAAGAATATTAATAAAACCCCGCATTTTTATTTCATGCCAAAGGCCTTGAAACCCCCACCACCTACCCCCCCCCCCCCCCCCCCCCCCCCCCTCCCCCCATTCAAATAAGAAACTTTTCATTGCCAGAGAGCTCTTGGAACTAAAGTTATTGTGGACTTTTTTTTCAAATTGAGTTTGATTTGGTATGCAAAAATGAGGAAATGTGAAAGTGTTAAAAACTTTCAACTTGAGGTCCTCTATAAAACAGCGTTATGGGCTTCTACACTTACACTGATGTAATTGAATTATTGGGTTGATATTATATACGATGTATCCCTTTTCAGAGGAGATGCTCTATACCAATTCTTGGGTTTCACTTTTTTGACAACCGGTTGCTATCCGCCATATTGTGTCCATACTATGGCACGCCAAAGCAAAAATAATTTTAAAGAAATGTTGACGTATATTTTCGCAAATGTTGCGCAAGAAAAAAAAAAGGTTGCCATGACTTTTAAATGTTGATAGACTGTTTGAAACCGGCATACAGTGCTTTTGTTGGCAAATTTTTAAAAATGTTGAGACTTGTTTTTCAGTGTTGATGGTAGAATTATCAGTGTTAAATTATTTCCGCTTTGGCGTGCACGCCAAAGCGGAAATAATTCAACAAGTCTCGACATTTTTAAAAACTTGCCAACAAAAGCACGGTATGCCGGTTTCCAGCAGTCTATCAACATTTAAAAGTCATGCCAACCTTTTTGTTTTTTCTTACGCAACATTTGCGAAAATATGCGTCAACATTTTTTAAAAATTATTTTTGCTTTGGCGTGCCATAATATGGACACAGTAATGGCGGTTAGCAACCGGTTGTCAAGAAGGTGAAACCTAAGAATATTCATTGATACATGTCGAACAAAGAAATGGTAGGTTTAGAAACTGGTTAAAGTTTTGGATGCACAAAGTCGCACATCGTATATTATGAAGTGCGCCCTCAGTATTGCAGCTTGTGAATCGCCCGAACGTAGGTCCAGTGTTTTGTCGCCAGAGATGGGGATTTCCTTGATGTTTCTGACCGTCAGTTGCATGTCTACTAGTACATGTATTGATATCTTCTAGTACAACGAGAGATCAGTTAAAGGCAGAGGGCCGTCAGCAATGCGCGCGCGCCAAATTCGTGCCACGAAATACGAAGCTCCATGTCTTTGCTATGGAGCTGCGTATTTCGTGGCAAGAATTTATTTTTCCAGATGGCCGCGGAATGCGAAATTCCCTTATTATAAAGTCAAGTTATAAGGTTTGTCGGAATGCTAGTTTAACCTATATTCAGTTCAGTATCTTTGTTCCTGCAATTATGGGCTCAACAAAGGCTACTTGGGCGACTGCCCATAGGAATTCGTTATTAAAATGCTTTCTTTGGGTGATTACCCACATGGAACTGGATTTATCTTAAACGATGTGTCGGACCTTTGTTCTTTGAACCAGTATTATCTCTGAACCGTAAAGTCGCTTCACGAGCCAAGCTGGCCCATACGGCCGGTACTCATCCTCCATGACATGGAGTGACTAGGAGCATTGTTACTCCCACTGGATGGGATGCCAGTCTATCGCAGGTTTACCCCAGCAGTTAGTCGGGTTTCCCAACCAGTATTTGCTGGTTCCCATTTATACACCTGGGTGGAGAGAGACAGTGTGGAGTAAAGTGTCTTATCTAAGGACACAAAGCGATAGCAATGACCAGGCTTCGAACCACGGACCTATCACCCGAAAGTCCGACGCGCTATCCACTAGACATGTGCACCATGTCTCCATCTGACCGTACGTTACTACGTGCTAAATAATCGCGTTGCTGTGCTGGATGCATGTGGTGTGTGTTGACCGTTTCAGCGTGGGAACCAGTTTTCATGGGACGTGGCTGTGATTGCGTTGGACGCCGTTGTCGTCTTGTCAAGGTTTGTTATCGTCCCACGATTCCTGGGTTAACCGAGCCGCCTGGCACTGTTTGAAGGTAATTCTTTTATAAGCTAAATATTTCCATCGGGGTGGGGATGTAATACGGAGCCCGTAAAGGGAATGAGTGAAAAAAAAGTTTGAGAAATAAAATACGTTCGAACGAAAAATATCTTCGTGCGAACGAAAAATAATTACGTTCGAACGAAAAATATCTTCGTGCCAACCAAAAATATTTACGTTCGAACGAAAACAATCTTCGTGCGAACGAAAACCATCTTCGTTCGAACGAAAATAATCTTCGTGCGAACGAAAATAATCTTCGTGCGAACCAACAAAAATGCGCGTTGGAAAGGTAACCGCACCGCGGTCAAAGTTCAACAAATTTGAAATTTGACCCAGTTCGATTTTTCCGCGATAGTGTGAACGCCCCTTAAAGGGAAGTTCACACTATCGCGGAAAAATCACACTACTGCGCTGCGCTCACTGCCTTGCATAAGGGTCCCAAGCGTCGATTTCTAAAAAAAAAAAAATCAACTCCGCAACTTGGGGCTTCTCTGATACCTCATTGGCTGCGCGTTGGAAAGGTCAGCGCACCGCGGTCAAAGTTCAACATATAGGCCGCGCGCAAGTGGCAAACCAGTTTCTGTACAAACCTATGGAGCGGCTGCTCGCAAAGCCATTTTCCCGCGATATTGTGAACGCCCCTTAAGGCGCGTTCACACTATCGCGGAAAAATCACACTGTTCCATTGGTTTGTACACTTTCTTCCTCCATACTTCCGTCAGAAAATTCATTTCTTTTCTATTTATACCTCATGTGAGACAAGAAAAGGACAAAAACAGGTCAAATGTTTCCAATGGTGAACAGTGGCTAGGTCGTTGTGTGAACCTTGCTGTAGTCTATAGAAAGTCGCAAAAGAAAGGGCAAAGGGGAAACAAAAAACAACAAAGGTAAAAAGGTATTAAATAACAAATTACGATTGCCAGTTCCGGTGTGGAAAGATCAACAATTAAGCATTGTGAGATTAAACTTTGAACGATGTGCTCGATGCTAAATATTGGACGGACAAAAAATCCGCTGTCCCTCAAATCGAATTCGATACCAAACGATCGAATAAAATGTGTTAAAAACTCAGTGCCATACGACTGGGTATACGCAAATGTCTATGCCGCCTCAAATAGACGTTTATTGGCCTTCGGTGCGCGCGGAACGCGGAAAAAACAACAAAAGTAAAAATGTATTAAATAACAAATTACGATTGCCAGTTCCGGTGTGGAAAGATCAACAATTAAGCGTTGTGAGATTAAACTTTGAACGATGTGCTCGATGCCAAATATTGGACGGACAAAAAATCCGCTGTCCCTCAAATCGAATTCGATACCAAACGATCGAATAAAATGTGTTATAAACTCAGTACCATACGACTGGGTGGACGCAATTAAGCGTTGTGAGATTAAACTTTGAACGATGTGCTCGATGCCAAATATTGGACGGACAAAAAATCCGCTGTCCCTCAAATCGAATTTGATACCAAACGATCGAATAAAATGTGTTATAAACTCAGTACCATACGACTGGGTGGACGCAAATGTCTATGCCGCCTCAATTAGACGTTTCTGCGATGTACTCTTTCACAACTCCCCAGCCGAGATCAGAACGGTCAGCAAGTCGTATGAGCTTTTGACGTTCCTTGATGGACTTCACGGCGGCGTTCCAGTCGGTCTTGGCCGAGTCGATGTCAAGGCTGTCAATGTTCTGAATGGCCGACTCGACAAGCGAAAGAAGCTTCTCGCAGTGCTTGTGCTGCTGTTGATGCCGTCGCGTTTGAACGTCGGAACGTCTGATAAGCGTTGCTTCTTGCAAGCCGATTCGACCTTGAAGTCTAATGACTTAGAAAGGGCCTGGGTAGCGTTCAGTATCTGATCACTGCTGGTACCGGACTCCAAACCGCCGACGCCCGGTTCGAGGGAAATGTTCGATGCGGTGCGTGAAGACGTGTGTAGAATCATTGTACTGCAAAGTTGACACGGTTGACCGAGAGTGAGCTACTGAAGCAAACGTGGCGTTTATATAGCCAGTTGTTATGTAATTCTATTGTGTTCAGTGTGTATACACTGGCACCTGTCGTTCTAAAACGAAAAGAAATTCCACAAACTGGTTTGCCGCTTGTGCGCGGCCTATCGCGATGCGCAAAACGTTTTCAGCTGGGTCAAAGTTCAAATTTGTTGAACTTTGACCGCGGTGCGCTGACCTTTCCAACGCGCAGCCAGTGAGGTATCGGAGAAGCCCCAAGTTACCAGAGTGGAATTTTCTGTTTTGGAATAATCGGCGATTAGGAACTCATGCAATGCGGTGAGCGCAGCGCGAAAGTGTGAATTTTCCGCGATAGTGTGAATGCCCCTTTAGACTGGATTCACACAGCCTCATTTTTTTCGCGAGTAAAGCGGCCTTTCCTTAGGTCCGTTGTTCATCCGTCTCGTGCATGCGTTGTGTTTGCGTCTGAATCGCAGAATTGCGCAAACGCAACGCACGCAAAACGGATAAAAACGGACCAAAGGAAAGGCGCCTGCAGGGGCGTTCGCACTATCGCAAAAAAATCACACTGCCGCGCTGCGCTCACCGTATTGCATGAGGTCTCAATCGCCGATATTTCCCAAATACGCCTTTCTTAAAAGTCTAGCCTCGTTTTACCAAATCGAGGCTATAGTTCCTCCGAAACGTAAACATAACATGGCACGCATGATGGACCGCACGATGGCAAACAAGCGGCAAACTGTACTAGTGCGCGGCCTACCGCGACGCGTAAAAGCTAAAATTTGTTGAAGTTTGACCACGGTGCGCTGACCTTTCTAACGCGCAACCAATGATGTATCAGAGAAGCCCCAAGTCACCGGGGTTGAATTTTCTATTTGGGAAAGATCGGCGATTGAGACATCATGCACTACGGTGAGCGCAGCGCGGCAGTGTGATTTTTCCGTGATGTTGTGAACTCCCCTTAAAGGCCAGTGGATCATTTGCAATGACCCCAAAAAGTAATCGACGAGTTTACAGGGGGAAAAGTTCTGAAAGTAAAGATTGAATTAATAGCAACTTCCCAATGAAAGGTTTTCGCTCAAAATGATATAATTTTACCAGAAAATAATCCGTAAAGATGAAATTATTTAGATCGTTTGCAAACGATTTACTTATTTTTGGTTCGCATCTACGCGGTCCAAAGTGCATGGGCGCTGTGTACTGTGTGCGTGTACTGTGTACTGATCGCGCGCACACACAGTATGTGCGCCACAGAGTGCATGACGCAAGCCACATATAGTACCCGATCAACTGAGAACGAATATTTGAATCGCCCCGCCAAGGCCAGGAAAATGCATATGGATTTTCATGGTTTTTTTAAACGTGGTACATTTGACAAAGCTGAAATTTCTTCTGATGAGTTTATTGATGTCTTTCTTATGATTTATAATGGTTTTATTCGCAGAATCGCTCAAAAAACAGATCATCTATTGGGCCTTTAACATAGCCTTTCAACTCGCGAACAAAAATGAGGCTGAAGGGGCGTTCACACTATTGCGGAAAAATCACACTATAACTACCGTGCTGCACCCACCGCATTGCATGAACACCAAATCGCCGATCTTTCCAAAATAGAAAATTCAACCCAGTGGGGCATCTCTGATGCCTTATAGGCTACGCGTTGGAAAGGCTGCAGCACACCGCAATAAAAGTTCAACAAATTTGAACTTTGACCCAGCTCAACAACAACAAATTATAATAATAACCACGTGACCACGGTAAAGGGCATTAATGGCGGGCAGAATTCTGCCCGTCATGGCTGCCCTTTACCGATCCTCATATTTTCGCAATAAGCGATAGGATCGGGAACCAATCTACGCGGCCTATCGCGACGCGCAAAACATTTCGAACTGGGTTAAAGTTCAAATTTGTTGAACTTTAACCGCGGTGCGCTTACCTTTCCAACACGCAGATTTTTGTCGTTCGCACGAACTTTTGTTTTCGTTCGTACGAACTGTTTTTTTCGTTCGCACCAAGATTGTTTTCGTTCGCACCAAGATTGTTTTCGTTCGCACCAAGATTGTTTTCGTTCGAACGTTAATATTTTTCATTCGCACGAAGATATTTTTCGTTCGAACGTAAATATTTTTCGTTCGCACGAAGACATTTTTCGTTCGAACGAAAATTTGTCTCAAACTTTTTTTTAACTTATGTCCCTTTACGGGCTCCGTAATACGACCCCATTGAAATACAAAAATGTATGTGCATCCGACGGCAAGACGCGCATGTTTTGCACCCGTACCCGTGGGTGGATTTTTCTCTTCTACATTTTGCCCACGGAGTTGGATTTTGTCACGCGAAAAGTGACAATCCCCACCTACTTGGGTCAAGTTGGGTGGGGTAGTCCGGGAGGGGGAGGGGTATGGAACAATAGACCATGTAAGTTTTGCGGCGGGTCACACTTCTGGGTACTTCCAGATGCTGAAAGTACCGGCCTGTAGAACGTGTAGAAATTATGATTTTACCCTAAAATTGCAATTTCCAGTACAATTACTTGATTTAAAGATTCTGTTTTGGGCTGCGAACGGGATGGGAGAAAAAATGACGTCATACTTAAAGTAACGGCCTAATAACAACATAATAAAATAAAAACAAACAAACAAACAATAAACAAAAAAAGAAAGAAAATATTTAAAAAAATAAAATAAAATAAAAGAGAAAAAAAAACCAGGCCGGTACTTTCAGCATCTGTAAGTAACTTCTGGGGACCAGTCAGCAATGCGGTTTTAACGTTGTGACGATATTCTTTGAATTGTCACTTTACCGCACAAACGCCAATAAATGAAAAAGGCACATTAAATTCTACCGAATCAATCAATAAAAGGCAGAAAATGTTGTCTGAGTTTGTCACAAACAACAAACAAATGTTTGACCTTTAGTTTCCAGTTTGCAAGTACCTTTACGAAATATAGGCTCAGGCTTGGTGCACCTCAGAAATACTAACGTGGATAAACGATTATCTGATTATCTGAAAGTTCACTTCGGTTGAGAGTACTAAAACCACCAACAAAAACCCAAACAAATAAAGTACACACGGCCAGGAAAGAAAATCACAAAGACAGTCTGAAGCTGAATCAAGTACTTTTGAAAACGGCCATTTTATTGCATCGTATTCGCACCAAAACACTGCCGCCAAAATATTCGCGCCACTTGCGGACTACCAGCGATGCGCTGCGTATTTTTTACATTACGTTCAGGGTTACCTGTTCATCTCGGAGACGGAAATAAAAGGTCAGATTTATAATCTATAATCTTTTTGTTCAATTAACTTTTCGCACAGTAATAAATGGGATTTTCAGAATTTTTAAAGTTGGACCCCGAATCGTTTAGTGAAACTGCTTATTTTGACGTGGAGCCAAAATGGTCGCTGCACGTGCCTTAGCTCGTATACGAGGTCCCCGGAAGTCGATGAATCTCGCAGCGTACCGCCAGTTCTCGAGGTCAACTTATACGGTTGATAGGTACATTGCGCACGACTTCCTCTGTTAACCGTGAATAGCGCCACCACGCAATTTATAATGGATCCAATTACAAATACCGGACTCGGCTAAAAAGGTTTTGCAGGTTCGCTCATTCCCACCGCCCAAACTGGGCGCTGGTACGGGCTGATGCGCCTCCACAGATTTCTGTGACGGAAACACGTGACACAAAGGTCACATATATACAGACGCGCCGAGCATTCTGGGTTCCTTACTGCCAGACGAAAAATTGATAAATACATGTAGTATATTAACACTTGTATATTAAGTGCAAAAATCTAATTTACGAATAAAATGAGTGTATTGTGTACAAGCAAGACTTGCCTTGTCTACAGGAAAAAAAATTGCGTCAGTTTACAAAAAAAGACGTGACCTCGTGTCATATACAATTATTTTAGCCAATGAGGACGCAAACAAATTAGCCTGTACCAGCGCCCAGTTTGGGCGGTGGGAACGAGCGAATTTTGCAGGATGCTTGAACTATTCTTGGGTTTCACTTGGCTTGACAACGGCAGCTAGCCGCCATTACTGTGTCAATACTATGGCTCGCCAAAGCAAAAAATAATTCAACACTAATAATTTAATGTTGACGCATATTTTTGCAAGTTGGCATGACTTTTAAATGTTGATAGATTGTTTGAAACTGGCATACCGTGCTTTTGTTGGCAAGTTTTTTAAAATGTTGAGACTTGTTTTTCAGGGTTGATGGCAAAATTATCAGTGTTGAATTATTTCCGCTTTGGCGTGCCATACGCGTGACGTCAACAACTATCATATCCGCCATTATTGTTTCCATACTAAGGCACGCCAAAGCGGACAAATGTCCATACGAGTTTGGGAAATCTGGATGCAGTGAAAAGCAACTTGGCTCCATCGGGATTCGAACCGCGGACCTTCTGCTTAACGTGCAGACGCCCTACCAATTGAGCTATGAGGCCAACTGGTGGTCTCGAATCACGGTAGTGCAGTTCTTCACTGGTTGGGATTGGCTGTCACGCGAGCTTAGCAAGCTCTACAGAGACATAACCACCCCTCCCAGAGATCACTTAAGATATGCCCCAAACCACTGGCCTGCTTGCCCCAATTACTTTAAGGCCTCCAAAAGGCTCTCAAACTACACAAACGAATCGAGCCTCATGAAACCGAATCCAGTGGTTTCGAAAACGGCACATGACGCTAAAGGGTTCGTACGCCCTCTAGTGTTTGAGTATCTATATTTGCAGCACTTTTTTTCTGCACGTCGCCCGCGATTTGTTTTTCCCCACACCATAGCCTATTAACGAATACAAGTTTTGTGCGCCTTTTTAGCGCCCTGAAAAGGGACCGTTATTAAACATAGCTTAAAGACAGATTACACAATTGGACAACTTTTAGAAACACGATCAACAGCATTGCATATCTAAAGAATAATGTTGATAAACTGCCTTGTAGAAATTTCAGCCACATAGATGCAGTAATACTTTAGAAAACCTTCAAAATCTATGCATGCATGTTTTTTGTGTTGAATGAATGGTAAGCACCTTCAGTTAGCAATTTCTTCCATTTTACACCGAAAAATCAGGTGGAGTTGCATGGTCATCAACACATTTAGTCGGGTTTTTTTCTTCTCAACTCATGACGTAAATATTTGGGCAACTGCAAATGATGCATGTAAAGGGGCTTTAAGGCATACTTGTAGGCCTATTTGGTTTATGGAATGTGATGGGCAACGACGTTTGTGGTCTGACAAGAAGAGAATTTTACTTTTAAACGCAGGATTGGTGGCTCGATTCCTGATGTTGGCTCGATTAGGATTTTCCCATACTTTCTCTTTATCCCCAATAGTAAAAGTGGAGTTCTGAACATTTTCCAGGGGCGGATTGCAATAAAATCGACTTAGCCACTGGTCTAAGACCGGTCTTTTATAGCCAACTTAGCCAATCTTGGCTTAGTCGCTGGTTTAGCCCGTTGCAATAAACCAGTCTAACTGAAGTACGGCTGCGCCAGCCAGAAAAAAAACACGCACATCTTAACGGAAAGTGACGCAGCCGGCTATCCTTGCGTGATTTCAAGCCAAACAAACGTACGTCCTCACGAAGCAACTTGATGGCGCGTGTGTGATGCAGTATTTGCAGAGAAACTGACCGCGAAAGTTATCAAATAGCACTAAAAAACGCTCTAATGGGCACAATGTGCGTTTTGTTCGTCTTTGTTCATGCACAATTACGAGATGTAGCGCGGTGTCCAAAAATTATAGCCTGCTCGCCGCGGGCTTAAATTTTAAGACTGACAAAACTTAAAGTATAAATACCGGTACGTTTTAGGGTAAAGCCTGCATTAAATGTGTCTTCGGTTTGTTCTTAAAGTTTCCAAAAGTCTCAGAATTCTTGATTGCTTTTAGAAGGCAGTTCCACTGTCGCGGAGCAGCTACCATGAAGGACCTGTCGCCCCATGACCGTTTTGTTATAGGAACTGTCAGGGAAATATTGTCCGCCGACCGAAGGCCAGAGCGCGATGGCTTGTGAATATTGATAAGAGAAGCGATGTACTGAGGGGATGAACACTGCAGTGTGCGATATAAGTGATGAGAAGGATTTTGTATAGGTGATACGCTGTTCAACAGGCAGCCAATGGAGACTAGAAAGGACTGATTAGAAAAAACTGCGACGATTAGGAAAAAACTGGGACAATTGCAAAAATTGTCGTAACCGAATACTTTGATCTCAATATTAAGCTATAGCCACATTTACCCCACCTATAGAACGTATCGAATAGCTGCCATCTTGTAGGGCAGTTTCTTCGTTCCTAGAAGGATACCCAGTACGATATGTGACAAAGGGACCCCACCCCCCACCCCAGGCCCCTATATGTACCTCAACACACTCTTCCTTTTGTTAACCAAATGTTTGAGACACAATGGGGAAACAAATGAAAGGGGGCACCCTCTGCCACATATCGTGCTGCATATGCCTTGAAGACATGCATGCCGTGCTTGCACATTTTGTGCTTGCATTGTTGACAAATTGAAATAACAGGTTTCCCTGCAAGATGGCTTATTCGATACGGTCTATAAGGCGTAATTTTCCTCCTGCAGTATGGTAATTTAAAAAAATAACCCTCTCGTAGCATTTGGAGAAAAGGGGTCAATTTTACATTATTAGCCTATGCCATATCACTCAAGCGTGACGTGTGCGCTTGCGCATTGAGGACCGAGAGCGGGCAAATGTCAATATGGCGAATGGAACAAAGGGTTGAGCCTTTGTGTTCGGCTGCCATGTTGACAATTGTCCGCTTTAGTCGGTTACGCTTGAGTGTGTGACAGAGGCTAATGTACTCTACTTGTGAACACTGTATATAACGCCATTCAAATCACGTACGGCACAATAGACAGCCGAAGTGTGACGCACGCGTGCTGCCAAGGTAATTAGTTCTAAACATCATGGCCGTCGGAAAAAGTACCATAACAAAATATAACGTATTCACTTCGGCAGTCTACAAACTTCTTCACCTTAGTGTTTAACAACCTCAATAAATAGGCAAATGAGGTCACACACCCATAAATGCGTGCTTAGATACCAGTCCAAATCAGAAAACCCGGGAAACTAATGTTCATGACGATGGCTTTGTCACGTCGATGTCTTTAAAAGAAATTATTTTGAATACCGCAACTGACCTAATTTGAAGAGAGATAATGACTGACCGTAATATAAATTGTAGTGTGATACGAATAGTAGACACAGAGGAACCAATTTCACTCAGTGAAGCATGATAAACTCAATCGTTCACCATGAAAAACGGTAAATTATATTCAATCTAGTGCAAATTAAAGCCCGAGTACGGCATTTTTTTAATCGTTCAAAACAAAGCCATGCATGGATTTTCAAGGTTTTCTGAAGTATTATTGCATATATGTGGCTGAAATTTCTACAAGGCAGTTTATCAACATTATTCTTTAATAGACTACTAAAGTAAAAACGTCACCCTTTGTGTGTTGCCATGGTTATTGGGTCTATAATACACTGTTTTCCTGCGCTATACCAATGGACGTTTCAGATTACCAGCGAATGTTTAGACCCAATTACCATGGCAACTGACGTCACAATTTAGTAGTCTATTATGTAATGCTGTTCCCACCTTTCCAATCATTTTTTTTAGGGCAACGTTCTTTTTTTTATTGGCAACGTTCGCGTGTTTGGAACGCAGCCCTGGTGTAGTCGAAACCTATCCAACACACTGTTTTGCATCCCCAGTCTTCTCAAATGAATAATACATGGTGTCCTCAAAAGTATAACCATTTTTAAATTATTATAATGGTATTTCATTAGATGGATGACAGTTGCATATAAGGTAAATTTAAACCAGCACTGTTCCAAATTTGTACACGTTGGAAAAGTGTTGACCTCGGCAATGAATGAAGAAAAATCCTTGTGATCTCTTCCCTTTGTGGCACATTACCTAAACAAAATTAAGGTGTTGTGCCCTCCACATGAACACCATTCCTATTAATGCATGTAGCTGGCATCTTTTTCTCATGTCTCCTACTGCCTGCCTTATTATCCCACAGTCTTGGCAGAGATAATTCCCTCCATCCACTTTTCGGACAACTTGCTATACTATGTTGATTTCAATACCTTTCATGTCTTTGTATGTGCAGACATCCATGCCAATAACATCATGAAATTAATTCCATTGGATACAAGACATTCCCTAAAATATTCAGTAGTTTTGCGATAAACTTAAAGAAAACTTGATCAGTGTCTCAAAGTGATCTCGCAAAGTATGCTGGGCTAACTATTGGTACCAGACAACCCTTCGACATCTAACGATGTAGGAACCGCATTTCTCTTGCTTTTTAGCTTTCATGAACATAAAACTTTGAATGTCTCCATTTGTGTAATATAGCATGAGCTACAACCTGAGTCGATTCATTTCTACAACGACAGCAAATGTATGCATAATGTTACCTTTAACGACAGATTACATGATTGAAAAACTTTTAAAAACAGAAACAACGTAGTTGTAGTGCATGTAGTAAAAATCGTCTGCACACAACATAACAAAAACACCTTAAAGTTGGCAATTTCTCCCACAAAGGTACCAGTTTACACAAAAACAAAATCATAGGTGTTTAGTACCATTGCTATCGACACTTTTAGTCTTTTAGTCTTTCTTGCCAACTCGTGAAGTAAAATTTTGGGTAACTGCAGATGCTATAGGGCTTTAAATAAATCGAGTGTCTCGATTAAACGTACAGGTTCATTTACTTAAAATGAACCTTTTCTTCCCGTCTAAAACACATCACGATTCATAGACAAAAGGATCAGGACACGAGTGGAAGAACCGCTCTTCGCTATAAAAAAAAAAAAAAGGAACAAACATCGATAATGTAAATCCGTATGCTCGAGGGTATGTTGCACATTAGGAACAAAGAAAAAATAAGATATTAATAATTTATAAATGTCGGTAGTTGGGGAGGGGGATTGTGGCTTTTGTTCGTGAAATGTCTGGATTCGGGCATAAAAATGTCGCTCGAGATAGACAGGAACAGTTATAGGGCAGTGGTAATCGTGTTTCTGTTTAAGTTTGAAAATAAATGTGCCTTGGCAAAACGCCATTGCTTTAGTTCCACGTTCCGAAGTAACCTAGTTCTAGAGTTCTGTTTAAAATTTCTGATATGAGATATTTATCTGTGAAATTCGAGGCAGTGTGCTGGAAAATCACAAGGAACACAAAATGGGAAATTAACGACGGCATTGGTATAGTTGTAGTGTTTGTACTTCATTATGCTCACTGACAACCAAAATATCAAGGTTCGAAATTATTTAGAAGAAGATAAGAGGAATGATTTATCTTTAGATATAAATTTCCTGTTTTTAACCACAAAATGAGTTAATAATTATCATTTGATGGTATCACGTGCAATTGCGCTTACCGCAAGGCGCTCGTTCCAGAGCTCAACGGACATCAATCTAAATCAAACACTTGAGAAACAATTTGGGTCTTCAGAAGAAGGTAACGGGACAATGATGAAGTCCTCTTGACAGGTTTTTGGGGAGAAGGCTTAACGATAACTGACACCACAGTGGCGAGCGAGGCCATGCCAAGCCAGGCCAGGGTAGGGGCCGGCGAGCAGGCTCACGCAAGGCCTTCAGTCATCGCTATATCATCAAGATGAATCCTGACCAATGGGGCATAATAAACGAGAAATGTCTCCGTCCGCGGTCTCAAGTAGTCCCTTTGACTTTTTCCTCCGTTATCCTACTTCCTGAGCCAAGTACTAGGCCCACGGGCCTTGCAACCAGACCCGGTGTATATAACCACCACCTCGTTTCCCTGGCGAGCATTTTATACAAGTACTCGCCTTGGGCACCCCGCCTCGACTCTCAACTAAGTCACACCAATTCGCGGACTCTCCATTTGCCAGTCCACAAATCTGTAGGTAGAAAAAGGCGCAGCATCGTTGACTTAAAGGACTGTAGAATATTCAGTAGCTCTCGACTGAAGCGTTGCGCCTCTTGGCGGGAGATTGGCTGATATTTTGCAACAGTAAGCTATAGATAGATTGAACATCAGTAATTATAACCCGCACCTTTTGCTGATTGTGTAATCTGGGGACACCTTGACCAGTCGAAGTGAGCTTTTACAATTGGTAAGTCATTCGTTGAAAGTCTTGTATCAGAATTCATAACATAACTTTATATATCACGTGCAGTATGCAGAAACAGTGCCTACTTTAAAGTTTGCCCTGGTTCTCGTAACTTTGACACTCCTAGCAAAATGAATTTTCTTTTAATTGGAGAGGGAAAAATTGAATAAAAATTTAAATCAAAGTTTCAATGTACACTATTTTTCTCTCATCCCAAGTTTGGTTGTTTCATTTCAGTGGTTATAAGGCACCCGGCCCAAATATTACGTTCGTTGCGCTCCCATGCATGCAACACCGAGAGAAAAATTGGTATTGGGAAATCCGAGGGAGTATATACCCATGTACCTTGTAGCTCAGTTGGTAGTGAAATTTGGCGGCCAAGTTTGGTTTTTTTCAACATTCATGAACACTGTGTTCACTTTTCACATGTCGTACGGTAAAACAGAAGCAAAATAAAATTGTGCAAGGTAATGTAAACGACACCGATGACTCGGCAATGTCCAGAAAGTTTGTTCAGGCATTCTCTCGAAACGCATTTCAAGGCAACCATAGAGTGGAAAAACATTCTGAGCACCACTCGGGGGCTACAACCCGTATAACCAGATACCAGAAGAGCTATCTCTATCAATATTTGCTGAGTCTCAATAACGAAATTTGAAAACAGATCGTTCTTTTCATCAGAATAAACAGTGAAGTTAAATAACCTCTGAGAAGGTTTTATTTCTTCGATTGGTAATTATACGATGAGACGTGCGTTATTTTACACAATTTTGAAGAAAAAAATATTTATTTTCTAGATTTATTCTCTAATAATTGACACTATAGGCTATCGCACGGCTGTATGCTGCTAAAAATGTTGGATTACTGATGATTTGCACACATTCTATTAAAAGTTATAAGAATATTCAAGACAAATTTGTTTATTGATCTATTATGTAAAAATAAATAAATAAATAAAACTTTCAAAAAGCATTCAAAAAAAATTAAATTTAAAAGGTGATCATTAGTAAAATGCCTGTGTCATCGGCATTAGCTTTTAAAACTGTATTTAGAGTGTTATGATTTGCGTTGGCGAAAGAATGGAAAAGGGCTGTTTTACACCATTCAATTTGAAACCAGTTGGTCGTTTTAATTTATAAGTACGTATAGCCAAAGCATAGCGGCGCAATTTAATAAAAAGGCGTCTAGTATGTTGTTTATCAAGGCATGCATAGTTCTTTTCCTTTTCGTATTTAAAGGCCCATCATATCATTTGCAGATTTTTGTGCTTGTTTTATTACAAATTTCAGGAACAGCATTATATAACTAAAGAGTAATGCAGTAATACTGCACCTTCAGTTGGCAATTGTTACCTTTTTACACGGGAAAAATATCATGTGGTATTTATTGTACAATTGCTATTAATGGGGTACCGTGGACGAGTGGTTTTGGGTCGGTAAAACTTAAGGCTATGCATGGTGGAAATCAACGTGTGTATGGGTTTACGGTAGCACCATGTGAATCTCATTTGTATATGTGTGGTTGTGAAAAGAACCGCGGTGAGTGTGAACTCAACGTTTTGAACAGCGTGCTCTGTTCGTCTTCAGGACTAATGCCGGACTCGTGATGATGCAGGGCTATAAGTACTGGTTGAGGGGTTTCAGTGTACAATGTGTGCACTGAAGCGGCTTGGCTTGGGTGGATGAGGCGTGGTTGTGCTAGGATCCTAATACTGTGGTTGGCACCAGTGTGCTCACTGGTGCATGACACTGATTTTGGGTCATTGACTCGCAATCATCATGATCATAGGTGAAAACTAGGGGTTGCAGGTTCGAACCTCCCCCGGCTGCAGTACCTGTGCCCTTGAGCAAGACAATCAACCACACTTGCTCCATCATTCGGAAGGGATGTAAAGCCGTTGGTCCAGTGTGTTAGGTAACAGTATACGCACTTTAAAGATTACAGAGAATTCTTGCCATTTCTAATTCTGGTCATTTCTAATTCTCTATGGGTTTCCTCACGCTTGCGAGTGACAGTGCAATAGGCACTTGGTATGAATACCAGAAATAAATATAAATAAATACAAAATAATAATATTACTTTTAGTCAGGTTTTTCTTTTTAAACTTGTGAAGTAAAAATTCGGTCACTGCACTGCAAATGATGTATTGCATGGGCCTTTAAGTGTGCAGTAGCTCTTGGGTCTCGATCCTTTTCAGCTGCTGAAACAAATCAAGACCTGTTCCTTTCATATAAGTCAAGTGCAAAGTAAACGTTCCTTTGGGGCGATGATCTGAGAACTTCATTTCCAAGAAGATTTTGTTTTGACTTCTCTTGTTTGCGTCGGTTACATGACCACGGATTAGCCATGTTCAAATACACCGAACAAGCTTGATGACGTCACGGTGTAACGTTTCGTAATCCGTGTTCAGTGGGGAATGAGTTTCTTCAAACTGTTTTATGTAAGAAAAGTTGCTGACGTTACAGAATTTCATTTCATGGCATTATTGTTTAGGCACACGTCACGTTGAAGGAAATGTTATACTCTAATTACACTTGCGACTAAAAGTAGAGTATATAAATGTACTTTATCAAATACTTCAAATGCTCTTCACTGGAAACGTTTATTGAGTCAATATTGTCCCTTATACATACAATATTTACTATACACTACCCATCAAAACTTTGGAAACACCTTGAAAGTTTCAGGTTTTTGATAAGAAAACGTATAATTTTGTGAATGTTAATTTTGTGAAAGCAAATGTAGGTGTATTCTAACAAAAAGCAATTATATATACATGTTAATTTTAGTGCCATCTTCGGCCTCAGCAGTGGGCTTTATCAACAAATTGGACAGCATGCAAAAAGAAACGGCTAACCTTGATGTTCATCAAAGAATTCCCCTTAGCATGCAGCTATGACAGCTATACAAACAATCTCTGCATTCTGATTGTCAGTTTCTCCAAACATTCAGTGGAAATACGCCTCTTTTATAACATCTTCGGCAACTAAGGCCCTTTATGCCACCTACTATACTACAGTATTAACCTTAACTTTATTAGAAACAAAAATTAGAAAGAGAGGAAGTTTTCGAAATTGGAGAATAACCCTAAGGAAAATTTCCTTGGGAAAATCCACGGCGTCGAGAAGGGACTGCAAACCCAATCTACATACACGCCCGATAATCGAACCCGGGACGCCAGAAATGATAGCAGGACATACGCATACGCATATCTAACCTTTTCACGCACATACTGTGCTCAAGACATTTTCATTCTGCTGGTCGTAAGTGGAAGCTATCGACAGTGCAGAATGACATTAGACATTGAGTCAAGAGCTACATGTGTCAGAAAGGCTTATCACGTCAGTCTGTAATTACGTCTGCAGCTTGGTGTTAATCTCTAGATGTCAGTTCATTGTTAGTTGCGTCTATACGTATAGCGTATTCATGCTGAAGCAATTGAATTGCTTCCCATTATTTCAGTTCAATCTGTGAAATGTAGCCTGTCGATTGGGAAAGCACCAGACTATTTGTGCGTATCATGCCTCGATTCAGGACCGATTCAGGAGAACGATTTAAAAAGTGTCAATTGCTGTCCAGGTTTTTCCGGAAAATGGATTTCGTTCTAACTTATAACAATTAGGCCTATATAAAAATACCTTCCTAAAATACTATCCATTGAAAACAGGAAATTTGCAATCTCCAATTTGGATGTGTAAACAAATAGGTTGGTGTAGTCACTGCACTTGCATGGTTATGGAAGGGATAAATAGTTTTCAAACATCTGGGTTTTTGACGATATCCTTAGAATGGATTGGGAGCGCGAAAATTCACAATGGTAAGTAGAAAAAATATGACAAATTATATGGTATAACAAATTTCAAAACCTATGGGGAAAATGGGGGAGGAGTCAAAAATGTGATCTGGACACACTCCTTTAAGCAAGGTCTAACATTCCCCCTCCCCCCATTTTGAAAGGTCATTTTGAAAGGTGTTATGGAAGAATTATCAATCCATATGACAGCCTTTGCAGAGGGGTAAAAGGAGATAAAACGATAGCAAGTTGGTTTTAAATCGTGAAAGACATAACCAGGCAAACCTAGTTTATGAGAGGTCCTTTATAATTAACAAAAATATATTATATAATTAACAAAAATCTTATATTTTCAAAAAAATGAAATATCAAAAATGAAAATAATGAAGAACATGGAATTAAGGAATAAAACACTATATATGAGTCAACAATCGATATTGCAGCATTATTGTAAATTACTCATTTCAGGTCAATTGTATACTAGTTAAAGGAGCGTGTCACCCCCCCCCCCCCCCCCCCCCCCCCCCCCCACTCCCAAATGCATTTTTCCCGTGGGTGTTGACATCTTGATACCATATCATTGCTATATTATTCTTATTACTATTATGAAATGTCGTGCTTTCAATCCGTATATTTTTAAGGATGTCGTCAAAAAGCCACCGATGTTATGTAAACTAACTTATGCGTTCCATAAAGCAGTGCAATGATTACTCCAATCACCTTTATGCTTCCATATCCAATATGGCGATTGCAAATTTCCTATTTTCTTTCCATGGTTATTATGTTAGGGAGGTATTGTATATGATTGTTAGGTTAGAACGAAAGCCATTTTCCGGAAAAATCTGCAAAACAAGCCCCTTTAAGCATTGCCTTGTGATACCACATTTTTGTATCAGCTTGGAAGCAAACTGCTTCCAACACAAACTTGAAATTGACTTGTGAAATCGTGACCGAATGATTGAGTGACTGGATACTCGATATGGAGCAATTTGGCGCGAATAATCGCGGTTGGCTGTTGACGAATCGTGTCCGTCGTTAAGAGCCACAGGCCAGACTGCGCCAGACTTCAGACGTCATTTAAAAGATATATAAGACCCGTGTCTTATTTGCGTTCTCACACAGATGTCATCTAAGTCTCATTCCGAACATTTGCTGCTTAAAACTGTGCATTCCTACCTTTATCTAATTAACATTTCACGCATTCACACCCGAAACGTCCATTCTAAATTGTAGTGCGATCAAGCAAAATCATTCTTAGTTTTTGTATTGTTTACATTTTCACTTACATGTTCATTCATGCTAGTGAAAATCCCTTGTGAATTAGCCTTTTGCGTGTAAAATTTGCATAATGGCAGGCACATACTACGCTGTTGTTGCTACGTGGTGCACGCCATTGCCTAACAACCAACAGTCTGGTTGCTTTATGTCATTCTCTCCAACAGTATTGATCCTGTACTTCACACCTGCCGCGAGTGCCACATAGCAACAAAACTTTAGTCTGGTCAAGTGGATACTACACACTAAGAAATTAGGGTGCAACTGGGGTGCTTATCTTGATACAATAGCAGCACCCCAAATGGGAGCAAATTTGCACCCTGTGAACATGTGTGCACCCCTAAAGTGCAGACTCGCTCCCTTCGAGGTGCAAATCATGTTCACATGGTGCACATTTGCTCCCATAGGGGTGCTGCTATCAATTAAAGATAAGCACCCCTGGGGGTGCAGATTTGAACCATTATTTCTGAGAGTGTACTAGTGTGCATGTGACCAGACGCTATTCATGCGAAACAGACTAATTGAGAATTTATCCTTATAAGAAATTTGCCCTACCCACAGTGAGCAAAATAAAGCCGTAAAATTGTGATAATCAATTGAAACTAAATTTGAGCATATGTCGTTGCTTTGCCATTTTGGGAGTGAACCTATGAAAGGTGGAATACACCGTTTGCCATAATTGTTTAAAGTGTTTCAACGGGCGTTGGTCACTCAAACAATACACACCGGACATTGGCCCGCGGCGTGAGACTAGCCTTAAATGACAAGGTTAAATTAAATGAAAGATTTAATTTAGTACGGAAGACTGTCTTGGCAACTGCAAAGTTTATTAATAAAATGCTTTGTGGGGTACTTATACGTCTTGAGGAAACTGAACACCAACGGCCATTGGCAGTAGGGGTCTTTGTTACCTGGCCCCTGCGTCAATTTCATCTAAAGGCGTGTCTTATTCAGATATAATTACCAGACTTACTGAGCCCCGGTTTCCACGTGGTGTCTATGATTTCCAATCATCTTCGCGGTGAAAAAAAGCCCTGCGGCTAAATAAAGACAATTGTCCACTGAGATACGTTTAACAAAAGCAACCCCTGCATATACGCGAAAGGCATTAAATGCATTGTGTCTTATCTCTTCGCCAATCAGAAAATAACACATGGGATCCCGTGCCCAGGTAATTTCACCTTGAGAGATGATATTCTATTTGGTTCATTTATTGCAGCGCTGTTCAGTTATAATTAGGCATTAGATGATTCAATTTATTGCACCTTTTGGACACCATTTGCTGTATGGTGTTATGATGGGGTGCATGGCCGACTTGGTGGTCTAGTGCTAGATATTGCAATGTGGGTTCGAATTCTGGTCACGACGGGTTGTGACACTTGGCCTTGAGCAAGGCACTTTACCACGATTGCTTAGAATAGGGGCAGAGGCAACTTAGTTGTCTCGGTGCAGGCTAGTTATACCCCTTCACTCGTATCGTAAATCCAATCTTGTTTCGTTGTGCGAGGCTGGTTTCTCTGTAATTGACTTTGGTATAGCCCTTACCTCGAGTAGCCTATGCGTAATGGGCGACTTGCACAAAAAATGGTGTATGGAATTGCTCTATCAATGAACACATCCTCGTATAAAATTGTTAAGGTCTACTCGTATAACTCGACCCGCTGTTTTAACACAAACTACTACAGTATGGCGTCAGTTGCCATGGTGATTGTGTCTAAACATTCGCTGGTAATCTGAATCTTTCATTGGTAAAGCACAGGGAAACAGATGGCTTAGAGCCGGCAAGCATGGCAACACACAAAAGTTGACGTTTCACTTTAGTACTCTATAAACACAATTACTCGCCTAAAATCGTTCAGGGACGTATTGGTTTCCATTGATCGATATAATCTTTAGGTAGGCCTATGTATCAGTTTCTTTAGGAATGTAACAGTTTCTTCTGATATCAGATTTCCGAGGAGAATAGGGGTATATAATAATGGTTAATACGGTTACAAAGGAAAGCATGTGTGCGATATGTCTTAAGATTTTCAATCGAAATATGAAAACAAAGGTCTTGCATATACTGATATTGTGAGTTAAGAGACAAATGCGTGTCAAGGTAGACACTTTTGTCAATAGATGTGTTTTAACACAGAGATTGTACAGGTGTTTTTTAGGCGAAACCAAACTGTCTATAGTTTTCCCGGATTCACCTGTTTCAGCTGCCAACATTAAAATATTCTGGCACCAGGCCAACACCTGCCTTTGGTGTCACAGAAAGAGTGCCGAATTCATAATGACACCAAGTGGGATGGGCCTGACTTAATAGAAAATAATTATTACCGTTTTTGTCAGCCAGATACAGTTGTGCCCAAAATTATTCATAACCTTCTAATTTTTAGAGTATTTTGAATCATGTTAATAAATGAGTGAGTTTTGTCTGGCTTACTTATGATAAGTATGTGACAACAACTGACATTTTCTGCAAAAAAAAATTCCAAAAAAGGTCATGTCCATAATTATTCATACCCTTAATAAGGTCACTCTTAATAATCAATAGAAAAGCCTTTGTTTTATATCACTGCCTCCAAACGTTTCCTGTATCGGCTTACAAGGCTTTGGCATGTTTCCACTGGGATTTTCGCCCACTCCTCCTTTCATCACGAAGATGCGTTTCTTGAAGAATCACAAGCACGTTGTTGTGAGTGGCTATGTGATATGTGGTGCATTCCTCTTTGCTGGGGTGAAACCCTCAATGTTGTAGGATCCCTGAGATCAGAATTGGAATGGTTGGAGTTCAAGGAGAAGTGGGCTCAAAACTTAGAAGATGAATGTTAAACAAAGAAAGTTAACAATGTAGAACTTTGAACACTATATACAACAGTTTCTCTCTGCGAAATTGGGTATTAGACTGCAGGCTTGATGATTTCAATAGATAGCTCACAAAGTAGCGTAGGGTAAACTCGAAGTTAGAAACTCGACATAGGGTAGGCAGACCGAAGTAAGACTTTAGGGACGTTCCCAGGGTGGACCCACGTGGAGGTCAGTTGTCGTGCCACCACAAACCAGAACTTTTAGGGCGAGAGTGAAATGAGCGAAATTAGTATGGTGTCCATGTTACGTCCGTAACCACCACTTTTCAAATAATTGAAAATTGTCAAAGTCTATCAGAACGGAAGACTCCTAAATTATCCCAGAACAATGAAAGCAATCATATCATGCAAGATAATTATACAAATGACGACTTGTTATTCACTTATAAATTGACCATTTTCTAAAATTAAAGAACTGTCCCACTTTCTCTGTCCCAACCTGGTGGACGCACCCGGTTACTAGCTGAAAGACCGTCATAGATTATAAAGTAGCTTATTTAGTCTATACCCGAGGCGTTTATTTATAGAAATCAGGCTTTGGCTGCGTTCGTTTCAAGCTATACAAGTTGGAATCCGTAATTAAGTCTTCAGGGTGCGTCTACATGAGCCTGATAATCCTCACCATTACCCAAAGCTCACGCGTATACAACGCCTCTCGAGCCTATACCTAATTGAACATTGCCGCTAGTTAACCCCCACTTCACATTTGCTGTTAGTGGGAAAATGAGATTAGGCCTTGGTCCAACTTATGATAATGTTGTTTTTTTCCAAATACTCAGTGATGCTCAGTGTAAATATTGTTAAAAGCCCAATACATCATTTGCAGTCACCAAATATTTTACTTCACGAGTTGACAAGAAAAATCCGACTAAAAGTGTTCATATATAGCAATGGTATACAAACATCACATGATTTTACCGTCTAAAATAGTACTTTTGTGGGAGAAATTGCCAACTGAAGGTACGTTTAGAACAAAACTGTCATTCATTCAAAACAAAAAACCACGCGTTTTAACCACGTTTTTATGGTTTTCTGAAGTATTACTGCATCTACGTGGCTGGAATTAAAAGGCAGTTTAACAACATTATTATTTAGTTGTGTGATGCATGCTGCAGTTGTTCCTGTTTTTAAAAGTCTTCCGTTCATGTAATGTATCTTTAAGTTTTACATTTAACTCTGCTGTAGTTTATCTTCTTTTTTTTATCTCATCAACTTGGAATGACGAAGAAGAAGTACAGTTTTAGAAGTGGTGGGAAACTCTCTGGGAATCCAATCCACATATACTGGAATTAAACCACGGACGCAAGAGCTAACCCGACCACCCATTGAAAGAAAACTCGTGCGTAAATATAAAATTTCCAGTCTTCGTCCAATACATGTATCCATCGAATTATGGTCGAAAGGAAACAAGTTCCCTAACGTGAATGGGTTAATTGTTGCATTTTTCCTGACTTCTTCGGTTCTGTCTTGGTTTGTGGGGGAATCGGGTTGGTTTAGTGAATTGTCGGTCCCTGCTCGATTCCGAGGGTTTTCCCTACACGTTCGTATGTAAGGTTTTCTCTCGCACTTCGTGGCTGAGCTGAAGAACTATAGGTTGCCACGACTCAAGTCGGCTAATCTCAGCAATCCGATTCCTTAGGGGATCATTTTTTTTAAAGTCCCTCTAGAATTTTATCCTAACTCAAAGGTCACAAATCAACTCTTTTGAAGAAATCCTTGGTCCATATCTATCGAAATGTCATAGCATTTCTTGAGGCCAACTGGCCGACTAACCCTAATCAGCACTCGTGGTTATATTCAGTCCCTTGGGGGAAGTTAAAACACTGCAAACTTCCGATGGCGGGCCACGAGCAGGTGATTTGAGGTTGTGATACAGTCCAACATAAAACTGCATTCGCGTGGGCTTCATTCTTTGTGTACAATGCTGTGGAGCTGTGGACGTAAGGGTCTAAGGCCCGGGGAAACCCTTCCAACCCTAGGGTTGGAGGACAATCGATTGCGAACTAGGGCCGTGTTTATTTACCAAGAGGTTATACTGTACAAAACAAGAATGTTGGTGCATATTTCATCCTTGTGTTCTCTGTTTTTTTGTTTTTTTGGGGTGTTTCCATAATTAAGGGGGTCCGAAAAAGTGTGACATTTTGGTGTCCCCTATTACACCCGATATGTACCATTTGCCATATATCAATAAAATAGCCTTCAAACCATTTTTATGAATTGTACTTGAGCATTTAAAGAATAATGTCCTGAATTTACAACAACAAAAACAAGATGTCAGATGTAACAGGGGACACAAACAATTTACCCCTAATTTATGGAAAGACCCCATTACATTTATTATATACATTATAAATTCTTTCTGATATTTAAATCAAGGATTCCTCAAAAGCGCCTGCCGCTTAGCTCATAAGCCTAAAAAAACGTGAAAAGAATGTACAGTAATAAAGGATGCTCAGATTGAGATGTTTGGAGAAAACCCACACATAATCAAGCCGGGATTGAAAACCCAATCTACATGCTAACTCGCACGGGATTCGAAACAAGGGCCACAGATGCGCGGAAAAACCTCTACGCCGACCTGATTCAGTCTGGTCACGGAAAACTACTTTAAATGCCTTAATAAACCTCCTCCTCTCATACCTTCGCGTCATTTATGTGCTAGATAAACATTACTCGAGTTTTCAAAGCACGCGATGTATTATTGCATGATTAGATGTGTATTCACGCGTAACCCATATACGTTCATTTCTAATACTGTAAGCATCCATGCTGTAAGTACTAAAACACATGCGGTGAATCAGCGAGTAGTCTTCTCAAGAAGTATACCTAATGGTAAATGTCTCCCAGCATTTTCCGTTTCTTTGATTAATACAACTGTCGGCTTTCGCTTTACACAAAGACGCCAGGAAAATCTAATTCTTAGCAATAAATATTTCATAGGCAGTGATACATGTACTGCTTGCGTTTCTGCAGAATATGGTTCATTACCACGTCCGTATAATGGCTTTCGGGTTGGTACATTATGTACTCGTATAGAAACACATGTTTAGCAATTTTACCGAGTTTTTCCGCTTGCGCCTACCGTATTTTGAAGCGAATACTTGGCTAATTTCAAGTTTCTGCACGTCGTATATATGGTATAGAGACGGAATACATGTATATCGCCACGGGTGCCGATATATACTAAGTAGAAAAAAAGGGTTAAAGTATAATTAAATCATGGTTTTTAGACGCGGGGTGGCGGAAAGTCATGAATATTTTATGGTTTTTGTGAACACTGTGTGCATTTTCTCACGGGTGGGTGTATATATAGGGCACGTTTTTAAACCTGCCTAAAACGCTTTTGAGGTAACCGGCATCATTGAAAAACTGAAAGTAATTTCGTGCGTGCCCGTGGGGTAAGGGTAGTTTGGGTGTAAAGAACAGCCAAAATGCACATCAGAAATCAAGGTAACGTTATCAGACCTCTTCCCATGAAGACAATTAAAGCCCTAATATAACATTTGCAGTTACCCAAAAGTTTACTTCACGAGTTGACAAGAAAAATCTGACTAAAACTTGTGATAGCAATGGTAACAAACACCACATGATTTTATTTTCGTGTGAAATGTACCTTTGTGGGACAAATTACCAACTGATGGTGCTAAAAAAACACACAAAAATCTATGGATTGTTCATGTTTTCTGAAGTGTTAGTGCATCTATGTGCATGGCTGAAATTTCTACAAGGCATTTTATCAGTATTATTCTTTAGTTATGCCGTTGTTCCTGTTTTAAGGCAATCGTGTGATCTGTCTGTAAGTTTGGTTTCGTCGTTTTTTGATGGTATACGACCCTTTAAGAATAAATCAATGTATTAATCTTCACAAAATGTTTTGAAGACATAAACGCCTTAAGACATTTGAACATATATTAAGTTTCATCTTATCTTTTAAGGATAGCGGAAGTGTTGCTGTGTTTGATTAGCTCATGAGCATTTATAACATGCAGCATGCTCCTCAGCGAGTTGGCAAGGTTTAATGAAATGATATAAGTGCATGAGCTCAGTGACCAGAAGTAATAATGTGGTCGCCATGAGCACCTTGTTCGGTAGATTTAAGTCTGGTATAAGAACTAACTTATAATAATTATCATAACTTATCATTAACTATACACTAACTTTATTCGTCACGATGTAAATTTGTCATTAATCAAAATAATTATATTGATTTAAAGCGGGCAGTAAATTGCATTTTTACGTTTAAGACAAAACATTATCCTATTACATTGGCTTTACGTTTGATCTGATCTGACAACCCAGTAAAACGCAAGTTATGAAATATTCACGCGGCATCGTCAAGAATTGATGCATCGTTGTAAATTAATAACTACTTAATTTTCATCATATATAGAAGTACGCTTGAACCTGGAGACGATTTGATTCTTTATTGGTGCTCAGTTTCCCAGACAGGTTAATGTCAGGCCTACACATCTCTCTCAACCTGCTAATTGATCAATTTAAAGAAGTGGTTCATATGACGCCAAATCGATCATTGTCTACTGATGTTACGAGTAAAATGGTTACATGTTACTTGACGACCGCCCAAACGGGTTGATTTGGTCGGCCCGAAATCAGGCCAAGTCGTTAGTCAATGTCCTCGATCACGTATCACCGTGAAGGGGTTCTCTGAAGTGTAATTTTTGCGTGAACGTCTTTAAATCATTACTCGATCCTCGTATTAAATGTTCGCTCTGCCATTTGAAAACTGAAGTGTTACTACATTTGGCACCAGAATGGCTGATTTCCTGAAGACATGGTTGGTTGGACTCCAAAATGTCGAAATGCAAACATGTCATTGCTTTGATGAATGTGTAGGCCTCCTGTTGTAGTTTGCCTGTTGATAAAGTGATTGCGTGGAAACGAAATCGTTCCTGCGCTGACATAACTTATAAATTGTGCCTTCATTTTTTTGTGATGAAAACCTTGGTGTGAATGCTTGAGTAGGCCCCTACATTATTATGATGGGCAAAAAAACGCAACAACTCCTTTTGGCCTTATACTTAATGTAAATTACAGTCGCCCGCTGTAGGACTATCGGGCCCGCAATTTGCCATCGGCATGCTCGGTGGTCGAGTGGTTAAGACGTCTGCCTAGTATGCAGGAGGTCGTGGGTTCGAGTCCTGCCCAAGCACGCTATGAGTTTTAATGTGTCCTTGAGAGGCGCACATATAGTGCATACTGCGTCGTGATTAGCCTTTCGACAAGGCCTCGTGAATTTTGGGCGATTTGGTGACTAGAATAGAGTCTACACACGCCGAGTGGCTCAGACTATATGCTGCAAGATATTAGACCGAGTGTCCCCCCCCCCCACCCCGCGCCCCCTCCCCCCCCCCCCCCCCCCCCCCCCCACCCCCTCCCCCCAATAGAGGAACAATGGAAAGGGGGGGGAGTCACTCGGTCTCATATCTTGCACCAAATAACTTGGACGGAAGGCTTTACGTTCTCACAACCTTTGTATACTCCGCTCAAGACGCCCAATTGCCCCACATTTTACCAAACAATATAGCCCCAAAGCCATAAGGCCTTGCCAAAAGACTACGTTGTGATGGGCACAAAATTACTTCCACATCATTTGGACCGACGCACTAACTATACCTATAATGTATATTATTTGACTGTGTATGTAACAACTTTGGGGTTTAACACTCAAAGAAATCTCCCAAAGATAAATTGCTCAGGACCATAAGTAGTGTTCTTTGCTCCAATTGCAATCTTCACTGTCGTTTTGCCTAAGCGTTCATGTTTTTACAGACTTTATCTAAAAATCCACTCGGAATGGGCCAAACGAAAATCAAAGGTGAATAATATTACCTTTCATTTAGTCATAAGTCGGATTGTCCGTTTGCGACTTCATGAAAGGACACGGAATACTATGACAAAGACTTCGTCATTTGCAATAACCCAACATTTTACTTCATGAGTTGACGAAAAAACCTGACTAAAAGTGTTAATTTCAATTGGTAATACAAACACCACAAGACTATTTTCCCGTGTAAAATAGTACCTTTGTCGGAGAAATTGCCAACTGAAGATACTTGTAAAAATATTTATTTTAAACTATTTTTTACCATTTATTCAACACAAAAACATGCATCGATTTTAAGGTTTTCTGGAGTAGCACTGCATCTAGGATATGTGGTTGAAAGTTCTATTTTAAGGCAGTTTATTAACATTATTCCTTAGTTGTGAAATGTTGTTAAATTCGTTAAAAAACGTTTCATCTGCAAGTGACCTTTAAAATAGGATTTACAAAATATTTGTTGTTTATTATCAGTGTCCCGGTGCAGACCCTTTTTACGTGGAAGTACAGCCCAAACATTTCTCGGCACGATTTCCCTATGTATAAAGGTCTAATGGGTGTGCAAATAGATTTGGTGTATTGATGGAGTCTTATTAATATCAACACGCCACAGCATGTCTTTATTAAATCGAGGAGTGCATCTGGGGAATTGCGAAACAGTCGTGTGATCACGAACGCGCCACAGTAATAACAGTCATAAACTTGGCCAGATCTGGGCAGGTTATCCGGGAAATAAAATATTATTGACTTGCTGTCTCATCGGGCTTTTGACGGAATTTGGAGGCGGCTTTTGAAGAGGAAAGGCGGTAGTTTGGGGAATTGGTTTGGTCTTGGTACGACACGTCCCGCGCCGCAGTTTTTTCTATGTAATCCGTGGGCTTTCATGGCGGACGCGAGAAAATATTAATAAACGCCGTAGCTGTGTAGACCTTATTGATTAATATTATGAAGTGTTTTACCCGAAGCTCTGCTGAAACAAGCTTAATGGGCCCCTGAAATGCTCAATAACTTTATGCACAGTTTTTGCTGCATGAAGGATTACTTGTGTAGAAAGACAACTACTGTTCAACTTTGACAATTTCTTCACATAAACTCACAGAAAGAGGGCGCTGTTTGGGGCATGTCACTTTAGGAACACACAGCAGAAAGGCAAAGAAAAAACATAAAACTTCAAACTGGAATTGTGGAAAAATGCTGCAGTTTCTAGCCTTAGTTTTTTTCATTGTTTGCAACAGGCAACATGTAAAACAAACATGTGAAGCAAGTTGGAAAACATTGTGGAAACTTTTGTGCACAGTTGAATGAGATTTTCCTGTGTTTTCCTGTGACATCACCACTTTGCTCATGCAGATGTAAATTGTCATTAGCATAAAAATCAACAACCTTGATTCCCCCCCCCCAAAAAAAAAAAATTCCAAGTAGGGTTTTTATGATTGTAAATTAATGGACTAGCTTCATAGCACAGATTTCATTAATAAAAACACCATTTCATAGGCCCTTTAATGAACTCTGATACCGGGGTCAGAGTTATAAATGATCTAAAGTAATGATCTATATATAATAGGGTTCAAAACATTCAGAAAAGTATTGTACAAAGATGTTATTTGTCATTATACATGTACCAACAATTAGCGTGTTTGTGCATTGTTAAGAATCATGACTGAAAGTGATGTTATACATTAAAGCCCCAATACATTATTTACAGTTACCTAAACTTTTACTGCACGAGTTAACAAAGGAAAATCTGACTATAGAAATGTTGACAGCAATGGTAAAAAAACACCACATGATTTTTCCCCATATAAAGTAGTACCTTTGTGGGAGAAACTGCCAACTGAAGGTGTTTTTTTCTTCAGGTTTTCTTAAGTATTATCATCTGTGTGGCTGAAATTATGTAATATGTCATTGCATTCGTACGCTCTTTACATTTAGTCCCATGGTATACATTTTTCATTTCTTGGGCAACGCTGGATTAAGCACATGGTTTCATATAGCACATATCCTACATGTATAACCTTATTCTACAGTTCTTTATTTTGTACCATGAAGTAGACGCAAAATGTTTTCCACTGGTACCATGATTGCGTTTCTCTGGTCACGCATCACTGAGCACCATTGTTTGGAAAATAGTATGTAGAAACCCCTTTGCGACAGTTAATCAGACCTATAGCCTAGAATACCCAGACATGGCCCGAGCTGCAGGGACATTTAGTCATTTTAAAACATAGTGATATTTATTCAGGTATGAATTTAAGCACCAACTGTCATAGTTCGTCTACGGGAATTTTTTTAGGTGACAGAGTAATTGCATTAAATTATGCTGTGGAACGGCTCCCGGGTCACCAGATTTGACTCCTTGTTACTTTTGTCTTGTGGGTGTATTTGAAGAACAAGTGTTCACCAGTCCACCACGTAACCGTCGGGATTTGCAATCCCGCATTCAACGTGAGGTCAACACACTATGAGCAACTAACAATGGAAATTGGGCACAAACCATTGTTATTAACAATGGTGTGTGCCCAATTTCCATTGTTAATTGCTCATAGTGACATCTTACGTGATGATTCGGCAATGGTCAGACAAGCTGTTGCTGGAATGCGCCGCCGTTGTGTACTTTGCGTTGAAAGATCAGGTAGGCACGTGGAAGGTGTCGGTGCTTAAATTTATGTAATTACTGAATAAATACACTTTAATAAATTACTATCAATGCTAGAATAGGGCGACAAATCGTGTGTAAAAAAGGTATATTAGGGCGACCTGCTCAATAGGGCGACATTTTGGTGTCGCCCTAATATTTTTGAGTTTAAAATTCATTTTTTTAGGTCAAAAACCATTTTGTTTAGGTCGAGAACCATTTTTATTGGGACTGGAGCTGTTTCTCTTCGGTCTGCGACCATCTCCGGAAGCTTTGGGTAAAAAAATAAGGTGTCATTTTGAGTGACTCTTGCCGAAATTTCGGTGGTCTCCGGTGAGAGTCTTTCCGAAATGTCGCCCTATTGCGGCATCCAGCGTTGTTTAAAATATTGTACGTATCCTATGTTTTAAAATGACTACATTTCCCTCCAGCTCGGGCCATATCTGAATATAGGCTACTTGGGCCTGACCAACTGTCGCAAAAGGGTTTCTGCATACTATTTTCCAAACAATGGTGCTTTGTGATGCGTGACCAGAGAAACGTAATCAATGTATCACTGGAAAGCATTTTGCCTCTACTTCAAGGTAAAATATGATTGACTATCATGAAATGCATATCCTGGCCGTAGTAACCATTTATGTCAGAATTACTTTTTTTTCTGGGACACCCTGTACTTGCTCTAATTTTAATATGATTTAATTTTGGAAAATTGGGATATTAAAAAATGTTTTCTATAAAATCATCCTGACTTTATTTGTTCACTGTATTAAAAATAGTTTGAGGTTAATATAGGAGGTAATTCTTTTACGCCCTCAATTCATAGTTTTAGTTATTCCAATTTCACTTTACATTTTAATACAATTTAATGTAGATGAAACGTGGAGCAAACTTGATTGGAAGGTTACAATGTGACATTTCTAAATCGAAAGTTGACCTATTATTTTCCATTGGTTAACAAGTGAAAGCAAAGCTCACATTATTCCTTACTGAAACCAGCACACGGTTAAACCTCGCAGACATTTCAGACAGGTTAGCTATTCAACTGTCCATTATAATACCATTGAATTTTGCAAGCAGGCGTTTAAAAAGAATGCTCTAACGTTTTGCGGTATCAGACCAACAACTATTATACCGCAAGCAACAACAGAAATGCCAAAAAAATCTGAGAGTAGGAATTTTCAGCACACAGAAGCTTTATGCAGTCGTGCTGTTATGTGAATATTTCGATGTCAACTTGGTTACAAAAGAAATTTTCAAGTTTTGATTAAACTGAAAATTTCCGTTTCTTTTGTGGCTCGGTAGACGGTTGTAGTCACAAAAGTGCTCCAATTTCCGACTTGAAAGTACTCTTTCAAGTTATTACATTTCTAACAATACGTAGTTAGGCTGCTTACGATAAAAATGACCTCTTATATCGTTATATTAGAGGTCAGATACAATACGGGCAAAAGACATGAAAGCCCGTATGCGGGATTTGGTGACTTCAAAAAGCAAAACTATCAAATAATTATGAAAACCTTTTTTTTCTCTTAGTGAATGTTCTAGTCTGAACCATCGTGTTGGAATCGCGATGTATGATATGCTGCCATTTTTAAGAAACGTGGTGCTTCGGTTTTAAAGGCAGAGGATTGTCAATGCGCGCGTGAGGCCAAATTCGTGCCACGAAATACGCAGCTCCATGCCCCTTTTCTATATGGAGCTGCGTATTTCGTGGCACGAATTTGGCCTCATGCGTGCATCGACGCGACTCTGCCTTTAAAGCCGTGATTACACCATTTGCAGAACAAAAGGAGTTGACAAGAAAAATCAGACTAAAAAGTGTTGATAGCAATGGTAACAAACACCACATGATTTTTCCCGTGTAAAAAAAACTTTAGCAAACGATTTATTTTTCTTTTCTTTTCTTTTTGTTTTTTTTACCATTCATTTAACACAAAAACCATGCATGGTTTTCTGAAGTGTTACTGCATATATTTGGCTGAAATTTCTACAAGGCAGTTTATCAACATCATCCTCTAGTTTGTTATGCTGTTCTTCCTGTGTTTAACAGTTTTCTAATCATGTAATATGTCTTTAAGCGAGATATCGCCCCACCAAATACTGCATCCACTGTACCCATTTTAAAGAAATATTATAAAATTGGGATACGTTACAGACGGCGTTATCTTCATGTGTGATTCAGGATGTGTATGATAAAAATCAACCTGCGTATAGGTCAGCTGAGTATACCTCATCTATCTATTACCTGTATAGTAGTGATGTTATCGCACTGTTAAAGGCCCAATATAATTTGTTTTACGAATTCCAGGAACAACAGCTTTATAACTAAAGAATATGTTGATAAACTGGTTAGTAGAAATTTCAGCCACATAGATGCAGTAATACATGCATGGTTGAATTAACGATTTTTGTCTTCAAAAAACACCTTCAGTTGGCAGTTTCCCACAAAGGTACCATTTTACGCGGGAAATTCTTGTGAACTTATAAAATATAAACTTTCGAGTCACTGCAAATTATTCAAAGGAGGTTTAAGAAAATGGGGTCAGTAATACATGTCTGCACCACGTGAACAAACACCATTTTTCCAATTTAATTTTGATCTATTCATGTCAGAATTAGATTATAAGGTGACAGAGTTGGTGGCCATTGTATCATGTTCTTGGTGGTGGAACCTTGTAATTTGAAGTGTGTCACCAAAACAAAAGTCAGTTTTCAACGTTTCAGCCACTGTACAGTTAGGTAACCGAGAGAGTGTCTGCAGTTTGCCAAATAAATAGCCTGGTATGTAGCCATTTTGCAGCCATACTTAAAATATCTCCAGAGATATTGCATCATTATACGAATTTCAGGAACATTGCATTACATATAACGTAAGAATAATGTTGATAAACTGCCTTGTATAAATTTCAGCTACACAGATGCAGTCATACTTCACAAAACCTTAACAATCTATGCATGTTTTTTGTGTTGATTGAATGGTGAAGAAATCGTGTGCAAACGATTAAAAAAACTACTTTCAGTTGGCAGATTCTCCGACAAAGGTACCATTTTACATGGGAAACAATCATGTGGCGTTTGTTGCCATTTCAATTTCTATCAACACTTTCAGTCAAGTTTTTCTTGTCAACTCGTGAAGTAAAATTTTGATGTAATGCTTTATAGGGCGTTAATGCCGGATATTTGTGGTAATTTTTGGTGATTTGGGGGGCAACACAAACCGCTCCTAAACAAACGCAGGATCTGAAAAGATAATGTAAAAGTAGAATGGGGTTATTCACACAAGTATTCCATCAATGTTTGCCTATAATTGATTCAAGCAAATGTTAATGATGTGGTCGCGGTACCTCATTAGCCTTTTAGATATGGCGGAACACAAGGAGAGGGCGCAATTTTATTTGGGTATGATTTTTTTCAATTGTGTTTCTTTCCAAAAACACTATTTAGGTGATCGGGCCAACAGCCCGATCACCTATTACTCTCGTACGATTTCTTTGTCTTTTTTTTTTTTTTTAGGTGATCGGGCCAACAGCCCGATCACCTATTGCTCTCGTACGATTTCTTTTTTAGGTGATCGGGCCAACAGCCCGATCACCTATTACTCTCGTACGATTTCTTTGTCTTTTTTTTTTTTTTTTTTTTTTTTTCTTTTTCTTTTTCCACTCAAACGTTTCCAGAGCTTTTCTTCAAAACGGTTCAAGCTATCAACTTGAAACTTTGTAGGAACATCAACCCCAATGTGAAGGTGTGCATACAAGTGTGACGTCATTGTGACGTCATTGGGTATCAAATTACAACCCAAAAATGACTAAAATATGCATGTTTTAAAATGCTTCCGTCTGGAAAACCACGTGACCCATGATTTTCGTATTTAGCCGGTTTATAGATAAGATCATGGCCTACGATTTTCTTCGTGTGGGCATTTTCATCTGACCCTTCCTTCTGGGGTCAATCTGAGGTCAAAGTTCAACGAAAACGAAAATCGCAATTTTTGCACTTATTGAGCAACAATGCCCATCAAACCAAGCTGAATCTTTTTAAGTAACTAAGTACAGGCATAGGTCCTATGGCAGACTTTCACCAGCGTGTATAATATTATGATGGCATCAAGCGTGACGTCATCGTGACGTCATCAAGTATCAAATTACACCCCCCAAAAAAACAAAATATGCATATTTTAAAATGCTTCCGTCTTGAAAACCACGTGACCCAGGATCTTCGTATTTGGCAGGTTTACAGATGACATTCTGTGCTACAATTTTCTTTGTGTGGGCATTTTCATCTGACCCTTCCTTCTGGGGTCAATTGGAGGTCAAAGTTCAACGAAACTGAGAATCTCAGTTTTTACACTTACCAGCAACAATGCCTATCAAACCAAGCTGAATCGTTAGTAAATTAGATACAGACATAGGCCCTACGGCAGACTTTCACCAGAATGTATAGTATCACGATGGCATCAAGTGTGACGTAATCATGACGTCATCAGGTGTCAAATTACAAAAATTCAAAGGTTATTATTTCCAAAATTCATATCTCAAGAACCGTAATAGATACTTGAACAATTCTTTCACAACATGATAAGTCTAAATGAACTGAACAAATCATACGATGTCATGACCCCTGTGTGACGCCTACTTCCGGTCCAAACCGGAAGTTGTTCGAAAATGTGCATTTTGTAAGCGTTTTGAATGCAAATAGATTCAAAGTGGTAGTGAATTTGACCATATTTCTACGGAACGAAATGTTTCCACACATGTAGACTTTTTGACTATACCATTTGTGACGTCATCACATGGACGGTGGTTACGTAATGTGGCGTCAAAATACGCAAATTTGGAGCTGAATTGTTTTAAAATGCTGTATCTTGAGAACTACAGCAGATATTTGCATGATTCTTTCGCCACATCTAAGAACTTGATGTTTATCAAATTGTTGAACAATTTGTGCACAACATTGTGACGTCATGATATCGTCACAGGTGTCAAATTACAAAAATTCAAAGGTTATTATTTTCAAAATTCATATCTCAAGAACCGTAATAGATACTTGAACAATTCTTTCACAACATGATAAGTCTAAATGAACTGAACAAATCATACGATGTCATGACCCCTGTGTGACGCCTACTTCCGGTCCAAACCGGAAGTTGTTCGAAAATGTGCAATTTTTTAGCATTTTGAATGCAAATAGATTCAAAGTGGTAGTGAATTTGACCATATTTCTACGGAACGAAATGTTTCCACACATGTGGACCTTTTGACTATACCATTGGTGACGTCATTACATGGACGGTGGTTACGTAATGTGGTGTCAAATCACGCAAATTTGGAGCTGAGATGTTTTAAAATGCTGTATCTTGAGAACTACAGCAGATATTTGCATGATTCTTTCGCCACATTTAAGAACTTGATGTTTATCAAATTGTTGAACAATTTGTGCACAAAATTGTGACGTCATGATGTCGTCACAGGTGTCACATTACAAGATTTCAAAGGTTATTATTTCAACAATTCATATCTCAAAACGGTGCAAGCTATCAACCCCCAGCTATGGCGGATATGCAGGGAGGAGATATTAGTTACCGGATTAGTGTATACAGCAGCCGATTTCACGAAACTTTACGCAATTGCGCAAGTCCACTTACGCCATAAGTTATTGCGCAAGTAATGGCGTAAGTGGACTTGCGCAATTGCGTAAAGTTTCGTGAAATCGGCTGCTGAACTTCCATTTTTGCCATTCCACAGGTGATAACAACGTCTGAAATTCATCACAAAATGTTCATTTAACCCGATCACCTGGCGTTTGTAACAACAAACGTCATACCTCTAGTTTTTTTTTTTTTTTTTTTTTTTTTCTTTTTCCACTCAAACGTTTCCAGAGGTTTTCTTCAAAACGGTTCAAGCTATCAACTTAAAACTTGGTAGGAACATCAACCCCAATGTGAAGATGTGCATACAAGTGTGACGTCATTGTGACGTCATTAGGTATCAAATTACAAACCAAAAATGACCAAAATATGCATGTTTTAAAATGCTTCCGTCTGGAAAACCACGTGACCCATGATCTTCGTATTTGACAGGCTTATATATCAGATCATGGCCTACAATTTTCTTCGTGTGGGCATTTTCATCTGACCCTTCCTTCTGGGGTCAATCTGAGGTCAAAGTTCAACGAAAACGAAAATCTCAATTTTTGCACTTATTGAGCAACAATGCCCATCAAACCAAGCTGAATCTTTAAGAAACTAAGTACAGGCATAGGTCCTATAGCAGACTTTCACCAGCGTGTTTAATATTATGATGGCATCAAGCGTGACGTCATCGTGACGTCATCAAGTATCAAATTACACCTCCCAAAAAACCAAAATATGCATATTTTAAAATGCTTCCGTCTCGAAAACCACGTGACCCAGGATCTTCGTATTTGGCAGGTTTATAGATGACATTCTGTGCTACAACTTTCTTTGTGTGGGCATTTTCATCTGACCCTTCCTTCTGGGGTCAATTGGAGGTCAAAGTTCAACGAAAACGGAAATCTCAGTTTTTACACTTACCAGTAACAATGCCCATCAAACCAAGCTGAATCGTTAATAAATTAGATACAGACATAGGCCCTACGGCAGACTTTCACCAGCATGTATAGTATCATGACGTCATCAGGTGTCAAATTACAAAAATTCAAAGGTTATTATTTTCAAAATTCATATCTCAAGAACCGTAATACTGTTCCACAGACGGACTACTTCTGTTATCGTAAACAGAGAGCCCCATATACTCCACACACAGCGCCCGTGGTTACTGCACATTCCTATGGGCACACACAACTTCCGGCGAGTTCGTGTCAGTGGTACACACTTCAACGCTAAAACGAATCGGGCTAAATAAGATCGGAACACTTCGGGTAAAGATTTGCGCGTTCTGATTGGCCGGTTGGCTTAGAAACGTCATCATCGGAAAAGAGTATGTTTCCAGCTAGCCTGGGGTCCATTCGCGTACAAAATCGACCGCGGGTTGCAACTTTTGCGATCAAAAACATTTTTTCTCGTCCATAAAGCGATCCATAATCAACGTGAATCACCAAGCGACAAGGTATGTATACAAAAGTAGACATTAAACAATCCTACCATACTGACAAAAAGTCCGTAAGGCCTACCATTTGTCGCAAAAATGTACTTTTAGGAGGGCATGTTGAGCAGGAATCCGAGACTTCGCTCGCGTGCAATGTCCACACCGACGTACGACCGAGTTCCACGCCGTGTGTAGGGCCGGGACGTACGGCGGTGGTGTGCCCACTGCATACGCGATGATCTCGTAATTCCCGTGAAACAAGCAATGATGCAGCGTTAGAAAACCTGCGTTTTACGTCAATCTGTGCAAAATTGTGTGCCAATTTTGTAACTGATATTGAATTTATTAACATTCAAAGACAATACGTGATATCAGATACACCAATTAAAGATATTTAGTTGTTACTTAACAAATGAAGGCAAATAATTTGTTGAGTAATATTATTCTTTGTCAATTATTTTTGCAGCTTTGCTGTGGTCCTCGTCCTGTGACATACCACCAGTGAGCCTGAAGATGAAAAAGGGTAGTACGAGTCCCTTGATGATGCAGAATCGTCATCCATAGTTGAGCCTCCTGCCCGTAGTAACATCTGTAATTACTATTATTTGTAAAGATTTAAATATAACCTCTAGGCTCCACATCCGTTTGTTTTGATCAAAACATAAATTATTTATCTCTGAAGAATAATACGTCATTCTCTTCTCTGTTTTGTATTTAATGTAACTTTGTAAGCAATTTGGAAAGTTGTACAGTTTGTGTGTGGATGCGCTACCTGTCATTCTTTTTTGCTGCCCTCAATCCACACCTCTCCAAAATAGTATTGGCTTGGTAATTAACACATACAGTGATTGATTATGTCAATTAAATTATTGATGCAAGTCCCAATCTTGACTATAGACAGATTTGATTATATCAGTATCTCTTATCAATCTATTTTTCAACATTAATTGGGGAAAAATAAGGTTCCCTTAACAATCAACATTTTTGCATAAATTATGCAAATTATGGGATTTCAATATAAACTAATTATCTGTAGTTAAGCAGGTTTGATTATTACAATGTCTTGCATCATTTAATTAAAGTAAATACTTTAATTAAATGATGCAAGATGCATTGTAATAATCAAACCTGCTTAAGATAAATTTGAGAAAAATGAGTTTTCCCTTGAAAATTGACCGTTTTTGCATAAATTATTAATTTATTATGCAAATGAGGTATTTAAAATATAAATTAATTATCTGTCCTTGTACATATATTAATAACTGTTGTTTGTACCAACTTTGGGCCATCCAGGATAGAGTTGAGCAAAGATATATAACCAAAAGTATAAGCCACAGTGACCATTGTCGGTGCCAAATTAGAAATAAAGAAAAACATAGGATAACCTTTGACCTGCCGATGAATTTTTACCCTGTTTTCAATTATCCAAACCGACTGTAGCTTCGCAATGCAAAATCCGATTTGAAAAAAATAAACAGATTTCTTCTAGTCAATAACCACTCTTTCAATTGACACTGATTTTAAATCGATGTGGGCTTTAAAATAAAAGGGTTGAAACTGCCTAAATTATAGTTATAGATACTTGAACAATTCTTTCACAACATGATAAGTCTAAATGAACTGAACAAATCATACGATGTCATGACCCCTGTGTGACACCTACTTCCGGTCCAAACCGAAAGTTCTTCGAAAATGTGCAAATTTTTAGGATTTTTAATGCAAATAGATTCAAAGTGGTAGTGAATTTGACCATATCTCTACGGAACGAAATGTTTCCACACATGTGGACCTTTTGACTATACCATTGGTGACGTCATGACATGGACGGTGGTTACGTAATGTGGTGTCAAATTACGCAAATTTGGAGCCGAGATGTTTTAAAATGCTGTATCTTGAAAACTACAACAGATATTGGTATGATTCCTTCGCCACATTTAAGAACTTGATGTTCAACATATTGTTCAACAATTTGTGCACAAAATTGTGACGTCATGATGTCGTCACAGGTGTCACATTACAAGATTTCAAAGATTATTATTTCAACAATTCATATCTCAAAACGGTGCAAGCTATCAACCCCCAGCTATGGCGGATATGCAGGGAGGAGATATTAGTTACCGGATTAGTGTATACAGCAGCCGATTTCACGAAACTTTACGCAATTGCGCAAGTCCACCTACGCCATAAGTTATTGCGCAAGTAATGGCGTAAGTGGACTTGCGCAATTGAGTAAAGTTTCGTGAAATCGGCTGCTGAACTTCCATTTTTGCCATTCCACAGGTGATAACAACGTCTGAAATTCATCACAAAATGTTCATTTACCCCGATCACCTGGCGTTTGTAACAACAAACGTCATACCTCTAGTTTTTTTTTCTTTTTCTTTTTCCACTCAAACGTTTCCAGAGCTTTTCTTCAAAACGGTTCAAGCTATCAACTTGAAACTTTGTAGGAACATCAACCCCAATGTGAAGGTGTGCATACAAGGGTGACGTCATTGTGACGTCATTGGGTATCAAATTACAACCCAAAAATGACTAAAATATGCATGTTTTAAAATGCTTCCGTCTGGAAAACCACGTGACCCATGATTTTCGTATTTAGCAGGCTTATAGATAAGATCATGGCCTACGATTTTCTTCGTGTGGGCATTTTCATCTGACCCTTCCTTCTGGGGTCAATCTGAGGTCAAAGTTCAACGAAAACGAAAATCGCAATTTTTGCACTAATTGAGCAACAATGCCCATCAAACCAAGCTGAATCTTTAAGTAACTAAGTACAGGCATAGGTCCTATGGCAGACTTTCACCAGCGTGTATAATATTATGATGGCATCAAGCGTGACGTCATCGTGACGTCATCAAGTATCAAATTACACCCCCCAAAAAAACAAAATATGCATATTTTAAAATGCTTCCGTCTTGAAAACCACGTGACCCAGGATCTTCGTATTTGGCAGGTTTACAGATGACATTCTGTGCTACAATTTTCTTTGTGTGGGCATTTTCATCTGACCCTTCTCTCTGGGGTCAATTGGAGGTCAAAGTTCAACGAAACTGAGAATCTCAGTTTTTACACTTACCAGCAACAATGCCTATCAAACCAAGCTGAATCGTTAGTAAATTAGATACAGACATAGGCCCTACGGCAGACTTTCACCAGAATGTATAGTATCACGATGGCATCAAGTGTGACGTAATCATGACGTCATCAGGTGTCAAATTACAAAAATTCAAAGGTTATTATTTCCAAAATTCATATCTCAAGAACCGTAATAGATACTTGAACAATTCTTTCACAACATGATAAGTCTAAATGAACTGAACAAATCATACGATGTCATGACCCCTGTGTGACGCCTACTTCCGGTCCAAACCGGAAGTTGTTCGAAAATGTGCATTTTGTAAGCGTTTTGAATGCAAATAGATTCAAAGTGGTAGTGAATTTGACCATATTTCTACGGAACGAAATGTTTCCACACATGTAGACTTTTTGACTATACCATTTGTGACGTCATCACATGGACGGTGGTTACGTAATGTGGCGTCAAAATACGCAAATTTGGAGCTGAATTGTTTTAAAATGCTGTATCTTGAGAACTACAGCAGATATTTGCATGATTCTTTCGCCACATTTAAGAACTTGATGTTTATCAAATTGTTGAACAATTTGTGCACAACATTGTGACGTCATGATATCGTCACAGGTGTCAAATTACAAAAATTCAAAGGTTATTATTTTCAAAATTCATATCTCAAGAATCGTAATAGATACTTGAACAATTCTTTCACAACATGATAAGTCTAAATGAACTGAACAAATCATACGATGTCATGACCCCTGTGTGACGCCTACTTCCGGTCCAAACCGGAAGTTGTTCGAAAATGTGCAATTTTTTAGCATTTTGAATGCAAATAGATTCAAAGTGGTAGTGAATTTGACCATATTTCTACGGAACGAAATGTTTCCACACATGTGGACCTTTTGACTATACCATTGGTGACGTCATTACATGGACGGTGGTTACGTAATGTGGTGTCAAATCACGCAAATTTGGAGCTGAGATGTTTTAAAATGCTGTATCTTGAGAACTACAGCAGATATTTGCATGATTCTTTCGCCACATTTAAGAACTTGATGTTTATCAAATTGTTGAACAATTTGTGCACAAAATTGTGACGTCATGATGTCGTCACAGGTGTCACATTACAAGATTTCAAAGGTTATTATTTCAACAATTCATATCTCAAAACGGTGCAAGCTATCAACCCCCAGCTATGGCGGATATGCAGGGAGGAGATATTAGTTACCGGATTAGTGTATACAGCAGCCGATTTCACGAAACTTTACGCAATTGCGCAAGTCCACTTACGCCATACGTTATTGCGCAAGTAATGGCGTAAGTGGACTTGCGCAATTGCGTAAAGTTTCGTGAAATCGGCTGCTGAACTTCCATTTTTGCCATTCCACAGGTGATAACAACGTCTGAAATTCATCACAAAATGTTCATTTAACCCGATCACCTGGCGTTTGTAACAACAAACGTCATACCTCTAGTTACATGTTGTAATTATAATAACAGAGACAGAATTATTAATAAAATTAAATAAGTGCAAAGCGAAAACTACAGTTATTTTGCATTTAATTCGAAGTTATACCCCAATCAAAGTGCGCCCTCCTATTGTGTCCGGCATGCTTTATAAAGGCTAATGCACATTTGTTCCTTCGGGGGTTTCCATTTCAAGATGTTTTGTTTTGTTTTTCTTAGGACTATACATTTGATTGTTGTTTACTTTTGCTAATGTTTTATGGTCGTGTGTGGTTTTGCACTTTTTTTACTACATAAGGTGAATCGTTTAACGTTTTAGCCTGGCATCAATCAAGACTGACTAGAAAATTAAAAATTCCAATACGAAATTTTGGGTATTAGGCAAAATGGTATATATAATTGTGTCTGATACCAAAACAAATGTTAATACAATATAGAGGCCTGGTAAAATATTAACCTAGTGAACTAAATAAATTATTGAGTGTATCGCTAGATTGTCTTTAATTCCGCACTAAAGTCGAAATAGGTTCCTTGCGGCGATAAAATTGGAAATGAAATAAAGGAAAGCTGTTGTGCAATGCGACTATAGACGGCGTGGACCATGGTTTGGTGATAAAAAGTGACAAGCCGATCTCTAGCCTCTGGTTGCGCGCCTTCCGTTGTAAAGTAGAACTGTAATTAAGCCACAAAGTGTCCGAAGCAAAGCCTGTGTATCGCCACAGGAGGCGTGCTATCGACGGTAATGAACTGGCAATCTAACCAATCGATGTTGCGCTGGGGGAACAAGTGACTGATGGCGTCATCAGCGCAAGGGGTGGGACTCCGCTACCGCACCGGAACAAGTCAGACGTCACCTACCTGGTCCGAGCTAATATCAACCCCCGGACTCGTGCTCATTAGCTTGGTATCTCACGTCATTACTTGGCTGCTTGCAAAAACAATAGCCGCACGCTAAGTTGTCTTCATGAGCACTTATTAGTCTTCTAATAGAGAGGCAGTTTTCCCCGCCAACATTTTCAGGGAGTTACGATTAGACTGAACGACTGTGTTCACATTGCGTCTACACGCACTGTATACATGAACCTTGCGCTACTTACTCCGACTTCACTCCGACTTGTGCATTTCTTAAGACGTTAACCAACTATATCCCCAGAAATAGCTGTGCACTTATTGTACTGACATTCTCATGAAAGAACCGCTGTGTTAAAAAGGTAAGGAGCGTATCTAGTTGTGTAGTATTGCATATCCTTTTGTTGTTGTTCCGTTTAATATTCCGTTCACTTCAATGGGTTTAGTTCACCCGGCGATTGAACCATTCGTGACAAAACGAAGGGTGCCGACATTCTAGCTAAAGGCTTGTTAGCGTATAAAGAGCAGTGTTTGGGGTTCTTCTCGCCAGTAGAGAGAGATTTAGATTGCTACAATTATAGACCAAACAAATTGACGCTATCAGCAGAAATTACTCGCATGCGGAGAGCAGTTGTGTCAGGTAGGAAATCGTTTGGTAGGCCTATTTTTTTTTAAATGTAATACTACGGAAGTGTATTTTTCTGTCCGGTGAAATCTGTAATTCAACACATTTGTCTATATTTTATACATTTATTTGATTTATTTAATGGTTTTGAAGCCCGTAGGCTGATTTGCATGAAACGTACAAGTGCAACCTTAACATCGAGAAACTTAGGTGGGTGGCGACATTGGCCAGAGACACCGAGTAATCCTCTTACTCTTCGCGAAAACGTGCTCTGGGATCCTTTAAGCGCGTTACACAACACACTGGACCAACGCTTTACATCCCTTCCGAAGGACGGAGCAAGTGTGTTTAAGTGCCTTGCTCCAGCGCATAAATGCCACAACCGGGTATCGAACCTGCGACACAGTTTTTTTTTTTCACTCAAAAGTTGCGAATAAACGACCCAAACCACTCGGCCACGGTACCGCCAAAAACATATATATATCACCCAATATTTCTATTCTAAACGTATTATAAAGTGGAAAAAAGTACGGACTAAATTTTAAACTGTTCAAAAACACTCGTTCTGCGACCAGTTTATAGGCCCTACCGATTCATATACTGAATTATTTCTCGGAGCACTTTTAGTTTTACATTCTAAACCCTAATCGTAGTGTACTATACAATTTTTTTACTGACAGTGCCGTGAACTTTACATATTGAAGCATTCATTAGTTGCACACTATAATTGTTCTCCTTGTATCTGTATTGCGTCAACTGTTGTGTGTGCCCTAATTTAGTTAATCAATGCGCTGCTGGCCCGTAATCAATATTCAAAGTGATTCCGGTTCTTCCTTTTCGGCAATCGTTAATTATGTTAGAATTTAATTTGGAGTTTGCTGTCAAAGTAACTATATAGTATACGATGTTGCAACATGGTGTGCATTAAATCGCATTCTGATAAACGTTTTCGGTTACACGTTGGTCTTCAAATTAACATCCACAATTGTTCTTAATTTGATATCAGTTTTCTTTGAACACCGCATATAGCTGTAGTGTGTTCCTCATCCAATATATAGGTTTTATGCGAATAACTTTAAAGTTTGGACATTTTGTCATGCAGTTGCCCAAAGAATGAGAATCTGTCTATAGCCATATGAGGATTTGTTATAACCTTGTGGCGTAATCCGCTATACAGTCGACTGTTTTTTATTCATTGAGCGGCCATGTTTGTGCCAAAGTTGTAAACACGAAATAGGATTACATTTACATGTACGGTTTAATTAAAGAGAAGTCCCAATGTGAAGATTATTTTTCAAGGATTCAGTTCGCTCTTTATACAGGTTTTTTTTTAGTGCTTGCACGTTGACATACCTGCAAGAGATTTCAATTTCAATCGTCCAAGTTCATTTTAAGTTAACCGAAAAGCTTACTTTTTCTTATCATAGTGATATCATTTTTCTTGCCAAAATCAAGAACTGTTGGAACGCTTGGAAAAGACAAAGTAATGCCTCTTCTAATAAAGAATTATTTCCAATTGCGTTTGTAATCAATTCAATCATTCAAATGATTTGATATACATCACTAATTGATAACCATATAGTTGTATTGATTATCCTAAATAACTGCTTTACAAGTAAATACGTGTGTCTAGTGGTACGGTCTAGCCGTGCTCGTGATCGAAGGGTTATAGGTTCGAGCCCAACTTGTGCCGACGTGTTTGTGACCGTGGGCAAGACACTTAATCTCAAGTGCCTCGTCAACCCAAGCGATATATGGGGAGCTGTTAAGGGGAAATGCCACAATATCTCCCACAGAGGTATCATTTTACACGAAAAATCAATCATATGGTGTTTGTTACCATTGCTATGAACACTTTTAGTCGTGTTTTTTTTGGGGGGTAACTGCAAATGATGTATTGGGGCTTTAAGAGCCTCCTGAAATGGTATTTTTATCAATCATAAAAACTCAACTTGGGAGTTGTTTTGGAGGTTAAAATGAAGGCAAACACAGGAAAATCTCATTCAACTGTGCACAAAAGATTTCAGTATTTTCTACAACTTGCTAAAACATCTGTAACCCATGATTGTTTAGGTTTGTTTTGCAAGTTGCCTGTTGCCTGAAAAAAAAAACCAAGGCTGGAAACCGCATCATTTTTCCACAATTCCAGTTTGAAGTCTTATGTTTTGTATTTGCTTTTCTCTGTGTTCCTAAAGCGACGTGCCCCAAACAGTGCCCTCTTTCTGTGAGTTACTGTGAAGAAATTTTCAAAGTTGAAAAATTCAACCTTGAACAGTAGTATTGTCTTTCTAGACAATAGTTCTTTATATGATGCAAAAAAATTTGCATAAAGTTATTACAGTTTTTTTCCAATAGCTTACACATGATAAGTGCAACTAAAGCCACAATATTCGAATGCAAACACTCGCCGTTCACAAACGTACAGAGTATATGCGCAAATCTTAAAGTATATTCTGGTTGTTTTCGCACCAATTGCCATACAGAAAACGCCTATTGCAAGCCACTTAACGAATAAACGTATACTTAAAACGGACATCTTCTGTGTGCAAATCTGTTGTAAATCAGATGACACTATTTTCAAAAAGCGAAAGCTTATACCAGTTGAAATAGTTCGTACGTCACACAAATAAATGCAAACAACACACGAAGTCGATCAGTTATCACGATCAAAACAAAATATTACTGAATTATATTTTTAGATGAAAATGTATAGATGAGAAGGTCTAACAGGATCTGAAAGACATCCAGAAAAAGAAAGGTAAAGAGGAGGGAACGAAGAAACTAAAACGAACTTATTTTTCCGTTCAAAAGACCTGTCACCCTAATTGATGCAAAGACCCGGCCGCCACGGTCATCCATTTTTATTTAGAAAAACAACGCCAAGAATCGGGATGGAAGGCCTTTCACTACTGCATCATGGTTTGTTCTAAACAATGACAAGTTTTCATACACATCTCAATCAGCTTCAAATCACCATTGTGTGTCTCAAATATACGATATGTCAATTATCTTAGGCAAGTTATAGATTTTGTTTTCTTCGTTATGTAATGTCGTGGGTTTTGAAAGACTGCCATTCAGGCTGAGAACTTTGTCATTACTGTAGCAGTGTATATCCGCTACTTGAGACTGTCGCTTGAAACTCTGATCGATTTCCCGTACCTGTCATGTCAAGATGCATTACGACGTAACTTTTCTACTCTTCTTTGTAAATGTTTACCTGTCTGATTCTCTAAATAAGATTTGTTTATGTTGCACGATAGTGACCACAGAAATTTAAAGAAACAAATTCTCGAAAATACATCATTGAGCTTTGTGCGTTAGCATTGCCTCTCCTGTTTTACGCAGCTTGCCACTATTGTTTATTCATTTGGGAAGTGCATGCGCACATTTGGCAAAAGTGTGTTCTTTTGAACCATGTGTTTTGAATTTTGAAAGCAATGTTTTATTTTGACATCAATGTTTTTAGTTTAGGGGCTCGTGTAAATTATTTCTCGACGCGTGTTGGGTGTATAGTGCATCGAAATATTGCTGCGCACACCATACATGTGTAAGCGATTGGAAAAAGCTGTAAGCGTTTCAGGGCCCTTTAAACCTTGTGTCAACGTCTCATTTTGTTTGGCTACTTTACGGTGAACTTAACCGTGAGAAAGGGTTCCCCTAGCTAATTAGTGTCTCGACAAAATGGCAGCTTACGGTCATTAAATGTGCAATGGCTCTAATGTGCAATGTCACACGTACAGCTGGCGTCTTTTGTCGTACATAATTAATAGGCATTCAAGTCTCGACATTGAATAATTCACCATTGAATAATTGAACAATTAGCTCGTTGGCTTCTTCTTCCGTGAAGATGATTGGCACATCGTTATGAAGCAGACACATACTCGACTACTAATCATTCTGCAATTGGCCGGTTATATTCACGCACAATTTAACTTTGCATGCTAGTGCGAATGCAACTTAAGCTACCTTAGCGAACTAGTAGCGCACCCAGGTTTTGTCATTGGAGGGGGCTGGCTGACACAACTTGTCCCAAGAATCCAAGATGCCTACTTATATAGTGCAAAATCCAAGCGCATACGTTTTTTTGGGCTATCTTGTCGATGACGTCATCAATGATGATATCCACAGCCCAGTGTCGAGTCCTGTCCAACGCTTGTTGCCCAAGGAAGACCTTAGATAGGTTTTCAGACGGCGAAGGGTGCCGAATGTGCGCGTGGCAGTGGTAGTGGCGTTATAAAACGGAAAATAAGAAGACTTGATAGTTGATTTCACTGGGATGTACGGCTACATCAGAGCTAGTAGTTTAAGATGGATACGTGTATATTGTGTCTTCGTTTTTAAAAAAAAATGAATTGAGAAAGTTAGAATACGTTAGCATGATTTGGAGTTTGAGTATAAGCATGTTGTAAATGCAATAGATGTATGCGCGGTAGAATTAAGGCAATACATGCACATAGGCTATATGCACGGTATTTGATAATCCTCCAGCATAATTCTGCTCCGGTAACTGATAAAAGAACAAACTTATCTTGTTATAGGAGTACTCACTGTAGCGCCGCTCAATGTGTTTGTGTTTACGTACGTCGGATTCACTGTATATATTGCGCAATTCAACTGATTGAGATGCAGTTAGCCCCCGGTACTGGAGTCACCTCCGAAGAGTCTCTACGGTATTTTCGGTAACGGATTTTTATGGTAGTGTCAAATTCACATCCCAAAACTATACAGCATCTTCCATTTTAGAGTAGCCTACTCCTAACAATCCCATGAACCCCGCGCAACGTGTTTGTTTGTTTGGTTTGTTTTGGTTTTTTTTTTTTACAGCGCGACGTCATCTCTCATTCGGTCTACAGCCGTTGTTCTCAAACCGGGGGAATTCCCCCGGGGAGGACATGGTCATAAAATAGGGGGAAATCCACAAATAAAACATGCCGGAATTTACTGCGATGAAATAATCCTTGGTGAGATCGTTCACGAGTGCATGATAGATTTTGGCAGCCACCCACGTTCTCAAACCGGGGGGAATCATCGTGAGCTTGATCTCGCAGCTTAGCATCCAAAGGGGAAAGTGTACCAAAACCCCGCCGAGGGAGAATAACCAGAAAAAATGTTTTGAGAATGAAATCGAAGATCATTGTTTCAGGTTCCTTTACTGTATTCTTAATTGGACTGTATTCAATCATATGGTAGTTCATATCTTTCAACGTAGTTCATATCTTTCAATGTTGTCCTATACGAGTTTAGTCAACGATGAGGTACCACCACGTTTCCACTGCTATCTGTAAGTCTTCATCTTTTGATGAAGATCTCTGATCGTTTTCAAGATGTAAAATGCGGGCACGTGAACAACAAATGAAAAAGCCGATGTGTTACTGTATGAACAAGAATTACTGACTTGATATAAGAATCAGATAAAACATCCATTTGCGGAAGCTCAGTGAAATGGTTAAGTGATTTTAGCGCAAAACCATCACCTCGGTATACGTATTTCTTTCAGCTCTATATTACTAGATGGATTGTATCTCGTTGTTCTGAGGGCTACATCGTTCAGACTTGATTTTCTGAACAACACACTGTTAGTTTGTAAGTATTCAGAGGACTGCTGGAGCATTAAGATGTATTTCATAGATAGAGAGGGCTCAGTGGTGCGTGAAGGCGGGAACACGGTGCCGTAGGTGCGATGTTCATTCAGGCGTGGCACTCGTGGTGATGTAGTGGTAAAGTCCCTTGATAGAGAGAGTTACGAAAACTTGCAGTCATGGAAAACGCCATCTTGTTTACTTAGCAGGGCACAACTTGAAATTGGGACTGAAACGATTTACAAGGAAGACGGGGAAAAAACATTACGGTTGTTATTCTGTGGGATATTAAATTTTGTTTTGGATAAAAATTAAGCCGTCTACAAAATAATGACGAGCGCTTTGGAAACAAAATGGCGTCGATGAACTTCTCATGTCGCTACTTTTTTCTCTATAAAGCGACTGTACTATTAAGGGCCAATTTCATGGCACTGTTTAGCACATAAATTTGCTAAGCACATAGAGCATATATTTGCTTTGTAAAATGGGTTACCAGCCAAATTTGTATGTCAAATTGTGTTTTTTTAGTATAGCAAAATAATAGTGTATAGGCCTACATATACATACAATTCTGGCTGGTAACCCATTTTTGCAATATAAAGCAGATACATTTTGTGCTAAGCAAATTTTGTGCTGAGATAGTTCGGTTTAAACGTATTTCCGTAACGTTTAAGCTATTACAACACAGATGGGATGCGTTGAGAGGTGTTGAAGAACGCAAGTGCTATGGACACCTATGCTATCGAAATGTCTACAACTGGGATCAATTACACTACGATATGCTTATCCCATGGCATAAACCAGACGTACAAATTAAATAAAATGGAGCCAACACGCAAGAGCTTGGTAATAGCTAGAGCGCGAGAACGGTCAAGAAAAGAAAATTCTGGTTTCTGTTACCAATTAGGCTCTCAAATCCTCTTAAACGAATCATGTTTAAGACAGGATAACGCGATTACTCGTAAAGGACGAGAAATAAAGCTGATATCGTGTGCCACGAGGAATGGTATATTAGAGTGCAAAATAACGAAGACACCAAAATGTTTCCAATGTGTACTGTATGTAGTATATTGCGTTGTTGCAGTTTTTGCCCCCATTGGCCCCTTTTAGGTCTTATCTCGTGTTTGGTTGCAAACCTAATGGTATTGACAAATCCTGAAAGCCATAGTCTCCCTTAAAGGCCAGTATATAATTTGCAGATGTAACCTTTTGACGAATTCCAGGAACATATCAGCATTACATAAGTAAAGAATAGTGTTGATAAACTACCTTGTAGAAATTTCAGCCACATAGATGCAGTACTATACTGCACTGCGTAAGCCCGCTTGCGCAACGTTTTATTGCGTAAGTTGCGCAAGATTTGTGCGATAATTACACGCAAGCCTATGAGGTCTATGTCATTTTCAAAAGTTACGCAAGCTATGCACTTTTCTGGACTGCCGGAAATCTTAAAAATCCAGGCATGGTTTTTTTTGTGTTGAATGAATGGTAACAAAAATATTGCTTGCAAACAAAAAGCACCTTCAGTTGACAATTTCTCCCACGAAGATACCATTTGTTGACACTGGGGGAAATGATGGTGTTTTTTACCATTATATTTTAGTCGGGTATTTCGTGTCAACTCATGAAGCAAAATGTTGGGTAACTGCAAATGATGTAATGGAGCAAATGATATAATAAATGTGAATTTCTGACACTGTTAATTCCTCCGTCGAAAACTTTATTTCTTTTCTATATCTACTTCATGTAGAAAGACACTAAAGAAAGGCGCCAGATGGCACTATAGGAATTTGTTTGAACAACTGAGATTGCTGTGGGCACGAAAGCCCAAACCATACATTCTAGTCTGCATACTTGGATTGAATAGCTGCTAGGTAAAATGCATCATTAAATGCATATTTCTCCCAAGACACTCTGGTGTTTGCAAATTGCTTACGTTAGAAATATTGCTAAACTATGTGAGCGTTACTTCGGGGGAAAAAGAGGTGCATAGCGATATTCCGCTTATTTATACCCTGGAACAGTGATGTCAAGCGACCAAAGTTCAAAATAGTGAATTAATCCGTGCAGTGAAAATAAAATAACACCTCGAGTAAAAATAATATCAGAAATTTTAGGTACACTCTAAATCAAAATGTAATTGAGTAAATATTATTTTATTTAATTTTTGATTAGCCTGTTTTATTTGCTTTTTAAATTTCTGATGCGATCTTGGTTACCTCTTGACAATATGAATTTATTAGACCAAATATTACGCAAATATGACGGTGATTTGCCAAGTGGGTTAAAAGAAGGAACCAAAAAAAATATAAAACAACCTGCAGGTATCACTGTGCGCAGTGGCGCTCCAGGAGTTCAGTTGGGAGTTTAGTGTTCAGTTCTAGTAGGCCTAGATGCACACTGAGCTTTTTCGCGGCGTTGATTAAATTTGGAGTGAAACAACGCACTGAAAATCACACATTCGCAAACACTTCAACCGGAAGATGCTTCTGTAATTTTCAGTGTATTTTTTACTCTTAATTCCCTCACGCCGTTTTTGTCTAAAAGCGACGCACGTCGATTTTACGCGCGAAAAGGCTCAAGGGGCGCTCACACTAATCGCGGAAAAATCACTTCCGCGCTAAGCTCACCGCATTGCATGAGGTCCCAATCGCCGATCTTTCCAAAATAGAACGGTAACTTGGGGGTTCTCTGATACCTCATTGGCTGCGCGTTGGAAAGGTCAGCGCAACTTGAACTTTGACCCAGCTCAAAACGTTTTGCGCGTCGCGAAAAGCCGCGCACAAGCGGAAACCCAGTTTCTGTACAAACCAAATGGCACAGGCACGCGCAAAGCCATTTTCCACAATAGTGTGAACGCCCCTTCAGTGTGAATCCACCCTAGTATCATAATGACAATTTTTTTCTTTTTTTTTGATGTCATTATGGGCGCCGATAACGATCAATGACAAATTGAAGTAAATATCAAACATCTTAAAATAGCTCTGAAGGACATGCACCTTGCGCGTATTTATAATTTGGAGCAAATTAAAAGGGTGATCCAAATTTGGGGACGTTTTCATTTGCAAACAATCCTTTTGGTAGCGAGGAAAGGACAAAATAATACAATTGATTCAAGTTAGCGTATAATGCGATTAGGTTTAATTTCGTTTGGTCTTGAGGGCTTTTCTGGACTCACCAAGGCCTCAATAATTTCCCTTTCGTTAAACTTCTATTTTTCGTCAATTTTACGCTATAATTGAGACTCGTACATAATGCATAATGTAACGATCTTTATTAACGTCGTCACCAGCCGCCTTTGTGAACTGTCTCCATGAACCTCGCATTATATTAAGCAGGTAATCGATAATTTTACGCCGTTGCTGCGGTACGTGCAGAACCAGGGTTATTGGCAAGCTTTATCGTTGCCAATTTTGTTGAGTACAGTTGAGTAACTTTACTGAAATCGTTTTTATTCGGTGGTGTCCTTTTAAATGTTAACACATTAGACTTTTTTTCAATTCCCGAACGGTATTATATTGGATGTGTTGCGGAGTGCTGCCTAATCACCATGGAAATAAAATAACCAAACCCGAGATATCTGACACATCGGGCAAATGACAATCCATCTGAGCCTGGGGGACAGTGGTATACAGTCGTGTACTCCACTGCTGTAATTAAATGCACGAATAACACTTGTTAGCTGGCTGAGAAATGCTGGTATGTCGTAATTTTAAGACGGTTCCGCATCAGTGTTTCCTCCAGGTCCGAAAGGTCCCGTTTGAAGAAAGTAATTTTCACAGTAATAAAATGCGACATTTCCTGTTTCTGAAAGAATCCTGCAGTTAAGGGCACTCGGATTTTTTTCCAACCTGGTTGGACTTCCGTGGAATGAGCTGACACCTGGAGCCGAGCGCCTCCCAAACAACCCTAGAGGTTAAGGAGCCACGAGCCACTTAAGGCAGAGTGGCGCACACCGCATCAGTGGCTCTCGAGGTGGTCATGCACGTTACTGACAAATGTTACATCTCTCAGCCTCCTCGATCTTTTGGTCAGAAAATAATTTGCGTTTCTTTCTGAACCGTATAATTATGACGATACGAGTTGGCCGTGCTTGTACAGACGTTTTATATCGTGTTAATTGGAAGCTTTTTTGGGGGGCGGGGTGGGGGGGGGGGGGGTGGGTGGGGGGGGGGGGGGGTGGTGGGGGGGGGGTGGGGTGGGGGGGGGGTGGTGGGGGGGGGGGGGTAGGGTTGTTTGTTGGTACTTTCCTCACTCGTCTTTGAAACAAATAAAGAGTTCCCTTCCAGTCGTATACAACCATCACGTCTTGTGATGTTGGAAGGTAAGACACCTGCCCTTAGCTGACGTGCAGAAGAATGCTCGCAGACAGTGGTCGGTGCCTATACTGACCTTCGGATACTTCCTGAGCTGACTGTATCAGACTGGATGGATTCAAAATTAACCTTTTTCACGCATTGCGCGCGCAAATTTGACGCGTATTGCTTCGCGAAAACGCGGCGCGGAGGGAATTTGGTGTGAACCGATCATTGATTTCCATTGATCGTACTGTTATAATGAAGATCAGTGAAACCGACGCACTAAAAAACACACATCACAAAAAAAGCTTGACGCCCAAGTTAATTGTGTGGATTTCAGTGTGTTAGTAAACACCAAATTCCCTCAGCGCCGCGTTTTCGCAAGGCGACACGCTTCAACTTAATTTACGCACATAATGCGTGCAAAAGGCTCCACTTAAAGGCCCTGTATGATCTGTTGTTAAGCGATTCTGCGAATAAAACCATTATAAATCAAAAGAACACGCACACGCAGTACACAGCGCCCATGCATTTTAGACCGCGTAGATGCGAACCAAAAATAAGTAAATCGTTTGCAAACGATCTAAATAATTTCATCTTTACGGATTATTTTCTGGTAAAATTATATCATTTTGAGCGGAAACCTTTCATTGGGTAGTTGCTATTAATTCAATCTTTACTTTCAGAGTTTCACCTGTAAACTCGTCGTTTACTTTTTGGGGTCATTGCAAATAATACACTGGGCCTTTAATTGAATCCCCTGTATCACCCCCTGTATTATTTGTAGTGACCCAAAATTTTACTTTGAATTCGCGAGAAAGAAACAATATTCAAAGTGCAATACCAATGGTAACAAACACTATACATGAGCCTATTTCTGTCCAATATGGTACGTTCTGTGAGAAATTAACAAATAGAGATCTTTTTAAAAATGTTATCATTCATTTAAAGGCAGAGGCTCGTCAATGCGCGCGTGAGACCAAGTTCGTGCCACCAAATACGCAGCTCCATGCCTTTGCTATGGAGCTGCGTATTTCGTGACACGAATTTGGCCCCACGCGCGCATTGACGAGCCTCTGCCTTTAACACACACAAATGCATGATTTTAAAAAGCTTTTTGAAGCACTGGTATGATGCATTTATGTAGCTGAAATTTCTACAGGCTAGTTTACCAACATTCCTATTTAGATAATATGTTATGCCATTATTCCAGGAATCCCAAAAGTGTTTCATCTTGCAAATGATATACTGACCTTTAAAGCACAATACATCATTTGCAGTTTTACTTCACGAGTTGATAAGAAAAACCCGACTAAAAGTGTTGATATTAATGGTAACACCACATGATTTTGCGAAATTGCCAACTGAAGGTGTTGGTTTTTTTGGGTTTTTTTTCTAACTGTCTGCAGGCAATTAATTTAAGGCAGTTTATCAACATTACTCTTTAGTTGTTTTTAAAAGTTTCCAATCATGTAAAAGTACTAATATACTACATAATAGTACTAAATTGTACTATTGATCTCCCTTAATATAACCCTAACCTAACCTTACCACTGACCTAACACCGTATATAGTTCATACCCTAGCCCAGGTTGGCCGTCGTCTTCATTGCATTACTTCGTGCCGCATACTACATAGCTATGCAGTACAGAGTCCAACCTGGGTTAACCCTATCCCTGTAGTTCACCCACCCTAACCCTATCATCCAACCCAAAACCTAAACCTTCCCACACTGCTCATCGTTGTTTTGGAGGTAATTCGTGACATCATTACCCCTTTCTATGACGTCCCAGCTTCTTGTCGTGTGACGTCATTGGTCCCTGCAATAGAGACATTTGTCCACTTTTTTCAAGCAAACCCCGATCGGACAATCAGCCTACGGGAACTTGCTGTTGCTAAAACTGCTGTTTGTGGTGCATGCTGTTGCTGTAGCTATCTTACTTTTAATCAACTGCCTTCCAGCAAGTCTTGTCATTTAAACTGGGTGATAGAGACACACATATTACACGAGAGCTTGAGGGAATGATTTCATTTCTGTGACGCGTGGTGACGAGTCAAGCAATTCCCCATGATCAGCGCAGCTTCCGGTTGGGAAAGAGGTTGTTTGAACAGCTCTCGAGAGATACACAAGGACTACAACCTAAATTTTATTAAATAAATATGCGTGTAACTAATTTACCTTAAATTCATCACAGATTTAACATGGCCATCGTTAGTGTTTTAGTGCCAAATTTCTTTGTAGAGCCAGATGTATTTTACGAATTCTAGGAATAACGGGCAACAGCATTACATAACTAAAGTTTTCTTAATGAATTACCTTGCAGAAATTTCAGCCACATATAGATGCAGTATAATACTTCAGAAAACCTTTAAAAATCCATGCATGGTTTTTGTGTTGAGTGCACACGATTTTTCACTCAAAAACACATTCATTTGGCAATTTCTTCCACAAATATACCAACAGTTTTAGTCGAGTTTTTCTTGTTAACTCATGAAGACACTACCAACGTTCACATGCGGATGAATGCAAATATGTAACGTGTAGCCTATTTTCAAAATATAACAATACGCATTAGTCAACCGTACAACTTTATATATTAATTTTTGCAATTAATGAAGTGCACATTTGAATAATCTCAACGCGACAGGTTCTTAGTTATAGTCATTTAAACTGTTCTAGATAATGGCACCAGCCTCGTCGTGCAAGACGTGGAGTATAATTCTTTTCGTGTGAAGAGAATCATTTTCAGTATACTCGAACCAATTTGTTTCCCGATTCTGTGCGTATATGGCGCAAATAGACATGCCATATGCGGAGTCACGCATTTGAAAACAAGGTCTTTTTTAGTTCACTCCTGTTGTTCGTCACATGCATTCATGTCTACAATTAATTTTGTTTAGGCCCAACAGTTTATTAAAAAGATGTTCGAAATCCACTTTGTGAAGCTTTGTGCTCCTGAGACAATTTGGAGACCAAATGTAATCAGGTCTCGTGAAATGAATTCTGGCAGTTTGCCAGTTTACCCAACAGTTATTGAATGTAGGCGTCTAACTGAAGTACGATTCATGAGCAAATTAGGCACAAATCGTCTGTCGGGTTGGTCATTTAATTCCCAAAATTAGGGGTCCAAAAGTGTGACATGCTTTTTAAGATTTCCAAGTGTTTTTAATGATTAAAATTGGTTTCTCAGAGAGTAGAAACTAATTATTTTTACTTGACCAAATGCCACTCAAATTTAATGTTTGTGTGTAGATATGGCACCAAGGTTAATGCAAACTCATTCTACAGCCAATTTTCATTGGCATAGGTAACCCGGGACACCAAACTCCTATCCAATACCATGGAACAAATTATAAGCCTTTATGGTCTTTTGTTTTAAATATTTTTCAGGAATCAGAAAACAAAATATTGAAGAAAATGATGCTGCCCCCTATAATCACAGGCCACAGTCCATTACTGAGAATTTGTGGTCATAAGTGGTGATTTTTGAAGCAGAGAGTCGTACGCAACTGGGACACCAAAATTTTGGACCCCTAATTTTGGGAATTATCCTTCTACATACGATGAATTAAAAAGGTGATCCAAATTCACACATATAAAGAGCAAAAATTTACAAATAAAAACGCCTTTAAATCCCCAAATAAATGAATAAATAATAATAATAATAAATGGATTTAAAAAGTTTTTCTGAAGTATCACTGCATCTATATGTGGCTAAAAAAATCCCCAATGAAGTTTGTCAACATTATTCTTTAGTTGTGTTTAAAATGGTGAGCAAAAAATCATCATGTTTTGTTTTTGGTTTAAGCTATAATGTGAATTCCCATATTCATGAGCACAGTTTGTTGTCACAGAAATTTCACGTTTGTTTGTACACAAAAATTACATCTAATTTCCTCAGTTTTTGAAAGTTTCTTTGAACCTTGGCTGTTTTAAAATTGCATTACAATTCCGATGTTTTTCGTCAAGAAAAATTTTTTACTTGGAATTATAAATTTGTCTCAATTTCAGTTTAGCACAATGGTGCACTATTTTGGCAATTGAAAGAGTATAAAATTCACTTTCTTTTGATTCTCAACCCAATGAGTCTTTTTGAAGTGCCCCTTTAACAAATAAAATCGTTTAGGGGTCTTTACGAAGACAAATTAAATTTTCTATCTTTGACCACTCTCAGCATTTTAAAATACCAATGTCTTTCCAATGATTATCTCATGCAATTTGGTAAGAAGCCTGAAATTCAACCTGGTTTTTTTAAAAAGAAAATTTATTCAACACAGTTATAGCAACATCACTTTTAGTGACTAACACATTTTGTAGCAGAACTAATTGGGCATTGCTGGACTTAATCCAGTGACAAAGAAGGCATTGAATTCTGGGTTCTCACTGCACCTGAGCACGGAATTTCATTTAGAAGACAATATAATTGTCTTCGCGTTTTTTTCTTGCTTATTACCGCAAAGTAACATCGCGTCGAGCGTAATTATGAAGATAAAATATTTCCTTGGCCTCCCTCGGCCCTACACGGTGTCCAAGTAGCACTTCGTCCCCACCATCTGCCGGTGTAGCCGTGGATAATTACTCGGTTTCGTTTGAGCCACTTAGACCCACCACCTGACAAAACTTACGGCCTTACTCCTCGGAGATAAGACAGCTTGTAATTTGCAGCAAATTGAAGCTCATTTCGGTTGGAGAGCACTAAATCATCCCCACCGTAATGGAGGTGGATTGAAGTTTAGCAACGGCTAATTTGTTTCGCCTGCGTATACCGTATTTCTAAGTATTTCATTGACCAAGCTATGTTTTCTCGGACGTTAATCAACCTAATTATCGACCAATCTTGGCTTTACATTTCTTCTTTTGATATACATTTGAAAAGCGAATCCATCTTAGGGTAAAGTCGATTTACGAGCCAATTAACTGGCTCATATACAACCAGTACCTTTCCCCGGTTTCCGTGACTTATAGAAGCATTGCTACTCCCCCTGGATGGGATGCCAGTCCATCGCAGGTTTTACCCCTTGGGTTTCCCTAACGGGTTGTAAGTTTCCATGGCATGTAGTGACTAGTAGGAGCATTGGTACTCTCCTGGATGGGATGCTAGTCCACCGCAGGTTTTACACCAGCAGTTAGTTGGGTTTCCCAAACAGGTCGTTAGTTTCCATGGTATGGAGTGATAGGAGTATCGCTACTCCCCCTGGATGGGATGCCAGTCTATCGCAGGTTTACCTTCAGCAGTTAGTTAGGTTTCCCCAAAAGGTTGCTAGTTCCCATGGTATGGAGTGACTAGGAGCATTGCTACTCCCCTGGATGGAATGCCAGTCCTTGTCACGTTTTATCCCCCATCATTGGGTTTCCAAACCAATATTTGCTGGTACCCATTTGTGCGCCATCCGTTGCCAGTTGAAACAAAAAATTACAAACGTGAAATAAACATCTAATGTCGTATCAATGAAGTGACAAGTCTTCATGTAATTATAGAACATATAAAAAAAATAAAGGCGCAAACACGAAATGAAATAAAAAAGATACGGTTGTTCGACAAAAAAATATTTCATTAAAAACAGCATTATCTGTGGAAACCATCAAAGCCCCTTGGGACTTCTTGGCAGACGGAGATGCTATCTTGTCAATTATTTTTAATTTCCTGACTAGGACAAGCATGCAAGGTTGTTTAAAGTTTACGGAAGCTTTCCTACAGCAATGTAGATTCTTCATGAGGGTGACGTCATATGTAAATTTCTGACATTTTGAAAATAGTGACACGTTTAGAGGCAATTTTTGATTTTTCATTTTGTGGTGAATATTCTTGCTTGTGAGAACTAATCACAGTCAAATTTAGGTTGCAATTTCGTTGAATTTTCTGTGAAATTTTGCAAAAGGAAGGTCTTATACCAACCTGTTAATTATACATTGAAATACAAGGCATTTGTTATTAAGAATATGCAATATGGTGTAAGCAGAATTGCGAAATTCATAAGAAAGCTGAAGTTCCATGATTTGGTATTATTTTTGATACATCACTTTGAAACTAATTTCTGCATTTATTGTAGTAATGCTCTTTAGACGTAATAGAACCTCTTGAGGATACTCTTCACGTCATCTTCCTTAAACGCTGCCATTTTATCCAATAAAATGGAAGTTTAATTCAAGAGTCAAATCGCGGTCATTCATATTCAATGGTATAAAAGGTACATGCCACACAATTGTTACGGGCTATCCAAAGTTGTCAACATTTTCACAGTTCTACAGTGAGTAGTATTTTTCAAGACCCCTCTCCCCAAACATTTGTTTCTGTCTGTACCATGAAGTGTCAACATTTTACAGTGCTTGTAAAGTCTTACGCGGCCTTCTACCCCCCTCCTCCGCCCCCTCCCCCTCCCCTTCCTACTCTTTGTAGAACCGTAACAATATTGACAACTTTGAACGGCCCCTTACGTTATGGGGGAATTTAGACAAGCATGTTGACGAGGAGGCTAAGAAATGTTATAACGTGTGGTAAGATTGAATCCGCCAGCCTCCATGAGAGCCGCTGAGGTAGGGTGCGCCACTCCTGCACTTCCAGGGCTGTTTTTTTTTACGCGTGACTCTAGAGGTCAGCTCATCCCAGGCAGGTTTAAACAGTGATGTTTCGCCCAGTCGCAGGCAATGCCAAATTTCAGTGTTAAAATCATTCAAGCAGAACAGTCTTGAAAGCGATTCCAAAATGATTGGTCGATCAGTGCTTTGTATATCTACAAGTTCACCGTATTCAACAAATATTCTGATCAAGAAAAAAAAACTTGACTCTCATTACTGGGATAGCATAATTATCTCAATCCTCAAATGTACCCCTTTGGTTTTTATGTCACCAAGCGCCACAACCAAGCCCACACAAGAGAACTTAAAGTTGTCACACATTGTATACCCTCCGTGAGCTTTTACAAAACATGCACGCCGCAGATAAGATATTTATTTACCGAACCTGTTCACTCCTTCGAACTGTGGAGGCATGATTAACATTTAAATTTACTAGCTTGATCTATGCCTCATAATGATCCGTGTTTACCCCTCCTCCCCTCGATGCTTGTACTGTCATTGGTAGTATTGACACTTTACGACATACTGCCTCATCACGCGTTCCCTCAGTAGCGGTGTTTGCACACATCATATTTCCCATCTTACATCCTTCGCAGTGACGTGTGCTCGGCTGTAATCGTAACAAGTTATTTTCTTCGTCTTTTCTCTGTATAGATTGGCGCTGTTTAAAGACCTTTTGTTGCCGAGTAGTGCAGGGTTATTCTGGTACGTTTGAAAGCTTCGAGGAGACCGCGGATTTTGGCGAGGGAGTCCCAACAAGTTGGCAAAGGAGAGACGAGTGGTTTTAAGTCATGGCAGTTATTCCGGGTAAAACGAATCGGGGTAAGTTGGTGTTGTTTGGTATTCCAGAAACGTTGGTGAACAGGTGTTAGTTACCTGGGTTTAAAATGATGAAGGGTAATAATTTGTAATCAACCATTTCACTTGAGAAACCTTACTCAAACGGAAGATAACTGCCCAACGCAGAAATTTTTATACGAATACGATAATTTAAGATAGATTTTATAAATGCGTGTGCACACGTAATTTTTACAGGGCACGTCCTCCTGTTAACTAGACTAGGCCCCTAGTACCGCGCTAATAAACTATTGTTTCCGTTAACCGGGCAGTATAACAACGGAACCAGCTGGCTTCTCATAATTTCTTGAAAGCATGAACACGGTTTTCAAGTTTCTCGGAACGTAGATGAGGTACTGAGCTGGTTTTTATCCTACATATACAATCACACGTGGGAATAACGATGTTAGTAACAGTTTTCTAATCCTAAATCTATCTTTAAAAGAACAGCAATCTGTTTAAAAAGGCGAGAACGGGGCGTGGTCGCACTACACCCTGGCTGGCTAGTGGCTATTTGTATAGGTCCAGTGTGTCCGCACTTCCCTCAAAACAAAAAATATGAAAATTCATGTTTTGTTTGGGTGAGAGAGATTTAGTCATTTTAATCATAGTGCACTGAACACAGACTGCTAGTGCTGGTGCAAATGTGGTTTAACCAAATGTCGGGTGAAAGAATAATGGTTCAGGATTCGAACCCGAGAGGTCTAGGGTTCACATCCTGATAAAGACCATGCATATGGGTTGGATATTACTATAACAAAAAAATGGTGGAGCCCCTCCTTACCCCATTCACCACTTGCACGGTCGCGTTCAAAACGAGGTTTTCTTGGAATACATCATGTTTTAAAGATTTGCTCTTTTGACAATATGGCGGTTTCGTGCAAGTGGTAAATAGAACCAATTCGCCGCTTCTCCAAACATTCGAGATTCAGAAATGAACGGCTTCAGACAATGTATACCCTAGAGTTTCATTAATAAAAACCACGTGCTGCACTCTACCCGGGCACTTCTCAATCCTCGTGTCCTATTAAGAATCAGTGGTAATCTCTGGCAATATTGGCGAACCCGGAGCAAACAAGAAAAAGGTGCAGCGCTCGGGGCTTACCCGTTGCCGCGCAGGGCGACCCCCGTACACCTTGGATACCGCGTGTCTGCATGTCGGCTGGCTTGCATGTACTAAAATCAAATCTCACGGATCGCTATGCCGAGGATTAGCCGGATTAGGAGTCGTGAAAACGTTGGCTTCCTTGTACTGGTTATTGGCTTGCCAATTAATTAAGGTAATTTCGTTGCGACTATGATAAGGCGTTGACACGCAAAGGTAATTTATTGCGAGAATGCGGAGGCGTATTGGCATAGATTTGACAAGTCTGTTGGACTGTAAAATGCTGTCAATCGACCAAATATATGAATTTATATCTCAAGGGCCCAATATATCATCTGCAGATGAAACCTTTTGACGATTTCCAGGAACAACATCATTACATAATTAAAGAATAGTGTTGATAAACTGCCGTGTGGAAATTTCAGCCATATAAAGATTCAGCCTTACAAATTCGCGCATGTTTTTTTTGTGTTGAATGAATGCTAAACAATCGTTTGTAAACGATTTTTAAAAGCACCTTCAGTTGGCAATTTCTCCCACAAAGGTACCATTTTACACGGGATGTAACATTCCGGTATTTGTTACCATTGCTATATCAACACTTTTAGTCAGTTTGTTCTTGTCAACTTGTGAAGTAAAATTTTGGGTCACTGCAGATGATGTATTGGGCTTTAATGGCCCATCGATCGTGTCATTTACAAGATGAAACTTTTAATGGATTCCTGGAATTAGGGCATAACATAAAGAAAAATGTTGGTGAACTAGTCTGAAGAAATGTCAGCTATATAGAGGCACCAATAGAGTACTAAAGTGAAAACGTCATCCTTTGTGTGTTGCCAAGGTTACTGGGTCTACACTAAAACTGATGACCTATTTCTCTGTGCTTTAGCAATGCACTTTTAGATTACCAGCGAAAGTTTAGACCCAATTATCCTGGCAGCTGACGTCACACCTTAGTAGTCAATGCTTCAGAAAAAAAGGTCTTTCCATACAAAAACAGGAGCCAAAGTGTGACATTTTTATGCATTTATAAAAATGGCCTTTTTAAGTTAACAAAATTATTTAAAGAAATGTCTGTGCAATTTCTACATAATGTAGAATATTTGAAAAAATGTACAAACGTTAAACATGTCTTGGTATCATAGTCTTGAAAATATTCAAGAAAATTGTTTCACGACGTAAGGGGGGCCGGAGACTCCAAGGCATTTTTTAACTCTTGCGATTACATTTCAAGTCTTTTTGACCAGTTTCTTTCTGGAAAAGGTAGTTGCTGATTTTTTTACCCAGCTGTAGAACCTGGACTTTAACGATTCAAATTACATTATGAGCGAAATTTGTTACATTTTGAGCGAACGTTTCAAATTGTCACACTTGCACTTAGAATATTGCACTAGTTTATTGAATCGTTCTCATTATGTTTTGGGTAGTATCAACAGATAAAGGTGGTGTTCGATTCATGAGGTCATATATTCTTTATATTTCGAGGGTAATCGTTCTCTGAAGTCCAGTAGTTATAAAAAATCAACTCCAGAAGTGCCACGACGACGTAAGGGGGACACTGTGTCCCGTTTACATGGAATGACTCCAAACCTTTTTGTGTCAAGTGGATGGTAAAATAACTACCTCCATGAAATAACTGTGTTCGCGCACAATTGTTTTAACCAACTTCAGATGTTGAAATTGAAACATGCTCACAAACAAACAAATAAACTGATCTACAGCGCCTTAACTCGAGCAAAAACACATGCATAATTGTATGATTTGCAAAAAACAAAATCAAAAAACCTACCCTAAATCCCTGGCCACAACGATACGAATTCCTTACGCGAGGGTTGTTAGGGGCTCCCCTTAATTCCTTCGTCACATCACGAGACTATCAGATCATCTTGGGGCTAAATGGCGCCCGGATATTTTTAACTTAACTGAATTCTAGTTCGGGTTCTAATCTTGAAAATCGGGATGTAATGTGCGTGATAACATAATACAAATAAAATAATGTGTCGTTTAATACAGCACTGTGCCGTCGCCATTTTTGATCTTTTTGTCAAACAAGGGTGCTTTGTTTCAAATCAAACAAATCAAACAAAAGATACAAGAAAATTTAACAAGATATATTTACGAAAATATGACGAAATAAACTAAAATACTACGTGAAATGTGTTGATACACGTACATAGTTTAAAAACAGATTACATAATTGAAACAATTAGCAGTATCATGCATAACTAAAGAATAACGTTGATAAACTGTCTTGTAGACGTTTCAGCCACATAGATGCAGTACTTCAGAAAACTATACAAATCCATGCATGGTTTTGTGTTGAATGAATGGTAAAAAAAAATGTCTGCATACATTATTTTTTAAAGCACATTCAGTTGGCAATTTCTCCCACAAAGATACTATTTTACACGGGAAGAAATCATGTGGTGTTTGTTACTATTACACATGTACTATCAACTCTTTTCGTCGGTTTTTCTTGTCAACTCATGAAGTAAAATTTTGGATCACTGCACATGATGTATTGGGGCTTTAATCATAAATATTTTCGTATTAGTAATGTCGTTGTTATGATACTGAGTTTGACAAATGAACGAAACCCAAAGTTAAAATTCAATAGTAATTATGGAAAACATTAACAACCAATAAGAAATATGTCCGCGTGGCTAACATAATTTATAGACCGTCTAATGAAGCATGTAGGCCTATAGTTGGACTTTATAACTTCCGTAAGTTGTCCTAAAACGTCATAAAGTAAATGGGAAATCAGGACAACCCATACAGGAGCAGTTTAATCACATTTTTTTAATAAATTGACCTCATCTCGATCGACAATGTCAGTTTTGCTTAAAAAGTCCGTGGGGCAAAATCAAGGAAAATTGAAACGTTTATAGAATATGACTTTACAACATAAGACGTCAAAACCACTACATCTCACAGCACCTCGCATTAAATTTTACGATCAGTCCAATTTGGTCTGTATTTGGGACAAATTCGATCATATTAATCGGGAAAATGCTAGATGACAAGTCGGGTTGACGGCAACCATCCGTGCATAGCAAAACACACAATTTAAGCAGTGGCGCGTCGCCAGACTTTTCAAAGTGGGAGGAGGGGGCGCAAGGGTTGGTACAACACGTTGGAAGATAGACTGGTTCCCGTCCACATATTCCACACAGGAGAATATAAGGACAGGTAAAGGGCGCTTCATCTTGATCTGTAATTGGTCGTCTTTGCGCGTGCGCATTGTGTTTTTTATATTTAAAAATTGGCCAAGCCCTTTGCTTTAGGCAATGTACTTTATTTACATAATTGGATATGTTCGACACGCACGGCCAAGTTACAAATGTCAATGCAAAATCTGCGCACTTACTAAAAAAATAATAATAACCACGTGACGGGCAGAATTCTGCCCGTCATGGCTGCCCTTTACCGATCCCTATATTTTCACAATAAGCGAACCAATCTATAGGGATCGGGAACCAATCTAGTTGGAAGAGGGCTCACAAAGCCGGTTACGTATAATTATTTACACAGTTTTTTTTGGCTCAAGAGGGAGGGGCACGACACTTTTTCAATTTATCATTTGAAATTTATTAGTAAAATAACTTAATGAATTTCGTTCTAACCTATAACAATCATATAAAATACATCCCCAAAATATTATCCATGGGAAAAAAACAGGAAATTTGTAATCTCCAATTTGGATGTGGAAGCAAAAACTTAGGTTGCGGAGTAATCACTGCACTGCTTCATGTATAACTGGATAAATTGGTTTACCAATCACGAGTGGGTTTTGTTTTGTTTTGGTCTTTGTTTTATTTACGATATCCTTGAAAATATTCAGATTGAGAGCGCGAAATTTCAGAATGGTAATGAGATTATATTACACCTAATAATATGACATCAAAATCGCATCACCCATGCGGTAAGTGGGGGGGGGGGGGGGGTGCGGGGGTCAAAAAGTGATACATTCAAGCATCTTTCAATATATGTACCAACGCCATAAGCAACTATTGTCATAAATGTATGCATTGAAAACAAGAAAGGAACTATGTAGGCCTATTCATAAACAAAATGGTACTCCCTTGTCAACGTGCAAAAAGAGACAATGTGAACAACCAGATTCGGATCAAGCACTATCGAATTAGTAAAGACGAACCTCAATTTCTGGGCTTCTTGTAGATTTTTGGCCCATGGCCTAGTTTGGCTCTGAGCCTCCGTTTTACCGCACAGAGATAATCAAATTTGTCCTTTTATTCCTTTCCCCCGTTGCATAATTGTATTGTCGCATGCAGACAAACTGAGGATAGTATACTGCTGTCTACATTGAACGCCGCGAATCATTTGTAATCACACAACTACCTTCCCAACTACATCCCTATAGGCCTAAGCTATTTTTCCACGCGCCATCTCACTTTGCCAACAAGGAAATTAAATTGTACTAAACGGGCGGAACCTCGTGTGTCATCCGAATCTTTCCCCTTTGTCATTGTTTTATGAATCTGACTCAAAGACCGGCGTCAGGTGATCCAAAATTCATCACTCGCTGGAATATTAAATTTCGAGAAAACGATCCGTGACTATATAGGCCTATAGGATCGGATGAAGGTGGTGCTCATTGTCAAAAACAAGCATCGTTGGGCTAAAGTAGCTGTTCCCTGAATGAATGGGTAATTCACAAAGGTTGTATCTGCGGCATAAAGAGACAGTAAAAACCAGCCCGTGCAAGTTATGGCGAGGGTGATTCATGGTGTAAATTTACGATTGAGGAAACTATCCAGAATATCGTGTGTACTTCTCAGGGTTTGTAGTCTGACCTCATAGCATAGACTTCCTGGAAGGGTAAATATTGACTGGAATTGCCTATACGTCGAGCTGAAAGACTTGTAATTTAGGGATGGGCGTACTTTGGGTAGTGATATAGAGATTCCTGTCACCAAAATGACGAGATTTCTACAAATATTTGTAGTGTATACGCATACAGAAGTAATATCCACGATACATGATTGCTACAGTCTCATTCGTGACCAATTGTGGTTTGGCAGAGAATTGGTTGTGCATTGCAATAATCTCCGTCCGAGTCGGACCGAAGATGAAAAAAAGCAGAGACTGCGTCATACGATATGGCAATTTCGAAAACGGAATTTATGTAAAGTTTACTGAAAGCCCATATAGACCCTTTGCACGGACGGCCATGACAGGGGGAAGTCACATTGTCACTGTGCATCATGCATGAGTAGGCACACTGTAGATCTATTGTCACATCATTTAAATATGAAAACTTTCCCCCTGTCATGGCCGCCGGTGCAAAGGCTCTATACAAGATTTGCAATGTCCCAAAATGTTAATCAACAATCTGACCGAAAAAGCGTACCACTCAAATATACTCTCCAACAAAAGAAACTGTGCATGGTAAAAATTGCTGTATTTTTTCAAGAAGGTGTGAAAAATAAACACCAAATTCACAGACAATATTCTCTGACATTGTTAGAAAAGGGTTATGCACTCAAAACCTGCTCATGGCATAGTGCAGGACTTAGGCATGCCTGGGTGTTGATTTCACAATAGGGGTCCTACAGGTTGTTATGTAACAGAATTCCATAAAGTTCAGGTCTCGTTAGCAAGCCGTATAAAAGGACTACCCAAAAGTCAATATTCTCTTTCATGCGCGTGTCATTGGCTCCATGAGGCGAAGATGCACAGCAGTGATTAATGCACAAGGGGGACACACTCGATACTGACTTTGTGACTTCAATATTGGCAAGTCAGTTTTCAGCAACCTCTGAGAACACGAAGAACACATTTTGTACATTTCAAGTTCGGTTAACCATTTGAAAGATTTCATGGACTTTCATTAACAGTTTATTCCAGCGAGTTATCTGCCATGGCTGAAAAAATACAGCATTTTTTATCATGCACAGTTTCTTTTGTTGGAGAGTATAGAAGATAGAAGTGAATCCAACTCTCCGATTCAATGATTCCACCCGAGACGATATCTTTAATAATGTTATGCAGATGCGTGTGCACACGCATTTTTTTACAAGGGCGCCCTCATGTGAACAGACCTAGGCCCCTGATTACAGTGGTATATGGCTCCGTTTTCCTTGCATTATAGTCAGAGAACCAGCCTAAATAGGACGGTAGCCTCGCACAATCTCTTGAAAGAATGGACACAGTTTTTCATTGTTTTCTCAGATGGTCATTTTGAGCTCATTTAAATACGCTTATACACAGGTTGGTTTTTATGCACACAACTTTTAGGTTGGTTTTTATCATACACGTCCTCAGTTACTGGTGGAGACAATGCCGTTTGCAGTCAGTTACAGTTACAGTTAAATCTGTCTATAGTGGCCACCCTCGGGAACGTAAACAACTGGTTGGCCACTATGAACAGGTGGTCCCTTTACACGAGGTTGCATTAGCATTATACATGACAATTGGGACTAAAGACGGGTAGCCACTATAAGCAGATGGCCTCTTTATCAAGGTGTCCTTAATAGCAGGTTTGACTGTATCTATCTCTAAACTTTGTCCTCGTAACTTCAGAATCTTCTTTATGGTCTCAATTCACCACTTCACCACGAGGCTTTCCGCGCATACATCATAATTTAACAATAAACAAAAGTCAACGTCACAGCAACCGACATGATAACGACGCTTATACAAGGAAAGCCTGGCTGTTTTGCCAATATGGCGGTTCCGTGCGCAAGTGGTGAGTGAAAAAGATCATAAAGACAATGCAACCGAGTACGATCTGACTCGGGTTGAATCGTCAAGGGACTGGTCATGATTAGAAAACCAAAAAACGCCTCTCGGACTGTGATTGCTGGATTTAATCGGGAAGTAATATCACAATATTGTGATAAACCAGCGACCAGCGGGCCAATCATCGTGGGAGTTTAAACTTCCGCGTTCCTGATCCTTCGACTCCTTTGCTGAGAAAAATCTAGGCTATATGGCCGTTCACAAACACCCAATTCCGGCCAGTCAGACACCGGCAGTCGCGGTGCAGGTGGATCTTTTTTAGATGAGTCCGACTCTGCAATCAGCGTGTTGTTGATTCTTGGAGTTGGCTCAAGGCATGTCAATTTACACTCAAAAGTTGCCCCTCTGGAGCGTTTTATGAATTGTAAAGGATCTAAGACGAAATATCCTGATCCGTAGGCGTCAGTCAATCACTCCGGTGTTTGTTCAGCTCTTTGTAATTTATTGTTTTTGCTAGTTTCCGCGCGTAAAATGCTTTTTGGAAAAATAAGAAAACACCTGTTCAACTTATTACGAAATGAATTACCTCAAGGGGCATGTCCTCAGGTCCTAACTTGACATGATTGCGACATCTAAAGTCCAATATCTGAAAGGCTATACAAAAGCCAAAATTCCCGAAAGATATATATGAAGTATAGCTGAGTGGTTGAGGTCACTGGGCCCCAGGTAGGCCTATAGGTTCACCATGTTGTGTAACGTACTTCAACAACCTCAGGCTCACCTCTTTACTTTTAGGGTTGTCTTTTGTGGTTCTTTTCCTGCCTTTCACCTCTGGCGTCCCGGGTTCGATTCCTGGGCGTGTATGTGGATTGAGTTTGCAGTCCCTATACAACAACAACACTGTGAATCGCAGTGATGTTTTGTTTTCAGTTTAGTGAGAAAAAAATTCGACAATCCCAAAACACAACCTTCAACAATACAAGAAAGAATTTTACAAAACCGGTAAGAAATCTGAAGAAAAATTTCTTCAAAATGAATGTTAATACCACAGCAGCATACAGTGTAACTACAAACTTAATACATACAGCCATGCTGCATGCATCGGTAAAAAAAAACCAACAGGGAGAATATTATTTCAAATCGATTCTGCAGCCCATTGTTGTGATATCGATTAGGGTGGAAGAAGGAAGCGGTGGCTGACGTCACGTTACTAATGAAAAACTCGATGGTTGTAGGGTTTACGTCCCACTTTACCGAGGTTGTTCTCATTAACATGCTTAAAGACGTTCAGCCTATAAAAAACTGCGCCTAAAGTCAATGCTTTTAAAAGGCAAAACGCTAACGACATGTAATTACTGGTTCCACTCTAGCCTGAACTGGCTAGTTTCGATAGTTGCTATTTTAGGACGCCCTCCGTTTTCAATAAATCAACAATTTTTAAACCAAGGTGATCTTCGCCAGGAAAATTGGGTATTAAAGCCTAAATATAATTCGTGACCTAAATATTATAAATAAATCTTCTGTAATTACGCTTGCTAAGATGCCTCCCTTTTTGTCTCGTAAAACCATATATAAAGAATCATTACACGGGTCATAAATTTACGCAAACAAATGTTTTCAGTGTTCTTGGGAATGTCTTTTTATCATACGAGTCAAATGATCCAGCAGATTTGACGATTACAAATTGGCTACAAAAGAAGTTAATGTATTTTCAATTTTTTGTCGTCTTTTTCTTGCTTTTCAAAAGCACGCTAAAGGTCCAGTAAGGTCCTGTCACGTCAGCACTGCTTAGAACTCATTATGATCGCATCCATGGACCATCTGAAAGTTTTCTAAAGATTTAAGGAGTGTGTTCAGATCACATTTTTGACACCCCCTCCCCCTCAAACATGGGTGTTGAGATTGATTTTGATTCCTTTTCATTTGTCATATTTTTCTCATTACCATTCCGAAATTTCGTGGTCTCAATTTCGATTTTCAAGGATATCGTTAAAAAAAAACACCGGTTTATTTATTTATCCGGTTCCATAAAGCAGTGCAGGGATTACATGCACCAAGCTTTTTGCTTCCACATCCAAATTGGATAGTATTTTGGGGAGGTATTTTATATGATTCTTCGGTTACAACGAAATAAATTTTCTGTCATCAGAAAAAAAGTGCTGATGTTTTTGTAAGTACTTACTTACTATCTCTGAAACCTCACTAACAGCTAGAACCTTACAAACCGAATTTTGTTCTCATAATTGTCCACAGGGCTGGTGTGGTTGCTACTTTTCCTGGTTGTAACAGCAACATGTCTACGGTCGTGTCATGCCGGTAGAAGGTGCACTATCAAAGGATGTATTGTACACTTTGGAAAAAGAATAGCCCCGTTATCGGAGGAAGATGGTAAGTTTAAAACAATGTGAGCTTTCTTTGGTACAATAGGCGAAAGCGTTTAATCAGGGCACACGTTGTGAGAAACGTTCGGCCTGTTCGACTGGTAATGGCGCGTTTGATTAAGGGTGAGAAGTATACCGCTGGACATAAAAATGGTCTTGACATAATCTTCTCTTTTTAAGGAATAAAAAAACGATATATGCGAATAATTATCCGCATGAATATATTATCCCGATGGGGACGGTTCAATCATTGTGGTGAGTGTTGGGGCCATAATATCAGAAATTGCGGGTGCTATACTTGGTTCAGTTGCGCGTCCTTGCAAAATTGGGTACTTGGGGAAAATCTTATAGGGAATATATCACTGTGGCTCATAAGGGGGAAATCCAGAAACTCAGACGTACATTTCAGAGACTTTGGAGTCCTTTAATGATTTACGTGTTTAAATTGTTTGATTTCAAACACATGTTCTTCAAGCATCCTTCGTGGAAATGCAATAGCTAAACATTGATTAACAATGCCATTCTTAATAAGCGTGGTACGTCAAAAAACATATCAGTTTGAGGCGTACTCATATATTTAAAAATACTTCTGAAACCGAGAGTTTAATTAGCGATTATACTCATGAGCGCCTAACACGCAGCCATAACTACATACTCCCCACGGAGTTGAGCTAAGTGACCGGGGTAATAACGTGACCGCCCTGGGCACCTTGTTTGGTTGTTTTGTACGCGATAACAAAAACAATCTTCAGTTGTTGCAATGGGATCAATTCCACATCACGAGGCCACGAAATATGTTAAACTGTATAGATTATCTAAAGTGGACACAACATTAACAAGCCAATAAATGGTTACTAAAGTATTAATGAAATGCTTTAGGTGTTGTTGGAAAGTGTGGGTGCAGTTTGGAGGTGTCTGTGCTTAAATTTGCTATTATTAGTTTGTTACAACTGAAACTTTGAAACTTGATATAAACTACAAAGGAAAAAGTTGAGTCAGAGTTTTCGCTTTTGCTTACGATTCTACAAGAGTCGAGTTGCAGTTTCATATTGAAACTGTAATTTGAAATTTGAGAGTAGTGAACCCTGTTGTGGGGGTGAAAACGAAAATACAATTTTAGCCACCGTAATTTCACACCTGTTTTCTTGAAATCGGTGACTACACCTTGGTCATTGTTTAAAGAGCACTCGTATCCGGAGGCGAATTGCCGGCAACTTTAAACCTTTTCGCTCGTAATCACCAGAAGCTATATTGGTGTTATAGTTCTCTTGATCTAGTAACCGATATCGACTGACCTTTTTCCGGCCATTTTTGTCTTTGTCAATAACACAACGAAGGGCGTATAATCCCGCGGTAATTACATCGTTTTTGTCGCGTAAAGAATATGGCTGACGTTAACAATTGAGAAAAGTTCTACAAATGTTGAGAAGTTTAAATGTCTTTGACGAGGAAAGAACAGAACTCGGAAATAAATGTCGTGACCAATCGATGCCCCGGAACACCGCAGTTTCAGTTCGGTATCGCTTACAAATGCCAGCAACAATGTTTGAACATAGAATGAACGTGGATTGTTCCGCAACACCTTTCACATTTTGTAACTTTAAAAATGATGAGATACAATGGTATGTCTCGGGTACTGCAGGGGCTCAATTTTGCTCTTTGTTCGCCTCTTCAGGTTTGACGTTTTAATTAATGATGTGCTTTAAAAACGAAAGTCCGGAAAAAGAATTGAAACAGTGCGTATGACTTTTAGACTGAAGTGCATTTCAGAGACCGCAATAAAATTGATTTGCCTACCCTGGGTAAAATGCGATGGATACATTTGTTGCCGCTGTGGACGAGCGGAATTCTTTGATAATGACATGTTATCAAATTCCACGGTGTCTTTTGTGTGAACCTATCTTCTGACTTCCTACGCACACCTCACGAACTTCTGCCCCTTTCTGATCTAGGTCAGCTAAAATAGAAACACTTTCGTTTTTCAACCGATCAAGGACTATATATATACATGCAGTTAAAGATAAATTAAATGATTGGAAAACTTTTAAAAACAGGAACAGCAATTACATAACTATGAAGAATAATGTTGATAAACTGCCTTGTAGACATTTCAACTACATAGATGCAGTAATACTTTAGAAAACCTTAAATATTCATGCATGGTTTTTGTGTTGAATGAACAGTGAAAAATGTCTGCATACAATTTTTTTCAGTTGGCAAAGGTACTATTTTACACGGGAAAAAAATCATGTGGTGTTTGTTACCATTGCTATCAACACTTTCAGTCTGGGGTTTTTCTTGTCAACTCGTGAAGTAAAATGCTGGGTTACTGCAAATGATATTTTAGGCTTTAGCTATAGCCTATACAGGGTGTTCCACACAAAAACAACAGTTGAACAGTCACTTTGAAAAACCAACATTTTAGGCATTTGGTATATCATAAGTTTGGTATATCATAACACAATAATGATACAGGTCGTGTATCATTATCGTCTGCACGAAATGTCATTACTAGATCTGGCTATTGAAAAAAATGAAGGCAGTCGCACTCTTCGACAACAAATTGCAGAAACTAATATTGTTCTGTTGCCATCGGTATTTCTGTCCAAAATTTGGAAAACAAATATTTTTCTCACTTTATTCTATTGATGTATTGAGTCACGTGATATAGCAACCTCGCAGGGGAAAAATAACTGCAATTTTTAAACATTTTCGATATTCTGGACAGTAATATCTTCATTTTGGGAATATAATAGTAATATTGAAACCCTTTAATGTCAAGATCCAATCGATTTTACGGCGGCAAACAATAATTACTTATGACGTCATCCATGCTTGAAGTAACGGCGTCTGCTTTCGGGAAATTAATTTTGACATGCCGTGGGCTTGACATTTTTATTTAATCAAGAGTACGATGAACTGGGGCCCTAAGTTAAATTGTCGCGTCTTGTTAGTATTCCTAAATAAAATATCACACCAAAGATCGCGCTAGTAATGTTTCACTATAGCCAGAACGGGGTTTAGGTGAAAAAAGTTAATTAAATTTACACGGGGTCACAGCACAAGTCAGGCCACAAGTTGTATCACGAATCGCATCAACAGGCCACATCAACAGGCCACAACACCAGGCCACAACACCAAGTCATAACACAGGTCACAACACAGGTCACAACACAGGTCACAACACAGGTCGCAACACAGGTCACAGCACAGGTCGCAACACAACACAGGTCGCAACACAACACAGGTCGCAACACAACACAGGTCGCAACACAACACAGGTCGCAACACAACACAGGTCGCAACACAACACAGGTCGCAACACAACACAGGTCGCAACACAACACAGGTCGCAACACAACACAGGTCGCAACACAACACAGGTCGCAACACAACACAGGTCGCAACACAACACAGGTCGCAACACAACACAGGTCGCAACACAACACAGGTCGCAACACAACACAGGCCGCAACGCAACACAACACAGGTCGCAGCACACCAGGTCGCAGCACAAATTCTCATTAATTCACAACTAAAATACCAAGCTAAAATGTACCTATGCGCACAGCTAGAAGGCAGTATTCGCAGGCAGTAATCCTAGCCGTTGGTCAAGGCGTCCGTGGCGAAAATATAGTTAAGTGTTCAGTGTATTGTAACCCGTGAAACTAAACCACTTGTTTGTTTGCTTACTCCCCATCTCAGCTGAACCAGCGACAGAGTATCTGGCTGCTAAGGACTACCAACACGAACGGCAGAGGAATCTTCAACTCCTTCGCATAGTGGATAGACTCCTCGCAGGATCCATGACGTCACGAAGTTTGCCCCTAGACGACGAGACGCCATGATTGGCCGTAGCCATGACAACTCCACACCGAAAATAAAATTATTCACAGTTGAGGAGGAAAGGGACTTTTCTTTTTATGCGTTTCACTCATAAGTTGTAATTATCAAAACTGTATTTTTGCGGTCATCTTATTTTTCCTCCGCTGGAAGAACGTGTTGCTATTTCACGATGGAATTTTGCGCCTAGAACCAGGTTGTTCTAAAATAGACTACTAAAGTGTGACGTCAGCTGCCAGGGTAACTAGGTCAAAACATTTACTGGTAATCTGAAACGTCCATTGTTAAAACGCAGGTAAACAGTTCGCTGGTTGTTGTGTAGACCCAGTAACTGTGGCAACCCACAAAGGATGACGTTTTCACTTTAGTAGTCTATTGGGCTGCAAATAAATATATATAAATATATGTATATTTAAGCCCGGTTCGACTTCACGCGAAAGCGAATGCGAATTTGACGTCACAGCGAAGTTTTCAACGCCACGAATTCGCAAACGTTTGCGTTTGCGTTCGCTTTTACGTTAGGTATGAACCAGCCTACAGATTTAAATTGTCCAATTTCAAACCTATAAGTTCGAAATGTTTTCATTTTCCACGCGCGTGAAATTTCATGTACTTGGCATGAGAAGACCGGTTTTACTCATGTTGTGTATCAATATTCTGTATAATTACAAAATTAAGGCTAGACGGTCATTTACATTTGTTAAGCTTTCTTCTTCTTGTTTTGAATCGTATTTGGGTCTCTCCACAGTAATGGGGTACATTTGAAAAATAAGTCAATCATTCCTTTCAGATGTCTTTAGTTTATCTCAGAATTGAAGAAATGTTCTTGTTTTGTTCTCAGGAGATAACTTTTTCCCAAAAAGGTAAGAAATTGCTGCCACAAATTTTCCTATTACGTATGTAACGTGGACAGACCATTTTGTGACATTTTTTTCCGTCTTTGTTACATGCGTAATAGGAAAATTTGTGCACGGGGTTTTCACAAATGTATGTTGTAGGACTATTTTTCGTACTCCTTGGTGAAAAAGTTATTTCCTCAGTTTAGCTTGATAAAGATAAAATTAAGACATTTGAAGTGAACTGGGACCTAAGATCTTGTATGTTACAGAAATGTACCCCATTACTGTGGAAAGACCAATTTCTTCTCATTTTGTTTCTGTTCGACGAGAAGAAAGGCTTAATGCAAATTTTAAAATATAATCGCTGACAGAAAATGTTGATTAATTTGATTCTGTAAGTAAAATGTATAAGCATTGTAAATTGCAGGCGTGCCACCCAAAAAGTTGGCCGTTTGCCCCATTGTGATTAGTAGAGACACAGATGTTGTATAGGAAAGCACTCTGAACGAATGTGAGACACTCAAATGACATTAAGTAATAAGTTACTGCCAAAACTTGTGGTTTTAATTAAATTTGACGGTTTTTTTGCACGACGCCAGATAAAATTTACCGACGTGAACTTCAGACATGCAGTGTATTAAACCATGGTCGCTGCCAATAAGGCATCTAACGAATCGTTCAGTTAATGCGCAAATAATGAATCCACCAATTTAATCCATTACAGTACTTTACTATACGTCAAGGGAACATTTACTAAAGCTGTGCAGTGTATTTCCATCGAATCAAACAGGCTCTGGATTGAATCATTTTCTGCACATGTGGACACATCTTGAAGCGAGTGTATTGCAGACTACACAACCCCTATGAGATGGCGCAGTGGCGACACTGCATGGCGGTGCTTAGACTCTTGGGGGCAGCAGACTCATTTAGGGCAATGGTTTGCCTAGACTGGTTGCCGCTCCACATATGCCACATACACACATTATTATGAGGACCAATATCGGATCATTGGAAAACGTCGTTGATTGGCTGAACGATATACGGTGATGAATATTAATGAGCACAATGCAGCGTAAGACAAAGTGTTTGTTTACGTCATGTAGGTACATGCCCTCAGCTACATGCACTACTGTTTGTAGTGGATAAAATATCAACATTTTACAATGGCTTTTGTGGGTTAAATAATCCCTGGACAACAGTCAAACGCTGACAAGACTCCCTAAACCGTCCATTGCAATGCATTTCGTTTTATTCATGACCCCTGACACCGTAGCGCGGGAAAGATCAGCATCCCACGTAAGTGGCGCTATCGCCCTGAATACGCTGATGGTTCCCTGGCATACTTTGTGTGGCATATGCGGGAAACCCGCGATGCGATGACATGAAGTCAGATTTCCAACTAAAAATGGCTTCCAATACCGGTCCTCATTTATTCGTGTTCGTATGTGGATTGCGAGGTCCGGGAACTAGTCTACGATCTCGCATGACGATGCATAGACTCTTGGGGGCAGCAGACTCGTTTGGGACAATGGTTTGCCTAGACTGGTTTCCGATCATACTATCGCTTGTACATATACATGTAGTAGAACCAGTCTAGGCAAGGCATTGTCTTTCTGCAGTAAGATGGTGCAAAACTGCTTCTGTGCTAGGGAGTGGCTTACACAGTCTATTGTATATAGGCCAGTGCCCTCAACATACATTTTCTAAAAGGTATATAACAAAGACAGACAAATATGTCACACATTGTTATGTCCTCGTTACATGCGTAAAGGAAAACATTGTGCATGAGCTTTTCAGAAATGTATGTTGTGGCTGTGTTTTCTTTATCTTTGAGGCAACAGTATAATTTTGAGATAAGCTAAAGATATATGGGCAGAACTATTGACTTGTCTTTCAATTGTATCCCATTGTCATGGAAAGGCCACGATATATAAATCCAATGTATACATATTATACAGACGTAATAAATTATAACAGATGTAGCTCTTAAACTTGACCGACAAAAAGAATGGGCCAGGGCCACGAGAAGCACAAAATATGTGTACGACAAAATGTTTGTGTATGTTAGAAAATCCTATGTTATGCTTTGTATATAGCGCTTAAGTGCACAACTATATGTATACCTAAAAGTAAATACATTAGCTTATATTATAATATACGGTACAAAATGAAAGTTCCTCACTTAAAACTACTCAAACGATCGAAAGTAAATGCCAGACAAAAATTATAAACCCTTTATGGACTATTAATCATAATATAGTTTTCAGAAACATATTTATTTGGTCCAGTTTTTCACAACAATTTTAAATATCCTGCCCGAAACTAAGTTACGGAAGGACAAAATAACAATTTGACATAGCAAATTAGCAACTGTAATATTAAGCAGCACACTTGGTACATGTACGTACGTAGGGGATAAAATGACCTGATTATGTTGTACCCTCACGTCAAAATAAATCAAACGGGAGCTGCCGAAATTGTCCTTGTAGTTTGTGTATTTCCTTTTTGCAGGCAAAACAAAGTATATCACTGGCATTGCCAGGCGTGTCTCCGTGGGAGTTGGTTGTCTTTATTGGGCTCGTAAACAACTTTCGCCTGATGCTATTCCTGGCACATCTATAAGGCGAAAATACGCCCTGTAATAGAGTACTGCAGCCACATTTTGGTCAGACCACCTGTGTGTCATTTATCTCTGCTCGACAGGGGCTCATCTCAAGAGACAAAAGTTGCACATTAGTATTAAAGGCCTGTTGTATCATTTGCAATAACCCAAAATATATGTTAGTTCACAAGAAAAAGCCGGGCAGGGGTTTGGGTCGAATCTTAAACGATCTCTGGGAAGAGTGGTTATCTCTTTGAAGGGTTTATCCCTCTGTAGGGCCGGTTAAGCTCACGTGACAGCCAATCCCAATCAGCGAGGAACAACTGCAATGTCGTGTTTCGAGAAGTACCAGTTGGCTTCATAGCTCAATTGGTAGGGCGTTTGCATAACCAGAATGTCCGCGGTTCGAATCCCGGTGGAGTCAAGTTGTTTTTCACTGCATTCGGACGGACTTCCCAAACTCATAGACATTTGTCCACATTTCTATTGAATATAATTCCCCCCGGCGGTCCTTGCGTCATTATCTGTAAAATCACCGTACTAATTATTCCAACGTAGGTCCTACTATAGACTAAACATTCGCTGGTAATATGAAACGCCCATTACTACAAATTAGGGGAAACCGTTTTGGTGTTAGTGTAGATAGAGTTCTCCCAACCTTGGCAACATTCAAAGGATGACGTTAAAGGAGCGTGTCCAGATCACATTTGTGACCCCCAGATTTTTCTCACCAATTCTTTTTGCTTCCACATCGGATTTGGAGTTTGCAAATTTCCTATTTTCTTGCCATGGATAGTATTTTGGGGAAGTATTTTATATGATTGTTAGGTTAAAACGAAATCCATTTTCTGGAAAAATCTGAACACGCTCAATCCTTTAAGTACTCTATTAAAGGGGTAATCGGAGTTTGTACTGTCCGAAGATTGGGCCTCGCCAAATATCACGATTTATTTGAACCAGTCGATAGTCTATGAATAAAAATACAAGCCTCCTACCTTTTTAGATCTATCCACTTTATGATTTTGAAGTATATTCCCAATGAAAAGTATCGGGTCGGCGGGCAATTTATATGCAAATAGCAGTAACCAGGGCGTAGCTATGCACGTTATACGTTTGGATGTGTCGACGTACGCGCAAAATCTGTTTCACATAGGCCGTTTTCGAAACGCTCGGTGTTTGACGGTCAGGCTCGGTATTTTGAATTTCGTAATCGGTATTTCTTAATCCATTAAAGGCAAGGCTCGTCAGCAATGCGCGCGCGGAAAATTCGTGCCACGAAATACGCAGCTCCACGCCTTTGCTATGAAGCTGCGTATTTCGTTGCACTAATTTGGCGCGCGCGCATTGCTGACGTACGAGCCTTGCCTTTAATATTGCTGGGATACACCCATCCTCTTGCAACAGTGCCCCTTTAACGCACTCCCTAACTCCTGCGTACAGTGGCCCTGTTGAAAAAGGCCCCATTTCGCGGTGGGACTAGCGACAGAAATCTTGTCGCCTCTCTAGACCAATCATGAGGATTGTTATATGTGGCGTTCGGTGTTTCCACGATCCACCTTGTTACCAGCGCCAACTTCCAGCTGTCCGATTTAACGCGCTCGCCGATTGGTCGCTAATTCTATTGAACAGGACATTATGTTACTCGTTCCGCATCCCTCTGATTAATTTTGTTTAAAAAATGCGTAGTAGACACAAATGTTGCAGGAATTATCGATATGATTAACGTGACAAAGAACAAAAACTCAAACAAATTTCTAGAAAATATAGATATTTGGAATTTTAACCAAAACATGACTAATTTCATTTAATTACATCAAAATGACTCGGGCGTGAGTTGGCTCAAGACAACAGCCGGCTCACTCCACAGATTTGCGTGTATTTCCTCAGGGTATTGTTACGCCGCTTCGCAGAGTGGAAATTCCCTGATATCTCAGGATGGGATACACCAGGCCGGAGCCACAGGCGAAGACGTTTTGAAAACAGCCGATGTCGGAGCTGAACAACAGAGGGCGCTGCTCATCGCGCAAAGATTATGTTTCCGTTTGTTGCAGTTGTTCGCATAAATATGGAAGGTAAATTTACGATGAACATTGGTCCGTAATTTTCAAAAGGGGCGCGCGCGGGGTGAAATTTCTTTTTTTTCTTCGGAATTTGTCTCTCTAGTATTAAATCGAAGATCAATACAATACCTTATTATTATCGTGAAAATCGGAGAAATAAACTCTGATTACCCCTTAGGACGCCCCTCAGTGGTTTCCGCACGGCAGCGACAGATCCCTGCCACGAAACAGAAAGAGCGCCCTCAATAGACCAGTTTCTGCACATAAAGAAAAATGGCAGCGCCCATGGTCTGCATTCCAGGTATGTTTGACACGTTAATATTCCAGTGTTGGTTCCTTCCTCCATGGTTTTTCCTAATGTCCACTTTAGATGGATACATACCATGACAAGGATTAATTGTGCAAATCCCGGGAGGTATAAATACCGTACACATTCGCAGTAAAAAAAAACCTAGTGGTTCTTTCCTTGCGTCCGACCCGGGTTCGAACCCGGGGCATGTATGTGGATTGGGTTTGCAGTCCCTACTTGACCGCGTGGGTTTTCACCCCCTACTTGACCGCGTGGGTTTTCACCCGGGGATTTCTCTAGGGGTTTTCCTCCCACTTTTAAAACTGCAAGTTCTCCTTCTTCGTCATCCCAAGTTGATAATAATGTATAGTTAAAGGAGTGTGACCAGATCACTTTTTTTTACCCATAACTCCCCGGGACTTACCTTATGGGTCATGAGATTTTTATATCATAACATCCGTTATATTTTTCTGATTACGAAACTGAAACTCCCGCGCTTAGGCCGCATATTTCCGAGGATATCGTCGTAAATCCACTGATTATTTGTAAACTAATTTTCCAGTATCAACGTTTATCCGCTGAAAGCATACTCGATAGTTTTGTTCAATTTTTTACTGGAAATTGCGAATGTTTTCGGGTTTTTGGGACATGGGAGGTGTGTATGGGAGTTACTTGTTAATATTGGTAAGTTACATCGAAAACTATTTTCCAGAAACTCTGGTCACGCTCCTTTAAAGCTAAAACCGTAAAGTTGATGACATAAAGTTTTAAAGGGCCTAGGCTTAGTTGCCGAAGATGCCATGAAAATTAACAACAACAACAACAACAGTAATAAACCTTATCAACATGATCAACGTTCTCAATAATGGCAGCATCATGCCGGCCAACCTGAGGCGGAGGCCAACTCCGCAATTTTTTTACTCATTTTCACGAAAACCAAAAGAGTTCAACAATCAACCTCTCACCACTTTTTCTTTAATACATATCAATTTAATCAAACATACTGACAAACATGTCCCCAAACAGAAATGTAGCAAATGTGAGAAATCATAACCGATTCCTTTTGTGGCGGGGGAGACCATGTACACGATTGAAGAGTCCACCATTATTATTACTATTATAAAATTAAGTTATGACAATTTTTGTGTCTTTTTAATCCGAAGGTCAGCGCCTAGGAAGTGCCGATGAATACCACGGCAGCAAGGGGACCTACACCAGGCAGGGATATATCTACTCTAGTCTCGTCGGCTTTCAACATGAATACAAACAACCAGGACAAGATGTAAGGAACATGCAATTTTAATATTTGCTGACGAAAAAGCAAGAGAAAAAATAATAAAATTGTTCTATTCTTATTTCACATGTATGCAGTCTCAATGCGTTTTACATTATTACCTCTGGTCATTGGGCTCAATAATACAATTTTTTTATCCTTTTTAGCTCCCCGGGGAGCATGTAGTCCCATGCAGCTTATACGGAATGTCGGTCGTTTCGTACCCAAGTTGTTTCGTACCCAGTCGTTTCGTACCCAGGTCGTTTCGTACCCAGGTCGTTTCGCACCCAGGATTCATTGCACACGTGACAAAGGGTTCCAAATCCTTTTCTATTGAACAACAATGCTACTGTCAATCACTCTTGGTGGTTCACGGGACGGTGTTGACGGAGCTGCGGTTTGTTTTGTCTGATTTTTTTAACCTGCCACTGCATGGTTTTTTTTCTTCTTGGAGCTTACCCTGCGGTTTGTGGGTCTTTTGAGCTTGGGTTATGATCGACGTTGTTTGTCTTTAATATTGTAGCGTGATTTTCTTTGGTTGCTGGTTTTTTTTTAAATTGTACTTTTTATAATTATCAAGTTTTGACTTTAATTAAAAACTGTCATAAAGTGCAATTCAAGAGTTTTTTAAATGTTCAATGCCTGAATCTACCCTGGTGTTAATGTTTTCACTCGTTTATAATTATCAAGTTTTGATTTCAATTCAAAAAACTGTTGTGAGTAATAAAATGCAAATCACTAGTTTTTAAATTTTTTAATGCTTTTCAATGTGTTCAGTTTGGCATTGTTTTGGCAGTAATACAAAAAAACAATTTCGCATTGCTTAAAAAAGTAGGCTCAATTCTAACCTGTGGAGAAAACAAAATAAATGTAATTTTTTATTAATCATTAATTTCCGTTTTTATTCTGCCTTTGATGCAAATCTTGACCAATCTCTCTTGTAGATGTGTTGGTCCTGAAAAGGACCGGTTGTTTTGTTGTTGGTCCTGAAAAGGACCGGTTGTTTTGTTGTTGATTTACAGGGCTGGACCTGTCAGGTACTTGCAGGCTGCAAGGAGTCCCGATGTTGTGATGCGACGGGCTTGGTAGTCGTCCCACAACTTGAAAATCTTGCCTTGAATCTGCCGGTACATCCGCCGCTGGTTCCTGCAGAGTCGCGCTTCTTTGACCAGCCTTAGCTGGACGTTTACGTAGCTGGATTCTGCGTACAGGAGCTTGACGACGTTGTAGAATTGGACGGTGTGACGTCCTGCCCGCCCATTCAGTCTCCGGTGCCAGCCTTCCACGTCGTTGTTCGTGCTGATACTCCGCATGAACACTGACCAGTCACGTGGGCTCCATGTTGAGTTCTCCAGCCACGTGGTGCGAAGGTAGCTGCACAGCTCGACCATGGCGGGTTGATCAGTCACCTGGCTGTTGAGTTCTTCAAAAGCTGGCCCGATATGTTCATGAGGCAAGAACGGGAGCGACAACGGGGAGGGGGTTCTCGGCTACTTCCATCGGCACAACAAAGTCGGTCTCGACGTTGAAACCACCGTCATCGGTAGGGACGTCTCCGTTCTCTTCGTCCATCGGGTCTTCCTCCTGTTCTTGGTCTTGACTTGTACAGGGTGCACATATCCAAACTTCCAGCCTGGATGGATCCTCACGGATCTCCAGGTACTGCTGGTGACTAAAACCAGAGATGCAGTCAATGTGCTGCCATCCTTGGCAGCGGTCACACTGAAAAGCATGCTGGTTCGTACGAACAGACTTCTTACAGAAGAGGCAAGGATACTTGATAGGCATCTTAAGCTTGGAAATTCTTGAATCTTGACTGGAGTGGAAATATCTTGAAACAGAATGAGTAGATTCTGTTCGATGATGCTCTTTATAGACTTCAGAAGGATCCTGAGTATAATTCTATCAACCAATCAGACACGCGGTTCAAGATGTTTTAACCAATGACCACCCTATCTTTTATCAAAGATACCGCTGTATCAATGAGGGGCACCGCGGCGCGCGGTGCATGACTGGAGCGGACGGTATTGAAATTGGATCAATGGGTTACCAAGATTGTATGGGTATAGTTGGGGGTTAGGGGTAATGCAGAACCCTTCCCTCACACAAAAGGTTTAGCTTCAGTTTCTATCATATCTGAAAATTGGAACGCCATAACTCCATAACGGAATCAAAATGACAAGCACATTTGAACCTTTAAAAAAAAAACTTTTAAAAAGCACAAGTCCGGGAGGTTCATACGTCAATGCACCTAGCCGTGTGGAGTTGCCGGCCGACCGCGCTAATTGCCGGTCAATGTTCTGGGACTAACAGGCTCTACTTAATGAGTTTGAATACTTACTTCAAACTTTATCGGAGAAAAAAGTAAAGGGACATCGCTTATACGTACACAAGGACTAAACATCGGACACATTTGGGTAATTCCCAAAAATAGGGGTTCTAAAGTGTGATATGCCTTTTAAGATTTCCAAGTGTTTTTAGTGATTAAAAGTGGTTTCCCAGTAAAAAATAATTATTTTTATTTCCACAAATGCCAACTAAATGTAATGTTTTTGTGTGGATAAGGCACCCAGGTTAAAAATGCAAACTCATTCTACAGCCAATTTTCATTGGTGTAGGTAACCGGGACACCAAACTCCTATTCAATATCATGGAACAAATAATAAGCCTTTATGGTCTTTTGTTTTGAATATTTTTCAGGAATCGAAGAACAAAATTTTCAATAAAATTATGCTGCCCCTATAATCACAGGCCACAGAGACTATTACTGAGAATTTGTGATCATGAGTGGTGATTTTTGAAGCAGAGAGTGTCGTACATAACTGGGACACCAACAATTTTGGACCACTAAATTTGGGAATTACCCACTTTAGAGTTAAAAAAGGTATTTAAAAATAACTCAAGTGGTAATGAAATTTCATAGAGATCTCCAATTTTGCCAAGGGATTTATGAGCCTAAATGAGGATGCAGTGGTCGTGGTAATGGAAGGACACCAATGCCTGAAGTGCCTTCAATCATATCAAGCCTTGACATTAACCGAGGCCACTGAGGCCAATAGCCTTATGCCTTGCTGAATTGGCTCCAATGCCCCTTCAAGATATACACTTTCTGAGGCCAACTTGGCCAGCATCATGCTTTGAAATTCCAACCAAATCAAGGCTGAAGTGACAAGGGGCCAATTTCATGGAGCTGTTTTTTTTAGCAGCCGATTTCGTGCTAATGGAGGCTCCAGCTATTTCATGGACACCATACCTTATTATTTATAAAGCACTGCAAAAAGTTCGCTAGCTTCAGAGGCAAAATTTGCTAAACGTTAGTGGCGTAACAATGCCCATTTCTAAGCATGTGCATGCCGAGGCATGCTGCAGCCATGAAATTGCGGTAACGTTAGCACAACTTGTCTCCCACAGGAAGCACATGTTTTCAGCTAGCGCTTAAGCAGCGCCATGAAATTAGCCCCTTCCCCTTATTTTCGTAACGTCAAAGCCAACTTTAATGCAGTGATTCTTTAAAAGAAAAATCGTCTATTGATCATCACCACATTCCTTTTTGTTCACCCTTACAGTTGCCTGAATTGCAAGTTCTGGTGGGTGATCAGCAAACAGTCGTCCCTGAGGTGGGATCTGTTGTCACAGTTAAGGTACAGATAACGTTTTCTTTTACAACCGGTTAGGGATTGAGCCCTTCGCCAAGGGGGTGGCCTGCACACATTGGGCATGTCTGTTTCAGACGAAGCTGGATTGAGATCTGCGCAGATCTGCGATGAACCAGGGGCGGATCCAGGAATTTTTCCAGGAGCGGGTTTTGCCACCAGGGAGGGGTTTTGCCCATCAGATTTTTATGTCTGCTTGTTTCGGACAGACGGACACGCAAAAAATGCATTACATTATATTTTTTGGTGTCGGAGCAGGGGGGGGTTTTGACCCCAAAACCCCCCCTCTGGATCCGCGCCTGTGAACCCATTTTACCCATTTATTTCGCAAAGATCCTGATCGATATTTGTGATCTCTGGAATTCTTCTCGAGAGGTGGTGTAGCGTTAGCGCTAGATTTAAGCCACGTGATGAACATTGCAAATATTTTTGTGTGAGCAAACCGTGTCATTTCCTCAGTGGCAACACTCAAAAGTTGTGGGTAAAATTTGGTAGAGAAAATTTCCCTTTGGGATAATTGTCTAGACTTGATCGACCATCAAATTGACTGCACTGCTAGATACTCTTTGGTAAGACAGTCAATTTGATGTCATTGGTGAACTATACTGCCCTCTGTTGTTAAGTTAAAATAATTCCTGACTGTCTTTATAAATGACACTAGGTGCGTTCAGACGATGGTTGTTAACTTAAAGTTAAGTCGTTGTTAGTGGGCACTCGTGAGTAAACTCGTAAGTAGTGACCGTGTGGACGCACGCACTTACAAGTTAACAGCGACGATTTAACAACGAGAAATCTTATGAGTAGTGCGCTACTTACGAGCGCGCACCTTTGGTATATTGGCAATGTGCATGCCTGCGCGTCGTTGTTAAATCACCGTGTGGACACGCGTCGCTGTTAGTGGGACTGTCGTTGTTAACTTTACTTTTGAAGGTAGTGCCCGTCTGAACATGCCTATAGTCTGCCTACAGCGTACACTGCCCTCTTCAGTTCTAGTCTGGCCTTTTTTAGATGAAGCACACAGTTTGTAGCAGATGATGAACAGCTGGTTTATTATATTCAAAGTTTTAATTGTTATAGGCCTGACCCACTCATTATTGAACCGTTCTTGCAGATACATAAGCACTCTGTTACTTAAAGGAGCGTGACCAGAGTTTCTGGAAAATAGTTTTCGATGTAACTTACCAATATTATCAAGTAACTCCCATACACACCTCCCATGTCCCAAAAACCCGAAAACATTCGCAATTTCCAGTAAAAAATTGAAAAAAACTATCGAGTATGCTTTCAGCGGATAAACGTTGATACTGGAAAATTAGTTTACAAATAATCGGTGGATTTTCAACGATATCCTCGGAAATATGCGGCCTAGAAGCGCGGGAGTTTCAGTTTCGTAATCAGAAAAATATAACGGATGTTATGATATAAAAATCTCATGACCCATAAGGTAAGTCCCGGGGAGTTATGGGTAAAAAAAAGTGATCTGGTCACACTCCTTTAACTGAAGTAATGATAAGGGGTAATAATGGCCAGAAAACAAATTAAAGTGAACATATTGACAAAATTGCAACTTCTGTTTTGGCACAAAATGTCATAAAATGCATGATTTCTTAGTGAAAACGGTGTCTACTGGCCAAAAGTAACCACTCATTGTGTGCGTAAGACATCGCTTTTTGAATGACAAAAATAAAGAAAATAGTTTTTTAGTTGCATCAAAAAGTATTAGACAGGAACTTACTTTTTGTGCTAGGTGTAAATTATTCGAATTTGAACAGCTCTATTTTTTTAAAATGTTTTTTTAGGTGATGAACGTGAACCCTCGTTTTTGTCGTTGTGCCATCCTGAGCGTGGAAGGTACGCCACTCACTCAGAGCTTCCGAGGAATGATTCGTCGAGAAGACATCCGCGCAACGGAGAAGGACAAAGTAGAGGTGTACAAGTCCTTCCGTCCTGGAGACGTGGTGCTTGCAAGAATAGTATCCTTTAAAAACAAAACAGACATTGTGGGTTGGTGCGGAAAATTCATGAAAAGATGTTTAGGTGAAAATTTCTCTCACGACATGTTTTGGTCTCTCCCCCAAAAAATAAATATATTTAAATATCAATTCTTGTTCAGAACAGAAGTTTGTTGAATACGGTGAACTTGTGGTTAAATTCCTTTCCCTGACTGGTCACCCTAGCTGTCGTTAGGAGATGCTCAGTCATATCTCCTGTCTACTGCTGAGAATGAACTTGGAGTGGTTCTTGCACAGAGTGAAGCAGGTAAGTATTATATAGGTTGCATCATTAGGGCATTTTACACTGGACAAATGTCGGGGTAATAAAGCAATGTTGGAAACGAGCGACATTTCACACTTTTACATCACACTTTTACTTGACAGGCTTTTACCTCGGATTATTCTTAACCCTACTCCACACCAGCGTTGAAATTTTCATCCCAGAGTCAGTCTTAGATGCCTGACATGCTCAGTTCTGTTGACTAGACATACAAGTCACACACATCATGCACAGTTGGGCACGTCATGCGCAAGTAGTCCATTTTGCGACGAGTGTTACAATATTTTGGTCATCGGAGCAACTGATAATGCCAGGCATCAACAATTTTTATACTGGGTTGAGATCCTCACCTGGGGTTGAAATCGGTCGTGTGAAACCATCGGGGTTGAACTTTCCCCCGGTTGGGAGGAATGAATTTTTCGGGAATAAAAGTGGGTCAGGCTAGTCTTAAACATACGTTTAAAACCGGATACAGGCCTGGACGAGTGACAATGGCTCGAGCCGAACACTCGGTACGTAATGCATGTGTACCGTCCCCCACTCCACCCCACCAACCCCCTCCTCCAACACACAGTGTAGTTGACAAATTAAAAAGCCAGTCCACACTAGCCCAAACAGGATTTGAACCCGGGCCACAGATGATACATTCAATCTGATCCACCTTTGACTTAACAGGGGTCAACATGGTGCCAGTCAGTTGGTGTGAGATGGTCTGCCCTAAGACACACAGTAAGGAGTTCCGTAAGGTAGCTAGAGTTCAACCACAGTACCTCATCCAACCAGCGGCAACGTAAGAGACGACTGTCTCAGGAAATCCCCAAGGATCTACCATTGGGGTGAGAATCACCTTCAGGGAGCCCAAGCTTGATGTAAGGTGCCAATTGGTGTATAATTGGCTCTTTATAAACATTGTGCAGTGGGCTAAAGCCTCCATTGTAAAAGGGCAGCAACATGGTTTAGTGATTTTTATCGTGGTACCCACTGCCCAGGCAACTAACATAAGAGTGTGCCTTTGGTCCAGCAAGACCTTGCTGCTGACAGGCTAGGCCGGCCGTAGGGTGGGGGCAGGAAATTTTCAGGGGCGGGGTTAAACAAACCCTCCGTCCGGAGCCCGACGTCTGCCCATTGTTGTATTTGGATGTACTTAATGACATCATTGTTATAGGCCTGACCCACTCATTATTGAACAGTTCTTGCAGATAGATAAGCACTCTGTTACTTAACTGAAGTTACAATAAGGGGTAATATAGGCCAGAAAACAATTTGTCAGTGTGTAAAAGTGAACATATTGACAAAAGTGCAACTTCTGTTTTGGCAAAAAATTATAAAATGCATGATTTCTCAGTAAAAACAGTGTCTACTGGCCAAAAGTAACCACTCATTGTGTGCGTAAGACATCAATGCACACATCGCTTTTTGAATGACAAAAATCAATAAAATAATTTTTGAGTTGCATCAAAAAGTATTAGACGGGAACTTACTTTTTGTGCTGGGTGTAAATTATTTGAATTTGAACAGCTCTATTTTAAAAATATGTTAAATATAAAAACCGTATATGAATTCATCAACTCGTGACTTCCTTGAGCAAGGCTTCCATTCTCACGCAGCAAGGCCATTGAGAATCGAGGTATTATTTGCCATATTCTCATAATGAAATCGGTGAAAATTGTGAACTCCCAAATTTCATTATCACCTCACGCCAATGGAAATATAATGTGTGGTAATATGGTAAAGTGATAATTTACTCTCCTCTACCCATTACAAGTCCATGTATTTAATGGAACCTTCAATGGACCACTCAACTACATGTACCAATATTTCCAAGTAGTTTCACCGTGCCACTGTGGTTTGACTGTTTTCTAGTCGTCAATTTTATTTATTTGAAAATTTATTTGAAATCACTTCATCACTTCACAAGATGATTCAAATATTTCAAATGCACATGATGTTCCTTAATGTGTTTTTTAAATTATATTTTTCTTCATTTTTTATGTTCCCGAAAACTCCCAAGCTCGGCTAGAGTATTTTTCATAGTGTAGAGAGATTTTTTTCCAGAAATTGGGTTTCGTTTCAACCTAACAATCGCATAAAATAACCTCCCCAAAATACTATATCCATGGGAGGAAAACGGGAAATTTGCCATCTCTAATTTGGACGTGGAAGCAGAAAAGTTGGTGCGATCACTGCACCACTTTATGGAACGGATAAATTAGTTTACAAAACATCGCTGGTTTTGTTTTACGAGATCCTGGAAAATATACGGATTGAGAGCACGAAAATTCAGAATGTTAATGAGAAAAGTATGATATGATGAAAATCTTAACACACATATGGGAAAAATGGGGGGCCCTCAAAAATGTTATCTGGACACGCTCCTTTAAAGGTAATGTACATGATTGGTAAACCGTTACAAATAGTTTCATCTCCCTGTGTTATTGAAGATATTCATGATTAAAACCAACCATAGTAAAAATCAGCTCGTCTAACTTTTGAGAAAACAGTCACACTGTGTTACAGTCACTTCGCCCAAAAACCACTTTCCCTGAACCACTGCCTGCGCGCGAAGTGGATTTTGGGCGAAGTGGTCCAGGGCGAAGTGGTTTTGTAGCGAAAATAATTTGTCTCGTGAGACGAAAATTAATTGTTTTACTCATTTCTCAAAGACTATAGCACTTCAGACAAAACCATTTCATGGGAAGTTTTCTACCGTCGTCATGTTTATATTGTGGTATACCCCCGTCACACCGGAGGCGCGGTGCCACTACGGTTTTTGGTCAAAACCGCCATCAACGTAGTGACACCGCCAGTAGTTTTTCATAGTTTTCCCCCTACCCGTCACACATGTGTTTTTCTTCGCGGTGCTACTGCCGATCTGAACTGTTTAAAGACTTTTAGAACACTGAAATTGAAGCAGAAAACCGAAGCTTTTATACTACAAAATATGCCCGCAGTTGCACCGTGCAAGCACCTCAGTGCAACCTCAGTGGAAACGCCATTGCCGTACAAGCGCCTCAATAACACCGCCGTAGGAACGCAGTGGCACCGCAGTAAGATCGCCAAATTTTCTAAAATTCCTTCCTGGCTCCGCAGTGGCACCCCCATACCCGCAGTGCTACCGTGGTAGCACCGCCATAACCGCAGTAGAACCGCCACAGGATCGCCGTAGGGTCGCCAGTCTACTTTTTCGGCGATTGCACGGCGGTTGTACTGCGGAGGCACAGCGGTGATGGAGGTGCTACTGCGGTCCTTGTAAAGTCACACGGCGGTCATGGCGGTGCCGCGGCGATCCCACTGCGGATTGACCCAACCCGCGTAGCACTGCGGAAGTTTTGAACATGTTCAAAGTTTCCGCCGTGCCACCGCGAAGGTCCGCGGTTTTGACAGTTTTCCGCGGTGCTACGGCGGTGCTACGGCGATCAATGGCGGAACCACTGCGGAACCACGGCGATCATGGCGGTGCCACTGCGGTTTATGCCGTACAAGCACCGCAGTGGTGACGGGGGTATAAGTTATGTGTAAATCTGTCAACATTTTCGGATTTTCGAGATACCAATCATGTGTTCTACCTTTAAAGATAGTATACATGATTGGTAAACTGTTACAAATAGTTTTATCCCCCTGTGTGATTGAAGATATGCATGATTAAAACCAACCTGAGCAAAAACCAGCTCCGTACTTCGTCTAACTTTTGAGAAAACGGTCAAAAAAGGGTTTGCAGTCATTTCGCCCCAAAACCACTTCGCCCTGAACCATTTCGCCCTGAACCACGGCCTGTGCATGAAGTGGTTTTGGGGCGAAGTGGCACTCGGGCGAAATGGTTTTGGGGCGAATTGAATTTTCGTCTCATGAGACGAAAACTAATTGTTTTACTCATTTCTCAAAGACTATAGCACTTAAGACAAAACCATTTCAGGGGAAGTTTTCTACGGTCATCATGTTTATATTGTGTAAGTTAGGCGTAAATCTGTGAACATTTCTGATTTTCGAGATTACCAATGATGTATACTGCCTTTAAGAATATTTTCAGCTGTGTTTTACACCTTGGTACTGAATCTTGTGCATAAGAGAAGCGGTTGATTGACCCCAGCAGGATTTGTTTTATTTGGTGCGGTGCAGTCCATTGAAAATGTGGACCCTTTTGTAGGCCCTACGGGGTTTTTTTCTTTCTGAAGATCTGACGTACGTAAAATGTGATTCGCAAAAGACACTTAGAAATGCAACGAGTGGCATTTCCAAGTGTAATGCCACAAATGGAATTTCCAAGTGTCTCTTGCGAATAGTCCCTCGAAAAAAAGAAAAATACAATATGCACTTGCAAAGACTAGTGTTTCTTTACAAAATCTCTAAATTGGCAGCCGTTTGCTGACCGTTTTTGTTCCAGTGCAGCAGGAACGAGTGGCTTTTAAAATTGATTGTTTTCTAAACTAAAGAGCATTTTGGTTGTACATGTGCGGCAAATATATACAACTTGACGCACATGAGATCACAATGTCATGAGACTGTTTTAGCGACCATGACCAAAAACATGTTTCTGACGTAGTTACTGCATTCAACCAATCAACTGCTTCGGTGGCTCCTGACCAAAGGTGCCCATTGGTTGAATTAGTAATTTCGTCAGAAACATGTTTCTGGTTATGGTCAAGAAAACGAGCCACATGTATGTGACGACCCTGCTATGGCGAAATGAGTCGGGTGTCGCGCAGCCTGGGGCGAGTTTTGCAACCAGGGGCCAATTTCATAGAGCTGCTTAAGCATGAAAAATTGCTTAAGCATGAAAAACCTTACTTGATAAAATGAGGTTACCAGCAAAAATTTCATGTGATTGTCATGGTAATGAAACAGTCCTCTAAAATTGGTCATATAATATTTCTATCACATGAGGATTTCACTGGTAACATACTCTACTGAGCAAGAGTTTTTTGTGCTTAAGCATTTTTTTGTGCTTAAACACCTCTATGAAATTGGCCCCAGTTCTAGAAACCAGTGGCTGATCCATGATCATTAAAATACGAAAATACAATGGAAATTCTGGGCAGTGCCCAAAATTCCAGGGTGGTACCTGGGTACTGTCCACTGTGGAGTGTTATGGCCGAGCGGTCTAGTGCGTCGAACTTAAGTTTCTGTGCTAGTACTAGAATGTAGGTTCGATTCCGGGCCGCGACGGGTTGTGGCACCTGTGCCCTTGAGCAAGGCACTCAACCACACTTGCTCCCATTCCTGTAATTGGCGGTCCCTCCGCTGTTGGATGTGGTAAATAAATAAATAAAATGTGCCGTATATTTTCGGTCCAAAATTACTCGGTTCGCCAGCGTTGGTCTCATATTATTTTGAAATTCCATAATTTGAATAGTAAGTGAAACGGATTACCCAAATCATTCGAAACTTGTTCTCAAACAACGTTGGTTGTAACTTTAAAGGTAGAACACATGATTGGTAAACTGTTAAAGGGGCATTATTTCCACTCGTGATTAGAAGCCCGTGTTGATAAAACTGCCCTGTAGAAATTTCAGCCACATAGGTGCAGTAATACTTCTGAAAACATGACAAATCTATGCATGGTTTTTGTGTTGAATTGAATGGTAAAAAAAAGTCTTTTGCAAAAGACCTTTTTAGAAAACCACCTTCAGTTGTTAATTTCTCACACAAAATACCATTTTGGACTGAAATAAAATCATGTGGTGTTTAGTACCATTGTTATTAACACATTTAGTAAGGTTTTTCTTGTTAACTTGTGAAACAAAATTGGCGTCACTGCAAATGATGTGTTCTACCTTTATAATATTATTACGTGCCCATTCGAAGTCATGCTAAAAGCTTAAAACACAAACAATTAAATCCTTTCGACATTTATAAATGTTGATTATTTTAAAAGCTTTTCACTACATGTATACTACAATACAGAACGCACCACCGTGTTGATAATAACTCCCGCCCAAAACCCCCTGAACAAATATGCCATGAACATGACGTCATACTGGGTATTTTCGTAATCAACGTACAATTGATTGATGGCAGCGAAGGTCGCTCTTGTTTTATATCTGAATGAGACTCGCTCACGTGCCTTTACCGCGCCCACTTCTTTGGATATAGAGCCCTATAACGTCAGTTCGGTAATATGAATTATGGAAAGCCATCTTTTGTGGCTATGTAGTATGATTTAAATTTGTTTTATGCAGTGATTTTTCCTTTGTTCATAATTTTGCGAGTCAGATCGCTTATTTCTCATACGATTGTTGAGAGAGGACAAATTGTGGTGCAGTAGGTTTAAATGTTCGTATTATACGGCGCCTCTCAATGACAAGGTAATTATAATGCCCAGGAACTGACAACCAACCCACACCATCCCCCACCCAACCCCTCCCCTCACCCAACCCCTCCCCTCTGCACGCAGAGTGGTTCGAGATGCCATAGCTAGGCTCGTTTACGGTTCTCAGGTGGAATGCAATAAGTTGAGACGCCTTACCTCTTAAGACTTTTTAACTAAGACATTACAGATCGGTTTTGTCTTGCAATAAAATATTGTGTGTCGTACGTTCTATCTTGAGACAAAAAATTAAGACATCTACATTCAGTTAGGACATAATATGCGACTCACACCAGAGGACCCTCCCGTGGGTACCCAAAACGATGTGTGACAAAGGGACGCCCCTATGCCTCAACACACTCTTCCCTTTTGTTAACGCACCAACCCGCTCCCCACCCCCTAAAAACTTAAAGGAGTTCCTTTGATGTTTGATACACAATGCGGGAACAATGGAAAGGGGTACCCTCTGTCGCATATCGTGCTGCATATGTCCACGCTTCCCGAAAACATGAAAGGAATTCCTTTAAAATTCCTCGGATGTTTGAGACATAAAGGAACCTGTGGATGGGATCCCCTGTGTCAGATATTGCACATCGGATGTGTAATGTGTGGCGTTTTAAGAGATTTATACTGACAATGAGGGGAGTTTTGGTACATATGCAGCACTTGGCAGAGGGCACTCCACCTCTCCCTTCCATTGTTCCCCCATTGTGTCTCAAACATCCAAGGAATTCCTCAGTTTTTAAGGGGTGGGTTGTGTTGGTGCGTTAATAAAAGGGAAGAGTGTGTTGAGGTATAGGGGCGTTAGAGGGAAGTCCCTTTGCCACATATCGTGCTGCTTATTGGTATATTTTGGTTGCCAGAGCGGTTAAACGGATGCCAGCCTGCTCTGCACACATTTCATTGGACACTTTTTTTCTGGAAAGAGTAAATTTTTATCTGTGGAATCCAGTTTGCTTTTGGAGAAGACATTTTCTACATCGCTGCAAAACGAGCATGCAGATCTCACCTGAAGCCAAAATACTGTATATGATTGCACACTCCTACACACTCTGCTGTATTTGTGAGTAGACTGTCTACGTTATTTCTCTTGACCCACACCTCGCCCTGAATGAGGATTACAGATAGTCCGGAACGTCGGCATTCGTCCGTCTTTAAGAACATCGCTATTTCAAGAAATGAAAACACTAAGCGTCTTTGTGTCGCATGAATACGTGTAAAGGTGAGTGACTCGTGTGTTGTATACGCACGCACAGAAAGGCGTCTTAAGTACGGAACACTGTACGCTTCTTAAAAGACTTGAACCGTACTTAAATTTGATCCAAACAAACACGCTTCCTTTTAGAACTTATTCAATGTACATTCACCTGCATGGAGGGTATTGTGTATTACGTTATAGGGGCCGTCCAAAGTTGTCAACATTTTCACAATTCTACAGAGCGTATAGTATTTTTCAAAAAAAATTGGAAGGGGGATTCTAGCTGTTTAACGAAGACCGAACGAAGACAGGAACCGTCCACGCCCTATCTCGTTTATACGTGTCAAATCGCTTCGACGAACGAAATGATCGTAGGCCCACACATTCGATATTGCAAATTTGCTTCGTCGGATGGATGGAGTAAACAATTTCTCCATCGAAAGAACCCAATTTGCTTCATCGAACGAAGCGATTCTAACATTCGTCCATCGAATGAAGAACCGTGCGTTCACATTAGAAAATCCCATCGTATGTAAAGGTTGAAAACGGTTAATAACGGTAAATGTGTCAAGCAAGAGCTCAAGCTCCTTTTTTCGATACGTTTTTAAGCAACTGCTGATCTGGGAAATATCAAGCTTTTGCTTAAAGTAGAAGCTTTTGCTTGTTAGCATTTGCTTATTTTTATGTATAGAAATGTAAGTAAAGGCCTAGAAAAAGCAATTGCTAGTTTTTAATATATTCGGCCCAATGACGGTCATAACACTTCAAATATTGTTTGCATTTCACCAAAGTGGCTGGTTTCATGGCATGTGTAGACTTTGTAAGATAAGGTAAATGGGTAAGCATCCTCTATGCAAAATGTAGTAGAAACTTGGTGAACACCGATTGTTGTCATAACCACCAGTTTTTGTGACAACCATGTCGTAAAATATTAATTTGATCAATTGTTGTACCCTTGAGGTAGTGAATGAATGTATCAGCGGCGTGTTATTGCTCTAAAGTGGATATGATAAGTGTAGGGCTGATACTGGCTTAGATATCTCTTTAAATCGATATTTTATTGAATGTAGACACAGCATGGACGTCGCATGATAAAAAATTCATGATGTTGGCGGCAATATGACGGTGGAATATCACTTAGTTGGAGTCGGCACGAACATCTAAGTCAGACAAATTCAATTTATGTTCTATGTGTATTATTTCATTCTCAATGGATCTCAATGAAATGTTTGTATGTATGTGCGTGTCATTTAAACCTAAATAGCAGTTGAAACCACTTTGACGTCTGATTTATGGTGGCGGTATAATACGGCTTTTAAAGGTAGTTTACATGATTGCTCTTGTCGCCATTTTTAGAAATAGATCGATCTGAGGGAACACTATAGCATACTTTCAAAGGGTTTATGGTCATGGATGTTGTCGTGTGAGTTGCGTCGTGACAGCCCAAAAACCGGGCCCTCGGTGGCGACCATCGAATCTTACCACTGGATGCGACAATGCCCTCTGAATTTGAAGCCACCGTCCGTCATTTTAGTACTCCTAGTACAATGCCTTCCCTATATGGGCGTGTTTATTTCAATTCATCACAGATCCGAATTCATATCCCGAGCTGTGTGACCGCGCGGAAACAAATGAAACTGCTCTCAACAAGGATCTAAAATCACGTGAATGGCGATTTATTTACCCAATTTTCAAATTTCTTACCAAAATGTCACCCATGATATTCATTGTAAATAAATAAATAAACAGTCCCAATTTGTTTGGATCGTGTGTCGTCATTAAGAATGTAAACGACACGATTTACTGTTTTTAAAAGTTTTCCAATCATGCAATCTGTCTTTAAACGCACAGGCTCGTCAGCAATGCGCGCGCGCTAATTTTGTGCCACGAAATACGCAGCTCCATAGCTGAGGCATGGAGTTGCGTATTTTGTGACACGAAATTGGCGTGCGCGCATTGCTGACGAGCATCTGCCTTTAAAGGCCCAGTGTATCATTTGCAATGACCCCAAAAAGTAATCGACGAGTTTACAAGGGAAAAATTCTGAAAGTAAAGATTGAATTAATAGCAACTATATACCCAATGAAAGGTTTCCGCTCAAAATGATATAATTTTACCAGAAAATAATCCGTAAAGATGAAATTATTTAGATCGTTTGCAAACGATTTACTTATTTTTGGTTCGCATCTACGCGGTCCAAAATGCATGGGAGCTGTGTACTGCGTGTGTGTGTTCCAACGCGATGCATTTTTATGGATCGCGCGAACACGCAGTATGATGTGCGCCATAGAGTGCACGACGCAAGCCACATAGTACCCGATCAACTGAGAACGAATATTTGAAACACCCCGCCAAGACCAGGAAAACGCATATGGATTTTCATGTTTTTTTTAAACGTGGTACATTTGACAAAGCTGAAATTTCTTCGGATGAGTTTGTTGATGTCTTTCTTTTGATTTATAATGGTTCTATTCGCAGAATCGCTCAAAAACAGATCATCTACAGGCCTTTAAGGTAACAATCAGTCTATTCAAAGGCGCTGGTGCATGGTAAACTGCCCAATAAAATAAAGGCGTATAGGGTGCTATATAGCAGTCGAGCCAGAAACCCTTGGGGAAAGTCTTCGCTGGTGGACAATGAAGGCCTGAAGCATAATGACAGTTTGTTTACATGTGTGCTTTTATATGGCCCTACACCGTCTGACACCCTGAGACTCCCACATAGAGTTGCGCGCATGTAAACCGTGACGTCATTATGTTTCAGGTCTATTTGGGTCTACGATTGGGCATGAAGAAAACTTTGTTTAGATTAATTTCTTCGTGATTTCAGTGAACGCATGCCCAGGGCTCCTTCTTCCCTGATAAGAAGAGGTAAAGAACCCACTCGAGTGTCTGTCACGATTTGTAATCTCAGGCTCGCCTTTTACTGTCAAGCCTTTCTGGTATAATAAAACAAGTGTATTAAGACAGGATCAATTCCTCCAAATATTTATGATTAGAAACGTCGGACAACTGCATTTTGCACCCTATGGTGCCTACAGTTCATAGCAAGCAGAACTGTGCATCAAACACGCTAAATTGAACCGGACACTAAAATCACACAGTCGTCTCCAATGCATCAATTTTAATCTCAAGTCTGACAGTGCCGCGATACTTTAACAAAAATATAATTCGCACATTTTACTAGAAAAAAGAAAATTCTATTCTCGGCTTAAAACCAACATTAAATCACTTCTGCTCAAGGTAAAGGGGCAAAACTACTGTGCTACAGTTTCGTGGATTCTATCTACGATATACTGAAACAAATAACACGGTTTGGGAAAGTTTTCAGGTATGAGAAAGTTTTTCAGAGCCCGTAGATAAGTGCGTTTTCTGTACGTTTTACACCCGTCGCGCGGGTACAAAACCGACTGAAAACGCGCAAATGCCACTTTTGAATAACGACAAAAGCTTGTTAGTAGATAAAGCAGAAATGTGTGTATACGATAATATACCTGATTGTATGCTGTTTTTACCATTACAAGTCTATAAAATGCAATGTTGATGTTGACCAATGCACTAACTATATGCAAAACTACGTCCTGCTTTATATGTAAGTAAGGTTTTATGAATATACCCCTGCTTAAAAGAAAAGTACATGTATACCCAAGAAACAAAAGACATTGTGCTGAACAAGTGCAACCCGTACATTATTGTTATACAAGAAAAATAAATAATTATAACCCACCGAAAAGACCATGGACGCCGCCGTTTTGTTCAAAAACTGGGCAAAGGATTACGTTTTCGGGTACCACTTTTTCGTGTATATTGCCATAGAAATCCACGAAGGAAACGTCATTCTTTGCCCAGTTCTCGGACAAAGTGGCGGCGTCAGTAGTATGAGGCATCGCTGCAATTGCCGTTCTTTGTGAAGTTTGTAGGTTTTTCAGTGACCAGATCATATTTCTTGTTCTTTGCATAATAATGTCTGAATTAGACTTGTTTACTACGTCTCTTGTTTCTTGTGTATATGGTAAAGTCGTTTCACGAGCCAGCTGGCTCACACGGCCGGTGCTCATCCCCTGTTTCCATGGCATGGAGAGAGACAATGTGGAGTAAAGTGTCTTGTCCAAGGACTCAACACGATAGCAACGATTTGCGGGAACGCACTATTCTGTAACCCTCACCTATAAGCTCTTGCGGGCTATTCACAAAACCGCCTTAAATCTGCGTGCATTCGTAAACCACCCTTAAATTTGCGTGACCTCTAGACCTCCCGCAACTTGCGTGGGATGAGCAGTAGGTAATGTACTGTCACATTATTTAGCGCAGTAATTACGCCATTTCTGGAAATAATCACGTGACTTTTGTCACTCTTCGCTACACTTGCTCTTTGCGTTAAGTTGCGGGGTGCCCGCGGTTTGCAAAGGAAACTCTCCGGGTGCTTCGTGAATAACACTTAACGCAGGTCTTACATGCCCCTAACATCCACTTACAGGCCCCGCAAACACAACCGTTTACGGGTGCTTTGTGGCCTCTAACCATGGACCTATCGCCCGAAAGTCCGACGCGCTATCCACTAGACCACCATGTCTCAAATTCTTTAAATGCGTTTTAAACCCAATGACCGCTGGGATAAGACACCGTACGAGTAAGTTATCCAGAATAACGACCGTGTCACAGTAAATGCTGTGGATAATAACATTTGTAGCTATTCGCTCTGATCACAAACCATGCATGAATATACCCCACGGGTCTCTCCATGTACGATCACACAGATGCTTAAACGCCTCTCCAGCCGTTCCATTGCATAGAGATGTTAATCACGCAACACCTGTCACATACATCGCACGCTCTGTCATCAACCTCGTATCCAAACACCGTGATTTATCTCCCGTGCAACACCTTCAAGCTGTCGCACCTTTTTCATTCCTTCTATTGACAAACATTCAAATTAGCACTGGCAGCTTCATTTCAGATGCTAAACCATTGTATAGACCGTGTCGAATAGCTGCCATCTTGTAGGGCAGTTTCTTTGTTCGGCGATGACACACATGGTTGCACATTTTGTGCTTACATTGTTGGCCAATTTAAATGTCAAAGGTTGCCCTACAAGATGGCAGCTATTCGATACGGTCTATTACGCCACCTGTCTCTTTATTTGCAAATTTTGTCACAAAAGACAGCACCGAGACCCCCGTTTTCGATGACAGTTTGAAATTTCTCCATAGCTGTCGTAAAAGGTCTCCGACTCGAACATTTATTGAGTTCATATGAATCTACCTGCACTGCCACGCCTGAGCCAGGTGTTTTAGAGACTGGCCGGAGACGTTTTTCACACGCTTACTCACTGCTGCAAACCACGGTCGTTTGGAAATTGTGTGCATTTTGAACAAGCGTAAATTACTATATAGTCGCACAGCATTCACTATAATACATGTACTTCGTAATTTGACCGGCACATTCGTAACCATGTCATTATTTATTTCTAGAAATAATTATTTTTACTATAGAAATATTTTGTGCATAAAGCAAATTCGGGCCATTAATGGTAAAGGGGTGGTTACTTCGCTTATCATTGGGATAAGGTGACAAAGAGGTTTAAAAGGCCCAATGTATCATTTGCAATATGATATCTTTTACTTAGTTCTGGAATAAAGGCATGGCATATATAAAGAAAAATGTTGTTAAACTAGCCTGCAGAAATTTCAGCTATGTAGATGCATCAATGCTTCAGAAAACATTTAAAATCCGAGCTCAATCCCCAAAACCAAACGCGGTTGATCCTAGCGACTGTTTTGAACAGTCAGTTTGTTTTACGCGTATATGGCCTTCTTCGGTGAACGAAACACCAGTCTAATGGTCTGAAAATGTTGAATGGAGATCCCTTGCATCGTCTAAACCGGAAGAGAAAGCATGGGTGATTGATTGTGCGGCAAACCAAGTGCGGCATTACAAGGGGATCAAGTTTTGTACACAGTTCAATGGGGATTCCCTGGAGGCCCTGCTTTCTGCAATTCGCTGTGGCCGAAGGGTGAACCCCGGATTAAAGGTGACTGCACAGGCTCAAACTAGAAGGGTTGATAGTATAATTTATAAAACCGCAAATTTGTACTACAACAGTATCCATTGCAGCTCGGAGGGTTAAGTGATGGTAAACAAATTAATTTCTTACAGAAACTACCATATCAGACAGAATTTGATTCAATGCTTTGATTAAGTTTTGTTTTTTCAACTCATGAATAACATGTTTTTATTACTAGTGCAAATGATACACTGGGCCTTTAAACTGTTACTGAAGCTAATTCATGCGCCGGCCTTTTTTCTTCCAATTACCAATATCTCATAATGTAACTGCCAGTGACTGAAATGAATTGCACAGTTTCTAAACAGGATGTATGTGTAAACATAATATTGTTGTCGCCATGGCAAATGACGTTTGAAAGATAAATTGAAGAAGATTGAAAAAGATTCATAATCGGGAACAAACGTTTCTCAATACAATAATGAAATAAATACGTTTAATTAAATGTAGCAATAAACTGCTGTGAACAAATAAATAGTTTATTACATTTTATTTACAAGACAGCGTCACTTTATAAATCGTAAATTGTATTTTCCAGTGTTTGAAATGGTGTAAACATTTCATTATAAGTGAGTCACAAGCGCTTCCCTTTTCTTCTGTTTCTGTTCTTGATTTCTCTTTGTTAATGATTCATATAAAATGATTCATAAATTGTCTTCATTGAGTCACTTCACGCACCAACCTTTCATAAAAGCATAATGTGTCCCCCCAAAAAATGTGCTTTGCCGCGTGTTCTGATTTTTACGAACTCGCAACTCGCGCTTTTGGGGAGGGGGTAGGGAGGAGTAATGTTGTGGTGTTGACGCGCACTGGACTTTATGGTGGTTATTCGTAACATTGTGGGGTTGCTTTTATGGTGTATTGCCCCTGACATTTCTTTTACATGGATACAAATATAACCCCAAACACAATATTTTAGCAGCTTATAAACAGCAACATTTTGAGCTCATTTGTATACTACTCACAAAACCAAAACAAATTCGAACGAAAATTTCCAACACTTTCGGCGTTGGTTTTGTTTTCGTATTTTCTACAATAATTGATATAAAGCATATCTTTATATCAGTTCATGCTATCACCGTACATGTTTTATTATATCATTTCCTGTAGATAAAATATTTCAAGGCCCAAGAAATAAAAAAGATTTTCTTGTGAGAAGCATACTACAGAGGAGCGTGCAGAAATAAATGACTTTTACGTGATCCTTCACGGCAGTGCGAATTCGCAGGCTCAGATAGAGCGACCGGCCGGCCTGCTTGGTAAAAGTTTAAGAATATGCCTATTTGATCTTAATATATAAGCGATTTCATATTTACAATTCATATATGGCTTAGACTGGTTTTAGACCAAATACATACAAGTAATGACGTCGGTTCGGTCAGTAGAATGTGCTGGGTAAACTGGGGACGGTGCCTTGGCGATGAAATAGGTTATACCAGCTACGGTAGGGGAGCTGGTATATAGGGGACAGTTGGTGGTTTGATGAAAGAGTGAAGACGGTGAACGGGTCCTGTGGGGAAAAAGACAAATTTGGGTTAATTATTGATTAATGCATTTATATAGCGGACATTTCATACGGATATGTTTACGTGCGCTGAACATTAAAATAATTATGAAGCTAAGTGTCTTCCGCCTAAACATCGTGACGGTCAGATACACCAGGGAATCGCCTTACTCTTTACAAAAGAATGTTCACTGAGTATCCAATTAACTAGACTAAATTTGTGTTGCTATATGGTACACGCGGCAGATGTGAAGTATGTGTGTATGGGTTTACGGTAGCACCATGTGAATCTCATTTGTATATGTGTGGTTCTGAAAAGAACCGGTGAGTGTGAACTCAACGTTTCGAACAGCGTGCTCTGTTCGTCTTTAGGAGATGTGAAGTACATAATTAATACCGTGTTTACCGTAGGTGAGAATGGCATGAAGCAACCAGACTGTTGGTTGCTAGGCAATGATCTGCACCACATAGCAACAACAGCGTAGTATATGACTTTCTAAGCTGCACTTCCATTTGAAAATGAAGAATTTGGGGCGTAAACCATTTGTGCAAATGCTACACGCAAAAGGTTTCGTCTTGCAAATGATACAATGGGTTTTTATTAAGAGGTACTTTGGTGATATATCTTTTGTAATAGGAACCTTCCATTATGAGGAATAGAAGCGATAAAAAACGAGATTGTGACTCTGTTACGGCACTCTGCGAGTGCCATCCTACTTGTATAGATACCGAGATAATTTATCTCACTAAGTTGACTTATAACGTGGATTAAGTCGACTTGGCGAGATATTTTATGTCGCCAAGTCCCCTTCCTGAATTCAATAAGTCGACTTAGTGAGATATTTTATGTCGCCAAGTCGCCTTCCTGAAATCAATGAGATATTTTGTTGCCAAGTCAACTTTATAAATCTACCATGTCGACATGGTGAGGTATTTTGTTGCCAAGTCGACTTAATAGATTTAGAAAGGCGACTTGGCAACAAAAATATCTCACCAAGTCGACTTATTGAATTTAGAAAGTCGACTTAGCAACATAAATGATCTCGCCATGTCCACTTATCACATCTAGAAAGTCATTTTGGCAACATAAATTATTTCGGCAAGTCGACTTATTAAATCTATGAAGTCGACTTCACAACACAAATTATCTTGCCAAGTCGACTTAATCCACATTATAAGTCAACTTGGTTAGATTATCTCGGTATCTAAACAAGTAGATGGCACTCACAGAGCGCCGTACTCTCTATAGGCAACATACGTTATGTTATTAGTGCTCTTATCCCCCTTCAGTCACAGGAATAGACCTATGACATAATGACGTCACGCAATGTTTACCGCGGTGCATTATGGGTGAAATATGGGGACGAAATCTCTGCATCGCTAGTTTGCACAATTATTGCAGGGCCATTTTCGCCGCCTTTTGAGGCCTTAAAAGTTAAAACCATAGTTTCGGCGTCCGTCGTGGGCTTAAAACTCACGCAGGCACAACTAAGTTGACACGAACCATTTTAGAAATTTACGATCTTTTGTTTTTGACGTTTTTTTGCCAGCGAAGCGGTTAGTAAAGTTCACAAAGTTACGTGCATAATACGCTAGGCGCTATGCATGCAACACACGCAAACTAGAGATGCGGAGATTTCGTCCCCACTTTTCACCCATAATGCACCGCGGTAAACATTGCGTGACGTTATTACGTTTCAGGTCTATTTGGCCAGAAAAAGAAGATCCTTTTAACAAAATGTATACATGTGATCGAAGGGGTTATCAAGCTTCGGCTGTGGGCCTAAAAGGTTTTCAGCGGAAATTTATTGGATGCTTGAAACACAATAACAAAATGTATACCCTCTGTTACCATTTGGTGCAAGATATGAGACCAAGTGACTTCCCCTTTCCATTGTTCCCCTATTGTGTGTAAAACATCCAAGGAATTTCCTTTCAGGTTTTAGGGGAGTCGCACGTTAACAAAATGGAAGAGTGTGTTGAGGGGACGGTATAGACCGTATCGAATAGCCGCCATCTTGTGGGGCAGTTTCTTTGTTCCTTGCATGGTTGCATGTATTATGCTTACATTGTTCAACAGTTTAAGTAACCAAAGGTGCCCCACAAGATGGCAGCTATTCGATACGGTCTATAGGGACGGTGGGGGAGAGTCACTCGGTCTCGTATCTTGCAGCATTATCCGTTACATATCGTGCTGCATGTGGTGATTCCTGGAAGTATCCGGTAATTATTAATGTTAATGGCGCAGAAATTACACAATTCCACGAATTTGGCAGTGTTTTGTAAATTTTTTGCTAACCTTATTGCCAGCTTTTGTTTTGAAAATGAAATCGAATCCGAATGAAATCACGATTCATAAGTGAAATTGGAATCGATTCTAAAAATGTTGGGATCGCCTGAGCCTACTTGTCAGCATTACTTGTTTAAGAAGGCTTTTAAAAAATTGAACCTCGAACGAAAACGTGCCCCTTTAAATCCACAGGTTGGTGATCAATCCTGAAGCCGTGGGCGCTCGGCTCGAGTCCTTGCTAATGCGATGAATGGAGCAGCTGGAATGGAGTGCTGTAGCCGAACATTGAGTTCAGCGGAGCGTGTGCATGAAGCTAACAAACCACATATCTCGGCTAACTCTAGCGTGCAATCATGACAGGTGCCTCTCCAGCTGTCATTTCCGGGCAAAACTTTCTCCATCAGTTACTTTCTTCAGGCGCGGATCTAGGGGGCACTGGCAACCCCCCCCCCCCCCCACCCCCCCCCCCCCCCCCCCCCCCCCCCCCTTCAAAAATTCATGGATCCTCCCCTGTTCTTCCTCAGTTACCAGAAAAAAAACTACAGTATATATACATCTTCACAGAATCAACAATCAGCCGTCACCCCACATATCAAATGTGACGACTGCCATTTTGCTTGGGGTGATTGTACTTAATGTTTCAAATTTTTGGCAGAAAATCCAGCCCAATCCTGCATGCCTATTCTCGTTGCTTCAAACGTGTGACAATAAACACAAAGATTTCCCTTGACGGGTCGATGGCATATTGCTTGCTTAAAACGCGCCAAGCTCCCAACAGAGATTTAGAGAGAGTATTTTAGCAACTGTTTTTCCCTCGACTGTTGAGATTCACAGGTACTTTTGAAAATCAATTTTGGGATCAACGGCTTTAACACGGGTCAGTTTAGACTATTGACCTAAAGGTCTGCTGTTCTTTTTGGTTATTTACACTGTCCGGTGATGCACATACCCTGTGGACAGTCATTTGGCGAAGTGGTGCATTTTGTCGATTATTATACTCTTTCAGTTTCTATTCTTCAACTCTGTACCCAGAGGCACGAATGAGCCAAAATGAAGCGACCTTTCCTCACTGGTCACGAATCGATATTATCGTTAGGTTTTGGGTCTTGTGTTTATAACTGAGATATTATTTTTGCTCTATCTTCACTTTCTATACATTGTTATAAGTCAAATTCAAGAAACGTGAATATTAATATTATTATTTTCTAGAACCCGGGCGTTTTACGTGATGATTGACTGTGGGTTTTTTTTTGCAGAACACCTTCCTATCATAACGACTGATAGAAAACCTTTATTCCAGTTAGGAGGGGGACTACATTCCATCTTAACCCGCAAGCACGCTGCCCAACACAAACGTACACTACCCATCAAAACTTTGGAAACACCTTGAAGCAATATATGAATGGTAATTTTGTGAATGTTAATTTTGTGAAAGTAAATGTAGGTGTATTCTAACAAAAAGCAATATATACATGTTAATTTTAGTGCCATCTTCGGCCTCAGCAGTAGGCTTTATCAACAAATTGGAGAGCATGCAAAAAGAAACAGCTAAACTTCATGTTCATCAAAGAATCCCCCTTAGCAGCTATGACAGCTACAAACAATCTCTGCATTCTGATTGTCAGTTTCTCCAAACATAAAGTAGAAATACGCCTCTTTTAAGACTCTCCAGAGGTGTTCTTGACTGGTTGGGCATTTCTTTCTGACCTTAAGATCCAACTCCTCCCAGAGCAGCTCGATAGGATTGAGATCAGGTGACTGGGCAGGCTATTCCATGATGGACAGCACTCTAGATACCCCTTACACCTCCGTTTGCTTTAATAGCTTGGTTTATTATGAATAAACAAAATAATACTTCCTTCTCAAAAACCAAACATTTTCAAGGTGTTTCCAAAGTTTTGATGGGTAGTGTATATGCTTGGGCAATTCCAAAAATTTGGGAGGGCAATTCCACAAAATTTGTAATTATATATTTGTGTATAAACTGACTTTAAATGATAGCATGTGAAAACAAAATTATGCAAAAACGTGTTTGGTGTTGAATTGTTGTGGAAAATGTACTACAAATGTTTTTTTCGTGTGAGAAATGTGTAGACATGGGACAGCTGTAACGTGACTTAAACCGTAACGTTACTAACCATGATTTGTCAATAGTTCTTGAAACTGGTGAGAGTAGGTGTGACTTGGCATTTACAAAAACACACGCCAGTAAACAAGCAGTGAAAGAAATATGATGGTTTGTTTCAGTTGTGTCCCACTTGAGGAAACGTTTTGTTTCAAGACGTGCATTTTTTTCATGTCCTGTTCTGTAACGTTACTAACCATGATTAAAGTCTTTATTACAATTATAAATGATTTTAGTTATTACTGTCCAGTAGATGTTGGTGAGATGCACTGATGGTACCAAAATGGAGAACTGAAAGGCTTGCGTGTTGATATAACAGAGGATAGAACTCCAGTAAATTGCTAAATCTGTAACGTTACTAACCGTGGAATTGCCCTGAAATCATTTTCAATTCCACTTATAGAATCGCGATTTCATTAAATGTAATTTCTGCACCATTACGTTCAGAACGCCAAAATTATGGGAATCGACTTCTCCAAAAGACAGAATCGCGATTTCTAACTTATCGGTTCTAATCAACTCTAGAGAAGATTCATTTAACTCTATCCCTATATAGTGCGAAAGTTTCATTGTGTGCATGTATACATGTACTTACAAGTCTCAGTGATCTTCGTTCCTTGTAAACCGTCTGAGTAGTTCTCTGAAGCGGTATTTGGGACTCGATAGTGACTCTGGATACGTTCTGCGTTGCCGTGCCATCTGGTCTAAAGCAGTGTCCCTGCATAAAAATAGCAATTAAGGAGTAGACGGTCAAAATAGCAAACTCTAAATTTTCAAGTACATGTAGTGCCAATTGCGGGCACCGGTCAGAATATTTCCAGATATCAAGTCAAAAAAATGCTTTCAAACCTGCTTGGGCCCCTCCCCCGCAACCCCCCCCCCCCCCCCCCCCCCCCCCCCCAACCCCCTCACACACACACACACACACCCTCAAAATGTCTCACTCAATAGAGGGTCAGCAAATTTGATTGCCACGCACCCATAACCCTCTTGATGTCAGCAGAATTTTCTGACTGATACCTGTGGTACCAAAGAAAATTGATAATAAACATGCGTATTTGCAAAGGTCATAGGATCTAATGGCTAAAGGCGGGGACCAACTCGGTTATTCTTTTTCTCTCATTTTCACGAAAACCAAAGTGAGTTGAGGTATCAATCTTTCAACATTTTGTCCTGAAACAGAAAGGTGGCAAATAATTCATTTCAATCAACATTACAGAAAAACGCCATCAACAAAACCTATACTATTGAATATCAAATAATATCGCGAAAAGTACGAAAAGAAGTGCGAAACAAGAAATCTAGCCTTTCATTTTAACATTCGTCTGAAGCTTCCCGAAACGCACTTTCTTGTTTGAAACTATTGGTGGCAGCACACACCCTTTGCATTGTTTGTATACAGTCGATAAAGGAAGTGTACACATCTACATGCGGCCTATCTGTATGAGCCCACAAACAAGTGACTGTTACAAATGTGGTGTGAAAAATAAAATGAATGAGTTTCCATTGATATGCAACATGATATGAACAAGTCACAAATAACCGAGATATAGGTGATTGAAATCAAATTTCCAAACTTTTTGCGGGGTTTTTATACAATGTATTACTTTGCCGTTCTTGTATACAATACTTGGACATGTTTTACAATTATCTTTATTGTATATTATGAATTACTCTTTCTATAGACGCTCCCACTGTTTATATAGCTGCTCTTGAACAAAAATCCATCAAGTACAATTGACTCTTGCTACGTCCCTATTGTCTCTACAGCCGCTTCTATTACAAAATTCTATGGGTCAATTATGCAAATTTCTGGGGACGCTCCTATTGTCTGTAGAACCGCTCTCGTTCGCAATATTCAGTGGTAAAGTGACTTCTTCCAGGGACGCTGATCTTTGTCGCAAGAGAATCTTCGTCGTGCGTTGTAGGCCTATAATCTAGGAAAGCAAATTGTTTTGCATTTTTAGGGTAGCCAAGGCAATGACTCTAGTGTCCAGCGCAGTTTTCGCCAAAGGCGGTTGGTATTCGGTATTAAACTAACATACCATGGTCAATGATCTGCGGGCAGCGTGACCAATAAATTAATGAACACTGCTGTTGTCCAACACTAATCGTCTTGTGGCGTGTTGTTTGATACCCGGTAGGTGCGCTTGAGGATATACATGTTATCGGAACTGCGTGCGATGAGATCACGTCCTTGATGCGATATAAAGGCTGAGGAAAACTAACGATTTCAACTGACATTTCAATGGAGGTTTAAACCAGGCTTATGTATACTTTATGGTAGCATTGGAGATAGCATTCTTGGGCGCTGAAATTACATTTTGTTTCGTTCTCTTTTTCATTTTCATTTGGCCCAAAGTTTTCCGTTTTCCTTAGTGAAGCAGTATGGGAAACACAATTATTCCAGTGAATCTATAGTCTGTCCCTAAAAAGTAGGATTAAATTATCCTGTATCCAATGGTATTTACATGTATTATGTCATTGCAATGGATGATTGAACAATAAGACAGTTGAAGGTATTGAAATCAGCACTGTGATAAATGTGTACACATTGGGAAAAGTGGTGACATGGACAATGAATAAAGAAAAACACAATTTGTTTGATCCCTTTCTTTTGTGGCACATTAGCTGACAAATGTAAGGTTCTGTCCCCTCCACATTTCCCCCGCCACCATTCCTGTTGATGCATAGTCGGCATCTTTGTCTCGTGTCTCCTACTGCCTTGCTATATCATCCCACGGTCTTGGCGAAGATGATTCGCTTCATCCACTTTTTGAGAAACATGTCGCAGTGCTGATTTCAATGCCATTCAAATCTGTCTTTGTTCAGTCATCCATGCACCTACATTTGAAACAGGATATTCTATATCTTCTTCAGATATGTATGGACACCCTGTATTTTCTACAAGTGTAATGTGCGTTTTCAGTTTGTAGTTTTGGCTATTCAACACATTGGATCATGAGACAAATGGTTTTTAGAAATTGGCATTTTCGTCCATGAAGTACAATGTATGAGCGGATATACAGCAATTTGTATTTGTCACGCCTTACCAATTTGTCATAATTATGTCGTCTTTATTCGACATCAATTGAATACCTCGGCGCCTACCTAATATGTTACTAATAACTATGACTCTGTAAAGCCTTAGGCCATATACATATCATGAACTGGCTATATCAGATAAAAATGCAGTAATTTAATAACGATATCCAACAAAGTCCACTTTCCTCGATGAATCTTGAAACCCCGCTTTCCTTTTGCTCAAATTACATCCAATCCAGCAATTGGAACATAAATTGACTGCAAGTTTTGCTATTTACACGTCGACGGATAATTGAAGCTCCTCGTGTCTGTACAACGCGGGGTTTAATAAAGACATGCACGTAAGATGAAACATAAAAATTGAAACATAAAATGGGCATAAAACGTAATTACAATGCCTTATAGCCATAAGGTCCGTGGCGTCAGAACTTCGGATTTGTGGCCTCCAGGGAAAACGCTATGCGTCGTAGTGATATAAAAACAATTATTTCTCGTTCGTATACTGCATTGTGAGATGTATACGAAGTACAAGAGCTGGGATCATTGCAGAAGATGTACTTTAAGCACTCATGGGAATTATATCAACCGTTCTTGGTTTGTTTTGTCGGATATTCTTCAACGATTGTTTTTAGAGCCAAATAAGTATATAATAGGAAATGTAAATTTTAACAACATGGTCTTTTCTTTCTTAATTCAAAGACAATTTTGTAGCGCATATGCAATCGGTTTTTCTTGTAATGTCTTTATATGTTCCTGGGCACCCTTGGACAGCGGTGAGGACTCTGAAAAGTTTCCCTAGGTTAAAGAAATAATAATAAATCAAATCATATATCATATCCTTGGCAGCCCTGTACTGTCGTCGTTGTCCATGTCCTTTGTCCAGTGATTTCTGGGGTTTACTTGGTCTTTTATCTGTATTTGTGTATATGCATATTGTTATATTTATGTCGAATTGCCAAAATAAAGTAATAATAATAATAATAATAATATCATATCTGATTGTGCTTCTCGAGCTTAAATGATTTTGCTTATCCCGTTTGATGCGGCGTTGTAAAACTCGTAAATTTCGCACAGTATATGCCGTTTCTTGTAATAATGTATTCCAATTGTTTACGTTGTGGTAATATATTGGCTCCATTTGATTCAATGAGAGAAATATGGAGTGCATTTGATTAAACAAGTAAACCGTTGATAGATCGACTAAACTAATCCGGGGTAGCTGCTTGATTGTTACGTATCTATCTTTTTGTAGTACATGTATAGTTTTAACAGATGCATCATAATTGAGGTTTTCAATTATTTCAAGCCCATATACATGGGCCAAAAAACCTTACTCAAATGAAAGATGAAGGATGAATTAGGACGGCCTCGTGCGAACAAAACTAGGCCCCTGACTGCCGCGGTATTAAGGATCCGTTGTCCACGCAGTATAGCCAAGGAACCAGCCTAAATAGAACGCCGGCTTCGCACAATTTCTTGAAGGCACGGGCCACAAATTTTTTTTTAATCTCGAAATGTAGATGAGTAATTAGCTAACCTTCACACAGGTTGGTTTTTATCGTACACATCTATCATCACACGTTTTCCAATCATGTAATCTGTCTTTAATATCACTAAATGCCTATAATTCTTTTGGTAGGACTATTGACATTAGGGATTTGGTTGTAACAACGAATGTCTGTTGGCAGCGGTCAATGACTTTAGGATAGTTTAGGTTGATCGCGAGACAGTATCTCCAGTTCCCCGGAGAGTAAAGACTGGGATTTAAAGGTAATCTACGCGATTGGCTTTTTCACTCCAATTTGCAAATAAATGAATCTGGGAGTTACAGCTAATTCTGTTAATACACTCAACACTCTGACATGTTTATGTTCATAGTTTGTGGAAAGAGAAACAAGAAAAAGATGTCTATAGCTTCGTCGTCTACATCCTGAGATCTCAGGGAATTTACACAATGCCCTGAGGAAATCCACGAAAACCTGTGAAGTAAGGCGGCTGTTCAGCGGCGTAGCCAGGATTTTTTTCACTGGGGGAAACAGGGGGGGTGGGGTATGGCAGTGCTCTTTAGTGGGGGAGCCCAGTGGCACACTGAAAATTTTGACCGGCCAGGCCAAAATCGCTCATGCATGTATAATCAGGGCATACAGCACTCTCATCAGACATCCAGTCAGTTACAGCTAGGTATCGTTTTCAAACTTCTTTTTTGTTCAACTTTTCCTTGTCTTTTTCAGGGCAATACAAAAAAAAACACATTTGTGTCGGGATTTTTCCGTGGGGGGCACCTAGGGGAGGGGGGGGGGAAGAGAGGGTGGGGGGAGGGGGGAGTAAGTTTAAAGGGTTGGTAACCCAACAACATTGATTGTTTTTTGAGAGCCCTTAAAGGAACACACCGGCTCACTGTTTACATAATTTAGTGATGTACCATCATTGACAATAATTTGTTGATGGTCCTTGTGAAAAAAAAGATCATCAAAATGTCCCGTATTTAACTTTAAAAAAGCTTAAAATTAACAAAAAAGGTCAATTGTTTGCTTTCTGTGACGTAAAACATCCGGGAATGTTTGGTGGTCAACGGTCACGCGCGTACACGCGCGCGCCACTAGACGCACATGGGCATGCGTAAAATATACTTACCAGCGTACTTTCATTCGAAGATGCCGCACGCGCGCGTAGCGATACGTTCAAATTATTGAGCATGCACTCGGCTTGTAAAAACAAAAGTGTTTTTACTTGATCACGATTTTTAACCTAAAGAAAGACATTTTTATCTTTATCGATGATGCCATGATGCAACAACATAAAGCAAGGAAGTAACGGAGGTAAGTGCAAACCAATGCGCTTTTCTTGCTTTTTTGGCCGGTAATAACTCGATCCACGTGGGTCATGAAAAATGGAAACCAAAATGGTGGATGGAAGGCGTTACGTCACCGGAAAGCAATCAATAGTCGGGTTATACGATTTACCAGCCGTTCACTATCGCGCTTCTCTTGGCAGCTTTTGCTTTGGATACATCTCATTTTCTGCTGATGATTTCACTGGACAGCCCGGACCACCGAATATGTTTTTCGTTTTCTTTGGAGGAGCTGACATTTATGGTTTGTCAACCGGCTGTTGTGACAGTTCCGCGTGGAGCTAAGATTAGGTGTACAGACTAAAACACCTAATATTAACAAAACACACCCGGCAGTCTGGCTTCCTGCCCATTTCACATGTTCAATGCATGCCACGCTAGCTTCACGAACCACAGCAGCGCATACCGGTCGCAGTGTGTGTACTGCCACGGGGCTTAATAGGGAGGTTTCACACCGTCACGGATACCGATACCGATACGGATACGGATACGTCATGACTCTATGCGCTTCTCGTGATGCGTAACCGTAGTACACATGTTTTCATATGCGTGAATAACGGGTATCGGCTTCCATACGCGTAGCATAAAAACAGATACCGGTTATGCAGATTTTTCGTTTTTTTCGTGATGGATAATAAGTTGTATGCATTTTTATTCTTTGTGATGTATCTTCCATGAATACCGATCGAATTTAATGAGTTATGCCCACGTGAAAGTAAGGAAAATCAGCTGAAAACAAAGCCAAGCGTAGAGCAGATTTAGCAAATCGTATATTCACAAAGTGTGGACATCAACATGAACGGTTACCGTTATAATATCCGTATTTGTAACCGTATTCGTCAACTTGCAAAACCTCCCTTATGTCTCGTTCTCCCGTATACTGTCCATAGTGGAACACCTTTCCGTTACTCGCACTCTCCGAGTCAAAATGTGATACATTCGATTTTTCATAGTTCTGTTTAACTTTGTTTTATAACCTTAATAAATAGTCTCTTTTGTCTGGCCAAGTGGATACTAAGTGTACAAATACGTCAGCACACCAGACGCTATATTCATGTGAATCACGCAAAAGACTAATTTCATCGAAATTATTATCTGGCTACCAGCAATAAAAATCGTCTAATTTATACCAAGCAAAAAATCGTTGTAAAATATTATTCCTATCGGAGCAAAATTAAAATTCTGTTGCCTGTTTTAAAAAATCCCCGCATCAACAATTATGAATAAAGCAAAAACAAAATGAGCGATTGATATTATGCCTGGGGTCATTGCCCGGATAAGTCACCCGGGTGTAAAGTTGCCGTGTGCAATTAACATAACACGAACATTTGTTTTTGGATTCTTGTAAACCCCGAGGCTGGCTATGCTGACGCGGCCTTGGAAACCCCATGATCCCTATTCCCCCAGGCGGCCCTATCAACTCATTTTGCTTGTACCAGACACTCGGCATTTATGCCCGGCCGGAAAGAGGGTCTGAATATCACTTGGTGACGAAGAAAACAATCACTTAGCGTGTACCGAGACGCTAACGGGGAGATGAGTGGGGTAATTAAGACGTTGTGTATAAACACGCCCTCCTATGGCAAGGACCGGGGGTAATGTCTCAGAGATACGGTTAAGGTTAAGAAAAAACTGGTAACGACAGAATGGAAACTGAGCAAAAAACAAACATGTTAATCTATTCTTAGCCCTCAAAAGAGTAGGCGTGCGAAAAAAACCTTCACGCAAAATGACGTATTTTGACCCCCTGCCCTCGCATTAGTGAATAGCAGCTGACAAAAATTCCAGAACTTTGTTGTAAGTTGGTCATCGGTACTGTTTTCAGAGGGTCCCTTCGGCTGTCTCACAATTATTGGCGGGAAAATATCCGATATATACCTTGTTCAAAAAGAGACTTTCGAAATTTGCAAAATGTCTTAAGCAGAGTCACGATGTAGCCCCAAGCTATGTTTTGACTGTGGAGGCGAGATGTTCTCGCGTTCTCTGCTTCGATTGGTGTATACCGATTACCGGTCTTACAAGTGTCTGGCGAAAAAACACTTGAGGCTAATATGACTGGCAAAAAACAGTTCGTGTCTTAAACTTTGCTACGAAGTGTGTAGACATTTGAGGCTGAAGGGTTGTTAAACCGTCATTCGTTTGTTTCATTGATTTGTTCTTTTGATGTTCGGTATGTAACAGATGCCGAAACGTCAGTTTAACAGTAAATTGAAAATATTTTAGTTCGTTGTTACAGATAAATTACTCCATTTTCCAGGTCGGACTCGAAGATCGAGACCTTATTGAGACCTTTCTGAAACTTGAATTATTTTTACATGACACTGGAAAATGCTGTCCAATATCTACACTGTTCTCTCAGTAGTATACAGATATTGATATTTTCATACTTTGAACACTTTCACTTTCAGATATTAAAATATTATGAGGTCATTTTCTGTTGAAGGTCTCGAAAAAGTCTTGCCGAGACCTTTTAAGATGCTTTTTCCTAATAAAAGTGATAGTATTTATTACTTAAATACGTGTCCTTATAACGCCAAAGTCAACTTATTGGTAACCTAATAATTGGTTTTTGTTCTTTAAGGAAATGCGGTAACTGCATAAGGAATAGCTCACGGCCCACTTTTAGACCGCCTTTAGTATACCTTAAAGGGCCTGTGACATGCTAAACAACTTTGTGCCTATAAGCTTTGCTTCATAATGACGGATTACTTGTTCAGCAAGACATACTATTGTTCGTTTGGATGTAAAATCAATAAAGGGTGGCCTTTTTCAACTTTGAAGATTTCCTTGCAATAAATTACAGACAGAGGGCGCTGTTCAGAGTGCATCACGTAAGGAAGACAGAAGGGAAAAGTTAAGAAAAAACATAAGACTTCAAGTTGGACTTGTGGCAAATTGCTGCAGTTTCTACCCCCAGTTTTGTCATGGCTTACAGCAGGCAACATGTAAAACAAACTCAAACAGCCATGGACTACAAAAGTTTCAGGAAAATTGAGAAAAAAGTGGAATCTTTTGTGCACAGTTGAATGTGATTTTTCTGTGTTTGCCTCTTGTGACATCGTGACCTTGGTCATGAATATGCATATTTTCATTAGCATAAAAACTAAAAACCTTTGTTGTAACCCCCAAAGCAAGCTCCAAATAGGATTTTTATGACTTTAACCGAGTAGAGTGGTTTTAAAGCATAGATTTCATTGATAAAAATCCTAAATAAGGGCCCTTTAATGGGTATTGCCTTTAGTATACGTTAATGGGTATTGCGATTGAATACTTGAAATTCATCCCCTGGAGGAAAGTTTAAAGATACCGACAATTAGCCATTAACTTTGAATACCATCTATTCGTGTTTAACTACGCGAATTGAAAATAATCTTTACCTAATTTCAATCGAAAGTATTTTATTGCAAAGTAAATGAAGCGCATAACGTGTTAAGTGCAAAATTCGCTGTTTGCAAACGACGGCATAAAGGGTCAAGGGTTAATGCGCAAAAAATCGTTTAATTACAAAGCTACCAATGAAATGTGAATTCGGAAAACATTGTTATAATGTTAAAGAATTCTGCATATTTTTGTCGAATTCTGCGCCTTATAGTGTAATCAATTTTTTAATTTGTAATTTTATATAAATGAGCATGTTATACATCTGAACAGGTGGTATATATAAGAAAGCTTTTGACATTAACTAGGAGGTGTTGGTGGACCGAAGTCCAAATAAAGAACAAATGTTGCAAGACAATTTGAAAAAAAAGTGCAAGACAATTTGAGTGGTCACAGAACACTTTGTGAGAGAATTTGACAGGTTGCAAGAAAGATGGGGTGGCTACACGCCTCGTTGGAAGACGATTTGACAAGTTGCACTGACAGTTTGACAGGTTACGAGAAGGTTTGGTGGACATATTAAGCAGGTGGTCAATCACCTCGAGGCAAGGAAGTTCGACGGGTTGCAAGAAGGAGTTTATCAATTAGGAGTTTATTTTGCTCTTTCTTACGTAACTTTATTAGTCGCCTTCAATCCAAAAATATATCATCGTATGCTTATTCTACAAAATAAACTGGCTGGATCCGAAGGAGTTAAAACTGGAGAGTAAATGCCACAAATAAAATTTTCTTGCGCAAGAAAATGGTGAGGTTGTCAGATTTTCTCACTCGATGACAAACAATTAAAATTTCTTACGGATACCCCCGGTCTGATAAAAAAAATAGAACAGACGAAATGCGTCTTCCGTTCTTTGATTGAAGTACCATTTTCCATTTCACGGCCTTTATTGATTAGTACATGAATCTGTTTTGCATTTTGCCAGCAACAGGAAAAGGTGTGTACATTCTGCAGTATTTCCAACGCCGTGCGCGCCAGGCGAGCGCTGATGACTTGTTCTGCCGTCACGTCACGTTTATATCGCGTGCAAATATGACAAATCAGATGTAGCGATTTTTGACACTTCCTCGTGCGTGCAACATCACGCTATTAGCTATTAAAACTCGCATTGTTTTCAATTTGAAATATTAATCTATATTTATAAATACCTTGGACAGTTTACGCATACCTATTGGCTGAGAGCATGTCACGTGGCCAGTCTTAAACGGCGATAAAGACCGGCCTTAAATTCTTGCTGAAAAACGTCAGACTATATAAGAAAACTTCAGACTAGAAGCGACTGGCTCCGATTTGAGTCGTGAAGTGGTATACACTCGCCGACTTTCTCCAACTAGTTCGCTCCAGTTTATGAGTTGAACAACAGCATTACATAGCTAAAACATAATGTTGATAAACTGCCTTGTAGAAATTTCAGCCACATAGATGCAGTAATACTTTTAAAAAAAAAAAAAAAAACCTAAATTTGTGTTGAATGAATGGTAAACAAATTGTCTGCAGACGTTTTTTTTAAGCACCTTCTGTTGGCAATTTCTCCCACAAAAGTACCATTTTACACGAGAAAAATCATGTGGTATTTGTTACCATCAACACTTTTAGTCGGAATTTCTTGTCAACTTGTGAAGTAAAATTTTGGGTAACTGCAAATGTTGTATATAGGGGCTTTGATGGAATCATTACACGTCGTCATGCAGATGTTAGCTCAATTTCAGACTTACTTCAGGTTGTTTGTTTGATCGATTGGGGGTTGGTTTTCCGGATCGATTTTGCTGCCCACAAAGTTTCCTTTTTAATACCAAGGACGCACGGAAATATCTTGCATTTATAGCGATTATTGTCACCATATAATAAGCATGACGCATTTACACAACGTAGGCTCTGCGTAACACAAGTTTTTTTCTCAATGTTTTTAAAAAATATTGCAATGAAAATAATGCACCGAGGCCTTTGTTATCTTGAGCGCATCGCCTTTAAATGGACACAAAAGAAGAGTATTTACTCTACCTTGAGGATAATATATTCTGACAATTTTGAGTCGTGAAATATGACAAAAACTAATGTAGTAAGTTCTGCTCGATTGTTTATTTATTTATTTATTTATTTTTGGTATATGGGGGGTGACGGGGTGTTCGTTTGTGGTTTCAAGGGTGCTAATGTAAACTCCAATATATTTTATAGAAGACTAACTTTCGGACGTAGGCTACGCACTATCCTGTAATCGATCATATTAAGAATGGGGGTTATACCGGAATCAACATGCAGGGACAAATTTGCGTCAGAACTGGTTGGTCACTTTCCCCGCTGGATTATATTAAATTGCATCCAAGCTGCAAATTGGAATGCTTTCAGTACTGTTGTATACCCAAATCTAATTCTAGAATACTGCCTTGCACATTACAAGCCATTAAACCATAATTCGCATTTTGTACTATGCTGCTGTGAACCGTATGGTGAAACTTCCTGTTTCGTTGCTGCATACACCCGAGCGCGCCTGTCTTAATTATTAAAGGCACAGGCTCGTCGGCAATGCGCGCGCGCCAAATTCGTGCCACGAAATACGCAGTTCCATAGCAAAGGCATGAAGCTACGATTTTGGCGTGCGCACATTGCTGACGGACCTGTGCCTTTAAAATGTGGAGAAAAGCCCATGAGTTTGGGAAATCTGGATGCAGTAAAAACAACCCAGTATTCGAAACGCGGACCCTCTGCTTAACGTGCAGATGCCTATACCAATTAAGCTCTAAAGCCAACACGGTTTTGCAATTGTTCATCAATGCATGGGGTTGGCTATCATGTGGGCTTAACAAACCATATACAGAGAGATAAACCCTTTAATGAGATCATTTAAAGGAGCGTGTTTAAATTTTTTCTTTTAATGGATATCGTTCTAACCTAACAATCATATAAAATACATCCCCGAAATACTATCCACGAAAGAAAACATGGAATTTGCAATCTTAAATTTTGATGTGGACGCAAAATGGTTGGTGTAATCACTGCACTGTTTTATGTAACTGGATAAATTAGTTTACAAAACATAGTTTTTTTTTACGATTGGGAGCGCGAAATTTCACAATGGTAATGAGAAAAATATGACAAATGGTATCAAAATCTCAACACCCATGGGAAAAATGGGGGCTCAAAAATGTGATTTGGACGCGCTCCTTTAAGCGTACAATTACTGTTCTCTTATCGTTTTAGATTATTTATTCATTCATTAGGTTATTCTTCCTATTGTTCTAACCCTCTGTTGTTATAACCTTTCTTTTAAAAACACTCTTTCATGAACCGCATAAGGGGTATATGCAACCCGTTTTAGAGTGACAATTCTAAATACATTTCGCTATATACTTTAAAGTGGGTTTTAACTCTTTTCCATAAAAAAAAGCACTGAAATATTCTCTCCAAAACGAGTTGTTCCTTATATGGCTTTAAAATGAGCGGTTTTCCGTCGCTTTTTAACATTTAGAGAGTTCCCCCAGAGAAATGGGGTTCTGTTGCCAAAGCTAGAATAAAACAGTAAGTCGATTATTTTAGCTTTTAAAAACATATTACATGATTGAAAAACCTTTAAAAACAGAAACAACAACATTACATATAAAGAAAAATGACGAAATTTCAGCCACATTGGGGTATCGTGGCCAAGCGGTCTTGTGATCCGAACTCAAAACCTTGGTTAATTCTGCAGGTCGTGAGTTCGAATCCGGGTCTGCCCGCGTCCGTGGTGCGTGTGCCCTTAGGCAAGGCGCTTTGCCACGATTAGTCTGTAGTAAAATGTGTTCGATTAGTCCCTGTGCGCGTAAGCTGCTCGGAACTGGATACTCTCCAGGGAGTTGAGAAGGATTAGGGAATGATATTACTGAGCCCAATGGCCAGGGTGATAGTGTGCAAGCGCCTTGAGCATCCTTGGAATGGATATGTGCGTGATATAAATGTATTTATCATCACATAGATGTAGTAATACTTCAGAAAACCTTAAAAATCCATGCATGATCTTTGTCTTGAATTAATGGTAAAAAACTGTCTGCAGACAATTGTTTTTAAAAAGCAACTTTAGTTAGCAATTTCTCCCACAAAGATACCATTTTACACGGGAAAATACTGTGGTGTTTGTTTCTATCAACACTTTTAGTCGGGATATTCTTGGCAACTTGTGAAGTAAATTGTTGGTACATGTAACTGCAAAATGATGTACTCTGGTTTTATATAAAACCATGAAGAAATTACGAAATTGAATGTCATTCAAGTTTATGACACAATGCACTACGTATAGTACAACACAGCCTATTTGGAAATGTTGACTGCAGAAAGGTCCGCGCTAAATGTCAATGTTCAGCGTTATAAGCGGATTCAATTTGTAAGAAGACATCCAATCCATTCGCAATTAACTCGGCGCGAAAAAGAAATATTTTGACCCCGAATCCACTGTGATTTCAACCCCGAGGGGGCCTAGGATCTCGTCCCAATAGTGCAGTGCACTCGGAGACTGTTCAGGTGATAGATTAAAATGTGGGACAAACCCAAAACATTGAGCCATTATGCATCTATAGGTACTTGTGTCTTTTTCAGGGTTAGACCACTTTTGGTTATCGATGATAATATTTTCATATTTGTGGTTTTTATGTTCTCTCAAAATAGAAACAATTTAACCTCTGAGATAATCCTTAACCTGTTCTGAGAAGATAACTTCCCCAAAAGAGTGTCTACAACCTATATATTACCCAGTTTTCCGAACCACATATGTTTCCCGTATACGCGTACCATTTATAATGGTCCCTATTGATTGCAGACATTTCACGTTATCAATGATGGTAAAAAGCTGGGTTAAATAAATAACTGATCGATAAATCGATCAATTAGTGATGTTTTAACGCTCGCGTGGAAAGGGGTTAGCGACTAGTTTCCCTCGAGGCGCAAGACATTGCAGCTTTTGGCGCCAAAAGAAATGAAAAATTTATACAAACGCTGTCTTGACACGTGCACCAGCCGAGAAATTGGTATGAAAGTGTGTTAAGGGCTGTGTCACAATCTGTACCCACGTAGCAAAACTTGAAAAAGTTGGCCAATTTATATTTTCGTCTCTGGGGTATTGCATATCGCATTCAATCTAGGTAAAGGTCGTGCTTGTAATTACAAGTCGGAGTGCCCATCTCTCTTTCATTAGCAAGGGGGCCAGACTTTCGAGTTTGCTGTTGGGGGTTCGCCACTCCTCCCACTCAGGATTTATACACCTAGGTTGAGAGAGGCAATTCATGGCCTTGCCCAAGAGCACACGCACGGGATTCGAACCCACGACCTGTGGATTTACCAAAGTCTTGGATTCAGCATGCTACACCACTCGGCCATGATGCCCCACCGTTCAAGTTCTACTGAAAGCATTATTTTCCTCCGAACTGGCACTGTTTACCTTAGTCCTGAGGGATTATGCAGGCAATGTTGAATTATTTGATAAAATGATGGTTATACTGGTGTAAACTAGAACGCCATGCCAATTTAACTCATTTCACTCCAATCCTGAATTTGACATTATAGCACACGATCTAAACAAGTAACCTAAATTTGACAGATTCTATCTTGAATGTCTCATGTGGCTCAAGGAAAACTTTTGAAAAACACTGAATGTCACACCTGCTTTTGCACAAAAAGAGATACCGCCGCTTGTGACAGTTTTCTAATGCTAGATAATCCGTCTTTAAAGGAGAGTGTCCAGATCACATTTTGATCAGATATTTTCTTTCGAACTGGCACTGTTTGCCGTGTTTTGATTGTGTATGAGCAAAGGATTTGTGATTTTTTTTTTTTTAGATGGTCTATAGTGTAGTGATATAATGTGGGGTACCGTTGACTCGCAGGTGAAAACTTGGGGTTGCGGGTGCGATACCCGGCCATGGTACCTGTGCCCTTGAGCAAGGCATTTAACCACAATTGCTCAATCCTACGGAAGGAATGTAAAGCCGTTGGTCCAGTGTGTTGAGTAACGCACTTAAAAGATCCCAGAGGCACCTCTTTCGTGAGGAATAAAAGGGGATTCCCTGGTGTCTCTGGCTGTCGGCTGCCAATGGCGCCACCCACCTATGTATCTCCATGTTTAGGTGGAATACACTTGTAAACATCTGTAAACTCATAATAATGTACAGCGCATGTGAACATATGGAATGTGCGCTATAGAAATGCAATAATATAATTTTTTTTAAATAATGAATATATTGCTTTCTGAGCTCAGAAACATACTCTGCAACAACAGAAACTATGCACACTAAAAATTACTGTATTTTTGTATTGCCAAAGCAGAAAGGTCACGGGAATAAACTTTTGTGTGTCCACCTCGTGCATCAATGAGTGACTGCATCTTCGTCTCATTGAAGCAATGGTATGCGCTTGAAAATCTTGTGAGATGTCATTCCACACTTGGGTGAGGTCTCTGCCGAGCTCCTGCAGGTTGTTTGGTTGCTGAGGAAGGTTATGCAATCGATGCTGCATCTCATCAGAGGCATGCTCAATTGGATTAGGATCTGGTGAGACTGCTGGCCAGGGCAGTACATCAATGTCATTTTCGTTCAAAACCTTTCGGACAACTCGTGCTGTCATACCCTTTTTGTAAAATTAACGTATGCGCCCACACCACACCCTGCATTATGTGGAAAGCACGTGCCCTCCTTGTTACAAAAGTGCAGCAATTTTTAGTGTGCACAGTTTCTTTTAATGCAGAGTATAGATGTTAAAGGCCCAGTGGATCATTTGCAATCACCCCAAAAAGTAATCGACGAGTTTACATGGGAAACGTTCTGAAAGTAAAGATTGAATTAATAGCAACTTCCCAATGAAAGTTTTTCGCTCAAAATGATATAATTTTACCAGAAAATAATCCGTAAAGATGAAATTATTTAGATCGTTTGCAAACGATTTACTTATTTTTGATTCGCATCTACGCTGTCCAAAATGCATGGGCGCTGTGTACTGTGTGCGTGTTCCAACGCGATGCATTTTTATGGATCGCGCGCACACGCAGTATGTGCGCCACAGAGTGCATGACGCAAGCCACATATAGTACCCGATCAACTGAGAACGAATATTTGAAACGCCCCGCCAAGGCCAGGAAAATGCATATGGATTTTCATGGGTTTTTTAAACGTGGTACATTTGACAAAGCTGAAATTTCTTCGGATGAGTTTGTTGATGTCTTTCTTATGATTTATAATGGTTTTATTGGCAGAATCGCTCAAAAACAGATCTACAGGGCCTGTGGAAGTAATGTTTTGCCCATCACGACGTGGTATGCACTATATACTATACGTGCGTTTCCCGAGAACACGCTAAAACTCATAGCGTGCTCGGGCGGGACTCGAACCCACGACCTCCTGCATACTAGTATAGTTGTTAGGTACTAATTAATTCGATGCTTGAAAACTTCTGCTATACATGTGACACATTCTGCAGAAAAATGAGTCTCATGACGTCAGACAAGCTGCATTTGGGTAGAATTTTCGCAAACATAACCAGAAACCTGTTGCTGACATTTAACTTATTTGACCATTAATGATCTTTGAGTGATAAGTCTCTAACCCTGATCATTGGTTTAACCATTGATTTAATACAACAGAAACATGTTTTTGATTATGGTCACGAAAACTCGACCATATACCTGTGCGACATACATCACTCATTTTTTTGCGGAGGGGATCACATAGCTTTGGCTCTGCCACCTACATGTATAGGTATATCCCAACGCGATTTTAAAGGCCCATATATCATTCGCAGATGAAACGTTTTTACAACATTAGGCCTACATAACGAAAGAATAATGTTGATAAACTGCCTTGTAGAAATTTCAGCCACATATATAGATGCAGCAATACTTCAGAAACCTTCAAACTCCATGCATGGTGTTTATGTTGAATGAATAGTAAAACAAATCGTTCGCAAACAATTTTTTTCAAAAACACGTTCAGTTGGCAATTTCTCCCACGAAGGTACTAGTTTACACGGGGGACATTCATGTGGTGTTTGTTATCATTGCTATCAATACTTAGTGCATTAGGTTTTTATTGTCAACTCATGAAGTAAAATTTTGGGGCACTCACTGCAATGATGTTACGGGGTTTAAGCATATCCAGATATATATGTATATTTGATGTATATTTAATTTAATGTTTTATTTTAACCACAATTCTTGTGATTTGTTTTCTGTTTCAAACGGAATGCCATACTGTACCTTCATTGCAATATTGCACCTTTTCTTATTGTGTTATAAGCACAAAAACATGTCTCGATTTGGCTTGTAATCTCGTTTGTGTATATTGTATCCAACATCTCGTTGATCTGAATCGGCAAGAGGCCGTGTGAGTGTGCTGTTATCAGTTTAGTGTTCTTGCGGCGTATTCTTGTCGAGTTTGATGATCAATGGCTACAAATTTGATAATGTTATGGTTTACAATATAAATGTCACCGGACGCCCATGTAAAAATGAGCTCCGGATATCAAAATTAGATTTGGAAGAAGCGTGTCCAGATCACCACCACCTCCTCCCCCCCCCCCCCCCCCCCCGCCCCCATTTTTCCCATGGGTGTTGATATTTTGATATCATCTGTCATATTTTTCTCATTACCATTCTGAAATTTCGCGCTCCCAATACACATATTTCTAAAGATATCGAAAAAAAAAAGTGCAGTGATTACACCAACACTTTTGCTTTCACATCCAAATTGGAGATTGCAAATTTCTCCCCATGAGTAGTATTTTGTGGAGGTATTTTATGTGATTGTTGGGTTAGAACAAAATCCATTTTTTTGACAAATCCGAACAAGCGAATGCGCCAGGATACAGAGAGAATGCGCAAAGATATTGCATGAGGGGGCTTTCCGCTAAGTTGGGAAACAAAGTACGACATTTCACTTCCATAAAATTGTCTATAGTGAGCATAAATTCGTCATCTATACAGGTATAATGATGCTGCACGATATGGCTGGTTTGTCTGTTCTGTGATAAATGTTTGAGCTTTTAGTCTTGATGGAGTTTGGCAATTTTAATTATTTGATAAAATGTTGGTTGCTGATGTAACTGGAAAGCTTGGTCACGTCAATTTATCTCGATTCACTCCAACCCTAAAAGTGCAGTTGATAATGTTGCATTCGACATTAGCACACAGTTCCCGGTCAAACAATAATTTTGTAACCTAAAAAAAGATAACGCCACTTGTGACAGTTTTCCGATCTTGTCTCTGTCTTTAATATGGGTTTTCGACTCGAGTCACATTGGAAAATTACTCGGACTCGACCATGATGACTAGGACTCGAACATGGTGACTCGTGACTCACGAGTCACATATTTCAAAAAAAGAAATGCAGGGTTCTTGGGAAAGAAACAGGCCGATGCGTGGATTTGTACAATGCCCCACCAGGCCGGCAAGGAGCGCATGAGTACACGTCATCATTTCACATATTGTGTGAACAAATTATAGCAGATTCCGTTTCATTAATTTGGCGAACAAGTGACTCGTGACTCGGACTCGGACTCGGGGAAAGTGACTCGTGACTCGGACTCGGACTCGAGGCTAATGACTCGAGACTCGGACTCGGACTCGGACTCGGACTCGATGCTAGTGACTCGAGACTCGGACTCGAGGCTAATGACTCGAGACTCGGACTCGGACTCGATATTGGTGACTTGACTACAACACTGCAGTTTGATGACGTAAGCAAAGACGTCTTCAACAGCAACCGATGTACCGAAACGTACTGTGGTTAGAGTTCGTTTGCCGGGAAAGTAAGCTTTGATCATAGGTACACAAATTATGTGACAGGAGAACGGCGGCTTTCAAACTCATAGTTGCTGAATTTTACGCGTGCCTATCAAATATTACGATTTGTCATGCGATTTCGTTTGATGTGTGGGGACAAACCGATATCTTGGGCAAGGTGCAGCTTCTCGTTGTCACGTGATCACCTGAGCACATCATTTAATTAGCTATTTCTATTCCAACGAGGCCATGCGAGATTGACGTAATCAAAGTAAATTCGTTTACACGGTACGCCGCGCTGCAGGCCAAGGCACAATCGCCGATAAAGGAGCACATTCCGTGCATTTCAACTAGTGTTCGAACAGACTGAAGATTTCAAAATCCGAATAGAGGATTTGCATAGGGTTTGAGTGGGTGTTCAGATATGGAATTAAATATAAATTACATGATTGGAAAACTTTTTAAAACAGGACCAACAACATCACATAACTAAGAAATATTGTTGATAAACTGCCTTGTAGAGATTTCAACCACATAGATGCAGTAATACTTCAGAAAACCTAAACAATTCATGCATAGTTTTTTTGTTGAGTGAATGGTAATGGTTTTAAATCGTCTGCAAGCAATTTTTAAAAAACACGTTCAGTTGGCAATTTCGCCCACAAATGTACCATTTTACACGGAGTGTTTGTTACCATTGCTATCAACACTTTTAGTCGGGTTTTTTCTTGTCAACTCGTGAAGTACAATTTATGGTAACTGCAAATGATGTGGGCATTGAGGAGTTGCACGTGGGATACGACATTTTATGTAGCAGTAATTAGCTAAGTAAATAACTGTGCCAAACCCACTCATAAGCTAAATTCTGGCAGACATTTGAATGAGATAGATATCGCGTTGACGTATATAGGGTCAGACCTTTCATACACCGCGATTTGGAGTTGTGTTACTATCCAAATTGGTTCTGCGAGAACTCCTCCAAGTTCCCGAGGCTGTTTTTGTTTGCTTTGTGGAGATGGGCGTATCAAGTTGGGCGTGGAGTGGTAACTTGTTCGGTTGTGCTTCGGGCCAAAATATTTGTTGGCGAACAGTTGAGATAATGTATTTGGAGAGTTTTGATAATGATTCCGTAATGTCTTGTTGAGCATATAATGTTTTATTTTAAAGCTACGTTCCAACAAAACAAATAAAAACTGTTTACGCAATCGAGAAATTGTCCAAAGTCCTTAGCTGTACTGCAATAATAAATAATAAACGTAGCAATAACAATTACAGACCACGGTGATTGGGGCAGACTCTCGTTCACATGGGGGCGCCCTTGTGAAAAAGCGTGTGCACACGCATTTATATACATTTATTTTTAAAGGTAGAACACATGATTGGTAAACTGTTAAAACGGGCGTTATTCCTACTCGTGATTAGAAGCTCGTAATGAAAAAAATGCCCTGTAGAAATTTCAGCCACATAGGTGCAGTAATATACTTTTGAAAACTTAAAAAATCCATGCATGGTTTTTGTGTTGAGTTGAATGGTAAAAAAGTCTTTTGCAAAAGACTTTTTTAGAAATCTCCCTTCAGTTGTTAATTTCTCACACAAAATACCATTTTGGACTTAAATAAAATCATGTGGTGTTTGGTACCATTGTTATTAACACTTTTTGTTAGGTTTTCTTGTCAACTCGTGGGAAAAAAAATTTGGATCACTACAAATGATGTGTTCTACCTTTAATTATCGTTTTGTTATTTTAAGACATTGCAAATCCTATATAGCTTTAGTTTTCCGAATTTGCTCCGGGAGATCTCCTAAGAACACAGTCCTGAGCAGTGAAGAACAGATGAATGCGTCTTGAGCGCAAAATAGAAACCAATAGGAATCTTTCATCGCATTGTATGCCACTAGGCACGAAAGCGTATAGAAGTCATAGTAACTACACCATAAATTAACCCATTTCTTTCTTATTTTGTCATGTGTAATTTTGACAGACTATAATTAAGAAAACGTAACTGGTATAGCAAACATTGGACAATGCATGGCCTAAATATTGCAACCAGCCCTGTCGACGAAATTGTCGAGATTGAGATATTTGCCAAGGAAAGGTACTGAATTGAAGTGAGAGGTCATTGTAAATAGACACAAAATCACTACTTGAGATCGTTTTGGTTGCATTCGGTTTTGTTTGAGGATAAAGAGTTTTTGTAGGCGTATACTGATTATTTGAAGCACATCTGCAGTCGACAATTATCTTTGCGTGTAACATTTGTATAATGGCCGGCACTTCGAATTCTTCATTTTCAAATGGAGGTGCAGTTGAGAAAGACACATACTACAGTGAAACTTGTCAATAGTGGCCACCCTCGGGACCGTAAAAAACTGGCCACTTTAAAGAGGTGGCCTCTTTATAGAGGTTTCTTACGCATTATACACATGGCATTTGGGACCAAAGATGGGTGGCCACTATAAACAGGTGGCCTCTTTATAGAGGTTTCTTACGCATTATACACATGGCATTTGGGACCAAAGGTGGGTGGCCACTATAAACAGGTGGCCTCTTTATAGAGGTTTCTTACGCATTATACACATGGCATTTGGGACTAAAGGTGGGTGGCCACTATATGCAGGTGGCCTGTTTATCAAGGTGGCCTTAATAGCAGGTTTCACTGTATGCTGTTGTTGCTACGTGATGCACGCCATTGCCTATAGCAACCAACAGTCTGGTTTGTTAATGCAATTCTCTCCTATGAACACTATGTATTAATTTTGTACGCCTGCCTCGTGCACCACATAGCAACAAAAATATGGTCTTTTGCCTTTTGCGTGTTTCACATGAATAGCGTCTGGTGTACTGACTTTCACATACACACTTAGTATCCACTTGACCAGAATGTTTGTGCACGAGGCAGGTGTGAATTACAGAATTAATACCGCGTTTACCGTAGGAGAGAATGTCATAAAGCAACCAGGCGGGGGCACTGAAAATTTGTGGTGGGGGGGAGCACTCCCACCCCCCCCCCCCCCCCCCCCCCCCCTCCTCCCCCGTAGCTACGCCGCTGTGTCTGAAGTATGCGTTGTAAAATGATTCCGCTAGTCTAAAGGTGCGTTCACACTATCGCGGAAAAATCACACTTTTGCGCTGCGCTCACCGCATTGCATAAGCTCCCAATCGCCGATTATTCCAAAATAGAAAATTCCACTCTGGTAGCTTGGGGCTTATCTGATACCTCATTGGCTGCGCGTTGGAAAGGTCAGCGCACCGCGGTCAAAGTTCAGCAAATTTGAACTTTGACCCAGCTCAAAACGTTTTGCGCGTCGCGATAGGCCGCGCACAAGCGGCAAACCAGTTTGTGTACAAACCAATGGAACAGTGTGATTTTTCCGCGATAGTGTGAACTCCCCTTTAGACAGAATCTTCTTTCTTATGGGAAAGTGTGGTAGAATAAAGTACTACTTGTCTCATAATTGAATACTGTGAGCGCGAATCCCATTGAAATTAATGTCTTGTGCCTTTATTTATGCAAGTTACTTTGCCTCACTCCATGCACCCAGGTGCCAGCATCATGCTGGGAAGGTAAACAGACTCAGGAGTGGCAAACCTTCCACAGAAAGAGAGATGGGCACTCCGGTTTGGAATTACAAGCGGCGGTCTTGTTCTGACAAAATAGTTTAGTGTTTTCTTCGCCCAGTCTTGCACATTATACATCGGTTCTTTTCTTAAAACGTCTTTTAAACATTTATTCATAAATACCTTAGACAGTTTACGCATCCCTAGTATTAGCTGAGAGCACGTCACGTGTCCAGTTTTAAACGGACGATAAAGAGCAGTGATATTAAAAGTAGGTTTGGTCCGTCTTAAACGATCCGTTTAAAACCGGCTAGGGTCCTGTGCGCTGATAATGGCCCTCGCCAGGCGGCTCAGACCATTATCAGCGCCAAGGACCCTAGCCGGTTTTAAACGTATGTTTAAGACTTACTTCTAATCCCTAAATAATTATCCTACCAAGATGAGTCAAAATGGATATTTCACTTTGCAATCGGCTGTACAATCACACAGTGGAAAACGAGACGTGACGTCGACTTATTTCGTGGTTTGTGGTATCATAGCTGAGTGATATAGCTCATGTAACTCAAGATATTGGTTAATTCTGCAGGTCCTCAATTCGAAATCGGGTCTACCCGCGTTCATGGTGCGTGTGCCCTTGGGCAAGACACTTCGCCATAAGAGCAAATGGGTACCCGTGCGGGGCAGTGAATGTGTTGCGTTTGATTAGCTCTCGAGTGCAATAACAGGCAGCCGGGACTGTATGCACAGGGAGCCCAAAAGGTTTAATTAGCCTTCACATTCAAATCAAGGTACAGTTTAGAAAGTCACATACGACGCAGTTGTTGGTACGTGATGCACGCCAATGCCTAGCAATGAACAGTCTGGTTGCTTTATGCCATTCTCTCCTTCGGTGAACACGGTATAGTGATTATGTTATTCACACCCTGCCGCGTGCACCATATAGCAACAAACATTTAGTCTGGTCAAGCGGATATTAAGTGTGAATGTGAAAGGAAGCACGTCAGTACACCAGACGCTATTCATGCGAGACGTATTTTGTATAATATCAGTATTATAATCGGGGACTCTTTTGTTCTTTGTTGTTTTGTGTCTCCTAAAAGCTAATTGAACAAACTCAAAACCAAAACTCACCTCAATCCGATGTTTTCTGTCAGCGCCCTCTTGCCCCAACGCATCTCGCCTAAACCGTTAACTCCACAGTTGATGGGCGGTGGTGGGCAGCCGGCTCCCGCACAGTTCGTAGCTAGACAGACCACCATTAGGGTCGCTAGTAGCCAGTACGTCAGGCATCGTGCGGCCGGAAGCATGCTGACTGCCTTCAAGTCACACCGAGGAGGACCGAGAGGGGGAAACAGAGGAACAGTTAGCGGGGCACAGACACGCCGATGGCTGGCTCGAGTGCTCGCTCTGATGGGGTAGTGAAGGATGTTTTGATCACTATCTCGTGAGATAAGTTCAAGATCTCGATAGGGGGACCAACTACTGACATACGATGCTAGGGTTTGCTCAGCCTGCCTCTAAAATCGTCAATAATACTAGAGTAGATTGTTCTTGCTTCTTGTTCGTGTTCGTCTTGTATGAGGCCAGTGCAGCCAGTCCACCTCGTCAAATACTCGATAAAGATCCACCCTTGCGCTCTTTAAGGAGTTTGTTCCAAGTGTGATCGATCCAAGACGCTATACCTCCCACGTGTTGTAAACGCTTTGCAACGTGTTAGAGCCTAAACGCCTCCTCTATACGTATACGTGTATACCGGATGATGTGCGCTCACGTCACTGCCTGGGCAAATTTGCAGTGCGCGTGCGCTAAGTGCAGTGATAAATATTTCAACACTTTTTGTTCGGCGCGCGTTTTATTACTCGCGGAGTTGGGTAAGATCTAAACGGTGAAATGGTGACTAGAAATTTGGGTATATACGTTAAGGTGTAAATTTACACCCTTTGGTGGCTCTGATAACAAATGGTTTCTATACGTAAGCCATACATTTTATCATTGTTATACCAGAACTGTATTTATACTCCTAAGTTCATATTGGACAGATTTGTATATTAGACAGACCTTTTCAGTGTCATGTGATTTAAGAAAGGTTGACTGTGATTTTTAGAAAAGTTTTGGCATTCTAAAACTGCATCTCCTTCTTCGTCATCTTGAGTTGATAATATAAAGTTAAAGCTAAATACCGCATAGTTGATGGTATATTAAAAGCCTCTAGTTGCCGAAGATGCCATACAATTAGCAACCACAGCAAAGAGAAATGCTCAGTTTTAAAAAGGTGGGAAGGAAACCCACGCGCGAATGTGTAGGGGAAGCCCACGCAGGGACTGAGAACCCATCCACAGACGGACATACTGACCAGAAGACACTTTGCTAATCCCGTTTCTCGGGAATCAGGTTGGCGTAGTGGTAGCCTACTTTCCTCGCCTTCCACCTCTGTGGCCCTGGTTCGAACCCCGTCCGGGTCAGCATGTGGGTTGGATTATTAGTCCCTACTTCATTCCTTGGGGTTTTCACCATACATGTGTAGGGGGTTTCCCCACCTCTAAAACTGAGTATTTCTTCATCGTCTTGTCTTCATACTAGTTTTTTCAGGCGTTCGAGCTATATAATGCTATGCACGCTTGTTATGAATCCTTGGTTTGTGTACCAGAAAGATTTAGGCCCATTATATAATTTGCAGATGAAACTTTGCCATCAATTCCGGGAACAACAGCATTACATAACTAAAGAATAATGTCGATAAACTGCCTTGTAGAAATTCCAGCCACATAGATGCAGTAATACTTAAGAAAATCTTAAAAACCATGCATGGCTTTTGTGTTATGTGAATAGTGAAAAATAAATTTTCAGTTAACAATTTCTCCCACAAAGGTACCACTTCACACGAAAAGATTCATGTTTGCTACCATCGCTATATATATATCAACAGTCGGGTGTTTTTTGTCAACTCATGAAGTAACATTTTAGGGCTTTAATGGGTAAATAGAACAATCTTGTTGTTCACATTATGATGAGAATCAGTGATGTTTGATTCCTTCAAGAAAGGAATGAAGCATCTAATGGGTCTTAATTTAAAGGCGTCTGAATGTCTTGATAAACCTCACTATCCCTCATCACTTCAAACGAGCTGAGTCGCTCTAAATCCCCAAATGCGTTAGACAAAATCCCTTTCATTTAATCAAAATCCCCACCCAACCAAATATTCTCATGCATAGCTTGAAAGGAGCTTGAAAAGAGTTTGTAAAGGCACTGTTACTTATAACATAGAATATCTATCGATGTTCGTAGATGAAAAGTGTTTTTATAACCGGGGGCTATTTGCAACGTAAATCCTGCAATTAACAGAAAAACTAACACAGAGATGAGCAGCGTGGTGCGAATACAATTTTACATTTTGATCACTGTGACAGCAAAGTTTAGATAAGCTTTGAAAGTTTTTTTTGCGACTAAGTCTGGATTAGGAGTGGATTCTGACTAAGGATATGCGACGTCATACAGACGTCAGTGGCTCACTCATAATTCTATATCCGTATATTTTCAAGGACATCGTCAAAAAAACCACTGATGTTTTGTAAACTTTCCAGTTACAGAAAGCAGATCAGCGATTACACCAACTTTTTTTTATGTCCACAAAATGAAGATTGCAAATTTCCTGTTTTCTTGTAGTTTGGGATCATCCTTCAATTATTTAAAGAGAGCTTAAATTTGTTTTTTCGAGCACACAATCCGGAAAATTCCGCACTCAAATTTAAAACTACGCACGTTCAATTTTGAAATACCAGCGAAAATCATTCAAATTCGCCCTTATAACAAGGTAATCTGCAAAGTCCAAAGGGCCTTTATTAACAATGTTCGACCCGGTATACTGAGCACTCCCCCGCTGCCACTATACCTCAACACACTTTTCCCTTTTGTTAACGCACCAACCCCCAACCCCCTGATGTTGTAGTTCGTTACTTTGCGTTCATTACTGTATCCAGTTGCGCCTGCATGCAACACCGAGAGAAACATTTGTTCCATAAAGAAAACCTGAAGGCGTATACAACTGTGCCTTATAGCTCAGCTGGTAGAGCGTCTGTCCGGTGAGTCAGAGGTCTCGGGTTCGAATCCCTTACGATTTTTCTCTCATCTTAAGTTTCTCTGTACATTGTAATTACTGGCTGGTATGTATAGTAATTATGATGCTGTCTTCAATACTGTTCAGAATCTTTCATCTGAAACTAATACAAACCGATGTAGCATAAATGTAGTTTTCGATTAGATTTTGTCTCTTTCATTCAGGCATGCGTAAATTTATTTTGCTTATTCTTGAATCGTTTCAATAAATCAGTCTATCGGATACAAGCTAAGCCAAGCATTCCCTCCCAGGTTGCAAGTCTCGCGCCAGTTGTACACGCTTATTGTTTCTTGCCGTCACCGAATCATTTGTTCAAACATCGCAACGGACATTCCACCTGCAGTGGTTTCGTTGTGCCGGAAATGAAGGAATAGCTGGCCATCAGAAAACCGCGAAAAAAATCACTTCTGTAGAGCTCTCGTTGTATCGATTTGAGCTGGCCAGATTGTTACTCGTGCAGGTTTTATGGTGAGGAGGAGCTAATACTTCTACCAGTGTGTTAATGTTGTAGCAACGAGAATGGGCGTTAAAGACAATTATAGAATTATACAAACTGTTACACACGTTGTTAAACTCCATGTGATGTGTGAAAGGAGCGTGTTAAGATTTTTCCAGAAAATGAATTTCGTTCTAACCTAAAATCATATAAAATATCTCCCCAAAATAATATTCATGAAAGAAAACAGGATATTTGCAATCTCTAGTTTGGATGTGGAAGCAAAACGGTTCGTGTAATCACTGCACTGCTAATGTGCTTTATGTAACCGGAAAAATTAGTTTACAAAACGCAAGTGGTTTTTTGAAGATATCCTTGAAAATGAATATACGGAATGAGAGCGCAAAAATTCAGAATGGTAATGAGAAAAATATGACAAATTATATCAAATTCTCAACACCCATGTGAAAAAAATAAGGGGTTCAAAATGTGATCTGCATGGTGTATAAAAACTATTATAAAACCAACCTGTGTATAAGTTAGCTCAGTACCTCATCTACGTTCCGGAAAAACATTAACAAAACTGTTTCCATGCTTTCATGAAATTGTGCAAAGCCACTGTCCTATTTAGGTATGGTTCCCTGACTATACTGCACGGACGGCAGAGCCTTAATCACGGCAGTAGCCTGGTTTCGTTCACATAAAGGCATTTATATAAATTCATCTTTACTTATCAATTTCGTGTAAACAAATCGTCAGATGGAATCATTGCATTAGACATGCAGTTGAAACTCACTCACAGCTCAACTTAGTGGCTTTATTTCATTTTAATGGTGACCATTGCTGCGCTTCTGGTTTATTTATATTGATTTGCTGGCTTGGTTTTATTTACTTATAATAATAGTCTGGCTCATATTACATTTATTTGCACTATTAATTAATTTGGTTAACTTTATAACTTAATATTTTTTCTGAGGAAGTTCACACTCGATAAGCTTTGCTTTTTGTGAGCTCCCCCCCCCCCCCCCCCACCCCCCGCCCCCCATACTACCTTATTATACTACAGTGTATTAGTAAAATTGTAATTCATCTTGAGTATGGAAATAAAGTGAACTGAACTGAACTGAAACCATTTCCATCTTCCAGTTCAAATGTTTCCGGTCAAACGGTTGAGACACTTGCGGATCATGTATAGGCCTACTGGCTTTAATTTCATTTTGTTTGCAGTATTTTCAATGTTGCTTCGACCCAGTCTTAAAAAACGCATTGTAAATACTCGAAATCTGAAGCACTTGCTCTTTTTTATTCATACATACAAAATGAAGCAAATTCTAATAGCAAAAGCAGGAATGTAAAACGTAAATATGTTTAGTTTTTAGCAAATTAGGCTTTCTAGTATCTGCGTGGTTTGTATTCATATACAAAAACAAGCAAATATTTAAAATGGCAGTAAAAGTAAATATATGCTTTTATACATGTGACCCACTTTCTCATTTAATTATATACATTGATTTTTGGTGGGTTTATTGACATATAAAGATGTATCATTAGTGGCGAGCTCGTAGTATACATTGTTCGTGCATCAGCATGTGCATTCACACATAAACAATTAAAATGCAATAAAGACACACTTATAAGAGCTATGACGTTTACACAACCCAAAATACCGATTTTGTGGCCTATTTAGCATCCGGTTAAAAGGTTAAATTGTCAGACTTTTAATACGTGATATAATACCAAAATAATTTCGCAAATTAAAGCTAGAGGACAGACTGCCATGATACAACCGTTTCCTGGCTGCAGAGCAGTTACAGGATATTAGCGTGGGTTATTCCCGCGGGAAACGTTGGGGTGTGCCAAATGATGACCAAATGGTTTAAATTTATTGTCAAATAAGTGTAATTTCATTTTCCATTTATGAATGGGATAATGTGTAGATGGCCGGTCTTAAAGGCCCAATGTATCATTTGCAAGATGAAACTTTTTACAATTTTCTGGAATAAGGACATAACATATTTAAAGAAGAATAAGGTAAATGTAAAGTCGCTTCACGAACCAAGCTGAATCATATGGCCGGTACTCATCTCTCCATGGCACGGAGTGACTTGGGGCCTTGTTACTTCCCCTGGATGGGATGCCAGTCCATCGCAGGTTTACCCCTCCCCCTCCCCCCCCCCCCCCCCCCCCCCCCCCCCCCCCCCACCCCCCCTCCCCCAGCAGTTAGTTGGGTTTCCTCATAAACAGGTTGTTAGTATACCCAGCACGATATGTGGCAAAGGGACTCCCCCTAACGCCCCTATTCCTCAACACGATCTTCCATTTTGTTAACGCACCAACCCCCCTAAAAACTAAAAAAGGAATTTCTTTGCAATTTCTTGGATGTTTGAGCCACAATAGGGGAACAATGGTAGGGGTATACCCTCTGCCATATGTTTGTTAGTTTCCATGGCATAGAGTGACTGGGAGCATTGTTACTCCCCCTGGATGGGATGCCAGTCCATTGCAGGTTTACCCCATCATTTAGTTGGGTTTCCCAACCATTATTTGCCGGAACCCATTTATACACCTGGGTGGAGAGAGACAATGTGACCAACTATGGACCTATCACTTCAAAATCCGACCGCTATCCACTAGACCACCTTGTCTCCTAAAGACAAGTGTTGGTATTTAAAAACTAACCCCTTTTAGGAATTTCAATTACATAAATGCAGCAATTCTTCGGAAATGTTTTTGTGTTATTGGTAAAAACAATCTTGGACAGGAATAAATTCATATGGGGTTTGTTACCATGCAGGTGTTGATAATGGACCCTATTCACGCGTTAGAACGGTTCAATGGGGCGTCCTGAATCAATTCTATATAGAATGCGTACTGCTGATTGAAAAAGTGCCAGTTATGTATGTGTTTTGAGTCTCGTTCTGAAAACGAGGCTTCGAACGCATAAGTAGCCTCGTACCTTTCCAATCAGTAGTTTGCATTTCATAGAACTGATTCAGGAGGCCCGATTGACCCGTTCTAACGCGTGAACAGTGTCTATTGGCCTCGTCTTTGACTCGTGTCACTATAGACGTCAAGGTCCCCAGACAGTCTTAAACGTATACAGTGTGCCATACGAGAAAGTTCGTAATTTGTTTAGGATCCACCTTCACGGGATCCGTATAACAATCACATCTGAGGCGCAAATCAATCCAGAGAATCTTAAAAATCGATTTTTCCCATTCCCTATCGTACTGCGTGTGACGGTTACATATAAAATTCACTGTTTTCTGGTCATGCCAATTACCTGGCGAAAAAGCACCATGAAATTGGTCATAATAAGGTGACATGTAGCAAAATGATGGCATCTTTCTCGGGCAGTTTAGACTCTTCGCACGGTGGCCCTGTCAGAAGTGTGTTTTTTTGTTTTTGTTTTCCAATGCGCACATTGCACTAGCTGATAGATATTTTTGCCGACCCTAATTATAATTAAGGATGATAACACGTTTTGTATGCCTGAAATCTGGCATGGGGTAGCAGGTTTCTACACAAATCCTGATCTGTGGGCTTGCAGCACTGAGAATTGGGGCCAAAATGAAAGCTGAAAGGTTCCTTTTGGAAGAATATTTTATAGATAACCCCACCTTTGGGTTACGCATATTTTAAGGATGGCCTTACTCGGAGCAATTTTTTTCCAGAGGAAAACCAATGGTCGTCTCAGTGACAATTTAAAAAACAAAACTAAAGGCTCGGTTACTATAAGTATTATTTCTTTACCAGGGTCATGTTCTGAGAGAGTTTGAAATAGTTTAATTTTGATGAAGTTGGTCCAGTGTTGTCAAATGACATTTATTTAGTGTGGTATACACACCCCGTACGCCGTGGCATATTGAAGTATGTTGCCGTTATTGCGTACTTTAAATTTATTTAGGAATGTCATGTTAAAAGTTCTTGACCAGGTCACTAATTATGACCCCGACCCCTTGTGTGTGGTGGCTTTGTAAAGAGGAGTAACAAAATCAATATGGATCAATTTGGTATGATAATGAACCAAAACATACAACTTGTAATTAAACTGTACATGTAATTCGGTCTAAATTTGTTTAGCCTTTAAAGCCCTAATACAATATTTGCAGTTACCCAAAATGTTACTTGTTACCCAAAATTTTACTTCACGAGTTGACAAGAACAATCCGACGATAGCAATGGTAAAAAACACCACATAATTTATTTTCTCGTGTAAAATGGTACCTTTGTGGGATAAATTGCCAACTGAAGGTGCTTTACGAAAATTGTCTGTACACAATTTTGTTTACCATTAATTCAACACAACGAATATGCATGGAATTTTAAATTTTCCGAAGTATTACTGCGTTTATGTGGCTGAGATTTCTACAAGGCAGTTTGTTAACATTAATTTTTCAGTTATGTAATACTGTTGTTTCTGTTTTTAAAAGTTTCCAATCGCGTAATGTGTCCATTCACAAAGTGGTCGAAAAATACACACAAAAGTGTGCGATGTTTCACAAAACTCTTGAGCTTGTAAATTTACAAAATTTTGGGTTTTTCACCTGTCACCTATTTCATCATCCTGAGATCTCAGGGAATTTCCACTCTGCAAAGCGACGTAACAATACCCTGAGGAAATTCACGCAAATCTGTGGAGCGAGCCGGCTGTTGTCTTGAGCCAACTCACGCCCGAGTCATTTTGATGTAATTTAATCAATTCGGTCATGTTATGCCGAAAAGAAACAATTTCTATACTTTCCAGAAATTGTATTGGGTTCCGTTCCTTATGACTGTCCCATTCCTACCAAACTTTCAAACGACGAACCTTATTTACTCCGCAGTTTTTCAAATTAATAACAGGGATGCATGCTGACGAATGTAATGGAACGGATTCCCCAGTATGCTTTAAATAGCAGCCAATCGCTGACGCGGACAACGGCCAGCATTACCGAGTACATGTATCACATGCATGCACGGTGTTTACAATCTGCGCGCGTTACATTTGAATGCCTGCAATCGTGCTGCAATGCACTGCAAGCTTCCTGATTGGTCCAGCAGAGGCGACAAGATTTCTGTCGCCAGTCCCACCGCCAAATGGGGCCTTTTTCAACAGGGCCACTGTACGCAGAAGTTAGGGAGTGCGTTAAAGGGGTACTGTTGCAAGAGGATGCTATTTCATGGGCCGTCCAAAATTGTCAACATTGAGTAGTCTGTAGTATTTTTCAAGACCCCCATCCCCTGGACCTCCCTCCCTCCCTCCCTTATAGTAGTACTTATACAACATCATTTTGTCAATATTTTAAAGCGCATGTAAAGTCGTACGTGGCCTTCGAAGTTCCTGCTCTGAAGTTCAAGCGTGAAAAAGTTGACATCTTTTGACGGCCCCTCATAAAAGCGGTCGAAAATTCACAAAAAAATTGTGACCTATTTATAAAAGTGCAGTATTAAAGGTTGTGACTGAACGGGCAACTGTAGCAGGTTTGACTCTACCTAATTACACAATGTGCCTGCAGGGGTAATCGCTTACGTCTCGCTCGCAAGTGACATTGTTTCTCTCGTGTGGATTCAAACAATCAGAAATCTCCATACACGAGAGGCGAGAAGGCTAGAGGGCGGACAATTTCAATTTAAAAATTTGATGAGTTGTTGGTTAACTGTTGATATGTTAAAAGTTGCGTTTTTCCTCACCTCTTCTCGCAATACATCATATTTGCGACCGACTTCTGAACTGATGGCTTAAAATGTGTATCGGATTTTTTCCTGTGCAAAAATAGTTATGTCATTGAGAGAATTAATTTAATTAAATCGCGGTAAATAAAACAAAGAAATAATGAAGGGGTGAAAATACGATGTGAAAATATAAAGATAAATTCATATAAATGCGTGTTTTTTTTAATTGTTTTCTCGGACGAGGTTACTGAGTTGACTTATATACAGGTTGGTTTTATCATGCACTCCCTCTATCACACATGGCGATAACGCTGTTTGTAATCATCGTTTTCCAATATAATTAGTCAGTTATTATTCTTTCTCAATCATTTCGATCAAGGAATTAAAGACAAAATACATGAATGAAAAACTTTTTTAAAACAGGAACAACATCATTACACAACTATAAAAAAAGATAATGTTGATAAACTGCCTTGTAGAAATTTCAGCCACATAGATGCAGTAATACTTCCATCCTCTTGCAACAGTGACTCTTTAACGCACTCCCATACTCGGCGCTTAGCACAGTGGAAATTCCCTGAGATCTCAGGATGTAATACTTCAGAATTAAACCTAATAAATCCATGCATGGTGTATGAATAAATGGTAAAAAGGTTGTCTGCAGACAACTTAAAAAAAAAAAAATAAGGTACCATTTTACATGAAACAAGAATCAGGTGGTGTTTGTTACCATTGTTGTTAACTCGTTAATTAAAATTATGGGTAACTCCAAATGATGTATTGGGCTTTAAATGTGTGTATAGAACAGAAGAGGTGGTGTTCCTTTTGGAAAAAAAAAAATTCGTATAAAGAAAAATAAGAGAGGTCTATAACTATCATGCTGCCGGAAACATGTGGGTGTATCCATCCACGGTAGATTTCAGGTTCAGCCGAGAAATAAGAAGTAAAGTTGGAAATTTTTCGCGCGTCGCTAATACATTTCCCCCGTCTCGTTATTTTCACAGTTGTGGGTAGCGCGAGCTGTGTTGAACATTTAGCCCGAGGAAATACACACCTGAATCAGTGTCTATTCCCCTTAAACTAATGTTCGTCAACTAGATCTCGAGTCAGACACAAAACGGATCTCTGGAAGATAACACAATAGGGCCTAAGGAATTATTGGGTTTTCTATTAGAGCACCTGCTCACCACGTCAATTTAACACACCTGTTTGGCAGATGTTATCCCAACCATCCTGCAATAACAATGACAGATTTTTTACCAGAATTTAACATCTTGTTTTGGAGCGTGGTTTTGGCCTTCATTGCGCTTGATTTCAAATTCTGGCGAATTTAGCGAGTATTGTGCAGTGGGGGATTTCATTGAGATACATGTGCAAAACTGTACCTATGTTTGGAACGGTTGATGACATTTCGCGAAGGACGTCGGACAATAAACGTGATTACCAATTTTGACTGCAGACGTCAGAATGAGTCGGATTGTTTTCAGCAAGGCCATGTATATTTTGTCAGGACTCTGGTACATCCTTGTTTACTACATGTTAAAGCCCCATTACATCATTTGCAGTGACCCAATACTGTACTTCATGAGTTGACAAGAAAAACCTGACTTAGTGCTGATAGCAATGGTAACAAACACAACATGATTTGCAGGAGAAATTGCCGACTGAATGTGCTTTTTTAATCGTTTGCAATCGTTTTTTAATCGTTTTTTAATATTCATTTAACACACAAAACATGCATGAATTTTTAAGGTTTTCGGAAATTTTCATGCACATATTGTCCCCACCCCCCGGGCTACCCCACCTAAGAGGTGTATAGACTGTTTATTTCAATGGTTTAAAATCCCGACCCTGACATGGTTAAAAAAAACGCGACCAAATGGGGTGGGGCAGCGGGGAGCGGGGGTGGGTGGTGGTTGGAAATTGATGGGTATACATCTATGTGGCTTGAATTTCTACAAGGCAGTTTATTCTTTAGTTATTTAATGCTGTGGTTCCTGGAATTCGTCAAAGGTTCCATCTGCAGATGATATAATGGCATTTAAACCGTGGCCCCGTAGGCCTACTCATTAAAGTCAACCCTACAGAGAACAAAGGTTTGGCGAATTCATATTGACCGAATCTGACTTTGTATACCATTATATAAAAATGCTAACGCTACGCGTAACTCACTGGACTGACCCTTTTATGTGTTATGAATTATTGTGAGTTGTGAAATTGCAACCAATTTTAAATGACACTGTTTCATCCAAATTGTTGTGTATAACTTAAAGGAGCATGACCAGAGTTTCTGGAAAATAGTTTTCGATGTAACTTACCAATATTATCAAGTAACTCCCATACACACCTCCCATGTCCCAAAAACCCGAAAACAATCGCGATTTCCAGTAAAAAATTGAACAAAACTATCGAGTCGGCTTTCAGTGGATAAACGTTGATACTGGAAAATTAGTTTACAAATAATCGGTGGATTTTCGACGATATCCTCGGAAATATGCGGCCTAGAAGCGCGGGAGTTTCAGTTTCGTAATCAGAAAAATATAACGGATGTTATGATATAAAAATCTCATGACCCATAAGGTAAGTCCCGGGGAGTTATGGGTAAAAAAAAGTGATCTGGTCACACTCCTTTAACATGTGGTGTTAGCCAGTACTTGCAAAAGGATATTCCTCTAAGCCGCGCCACCAGCTGGAGACAAAAAGAGATTCGAATTGGTTCAGATTGGATCAAATTCGATTTAATGATAGTTAATTGGAAATCCTTTCATTATTGGTCCCATCTGTCCAATTTGGTTCTAATTGATTCCAACTGCATGGTTCAAACGGGTTCCAATGAGCCTTTTGGGTGTTTCGCATGAATAGTTTCTGGTGTACTAACGTCCTTTCTTTCACATGCACAATTAGTATCCACTTGACCAGACTAAATCGTTGCTATGTGGTGCACGCAGCAGGTGTGAAGTACAGAATCGTTACCGTTTTCACCATATAATAGAATGGCATAAAGCAACCAGACTGTTGGTTGCTAGGCAACGGCGTGCACCACGTAGCAACAACAGCATAGTATGTGACTTTCTGAACTGCACCTCAATTTGAAAGTGAACATTCCGGGGCGCCAGCCATTGTGCAAATATTACACGCAAAATGCTAATTGGTTTGTGCCAATTGACAATAAATTCCATTTGGTTCCAGTAGACCAGTTGATTGATAGATTTGCCTAGATCCTGGAGTCACGCCTATTATTTGCGTAAATGCTATAGAGTCCCGCCTTCGCGCTATGGCTCTCGGGTACGAGTGAGTCATGCACCATGCTATACCTGGCAAATCGGGCCGTTTCCATGTGGTGCACGCTGGTGCATGGTAACCGTGCGGTACCTGGAATACCTCGCACATTACTCTATTTTTAAGCTGGACCATGTTGATTGAACATGTTGATCGGCAACTTAACCAGTCACATAACCCAAAATCGTTTCTGTACTTTCTTAAATGCATCATTGCAGTTTGTAAACGTTCCAGCTTTCAAAGTTGACATCGATTTCAAGTTTTAAAAAAACACGTTCTATTTCGTTATTAACGATGAGTACATGTTTTAACATGTTAATTTCAACATGTAATTTCGGATGGTCCACCTTAAAAAATGCTGAGTAATGTGCGAGGTATTTCAGGTACCGCACAGACTTTCGCGCCGGTTACCATGTACCAGCTTGCACCACCTGGAAACGGCCCGATTTGCCAGATAGTCTAGTGCTTGACTCACTCGTACGCGAGCGCCATAGCGCGAGGGCGGGACTATAGGATTTATGCAAATCTATCACGCAACTGGTCTATTGGTTCCAATAGACAGCCGAAGTGTGACGTGGTTGCCATGGTAATTACCTCCAATCATCATGGCCGTTGGAAAAAAGTACCATTGCAATAGCACTGGGACACGGTTAAGTGATTGTTTGCCTATGCAACTAACAAAAGATGACGTATTCACTTCATCAGTCTATTAGAATTGGGAACTTTGGTAAGGGCTGACTTTGTTCTATTGAATATTGGCGATAAAAGCCAAAATACGCAAAGGTTGTTTGCTTATTTTGTTGCGTCTTATAGGAGAAACAGGTCGCATAACATGGGCAAAATAACATTGGCGAGTTTCACTCTTTTCAAAATTACGAGAAAACAAAAAATCAGAAATTGGGGCCCTTGTTCACAATGCTGACTTTGCATGATGCAGTATTAATACACATGTAGCTAACACAATAAAGGCGGCCAAGATAAAACACTCACCTGGGTCAACTCTGTGAAGTTTGTTTGTATCCAACAGACCAACCATAAGCCCCATTATATTAAATCGAGGGGAAAGTTGATATTGAGGTTTTCAGGGCCCAATTACATTTATCTCACGAATTGTTACGCATCTCACGCATTTGGTTGTTAAAACAACCATCTGACTATGACTATTCATAACAACCACAGCCTATATTTACCATTCATTATGACAGATGCATGCAACTATATACAAAGCAAGTCCTATAGCCGTCGTTTGGTATTTTAAAGCTCTATCATTTGCAGTGACCCAAAATTTTACTTCATGAGTTGACAAGAAGAACCCGACTAAAAAGTATTCATAGCAATGGTAAACACACCACATGATTTATTCCCGTGTAAAATGGTACCTTTGTGGGAGATATTGCTAACTGAAAAACACCTTTTTAAAAACATCTTTTTAAAAACACTTTTTTTACCATTCATCAAAAAAACCATGCATCGATTTTTAAACATTTTCTGAAGTATTACTGCATCTATATGGCTGAAATTTATACCAGACAGTTTATCAACATTATGCTGTTGTTCCTGGATTTCGTAACAAAAAAATCATCATTCTGCTAATGATATAATGAACTTCGCAGTTTTTACACCTAAATTTGATGGTATATCGTTTTTGTTGACAAGAAATTGCTGGGTTTTCGCTTTGGAGTTCTAGTTCCACTGTAACAGTATCCTTCTCAGCTCCGAGTTCAATATGCAGGCAGCATTAACGCCAAATATTGGCCTAATTTTTTTGCACTTGCCCCCTATCTATTGCCCAACAGCAATATGAACACCACATATTAACCACTTGAGTCATAGTGCACGTTCGTGTGATGCGTTTTTCTCTATTCTGATCGATAATTTGTTTCGTTGTATAGATTGCACCATATTGACGTCATTTCGTTGCTGTAAGCAAAGGGGATATACCATGTCATATTGGACGTGTCGTGATGTATGTGTTTTGTCCCGTGTCACAGAGGTTTAATTCAATAGATATATGCCCTTATCAGAAAAACTGATACTATTTCGGTTTTTAACTTTGTATAGGTGCACCACTTTTTTAAATAATGGGACAGAACTGCTAGGTCGGATAAACATGGCGAACAGTTGAGGCTTGTATTTCGTATTTGTTGGTTATTATGCCACATTCCTGAAAATGTTGCACCTTAAATCAGTTTCTGAAATTTATAACACGATCATTGTAAAGTAAAAATTAATATAAAGTATAGCCTTTTGTTAACTATCTTTTGAGCTATACATCGTGTAGGCCTAACTTCACGCGTGCGAATAATCCTATATTCTATATATACTTTTGGGTCGTCTTTTCAAATCTTGCACACATATACATTTGTGTCGTTTCACAGAGAGAACGTCAATTAACATGTTAATCTTTAAATGGTTTAACACCCTGTAGCACTGTAAAACCCTTACTATTCAGCTTGAGCATTTTGTGGGAGAATTGGTGATAGAATCCATGCTTCTGCACCTAATTTGCTTCTCCAATCGGATACACACTTTGCGTCACTCCTTGTTCAAAGCAGATAATATGTGATGTGTGTTGAATGAAGCCTCGTGAGGTATATTGCGACGTTCACATTATCGCGAAAAAAAGGGTTTTCAATTGGGGTTCATTGCGCAACACCAAATTTCAACGGTAGTCTTCAACTTTTGTTGATGATTTTTGTTATAATAATGAAATCAGAGTGAATATATATATACCTAAACACTTTTTTCTTTTGTTATGAGACCGATTGACTCCGCTCTTCCATTGTTCCCCTATTGTGTGGTAAAACATCCAAGGAATTTCCTTTCAGGTTTTAGGGGAGAGTCGTATACGTAAAGAGTGCGTTGAAGTACAGGGGCGGTGGGGGGTTGGTATACCCAGCACGATATGTGGCAAAGGGACTCCCCCTAACGCCCCTACACACTCTTCCCTTTTGTTAACGCACCAATCCCCCCTAAAAACTGAAAGGAATTCCTTGGATGTTTGAGACACAATGGGGGAACAATGGTAGGGGGGATGCCCTCTGCCACATATCGTGCTGCATATGGGGGTTTGAGCCACTCGGTCTGAAATGTGGCAGCATATACTTGTTGCATATCGTGCTGCATATGACACACATGCCGCATGTCTTGCAGCGCTGTGACATTCCCACGATACATTCCACTGTTATATTCCATTCGAAAACTTGGCATATTTAAATCGCCATCTGACGCCAGGGATCTAGCTGCAGTGCCTGGATAATTGTTCCAGGGGCCAAAATAAGCTGTCAGTATTCTGTTGCCGGCGACTCGGCAATCGCGCTACTAAAGCCGGCCGTACACCTTGCGTTTCGTCCGCGATCCAATCACGATAGGCGCATGTTGTGCAGTCGCATCACAAGGTGTACGGGTTTTGCGATGCGTTCCGATGGCGATGTGGTCACGATTTTGCCGTACGTGTCCGTCGCAATCGCAGAATTTCGAGCATGCTCGAAATTTGGCGTGTCTGTGCTATCGCAACGGAGTCGGAACGCAAGGTGTACGGCCGGCTTAAAATTAGAGGTAGTTCAACTCAAGTAGTCAACTATTTGCTTCCCTTTAACCCCTCTTTGTTTTAAAGCTAACTAAGCGTGATTCGCAACACTGAGTCTCCCTTATATACTTTCCTTTATCCTAACACCTTTATTACCTTTTGTTAATGATCCCCTCTCTCCCCCGTGTTAGAGACACAATGGTAGCACAATGGAAGGGGGTGCCCTCTGCCACTTACCGCGTGCCAAATGTTTAAAGCAGTATTCCAAAGGTAATTCTGTCGAAGCATAGCTGGAGTTTTTACACCTTTAATGTTTAAAGAAGATAGTTACAGATAACCAAAATTGGTATAAATGTAACTAAAACGTTTTTTAAAAAGACAAATTGCTGGATTAAAATGAATTAAAGGGCCCCTTATTTAGGATTTTTATCAATGAAATATATGCTTTAAAACCACTCTACTCAGTTAAAGTCATAAAAATCCTATTTGGAGCTTGCTTTGGGGGTTAAAACAAAGGTTTTTAGTTTTTATGCTAATGCGAATATGCATATTCATGACCAAGGTCACGATGTCACAAGAGGCAAACACAAAAAAATCACATTCAACTGTGCACAAAAGATTCCACTTTTTCTCAATTTTCTTGAAACTTGTGTAATCCATGGCTGTTTAAGTTTGTTTTACATGTTGCCTGCTGTAAGCCATGACAAAACTGGGGGTAGAAACAGCAGCAATTTGCCACAAGTCCAACTTTAAGTCTTATGTTTTGTCTTAACTTTTCCCTTCTGTCTTCCTGTTATGTGATGCACTCAAAACAGCGCACTCTGTCTGTGATTTATTGCAATGAAATCTTCAAAGTTGAAAAAGGCCACCTTTTATTGATTTTACATCCAAACGAACAATAGTATGTCTTGCTGAACAAGTAATCCGTCATTATGAAGCAAAGATTAGGCACAAAGTTGTTTAGCATGTCAGAGCCCTTTAATGCTATTCGTAAGTTCTTAAGATTCATGATTTTTTTAGGAAGATATTAAATTGTTAAATTATTTTTGTGGTTTCTTTTGTATTTTTTTTTTTGTGTTTTGTGTTTTTTTACTTTTTAATGTGTTGTATTTTAATGTGCTTTTACTGTATATGTAAAGCGCCCTGAGATAATTTTTATGGAGGGCGCTCTATAAGAATTTATTATTATTATATTATTATTATGACTTACATGATTGGTTAAATTGTTAAAACGGCGATAGGCCTATTTCCATATGTTGGTAAAATTGCCTTGTAAAAATTACATGAATGGTCTTGTGCATGAATAAATATGGTAAAACCTTTTTTCAAGCACCTTCAGCTGTTAGCATTGTCTCCCACAAAGGTACCATTTTACACGAAAAAAAAACCACGTGGTGTTTGTTACCGTTGCAATCACACGTTTGGTCGAGTAAAATTTTGGGTAACTACAGATGATGTATTGGGCTTTAACAAACGCCCTGGTATCTCAAAATGTGCTGGCTTTACCATCATTATACAGCCACCTACTAAGGGCACTTTTCAAGAGATGTAGACCACAGCTTTAGTTTCAACCCAAATACCCCGCTTACTTGGGCCGTGTACGTTCAGGCGCTCTGCTGTGTAAAGCAACTTTGTTTTTCTTCCTCGATCTCTGAGAGTTGTGCGGCATTTTATATTGAAAACTTGCATCTGTCATAATCAGATCATGCCCAGATTACTTGGGAAAATCCAGGGCGTTTCTATTTTCTCTTCGCTGATCAATATTTACTGGAGACCGGTGTCTATATTTGTGTTATCAGCCTTTGAAGGATTTTATAAAGAACGACCTTTCTTTGATGTATAGCGCATGTTATGTTTTTATGTTTTGTATGTTTTTTTATGTTAAAAATTGAACTGATTTCTTTTTGATCCGTGTCTCTGTTTATCTGTTTATAGGCTAAGTAAGGGATATTGTGGGGTGTACGCATATATTTCATTGAGGTTATGCATTCCGCATTTCCGCTTGAATGATTTTGTATATATTTAGACAATTGTCTGCATGACAAAAAGACACCCTGTCACAGGAGTACGTGAAAACAGTCATTTAAAAATAAAAAATAAAAAATTGACAACATTCCAATATCCGTATAACTTATTGTGAGTATGTATGTCAGTACGGGGAAAAATTAATTTTTCTGCCTTTTTTGACTTATCAAGTGCACTGACGACAAAAACCCACAAAGGAAAAATTATTTCATGGATCATCTGTCTAGATCAGTTATGTGGTTATATACACACTCCGATCTTCTCCAATCTACATTGGTGATGTCCAGAACATTTTCGGCGGGTTGGGCGAATTGATCGCCCCGGTACGCGGCGGCGCGCAGACAGCAAATACCCAGCATTGTTTACGTAGCATCCCCCCAATGCCATAATCGAATTGAAGTACCGTATATACGCACATTGCTGCCACCTGTGGAAACATTTGTGCACGGCTGAATTCTCCTGAGCCGGTATTCTGTGTATCCCTGGAGGCTATATCCTATCAACATGATTATCTGGGTTCCGATTTAACACCGGTGCAGTGACTATAATCCACTACCCTTTTCCAAGCAAGATTAGGTATCATGTATGCATGCACAAATTAAATTTCTGCAGGACCCGGTGTAATGTTGGCTTTTGTACTGACCGTGCGTTTTGAAATGTTATGTGTGTCTTTTCGATCTAGTCCTGAAGGGACAAAAAGGCTTAGATAAAGGTCTTTAAGATTCTTCTATAGTGGTCTGGGGATTACATTAATCTGTATGTTGTTTTAGCTGCACTTGCAAACGACTACAGTATCGAACCGCTGAGAAGAAATATTTCCCCGCTCCAAAATTCCCAGTTGGCAAGAACATCAATGCTATAACGCTAGGCTAAAATGGCAGCGCCACTTTAGTAACAACACAAGAGTAAAAAGAGATATTGTACAGCTAGTTATGTCTTGGTATAGCCATCTTACAAATTTATAAAAAAAATACATTTAAGTCACCGTTCCTGGGATGTCAGAGCAGAATTCACTTTTAATAAAAATTTACTTTAACTTCGTCGTTTGCTCGCCTAAAACATAATTTGCACTGACCCAAAATTTGACAAAAACAAAACGACCAAAAGTGTCGATAACAAACACCACATGATATTTTTCCCGATTTGAATGGTGAAAAAATCGTCAACACAAAAACCATGCATAGATTGTTCAGGTTTTCTAATTTCTAATCTATGTGGCTGTTGTTCCTGAAATTCATTAAAAAGTTCCACCTGGAAATTATATTATGGGCTTTCATTAAAAGTGTAACATTGGAGTAAATTGAAGCATGTCGGAAAATTTCATAAAACTTCTTAATAATAACGCCCATCCATCAGGAAATTTCATCGAAACCGCACCTTGTCCATACATTAAGACTAATTAAGGATGACGTAGCGTTACGTGTGCACGTGTTCGCAAGCAGGGCTTGATAATAATCTTATATTATCCACCTGATCAATAAAAGTGCCCTGGCCCGACACAGTGGCCTTGTCTGTTACTAAATTTGAAGAAAAAAAGAGATCCAGTAATTGAATTTCGAGGGATGAGGGAAAGAAAATCGGCACATATTAAAATATTCAAGGATACGATGTGGTAAGAAACAGACAGCACAGATGGGTGGTTGAAATTGCGACGATTGGGGTAATAATAGCGAATGAATGACAATAAAATGTCATTGAAATAAATGAAATAACCATGTGAAGCGAATTATAAATTGGCCGGTCTTCATCTTAAAGTCGTACGTAAATTTCCTCGCAAAAAAGCCCTCTGGAAATCGCTATCACTTGATGAAAATAATTTTTGTAAATATTGCAAAAGAAACTTTTTGACGAATGCCAGGAACGATAGCATTGTATAAGAATAATGTTGATAAACTGCCTATTGGGAGTAATTCCCAAAACTAGGGGTCCAAAAATGTGACATGCTTTTAAAGATTTTAGTGATTCAAAGTGGTTTCCCAGCAGAATTTTATTTTATTTTTATTTCCACAAACGCAAATTAAATTTGTTAATGTTTTTTGTGTGGATAAGGCACCCAGGTTAAAAATGTAAACTCATTCTACAGCCAATTTTCATTGGCGTATGTCTAACCCGGGACACCAAATTCCTATTCAAATATATCACGGAACAAACTATGAGCCTTTATGGTCTTTTGTTTTGAATATTTGTCAGTAATCGAAGAACAAAATATTCAAGAATATGATGCTGTCCCCTACAATCACAGGCCACAGTTTATTACTAAGAATTTGTGATTTTTTAAGGACAGGGTGTCGTACATAACCGGGACACCAAACGTTTTGGACCCCTAATTTTGGAAATTACCCACATTACTTCAGAAAACCTTTAAAATCCATGAATGGTTTTTTTTCTAATTGAACGGTAAAAATTGTTTGCGATTTATTTAACAATAACAACTTCAGTTGGCAATTTCTCCAAGAAAAGTACAATTTTAAACGGGAAATAAATTGAGGTTTTTCTTGTCAATACTCATGAAGTAAAAATGTGGGTCATTGCAAATGATGTAATAGGCTTTAAAATCGCAACGATATAGCGTTACCCATCACTTGACGAAAATACTCTTTTTGACTGATTTTTCAAGACATCTTCGTTTCACTATCTCAGACGGACGAGCACCATAACGCAAAGCACCCGAGACGTTTACACTGGAGGCTATTTGCTGAGTAAATTCTAAACGCAAACGATGAAAGTAGGCCAGAGGCATACAGGGAAAATGAAATGTTAGCAGATTGAGATGAGGTGCGTAATAATAACGGGACACCACGTCAACGTCGGTATAGTTGATTTGAAAGTACAGAGGACGAGGTCATGAAAATTGTGTACGAAAATATCCGCAGCATCAACAAAAACAATAGGAATCACGGAATCGCACCGCTGGGACAATTATAAACGTCGGTCAGAAAAGAAGGCCAGGTTAATTTGACAGGTTACACAACGATATGCAAAGAGGTATTGTCGTGTCCGACCGAAAATGATCAACAAATATTTGTCTCAAAATTTAATTGAAGGATTTGCAAACATGAAAAAGCAAAACAATTTTGAACTGTGAATAATTGTCTTAAATACGGTGTGAATTTACGATGCATTGTGTGCTCTCATTTTCATGAAATTTACATATTGGTCTTTTCAAGGTAAAGAGGTACAATGCATATTTTCAATACAGAAAATATGCAATCAATGCATATTTTCATAACCTAAAATTTTACTTCATGAGTTGACAAGAAAAACCCGACTAGAAGTGCTGATAGCAATGGTAACAAACACCATATTATTTTTACCGTGTACAATGGTACCTATGGGAGAAATTGCCAACTGAAGGTGCTTTTTTTAATTGTTTACAATTACCACTTATTCAACACCAAACCATGCACGGGTTTTCAAGGTTTTCTGAAGTATTATCAACATTATTCTTTAGTTATGTAATGCTGTCGTTCCTGGAATTCGTTTTAAAAAGGTTCCATCCACAAATGATACATGGGCCTTTAAATTCCCAAAGGGCAACAAATAGTGTGACAACATGCCTGTCGAAAAAATTTCCCATACGAAGACGGACATATTTGTCTGTTCAAATTACATGGTCACATTATTTGTGGATTAAGTTATTTCCTTGAAACAACGTGTTTACTTTTTATTTTTTTTTTGCCACAAGATAAAGCAATTTATTCGAAAACAACGTCTTCCAAATGCAACCCTTTACATTGGGGAGATCCAAAGCCATCTATTGTATACGGTATTTGCTTTAAGAAGGAGATGCAGTTTAAGAAGTGGGAGAAAACCCCTAGGGAAATCTCCTGGGGGGAAAATCCACGCGGTCGAGTATATAGGAACTGCAAACCCAACCCATGCACACGCAAGGAGGTGAAAAGTGGGGAAAGAGCCAACCCGACTGTCCGTCCTTGGAACGTATCAGTGTTTTGAGTGTAAAAACAACATTAGTCGTAAGTCGTAACGCCCAAATATTTCTCAAAATGACAGCAAAAGCCAAGCCATATCACATTTAAACTTAATTTTAAAATATTGTGATTCCTACCACTCTTAATTGGTACATGTAATTCATATACACTCTAAATATCACCAATTTAAAAAAAATAATCGTGACATCCAGATAGCATCTCATAATTTATCAAGCATAATTTGTTCCCAGAGCAAACCAACTAAAAGTACGTCTTACCTTATTTCCGGACGGGCTTTCCATTGATTCAAAGATGACAGAGCTCTGCTCCTGGCGGGGGGAAAAAGCTGAAATGTTTTTGTTGACTCCACAGGAAATGTCAAACACGTATCAGGAGATATACACACACGCGTCAAAAACACGTTGCCTTCCTCCCGTTTCTGCCGGAGTCCTCACTGTGACTAATTGCACGGTTTCGTTTCTGTACACGTTTGACGCAGTGCGTATATGCAGTTATGATGTGGTATTTGATTCACAAGTGGTGAGGAAATAGCAGTGAACTTTTCCTAGTAATATTTCTCGGGGTTGCCCTGCATCGTACGCCTAGCTGCCCAGGCGCGCGTTACTTCAGCTGCCACAAGAAACCAAACGAAAAATGCTGTTCCTGTTTTTAAGAGTTTCCAATCATAATCTGGCTTTAACACATTGAGTAAGTTTTTTTCTTGTCAACTCGTGAAGTAAAAATGTTGATCTTGGCAAATGATACAAGGGGCATTTAAAAGCCATTGTAAACAGCATCTTGTAAATTTCTCCTGTCCAATTAAGCATAGAACATTGCAAGTTGTTTTTTAATGAGCGTGCACAGTCATGTTTTAGTGTTATTTAACTGCATCTATATTTCATATGCATGGAGCTGTAATTTCCTCAAGCTAGTTTACCAGCATTGTTCTTTGAAATCAATGTTGCTCCGAGAACTAGTAATAAAATACATCATATGCAAAAGATATTATAATGGACTGTTCTTTATATATAAGAGCTCCTTTGCGTGACAAAATCCCGTTGATAGCAAGTATGGTAAAGTATCTGCCTCAGGGGCAGTATTATCATGAATCGCACTCGGCTGGACTGGAACCCACATTTCAGCTTTACAATTGCATGCACTTAACACCTGAGACAGACACAATGGCTTTTTTTCGGACACAATGATACAGCCACAATGTTTGTTTATTTTTCCGGACACAATGGTGCAAACATAATAGAGTTTCCGACACAATAGTGCGGACATAATGGTACAAACATACACACTGTTTTTCGGACACAATGGTGCGGACATAATGGTACAAACGGACACAATTGTGCGGACATAATGGTACAAACGGACACAATTGTGCGGACATTAATAGTACAAATGGACAGTGTGCGGATTTTTTTGGAATACAAACGGACACAGTGGTGCGAACATAATGGTACAAAAGGACACAATGGTGTGGATATAATAATGCAAATGGACACACTGGTGTGGATATAATGGTACAAACGGACTCAGTATGGCAGATACTATGGGCCCAAAACCATCTGCGGACACTATTATTAAAGCGGACACAATTGTCCTGTGCAGAAGCGTGTAACTGGTGCAAGCATGTCCGCCTTGCACGCTAGCGCTGTTGTTTCCCACGTCAGACATCATATATGCAGCACGATATGTGGCAGAGGGTATCTCCCCTACCATTGTTCCCCCATTCTGTCTCAAACATACAAGGAATTTTGTTTAGGGTGGGGTGCGTTAACAAAAGGGAAGAGTGTGTTGAGGTATAGGGGCGTTAGGAGGGAGTCCCTTCGCCACACATCATACCGTGCTGGGTATATCAGACGTGATTGAGAAGAAGTTGAAGTAATTCATCTTTAAAAGCGGACGTGTAAGGTGCTTGGGGCATCCGGGTTGATATCCAGCATACTCAAATTTCCTAAAATCAGTTATTTTCAAATTGTTCAAAATGGTATGGCGAAGGTCATTTTCTAGCCCCTGGACTTTTCAGCTCGACCTATGGAATGAAGTAAATATTTAACGCAAAGTGGCATTTCGCATGGCGATCATTAAGATATATTAATTTTGCTTCGATATCGAATTTCAAGCATACTTGAGGTCGATATGGACATTGTGAAGAATTGTCAGTTGCTATCGTGTTTTAGAAATACATTTAGGTACTACAGTTAAAGGCACAGGCTCGTCATCAATGCGCGCGCGCCAAATTCGTGCCACGAAATACGCAGCTCAACGCCTTTGCTATGGAGCTGCGTATTTCGTGGCACGAATTGAGGGAGAAATTACCAACTAAAGGTGTGGTTTTTTTTATTAACAAATCGTTTGCAAACGATTTTTTTTACCATTCAATCAACACAATCAACCATATACACGTGTGGCTAGATTTTCTACAAAAGACAGTTTATCAACATTATTCTTTAGTTATGTAATGCCGTTGTTGCTGGAATTCGCAAAAGAATTTCATCTGCATATGATATAACGACCTTTAATATTGTTCATCAAGCAGAGCGTATCTCCCTTTTGTAGTTGCCGATCCAACTCTAGGGTTGTTAGATCACAGATTGAACACCAGCTGTTGAACCTCTTCGGATCGTGGGTGCGCACCCGAACATGAACACTTATTAAATTTAGAAAATTGGCCGAAGGATTTTGAGGGAATTTGACAGTAGGCCTACATCGCACGCCGTGATTTCACACAGACAACCATTGTCATGCGTAACAGCCCAAGGGTATCATTCTTAATAATTGTAGGTAGATTTTGCTTGTTTGGTGTTAGTAAATCGTGTGCATAAAACCCCGTGCCAACTCACAAATGGTATTTTCCGTTTGTGACATATCATTAATTAAAGGTGTTATTTTCCAAAAATAATGTGCACACACACTTTTTTTTTATTCACTCTACATGCATATGAAAGGTTTTCTGAAGCATTGACGCATCTATGCAGCTGAAATGTCTGCAGGCTAGTTAACATTTAATACTCTTTAGATATGCACCTTATTCTATAGGAAACGTTTCATCTTGCAAATGATGTATGGGCCTCTAGAGTACACAATTAAGCTTTCGTACGATAGGGAACTGATTTTAACAAACGTAGTTGCATGTGCACGTATGTCTCTTTATGTACAGTTTACATGCCTTTCCCGAAAGTGAATGTAAAATGGTGGTATAACAGACATCGGACTGTCAAAATAACTGCCTGATTAAACACACCCATCATACGTGCATCATGAATTTCAGTGAAATATTAATTGATACCAACGTGGGGTGTTATGGCCGAGCGGTCTAGTGCGTCGAACTCAAGTTCCTGTGCCAGTACTATAATGTGGGTTCGATTCCGGGCCGTGACGGGTTGTGGCACTTGTGCTCTTGAGCAAGGCACTTAATCACACTTGTTCCTTCCTTCGGAAGGGATGTAAAGCCGTTGTTCCGGTGTGTCGGTAACGCACTTTAAAAATCCCAGAGCATTCTTTCGTGAAGAGTAAGGGGAGGGATTCCCCGGTGTCTCTGGCCGTACGGTTTCTATTTCAACTTAGAAGTTGATAGATATTCGAATATCTATGTTAATTGATCCCATTCCTGTAATTGGCGGTCCTTTCGCTGTTGGATGTGATAAATAAATACAAAATCGATACCAACCCACGCTTGGGCAGGAAACTCAGCCGACAAACAGAATATACGCCTTCATTGGACCAATGAGATGCCTTCGTATTATAGATGGTCTCTAAAGTGACAATATAAATCTGCGAAAACATTACTTCAAAACAACTGGACTTTTTCTTTAAATGTAATTGCGACCTTGCACATGCACTGACATCGTTTTGCTGCGTGTCCCGACATTTCCAATGAAGTTTAGTGTGAACTGTGTCTGGAAATCGGAGCACTTTGGCGGTACAGTTTAGGCGTCGAGTGTTGTATGGCTATACACACCCGGTCGGAAACAACGCACAGCCGCCGATCATTAGGAGTGACGCATGGCGAAACATGCAGTACAAATTACACCAGGCAGGGCGCTCTCAAAAAATTGTAAAACTAGCGCGAAAAAAATGATGACTAACGAAAGATGTAATATTAATAATAACTTGTGGTGTGATCTGGCAAGTTTTTATGCGTAGTTTTGTCCGGTGTTTTGGGGCGACGTCCGGCCTGGTTGTGTGTGCGGTTTGTGCGCGTGCATACATGACACGGATCGACAGCATCGCCCGCTCTTTTTGGTCACTTGTTTCATTTATCATACCGAGTGCGGCGTTTTGGGTGAAATTAAGCGCGTCCTAGCTGGCAGACGAGCTGTTTTATCATCCAATGAAAGAGGTCAATCTGTTGCGACATCATCTATAACCATAACCCCAATACGAGCTGGAATATTTAAAGGCACAGGCTCGTCAGCAATGTGCGCGCGCCAAATTCGTGCCACGAAATACGCAGCTTCATAGCAAAGACATAGAGCTGCGTACTTCGTGGCACGAATTTGGCGCGCGCGCATTGCTGACGTGCCTGTGCCTTTAACAAGTGCTATGTTTACACAGTTCACGTCAAGATAGGTTATCATAAAGTAGGATGGAATATTGTAATTATGTACGACTGAAAATGTAGGGAGAAATATTTGTGGTTAACAAATTAACGTCAGTCAGTTGTTAAAAAGTCGTAATTATGTTGTAATTATGTCGTATTTATAACTTATATACGTGCAAGCAATGCACGTGGAGGCAAATAGCCTTTTGCTTGTAACCTTTGTACTGACTAGAGCCCTGCAAATTTCACCTTCAAAATAGGGGTGATTTAAAAAGTCCACATACTATGCTGTGGTTGCTAGTAGTGCACGCCATTGCAAACAGTATATTGCTTTATGCCATTCTCCCTTACGGTAGTGCATTTTACTCATGGGCAGGGCACCGTCATTTCTGTTTTTGGAGTCGTCTTTTGGAGTTTAAAAAGGGCACTTCCATTGGAAAATGAAAAAGTCTATGGGAGGATTGCAAAAGGGGGCCAAGAGCAGGGGCAACAGAGGCAATGGCCTCCATGGCCTCCGTTAATTACAAGCACTGCATGGGGTCTATATGAAACTTTAGTTTTCTGTATGAAACAGTTACTTTGGCCAAGTATATAAAAATGCGCCGTCATTTTTCCCGGAACAACTTTCAAAACAAAATAATCCATAAAAATATAAACATGAACATATCTAGTAAAATATGTATGTAATTGCACATTAGCTTTAAACTGTGCAATCTATTTCAGGACAACGCGGTTAACATCTAGACAAAAGTTATGCATCTCCGCGATCTTTCACGTCGTAAACGGTTTTGGAAATCGCACTGGCTCCAAGAGTCTGTGATAAAAGATCAATTTATATTTTCGATGTTTTTGGCATAGGCGGTTGCTTGGATGTTTAGATTTGGCAACAGAATTCATGCTCACTGTTATTGCTGGTCATTGGGCATGACAAAGCAAATTTATACATGACAAAATGACCGAAATTAACTTGCACGCTCTTAGAGCCGGGAGTTGTTTACTCATATTTCTAGTCACGTACAAAATATTTTCTTGGACCAAATTGCAAAGAAAAGAAACCTTGCAATGAAAAGAAACAACACTTAAAAGGAAACTCTGTGTGGAAACATGTTTTTATTAAAGTGTTAAAATCAATTTCAAATGGACCGATTAGTCAAGTCGTCTTACAGCATAATATGCTTAAAATGTACCCTAATTGTAATTCATTACAATGCATTCAGGTAATTTGTAAGGTAATTTATTTAAAGATAATTAATACACAAACTGCTAACTGCTAACCAACCAGCAGGACCTGTAGTAAAGTCACACTCTGAAATTAAAGACCTGACATTTCGACTCGAGCAGAGTGTTTAAAGGTAAAGCGAAAAAGACTCACTCTTTAGGGTCGGAACGTGAGAACACTCATTTCATAGTGCAATTTATTATTTAAAAACAAAACATCACACTAAGGCGTGAGGTCAAAATAGAAACAGTCTGTATACCGGTAAACGATTCGAGTTAATCCCTCTTCAAATCGTTTCTCTGTTGACAGAAAACCGTGTGCCGGTTTGAAGGGAACCGTTTCCAACTTGCTGGGTTGGTCGACGATTGACAGGTTTACAACTAGCCGCCAGCATGAAGGGAACAAAAGGCTGCTACTGGCCGACGACTTCAAAAGGAGCCGCCCGACCCTCCAGCCGGGGGCACCTGGGGCATGAATGGGTTGTGGTTAAAACCCTTGTTCGGGCGGTCACGTGATAAACAGTGGCAGCCAGTCAGCCAGGAGTAGTCACACGTAATGGCCCGTAATCCGATAAGCTCTCTGATAAGCTCTCTAGTCTGGCCAGACAAGTTGAATGGTTTGCTTGTTCACTGAAAAACGTGCAATGGTGTATCGTTTATGTACCGTTTCCCGGTATACAGACCGTTCCTATTTTGACCTCGCGCCTAATGCACTTCATGTTTTTAATCGTAATTATACTTCACTGTATATTTGTTGAATACAGGCTATTTGCAAATAAATATGACAACAGGTTGCAACCAAATTATTTTAAAGAATGCCCATTTAAAAAGGATATGTCATGCATTTTCCAATCGTCAATAATTTTTTTAAATGACGACATGCAACAATTATACCAGACCGTTATATGTAAAGGAGGGTGTCCAGATCACATTTTTGAACCCCCATGGGTGTTGAGATTTTGATTTGTCACAACCATTTTTAAATTTCGCGTACTCATCAGTCCGTATATTTACAAGGGTATCGTAAAAAAATCAGATGTTTTGTAAACTAATTTATCGGTTCCATAAAGCACTGCAGTGATTACACCAAAGTTTTTGCTTCCATGTCCAAAATGGAGATTGCAAATGTCCTGTTTCTCATGTATAGTACTATTTTGGGGAGGTATTTTATGATTGTTGGCTCAGAACAAAATCCATTTTCTGGAAAAATCTGAACACACTCCTTTAAGCGACAACTAGGCTATTTGCAAAAAAATACATGTATGACATGTTGAAACGAAATTATTTGAATGAATGCCCATTTGAAAGGATATTTCATGCATTTTCCAATCGGCATTATCTTTTTAAATGAGTACTGTTGGCAATAACTGAATACGGCATGTAACAGTCATACCAGACCGCTATATTTAACAGAGTCATTATCTACATGTTAAACATGATACATAACTGGAAGTTATTTAAATTACGGTCAAATTCAGTATGGCGGTTTGTAAACTATTTTCGTCCATTACATTAATTCCATTTTATCAGGCTGAAATTTACTGCAGATTAAGACTAAAAATGTCCTTTAATTACAATAACCTACAGTAAAACACAACTAACTACACCACAATGTAGGCTGTCGTTTTTAAAATGTATTAAGAAAGTGTGATTTGGTTCAACAACCAAAGAACTTATGTCCCTAAAAAAACTTCAGCCTTGATAAGCTATAAGAATGCACAGTGCTATCTTTAGTTCAGACCACGTTTAGGTTTTCGTTGTAAGACAATTTTGTTTTCCTTTCTTAACATGATTCACGACATTTCATACTTAGCTCTTCAAATTGCTTTTTTTCCTATAAGTATGTTTTCAATTGATAATATATTTGTGTGGGGACCAAATTCATTTCTAAAATTCTGCGTTTAATCTAAAATCGGGAATTTTCAAGGGAATAAAATAATTAAACATTGTTGTTTCTTATCTATTTTTTGAGATAATTTCTTTGAAAACAATTTATCTAAACCATTTAATTTCTTTTAATCAACCAATCAATGTCTTTTTGATCATTGATTTATCAGCAATTTAAAACAATCAAGCTGTAATAAATAGTATTTCGCAAAGAACGTGCATACAACCTAACAAATAATTTATTTTCTCAAGGAAAAATATTAACATATAATTATTATTTAAACCAAGACAAATGAGCATGTTCAATATCATTGATACCGACTGAAGTTTTCAGTAATTCCAATGTGATTGGAAATTCCTATTTTTCAAGCAATAGTAAATTTAGAGTAAAGAACACTTCTTCACTACGAATTGTTGATAACGCTGATTCGATAATCAATACAATTAATCATGAAAAATTTTGTGAACACACACTTTGTTAAAACATTAAAGTAATATTCAATATACAAACACTCTGTAAAACTGCATCAACTCATAATAAAAAATCTGTACTTCAGTACCACCTCGCTGCATGAGAGAATTATTACCGAGGTAACAAGATAATCCCCCGTTAACTGTTGGTTGGTAACACTCATGGCAGGTACTGAAAGTATGCCGCGCAATTAGTCGGCTAAAATGGACTTGAAAAAACCATTAAGTCGATAATGGTGCCAAAATGCGCATAATGGCGCCATTTGGGCAACTCGCATTATAAATCAAGTATAGTAACACCTCAATTTGCAAAACTATATGGACACTTTCATTTCGAGGCTAAACCACACCAATGGAAGTATTGCAACAACAATTTCACGAAAATCTTTGATGAAATCCTTACGGGAATTACTTACATTCTAGTCCAGCAATGGCAGACTTTCTTCTTCGTTTTCAAGCATCTTGTTTTCCTTGGACATCTGCAGAGCACACCACAGAGCAGTGCGGATGCGGCGGGTAGCATTGGCTAATTTCTCAATTACTTCTACGAGTATGTATCCTGTACAGGTCATGAAGTGCAAACACACATTAAGACAGACAATATTTCACTAAGGCCAAACAAAATAAATGGTGCGTTTACAGTAACGGCCTAAAAAAATCCAGGTAGGTAGGTAGGAAAATAATTTTATTTTGTCATTTTTTTTTACATTTCAGTTCATGCATTTGAGTGTTGTTTTGCAATGTTTGAAACTCACTATTAACACTATTAACCATGTTCATGTACAAGTGTAGAAAATGGTATGTTCGTTGGAAATTATTGCAAATAGTGCTCATTTAAAATTATCAACTTGAAAATCATGAAAATTTGCAATAAAAAGTTTGAGGTCGGCAATTTGGCCTCAAAAATTCCAGGTAGGTCGGGTTACCGTAAACACACCATTTATTTTGTTTGGCCTAAGATAAGTTATGCCTGGAAACGATTTTTAGGGCAAATATGGAAAAAAAGCAAATGCTTGCAGTGATTGTTTACCTACATAAAACCAGACAAATACATTACCTACATCTGGATCAATGTATCTAATTGGTTTTGCTAATAGGGCCTCACTGCTTAAAGCACCTAAGTGAAATCTCTATACTGGAATGTGGGTTTGAGTCCTGTTAAGGGAAACTCATGACACTTGTGTTCTTGAGCAAGGCACTTTACCTCACTTGCTTGTCCCATATATGGGAGTTAGCCATGCTGAAGTCTACATAGGTGGCCATTGGGCAAACACTTTGGTTGCGCTATATGGCTACCCTGTAAAATAAACACTATTTTTTTACGGTAGAAAGTATGATCTTTTACGGCCAAACCCGTAGAAATCTCAAGCCCTTTCACAATGCATTGTGGGATTGCGCAGAACTGAAAAGATTTTCCTTGTAAAGATGGTGATTTTCTTCAGTTTTCAGATGTTTTGCTGTTTGTAATTGCGTTTTTTACTTGGGAACGATGCAAAAATGACAGCTGTTGGGTACAATTAAGTTAACTTAAGCTGGCGACAGATGAGCAACTAATTGTAAAATTAATTTAATTTTAGTAGATGTGTGCATTAATGCATCTATGTACCTAAAATTTCTGCAAGCTAGCTTACCAACAAGGAATGATAGTTATGTTGGATATGTTATGCTTCTACTCCAGAAATCTGTAAAAAGTTTCATCTTGCAAATTATGTATTGAGCCTTTAAATACCAAAACCTGCCCCCTAACATGGCTGCCGCTACAAACGGCCTATTGATATGGTTATGGTCTTGCCTCTTTGTTCAGGAGCAGCCTGTGCTTTGCCGTCCTGCACACGCCGTAACTCTTCCCTTCGTCTGACACCAGTCTCTTGAATGGCCTCAATCCAGCTATCCAGGCAAGCATCAATGTTAGGGTGCAGGGCCTCGGCACACAGACCGCCAATCTTGCTCATTAGGGTGTAAACCTGCTTGGTGAGCACACATGTGGAAAGTAAAATTGTGTTTAGGTAATTTAATCATAAGTAGGGCCTACACCACTTATAGATTGGTATTGGAGATTGAGAGCAAATTCTACCTCGATGAGAGAACAACCTTACATGCATATAGAATCGAATTGGGACTGAAAACCTGATGATCCACATCCATACTGGCCCAAAAATTATTTGAACCAGGGCCACAAGGACAAGAGCAGAGAACCATCAGTCTATATGAACACCTCTTCTCTTAACCAGTGAATTAAAAATCCCTTAAAGGCCACTATAACCATCTGCAGATAAAACAATATTATTACATGTATATCTAAAGAATGTTAAACTACCGTGTAGAAATTTCAGCTACATTGATGCAGTTATACTTCAGAAAACCTTTAAAATCTATGGTTTTGGGGTTGAGTGAATGGCAAAAAATGTGTGCAGACACTTTGTTTTTAGAAACCGCCCTCAGTTGGTAATAACTCCCACAAAGGTACCATTTTACACAGAAAAAAAGTCATGTCATGTTTGTTACCATTGCTATGAACACTCTTAGTAGTGTTTCTTGTCAACTCATGAAATAACATTTGGATCACTGAAAATTATGCAATGGCCTTTAAAAAATATTCCATTGTGTAGAGCCCTAAAACATTAATTAATCCTCTGTGGGCCAAATGATTGAAACCTTAAGGGTATCTACCCAATGGTATCTTCTTTAAAGATAGTATACATGATTGGTAAACTGTTACAAATAGTTTTATCCCTGTGTGTGATTGAAGATATGCATGATTAAAACCAACCTGAGCAAAAACCAGCTCCGTACTTCGACTAACCTTTGAGAAAACAGTCAAAAAAGGGTTTGCAGTCATTTCGCCCCAAAACCACTTCGACCTGAATCATTTCGCCTGAACCACGGCCTAGTGCACGAAGTGGTTTTGGGGCGAATAGCATTTGGGCGATGTAGTGTTTGGACGAAGTGGTTTAGGGGCGAAATGGCACTTGGGCGAAATGATTTTGGAGCGAATTGAATTTTCGTCTCATATGAGACGAAAACTAATTGTTTTACTCATTTCTCAAAGACTATAGCACTTTAGACAAAACCATTTCGGGGGAAGTTTTCTGCGGTCATCATGTTTACATTGTGTAAGTTAGGCGTAAATCTGTGAACATTTCTGATTTTCGAAATACCAATCATGTATACTGCCTTTAAGGGATTTGCTTACTCCACTCACTGGTTACCAAAAGAAATACATTTTTACTTGAATTTAATTGAAAATGGTACTTTCACTAAAGGGGAAAAGATGTCCATGCATATGTCCATGCATATGGAATTTGTCAGGAAGTGATATGTTGAGGTATTAAAGATATATAGAGGTCTAGAGGACCACCTGGCAGCTGTATGAGCCAATGAGGCAGTGCAATGGCAACAGCAAACATCTTATTCTATTTCCTTTGAAGACAAAAATGCAAAAAAAATAATATGCTTTAGCAAAATATACTGAAATTTATAAACATTCTAAAGTCTAAAGTAACAAAAACAACTTCACTAATTACAGACTTTCCACTAAGTCGTTCTTAAAAGTCATTCTTCGCATCTGCAAAATGTACAAATTAAAATTTCATCCACAATACCCTGGGATAGTGTCCTTATAATTCAACCCCTTCTTAGACTGGAAAGATAATATTTGTTACCCTGCTGTGTTCCTTGTAGAAGTCTACAATCATCCTGTCAAGACTAGTTGGGTTATCAGGCAACTGTGGAGTTTGTATGGTGTTGGCGCTGGAGATTCGTCGACCAGGATTCAGTCGAGATAGCTCAATTTCAGTCTGAAAAGATGTAAAATGGAAACTTTAGAACGTAAAACCAATGAACAAGTTTTATATTGTGGTTTGCTTTAGGTAGATCAAAAAGTACTTTATGCAAACCAAAGTTAGTATGATGTAGCACTCAGACGAAATGATTTGTAAATGACTTAAAATTTCACTTAAAGGTAGTATACTCATTTGGTAAACTGTTAAAAACGGCATGATTTCAACTGTTAATTGAAAGCATAGGTCGAGAAAACTACCTTGTAGAAATTTCAGCTGCTTAGATGCAGTAATACTTAAGAAAACCTGAAAAATGCCGTTTTAAAAACACATTAAGCCATGCATGGATTTTAAAGGTTTTCTGAGGCATTGATGCATCTATGTAGCTGAAATTTCTACAGGCTAGTTTTCAAACATTCTTCTTTAGATATGCTCTGCCCTTATTCCCAAAATCCTTAAAAAGTTTCATCTTGCAACAAGTACATTTTGGGGCTCAGTGTTTTAGCCAGGAATTGAGAAAGTGGGAGTGCAAATTGAAAAAGTGGGAGTGCAACTTTGTAAAGTAAAAAAAAATGTGTCCGAAGCAGCGCGAAGTCACTGCCGGAGTCCAGCGCCCGCTTAAGGGTCCTGGAAGCTCTGGCTATTGTAGATGACAGGGTTCTCCCCAAGTTGATTGAAAATGTGTGGGGGCCCAATTCTGTAACGACTCGATAACCTGCGAAGCCACGGCGTGGTGTCCGGGGCCCACTTAAGGGCCCCGGGAAAATTTGTGACTTTACAACAAGTTTTCTAGTGCATTTAGTCTGGGGTCTTGAACTAAGCTACATGTAAACAATTTTGTTTTAAACAAAAACTTTAAAAGACTAGGACTAATACATGTAATAAAGCATTGGTGAGTGCAGATTTGATGGAAAAACTCGAAAATTTTGAGTGAAATTTTTTAATATTTTGTGTGGAAACACTTCCTAAAGAAATTTCAGTCTGCCTCATGTTTTGCACACAAGGTTTGAAGCCATGATCAACTACATGAACGTACATGTACTAAATTCCTTTCCATACCGCACATTATCCATGGGAGTTGACGATATTTTCCATAAAAATGTAAATCAAGCTGGTTGCTGCGATGCACGAAAAAAACGACTGACAACCCAGCTATGTCATGTATGTGCAGGGGATTTCTCATGCAGGGGATTTTTCATGCAGGGGATTTCCCTTTCAGAGTAAGAGGCCAACTCGTGTTGTAAAACGCATGCTGATTGGCTGATAAAAATAGTATGACCTGTTGGTAGTAAATTCTGGCCAATGATGTTCAAGTTAACAAAACAGTGATCAGCATGAGTTGGACTGGTTACCGCCCCACTAAAGCCAAGAATCTTATGGTCCGGAAACCAGACTAGGCACGTTCTGGCGCCAGGAGGACCAGCTGGGCCGTCTGTACCGTATCGAGAGCTGTTTTTGGTCGGCCGTACCGTACGTGCAAATCAGAATGAATTATTGTTTGCCATGAATTCTCTGTGGTTCTTTTTTCACTAGAGAAAATTTATGTATGGTAAATTTATTAACTACTAAAGATAGTTTCAATTAATCAGCTTTACGATGGTACCAATTTTACATGTACAACTTTTCCATCCTCGATATCGAAACACTTAATGCTTCTTGTGAGAGAATTATCCGCGCGTGGTTGACATCCCTCAGAGTTTACGCACGGCTTTGACCAAGTCGTGCTGAAAAATTTTGCCCGTGATTTCATCACAACCGGCCGTGCTAACACGGCTTGCACGGCTCGCTAGCTAACACGTTGTTGGGGCTTATAAGAAATCCCTGGAAAAACTGCAAGAATAACTCTGGGAAATTACCTCTGTAATCGCACATTTTGTGAAACAGTTTTCTTAAAAGATGTTATTCTTGTATACATGTATAGCCAAAATTCAATTAACCACAAATAATCATAAATGATAGAATCTAAAAGTTCCAAGTAAATTGTTATCTATATTGCCAAATCTTGTAAGATATTCACTTTCAAATGACACTTTTATAAATCTACTTACCTTCTTCCTTTCCTTCTCAATGGTGTAGAACTGATAATAACACGACTCCAGCTGGACATGTAATTGACTCAGATAGCTCTGATTGTCACTCTGTGGTGGACCCTGTTGCTGCGTCTGTGGCCAAGCAGTCACACCGTGCTGATGAGCAAACTGATTATAGACATCAGGGCCTGCATTGAACATATGATGACGGTGCTGCTGGAACTGGTTGGTTGGTGGCTGGCCGAGAGTTGGACCCGGCATGGGGCCCTGGGGTGAGGAGGGCATGCGCTGCATAGAGAACTGGTACTTGGGTAATTTACTTTGTCCGAATCTGACATTTGGGTTGTTCCCACTAAAGTGGTTGGCATCGAACCCCATGGTGCTCAGGTTCGGGTTTCCCTTGGTGAAATGTTTGTTGAAGTTTGGCCAGTTGTTGGCCAGGTTCATCTGCATCAGGTGCGCCCTGATGAGGTCAGGATTTTGAGGGAAGTGTGCGTTGAAGGTCTGCTGCGGTTTGTTGTTTGGAAACAGCGGTCCCGGGTTGCTTGGGTGACGTACTGGAAACTGCTCTCTCATGAGCTGCTGTGCCTGCTGCAATGCCGCAGCTCTCTGCCTGAAGTACTGATGTGGATCATCGGGAACCAGGGAACTCCCGTGGTTCTCCTGAATACCACCATAGCCGAGCATGCGGCCTCTTTGATTAAACCCACAAACGGCCGGTGGGACATTCTGACCTCTTGGCAAAGACATAGCACTGTTTATACCGTCCCCGCCTGAACCGGGCAATTTATTGGGTAAAGATCTCTCCAGAAAATTGGGTTGAGCTTGGATATGATCCCCCTTCATAAATTGGCTCGCTTTGAAATAATCATGAGTTTGTTTCCCCAATGGATGGTCCTGTACATGTGCAGCAGGTATAACACCCCCTTGAGAGTCACTCAGAGGAGTGTCCTGGTAGGTTACATCAAATGATGCTGGATGGATCGGCCTCTCATTTATTCCTGTGAATGAGCAGTAACATTTTCTTAACAAAATGTGTTATTTGAACAAAAATAAGCAAAAAACAAAGTACAGGTGGTGCAAAAAGTAATTCCCAAGCAAAGAGTGCAATTTGTACATGTTAGTAAATCTCCAACAAAAATTGCAGTTTATGGGAGAGAAAGGAATGTTCCCTTGGTGGCTGTAGTAACAGAAGAGTTTGCACACATGTGCAAGCGATGTAGTACGGGTATTACTTCAATGCATGGGATACCTTGTGATACATACATGTATGGGTGGATCTCTAATATTGTACCGATTCCTTGCATTCCTATTGGTATTTTTAATTTTTAAAAGATTTTTGCAATTTTGTAATCCTTGAGATGTGCGTGTCAATACATACACATGTAATATAAAGTTGCATTTTAAAAACCTACATAATTTAACAGAGCTTTCCCCATTTTATATCTTTTATATCATAAACTTTAAAATCAAGTTTTAGTTTTGCTGAAACTTTGTTAAGGAGAAAAAGTAAATAAACCACTGGTGTACTGGGGGCAGGGCTGAACAATTTGAAAATATTTGGTGTGGGGGGTATAATCACCACAAAAATGAATTGTTCAAACATACATGTGTTTCTCATTCTCATGTGATTTTCATCAGGAGAAACTCATGTGAAACTCTTTTTGACCAACATGTCCAGAAGTGTCCAATTTTGACAGCACATCAGACATTGTTGAAGCCGTCCTGAGGCACAGATAGTCAATATAATGGCTCACCGGGTGGGAACTTTGGAAGCACTTGGGTTTCATGGATCATTTCAACTTTGCTTTTAGCCCAGGAAGTAGTAACATCCTTGGCCTTGCTGGGAGTGGTGATTTGAAGTGCTTGAAAGCTGTCAACATAAATACACAAATAACAATATTTCTCACTTGATAGTATGAACCTTTGAAAGTATACTGTCTTTGTTTTTTGCCAATTCCATCTATAAAAAAAAGGAAATTTGAAAGAAATGGAATGGGAGGTTGTGGGATAAAAGGTCCAATTTGTTAAATTTTGACATCACAAGTTTCATAAATTGTATTTATTGTAATGTATCTTCCAAATGGTGCATTTGTTTTGTTGATATCTCAAGCAAAACCATTTGGAAAAGTTAATTTAAATGTTTCAAAATAAAAAGAGACAATATGAGTTTAAGAAAGTTTGTAACTAAAAATGTCTCCTACAATTAATCACAGTGTTACAGGAAAATATGCAAAAAAGCAAAATTTAAAGTGTGATAAGTTGGCATATGAAATACAGACTATAGAATTTCAAAATATAAGACATTACCATTGTCATTACACATCTTCTTTTTTTTCTTTTTCAAATGACTTTTTTCACTTATTCCTGTGACAAGGTGTGTCTGTCATGCTACAATTGTCTAATCATATTCAAGTGGAATGCATATCCTTAATAAAATATCTGCGCACACCACATAATATCCCTAACTCAGGCATGCAACTTTTCAGTTGATCAGCTGATTTTCTTTGTTTTTATCCTCATCTGTCCCATGCAAAGTTGGAGATTTTTTTTCATTTTCCTCTTTTGTTGTAATAAGCACAGTTGCATGCCTGCTAACTTATTGTGAGTAGTGTATTCTACGAAATGACAAGTTGACAGTTTTCTTTTGCATTTTCCTTTCTGACAAAATAATTTATCCCAAGATACTGAATAAAATTAAGAAAATAAACAATGTAGTCTTCCAGTTTTAAGCCTTATGACTTACTTGTTATCAACTCCGGTTTCCGCTGGTTGGTTGGCCTGTTCGTTAAGAGTATTTACTTTGGCTTCTATATTGGGTTGGCCCTCGTCCAAGATCTGGCACACAAGCTCATCAAACAAACCTGATCTGTCAAGCAAATTGTCCGTCAATGGTTCTTCCGAGTCCTTCCCGTGGCAATCAGCTGTGGGCATGGTGGTGTCAACCTGGCTGACTCCGTAGGAGGGTTGTTGGCTCCAGTAATTGCCCTGGCTCTTTGGATTCCGTTCCTGCAAGACCAAAGTAATGAGAGATGCGTTTAAAATCTAATTTGAGCAAAAGGTGAAATCCTCAATCTGAAAATGTTTTTAATAATTAATTCATCTGCATAAGGAAAAACAAGAAAACTTGTTATGGCAATAACTTCATTATGACATGTAAGGCCAAGAGAAGAAAAAAACTGTCGTCGGTTATCTAACCCCCAGTTCCAGAATATTTCTATTTCAAAAAATAATTTTTAAAATAAATGAGAACTTACTGTGCCTACTTAAAGTCTAATTTTTGTGCACATCACATTTTTCCATTCTCTCAAAGCTGAAAAGGTGGCTTATTTTCTTGTGTGTTAGTATCCAAAATCACCCGCTTTCTAAGTTCTTTAAACAATTAACCAGTATTGATCGACAATTGTAATAATGTCAATCACAGGAGACATAACAAAATCAGGTGGTTTGTACAGGAGTGCACCACTGTTCTGGTAATGGTAATCTTGATTTTGTAATTCAGTAAATCTCAAACTTACGTTCGGGTTTTCCCTTGCGTCTGTCCATCATTTTATCAAATTTGTTTATGGAAATGAAACACGCGTCATTGCTCAGTTTTACTAGTGTTAGTACTAACAGCAACCAGACCTTGGTCATGTTAGCCTGGTCATTTGTTTGAACTGTAGGGACTAGGCTATAGGGCCTACACATCAGTATATAGCCTAAATATAGGGGGAAGGCCTAATTTAACGTTAGGCCCCAGTCTGTTTAAACCAAAATACATTGGCCTGCCCTACTGGCTAGGGCCCTACCTTTCTCACTTCGTCTTCATGTACCCAGTAAATGAAGGCTACAAAAAAACAGGAACATTCTCTGCAACACAACAATTATCTGTATTTTTAACTTGTTTTTAGTTTTAGTAATGTATTCTGTCGGTCGCACATGATCCTGGCCCAGGTTGGCACTTTTGTGACCCGGTGTCATATGCCTTTGGCTTTGTATACGGGCATAGCATGGTAACTGGAGTGAAAACAAATTCATTCATGCTTAGATATGGGTTTGTCCATGAAGTTGGGGAACGGTGTCCACGTAGCATCGGTATAGTCTGTGTTAATTATATACTTAATATGTATTTACAACTTCAAATTGTTGTTGCAACGGATAGGTATAGTGCCCGGCTATATTCATTCATGTTTTCTTTGGGCAATCTCTCACTGAATATGAGATTCTTGTTTTACCGACGCTACGTGGACACCACATATGTTTAACACTGTCAAGACATTTGACTTGAGTCTGTGGTTTGGTACACCATAATGCAAGTACTTTTACTGTAGTGGGATATGCTTTTCTTTCTGAAATGAAATATTGACTGAAGTAGCTGGACTAGAATGAGAGACAGTTTTTGAGATATGATATGTCACAAAACGTGACCCAACTTCATGGACAAACCCATATACGTGTACGTGTTGCGTAGACAACGGCTTTGTTCCTTCACTTGTCACCATGGGTACACCGTTGTTTTCACTCCAGCCCTACCGGATGTGACATGGCACCGACCGACAGAATTGAAATTATGTAGAGAACCACAATGGAAATATGCCTAGCTAAGCTGTTTTCAGCTTTTTTGTGTCATCCTCGACACTGACAGGATAGACCTATTATTGTCTTTTTAATAATGTATTTTGTCTGTTTTCAATTTAATTAATTGTGTTGTACAGTGAACAAACATTTTAAGGAAATTACCTCCTGCAATCAACAGATCATCCAGTTCTAAGACAAACTTTCCACTTGCATTCTGTCGGAAATGTTGCATTTCTGAGATAAATAAATGACAGCCTAAAATTACTGCAGAGAGTAATTGACAAAATCATGGCGCGAGTGCTCCGTGCGTAAGCGTGACAATAGAGGGTGCTGCATGCGCGCGTAAATTATTTTGTGCACTAACCAGCTAACTCAGTAACTGAATGCAATTTTTAAAGGAGAAAATGTGATTTTTCTTTAGAAAAGCAACATTTGCGACAAAAGTGCTGTGGGAAATTAGGCCTAGCAAAGGACCTCAAGGTAATTTCCTTAAACTCTTTGTTCAATGTATACGGAAAAAATACCGTTTCTTTTTGTACAGCCGAGATTGTCAAATAAAAACACACTCACACACAATCATAATGCACAGTCACACGACTGCCGACCAACGGCAACGCCTTTCATCTTCGTGCCTTTCGTGGCATTGAACATTGTCTGGTTGTTGAAGTTGTTGTTTATCGTTTTCATTCCAACAATTTATGATGATATATTGTCTTAACTTTAAATTTAAGGTTTGTCCAAGTTCACCAACAACATCGTAAAATATTACAACTCACCATTGCGTTCTTTTGAGGCTTCTCTTTATTTTTTTGCTCGCAGAAAAGGGGGTTATTTCAAAGGGAATTTGTAAACCGGCAGACCGGTAAACTTTCACTGTCGACCGACTCCATTTTCTAAACTTGTTTTTCAATCTTCTTTGCGCGTGCGCGTGGTACCCTCTGAAACTTTTATAAAATGGCTGTACCTTGGTATTTCTGGCTCACAAAGTGGCAATGAAAACATTGTATCATAACAAAACAGCTTGATTTATTTTAAGGAATTTGTTATGTTTTAATTGCATTTGTAACAGCTACTTGAAAATATCCTTTAATATTCTTCGGTCGGAGGGAGTAAGTTTGAAGAAGGTAAGTTACAAAAATATGGCTGTTCTTGTATTTAGTCTTTGTGCTCCCTTTATTAACTACAAAACTTTAACATTCCAACTGAAACTTTAAAAAAGAATACTTTTACATAGTCTCAGATTTTAATTAGGATTTTTGTTATGAAAGCCTGTTCTGAACATGATTTTACCTACCTTATATACACTAATACATTTCTCGTAAATTGCAAGGTACAGTGGGAGTAAAGACGATAGTTTAAACCGACACGCAGACGATTTTACCTTCGCGCCCAACTTTATGCTGTGATTGGTCAATAGTTTGCCAGATGGGCACGTACGCAACGTATGGTGGCGCTCTACACCCCCATCGCAAAAGCGCGGTTTCCGTGCGTGTTAAAGACTACGCGATTAGACAACTTCTAAAAACTAGAACAAAAGAATCGCATAACTAAGGATATGTTAATAAATTGCCTTGTAGTTGTATAAATTTCAGCCACATAGATGCTGAAAAATCCATGTATGGTTTTTGTGTTTGAATGAATGGTAAAACGTAGTCTGCAAACAACTTTTTTTAAAAACACATTTAGTTGGCAATTTCTCCCGAAAAGGTATACCATTTTACACGGACAAAATTCATGTGGTGTTTGTTACCATTGCTATTATAAAGTATTAACACTTTTTTCTTGTTAAAAATTATGGGTAACTGCAAATGATGAATTGGGCTTTAGAAGGTGAGCGTATTGTCGAATAGGTCTCAGAAAGTAATGGTGAATCAATTGAATACAAATTAATATGAAAAGCCTTGGGAAGGGCATATAAAAATGTTTTACTTGCATATTTCCGTGATTTTAAGTCAGATTTTAAAGTTTCATACCAGCGTGTATGAATTGGTTGATTGGATAAACTTAAAGATAGTATACATGACTGGTAAACTGTTAAAAATAGTTTTATCCCCCTGTGTGATTAAAGATATGCTCGATTAAAACCAACCTGAGCAAAAAACCATCTCGATCCGTACTTCGTCTAAATTTTGGGAAAACAGTCAAAAAAGGGTTTGCAGTCATTTCGCCCCAAAACCACTTCGCCCTGAACCATTTCGCCCTAAACCACGGCATATGCACGAAGTGGTTTTGGGGCGAAGTGGTTTGGGGCGAAATGGCACTTGGGCGAAATGGTTTTGGGGCGAATTGAATTTTCGTCTCATGAGACGAAAACTAATTGTTTTACTCATTTCTCAAAGACTATAGCACTTCAGACAAAACCATTTCAGGGGAAGTTTTCTACGGTCATCACGTTTATATTGTGTAAGTTAAGCCCGGTTCATACTTCATGCGAACGCGAACGCGAATGCGAATTTGACGTCACAACAATTGTTTCGCGCAGCGAATTCGCAAAAAGTTGAACTAGTTTCAACTTGCGCGAATGTTCGCCGCGAAATGTTTGACGTCACATTGACGTGAGATTCGCGTTCGCGTTTGCTTTCGCGTGAAGTATGAACCGGGCTTTTGGCGTAAATCTGTGAACATTTCTGATTTTCGAGATTACCAAATTAAAGTAACATATAAACTGATTTAACGAAGTTGCGCCTAATTAAAAGGCCTGAAATGCTAACTTAATGTATCGATATTCTTTGCTGCATATGACGGAACATTTGTTTGGAAAGGCTTTATTATCGGTACTATTCATTTTGATGTAAAACGTCCGAATAAAACAAAATAGCGTTCGTCAACAAGCTCACAGAAAGAGAACGTTGTTTAAAACATACCGCCAAGTCTTCAAGAAAAGACAATAGAATTACGAAAGTAAAAACATAATTCTTATTTTTTAATGGCTTACGACAGGCAATACGTAGGACAACAAATTAAATAGAAAATGTTTACGAAATTTTCAACAAATCGGAGAAAAAGGTACAGAAAAACATGGACAGTCGAGTGTGATTTTCCCGTTTGCCTAATGTGACATCAAAACTGTCTCGTGGATATGCAAATTAAAAAGCACAAAACGTTGATTTTAACCCCCAAACTGCAAATTTCAATTAGGGGTTTTATGACTGCAATAGAGTATTTGTATTCCCGATAAATACGATTTCAGGGGGAACCAGCCTCTCAATCTTCACATTGTAGCATTACCATTAAACCCATTACATAATTTGCATTGACCCAGAATTTTACTTCACGAGTCGACAAAAACAACCTAACTAAAAGTGTTGATAGTGATCGTGTAACAAAAACCCAGCGTTTTTTTCTTCGTGCAAAATGGTACCTTTGTGGTGCTTTAAAATGTTATCCCGTTTGCAAACATTTTCTTTACCATTTATTGGACACACAAATCATGCATGGTTTTCTCAGGTATATGTTGCTAAAAAGGCAATTTATCAACATTATTCTTCAGTTATGTAATGATGTTGTTCCTGGAAGTTTCATCTGCAAATGATATAATGGCCTTTAAACTACAGATTACAAGATTGAACAACTTTTCAGAACAGGAACTTTTCAGAACTGAAGAATGTTGATAAACTGCCTTAGAAAATTGCTGCAAACATTCCATACTTAATAGTTTGGCACATGTCACATATTTTCCACACTTTTCTGAAGAACAAAATCTTATAAATAAAACACAAACATCAAGACTGGCATTAACATTTTTCTTAATACATACATTGTATGTATATTTTAAGTTACAGTATCAAAATGACTCCCACACAAAAATGATCTTGAGTTGGCCACTATTACAGAGTTCCGAGTCAAACATGTTATAGATTTGAAAGGTCGTGGAATGGATTCTTGTTAACTTAACTCAGTTAGCCTTACACTGTGTTAATCATTTCCTTAAGGAACTTATTAAGGAATTATCTAGTCTTGGACGGGAAATTAAACATTGCCAAGATTAAAAAACATTTTGGCAAAATTATTTCAAAACATCTTTTTTGATCTGTGTAAAATGTAATGCTCTGTGAAATGAAATAGTCTTATTTCCAAGAAAAATATGTATTACTGAGCTAAACTGAAACAAAAATGATTTGGGTGGGTAGGCCTACTCAGGAGAAGTCCAAAGTTGTCAACATCTTCACGCTTCTACAAAAAGTAGTATGTTTCAAGACCCCCTCCCTCCCCCCAAAAAATACTACTTATCAAAAAATGTTGTCACTACATGTACCATGAATGTCAAAATTTTACAGTGCATGTAAAGTCATACGCGGCCTTTAACCCTCTCTCCATCCTACGCTTTGTAGAACTCTGAAAATGTTGACAACTTTGGACGGCCCTTTAGTTAAAGTGGAACCGGTTTTTTTTCTAAACATTTTTCTTTAATGTCATTCTGATGTATTTTAAATACTGGCCTTTTTCATAATGAACCAAATTTGCATGTCAAAGTTTTATGACTTTGGAGTTTAACTGCATGCCCAGTAAATACTTGCTTAATGGCTAAACATTGAAGCCAGCCACAAATTAAGAAACACTCTTGCATGTATATAGACAGCTGTATATTCCAATGGTGTTGACAGACAGCACACTGCTATGCAAAAAAAAATTCGCTCATTTCTTCTTGCCCAATTTTGCCTTTTTGCCCTTTGGTTGTGGTTTGCCGTACTTAGCCTCCAGTCCAACCAGAAAATTGTCCGCCTCTTGCTCTCGAGACTGCTGTCTCTGTTTAATGAGAGCCGTCAGCGCATCGTCGCCATTTTCCTTTCCGAGGCCGAGTTCTTTTGACAGATGTTCTGCTTCATCTGCTTCTTGTTTGGCCTGCGAACAATATGAAGAAAATGGCACAAAAAGTCAGGGTGCAGTTTAAAAGTTCTACCTGTTCATCCCAAGTTTCAATGGTGATTAGGCACCAAACCAAATAATGGGTTTGTTACTTTGCTCAGTTGCGCTCCCATGCAACATCAAGAGAAAAATTGGGTTTGTATACTACAGTAGGTAGAGCTGGTAGAGCTGAGATCTGCCTGCTGAGTCAGACGTCTCGAGTTTGAATCCCGATAAGGGCCACATGATTTTTCTCTCATCCCATGTTTGGTTGTTACATTTCAATGGCGATTAGGCAAATCATTTGGCTACATCCTAAAATTCAGTGTTGTAATGACCTGATGACTTGATTGCTGATTTTTACTGACTTCACTTGACTCGAGTCTCCAACATCAAATAATTTGGCTTGGACCCGAGTCTTTGTTGGAAATGGCTCGACTTGGACTCGAGTCTCTGACAGAAATGACTTTACTTGTTTTGGAATTGTCATATCACTATGAGCAACTAACAATGGAAATTGGGCACACACCATTGTTAATAACAATTGTGCCCAATTTCCATTGTTAGTTGCTCATAGTGTATACATGACTGAAAAGTTGTATGCCAAAATGTCATTCTCAAAACCTTGGTGGCGGCTAACCATGTTCCTATTTATTCCCCGGAGAGTGGGAGACTTGATTCAACATCAAGATGTCACAATATGTAATTCATATTTTGTCGGCAACCCTCACACGCCCCCACCCACAATCCCCCCCCCCCCCCCAGCTGAGCGACACCGGAGGGACCCACTTTCCACCCCCCCCCCCAGGGCTCGAAATACCCACTGGACCGGTGGATCGAGGCCAGTACTTTAAGCCTCGGTCTAGTGCTTTCTCCACCTTACTAGACCAGTGGTCCAGTGCATTTTTAAACTAACGAACAGTAAATCCACGTTCCTTGTGGCTTTGGTCTTGTAAAAATAGCGTCGGTCCAGTAAATGGTTTAAGCTACTAACCCTGTGGTCTAGTAAATTTTTTCATGAAATTCGAGCCCTGCCCCCTGCCCTGCCCCCCCCCCCCCCCCCTTTGAAGAGCTTGCTACGCCTATGGTGAACCCGTGGCAAACTTACAAAGGGTTTGGCGAATTGCAATAGATTTGGATAATTGCAACGTGTCGAAAGTCTTTGTAAAATCGACCCCAGCTCTACTGACCCAGCTAATTCTGCATAACTGCCCCCAAGGCATACACAGCCAGGACTTGATATCAAGTCTCTCACCACGAAAGGGTTAACCCAGTTTTTGAGATGAAGTGTGTTGCCTACGGACACAAACACGTTGGCACAAGTGGGTCTCGAACCCATAACCCCTCAATCTCGAGCACGGCTGTGGACTCAGTACACCACACAACAGCGTGTCATATTTCTTGTTTCTTTTAAAAAATAATGTATGAGTTGTACTATTTCTGCTGTTTCTTGGGTACACTTCTCCCTTCAGGCAAATAAATGTTTATTGATGCCTTTTGTAAGAAAACAAATTTCCAGCATTCTGAAAATTGGCAGGTGATACTTGGTAAATTTTGAGTAGTATTTGACAGAGCATTTTATCATGGTACAAGATCTTACTTTCTTCCGCCGGCCAGCCTTTTGTTTCTTGCCCTCCTTTGTGAATGCTTTATACTGTGGAAGTTCTCCTTTGTTGATCAAATCAGTAAGAATTTCAGCGAATCGCTGTTCATCTTCATAAGTGCAGCAGAGAACGCTTTCCATGATCTTTTCCATGTTTCCTTCATGTTCCAAGTAGGAGGCCTTCAGCTCCTCAAGTTCTTCATTGGAACCTGAAAATAATCAATACTTTCTTGTTCATCCGAATAGGGCTGTTTAATAGTAACATTTTTGTTGGTAATGTTTACACCTTTTGGATGTTCAATTTAGCAAGGTTCTTCACTACCTGTTTTGCTCGGGCGCGCTGCCCGGACAAAATCATCAGAGGTACCATTAGGGCACGGACAAAAATTTGCCAGTGGACAAAAAACTCGGCCACCTGGACAAAACTAATCCTCTAAAACACTTCAGAAATAATTCGCTGGTGTCATTATCATTCACTTACCACGCATATCTATCGCATTGGCGAACCAATCCGCGGCCGATAACAGCCGTGCACGCGTGACAGTTGTATGCATGTTTTAAAAAGCGCCCTCATTTGGCAAACGGGGGATGATCCGTGTGAGGACAAATTTTCTAGCAGTGGAGAACACAGTTTAGGTTTGTGCAAATTCTCTCTGGAGTTAATTAAAATTTATTTTAAGTTGGTTATCAGAATTGTGATTCCATTTTTTTTTTAGGAATTGATTCTCATCATCTTGTTGATTCCAGGAAGTACCCAGTGATTTTGAATGTTAATGGATGATGAAAATACAAAATTTCAGGAATTTGGCAGTGTTTTGTATCAGGTTTGCGAGATATTTGATAGCTATTTGTCTAATTTAAAAAATGGAAGTGAATCCCAATGGAATCCAAAAATGTTGGAATCACCCAGTTGAGTTCAATATCAAGCCAATAAGGATTTATCTTGCTATGACCCACAAAACAAGTTTGATGATAAAAAACACAGATTTTATAAAAACTAGGTTTTTCTCACCTTGATATTTTTCTTCAAACTCCCGGATGTCATCGACAGAAACCTTCTTAAAGAGCAGTCTCCAGTAGTTAGACCAATCTTTGCATTGCTGTGATTCAATTTCATCATCAACCTCACCTGTTATCAAAACAAAATAATCATTATAATGCACCTATCAACTGTTTCCATTAATATCAAAGATTTGGACTTAAAAAAAGACTTGAACTCCAAGCCTTGGACTTGAGTTGAGACTCGACACAAAGGATTTGCCGACAACCAAAGACTAAAGTCTCACTGAGTTGTGAAAACTTGTGAGCCTTGACTACAATTTACTCCTCGCATGGAATTACCATATTGTCTTAACAACGAGGTTGTACAAGCAATAACAATTACTATGGCATTTGCATGCAGAGCCTCCTTTTGGATTACCCCATGCAAGTACCTCATACTGCCACCACCACCTGTTTCATCATAGAGTGCTTTAAGGTTTGTGTCACTCAGAACGTGATATAAATCCAGACTGAGGCTCTACATGCAATATATCACAATGGCTCCCTTGCATAATAACATCACATGCAGAGCCTCTTTTTGAATGCCATCATGCAACCATCACCCGTTTCATCATATAGTGCTTTGAGGTTCGTGTCACTCAGAACGTGATATATCCTGCCAAGGGCTTGGAATTTCTTTGTTGCTTCTTCTTTCTCTTCGCTGCTGACTCTGTCCGGATGGACCTTTAGTGAGAGTTTGTAGTAACCCCGCTTCACTGTGCAAATTGAAGTACGGTAACAAGTTTAGTCGTGACATTACTGCACATAAAAATTCTCTGCCAACCTTGTTTGTCATCCAAGCAATACCATGTCAAAACCTTGCAAATGTACAAAATGTTTTTTTTTTAAAGAGGAACTTAAATCAATGGGCATTGATTGATAGATGTAATTTCAAGTGTTCAAGTCAATCCACAACATTTAGCAACTGATTTTCCTTTAAGAAGAAATCTGGGTTTGAAATAACAGAACAGCACATGGACGCCCTCACCAGGTTGTGTTTAATCTTCTTCTACATGTTGTTTTATTTTGGAGTATTTAATGAACCGCTACACATTATTGTATAACAAGAGCACTTTTAAAAGACAGGGAAACTGATCAACAATGTTTCCATTTGAAATATTCATGCGCTGAATACGGAAGTCATGGGAACAAAATCATTGGCTGAAAGTTCTTGTCATTTTGCTAGGGTTGATGCCGGCCACTTAGTACGCTCTCAAGGCATACTTACTGCCTGCACATTATGGTGATGCCAATATAGTGGACGTTGTGAATGTCAGTCAGCGCATGGATATTTATTAGACTGCTGGTATTGGAGTCTAGGTAAAACACTGGTGGACAGACTTTTGCTGTTGGACCGCTTTATATCTCCGTGATACCTTCCAGAATGGTGTGGATCCTGAAACCCATTAGCACACATGTATCTCTTTGACCATTTTTGATACCGATAACAAAATTTGCAACTTCAAACGGTCATATTTTCATAAATATTGCACATAGCCTATCAGGATGTTTCTTGTGCTTTTTTTTTGTGGTCTTGCAGCTCATATTGTTTATATTGAACTCAGGTGATTTTGAAGTGATTTTGAATTTATTTTTGTTGTAACATATCTAGGCCTACTAGGCCTATTAATAATAATTAATAGTAAAAACTGTGTAAAAATGTTAGTTTGAAAACACACAATTAAGAGGGGAAAATGTCATGATTTTACTAAGAAAAACTTCTAAAAGTTTCAGAGTTGTCTCACACAGGTTAATGCATGGGGTGCCATGGTGGGTGTCTGTGCATCATGCATGGTAATCTTTCCCTGTCATCATGGTCATTTTTGTCTCCTCCTTAAAATGACTTAACAAGCATCATCATACGAGTGAAGAGTTGAAACAATAAATTTTAAAAAGGCCTTTATAGGCCTATTACTATTGGAAGGGAAAAACTAAATTTAGAAGTGGGAATTTTTTTCTTAGAAAACACACATCCATTCTCGAACACTGCATATATTATTAATATTATAATAAGCCATGGTCATGAATAGGCCGGCCATGGGCATGGCATGGTCAAACCGTCAAAACTACTCATTTCTTTCCCCAAATGTTATTAATATTATACCCTTGTCTGATGAGGCGTCTTTTCCAATCGCCAGAATTTCATACAGATCTCTGGTCCCAAACAACTCATCACAATCCTCTAGTAAGCCAGGCATTCTGAAATCATGAGTTGTGTTTTAAAATTCAATACCGGTGTCGTGACACAAACAACATGTGTACTGTGCATGTAGGTTTCCGGTTGTTGACGTCCGCGCGCTATGCGCATATAATGTGTTTACGTTTTGCAAACCCGCACCAGAAATGGCGCGCTTTCATCTAGCCGTGTGGCGCGCTTTTGTGGAATGGTTGATTTTAATTTAGGGGTGTTCCGCGAGTTAGCTTTGGAAACGAGCTTGGAGCAAAAATTACCTGGGGACGAGGGGATCCTATTTACCGGAAAACACTGTAAAATACCGGAAAACATACTAAATACCGGAAAACACTCTAAATACCGGAAAACACACTAAATACCGGAAAATACCGGAAAACACAATAAATACCGGAAAACACAAAAAAAAACCGCCCCCAAAACGGGTGATAGGGGGGGAGCCTACTAGGCCTATATACCGGAAAACACACTAAATACAGGAAAACACGGGAAAACATACTAAATACCGGAAAACACCGGAAAACATACTAAATACCGGAAAACACACTAAATACCAGAAAACACCAGAAAACACACTAAATACTGGAAAACAAACACCAGACAAACATCGGGTTGTTTTTCGCATATATTTTCGGGTGTTTCTGGGTATGCTTGGGGGGTTATTTGGGTGTTTTCTGGTATTTAATGTGTTTTCCAGTGTTTTCTTTTTGGTGTTTTCCGGTATTTAGTATGTTTTCCGGTGTTTTCCGGTATGTAGTATGTTTTCCAGTAAATAGTACTACCGGGGACGAGGTTGTACCGTGTGCATAGCATGATGTGTACATGTATGCTATGATACGTGATATACCCCATATCGATAATGCAATGATCAGTCGCCAGTCGATTCGTGTGGAAACAACTGAACACTTTTTTACTGTTTTTGTACTCATTTTAGCAACTGGAAGCTCTGTCTAGGTTCGATTTAACTGACTGACTCGGCCTTTGGGCAGCCAGGATTATAATCTCGGTTAGAAATGTTCTTATCGAAAGTCACTTTAGAACAAAAAAATGGGTCGATTCTGTCATGGAGGATTTCTAGCTGAGCTGAGGGCTTAGCCTCTATAGTCTTGTGGTTTTCTGTATTACATGTATTAGGCCTAGAGAAAACCACATGATAAAGTTAATAGAGCTGAGGTAACCTCAGCTAAATGAATTCATGTTTCTTTTTTTCTGCCTGACATGCCTGAACTGCTGAATTCTTAAATTTATTTCCTTCACTTCAGGTGTAAAAAAGCAAACATAAAACACCTGCACAAAAGCTGCAGCTGATTTCACGAAAGAGTGCGCAGCTTGCGAAAAAATGGTGCAAGCCCCATAGCTTGTGTGATATCACCGCTAAATTGTTGCGCGACTTATGCAATAAAATGTTGAGCAAGTCGGCTTACGCAACTGCGTATGTTTCGTGAAATCGGCTGCAGCTGAGCCACATCATACATCATTTATGTGTCACTAGTGCCGTTAGCAGGTTTAGGGTCACCACTAGTACACTGATAAACGCAGTAGTGTTCATGAAAGAAGGAACAGAATGAAATAAACATCATGGTTTTTTGTAAACGCCATCTTGCTCAAGGTGCAGAAAGAACATGCGTTGCTCTGTGCATTCACGGATCGATTTGTAACAAATGCACAGTACAGTGATTTAGCATTCAAAAATATTCCGCCAAACAAGTGAGCAAAGCAATATGTTTTTTCTGTCCCTGAGCAAGATGGTATCAATAACTGAAGCGGTTTATTGCTACTTCAGTACTTGCAATACCTAAGGCCAATAAAATTAGATTAATAGTTTCTCGTCAACCAATTATGATTTATCAAATTTCGGTGAGGGATTTATTTCATTATTCATTATTCATTATTTAATCAAGGAAAAATACAACCTTTTATACACATACACGAACTGCCATTTTACTGATTATTAAGGCTCTAAACTCACTAAAGCTATCTAGTTAAACTGGGTAATTTGTGTTGGAAGAAACAATTTGCAGGGGCGGATCCAGGATTTTGAAAAGGGGGGTGCGTGAAATTTTTAAGCATGACATGCTGATGACAATGAAATAGCGAGCGTGTAGGCTTCCAGATGGATTCTAGATGCTCCCTGGATCCGCCCCTGATTTGAGATGACAAAATCATGGGAAATGACAAAGGAGATATCTGGTTATGAAAGAGCAATATATTTGAATATAAACACAAAAGCTGCAAAGCACAGATGCGACTGCACAGCTCAAATGGAAACTTTTAACTTGGGAGTAGTTTGCATCTGGTTTTTCCCCTTTTTTGAAAAATAATGAAAACTAATTGTTTTACTCATTTCTCAAAGACTATAGCACTTCAGACAAAACCATTTCAGTGATTTTAGGAGTGAAAAACATTCAACAATTTCCTTGAAAATACTTGTTTTTCTGCCCTGTTCCATAGACTTTAATAATAACACACGGCCTCTCAGTGGCGACCAGTAAACATAATTCATACTGACTAGAGTACTGTCTGATGAATGTGCCAGATTCTTGTTGGACGATTAAAAAAATGGAAGAATCTTTGTATAAATCATTAACATTTATTACCAGCAGATGTTGCATGGAAACAACCATATAGATATACTGATCAATGATTTATAATGGGGGTGTGGCATTGGCAGTTGGTGCAGTAGCAGTGACAGACTGAACATGCTGAATACCAGCATTCTTCCTTCCTCCATCATTTCCATGACATTGAAGAACATTTAAATGTTCACTGATTGTGTATTGAATTGAATTCTTTGGAGCGCAGTGTTTGTTGGTGTAAGTGATGCCTATGAATTTGATCATAGATAGTGACATACATATACCTACATGTACATGTATATGATTATAAATGAAATCTACGTTTCTGAAATTTCGTGGGAAAAACTACATGTTCTGTACACAATTCTGTGGAGCATGACATAATAATCCTAAGTGTTTTCAAAGAAAAACTTGATATTTTCTCATTGCTAAAATTATGTTTCTGAACCAAATTTACACTTTCTGGGGCATTATCATGTCATATTATTAGGAGGGATTAGTGGCGAACGTGTACGGTATTTATACCATTTTGTGCTCTCAATCCGTACATTATCAAGGATATCGTCCAAAAAAAAAAAATTTTGTTTTGTGACCTATAATTTATCTGTGATTATCAACTTTTTGTTTTGCTTCCATATCCAAATTTGAGATTGCAAATTTCCTGTTTTCTTTCCATGGATAGAATTTTGGGGAGGTAATTTATGTGAGTGTAATTACTATAGCTAGGTTAGAAAAAAATCCATTTTCTAGAAAAATCTGAACAAGCTCCTTGAGAAAAATTATTTGTGGCTGGATATGCATGGAACCCAACACATCAGGTCATTAGTGTCAAGATCTTAAAGGCGCAGGCTCGTCAGCAATGCATGCACGCCAAATTCGTGCAATGAAATACGCAGCTCCATAGCAAAGGCATGGAGCTACGTACACGTAGCTGCGTATTTCGTGGCGCAAATTTGGCGCGCGCACATTGCTGATGAGCCTGCCCTGTGCCTTTAATTTATTGCTACCTTCATAACTACATGTAATTCTTATACGATTCTGTTTTCTTTTCTTCAGACATGTACAGCCAAATGTCCGAGGACGGTGAGGCGGGACTCGAAGGCAATGACTTTGAGTTTGCTGACCAAAATGTCAGACATGGTAAGAGAAAGCTAGTCTTAATGCCAGCCATTTTGGCCTAAAAATGGTACCAAATGCAAAATTTTCTAAATATCGAGATGCACACTTCTTGGTTTGGGAATAGGAACAATTATTGATAGGTGCATTATACGTGTACAATGTTAACGAGATTGTTTTATTTTTCCCCCAGGGTTTGTCAAAAAGGTGTATGGCATTCTCACCGTACAGCTGGCTATCACCATAGGGATTATGATTCCCTTTATTTATGTGTAAGTTGGCAAATATTTCCCAATCTTTCCCCTTCAAACTACTGTTTCAGCTAGCCACCCGTCTTTTGGACGGGCGGTGTGTGATTTTAGACAGGCACTTTGTGAAATGGACAATAAAACATGATACGTAAAGAGGAAATTAAAAATGACGGGTGGATTTTTGGTTTAAAATGTATTCACGAATCCGGTTGCTAAGGACTCCTTCCCTGCAAGTCCGCCATTACTGGGGGCCATCCACTGCCATAGACTGGGCGCTTTGTCTTGTTGTTAAATCGAACAGCGCACAACGCGTACGCGTACACAGGCTTCACAAGCAAATAAACGCGCAAAATTGTTCGATTTAAGTGACAACATAATGTAACAGCATATCATCAACACAAATCCCACAGTTCATGGCACTGGATGGCCCCCAGCTATGGCGGACGTACACGGACCATGACTTTCCAGCTCGGATTGGTGTACATACATACTTGAGCGATTAAATTGCATTTTTGCGCACGACTTTTAACACGTTCTGTTAACACGGTGTTTGTTCTGGGGTCACAATTCCGATTCAGTTGCAGATCTGTTAACAGATCAGCAGTCGATTTCACCAAACATTGCGCAGCTTGCGCAACTTTTGACAAATGGCGCAAGCCCCATAGCTTGCGTGTTATCTTCGGAAGAATGTTGTGCAACTTATGCAATAAAATGTTGCACTAGTGGTTAATGTTTGTATACATGTTTTGGCCCACCTATTAGTTACTAACAGTAACATCTTGGTATTACTCTCTCCCCAGTGAAGCGGTGAAACAATACATGATGCAAAACTCATGGCCATTCTGGGTTGCTTTGTGAGTATTCCAGTTCTGACAATTTGTAACAATTCATGTCTTTAAATACAGGTATATCAGAAAAAGTATACACTCATAAAATTGTAGACAAAATGGAAATTGTATTATATTTAGAAAATTGGCTCATGCATATTGGTAGATATATGTTTTATGTTTTCATTAACGTCGTCATGTTGGAAATTTCACGACTGACTAAACAAGGGCTAGTTTTATAAACAAAGATAAAATTAACTTGCGCCAAAAAATGGAAGATGTACAACAGAATCAAGGAGCATGAGAGGTAAATTTGACATGTCCTTTCTTTGCTATCAGCTTTTCAGAAAGTTTAGCTAGCCCGTCATCCTCCATATGACCATATTTTTCTGCGCACAAATGTGCACACTTAGCGTAACACCAAATGCATGCCTCATCACTGCTCTGTTCTGCATGAGAAGGGTGACTTTGGTTCTTAATCGTCTCTCCGTTTCATCCAGTTCCATGGGCAATAAGAGAAACTTCTGATGTCCCTATAAAATCCACCCCACGTATGTTGGATGTTGTCTTCATTGCATCTGGTACCAATTCCAACTGTCGTAGTGAACTTTATATGACAAATTTTGTTTGTCGTAACAAGTTTTACCTTACAAAACTTTTACCTGACCAAAATAGCTGAAATTTCATTCATATATTCCTTTGATCTCATACATTACACAAATGCTTGGTTAAGAATATGGAACTGTATCCTTGGGGGACATTACAAGTCCACGCTTCCAATGTCAACATTTATACAGAATATACAGTCGAAGTCCGAAGTTTACATACATGTACACCACTACCATCATCACCCAAAATGGTAAACAGGACTACCCAAACCATTGCAAGGTGTATAAGCTATGTTTTAAGTACTGCAAGCACGTGAGGAATTCCACAAAATCACAACTTTAGTAAAGACTGTTACAAAAATGGTGACAACACAAACTTGTTTAAGCACACCAGTTTTAACACAGTTGTATGTAAACTTCCGACTACAACTATACGTGCATGTGCATGCACAAGGAAAAAGTTTGTATGTTTGAAAATATTTTTACATAACAAAGGAGAGATTTTTTAAAATGCCAAATCTGGGTTTTTACATTCGATTTGCACTTATTGATGGAAAGTTAGAAAGGCACACATAAGTGGTGTTCCCATTGGACTAATTTTGGTAAAACTCCCGTGGTTGTGCGGGAGAGTAACAAAATTTAGTCCAATGGGGACGCACGAAGAATTAGCGTCCCTGTAAAGCTACCGCGACCACGATGTAAAACTTACAGGGTGAGAGAGGCCGCGGAAACTTTCCGCTCAGCTGCGGGAGTTTTACAGGGCCATCGAAAAGTCCAATGGGAACAGTTTCGCCCTGTAAAATGAACACGACCCTGCAGTAAACTATGGGCCTGCACGGCAAAAGTTTACTGCAAGGTCGTGGTAGCTTTCCGCATGGGCACTGAAAACAATTGAAAATAAGAACGCATGGGAAGATTACACGAAGGAATGTTACCGAAGGTCGCGGTAACTTCCCGCGAGGCAGCGGAAAAGAAAGTCCAATGGGAACATGCCTTAATAGGGATAAATTGTCGGACTAATGGTAAAGAAATTCTCACTAATGACTTTGTTTTTAACTTATCTTTCCTTGCAGTGCTGTGACGCTAGTGCTAATTATTGCACTGTCATGCTTCACAAATCTACGCCGGTCGTTCCCTATCAACTTCATTACCCTGCTGCTGTTTGTAAGTTTATATTGATTTGTCAATGTAAAAAAAGAATGTATATACAGTTTAAAAAAGCAGAAACGCAAGTTTTACGCTGACTGAAGTATTAAGGGGACTGAGAAATGTAAGGCCCGCTTCAAACGTCGCGCTTATGCCGTGTCTTATTAAATTGAACTTGATTTTGTTTTATTTGACACGGCACAAGCACGACGTTTGAAGCCAACATAAATTCGGCACAACAGAAAAATTGAGCTCGACAGGGTCTGCCGTAACAAAGCGGCACAAGCACGGCTCAGCGTCAAACGTCGTGCTTCTGCCGTGTCGAATTTAATTCCAGTTCGAAGTTGGTCCGCAATTTTGTTCACAACTAGGAATGCGCATGCTCGCAGCGCGTATGTGAGTAAAGAAATAACCAACAAACAAGTGCATCAAAATAATAAAATGGCGACGTACAATGGACAGATTGGAAAACGCACGTGCACAACGTCCATGACGTGCACAAGACTTACCCGCCATGATGGATGTATTTAAGTTCGACTGGGAGTTGGGTCTTTCCACGCTAATGGGCCTATTTGAAAAATAAGTCAATAATTCCTTTCAGATTTCTTCAGTTTATCTCAAACCTAAAAGAAATTCCCTTGTACTGTTCTCAGGAGATAACCTTTGCCCTAAAAGGTAAGAAAATGCTGCCACAACATACATTTATGAAAAGCTTGTGTACAAATTTCCCCTTATACGTATGTAACTGGACAGACAAAAGTGTGACATTTTTGTCGTGGAGTTCGGCAGTGGTTTGAAATTATCACTCGTAGTTGTTGTATAGATCGTTTTCGGGAAATAAATGGCAGCTTTCATGTCATGTTTGGTTTTAACCACGAGTTCAGTGTGCAAGATACAACAACTAAGGCTGTGCCTAACGAATCGAAATTTGATCATCCATCGAATTGGTTGGTCGATCAGTGTCTTGTTATCCACTTCTGTTCTTATGAAGAAATGTGGAATAAATACTGTAACTTAGTGCCCCGACCTTACAGCGTTTTGTTTCCTTTATGCATTGCTTGGATAGACTATGGCTGAGGGAGTGCTGCTGGGACTAACATGCAGTGTGTATGAGACCAACACAGTTCTTATTGCCGCAGGAATCACGGGAGTAAGTTGCAAACACAGTATCATACCCTGCTTAGTTGGCCCTGATGCCTTTTTAATATAAACACTTTCTGAGGCCAACTTGGCCAGCATGCCTTATCCTTTGAAATTTCATTTGACTTGTATAATAATGTAATAATGTAATGGTGGACACTTGTATAGAGCACATATGTCTACCCTAGGGTACTCCTGGCACTGTTGCTATCTGGAAATCACCAGAACCATTTCGCTTCAACTAGGTGGCTACCTGGCCAATTAGGCACACAATCCCACCAGCAGATAGATTGTGGCATTCCCCCTAACAGCTCCCCAAATATCGCTTGGGTTGATGAGGCAATTGAGATTATGTGTCTTGCCCACGGACACAAACACATTAGCACAAGTGGGGCTCGAACCCATACCCCTTCGATCACGAGCACGGTTGTTTACCCACTAGACAAAACGTGCTCCTACTATACACTAATTAACAACCACAGACCAATTTCATAAAGCTGTTTTGCAGAACAATTTAACAAAACTTTATTTGCTTTCAAAAAATGGGTTAGTTATTGTAGTCAAAATTGTATGTCAACTTTTGTTCTTGGCAAGATTGGCAGAACCCGGGCAATTGTTATACAAATCACATACAATTTTGATTGCCAACCAATTTTTCAAAGCATTTTTTTTCTTCTAAACAGCTTTATGAAATTGGCCACAATACCCATTTGTAACAAAGTTGGCCATAGTGCCCCTCCCAATTGGCCTTAGTGCCCTTTAAAAATCAAGGCCTGCATTCCTAGATAAACCAGTGAACTTTATATTTTAGTTCCGTATTTCATTTGATCACCCTTGTAAAAATAACTTTCTTTTACACCGTCAAATTTTATTGCAGATTTTGGTCTTGGCCTTGACAATCTTTGCTTTTCAAACCAAGGTAAGAGCAACTGTTTTAATAATAACTAGAGCTTCGCGTTTGTGTTTTTTACAAACGCAAGGTGATCGGGTGACATAAACATTGAAATGATGATGACGACACAGTTTTGAGATTGTTTGAAAACTTGAGTTGTTTGATGTTGAAAAAGTATTGGAATTCTCAAGACATGACTCTGACTATTCAACGCTAAAATTGTGTATCTGATGACGTCATAATTGTCAATCTCATCATAATGTTACTATTGTGTGCACAGATTGTTCAAGTATCTACTGAAGAACAAGTTTTGACATGTATATGTGGTGAAAGAATCTTTTCAATATCTATTACAGTTCTAAAGATGTCATTTGAGATCATATTACTGTAGTATATCGCCGTGTGGGGAGTTGGGGTTCAATTGCATCTAGAATAAACTGACGCTCCAGTCAACTTGAGTTGCGGTCCACCATGTCCATTTTATTTCCAACACAGCAACGATTTCCAGCATGTCACATTCACAGTTTTCGGGGAGAAGACATATTTACTCTGGTCCGCCGACTAAGGCTAGCCGTACATAATTACACCCAAGATACAACAGCTAAGTCACCAAAAGTAAATGTCCTTGTGCTATCAAGTGTTCATTCAACTTTCCTGTCGATGATGCGAAGGAAACTAGCAGTTTTACATCTTCAAAAGTCAAATTTTCTCGGTTGTAAATCAAGCCCTGCTTATTATGTCTTGTCTGTCTGACTTATTCACTACACGCGCACGTACGTACGTGTATCATTGGCCGTGTGGCCCAGACATCCTCCTTAAAAAGATACATTATGACCTCTGACCCGAGACAGGCCGCCTAGATACAAGTTCTATTATTAGAAGTCGAGCACTATATATGGGCGCAAATCGTCAGATTAGTGGAGGCTTGGCATAGCGCCCTCAAACGACTGAGTTAGCTTAATTATCAAGGGACGCAACAAATAATTTCTCCACATTACGTAACCACCGTACACGTGATGACGTCATCAGTGGTATATATGTAGTCATAAAGTCCACATGTGAGGGAACATTTCGTTCCGTAGAACTATGGTCAAATTCCCTAACACTTTGGCTCTATTTGCATTCAAAGTGCTAAAAAAGTGTACATTTTCGAACCTCTTCCGGTTTGGACCGGAGGTTTGGGTCACACAGGGGTCATGCCATTGTATGATTTGTTCAGTTCATTGCGACCTATCATGCTGTGAAAGAATTTTTCAAGTATCTATTACGATTCTTGAGATATGAATTTTTGAAATAATAACCATTTAATTTTTGTAATTTGACACCTGTGACGATATCATGACGTCACAATGTTGTGCACAAATTGTTCAACAATTTGATAAACATCAAGTTCTTAAATGTGGCGAAAGAATCATGCAAATATCTGCTGTAGTTCTCAAGATACAGCATTTTTAAACAATTCAGCTCCAAATTTGCGTATTTTGACACCACATTACGTAACTACCGTCCATGTGATGACGTCACCAATGGTATAGTCAAAAAGTCCACATGTGTGGAAACATTTCGTTCCGTAGAAATATGGTCAAATTCACTACCACTTTGAATCTATTTGCATTCAAAACGCTTTAAAAAATGCACATTTTCGAACAACTTCCGGTTTGGACCGGAAGTAGGCGTCACACAGGGGTCATGACATTGTATGATTTGTTCAGTTCATTTAGACTTATCATGTTGTGAAAGAATTGTTCAAGTATCTATTACGGTTCTTGAGATATGAATTTTGGAAATAATAACCTTTGAATTTTTGTAATTTGACACCTGATGACGTCATGATTACGTCACACTTGATGCCATCGTGATACTATACATTCTGGTGAAAGTCTGCCGTAGGGCCTATGTCTGTATCTAATTTACTAACGATTCAGCTTGGTTTGATGGGCATTGTTGCTGGTAAGTGTAAAAACTGAGATTCTCAGTTTCGTTGAACTTTGACCTCCAATTGACCCCAGAAGGAAGGGTCAGATGAAAATGCCCACACAAAGAAAATTGTAGCACAGAATGTCATCTATAAACCTGCCAAATACGAAGATCCTGGGTCACGTGGTTTTCAAGACGGAAGCATTTTAAAATATGCATATTTTGGTTTTTTGGGGGTGTAATTTGATACTTGATGACGTCACGCTTGATGCCATCATAATATTATACACGCTGGTGAAAGTCTGCCATAGGACCTATGCCTGTACCTAGTTACTTAAAGATTCAGCTTGGTTTGATGGGCATTGTTGCTCAATAAGTGCAAAAATTGAGATTTTCGTTTTCGTTGAACTTTGACCTCAGATTGATCCCAGAAGGAAGGGTCAGATGAAAATGCCCACACAAAGAAAATTGTAGGCCATGATCCTATCTATAAGCCTGCTAAATACGAAAATCATGGGTCACGTGGTTTTCCAGACGGAAGCATTTTAAAACATGCATATTTTAGTCATTTTTGGGTTGTAATTTGACACCCGATGACGTCACAATGACGTCACACTTGTATGCACACCTTCACATTGGGGTTGATGTTCCTACCAAGTTTCAAGTTGATAGCTTGAACCGTTTTGAAGAAAAGCTCTGGAAACGTTTGAGTGGAAAAAGAAAAAAAATGAAAAAGAAAAAGAAAACTAGAGGTATGACGTTTGTTGTTACAAACGCCAGGTGATCGGGTTAAATGAACATTTTGTGATGAATTTCAGACGTTGTTATCACCTGTGGAATGGCAAAAATGGAAGTTCAGCAGCCGATTTCACGAAACTTTACGCAATTGCGCAAGTCCACTTACGCCATTACTTGCGCAATAACTTATGGTGTAAGTGGACTTGCGCAATTGCGTAAAGTTTCGTGAAATCGGCTGCTGTATACACTAATTCGGTAACTAATATCTCCTCCCTGCATATCCGCCATAGCTGGGGGTTGATAGCTTGCACCGTTTTGAGATATGAATTGTTGAAATAATAACCTTTGAAATCTTGTAATGTGACACCTGTGACGACATCATGACGTCACAATTTTGTGCACAAATTGTTGAACAATATGTTGAACATCAAGTTCTTAAATGTGGCGAAGGAATCATACCAATATCTGTTGTAGTTTTCAAGATACAGCATTTTAAAACATCTCAGCTCCAAATTTGCGTGATTTGACACCACATTACATAACCACCGTCCATGTAATGACGTCACCAATGGTATAGTCAAAAGGTCCACATGTGTGGAAACATTTCGTTCCGTAGAAATATGGTCAAATTCACTACCACTTTGAATTTATTTGCATTCAAAATGCTAAAAAATTGCACATTTTCGAACAACTTCCGGTTTGGACCGGAAGTAGGCGTCACACAGGGGTCATGATATCGTATGATTTGTTCAGTTCATTTAGACTTATCATGTTGTGAAAGAATTGTTCAAGTATCTATTACGGTTCTTGAGATATGAATTTTGAAAATAATAACCTTTGAATTTTTGTAATTTGACACCTGTGACGATATCATGACGTCACAATGTTGTGCACAAATTGTTCAACAATTTGATAAACATCAAGTTCTTAAATGTGGCGAAAGAATCATGCAAATATCTGCTGTAGTTCTCGAGATACAGCATTTTAAAACAATTCAGCTCCAAATTTTCGTATTTTGACGCCACATTACGTAACCACCGTCCATGTGATGACGTCACAAATGGTATAGTCAAAAAGTCTACATGTGTGGAAACATTTCGTTCCGTAGAAATATGGTCAAATTCACTACCACTTTGAATCTACATGTATTTGCATTCAAAACGCTTACAAAATGCACATTTTCGAACAACTTCCGGTTTGGACCGGAAGTAGGCGTCACACAGGGGTCATGACATTGTATGATTTGTTCAGTTCATTTAGACTTATCATGTTGTGAAAGAATTGTTCAAGTATCTATTACGGTTCTTGAGATATGAATTTTGGAAATAATAACCTTTGAATTTTTGTAATTTGACACCTGATGACGTCATGATTACGTCACACTTGATGCCATCGTGATACTATACATTCTGGTGAAAGTGTGCCGTAGGGCCTATGTCTGTATCTAATTTACTAACGATTCAGCTTTGTTTGATGGGCATTGTTGCTGGTAAGTGTAAAAACTGAGATTCTCAGTTTCGTTGAACTTTGACCTCCAATTGACCCCAGAAGGAAGGGTCAGATGAAAATGCCCACACAAAGAAAATTGTAGCACAGAATGTCATCTATAAACCTGCCAAATACGAAGATCCTGGGTCACGTGGTTTTCAAGACGGAAGCATTTTAAAATATGCATATTTTGGTTTTTTGGGGGTGTAATTTGATACTTGATGACGTCACGCTTGATGCCATCATAATATTATACACGCTGGTGAAAGTCTGCCATAGGACCTATGCCTGTACCTAGTTACTTAAAGATTCAGCTTGGTTTGATGGGCATTGTTGCTCAATAAGTGCAAAAATTGAGATTTTCGTTTTCGTTGAACTTTGACCTCAGATTGATCCCAGAAGGAAGGGTCAGATGAAAATGCCCACACAAAGAAAATTGTAGGCCATGATCCTATCTATAAGCCTGCTAAATACGAAAATCATGGGTCACGTGGTTTTCCAGACGGAAGCATTTTAAAACATGCATATTTTAGTCATTTTTGGGTTGTAATTTGACACCCGATGACGTCACAATGACGTCACACTTGTATGCACACCTTCACATTGGGGTTGATGTTCCTACCAAGTTTCAAGTTGATAGCTTGAACCGTTTTGAAGAAAAGCTCTGGAAACGTTTGAGTGGAAAAAGAAAAAAAATGAAAAAGAAAAAGAAAACTAGAGGTATGACGTTTGTTGTTACAAACGCCAGGTGATCGGGTTAAATGAACATTTTGTGATGAATTTCAGACGTTGTTATCACCTGTGGAATGGCAAAAATGGAAGTTCAGCAGCCGATTTCACGAAACTTTACGCAATTGCGCAAGTCCACTTACGCCATTACTTGCGCAATAACTTATGGTGTAAGTGGACTTGCGCAATTGCGTAAAGTTTCGTGAAATCGGCTGCTGTATACACTAATTCGGTAACTAATATCTCCTCCCTGCATATCCGCCATAGCTGGGGGTTGATAGCTTGCACCGTTTTGAGATATGAATTGTTGAAATAATAACCTTTGAAATCTTGTAATGTGACACCTGTGACGACATCATGACGTCACAATTTTGTGCACAAATTGTTGAACAATATGTTGAACATCAAGTTCTTAAATGTGGCGAAGGAATCATACCAATATCTGTTGTAGTTTTCAAGATACAGCATTTTAAAACATCTCAGCTCCAAATTTGCGTGATTTGACACCACATTACATAACCACCGTCCATGTAATGACGTCACCAATGGTATAGTCAAAAGGTCCACATGTGTGGAAACATTTCGTTCCGTAGAAATATGGTCAAATTCACTACCACTTTGAATTTATTTGCATTCAAAATGCTAAAAAATTGCACATTTTCGAACAACTTCCGGTTTGGACCGGAAGTAGGCGTCACACAGGGGTCATGATATCGTATGATTTGTTCAGTTCATTTAGACTTATCATGTTGTGAAAGAATTGTTCAAGTATCTATTACGGTTCTTGAGATATGAATTTTGAAAATAATAACCTTTGAATTTTTGTAATTTGACACCTGTGACGATATCATGACGTCACAATGTTGTGCACAAATTGTTCAACAATTTGATAAACATCAAGTTCTTAAATGTGGCGAAAGAATCATGCAAATATCTGCTGTAGTTCTCGAGATACAGCATTTTAAAACAATTCAGCTCCAAATTTTCGTATTTTGACGCCACATTACGTAACCACCGTCCATGTGATGACGTCACAAATGGTATAGTCAAAAAGTCTACATGTGTGGAAACATTTCGTTCCGTAGAAATATGGTCAAATTCACTACCACTTTGAATCTACATGTATTTGCATTCAAAACGCTTACAAAATGCACATTTTCGAACAACTTCCGGTTTGGACCGGAAGTAGGCGTCACACAGGGGTCATGACATTGTATGATTTGTTCAGTTCATTTAGACTTATCATGTTGTGAAAGAATTGTTCAAGTATCTATTACGGTTCTTGAGATATGAATTTTGGAAATAATAACCTTTGAATTTTTGTAATTTGACACCTGATGACGTCATGATTACGTCACACTTGATGCCATCGTGATACTATACATTCTGGTGAAAGTGTGCCGTAGGGCCTATGTCTGTATCTAATTTACTAACGATTCAGCTTTGTTTGATGGGCATTGTTGCTGGTAAGTGTAAAAACTGAGATTCTCAGTTTCGTTGAACTTTGACCTCCAATTGACCCCAGAAGGAAGGGTCAGATGAAAATGCCCACACAAAGAAAATTGTAGCACAGAATGTCATCTGTAAACCTGCCAAATACGAAGATCCTGGGTCACGTGGTTTTCAAGACGGAATCATTTTAAAATATGCATATTTTGTTTTTTTGGGGGGTGTAATTTGATACTTGATGACGTCACGATGACGTCACGCTTGATGCCATCATAATATTATACACGCTGGTGAAAGTCTGCCATAGGACCTATGCCTGTACTTAGTTACTTAAAGATTCAGCTTGGTTTGATGGGCATTGTTGCTCAATAAGTGCAAAAATTGCGATTTTCGTTTTCGTTGAACTTTGACCTCAGATTGACCCCAGAAGGAAGGGTCAGATGAAAATGCCCACACGAAGAAAATCGTAGGCCATGATCTTATCTATAAGCCTGCTAAATACGAAAATCATGGGTCACGTGGTTTTCCAGACGGAAGCATTTTAAAACATGCATATTTTAGTCATTTTTGGGTTGTAATTTGATACCCAATGACGTCACAATGACGTCACACTTGTATGCACACCTTCACATTGGGGTTGATGTTCCTACAAAGTTTCAAGTTGATAGCTTGAACTGTTTTGAAGAAAAGCTCTGGAAACGTTTGAGTGGAAAAAGAAAAAGAAAAAGAAAAAAAAAAAAAGACAAAGAAATCGTACGAGAGTAATAGGTGATCGGGCTGTTGGCCCGATCACCTAAAAAAGACAAAGAAATCGTACAATATCAATAGGTGATCGGAAAAAGTTCCGATCACCTAATAATAATAGCTGGTTCTTGTATAGCGCTTTATCACCAAAGTATCAAAGCAATGTTGCCATTATCGCTCCTTGACTACCATGGTATCATGGCTCTGTTGTTAGTGCAGTATTATGGCCAGTAAGCCTGCCTAAATAAAAAGGTGGCTTCGCGCAAATTCTTGAAAGCATGGACAGATTTGTTTTTGTTGCTTTCTCAAAACATAGAGGAGATACTGAGCTGACTTATACACAGGTTGGTTTTTATCATACACATCCTCAATCACACTTGGAAATAATGCCGTTTGTAACAGTTTTCCAATCCTGTAATCTGTCTGTAATTATTGAAGTGTCATGCATGTTTTTCCCCCGTGTTGTGCATCAGATTGACTTCACCATGTTGTCAGGCCTGCTGTTTGTGGCCCTAATAGGACTGATTCTCTTTGGAATATTTGCGATCATTTTCCGCAGCCGAGTGAGTAGTATTTCATTATACTCTATTATATAATGCCCGAGTAGATCCTTGTCATTTAATTGGACGATAGCAGGTCACATGGCGTTAAATAATTTAACCATTTAATGCTACGTCACCAACCGTGGATTTTTGTTCCATTGATTTTTTCCATAGTTCGACTGTACAAAAGAATGTAACATGTTCGAATGATCAGAGCTTCATCATTTTGTCGTGCTTGCAATTACATCTGCTCGATTTGTTCCTTCTTTAGGTTTTGGACATTGTGTATGCCTCCATTGGAGCTATCATATTTGGATTGGTAAGTAATTGTAGCAATCACTAGATGCATTCGAATAACTTACACTGTGTAACACCAACTTACACCAGAGCATTCTTTTTGCCATCATATGATACACGTGGCAGACACTACTACCCGAACTCGCGGGCAGGTCCCTGCAACTTCCCTAATAATGTAGAACGGGACCAAAGTCTTTGCCGAGTTATTTTAACCTGTTCCGTTGTCTTTTGACAGTACATCGTGTTTGACACCCAGTTATTGCTTGGAGGAAAGCACAAGTACAGCATCTCCCAGGAGGAGTACATCTTCGCATCTCTTAACCTGTATGTTGACATCGTCCAAATGTTCCTCATGATTCTAATGCTCACAAGCAGGGCAAGATAGACCAAAGGTTTTGGTAAAGCAGAAATCGTTCCTTGAAAAAGGTAATGTTGTGCAAGACATGCAGGGTTCTCCACTGGCTGTTTTGATTATCAGAGGTACCGTTAGCACCTGGACAAAAATAGTCCATTTCCCCCTCTAAAAACACAATAGAAGTACAACCGAGTCATTCAAAAATTAGGTGTAAAGTCGCCAAACAATTCACTGGCTGCTGGTGTCATTTTCGTTCATTTATCACGCCTGTAACTGTTGCATGTATTACCGTTTTGAACAGCGCCCTCACGTGGTGAACAGGGTGTTGGTCAGCATTAATGCAGGGTGTCTGCGGGTCTTTAAAAAGTCTTAAATTTATTTTCTAAAAATTGTGCACACATCTCATAAAAAAAAAAAGAGTATTATTTATGTATTCGCTGTTTAATAATGGTATTTTGTTTTGTTCAATAAAATTGCATTTGTTGTACAGTCACTATTGTTTATTTCATCAAAGAAATAAAACTCCAAAAGTTTGATACCCTTACATGTACCTGGTTTGAGAAGTCACTATCGCAAACCTGCCAACATTGCCGAGTAAAAAAACAAATCAGACTTTAGTGAAACTTGCAACGGTCGGGTTGGTACCAAAGGTCAAGTTGACCTAGTACTGCACCCGTTTTCATGTACACAATACATGCGGCGCGGGGGAGTCAGGTCAAGTCGACCGTTTCGATTGTTCTGATTTTCAACACTTTAACACTTAACAAATACGATAAAATCGGACTAGTTGGCAGGTATGCTATCAGATGATTCACAATATCGCACGAAAATGTATGTATGATCTGAATACAGTGCATTGGAAATGATCATCTGCGATCGCGTTATGCATGTGTTTGTAGTGTACATGCACAACATACAGCGGTGGCCAAGAGGGATATACCCAATTGCTGAATTGCGATACCCCCCTAGTGTTTTTCCAGTCGTTTTTATGCTACGTGCTCACGCGCTGTATTGCTTGGATGGTGAATTGCATGTACCTGGAACATATAGACGAAGGAAGTGTTTAGAAAACGGCCACACTCACGCACAGTCTTGGCAATATGTACTGTGATAGCGCTGGTTGATCGATCGATCGTCTTATCGTGCATTGCGTGTACTGTGCGTGCGTTGTGACAAGTTGGTCTATGGCTGGTTCAACGTGGGGAAATATACCAGGTACGTAATTGGGCCTAAAAAAAGTACGTGCACGTAAATACAAATCCTTACATGCACAGGTGCATGCGTGCACCCGTCTAAATCGAACCCTGCATACGAGCTTCACAAAAACAAAGTGTGGGTGGCGCCATATCCTCTGAAAACTGGGCCAAGAATGACGTCTTTGCGTACAACGTGTATGCAATGGGTCATATGTTGTGGTATTTGTAAAAAAAAAATTGTTTCTTAATTAGGTATAATTGTGCAATAATGATTTATGCAGTTTTGACATTTTCGGGAAAAGGTCTTGTTACGCTTTTTTTTATACATGTATATATATATAAAGTGCTACTCTGTGCCCTAAAAAAATGCTTTTATTGAATATATACATATGCTGGTGTGGTTGCTTGCAGTTTGAGTAGTGTTTCTGATTTAGAAATAGCAGGATTTTGATTCAGTTTATATGGTGCGTTGATTTAATTTGGTTTTTAATTTACATTACGCCAGTTAGGCCGTGTCGAAAAAAATTTCCATTTAGCACGGCAGTGGCTTCAAACGTCGAACTTAAATACATTTAACATGGCGGATGGGTAGTGTGCACGTCATGTACGTGCGTTTTCCATTCTGTCCATTGTAATCGCCATATTTATTATTTTGATGCGCTTGTTTGTTGATTATTTCTTTGCTCACATATGCGCTGTGAACATGCGCATTCCTAATTGTTAACACAATTGCGGCCCAATTTCGAACTGAAATTAATTCGACACGGCAGAAGCACTAAATTGAGTTAGCACAGCAGACCCTGTCGAGCTAAATTCTTCTGCCGTGCCAAAATCAATTTGCTGAGCCAAATGTCGTGCTTTTGCCGTGTCGAATAAAAACAAAAGTTTAATTTGACACGTGACGTTTGAAGCGGGCCTAAGTCTTGACATCCTACGGATTTTTTGCAAGATTAAAGCTAAAACAGTTATTGGGAACTCTTGGTTTACATTAATTTATTGACAAAAACTTACTTTCCTGATTTGATCCTACTAAAATTGCACCATACAACTATTGTGGTATAATCAGTAGAATAATTAACTTGTGAATCAAATTAACAAAACAGTACGTGCACAAAACCTGGATAATAAAACACACTTGTGGTATAAAGTACTTTATCATCAAATGTTCACCTGACCGTTACTTCTTGATTTCCCAAGTACAAGATGGCAGCTATTTGATACGGTTTATTAGCAGAGAGGGAGTCTCATAAGCATAAGTGAAGACCTCCAAAGTGGTAAGAAGCTCCCGTGGACAAGCCAGTTTTGTACATGTCATATGAGTCTTTTCAGAAACAGACCATATTTTCCAGAAAAAAACCTTTGTCTGGTCTCGAAATAAGTTTCAGTTGTTCTGAAGAGATAACTTAGGCCCAAAAAGGGTTACAAATAGTGTGACAACATGCCTTTCTAAAAACCCTGTGTACAAATTTCCAATTGACGCTCGTAACCGGGACGGCCTAAAATGTAACACAAGTGTCCGTCCCGATTACGAGCATATACAGGGTTTTTAGAAAGGGATGTTGTAACCCTTTTTTGGCCTAAGTTATCTCTTCAGAACAACTGAAACTTTTTTATTTATTCTGAGACCAGACAAAGGTATTTTCTGGAAAATATGGTCTGTTGCCAAAATCCCCCTTTACCGTGAAAAGACTCGCCTACAATTACATGTAAGCTAGCAAGTACGGTACTACTAATAGAAAAAATACACTGAACAAAAATATAAACGCCCCATACTTTGAAACTTTTATTAGCCTCAGGGGTTGCAAAATATATTAAATTCATGTTACATAAATAATTTACATGGGGCATTTATATTTTTGCTCAGTGTATAACTCACCAAGTGACTAATGAGATTTTTTCCCCTGAGAAACATATGGCCAGTTTCATAGACAAATTTGCCTTTTACATGAATAGCGTCTGATGTACACTTGACCAGACTAAATTTTTGTTGCTACATAGTAGATGTAAAGTACAGAATCAATACAGTGTTCACTCTAAGAGAGAATGGCATAAAGCAACCAGACTGTTGGTTGCTAGGTATTTGCATGCACCACGTAGCAACAATAGCATAGTATATGTGGACTTTATAAACTGCACAGCAGCCGATTTCACACGCACTACGTAAGCTGCACAACATTCTTGTGATATTTACACGCAAGCCTATGGGGCTTATCCCATTTTCAAAAGTTGTGAAAGTAAAGAATTTGGTATATTTGGTGTACATTTGCTTAATGGCTAGCACACTGATTTCTTCACTTTCAAATAGAAAGTCGTATACTACACTTACTATCACACACTTGGTATAAAATAGACCCGAAACATACTTTGTAAACATGCGAACATTTTGATGGAAGTCTAGGAAAGCACACGTAAACAAAGTGTGACGTCATTATGGCTTAGGTCTGAAAGACATAGCATGCACTACACCCCATAGCACTTATAATTCTCTAATACATCCAACAGACCTTTATCACGGTGCGGCCATCTTCCCTTTTCTCATATTAAAATGAACGTAACCAAAGCGAGGCTTGCAGAAAAAAATAGTTTGGTCCCGTTTTGAAATTGTTGATTGTGTGCATCACAATGTCAAAGGTGTTGCGCGATCAAGAGAGTGCGCGGACAGTGATTCTCAACGGGATATTACACGCACTAACTCCGCGAAGGCCGAGCAGCAGTCGGCAACATTTTGTCACACTCCCCATTCAAAATGGTCTAGCTGCGCCCCTGAATAAGACAAAGATGGAAGCACCATGATAAATTATTCATTATACACCCTTTGCACCAGTTTTCCATATTTAAATGTGACAAAAGATCCATTCACAAAGTGCCTACTCGTGCATGACGCACGGTGACTGCCCCCAAGCAAAGTGTCTATAGTCATTGGGATGCTTTTATTATGGTTGGTAATTATCTGCCACTTGAATAATTTCACACTCTAACAACAGTGTATATTATTACAGATAGAGGTGCAAGGAGAACAGTTGTGGTTCAGAACCAAGATCAGAATGGAATAAGTACTTTCTTGTAAGTCAGTTTGAACGGGAAAGTTTAGAACCATTGTGTTTTGTTAGATGATAGTGCTGGTACATTTTGTTGTTTAAGCAGCATGGATAAACTAGCTAAATATAATATTTTTTTTGGATAATGTAAACTGCATTTACAACTTCACACACTTTTTCATACTGTTTTCAAATGCATACTTGCCGAGCGAAAAAATTGGAATGTAGTGCAACGGTCGAGTTGACCTGCACCCATTTTCATGTACACAGCACGCCGGGCCGCATGATGCTCTTCGTGTATCATCCGTTCGAACCAAAACACTGGTGACCATCATTTTGAGTGTGTTTATTCAAGTATGATGGGCACCTTCGTGCATCTTCGGATAATACGTCGAAACCCAACACTGGTCAACGTCATATTGAGTGTGCCGACTCAAGTATAATAGTGGGCACCAACGAAGATACTATAGTGCCGTGTAGTTCATGCATGCGCAAAATGTAGGCTTATAAACGACAAATACGTTGGGAAAAGTCACAAAACTAATTGATACAACGCACAGTTAACAATATAAACGATTTTGAGGAAATTCGTAAATCGGAATACAGCTTGTATTTTCGTGCGTCATCTTCGAATGAAAGTACGCTGGTGAGTATATTTTACGCATGCCCTTGTAAGTCTAGTGGCACGCACATGACCGTTGACCACCAAACATTCCCGGAAAGCAATCAATTTTGGATTGGTTGGCAGGTATGCAAATGTAAAAAAGCACTGAATATTAAAACATTTGGTTTCAGTCCAACTAGGGCACTGCCTCTTGCTCACTTCTGCAGCAGATTTCACGAAACTTTACGCAATTGCGTAGAGTTCGTGAAATCGGCTGCTGTACTTTCATATTTAGCTCATACCAACTTCTTATACCGTACATCATGGAATTTCCCTGAAAGGTCATGGTGTTGTGCTCGCCCAAAATATTTTTCCAATATGTTCAATGCTCTATGAAACCACCGACATCGTACCTCGATGATATTGCATATTATGATAGATCAATGCGCCCTCTAGCGATATTTGTATGTCTTGCATGTACGGCGGTTGGCGTTTTTTAAGAAAAAAATAGTTAAAAACGAGATCGTACGGCCTTGGCACTGAAAGAGTTAAAGCTTGTGATACATTGCGGCCAATATTGTGGAAGCGAGCGTGAGGCATAAAAGCACTCAACTACAACCCTGCAATACAATATAACATCAAGATATTTCAAGACTGACGTGTTTCCTAGTAGCAATAACAGCATTTACATAACTCACAATAGCTCTATCCATCCAAGTTACTGCCCTCGGAATTAAGAAACCACCTTCGAAGAATCCCAAGTGACCGCCGTGTTTGGTCAGACAATAGAGGGCGTTTGGAGCGCGCTCAGTGTAGCGACCTGGCGTATCATTGTGTCGTGTTGGGATCAGATGGTCATCTGCGGCATTCAGGAGCAGTAGGGGAATACGGACCTTGGAGTGAAGAACAGAAAAGTACTCTTTCAACTCTTTCTGTGACGTGCAACATCTGGGTGTCACGCTTGCCAATCAATGCACAATACGTTCAAATATCGAGCACATGCTCAACTTATAATTTAGCGAAATTGTTTTTTATTTGAATCATGGTACATGTATAGGTACAAAGAAAGACATTTTATCTTAACCGCCATGGTACAACAACATAAAGCAAGGTTAAGCATTAGAGTTAAGTGCAACCAATACGCTTTTCTCAATACGCTTTTCTTATTTTGCCAATTAGCACTCGAGCCACATGGGTCATGATTGTCAAATGACCCCAAAATGGTGGAAACTGGAAGCGATGACGTTACTGGAAAACAGTCTATGGACTTCTCTCAAATGATGTCACTGCCCAGAGATTGCCACATGCATTAGGATCTTGAGCTTAATTTTTGTGATGAGCCATATTTTGAACAAATTTTGAGCAACACACGTGTTTGGAACATTTTTCAATGATGTGTGTACGCGAATCTGATGCTGTTTAATACAAAGTTGTATTTTGCCTACAAAGATGGCTGTCTGTGAAAGGGGTCTAAAGTCAATTTTTGCAGAACAGTTGAGTTGCATGCCAACTTTGGCACAAACCAATTCACTCAGTAGTACATACATTAATTTCATGCCACAAATTCAGGCATATGATTACATTGTATCATATGATTACATTGTATCATATGATTACATTGTATATAAATATATGTTAATAAACCAGTAGCCGATTTCACGAATCCTTACGCACTGCGTTAGCCCGCTTGCACAACTTTTTATTGCATAAGCTGCGCAACATTCCAGTGATAATTACACGCAAGCCTATGGGGCTTATGCCATTTTCAAACATTTTGCAAGCTACGCAACCTGCAGAAGTTTCAGCTACAAAACCTGCATACATGCCCCATGCTTCAAATTAACTTATTTTAAAAAAGGAATGCTAGAGGGTGGGGAATGGAATGATTAAAATGCCCAACCTTGTCAATATGCTCTGAGCTACTGCAATCCCGGTAGAAATCCTGGCAGCTCCGACTCCGTATCATTTTGCTGCAATGAGACAAAAAACTCCATATTCTCAGTAGAGCTACATTAAAAAGGTAGCTTTTGCCAAAAAACACTACTCCTAATTGACAAAATTCAAATTAGCACCGGCAGCCTCGTTTCAGATGCTGAGCCATTGTCTTACGTCACACATCTTTTCGGTTGCAAATTTTATCACAAAAGAAAGCACTGGGACCCTCTTTTTCGATGACAATTTGAAATTCCTCTATTAATTTTTAAGAATGTCTGCCTGTTTTACTCACTAACAATGCATATGCTCAAAAAACAGGAAACAGTAAAAACGACATGAACTTATTTCATGTAAAACTCAAGCATCTATCTTCATCAAGATTTTCTGAAATGTCAAGGCTTCAGTCGAGTCCATTTCAAATTTGTCCTAAGTCCGTCACAAGTTCGTCATAGGTCTGCCATGAATCGACTACGAGTCTGCCCCGAGTCCACCACAAGTCCGTCCGAAGAGAATCCCTCTGTTCCACTTCGGGCGTGTTTGTTTCACGACATATCTGAATCCAGATCCCGAGTTTAATACCGCGCAGAAACAAACGAAACTGCTCTCAACTAGGAATTCAAGTCACGTGAATTGGATCTGCGCAGATCTGAATCTGGATCCGTCCGAAACAAACTCGCCCTTAATTTGAAGAGCTTGTGACTTGAATTAAAACTCGCGTATTTGTGAATGCTTGTAAGAACTTGTGACGGATTTAACTGTAGCACAGCCCAATTCATAAAGATTAACTCAAATCAGGCTATGTCCCGGTACTTACTGTGTCATGTGTTCATCTAGTTGAACCAAACTGGTTGAGTTCATAATCTCATCTATATTGTAGTTTATTGGTTCCTTGTTCCTATCCTTCCAATACGCCTGAGCTTGTTCTCCAAACAGCATTCCACTATTGCGTCGGATGTGAAGCAGCATGTTCTGTGTCATCATGAAGTTGTAAATGCGACGGCAGTTTTCCCACTCATGGAGGACGTAAGTTGCTCTGAGAGAAAATACAAGCTTTCAAATTAGCCAAGCATGAATGTTTTTGGTGAGTACCGCTAAAGCCTTGTATCTACTTTTCTTCACCAGGCTCACAAAAAATTACGACTTACAAATGAATTTTGGATTTATTATTATTATTATTACTATTATTTCTTTCTGGTATTCATACCAAGGATTCCTCAAAAATGCCCATTGCACTGTCACTCGCAAGCGTGAGGAAACCCATGAAGAATTATAAATGGCCAGAGACACCTGGGAATCCCCTTGCTCTTCACGAAAGAATGCTCTGGGATCTTTAAAGTGCGTTATCGTTACCTAACACACTGGACCAATGGCTTTACATCCCTTCCAAAGGATGGAGCAAGTGTGGTTGAGTGCCTTGCTCAAGGGCACAGGTACCGCAGCGGGGGGAGTTCGAACCCGCAACCCCAAGTTTTCACCTATGATTGCGAGTCAATGGGATTTTCGTAAACGAGTTGGCAATACTGGTTTAGGTAGCGACAGATTTACGTAGCAAATGATTGTGTGACAGACTGACAGTATAAGGGGTACCTTCTGAAGTACACCCACTGAAATGTTTGCATAAACTGAGTACTTCAGTTTTTCTACTCTGTCTTGAGTCGAGCAGGTCTTTTGAAGAATCCATTTCTTCCTGTATCCGCCATAACTGTAGTGCTTCTGGAGCAAAAAACAGTACATTTTGCATGGATTCCAAACTGTAGCATTATCCTCACTGAAAAAAAGATGGGCACACATTTTGTTCCCTCCAACATCTGCACAAAGCCCGAGTCACCACAGCTATGGTGGACTGTGTCCTTAGTTGCTGGACCTGAGTCTAGTTGCCAAGATTCCTGACTCAAGTCTGACTTGGATTGAATCAATGGCTTGAGTCATTGCAACTCTGCAAATATTGTCAGATTTGAACGTATTTTCAGAGGACTCAAAGCACAGATTTTTAATTAATTGGGCAGTAGAAATATTGGAAATGAAATTGGCAATCTTGAATGTACAAGAAATCATAAACTCTTAACTCCCCAATGGAATTCAAACACAAGGCCTCAAGCAGAAATGTAGGAGCCTTACTTTGTGATGTCATATCCCTGGCAAACCGACGCTCCGCACAGGAACCATGCTTGGCGCTCCGGTCTTTCCCCAAGGTATTTAACGATGATATTTGCGCCCATACTGAAACCAATGCTGATAAGCCGACTTGATGGAAACTTCTCTCTGACATTGTCTACCAGTACGCTGTATTCATCGGTATCGCCTGGCAAGAATAAAAAAATATCAACGGCCCGTATTCCTGAACACCTGTGGGCGCTCGAACTAGGTAATTGGGAGAAAATGGCCATAGCCACATTGGAAAATGAGGAGAATCATTACGCGTCCGTACGTGGGGAAAGTCACATACGCGAAGAGCGGGCCTGTGGCGCGGGCATGTGGATTTCCATTAAAAGTAAACATTTAGAAGGCACGCGCGCGTAACGCGCGATGGGCACGGGCCACTTGACAACGCCCTTACGCATTCAGGAATACGGCCTATTAGGGTTTGTTTTTACCCTACCCGACATACTTTGGTGAGCCCTGTATAGTTATACGCGATGTTTCCCCAAGACACAAAAGAAACTACACACTTCAAAAGAAGAAATGCAAATTACACTCTGACATATTAAGTAGGCTGAGAGATGTACAATTTTATTGGTCAGTACTGTGTGACTATCTCCTGTGGCGAGGCCGACTGCACCAGCCTACGTAAGAGCCGCTGAGGCAGGGTGTGCCACTGTACCTAAAGTGCCTCTCTGTGCCCCTGCACTGTACGGCAAATGTACAGATGCCATGGGCAGATCATCCTACGCAGGTTCAATCGGGTTGATTGAACCTGTAACTGCAGGATTTTCTCAGAAACAGAAACTAACATTTTTATTACTTTGGGAATCAGGTCCTCTTTGGTCTGGAGGAAATTACTAAAGCAGAACAGTCTTGAAAACAAAAGGTCAATCAGTGCCTTGTTATCGACAAGTTCACTGTATTCAAGGGATTTCAAGAATATTGCAATTCTTTTTGGGGGGAGTATATTTCATATAAATTACTTTAAGGTGTCTTTCCATACATACGTTTTTCAGTCGCTGTGTGTGAATTGCATTTATGATTTTCATTTTTTTGCGGACCGGAAAATGTATTTCATACACGTACACATGCCCCTTTCCATACTGTGTCCACTGCACTCATCTGTCAGAACCACTATGAAACGCTTCTGACACGTACGCAAAACCAAGGAACATCCAACGTATGCACAATAGACGCAAAGCAGACGAAAAAGTACATATGGATCGAAAGGCTCCTTTACTGTACGTGTACAAAAATTCAGTTCAATTAAGCAACAATAAGAAAACTGAAGTCACATCTATACATTTCAACGACATGAAAATACACAATGAAACAAATTGACAAACAAATGATTTTGTGCACATTTCATTTTTACAAAGGTTTCTCAAACTAAAATATCTGAAAATGTTTACGAAAACAAACGAGACATTTAAAGGCAGTATACATCATTGGTAATCTCGAAAATCAGAAATGTTCACGGATTTACGCCTAACTTACACAATATAAACATGATGACCGTAGAAAACTTCCCCTGAAATGGTTTTGTCTGAAGTGCTATAGTCTTTGAGAAATGAGTAAAACAATTAGTTTTCGTCTCATGAGACGAAAATTAATTTCGCCCCAAAACCATTTCGCCCAAGTGCCATTTCGCCCCAAACCACTTCGCCCGAGTGCCATTTCGCCCCGAATTATTTCGTCCAAACACTACATCGCCCAAATGCCACTTCGCCCAAAAACCACTTCGTGCACAGGCCGTGGTTCAGGGCGAAATGGTTCAGGGCGAAGTGGTTTTGGGGCGAAATTACTGCAACCCCTTTTGTGACTGTTTTCTCAAAAGTTAGACGAAGTAAGGAGCTGGTTTTTGCTCAGGTTGGTTTTAATCATGCATATCTTTAATCACACAGGGGGATAAAACTATTTGTAACAGTTTACCAATCATGTATACTATCTTTAAACATAATGACACCACATAACAAGTTCTTACCATACGTGAAGATTCGCGGTGATGTCAGTGGTACATTGGGCAGTGAACCTAAATGATTAAGGACAGCTAGACGGAATCCTTGCGACTGAGCGTGAGACACAAATGTCCTGATGTAGGATTTCTCACTGTGGTTATTAATGCCTGGTACAACGCATAGAGTATAGTCACCTGTCAACACATAATGAAGTTTGGAAATTCATGCTTTAAAGGCCATTTTATTATTTGCAAATTTTACTCCATGAGTTGACAAGACAAACCTTTAAAGTTGTTGACAGCAACGGTAACAAACTCGACATGATTTATTTATGTCTAAAATCATGACGGTACCGTACTTTTTGTAAGAAATTCACAACTGAAGGTTAATTTTTTTAAACGTGTGTCATGGTGCACACACTTTTTACGATTCATTTAACACAAAAACCATGCATGGATTTTAAAGGTTTTCTGAAGCACTGAAATGTCTGCAGGTTAGTTTACTTCTTACAGATTGCCACGTGCATCAGGATCTTGCACGTATATTTCAGTGACACGCATTAGCTGCACCATATTTCGAACAAATTTTTAGCAACACGCACACATGTTTGGAATATTTTTCCAGGATGTGCGTACGCGTACTTGATGGCGTTTAATATGCAATTGCATTTTTTTTTTACAAAGTCTGGGTCTGTGAGAGTGGTCAATTTACATATTTACCTCCCGTTGCATGGCTTTCCGTTGGCTCAAAAATATCAAATGTACACGTTGCTCCATCAGGCATGATGTAAGTGAACCTTTCCCCCTTGGGCCATGGTGCGTTGAATCTCCCAAATTTTGCATAAATTGTGGTTTGTAGGTGTCCAGACCTGCCCCACAAAAACGTAGGGACATACCTGCAGCAGTAATCAAGGGGAAGTCAAAATTATCATAGTAAAATGAATGCTGGTGAATGCATAGTTCCGAGATTGCCCAGTTAACTCCGCCCCTTAGATATTGTTGTTATGTGCTCACAAGCCATTGCAAAAAAATGGTGACACAACGTACAAAGCAACGGGACTCGGCATGGAAAGCACAGATTCATTGGAGAAAACTGAAAGGTATTTATGTTTTAGGGTCGACAGTTACCGTAGCACACACTGAACGAAGGGCTAGTAATGCAGGAATGACATATTCATAAAAAATGCGCTTTCCTACCTTTGAACAGCGAATCGCCCGACATTGAAACCAAAATTCACCCGGTCACTGGCGCATACAACATACAAACTGTATGGGCAGAAAATCGCGTGATTGTTTGTGATGATTGCATCACTTTGACCTATGTGGGCGCCGTCTGCTAGCTCTGTTGTGATTGGTCGGCGGGTTCGGCTTGATTGACAGGTCGGAACTATGAATTGTGCAAGGAAACTTTATACAAAGGTTTTGGTGGCAAGTGTTTCTAAAAGTTTTAAATGTCAGATTTTGTGAGTGTTAATTAACATTTCTCCCCGACGCAAGCTAAATCACCTTCTCTCGCCAGATTTTGTGAGCTAAAAGTTAGAAGTGGGCTTTGTATCTTTTGTTCATTAAACTGTAAAAACAAAAAATGGATTTTGTGAATTACAAAAGAAAAGAATTGAGAAGTTGATCATGGCTTCAGACCTTGTGTGCAAAACATATGAGACAGGCTGAAAATGTGTTTCCTCTCAAAATCTTACATTTTTCTCACTCAAATTTGGGTTTTTCCATCAAATCTGCACTTACCAACGCTTGATGACTCATTTTAAAGAAAAACACTTTCTGATCAACTTCTCAACTTATATGCAATAAAGATAATCCCACAACAAAGCAGTATCGATATTAACAATGAAGAATTGGCAACATGCTGTACTTACGGTTCTTTTAATATGGAGCATACTTCAAGTAGACGATGCACAAATTGTGAGTTTGCATGGAGAAGACTTGGTGCTTCTGCTTTATCGGTCCAACCCAGAAACTTAACACCAATAATGTAGACAATGGCGATCAAAGAGAAAATAAGCCAGGTCCCCATAATGAATGGTACCTGAAGGAACGGAGAAAAAAAAGTTCAAATTAAGGGTGGGATGTTTAACTGGAAAAAAATGAAAAATCATTTACAAACAAAACCTGCTTTAAGTATAAAGAATTGACACTACCATTTTAGTTGTTCAGCAGGAGGGGGTGGGGGAGGGGGTAGGGGGTGGGGGAGGGGGTAGGGGGAGGGGGAGGGGGTAGGGGGAGGGGGTGGGGGAGGGGGTGGGGGAGGGGGTAGGGGGTAGGGGAGGGGGTAGGGGGTAAGGGAGGGGAGGGGGTGGGGAAGGGGGAGGGGGTGGGGAAGGGGAGGGGGGTGGGGAAGGGGGGGGGGGGAGATAATATATGCATTTCTGAAATAAATAAATGATAAAATTACTGCAGAGATTAATGGACAAAATCACGGCGCGAGTGCTCAGTGCGTAAGCTCGACAGTCATAAAGAGCGTTGCATGCACACGTAAATGATTCATCTTGTCCGCTAACTGAATGCAATTTCTGAAGGAGAAAATGTGATTTTTGTTTAGAAAAACAACATTTGCATGTGGACAGGGCTCCGGAACCTCCGTTTCCCACCCAAAATCTGTGGCAAACTCACGCAAACGAAATTTGTCCCTTGGGTCTGATATTTGCTCAATAGGTGCACTCACCCAAGCGTTGAAATATTTCTAAGAGTACGCATCGATCTAGTTTCAGAGAATTAAAAAAATGTTGACCCTCCGTGAGCAAAAAATAAGACGTTTGCTCCAAAATCAAATGTGCGCATGCACGAAGGCAGAGGTCAAGTACGAGAGATCAATACAAGGGCTTCGTTCAAGCATGTCCCCGATGTGTTAACATAAGTATACTCCTGCGCGTGCGGACGACAGTCATGACACTCGGGTCGGTGAGAGAGAACTGTACACTCGAACGCAACATGTTGATCTCTCCGCTCTCGCGCTTGCGCACATTTGATATTTTGGAGTAAACTGCTTTATTCTTATCACACGGAGGGTCAACATTTTGCATTAAGATTTCACCGATTTCAGATCGATGCGTACGCTTCGGAATATTTAAACGCTTGGGTGAGTGCACCTATTGAGCAAATATCAGATCCAAGGGACAAATTTCATTTGCGTGAGTTTGCCACAGATTTTGGGTGGAAAACAGCAACAGGGCGGAGGTTCCGGAGCCCTATTCACGGGTCTCGTGGAAAGGAAAGAATTATATAATATTGGATGGCTTTGAGGGTGATATGAGAATATACCACACGAGTCATGAAAATACTGAACGGTATTTTCATGACGAGTGCAGTATATTCTCATATCACCCGAAAAGACATCCAATATTATTATTGTTATATAAAAAGAAGCTTGGTTTTGAAAGATTTCCGCGAGATTTTTGTCTTTTTGTGATTTTTGCTTGCATTTTTGTTAATGTTGTACAGTATTTTTTGTTACTGTACTCTGGCGCGCGTTGCACATGCACACAATCCATTCCCTCGATCCATGACGCGCGCGTACGCGTGTTCGTGGTGCACGCACATCGAATCTGAGCTCTGTGCTGCACAGTAACAGAAAGACACGGTGTCCGCAAAAGCTTAATTTTATATAATAATTACGTTTACTGGTCGCCACTATGATGACTTAATAACCACCAAAACGTGTAAATATTTTGTAGGGAAGTAATTTTAGGAGTGAAAAACACACGGCGTCTCAGTGGCGACCAGTAAACGGAATTCATAGTACCAAAAACAAAATTTAGAGTGGAAAAAAATGAAGATTTTACTAGGAAAAACTTATAATATTTCCGAGTTGTCTCATAGGTTTAGTGCAGGAGGGCTTATGCGACGTCCGACTTGTGGTATTGTATTGTTTGCCATGTTTGGAGAATTATGACGTATGGGCCTCCACGGAAAATTGGTTAAGTTGCCACGAGTAGGCCTACTACTACCAACTACGGAGAAAATGCCAAAGAAAAATTACGTTGGACGAGTTTTTTGCTGTTTAAAAGAATCGTCGGGAAAAATCGACCACTGTGCAGAATTCTAGACATTCCAAGGACCTCCATGGTATGTTTTTCAATGTTTAATTTTGACTGTAAGGTGACATTTTCAGATTCGTAAACAGGCGCCATCCTGGTCATGCTGGTCGTGCAGACTAGGCAAGATGGCGCCGTGGAGAATAAAACTTGATCAGCTAAAACTAGTGATTCATCACGCACGTCCCAATGTAAACGTCAGAAAATCACTTTTAGCCTTCTAAAAGTAGGCCTACCGGCATGAAGACGGTAACTTCAGTCAGTCATTCCCGCACAAAATGATGTATTTTGGGGCTCCGAAATCGGAAAGAAAACTTGTTGAGATGAGCAACTCGGTAACCAGTGGTTACTCTTGATCCAAGAAAAGTGCATGCAATATAATAGTGCGCCCTCAATTGATCAAAAACCAACGCACCGTTCTTCCCCAGGGTCCAATTTATTAAAGGAGCGTGTCCAGATCACATTTTTGAACGCCAATTTTGTCACGGGTGTTGAGATTTTGATTCCATATCATTTGTCACATTTTTCTCATTACTATTCTGAAATTTCACGCTCTCAATCCGTATATTTTCAAAGATATCGTAAAAAAACAACCACCGATGTTTTGTAAACTAATTTAATATAAAGCAGTGCAGTGATCACACCAACCTTTTTGCTTCCACAATAAAAGTGGATATTGCAAATTTCCTGTTTTCTTCCCATGGATAGTATTTTGGGGAGGCATTTTGGTATATAATTGTAAGGTTACTAGAACGAAAACCATTTTCTGGGAAAATCTTAATAAGCTCCTTTAATTTCACAAAGCTGTTGCAAAAAAATGGGTCACCTGTCAAATGTTATGTCAACTTGTGTTATTATATTAGCAAAAGTATCAGACTTCCAGTCAATTGTAACACATATCGCATACAATGTTGGCTGGCACCAATTTTTGCAAAGCATTTCGTCCTAAGCAAAATTTACTGCCAATAATTAAACAGCTAAAGCACAAAACTCTTGCTTAAAGGAGATGTTTAGATTTTTCCAGAAAATGGATTTCATTTTAACCTATAAGAATCATCCCCAAAATACTATCCATGGGAACAGGAAATTTGCAAGCTCCAATTTGGAAGCAGAATGGTTGGTGTAAATACTGCACTGCTTTTATATGTAACAGCAAAAATTAGTTTATAAAACATCGGGGGTTTTTTGACGATATCTTTCAGAATGGTAATGAGAAAAACATGACAAAAGATATGGTATAGAAATCTTAACACCCATGGGGAAAATGGGGGTTCAGAAATGGGATCTGGTCACCGGCGCTCTTTAGACAACGCATTATTTTTAAAATTCTCACTTTCATCTATAAATGCCTGCATGATCAGTCTCCATCATATTTAGTTAACCTCATACAGTTGCTTAACTTCAACAGTTCTAACACCCAGAGACAGCGACTCTGCTCAGCTTCAATTTCCATTCCAAGATCCAAGAGGAAAGCAGGGGATAATTCCTTCAGCATTGCTGGTCCTAGCTCGGCTGTGGAACATGTCGTCAGTCGATCTGAGAGAAACTGAGTCGCTGTCCCACATCAAGCGTTCTCTCAAGACTTTCTTATTTCGGTTTCCTTTGTGAACAATGTACCCAGTGATTCCCGTTGACTACTGTTTTGTTATTTGTTTGTCTTCACCCATTCATTGTTACGCGCTCTGATCTTTGTATAGCGCGATACAAATGCTCATTATTATTATTGTTATTAATCAAGGTTACCAGTGTGATAGAAATAGGTGGCCGTTTGTTTACCCCCGACAATCACATCAATTTTATCAAGCTTGTTTGCACCTCTTTGTGAAATTGGTCCCCCAAGTCATGATGAATGGAACACAATATTCTTCCAAGTTCCATCCACCATTATAGTTGACATAAAGACCTTTGATTCATTTATACATGGCAGTTTAAATTGATGAGCTTTTCCCAGTATGCATATATTTAATAGAGCTCAATTCCCTCTCAAAAACAATTAAACACGCAAAACATAAATGAAGTGATTTTTTTTTAAATTCAAAGTAAACGAATTCCAGTTATTTAATGTGTGTTAATGGCAGAAAAGGTTGGCATAAGAACCACACCTCTAAACAGGGGGTACCGGACATCCACTGCGGGGTAGGTCCCGCCGTTTTTATACTTATTTCAAGTCCGACTTTGTGTTAATGTACCAGTTATGCACAGGGTACTCATAACTGGTGAAGTATACGCCATCTCAGACTTGAAATAAGTCTAAAAACGACGGGCCCTACCCCTGTAGTAGATGTCTGCAAATTTTCTTACCGGTACCCTCTGATCTAAATCAATTTTAAAAGCAAGCAAAGAAATGGTTCACTGAACCAGGGTTAACTCCAACCCTAAAACATGTGCTGTAACACAGCTAATAACATTTATAGCTTGTCTTGGGATTATTTTTATAACTTAGCTTACTTCGAAAAGTTTGTCATAATAGGCAATACATAGTTTCCACAGTAAACTCTTAATAATAACCCCTGATAAAAAAAAGCTCTCTCTGAAATAATACTCCTTAAATTTTCTCCAAAATACAGGGTGTCAAAATTAAAATATCCAGATCAAACCAGGCAACTTTCCCCGGATCCTGATAGGGAATCTTCTTACATGAAAAATAGTCTTGCACCAAAATCAGTCAAGCGAATCATTAATGGTATGTCATGTGTTGGTGCAGCAAGACAAGCCCTCAACTAGGAGTGACTGCCTGTTGGGTGGCCAGTTCTTGTCAAATAATCAGATCTGGTTCATGAACTAAACTCCTCAAAAAAAGTTCGGAAAGTCAAGTTTGACTGACGATTTCTCTCTTGTTGCAAAATAATTTTCCTTGAATTTTATATCATTGGAAAGCCCTGTTTTTCCTCTTTACGATGATGTGTCATTTGTTATGATTAAGCAATTGGGGGATGTGCAGCACAGCTGAATACGGGGGCAGGTGTAAAGTGAAATGTCACAAAATGCATTGCTGTTGTCAAAAAGTGCATTGACACATTCCCATCCTCCAAGCAAACGGGGAATGCACTGCATGACAATAGCAGTGAAATGATTTAGTAACAAGAGAGAAATCGTCAGTCAAACTTGACTTTCCGAACTTATTTTGAGAAGTTTACATGTAAGGCTGACTTTGCTACACCAAAAATGACATAACGTTTGAATCGCTCGACTAATTTTGATGCAATAAAGACTATTTTTCATGTATGAAGGTTTCCCTATCAGGATCCAGGGAAACATAGATTCTGAGGTTGCCTGGTTTGATAAGGATTTTTTTTTGCGGGGTGGAAGACACCCTGTATTATGGACCAAACACTAACTAAACTACACGTTGTGTGTTCTTGCCGAGTCAAGCAGTGCACAGTCTAAACTACCTTTAAAAACAGCAAAACATACAGTTCATGCACTGGATGGACCCTGCTAATGGTGAATTAATATACTGATCCCCTAGCTATCAAATCTCACCTTGCCTTTTGCGTGTAACATTTGCATAGGGAGATGCAGTTTGGAAAATCACATACGACGCTGTTGTTGCTATGTGGTGCACATCATTGCCTAGCAACGAACAGTCTGTTTGCTTTATACCATGCTGCACAATACGAGATCGTATTTTTGGCTAACGTGACGCCATCTTTTTTGTCGCCACACTTAGCAAATTACGAGACATTTATTCCAACAGATACATGGACTCAACTTTCAGCTGTTGTTGAAATATCCCAGTCGGCAACGGGCAAGGTTTTTCTGTGGTAGTGACAATGTAGACTGGTTCCCGTCCACATATTCCACACAGGAGAATATAAGGAGAGGTAAAGGGCGCTTCATCTTGATCTGTAATTGGTCATCTTTGCGCATGCGCATTGTGTTTTTTATATTTAAAAATTGGCCAAGCTCTTTGCTTTAGGCAATGTACTTTATTTACATAATTGGATATGTTCGACACGCACGGCCAAGTTACAAATGTCAATGCAAAATCTGCGCACTTACTAAAAAACAATAATAATAACCACGTGACGGGCAGAATTCTGCCCGTCATGGCTGCCCTTTACCGATCCCTGTATTTTCGCAATAAGCGAACCAATCTATAGGGATCGGGGACCAATCTAGTGACAATGATGGTATTTGAATTTTTTTCTGTTGACAAAAGCAAAGCAGACGATGAACGTGTTCGAAATAAACAGATGACAGCAGGTTGAGCACGCACTCTTTTTACGCGCTTAAAACAACAAGAATAAACATTATAAAATACGCTCTTGCTTGAGAGAATTTCCTGCTTAATGAGTGACATTTTTTCTTGAGTGAAATTTATGCTTAATCAACAATTTATGATTAAGCGCAACGTGTTTTATAAAATTTGCCCCAGGTTCTTATAGTTTATAGCCATAGAATAGATTTAAAGTTTAAACCGATTGTCGTTTGGAACAGCGTCCATAACAACACAACTTAACATGCTATGTCCATTCTGGTTCGCTGGATCCCCGATGACTCGACGATTGTCCACCGCGATGCCGATCATCATGTCGTCTATCCTGCTGACCTCTTGGGGGTTGCGACCCTTGACCCTGTCTATTCCATTGATTCCAATCTTGACGGGGGTGACTGTCCCATCGCTGGTTGTACTGCCCCCTTTGATCCTGATGGCCCCACCCCCTGCTTTGATGTTGGTATTGTCCGTCAGGGAATGGTCTTTTTGATTGGTTGTTACCCTGCCATTCTTGGTCGTCGTATCTACGTTTGTAGCCTCTGTCTTGGTTTCTTTGGCCTTGTGCACTGCTAGAACAAGAATAGAAGAGATGTCACTCAGATCTTGACATTTAAGACAGATTACATGATTGGAAAACTTTTATAAACAGGATGTTGCATTACATAACTATATAATAATGTTGATAAAATGCCTTGTAGAAATTTCAGCCACATTGATGCATTAATCTTTCAAGTTACAAACAACAATACTACATTAAAAAGTAAATACACCAAAAACAAACTTACAAATGACACTTACACAAAAATCACCACTATCAAACATCACAATAAAAAGTGATTAAAATATTGCACAAAAAGTTATGAGTTCAGTAATGATGTGAGGTATGGCAAGGGGCTTCGTTCAAACCTTTTAGTATTGCACTTAAATTGACCAAACTTTGCTGTCTTCCTCAAAGTCATAGTTGACCTATACTCAGAGTCAGGGAACCAGGCAGAGAATCTCACAGAGCGGCTCGCTCCAAGTGCAAACTCTCTACAGATTTTGTCTCTACGAGAGTGAAGTGACTCTAACTGCAGAGTAACCAAGACATCAGTATATGATATATACTGACAGCCAAGGATATTTCGGCACACCCGTTTCTGGATCCTCTCTACCTGTGCTACCCGACTCTGAGTAAGGCCACCATTCCACAGAGGAGCAGCGTATTCGAGCACTGGCCGAATATAACTCTTATAAACCATCAACAGTTCACTTGCATTTAAACCCGCTCCTTTCTTGCAAATGGTATACAATGGGGTTTTAATAACATTCCTTAATTGAGCCTGCTCAGCTTCCTGGGGAGTATACAGCCTGGGCTACCTACACAACACCCCCACATGTACCATTTGCTCCTGGGTGGGGATAGGCAGTATAAGACCAAGTGCCTTGCCCGCAAGGACACAAACGCCATGGATGCAGGCAGGCCTGGATTTGAACTCATGACATGCAGATTTAACCAAAGTCAGAAGTTTGATTTGCTAAAACACTTGGCCATGGTATTGAAACCAAATAATGAAAAAGTAAAAAAAATCAATGGGAGACTTTGAGACGTTTGGCGGCAGCAAACATTACGGTCCCACGTGACCAGTCCGTTATCGTTCACGTCACTCCTGAGCTAAAGTACGCATGCTCAAAATGACGCAAACAAAAGTGGACTGATCACGTGGGACCGTTATATGTTTGCTGCCACCAAGTTTCTCAAAAGTTTCCCATTGGAAATGCGAATACGTACTTATCATTCCAATTTGATCGTTGACGTCTCACAAAGTAATCTGTCACAATAGGGGGTGGGTCCATTTCTTTATCAATATAAGGCTTGTACATAGGGTCATCGCTGGTGTATCTTGCTTGAAACATCTCTTCGTATCTGGCGAGTGTTTCGTCATTTTTCTGCGTTGTTTCTGGTAGGCATGAGACAAAATTGTTTTTTTTATTTACTCTACTTTAATGAAATCAATGTTGTTATTAAAGAGAACATGACAAATGTCGGAATAAAATGTGGGGCTGGAAATTATCAGTTTTGAGAAATTTGGTCCAAAATCTAATGACAGGTATAAAAGTAAAATAATTCGGTGACACAAAGTATAAGTTCCTAAAAAAACCTGATATTTCGAGGAGCATGTTAAAGGGGCTGTGTCACGGTTTGCGCATGTGCCAAATCCTTTCAATTTTTGACATACGTGCCCGCTCAGATGAATGTAGTAGTGCAATTTCGCCATTGGTTCGTGTGCGTAAATGTACATCGTGTACTTAGCACGTGTGCTCCATGGGCAGTGTGTGTTCTTTCATGAGTATTTACAATACGAAGAATTCAACTACATAGCACATCGTGTTGCGCGCCTTCGTTCGATTTGGCATCGCGCACACGCGTTCATGTCTGGGAAAAAATCGGTACAGTGGCGGCGGTCACGGTGCCTTTCCATCGACAGAAGATATGCTGTAAAATTGCTGTCAGGACCAAATAAACATACCAGTTTTGGTGGAAATCAAGGTTAAACAAATTGCTGTATCCATTCATGTCATTCAAATCATTTGATGTCGTTTCTGTCATGTTTTGTTGAGTTTTTTGATGGGATGAAAAAACTCTTTTGAACGACGGTCGCACACCCGGTGATATTGATGTTTGGGGGCTTAAAAATACGGCAAACAACGCCATTTCAAGTAAAAAGTAATGCATCGGGACAACCTGGGTATTGACAAGTGCACCACTGCCAAAATTACTAAAGAATTATAAGGGATGGCAAAGATTAAATAGGATTTGCAAAACCCAGCGACAATTTAAAAAAAGTTAGCCCAACTTTTTCAAGTTTTGCTGCGCATGCGCAAACTGTGACACAGCCCCTTTAACCCAACGCTCCCACACCGATCAAAATGTAAACGAGGCTGTGACGTAAGTTGGTGAGCGTGAATTGCAATATTCACACATACCGTACCTATTTCTGGGGTTGGGTTTGTTTCATTATCTGGTTCGGATGAATGTTGTGTTGTGTGCTTGTCTTCTTGTGTCTGCTCCATGACTGGGTGCATAGTCGGTGAAGTTAACTTGATTTCAGATCTGTTGGAAAAGAAAAACATAATTTCATTCCCTGGCCCTGATATATTAGCCTAACTGAAACAAGATTCGGGTGTGGGTGAAAAACGGACCCTCCGGATCCTTCCAGATCTTCCGGATCTTTTTCAAAAATTGCTATTTAATGAACAGAAAGTGCCTAGTTTGACTTCTTAATACGCTTTCATACCTTAAGATCCGGCGTGGAAAAAAACCAATTTCTTTTTTCTTAGTGTCCTGCACTTCCTACGCCTATTTCTTCGAAAATTTCACTTTGTGGATAGTTGATGTGGTGTATGATTACAAATTGGTGCAATACATGGTGGTAAAAGGTATGTAAGCGTATTTAGAAGTCAAACTAGGTACTTTCTGTTCGTTAAATATCAATTTTTAACAAAGATCCGGAGGGTCCGACTTTCACAAACTGCCACAAGATTCTGTGTGAGAATTTAGAACTTATTCAACATGCAGATTTTTCCAGAAAATGTATCTCGTTCTAACCTACATGTAACAATCATATAAAATACCTCCCCAAAATACTATCCAAGGAAAGAAAACAGGAAATTTGCAATTTCAAATTTTCAGGTGGAACCAAAAAGGTTGGTGGTGTAATCACTGCACTGCTTTATGTAACCAGATAAATTTATGTGCAAAACATATGAGACTGGCTTAAAAAGTGTTTCTGTTATGCCCTAACTACGGCAACGGTCCCAACTATTACTTGGGACCGTCCCAACTATAGTTGGGCCAGTCTCAACTGTGATACCGTAGTTGGGAAATCCCAACTATAGTTGGGACACGGCGGCGCAGCACACGTACAGCGGAGCATTTATGCATTTCCGTATTTGATTGGCACGTTACTTTTCACGCACTCGTGCCTCTTGTGGTGGTTATTTAAGTGGGCCCAGACAAAGGGGGCACCGGGTACAGGGCTAAATTTCACAGTTCCCATATCCCTTCACGCTCCGCTGTACGTGTACGTGTGATGCGCCGTTGTGTCCTAACTATAGTTGGGATTTCCCAACTACGGTATCACAGTTGGGACTGGCCCAACTACAGTGGCCGTAGTTGGGGCATATTAAACATTTCCCCACAAAATCTTAAATTTTTCCCAATCGAAATGTTGGGTTTTCCATCAAATCTGCACATTCCAATGCCAGATGAGTCATTTAGTAAGAGTTGAGAAGTTGATAAGGAATGTATTTTCTTTAAAATGACTCATCTAGCATTGGAATGTGCAGATTTGATGGGAAAACCCAAAATTTCGAGTGTGAAAATTTCAAGATTTTGTGAGGAAACCCTACCCCTAGAACTATGGGGGATATAGTATCCCCCATAGGTTATGTTGTTTTTTTCCAATATGGCGGCGCCTGAACTTTAAGATTGGACCGATACGGTTTAAGCTAGCGCAATAATCCGCTCTCCAATCGCCACCAAACTCCGTCTGATAGTTCTTGAGACACTCACCTTGCGTGTGTCTACGAAATTTCGGTACCATTTGTCCACTAAATTCTCCGAAAATAATGTTGGGAAATGAACGGGAACATGTGCGATGCATCCACATGCATGATTGAGGCATTCGATAAAATGCATGTGGATGCATCACATACTATATCCCCCATAGTTCTAGGGGTAAGGAAACCCGACTATAAAGAAATTTTTCAGCCAGTCTCATATCACATATGTTTTGCACACAAGGTCTGAAGCCATGTCAGATCAACTTCTTTATTCTTTCCTAAACCCTGTTATTAACATTCAGCACTGCTCAGATTTGGATTTGCTTGCAAGTTCAAACCGCGACCGTACCGAATAAACAACCATTGAATAAACCAGACATCAAGCAAAATAGACAATCAATCAGCCGCTGCACAAAACAAAAGTCTAGTCACAGTGGCAAGCTAAACAGCGCCCTCATTAGCGAGGCTGCGGTCGCATCAATATTGCAATGTTCGTTTAGCTTACACATTTAACACCGCCACCAACTTACACCAGCGCGTTCGTTTTGCTGTCGCCTGCGCCTTCGCTCGTACCAAACGCCTTTTACAGGCGCTGGGATGGGCTGATGTGGTTCACAGATTTCTGTGAAGAAAATACTTCACGCAAAGGTAACATTTACAGACGCGCGGAGCATTGTAGGTACAGGTTGCTTGCTGCCAGACGAATAATTAATAAATATCATTTTAATGCCTATGTCCAGTGCAAAAATCAAATTGACGAATGAAACAAGTGGTACTGTGTGCAAAACCTGCCTTGCCTGCTGGGAAAATTATGTTTACGTCCGTTTACAAGAAAAGGATGTGACCTCCTGGTCACGTGTCGTAAAAGATTTGGCCAATGAGGGCGCAAATGGATTAGCCTATCCCAGAGTACGGTACGAGCGAAGCCTGATGATATTCGTGGTCTCTGTTTTTTGGTGAACATCTTCGACGTTTCTCGCGGCGGTTAAAAAAATAAACCAACGTTCCACCGTGTTTTAACCGTACTTCTACCACGTCTCAAAGAACAGCGTTTTAACCGTGTTTTAACCATTGCCCCAAACTTAATTTACATACCTCCATGCGGTTATACATAGAAAATCATGCCTGGCCAATCAGGTCAATCATGGTATAATGGATCAATTAAAGGGAACACCGGCTTTGTTGGGCTATTTTGGGCTCGAAATAGACCCATACATTATTCTGAAGCGCTTTCCAGAGTAAATTAGATCATGGTCTTTCCTTCCTCCATGATTAGATATATCCTGAAAAGACGCCGTCAAATTTGGCCGTTTTTTAGCATTTTTCAAAAATTCAAGGTCACGTGACTTTTCGGAACCAGATTCTGGTTCCGAAAAGTCACATGGTCCTGCGAGTTAGTTTTGTGTCCAGCCGCATGAAAGTTTCTTACTTCAGAACTGCACCAAATTCAACTATGATTTTCCCCCAATATTTATAAGTAATTGACAAAAGAGAGACTATTTATACAGGTATGAAACAAAGTTGAACATAGGTATGAAAATTCGAACATAAATGTTTGTTTCGAGAGTCCGGAGAACGGGAGCGAGCGCGTGCTACGGCAGGCTACCGTGGACTGTAGGATATTTGCCCCGCGCAGCACGCAGGTGTGTTGTTCTGGTGTACGTTTGTGAAGAAAAAAACATGATGCAAACTCCTCAAAAGAAAACGGAAATTCCTTTTCGGTTGTCCGGGCTGTCTAGTGAAATCGTGAGCAGAAAATTTGAGATATCCTGAGTAGCAGAAGAGCGAATCGTTTGTAACAAAGACGTGAGGCTCGCGCGTAGTTGCAACGGGTGGTAAAGCGTATAACTCGTCTTTTGAACGTTTTTGTTAATTTTGCACTTCTTTAGTAAATTACGGGATATTTTGATGATCTTTTTTCACAACGACCATCAAAAAAGTATTGTCAATGCTGCTACATCACTAAATCATGTAAATAGTAGGCCGGTGTTACCTTTAAGGAGACGCAAAACTTTAACCGAAAATCTAAGCCTAGCGGTTGTCCGCTATCCTATCCAAGACTGTTGACACCGTCGGAAAATTGGCCGACCACAAAAATTAGCGCGCCCAGGAAGAGACAGCGTCCTCAAAATGGAGTACTAATCATATTTTGTGTGTTGCCAAAGTTATCCCAATGTTATCGTTACTTTGCTCAGTTGCGCTCCCATGCGACACCAAGAGAATTTTTTTGTTCACAGGTAAAATCTGAAGGAGTACATGTATACCATCCTCTCGCAACAGTGTGCCCCTTTAACGCACTCCCCTAGGAAATTCCGTGAGATCTCAGGATGATGTAGTACAGGTGTTTGAAAAGTTGCTTTGACCAGACTTTTGCCAGTCATAAAACATGGATATATGTAACATCTTAAAACAGCAGATTATGTGCTTTCCAATGATACTTTTTTTTTTTTTCCTTGGGTGAGGTAACGCATCACTGAGCACCACTGTCTTGAGGTGCAAATGGGGGTTGGTTCACTTTCATGTTGAACAAAATCGAACAGATCGAATTACACAACAAAATTAACAAAAATGGCATATATTTCAGTGATTTTATTCATTCACATCAACACGTATGTTTCTCTGTTTTATTCACCACGACCCTCCCCGTGGCCACAGGCTCCTCACTCCTCTCTCCGAAGCCCCCAATGCCCTAGACGGGACGACGGGGACGGCACGACGGGACGACGCGACGCCACGACGGGACGACGCGACGGCAAGACGGCACGATGCGACGGCAAGACGGCACGACGCGACGTGCATTTGTCGTCTTTAAAACACCATATGGTATCATTGGAAAGCATGCTCTTTACTGGCAAACGTATAGTCTGGTCAAAACAACTTTTCAAAGTTGGATTACCTTTTTTTGAAACACTAAGCTTGTAGAGGAATTTCAAATTGTCATCGAAACTTATATAGCTCAGCTGTTAGCTTAGACCAACGTGGTCTCTAACAGCTGGGTTCGAATCTCGCTAAGGCCAGGGGCCAATTTCATGGCGTTGCTTAGCACGAAAATTTGCTTAGCACAGGATTTATTTGCTTTATAAAATGGATTACAAGCCAAAATTATACACCAACTTGTGTTCTTGGCAAGAGTAGGAGAATACCTTTCAATACACATCACTTACGATTTTGGCTGCCAATCCATTTTTGCAAAATAAAGCAAACAAATCATGTGCTAAGCAAATTATTTTGCTAAGCAACGCCATGAAATTGGCCCCAGATCCCAGGTTTGGTAAAATGAAATCGAATAACATCTTGGCTAACCGAACGTACCCAAACCAAAAGTCAGGTGTCTTTCCCGTTGTGTGCGCAAATAAAGTACGTTGTTTGCATTACCAGACCATACCATAGTGTCCGTGAGATGCTGTGATTTCGCTGCGCGCGGTCGCTGCGGATAGGCCTCCCCGTTTTTCGTCTCTCGAGTTCGCCATGGAATTAGAATTCCATGATGAGGAATTTGAAAAAGCATGTCGTGAGCTGGATGAGCCTGATTTAACTGATTATGAATTCTTTATGCGGTCCTCAGGGGTACAGATTCATCGAAAATATCGCCAGGTATTTACATCGTTTGTTCCAATGCCTGGGAACCAGTCTATGCACCGGTAAAAAAAAAAGAAAGAGTGTAGACTGGTTCCCGTGTCCACATATTCCACATTTTTTCGAACATGAGGACCGGTAGCGGAGACCATTTTTAGTCAGAAACCTGACTTTACGTCATCGCTTTGCAGGTTTCGTGGCAAATACCACATAAAGTACACATAAACTTAACATGTTTTGGTGGTTATTAAGTCATTATCAGGAGAATAAATAAGTGGCGACCAGTTAACGGAATTTTTTCCAAACTTCATTTCGCACAGAACATCAGAAAATCAAAACACGCAAGATGGCGTCGAAAATGTAAGCTGTGACATTTTTTGCTTCAACTTCCAACGTTCACACCGTCTCAAGCTGACGGCCCATATCACAAGGCAAAACAGTGTATTTTCCATTGTTCTCTATTCAAGATACACCTTTTTGCCTTATCAGGGCTGCAGTGATCGTATTGTCAGACAAAGTGCAGCAAAAAGTGCAGGAATATTAACATTACATAACACTCTGGCAGAATATGTATTGCCCGGAACTACAACTAGTTAACCAATGAATTTTTTGCTTTCTCTTTCTTCTTTTTTTCTCTAGAATTCTGGCCTTTATGAATACAAAATGTTCGGGACCTTGGACGGTGTTGCACCAAAAGTTTGTTATGAAGTATATAATGACCTGGACTACCGAAAATGCTGGGATAGCTATGTCAGCAGTAAGTATAAGGTTAGGGGCCATCTACTTTTTGAAGGCTAAAAGTAATTTTCTGACGTTTACATTGGGACGTGATGAATCACTTTTAGCTGATCAAGCTTTATTGTCCATGGCGAAATATTTGCCATGGCTGCACATTCAATATGGCGGCCGTTCACCAATCTGAAATTTTACCTTACAGGCAAAATTAAACATTGAAAAACATACCATGGAGGTCCTACCACTCTCAAGAATGTTGTGCCCTGGTTCGTTTTCCCCCGATGTTTCTTCTAAACAGGAAAAAAACTAGTCCAACATAATTTTTCTTTGCATTTTTCAGCAAACTGGAGCAAACAGCGAGATTTACAGATGATTTACTCCCTCCCCTTTCTTACTTTTTGTATAACTGTGAAAATTTTGACAACTTTGGACAGTCTCTCAAAGGTTATGTGAAAAAAAGGGTATTTTTTTCGTATACATTGAACAAAGATTTTAAAGAAATTACCTCGTAGAATCAACACATAATGTAATTTTAAGATATACTTCCCACTTGCACTTTTGTCGCAAATGTTGCTTTTCTGTAGAAAAATCACGTTTTCTTCTTCAAAAATTGCCTTCAGTTAGTGCACAAGATAACCATTCACGCGCAAGCGCAGCGCCCTCTGTTGTCGCGCTTACGCACCTGTAGACCGCGCTCGCCACGTCCTTTTGTGCATTACTTTATGCAGTAATTTTATCATTAATTTATCTCAGAAATGCAACATTTGCGACGGAACTGTCAGTGGGAAGTATATCTTAGAATTGAATAAGCTATCGATTTCAATATATAAATATACCCAAATCCGTGTTCAATGTATATGAAAAAAATCCCAAAAAAGTATGATAGTATGTACCAAATGAACAGTGTTTCTCCATGGCTAAACAAACTCATCCCATAATAGTCCAAAACCACATCAATATTTTGCTTTCATTCATTGCCACAGAGTTACTTGAGATAAACGAAGACGGCAGACGAGGAATCTATTGGAGGGTCAATTTTCCATTCCTAATGTCATCCAGAGATGTATCCTTTCCTCAAAACTCTCTCTCAGACTGTTTTTGGATATTACCCAATTATTTATTATTTGACTGATAATTAAGTTCATTATTTGCAGGGCTCAAAACAGCCACTGAACCGAGGCTAGTTATTTAAGCCTTAGTCAAGTGCTTAATTCTCTGCTGTACTAGACCAGTGGTCCAGTGCATTTTGAAACTAATGAGCAGCAAATCCACATTCGCTGTGGCTATATGGCCCTATAAAAATACTAGCCTTACTAAGGCCGGGGTCACACAGGAAATCTCGTAATTACTCTATCATGATACAATCATGATAGAATGAATGATGATAGGGGTCACACGCCAATCTATCATGATAGTATCACAACAGAAAACAACTCGATGATAAGAATTCTCGTCATTCACCTATCATGGTACTATCATGATATATTTGGGGTCACACGGACAAAATCTTGTAATGCTACTATAGTAATAATATGATCGAGTGGAATCTCGTAATTCGTGTGACCCCGGCATAAGACTCATTGGTTACTTTTAAAGGAGCGTAACCAGATCACAATTTTGAGCCTCCCATTTTTCCCCATGGGTGTTGAGATTTTGATACCATTCGTGTGTCATATTTTTCTCATTACCATTCTGAAATTTTGCGTTCTCAATCCGTACATTTCCGGGGATACCATAAAAAAAAAACACTGAAGTTTAGTAAACTAATTTATCCGGTTCGGGTTACATAAAGCAGTGCAGTGATAACACCAACATATTTGCTTCCACATCCAAATTGGGGATTGCGAATTTCCTGTTTTGTTCCCATGGATAGTATTTTGGGGATGTATTTTTTATGCTTGTTAGGTTAGAACGAAATCCATTTTCTGGAAAAATTTGAACACGCTCCTTTAACAGGCATCAGTCCTTTTAAGAACCACACATTTCCAAAAGAGATAGTTCGTTCACATGGTGCAACATTTACTAAGAGGTTTTGGGATGGAGAGAGAGAACATTTAACAAAATATTTCTTAACCAGTCCTCTCAGTATGTATTTATTCGGGATTCTAGGGAGTTTGATGTGAACGGTCAGCATATATGGGTGACATTGGGCCGCAGTTCACCGTTCAAATCAAGGCCACCTAAGTCGGGGGTTATTCGTGTGGATGACTTTCAGCAAAGTATGGTCATGGCTGATAGTGGAGACAATGGGACCAAAGGTAGGCTCAATGTGCAGTTCACCAGTACTGGAATGAATAAGTCAAGTCAAACTGCCTTCGAGTCCCAAGTCAAGACAAACTGCCTTGGAGTCCCAAGTCAAGACAAACTGCCTTCGAGTCCCAAGTCAAGTCAAACTGCCTTCGAGTCCCAAGTCAAGTCAAACTGCCTTCGAGTCCCAAGTCAAACTGCCTTTGAGTTCCAAGTCGAGTCGGACTGCCTTCGAGTCCCAAGTCAAGTCAAACTGCCTTTGAGTTCCAAGTCAAGTCAAACTGCCTTCGAGTCCCAAGTCAAGTCAAACTGCCTTCGAGTCCCAAGTCAAGTCAAACTGCCTTCGAGTCCCAAGTCAAGTCAAACTGCCTTTGAGTTCCAAGTCGAGTCGGAATGCCTTTGAGTTCCAAGTCGAGTCAAACTGCCTTCGAGTCCCAAGTCGAGTCGGACTGCCTTCGAGTCCCAAGTCAAGTCAAACTGCCTTCGAGTCCCAAGTCGAGTCAAACTGCCTCCGAGTCCCAAGTCGAGTCAAACTGCCTTCTAGTCCTAGGTCGAGTCAAACTGCCTTCGAGTCCCAAGTCGAGTCAAACTGCCTTCGAGTCCCAAGTCAAGTCAAACTGCCTTCGAGTCCCAAGTCGAGTCAAACTGCCTTCGAGTCCCAAGTCAAGTCAAACTGCCTTCGAGTCCCAAGTCGAGTCAAACTGCCTTTGAGTCCCAAGTCGAGTCAAACTGCTTTTGAGTCCCAAATCAAGTCAGACTGCCTACGAGACCCAAGTCAACTCAGGCATGTTGGTCAAGTTAAGTCAAGTAGTCACGACAGTAAATTTGCTCAGGCGGATTTCAAAATCAGTCTACTGGAACTTTCAGCCATGTATAGGCTGTTGTTCTTGTCCTGGCCAGACATGTTTTAAACAAAGTTTTAATCAATTTGTTTTGTTCCAGAAATTCCCCAAAATGGGACAAAATCGGGTATTGCATAGCAATTTTATTTTTAAAATATAAAAATTAATAAATGAATAACAAAATTGGCAGAGTCAACAAACGAGTCAAGTTCGAGTCAAGTCTTTTCTGTCAGTGACTTGAGTCCTCGTCAGTTCATTTAAGGCAAGAGACTTGAGTTGAAAAGAGTTCATCGAATCAGTTTTGAATCTTCATCAAAGTGATTTCCCAGATGTGAATGGGGTCATATTTCATTCCTCTTTCTAATAATGTTATTTCTTTTTGTTCACAGCTTTCATGCATTACTATGACAACCCCAAAGGAATGATTCCCATATTCCTCATCAACTGGGCTGCTAAGGTATGTGTATGTCATATTAACGTCACAGCAAAGCAGTCGGATAAAATGTATTAGGGTCTTTCTATAAATTAGGGGTCCAAAAGTGTGACATTTAGTGTACCCCGTTACACCTGATATGTGTTATTTTTCGTACAAAAATAATTAAAATGGCTTTTAAACCATTTTGTATGAATTGTACTTTATGTACTCACTCTTTGAGATTGAAAGTATTTAAAGAATATGTCTTGAATTTACAAGAACAAGATGTAAAATGTAACGGGGGACACCAACACTGGACCCCTAATTTATAGAAAGACCCATTAGTCAGTCATTCTTGTGCTGCTGTTAGGGTCGAGTCAATTCAAAATATTTTTGTAACCAAGTGTTCAATCGAATATCGAATATTTCTTTAGCCTGATTTAGTCATGATTTATTAGGTGCAATTTCCCGAATTGGCCTACATTTATACCGTAGAGTAAATTTTAATGCGGTACAATCAAGTCAGAAATGCAAAAATTAAGTCCACTGCATGCATTTGGAGCACACTTGTCGGAGCGACTTGGAGAAAATACCACTTTTGAATATTCGAATACGAAAATCATTATTCGAATATTTGGGTTTTTTGATCAAAAATTCAAATAATTGGCACAGCCCAAGCTGATTTTGATCTTACAATTAACTAGGCCTGTACATTTTTGAATAATTTACTATTCAAAAAATTTGTTTTATTTTCGATCGAATATTCGATAATCGATGCATGACTTTATTTTTACGATTTTGACAAAAAGGTTTGCCGTGAAATAATTGATTTTGGCACATCCGAACTCACAGCTCACAGGAAGTTACAGCAACCTTTTTATTGCCAAATTTGCCGCCTCAAAAAATAATCTGTGCTGAAACTAATTACTATAGACTTTATGTTGTAACTTGCATGTGGCAGTCTCTGGCCCGAAGAGTTTTTACAGAAATTATCGTCGGCCCTTGGACTCGTGATTGAACACAGTTGACATCAAAGCGGCCGTTTCGGCAAAGGAAAAAGCATTTTTACTTATTCATAGCTGAAAGACATGTTTGGTTTGGAGTGTAAAAAGCACATACCGAATATTAGATTTGGTAAAATGCTATTCGAGTATTCAATGGACGATCACATTTTTGAATATTCGATTCGTTAGGCACAGGCTTACATTTAACAAGGTCACGTGGTAATAATATTTTTGTTTTCATACATCATTCAGACATTACATTTGTAGGTGTCTTCCACCTAAACATCGAGATATACGTGGGTCATTTTTTGTGACATTTTTGCTGTCCAGTTACATACGTATAAGGGGAAATTTGTACACAAGCTTTTAAGAAATGTATGTTGTGGCAGCATTTTCTTAACTTTTTGGGCAAAGGTTATCTCCTGAGAACAGTACAAGTGAAGTTTGAGATAAACTGAAGACATCTGAAAGGAATTAGTGACTTATTTTTCAAATAGGCTCATTAGCGTGGAAAGACCCACATACATGTAGGTGGGTGGCGCCATTGGCAGCTGACGGCCAGAGACACCGGATAACCCCCTTACTCTTTACAAAGAGTGCTGTGGGATTTTTTGAGTGCATTACACAACACAATGGACCAACTGCTTTACATCTCTTCTGAAGGATGGAGCAATTGTGGTTAAATGCCTTCCTCAAGGGCACAGATACCATGAGTGGGTATTGAACCCGCAACACCAATTCTTCATGCCTATTGCAAGTCATTGACCCAAACAGTGTTGGTTTTTGTTGTTTTTATTCTTCAGACGGGAGTACCAGGCTTCTTAAAAAGCATGACAGATGCTTGTAATGGCTACCCTGCCTACTTAGCCAAGAAGAAGAAGAAGGGCAAAGGAGCGGCTGGTGAGAAGACTAGTTAACACTGCGACCTGCTAGTACTACTGGCATTATGGACGAGAGTAGTTAGGTAAAAATGTTAACGCCCCAAATGGTTCTTAAGGTCAATAATACCAATAGCTTGTTCGTATATAGAACAAACTATCACAAACTGCAGAAATACAGAGATATACAGGGCGTCTCAAAAAAGTCCTGGTCCCAATTTCATGGAACCTGTTAGCACAAAAATTTGTTTAGCACAGAATTTCTTTGCTCTGTAAAATGGGTTACCAGCCAAAATTGTATGTTAAATTTTTTTTTTTTTTGAACAACGAACATACGATTTTGGCTGGCAACCCAGTTTTGTAAAATAAAGCAAAGAAATTCTGTGCTAAACAAATTGTTGTGTTAATGGGTTCCATGAAATTGGGCCCTGGTCAAACCAAGCAATTTTAGAATCGAGGTTTTTCCCGATTCTGATAGGGAATCTTCTTGCATGAGAAATAGTCTATATTCTATCAAAATCGACCAAGATAATCAAGAAAATCAACCTACGTTATGTCATAGACCCTGTTGTACACAATGGGAAACCCCCCTTCTTTTTGCAAACAAATAGTTTGTGATGCTTAAGTTAATTACACAATGCACTGACACTATGAGCAACTAACAATAGAAATTGGGCACACACCATTGTTACTAACAATGGTCTGTGCCAAATTTCCATTGTTAGTTGCTCATAGTGTGAATGTACGGCTTTGCATCCCATCCGAAGGATGGAGCAATTGGTCTTGAACCCTTAACCTCAGGGCATTTCCAACTAAAGTTTACCTGAAGATCTACCTCCATTGTATAATTTATGTGTATGGTGTGACATATTTACTAGAAAGACAAGAAATATAAATACTATTTCAGCATTAAAACTCCAAAATCAACTGAAAAATCTAGGTAAAATAAGGCATTTTACTTTGCCTTTTTAATACACGAAAAATAAAAATCTGTGCAATTTCCAAAAAGTGCGTCGATTACTGAAAGCAATAGCAAACCAACAAATATGCAGTTTAAAACAATTCAAATTTTAGTTTGTGAAGTTGTATTATCGTGAATGTGAATTTTATTTATGTGTATAGATGTTTTTAGGTGGGATTTGTTTTTTACCCTCCAAAAAAGCTGTTATACATTTCTAAAGCAGATCAGTTTCTGCACTAATTTTGCTAATAGACATGGATTTTATATGTTAACAACCAAGTTCTGTTTTTTTTTTTTATCATGAACTTCAAAATGGAAAGTGAGATCTCAAATTTAAACCACAATTGTAAAGGGAAAATTTAGGTTTAAATAAAATATGTGAGAAAAAAAATAATTACCAATACACGAATCCGGTTGCTAAGGACTCCTTCCCTGCAAGTCCGCCATTACTGGGGGCCATCCACTGCCATAGACTGGGCGCTTTGTCTTGTTGTTAAATCGCACAACGCGTACTGCGTACAGTGACACAGGCTTCACAAGCAAATAGACGAGCAAAATTGTTCGAAGTGACAACATAATGTAACAGCATACCATCAACACAAAACCCACAGTTCATGGCACTGGATGGCCCCCAGCTATGGCGGACGTACACGGACCATGACTTTGCAGCTCGGATTGGTGTATGTCACATTAAAATGGGCAAAACATATTAAGGTACAGTGTATTTATGAATTAAGCATCAAACAGTTTACGCATCCCTATTGGCTGAGAGCACGTCATGTGGCCACTTCTAAACACTTTCTTGCCCTGCCTGCGGCTGCGCCCCAGTCGGCACGTATGGAACACGCACACAGAAACTGCACGCGCCCGAAAGCAAAATGTGCACTGTGACAAAAATAAGTACCCTGTCATGTGCGTGCACATACAACATGCCTGTATTAACGCGCACAATCGAACAAAAACAACTTGACGCACAGCTAGCAGTTTAAACGAACGCGATGCATGTAGGATATAAAGTACAATGCAAAACATGACAAGCTAATTTTGGCGAGTTTTACTGTTTATACAAAAGGTACATGTATTTATGAATGGGAATAAAAGTGTGTTTCTTAATACGTTTAAAACCTGCTAGGGCCTGGATGCTGATAATGGCCCTCACCTGCGGCTCAGGCTATTATCACCCAGCCGGTTTTGAACATATGTTTATGACCAGCCAAACCCCAATTAATTGTGGAAATTGGATAATTATTCTCCATAATATGCAAGGTTAACAGGTGTTTGTTCTCAGTATAATTCTATAAGTGCACGATTAACTGAATTGTTCTCTAACAGATTTTAGCTTGATATACATTAATTTTATGTTTAAAAAATATACATCATAGACCTTTCAAAAGCCATGTTAAATGAATGGTCACAAAATAATACAACCTATGTACACGGTGTATTTTTATTATAATAATATATGCAGTATTGTTTATTTGCTTTCAGTGAGGAATTAGAGTATCTATGTTAGTGGTACCACTATATTAAGTCTGTAGTCTTAAAATGGGTTCATTTATTGAGTGTATTTTACAATGAGGAAAGTATCATTTGAATATATTCATGTTTTGTTTTTCATGTACTTAATATCAGGTAATCTAGTATTAAAAATTCAGCCATTAATTCCTTACCCTGATACAAAATGAAATATGTTAATACATTACTGAAATTCAGTATAATACACTACTCACAATACATTAGGGATGTACGCAGATATTCTATTGAAGGTATGCATTCCGCTTGCAGGCCTTGAAATAACCCACAGCACCAAGGCAAATTGCCATCGGTGCCCTATGCTTTTGCTGTGTTGCCCTTAAAAAGTTCTAACAAATTTTCCAACCCGTGCTTATAATGATTAGACAATTGGGTCTTTCTATAAATTAGGGGTCCAATGTTGGTGTCCCGTTACATTTTATTTTTGTGAATTCAGGACACATTCTTTAAATACTCCACGCACTGGAAATCCACCCAGCTATGGCGGATATACACGGAAAGAGACCCTTTGCATTGGCAGCTATGACAGGGGCAGTCCCATTGTTACTATGCATCATGCACGACGAGCCACTTTGTGAATCTATTGTCACATAATTTAAAAACCTGCCCGTCATGGCCACCAGTAATAGGAATGCCAAAAGTCACCTAATTCAAAGAGGATTTGACCTGCAACCAAATGTATGCAAATTTGTTTGCTGTGATGCCATAGGGCACATGTACACCTAGCACAGGATAGGTGTAAAGTCACAATGTTGGACTTTGTCTAGTGCCGAGTAGATAGAGGTGCCCAGATTTAGAGTTCATTTTATCAGTGGAACCTGAATTACTCTAAGTTAATTCAGATATTCATAATATTTTCCTGCTTGTATATTAATCCCAGTTGCATGCCTATTTATAATATATGGAAATGTGGTGGTTTTTATGCACGCAAACTGTTTTGGAATGGTAATGAGTAGGAAAATACATGTATATGATATGAATGTATATGATATGAATGTGTTTATAATAAACCTCAGAAAAGGGTTGAGTAGTTATATGCGTTCCTTGGCACTTACTGGTTTAAAGCTCGATTCACATTGACACATGTCGCTTTGAGAATTTTGAGTAAAACAACCCACTGAAAACCACAGAATCAACTTGGGCAGCAAGCAGTTTGTGATCGAGATTTTCAGTGCGTCAATTTACAACAAATCCCCTCCATGTGTCTTTTTCTCATTTGAAGCGAAGGCCGTCAAATTTACATGCGTAATGCAATAAAAGGCTCAATGTGAATCCAGTCTATGGAAGTCTCAGTGACAACATGAACTTAACTTTATTAAAAAGCCTTTTCAATGCCATCTAAAAAGTTAATAAATATGCTTTTAGGTTATTCTGCCTATTATAGAATATATTATAAACTCCCTGGAAAATTCCCATAATTTAAGGCAACACTTCAAAGTTGCATAAAAAATACTGTTTATAAAAAATATCCCATTACACCCGTTTAGAAATCAGAGGCAGGAATTCCAATCTACAATGTAGCTACAGTGTACATGTATTTACATAATTATAAAACACCCGAATAAATCTCCATCATTTGATTGGTCACTGTCGTTTGTTATTCGATATAACGCATCGTGCACCATTGTATATCTACGACGCGCCGTCGAATATCCACCAAGCCACCGTGATAGGCAGGGTTGTACAAAATGGATGGAGGGCTACCATGCATTATCCTCTCTAACTACACGTTGCGTGTTAAAGCGGGCACGTTCATCACAAGCGAGCTAAGCTACTCACCAGACGAGCTAAGCTACTCACCAGACATAAATGGCAGGCGGTTCAATGCTAATTTGTAAGTTCAGAAGACGGGAATTTATTCTGGTGTTTTATAAAACAAATTGTTTAAAATTCCTGCAATAGAATAAATAATTTCGTTCGGTGACACATTTAATGTTCTATTCCACTTGGAATAGAACATTCCTCATGGAATAGAACATTAAATCTGTCACTTCATTAAATTATTTGTACTATTGCACTCAAACATTTATTATTTGTATAATATCCCATTTAAACCCGTTTCACGTCAATACAAGCACCAAAAATACAAGAATACAACATATGGTCTTATTGCGAGGCTGGGAAAGCGCTCAGGAAGTAAAACAAACAAAACAAATGTTATCCAAATGAAAGTTTGAACATATTTTTAAAAATTCCCTAAAAATAAAGTACTCTTCTACTGCTGGAATTTACAGGTACATGTACATGTAAAAAAAACTTGAAAAGTGTACGGCTAACACTGAAAACCAAAACACCAAAACACCAAATTTGCAGTTATTTAAGCAAAATAAAAAGGATAATTATTAATGTAAAAATCTGAGGTAGCAATGTTCTTTGTTATACCCCGTCTTGGAATACTGCAGTTTCATTGGTCCAGAACGGTCACATGTCCATGTGATAAAAACTCATATCACCCTGCCGTATGCGAATTTAACTTCATATCACCCGGCCGTACTATGCGTGTATTTGCCCCCGTCCATAGCACGCGTAACGCGCTGTATGAGGCTAGAGGCGCACTACGCGCACGCACATCGCATTATTCCACACGCTGTGCGCGTGCTATTTTCGCAATGTTACACACGCACAGGTAGTAGTCCGAAGACTAGCGAAAGTGCAGAGACGAATTGTTTTTACAATTTCAACATTCCAAATAATAGAAACGATATTATTATGCTGTACGGAGACCATGAGACGGGATATAACAAAACAATTGTTGACTGGTGTGGTGTGGGATATGGGTTTTAACACCCTCGGGAGCTCATAGCACCCTCGGCGTTGCCTCGGGTGCTATGAGCTCCCTCGGGTGTTAAAACTCATATCCCACACCACACCAGTCAACAATTTATAATAACCACATTTTAAACAAAACAGGTACCATACAAATATCAAACTGAACTTGTGTGCTTATAAAAAGTGGGTGCGTAGTCTGCCATCCACCCCCAACTCAACCCCTGCAATTTTCCACCGGGCATTAAAGGCACAGACTCGTCAGCATTGCGCGCGCCAATTTCGTGCCAAGAAATACGCAGCTCCATGTAGCAAAGGCATGGAGGGTATTTCGTAGCACGAATTTGGCGCGCGCGCATTGCTGACAAGCCTGTGCCGTTAAGTAGTTGATCATTACCCTTACCCTTTCTCTCAATAGTATTAAGCGTATGCCTATGTGGCCGAGACAGGATGAGAGATATACAATTTACCAGTCATTACCAGTGTTATTTAGTTTACTATAAAACATTAAAATTATGAAAGCCGTGTCCACATTGGACTGGTTTTTAGGAAGGTTTTACCGAGACGATGGTAAAATGAAAAATTGCTAAATTTTACTGCTGTCCGCATTTGGACTTTTTGACACAGTAAAATTTTACCGAGACCGTGGGAGAGCATGCGCAGTGTCCCTTCACAGTTTGACCTTCACAGCCTCGACGTACGCTTCCGGAGTGCTTTTACCGACTCTCTGTATTCGCATTGGACTTTTCGTCTCGGTCAATTTTCCTCGGTCAAAAGTAACTGCTGGACTCAGGAAAAGTTACCGAGAGGAAAACGTCCTAGGCTTAAAATTGGAAAGTACCCGTCGTCTTGGTAAGTTTTCCCCAAAAAGTCCAATGAGGACAGGCCTAAAGAGACATTTTCAGCGGGTCAAATTCCTTGTTCTTTGTATAAAAATAATGTACGAGTTCTCAGTTACACTGGTTCAGCAAAGTCACTTATCTTGAATGGCGTAGCCCTCCTATGATCCCTGGATGTCGGTAGTCCTGAGCTTACAATTTCCTTCTCCACTGGGAAAGACAGGTGGCCTTTTATGAAAATGAATTGAAGGCACTCAAATTGCCAATGGCACTACATGATGAGACCAGCCATCTCCATCAGCTATAACCTTCAAGGTCTTCTGCAGAACTTGATGGATATTCTGTAAACAAAACCAAGCATACAATGTTTCTGAAATATCGGTTCACGCAATTCCCGTTGGCCAAGAGCACGTCCCGTGGGCAGTCCAAATAAAAAATTTAAATTGAGTACAGTTGCACCATTATACAGCATTCTGCTTGTAACAAGAAAAACCTTACCGGTACCTTACGGATAAATTCAGGGGTGTGTGCCCTCGACATGCCCACCATTTCTCTCAATACACAGCTCACATCGTCTCCTCATGTCTTTGACTGCTCATCTTATGCCATGGTAAGGTTTGCAGAGACGTGTTCTTTCATCACTTCATTGCCTTTATCCCACTTTCAAGTGAAGTGAGCTTGTCCCAGTGATTTCACCACCTTTCACAATGGCCATGTTTGCTCAGTCATGCATGACAGTTACATAATGACCCTGGTACCATTGGACAGAGGACAGTCTGGACTTTCCCTACATACACGCCTCTTTTTGAAATATTGCACAGACTTCTGATAATTTGCATTTAAAGATGGGTTTCCTTTTTTTATTTAAGTTGTTATAGTTTAAGTTGTTACAGCCTAAGTTGACATACCCCGAGGTTCATCCACATCAAGAGGCTGATACTGCAGATTGGGTCTTGGCTCTTTTATGTGAAGGATCCTGCAATCAAACAATCAAATACACCTTACATCAGAATAAATTACATTATGAGCAAAATTCAATAACTCTTTCAATAAAAGTTTCAAAATGTCACACTTGTATTCAGAAGATCACACTAGTTTATTGAATAATCCTCATGTTATTTATAAAAAAATCAATTCCATAAGTGTCACAAGGTAACTAAAGGGGGGACCACTGTGTCTCATTTTTATGGAATGACCTACATGTATGTATATGGGTAATTCCCAAAATTAGGGGTCCAAAAGTGTGACATGCTTTTTAAGATTTCCAAGTTTTTTTAATGATTGAAAGTGGTTTCCCTTTAGAATTTGTTTTATTTATTTGAACAAATGCCACTCAAATTTAATGTTTGTGTGTAGATATGGCACCAAGGTTAATGCAAACTCATTCTACAGCCAATATTTATTGGCGTAGGTAACCCGGGACACCAAACTCCTATCCAATACCATGGAACAAATTATAAGCCTTTATGGTCTTTTGTTTTGAATATTTTTCAGGAATCAGAAAACAAAATATTGAAGAAAATGATGCTGCCCCCTATAATCGTAGGCCACAGTCCATTACTGAGAATTTGTGGTCATAAGTGGTGATTTTTGAAGCAGAGAGTGTCGTACGTAACTGGGACACCAAACATGTTGGACCCCAATTTTAGGAATTACCCAGATGCAGTTTACTCACATAATAACAAGCCAGACTGCCGCTCCTATGCCAGCCATAACCAGATACACAAACCCCGGCATGAAATGAAGTGTGCTGGAATAGACTGCATTAAATACAAGTGAAGCTGTGAAGCCTGCTAAGCTACACAGGCCACCACTGAATGCAAACAGAACACCTGAAATGAGATGAAGTCACTTAAAACAAATATAATATAGCACCATGGGTCCAGGTTGGGCGAACTGTTCTTGACACGGGTAACTTGTTCTCGATGGATAGGTGGTGTGTGATCCTGTACCAAGTGCAGTGTTCTTGGGCCATGTTCACGTCATTCGGGCGCGAGAACTAGTTAACCCGTGTCAAGAAAAGACGGACTGAACTCAACTAGGAGACAACTCATGCAAAATCAATTCAATAAAGTGTAGTACATCAAGGTGCCATTTTAGTGAGCAAACTACACGCGCCTTGTGTCTGTTTTACATGCCTCTCGTGGCGTAATCTGTGTTGTGGTGCATCTAGTTTGCTTACTAAAATGGCACCTTGACATACTATGGCAGTCGGGGGAGAGTGGTCTATCTTGTGCCTAAGGTGCTATGTGTACATAATTTATTATCTTTAGTGTCTTAGTGGAGGAAAACAATTTTAAATGATGTTTAATTTTAAAAACTATTTTTAAGGTGGTAATTGATCAGTTATAAGCCATAATTGGGCTAAGTATTGACCAGTATTGAAAGAAAAAACAAGTATTGAAATAACCCAACATATACAAAAACATGTGCAAAAATGTGTACATGGGACTTTCAGAAATGTCTGTTAAGGCCCTATTTTTGTTTACTCTTGGGGCAAGTTATCTCTTGCGAACAGCAATAAAACATTTTGAGATAAGCTAAAGACATTTGAACAGAACTAGTGACTTTTTTTTTTTAATGTACCACATGACTGTGGACAGATCCATATACATCACATAAGTAGGGGGTCTGCAAATATATTTCATTTTATATGCATTGTCAACACTAATCTTTGGTGCCTACCTTGTTCATCTGGGCCCACAAGATTTGCCATGTTGTTTCTGGACAGTGGAATAGCCATGTAGGTGAACATTCCAACACCAAGAGCTGGAATATGAAAAAGAATCTACCGTTTCCTTTTCCAACACTTTTTTTTGATGGCACAATTTCAGAAAAATTTAGAAAAATGCAACCGAAATGCTACCTCAGACAGTTTCCAAGGTACCCTTTGAACCCTAAATTATTTATGCGCAATGACACCGGTTTGTCAACCGGTTAATGAAGACGTCACTCAAAAGTCACAATAGTGGCTCATCGGGTTATTATTGTTCACGGGGAAGTCACAAATGTGACATTTAGGGTTCAAAGGGTTAATAAAGTTTGCCAGATAAAATGTTTTACAATATACAAGAAAAAGAATCCAAGATGCTGTGAAAAATGCCAACATATAGGGAAGTACTGCAGAACAAATCAACCATATCAGAATGTGAACGTACCAAGCCAATGCATATACACATGGATTCAGAATAATTAAGCATTTGGAAAACGCACAATGCAAGGCATGCTATATACACATGATGGATACATGGAAGTAGTTATTGTTTTGTTTTTGGCCATTTTAAAAGCTTGAAGAAAAAAAATATGGTACGAAAAATTTCAGGGAAGTCAGGATTTAACAATAGTTGACAAGTCACATGTTGATACTCACCAATGTAAAGGAAAAGTGACGTCTTAGCAAGAGCCAAAAGCACAGTGGACGCAATAACGGATATTGATGTAAGATACATGATCCAAAATGATGGGACAAACTTCTGAAAAACGACTCCTGCTAACAGAGTACCTGTTAAAGAGAAAAATATCCAGTCTATGTAAGTACTGAAAGCTAAAATCACACTGGCTTAGATTGTGGCCAATGAAGGGGACTGCCATTAGAAAATCAAGGTGTCTAGGGGAGGATTACAAAGGGACACCAAGGCCAAGGGCAACAGAGGTCTTAATATTAGCTTTTGATGTTTTTATGAATTTTTAGCCCTGCACTTAACAAAAATCCAGCCTGCTTGTGAGTGGAAACTTTGAGCATGTTCGTACTGCCGCTGCGGACATTGACATTAAACGGCTTTTTAGCAATGCGCAACGGCTTAAAGGAGCGTGTCCAGATCACATTTTTGACCCACCCATTTTTCCTCAGGGGGTGTTGAGATTTTTATACAATCTCATTTGTCATATTTTAATCATTACCATTCTGAAATTTAGTGCTCTCAATCCATATATTTTTACGGATATCGTAAAAAACCACCAATGTTTTGTAAACTAATTTATCCGGTTACATAAAGTAGTGCAGTTATTACATCAACCTTTTCACTTCCACATCCAAAACAGAGATTACAAATTTCCTGTTTTCTTCCCAATAGTATTTTGAGGAGGTATTTTATATGATTGTTAAAGGCCCTGTAGATGATCTGTTTTTGAGCGATTCTGCAAATAAAACCATTATAAATCAAAAGAAAGACATCAACAAACTCATCCGAAGAAATTTTAGCTTTGTCAAATGTACCACGTTTAAAAAAACCATGAAAATCCATATGCAGTTTCCTGGTCTTGGCGGGGTGTTTCAAATATTCGTTCTCAGTTGATCGTGGCTTGCGTCATGCACTCTGTGGCGCACATACTGCGTGTGCGCGCGATCCATAAAAATGCATCGCGTTGGAACACGCACATGGAGTACACAGCGCCCATGCATTTTGGACCGCGTAGATGCCAACCAAAAATAAGTAAATCGTTTGCAAACGATCTAAATAATTTCATCTTTACGGATTATTTTCTGGTAAAATTATATCATTTTGAGCGAAAACCTTTCAATGGTTGGTTGCTATTAATTCAATCTTTACTTTCAGAACTTTTCCCCTGTAAACTCGTCGATTGCTTTTTGGGGTCATTGCAAATGATCCACTGGGCCTTTAAGTTAGAATGAAATCCATTTTCTGGAAAAATCTTGACACGCTCCTTTAACTGCTATATTGGCCGTTTCTACTACACTGACAAAATATCGATATTGGGAGCACTACGTGTGGCAGTTGAATTGGCACACTCAACTAAATGTTTCTACTGCCAAAATACTGCAATCACGCATCGCCAAAAACCCCGGACCAAGCAGGTTTAAATTTGCTTTATAACTGTTTGTACTGTTCTACTGAATGGATAATGGTATGAAGCCTTTCTAAAATGGTAATCATGCTTAGTACAGACACGCTCTATGGATCGTAATAGAAGTGATTTTTACACAAGATAAAAAAATTGCATTTGAAGCGGAGTTGAAACCAAGCAGTGTTTCCCACTTGCAGTACTACAGAAGTGTAAAAATTCCTTTAAATTATGAAATGTTTTTTTTAATGCTTTTAATACCTGCTGTGTAAATGGCAAACATGGAGGCCCCATAATGCCCTTCTTGCACTGGATTCATACAGAACGGCTGGCCCGTTGTGTACAGCACACTGATGACTGAATTAGCAACAATCAGCATAATATAGGCACAAATGATGAAGTTATAAGCACAGAGACGCCATGCTCGCTTGGTTTGACTCCCAGGCGGGGTCTGGAAAAGTTGGTAGATATTCTTCAGGATGTTGAGCGGGCTGGTCTCACAAGTTTTCGTTTGGATTGTTGTATTGTTCTGATTCTCTGTTACATATCTACGTCTGTCCGGTAAACAGCATATGATAAAACAAGCGCAGATGCTAATTAAGATGATTCCGAGGTAGAATGGAGCGGCAAAGCCGTATAATTTAATGACATAGCCGATTGCAAATTGGATGACACTCGTGGAGAGAGTAAACATGAGGTCAATCATTACGAAACGAGCGGTTCTCTCTTTACTGTCGGGGAGTGTGACGTCCGAGATGTACCCTGCGCAACCAACGACAAGTGTCGTGAGGTCTCCGGAAAGTCCTAAAATCACGCTTCCACCAATAAGCATGGCAAGCGGCAGCTCAAATACAACCACTAAAGCAGAGATGATGTAGTTTATTGTTAATCCGATGCAGGGTAGGACGCAAGCCACGTGACGCCCATAACGATCGCTTAGTGGCTTGCGTCATGCACTCTGTGGCGCACATACTGCGTGTGCGCGCGATCCATAAAAATGCATCGCGTTGGAACACGCACATGGAGTACACAGCGCCCATGCATTTTGGACCGCGTAGATGCCAACCAAAAATAAGTAAATCGTTTGCAAACGATCTAAATAATTTCATCTTTACGGATTATTTTCTGGTAAAATTATATCATTTTGAGCGAAAACCTTTCAATGGTTGGTTGCTATTAATTCAATCTTTACTTTCAGAACTTTTCCCCTGTAAACTCGTCGATTGCTTTTTGGGGTCATTGCAAATGATCCACTGGGCCTTTAAGTTAGAATGAAATCCATTTTCTGGAAAAATCTTGACACGCTCCTTTAACTGCTATATTGGCCGTTTCTACTACACTGACAAAATATCGATATTGGGAGCACTACGTGTGGCAGTTGAATTGGCACACTCAACTAAATGTTTCTACTGCCAAAATACTGCAATCACGCATCGCCAAAAACCCCGGACCAAGCAGGTTTAAATTTGCTTTATAACTGTTTGTACTGTTCTACTGAATGGATAATGGTATGAAGCCTTTCTAAAATGGTAATCATGCTTAGTACAGACACGCTCTATGGATCGTAATAGAAGTGATTTTTACACAAGATAAAAAAATTGCATTTGAAGCGGAGTTGAAACCAAGCAGTGTTTCCCACTTGCAGTACTACAGAAGTGTAAAAATTCCTTTAAATTATGAAATGTTTTTTTTAATGCTTTTAATACCTGCTGTGTAAATGGCAAACATGGAGGCCCCATAATGCCCTTCTTGCACTGGATTCATACAGAACGGCTGGCCCGTTGTGTACAGCACACTGATGACTGAATTAGCAACAATCAGCATAATATAGGCACAAATGATGAAGTTATAAGCACAGAGACGCCATGCTCGCTTGGTTTGACTCCCAGGCGGGGTCTGGAAAAGTTGGTAGATATTCTTCAGGATGTTGAGCGGGCTGGTCTCACAAGTTTTCGTTTGGATTGTTGTATTGTTCTGATTCTCTGTTACATATCTACGTCTGTCCGGTAAACAGCATATGATAAAACAAGCGCAGATGCTAATTAAGATGATTCCGAGGTAGAATGGAGCGGCAAAGCCGTATAATTTAATGACATAGCCGATTGCAAATTGGATGACACTCGTGGAGAGAGTAAACATGAGGTCAATCATTACGAAACGAGCGGTTCTCTCTTTACTGTCGGGGAGTGTGACGTCCGAGATGTACCCTGCGCAACCAACGACAAGTGTCGTGAGGTCTCCGGAAAGTCCTAAAATCACGCTTCCACCAATAAGCATGGCAAGCGGCAGCTCAAATACAACCACTAAAGCAGAGATGATGTAGTTTATTGTTAATCCGATGCAGGGTAGGACGCAAGCCACGTGACGCCCATAACGATCGCTTAATGCGCCCCAGATGTTGCTCATAACCAACGCGGGTAATTGTATTGACACTGTGAGGTACAGCATCCACATTGTGCTCTGCCGCTGGATTTCAACTTGGACGTTGTACTCGGGACTCGTTCTGTTGGTTAGACACGTTGACTGATTGTACGTTGGTGCACCCAACGCTTTTGCAATGCGTTGCTCGACGTACTGGGTCTTTGTGGGTATGCTGAGGCCTGACGCCATCATGTAGGCAATTAGGACGTGTTCGGCAGCCAGGTATTTGTAGATTCCTCGACCTATAGCCATGGTGACGTTCAATTTCAGAAGTCTGAATATTCTGCGCATCACCCACTCAATCACAGATGGATGTAACCTGTATATAAAAGAAGAAATGCAGTTGAATTAATAGCCTTTTGCATGTCTGGTGCTGGTGTACTGATGTTCTTCTTTGCACATGCTTACTTGTATCCAGGGCCCAATTTCATAGAGCTGCTTAAGCGCTAGCTGAAAACGTGTGCTTACTGTAGCAGAAAAGTTCTGCTAACGTTAAGGCTATTTCACGGCCGCGGCGTGCTTAAGCATGCGCGCGCTTGGAAACCGCCATTGTTGCGTCACTATCTTAAGCAAAATGTGGCTCTGCGGTTAAGGCAGGTTTTCAGTTGCTTACCGTTAACGATGTCTATGAAATAGCCCGACGCTCGGTTAACGGAAAATGGGCTGTTAAACAGCTCTATGAAATTGGGCCCAGATGACCAGACTAAATTTTTGTAATGTGATGTGATTGGGTGCACGCGTGTGGAAGGTGTGAAGTACAGAATCAATGCCGTACTCAATAGAAAGAATGGCATGACGCAACCAGGGGCCAATTTCGTAAAACATGTTACGCTTAATCAAAAATTTTGATTAAGCATAGCACGAATATTCGCTCAAGCAAGGGCGTATTTCATAAAACTTGTTGTTCTAAGCACGCGTAGAGAGTGCGCGCGCAAAGCTGTCGTCTGTTTTGTTCTAACGCGTTTATCGTCTGCTTTCATAAGTCAACGGCAACATTTTCAAAGTACCATCATTGGTTATGTTTCCATAACTGGGATGATTATCACTACCACAGAAGACCCTTGCCCGTCGCTGACTGGAATATTTCAACAACAGCTGAAAGTTGTGAATCTGTTGGAAAATGTGTCTCAAATTTTTCCGAGAATCATTGGCGAAGAAAAAAGATGGCATCACGTTAGCAAAAAATTGGTAGGTTAGCATGCCGTTTGGTTTGCTAGTGCTTAAACAGTTTTATGAAATGGAGAGAGCGCTGCTTAATCAAATTCATAAAACATGTTACGCTTAATCAGAAATCTTGGATTAAGCATACCGGTAGCACAAATGTTCGCTTATTAAAGCAAGGGCCTATTTCATAAAGGTTGTTGTTCTGAGCCCAGGCGCAACACAGTCGTCTGTTTTGTTTGAACACGTTCGTCGTCGGCTTTTACTTGTGTCAACATCAACATTTTCAAGTACAGTGGATTTTTGGTTTAAAATGTATACATACTTGAGCGTACTTAAATTGCATTTTTGTTTAGAATCAAAACACAAAAGCACCTCGGTGCGCAATGGTCTGAATATGGGCACGTAGCACGCCCCCATGCGATGCGCCAAAAAACGTCCGGCCGCTGGGGGCGGTTTACCGCTCTGGCTGTCTTCAGACAGCCAGAGGCATTCGATGTCGATCAGCTAGGTAGGGGGCGCGCGGGCCAGGCCTTGAGCCTGAGGGTCAAATCACTGCAATGATGACCGCGACCATCAGACTTCGACCATATTACAAAATTATTATTAGGCCAAGTATTATTTATTCGGCCAATACATAAAAAAAACAAAAACAAGCACACACAAATTACATGCAGTGAACAATAAACAAAAGTTACATAAGAAAGCGCAATTTACGATGTAATACTGAATAATGCAGAGAAAAATAGACAGGAGTGAACTAGGACAAAACAGTCCAACTTAGCCGGCCAAGCAAAAGTGAATCTAAACACTGTAAACCTAAACACTGTAGCCCAAAATGCAATTGTTCTTCACTTTTTATAAACCTCATTCCACTCAACTTACCACTAATGGGTTCTTGGATTTACCAGGAATTGTTCACTTACTTCCGGATTGACGACTTCAACGTTGATTTTTTATAGATCTTCGGTGGTTCTTTTTCTCAAAGCTACGTAAGTCCCCCCGGCCCCATAGACATGATGGATGTCAGACAAGTCGACCGTTGAGACAACTCGACTTGAGACAAGTCGACCGTTGAGACAACTAGACCGTTGAGACATTTCGACCGTTGAGACAACTCGACTCGAGACAAGTCGACCGACGAGACAACTCAGCGGACACACTTAAATTTTGAAATTAAAATAACATTTTATTTTCAAACAATAAAAACATGTCGACCAGAACGGCCGTGTCACTGAATGGGTAAGCACTAGACTTGGTTCCAAGTCCGAGATCCTGTTTTGTTTTCCGTTTCCGATTTTTGAAATGTATGGACAGGGAACTAGTCTATTTCGGTTCAGAATCTCGGACTTGGGACTTCTGCACGCCAGTTGTACACGGTCTATGGGAATTAAGTCCAAAACAGGACGTAACGATATGATTGGTCGAAGTCACAGGGAGCTTACGTTGTAATGAATATTCATTAGAAATCTCCTAGAGGATGTATTTGCGAGTCGTGTCGTCTGCTGGTACATGGTCGTGTCGGATTGTTTACAAACCTGTTGTAAATAATACAACATTCTGACATATCCGTTGATAATTTACTGACATTCGCAGATGGTTGAGATGGTGAAAGAATATGGGAGTACATGACATGGTTATAACATCACCTGAATTGAATCTTCAACAGGTAATCACTTAAAATTAGAAGGATTACCATACGCGGACTGTGCCGGCACATGCCTGGCTGGCCTAGCGCTGCCTGGGCCGGGCGGTCGTGGGCCGCGCCCGGCTGCGGCGCGGGGCCGGGCCGCGCGGCCTCTACCCGGTTTCACGTTACGTTAATTGATATGTTATCATATAACTCAGATTTACATGCAGTAAGAATGGAGAAGTTGAGCAGAAAAGAATCTTTAAAATTACTTATCAAACCTCAGTAACTTGCTGATTTAATGAAAAACCCAAATTTAGGAATAAGAAAAAACTAATTTCCAGCCAATCTCTCATTTGTTGTCCTAAATAAGTAATAATAAATAGGCCTGAGGTCTGACATTGTCTGAATATTAAGACTGAAGACAGAGTTCTCCATTCGATGCAAAATAATGCACGTCTTGCTCCCATGTGCACAGACAATCTGATTTCCTTTTGTCAAAATCCCCACCCTGGGGCATGAAAAAAATGTGACCAAACCCCCACCTAAGGGGAAATATTACCCTAATTAGTAAGCAGAAGCAGGTAGATTCATGTAGATTCACTTTTTATGGGCGGTGGAGGGGTGTGTGGGGGAATTTTCTATTATTTTGGTTAGGTGCTCTTAATTCAGAAACATGCATCCAAAACCTGCATCTGTTAATTAGCTCCTGTGACACATGTATATGTCAGGAAAGGCAAAGTATGGTAATTTATACCAATAACCTTTTTACTTGTATTTGTGCACAGAGTCCAACTGAGGCAGGACTACTTCGAGAGCTCAGCTTGAACTCACTGCAGGAAGCCTTGGCGGATCTGCGCCTTGGCAATACCTTTGTGATGAGTTGCAGATTCTCAGGGACTATTCAAAAGTACAAGGTTGAAGGAACTGCCACAAAACTTAAAGAGGAGTTCAGCATGATATGGACAGCATGATATTTTCCTACGGTGATTTGAGCACAATTTGAGTACTTTGCAACATCCTAGCTCCAACACACAGCCTTGGGAAAACAATTATTGGACCACCTACAACCTGCATAGACAACAAAAATAAGTATGTAAGAATAGTTTAAGGCATGTCTTACATATTTGATGCCTTGTAAGCCTCCTGAGCTAATGACTATTGTCTAAGACCAAATATCATAAACATAAGCCTGGTTGCCGAGGGATTTTGTTGAAGAATTCAAGACATAGGTGGTCCAATATTTTTCTCCAAGACTTTATGTCTCTGGGGCCTCTGAAGAGGCCCCCAGATTAAAATATATCTATTTCACTCTGTTTCACTGAGGTATCTAACATTTTTTAAAGTAGAATTTACTAACATAAAAAGCAATACATGTATAAAATGTTTAATGTAGAGCATTTTTTGTTTAAAAAGGAATACCGCAGTATAAAACCAACTAAATATCTGAATTACAACAGTGTTACAAGCATATTTCCTCATGCCGTTTAAATGTTGATCTTAAACATGATTGCTAAAATTTGCCTTATTTTGTGCAGGCGATCTCGAGACTCAGACTCTAGTTGACTCGAGACTCCAACCCCAAATGATATGGCTTGACTTGAGACTAAAACCTCAAAAGACTTGACATGAGTCAGATTTTTTAATTTGATTCACCCATTTTGGGGACCGAATTTCAGCACTAAAGAAACCTTGGCTAAAAGCATGTGAGTTCCATTGTTAAGACTCAATTTGAAATTAGTTTGACAAATTTATTGTCGTGACTACTTGACTTAACGAGCAAACTTGACCAATATGCCTGACTTGACTTGACTTGGGACTCGAGCAGGAGACAAGTTACAACCTTGATTTTGTGCTTCAAAATCCACGTTAACATCAGTTTTAATAACCTGAAAATTGCAGACCTCTCATTTGAAGGAGTTTGTCAAGATAAATTAACCCATGAATTAGAGCCACGACCACTCACTGCAAGCTTTTTTTTCTTAAAATATGGAGATTTTAGGGTAGAAAAAAGTCTTCTTGAGTTGTCTCATAGGTTTAAATGTAGGAGGGCTTATGTGACGTCGAACCCTTCATCAGGAAAGTAGGTAAATTTGTTACGAAATGGATGCTGTATAATACTGACTCGGGTCAAGTCGACCGTTTGCCCAACTCGACCGTGAACCAACTTGACCACACAGTGCATGCAACAATTAAGTCACTGCTTTACGTCCACCGATTGACTAACCTAAGTTACGGGTGTAGTGACACATCATTAATAGTGGCACTATTTTTGGACATAAAAATTCCAAGTTTCAAAGAAAAACTTGAACTACGGTCGGTTCGGTTTACGGTCGAGTTGGCAAACGGTCGCCTCGTCTTTTGTACGGGTGCGGGGAGCTCGCTGGGCGCCACGCGACTATTCCATTCTATCAAAAGGTAACAGATGTGTATTTTGACACGAGTAAGTGTCAGGAGTACGTTTTATTTTTATTTCCATTCAAAATATTACAACATTTCATGCTTATGGCACTAATTCTTTCTAACAACAAACCACAGAAACAGTTTTAAGAAGAAGGCTGCGAAAATGGTAAACCTCATCTTACCTGTGAAGCATATAGACCCGACCACCCGGATTTGTATACGCTCCAATTGGCCGTCGCTACGGAAACCGCGCTGTATGTAAATCTAACTAATGAATACATGAATGTAGCTGGCGTGCAGAAGTCCCAAGTCCGAGATTCTGAACCGAAATAGACTAGTTCCCTGTCCATACATTTCAAAAATCGGAAACGGAAAACAAAACAGGATCTCGGACTTGGAACCAAGTCTAGGTAAGCACCATCACCTCTCCCCTTTTACTTGTCTCAACGGTCGACTTGTCTCAACGGTCGACTTGTCTTTCTATTTATCGCACATACGGTCGAGTTGTCTCAACGGTCGAGTTGTCTCAACAGTCGACTTGTCTCGAGTCGAGTTGTCTCAACGGTCGACTTGTCTCACCCCCGACATGATAGAGCAAGGAACAGTCCCCCACTGCACCCCCATTTGCCCATTGCTTATTTTGTATTTCGTGACGTGACCTCACTGAAGTCTGATGCCTATCGACCCCGCGCGTGTGCTCATCCATACCCGCGACGTGATGCAGGCACCAGACTCACTTTCTGTGACACCCGTTTATGTGAGATTCGTGATTGACAAAGTTTAGTTTCATCTGTAAAAAAAAAAAAAGCCCAATTATAATTTCTCATTTCACTTTTGATGGTAGATAAGTTGCAACAAGGAACAAATTTCGGGACAAATTTAATGCAGGTATTGAAGTAAAATTGTACCCACAGCACTTTATTTTCAAAACATCTCGTTGGGATAAGGGTACCCCTAGAACTATGGGGGATATACTCTCCCCCAACAGTTGGTGTGATGTTTCCTGATGGAGGCTTTGCCGACTATACCATTCAGATTCAGATTAAAGCATAGGTAATGTTGTTTTTTTCCCAATATGGCGGCGCCTGAACTTTAAGATCGGACCGATACGGTTTAAGCTAGCGCAATAATCCGCTGCCCAATCGCCACCAAACTCCGTCTGATAGTTCTTGAGACACTCACCTTGCGTGTGTCTACGGAATTTCGGTACCATTTGTCCACTAAATTCTCCGAAAATAATGTTGGGAAATGAACGGGAACATGTGCGATGCATCCACGTGCATGATCGATGCATTCGGTAAAAGCCGGATTTTCCGGAACTCCCGGAGTTGCCGGAACTGCTGGGATTTATTTTTGTCCCAGCTCACTCCCACATAAACACAGTGACACTCCATAATTGGTTTTTGCTATAATTCCACCAGAAAGTACATTTTAATGCAGATACAAATTAAACATCAGCAGATTTCACAGCTGACAAATATTTTAACGAGTATAGTCTCAAAATTCAACTCAATATAAATCACTCATTAATGTTGGCTGTATAAATAAAACAAAGTATAAAACAAATCTTGGAACATAAAATAACTTCAGCAGACTTTTACATGAAAATTCGTTTTCAGCTGCTTTTTTTAGTAATTTAAATACAAAGAATTTATTTGCAAAACCCAGACAAAAACCATTTAAGATATTTCATGAACATGGAGACTTTGTTGTGCCTTTCAGAAATATGCAGACAAAATATTAAAGAACAGCAAATCACTTTTACTGATGTAATGACTGTTCACCGAAAGGCATGACAGAAAATCTCTATTAGGAAATATCTTGAATGGCTTATGTGTTTTTTGTAAATGAACTCAAATCAAACATACTGTAATTGTAGAACTTATAACAAAGTAAGGGTACACTATGCACTACTATGAAATATACTGCATTATCTGAACTTATTCTAACATCCATAAACATTTCCTGTAAACTGCATTTAGTTGGAATGCTTTCTTTCTGATACCCACGTCTGTCAAACAAGTTCATATTGGTTTTTTTTTTAATAAGTAAAGGTTCCTGACATTCTTCTAATTTAAATGCAATACCAAAAACTGGTTGTAATTTGAGGTTGCAAGAATGGTTGGAATTCATGATATTTTTTACTGAGTATAAATCAGCTGCTGCAGGTTCGTGTTGCCACTTAGGTAACAAGGACAAGATGTTTCGTCTTAAGCGGGCCTCCCACTGTGCGATTTTTGCCACGAAATAGCTACGATTGGGTACGATTGTGTGTAGAGTCTATAGGCAGTCTCCGATAATCGTACCAATTCGTAGGAAATTCGTGGCCAAAATCGCACAGTGGGAGGCCCGCTTTATATACAGAATAATTATTTCTTCTTTTGGCATAATTTTTCAATTATCCACGATTATATTTCTTAGCCTCACCATTTCATTTTCAATGGAATGTCCACCTGATTGAGCTTTGTAAATTTATCTCACAAGAGATGTTGCCTTCCCTCTGTTTCATGTTCTTGTGGTAATACGAGTCTTTCCATGGTAAAGGAGGCATTTTGGCAACACAGACCATATTTTCCAGAAAATATGTTTGTCTGGTCTCAAAATAAAAGAAATAAGTTTCAGTTGTTCTGAAGAGAAAAATTAGGCCCAAAAAGGGTTACAAATAATGCGACAACATGCCTTTCTAAAAACCCCATGTACAAATGTCCAATATACGCTCGTAACCGGGACGGCCTAAAATATAACAAGTGTCCGTCCCGGTTACGAGCGTATATTGAAAATTTGTACACAGGGTTTTTAGAAAAGCATGTTGACGTTGTCACACTATTTGTAACCCTTTTTGGGCCTAAGTTATCTCTTCAGAACAACTTAAACTTATTTCTTTAGTTTTTAGACCAGACAAAGGTATTTCCTCGAAAATATGGTCTGTGTTGCCAAAATGCCCCCCTTACCGTGGAAATACCCACATGTTGTAATGCATTTTCCTCATTTAGATTTGGTATTGACCTTTTTGTACAAACTTTTTACAGTACTATCTAAATAGGTCAGTTGGCCCTTTTGAAGTTTAAATACCGGGTACACATTTATTATGTGTTTGTGTGTAATTCTACTGGTTCCTTTGCATATTTGATTGCTAACTACTGCATCAAAAAATATTACACTAAAGCCTAGCGTACATTGACCTCACAACTAGAAGCAACTCGCGGCAACTGGGAGCAACTGAACCGTTGCTTAAAAAGGTCGATGTACGCGCACTTGCAACTACTTGCAACTGGGAAAATTTCAGCTGCAGCGAGTTGTTCATGTTCTACTTTCTAGCAACTAGTTGTACATGTATCCAGTTGCGGTCAGTTTTGTTGATGTACACGTACTAGCAACGGACCAGTTCCACGAGTGCGTCTGAATACGTGAGGCGCACATCGACAGCAACTAGTTGCTTCCAGCTGCAAGGTCGATGTGCATGCTATGGAAATGCAGACATGGCTGGATGCTCCCAGTTGCCGCTAGTTGCGCAACTGATCAGTTGCTGTTGGTGTGCCCGCTACGCACCTGATCAGCAACTGATCAGGGGCCAATTTCATAAAGCTGTTTAGCAAAAACATTTGCTTAATCCAAAATTTGTTTGCTTTTATATACAAATGGGTTAATAGTCAAAATTGTATGTCAACTTGTGTTTTCAGCAAGAATAGGAGTAGACCAGTAAATTGAAATATACATCACATCAGATTTTGACTGCTAACCCATTTTTATAAAGCAAAGAAACTTTGTTTAAAGCAAATATTTTTGATAAACAGCTTTATGAAATTGGCCCCAGTTGAGTTGCTTCCACTTGCAAGGTCGATGTATGCTTGGCTTTAGGATCAAGAATGCTACATGTATTTACTACACTGATGTTGCAAGAGTTGAAGTGCATAGGCAATGAGTTTATGTTTAATTCACTAGATACAGATTGGCAAGTATCCTTAAATGAAACAAACGGAATGCCAGAAGCAAAGGCTTGTAATCTATTATGGTTGAAGGCGTAACAAATTCACAGAATCTCTGAAAGGCAGTTAACTTTGGAAGGGTGTGAGGTGTAGCTCCATCATTCATATCAAGCAGTCATTTCCAAAGATGTTCTGAGGGTCGAGATGTTTCTTGACGGCTCGTAGCATCTCTACTCCAGGCTCTGAGATGGCTTTGGTCATCCACTGTTTACGAAGCTTTCCAACTGACGGATAAAACAAGTAAATATTCAAAATAAGGTGAAAATTTAAATTTTTGACCTTTAAAGGCACTGTAGATGATCTGTTTTTGAGCGATTCTGCGAATAAAACCATTATAAATCAAAAGAAAGACATCAACAAACTCATCCGAAGAAATTTCAGCTTTGTCAAATGTAACACGTTTAAAAAAAACATGAAAATCCATATGCGTTTTCCTGGTCTTGGCGGGGTGTTTCAAATATTCTTTCTCAGTTGATCGGGTACTACATGTATGTGGCTTGCGTCATGCACTCTGTGGCACACATTATATACTACGTGTGCACGCGATCCATCAAAATGCATCGCGTTGGAACAAGCACACGCATTTTGGACCGCGTAGATGTGAACCAAAAATAAGTAAATCGTATGCAAACGATCTAAATAATTTCATCTTTACGGATTATTTTCTGGTAAAATTATATCATTTTGAGCGGAAACCTTTCATTGGGTAGTTGCTATTAATTAAATCTTTACTTTCAGAACTTTTCCCCTGTAAACTCGTCGATTACTTTTTGGGGTCATTGTAAATGATACACTGGGCCTTTAACAGACTGCTCAGCAATAACTATCAGTTCACGTTTCATGAAATGTTTAGTGTGTTGGGCATTACCAAACTTATGTGAACCCACAAATTTCATTCTGGAATGTTTATTACAAAATATATCTGTCCTAGGCATTTTAAAGTTTTTGCGTCAATGGAAGGATGTCCCAGGCGTAACACCAATTTTGCTGATTCGTCATTTTGCCATCTGTTAACTAAAACAATGACCCCACTGAAAAGTATTTTATGATTTCTACAGACCCCACTTTTCAAAAAGTACAATGGTTGAGAATTTCAGATCACTTGAAATGTTGACACTGGTTGACAGATATTTCATGTTATTTTGAAACACCCATATTGCTTCTTAAAATGGTTCAAAGGTGCACTTGGCCTAAGACTGGGCATATATTGATTCTGGGCATATATCTCACATGCGTAAATAGAATCCAAAGATATCAGAATATACTTTTAATGTTGAATATACTTTTAACATTTTTTTGCTGCAATTTGCAGTTAAATTTTTAGTGAAAAAGAAAAATTTAACTTACTTCCGTGATGGTGGGATAAACTGCCTCCAATTCCCAAAATCTCATCTCTTGCTGCTGCCTACAGAAAAACAATTAAATGGTTTTGCAAACTATCTTTACAGTAGAATGCTGCTATAAACCAGACATTAGGGGATGCAAACAAGTGGAAATACATGTATAATGCTTTGTATTTTAAAAGTTTGACCCATACACTAACCACGAGACCATTGTTCCCACATTAAACCCCTTTCCAATGACGTCATTTTGGGAGTCAAATAATGCCGCGTCATTGTGGAAGCGATGTGCATGTGCGTTATGTGTGTCCATAGCACGCGTAACTAAGGCTCCCATTGGTGAATTAAACCGCATTACGCCTACGCATTACGCCTACCAGAGGCACACACAACGCGCACGCACATCGCTTCCACAATGACTCAACATTATTCGACTCCCAAAATGGTGTATGCGCACATATTTTAAAAGGGGTCAATAGTCAATCATGTCCCAGAAGGTGCCAAACTATTTGTGTTCCAAGCACAGATCTCCATTAAAAGCTCTAACAGAATACTGACCTGGACATGCATAACTGCGCCTTCTTATTAGCATAGTTTTCGGCACCTCATTTACATGGTTTTGGGCACTTCCACATTAAAAGGCATTTGGGTCATTCTATAAATTTGGGGTCCACTTTTTCTGTCCCCGTTACATCTGACATCTTGTAAAATGTTGTATTTTGTAAATTCAGGACATATTCTTTAAATGCCTTCTATTTCAAAGAGTGATTACATAAAATACAATTCATAAAAATATGGTTTGAAGGCATTTTTAATGATACTTGTATGGCAAATAGCAGTATATCAGGTGTAACGGGGACAGAAAAATGTCACACGTTGGACCCCAAATTTATAGAATGACCCATATGGGAACTCGCTTATGCGCACTTTCTAAAAGAGTGACGATCGCATGTGTTATGTTCGAATACATGTGAACAAAACCGACTAAAAGCGGTTACAGTGATGTGTGCCATTCAATCATACACTTGATGCTTTTATGGCTTATAATAGACCTTTATCACGGTGCGGCCATCTTCCCTTTTCCCCTATTAAAATGAACGTAACCAAAGCGAGGCTTGCCGAAATAAAATAGTTTGGCCCCATGTTGAAAATGTTCATTGTGTGCATCACAATGACATGCGCGCGGTGCGATCAAGAAAACGCGCAGCGCGGACATTGATTCTCTTAAAACAACAACGGAAGACTGCACGCGCTATCACGCAGGCGCAGACGTACACGCGATGATCATGCCCGACACGTACTGTACACGTACGTACTATGCATGCAGTGGGGAACAAGACAAAGATGGACGCACCGTGATAAAGGTCTATGGAAATTTGCAGTGCTTGGAATACATGTGTAGTATGGCACCTTACCCATCAGCAGTATACACTTTGTAGAACTGCTTCAGGGGATCGGTTTTGAGGGAATAAGGTTTACTTATACCTCAATGTCTTCATACACCTCAATAGGGTTGGATATACCACGATGCATGAAGGCAAAGTAGAAGTACACACATGCGCCAGAATCATAGGTTTGAGTCACTCTGCAAGAAAATAAAATAATTGTACATGAAACAGCAGTTGAAAGTAGGTTGCAGAGACATTGTGATGTAACTGAGTAGAGCATGCATCAATTTGTGGATTTTAAGTGACTGACTTAAAGGCCCTGTAGATGATCTGTTATTGAGCGATTCTGCGAATAAAACCATTATAAATCAAAAGAAAGACATCAACAAACTCATCCGAAGAAATTTCAGCTTTGTCAAATGTACCACGTTTAAAAAACCCATGAAAATCCATATGCATTTTCCTGGTCTTGGCGGGGTGTTTCAAATATTCGTTCTCAGTTGATCGGGTACTATGAGGCTTGCGTCATGCACTCTGTGGCGCACATACTGCGTGTGCGCGCGATCCATAAAAATGCATCGCGTTGGAACACGCACACAGAGTTTGGACCGCGTAGATGCGAACCAAAAATAAGTAAATCATTTGCAAACGATCTAAATAATTTTATCTTTACGAATTATTTTCTGGTAAAATTATATCATTTTGAGCGAAAACCTTTCAATGGATAGTTGCTATTAATTCAATCTTTACTTTCAGAACTTTTCCCCTGTAAACTCGTCGATTACTTTTTGGGGTCATTGCAAATGATCCACTGGGCCTTTAAGTGGACCACTAAGATAAGCGGGCTCCTTAAATTATTTGTGAATAAAAACTTAAGTTTTATCTTAGCGTGGTGCTCAAATTTATGAGTGACAAATTACATGATTAGAAAACTTTCAAAGACAGAAACAACAGCATCACATAATTAAAGAATGATGTTGATAAACTGCCTTGTAGAAATTTCAGCCACATAGATGCAGTAATATTTGAGAAATATATTTTGTGTTAAATTAATGGTAACAAATCATTTGCAAATTTTTTTTTTTTAAATGCATCTTTAGTTGGCAATTTCTCTCACAAAGGCTCCCACATTGCTATCAACATTTTTAGTCATGTTTTTCTTGTCGAATCATGAAGTAACATTTTGGGTCATTGCAAATGGGTGAATAAGATAATGAATAAGGACTTAGGAGCTCCCACTTATCCTAGTGGGGGGCTTACTTAAGTACCCTGCATAGATTAAGCTTTGTGAATATTAGCCCTGATCTGCAATATATGAAATGAGCCATTTGATCGACATCTGACACTGTGTTTACACTGGTCCCGAGCTCGGGATCAAGATTGGTCCCCCGATAAAAATGCGTCAGTGTTAACCGCAATGATCCTGAGTGCCGCGTTTACATTCTGTAGTTGAATTCGAGCGCGGTGCCAGAAGTTGCAGTCAAAGGTCATGCTCTGTGTGTGCATGTACTGATCAATGCACGTGCATGGGTTGTGCATGTACAGTGTACAAGGCCATTTGAATTTCGCGGGCTTTTCCCCCGCTACGGCTGTGGAGCGGATGTGGCAGGTTGCGGTAAAGATTAATTGCTTATCTAACCGCAAACTGATCCCGAGCTCGGGATCGAACCCTCCGCCAACGCGAGACCAAAATCTCGGGGATCCGGGGCCAATTTGGTTCCGAGAGCGTTTACACTCAGTTGTGATCCGGGGCTGATCCCGAGCTCGGGATCAAGTGTAAACAGGGTGTTACCTGCATGTTGCTAGAGGGCGGTGTTGTATTCCATGTCGCTTGCACTCGCTGTTGAGACGCTCTTTCACGTTACGACACAGATCAATTACACTGAAATAAAGCCAGACATATGTTTGAAATACCGTAAACAATCTTGTCCAATGAAATAAAGGTTCAACTCTCAACGATATTATCAAAGGCCAATCATCATAACTATGAAACTGATCATTATATAATATTGGATGGCTTTGAGGGTGATATGAGAATATACCGCATGAGTCATGAAAATACTGAACGAGCCAAAGTCGAGTTCGGTATTTTCATGACAAGTGCGGTATATTCACATATCACCCAAAATATTATTGTTATATAAAATGAAGCTTATACAGGTCTTCTTTATTTTGTAGGATTACAACTGCATGCCTTTTTGTTACTGTTGTATAGTATTTTTTGTTACTGTACTCGCGTGTGCGTTGCTCACGCGCACAAAAGCATTCACTCGATGCATGACGCGCGCGTACGCATCTGCTTTTGTGCACCCAGCGTACATCAGATTGGGACTCTGTGCTGCACAGTATCAGAAACGCACGGTATCCGCAAAAGCTTCAATTTATATACAAAATACCAATTATCTAAATAAACTGGAAATAAAGGCTACAACTGTGACCCGCTCTACAAAAATATAGTTACTTCTTGACCAGTGTAAGGCATGGCAGTGTTTTACTGCACACAGAACACTGAAGTCTAAATCTATATTTTTAACTTTATTTATGAAATGTAAGAAATTCAAATTCCTCTTGAAGAAAGCATTATTTGCACTGACTAATGAAAGTCACTTACCGATCCCATGGAACGGTGGTTTCAAATGACTCGGCAATGACGTACCACTCAAGACCAAGATCCTGAAATGCAAAAATGTAGCATATTTTATCAGTCGGTAACATGTATGAACACCTCCTGTTGTAAGAGCTGCTGAGGCATGGTGTGCCACTCTCCTTTGCCTACCCTAGCTTCTGCACTTCTACATGGAGCTGATTTATTTACAATGTTAAGGAATTTCAAATTGTCATTGAAAACGTCTAAATGCTTTCTTTCATGATAAAATTCGCAAATGAACAAATGACGTAATGCACTGGCTCAGCATCTAAAACGAGGCTGCAAGTGCTAACTTGAAATTTGTCAATAAACAAGCAATGTATAGACTGCTTTTTCTGAGGTCACGACATTTGGTAAAGTTGGTCACCGAAAAGATGCGCGCAAAGACATACATACATGTACCAAAATATACACCTGTCCGCGTGTTTTACTTTTAAAACTGCTACATGCACGCATTGCAATACAATCAATTTGAGCTTGTACCTAATTTAAGTATTTATTTTTTCCATTGATTCACAATGGGCCCTAAAGGACATTTAATCTTATTCAGCGTAATGGCCATGGTGCTAAACCAACAGCAAGGTCATGTGGGTCATGATCGCCAAATGCCACACAAAATGATGGAAAGCACGACGTCAGATAAATTCTATCTATTGACCCCTTTCCAATGACGTATTTTGGGAGTCAAATAATGCCGCGTCATTGAGGAAGCAATGTGCATGCGCGTTCTGTGTGTCCATAGCAAGTGTAACGCGCTATACTAAGGCTCCCATTGGTGAATTAAACCGCGTACTGCCCACCAGAGACGCACACAACGCGCACGCACATCGCTACCACAATGACTCAGCATTATTTGACTCTCAAAATGGCGTAATCATACATGTTCGAAAGGGGTTAATACTCACCCTGAGGTAGGCAATGGCAAAGGTCAGATTGTAGCCCCTTTGTCCGTTGTCTTCACCACCTGCTAAACCCCTGTACAATATTTTGTTTAAAGTCAAGAATCAGTTGCAATCTACACTACTCACACAAAAAAATGTTCCTTTTCTAATATCTTTTGCCCGTGATTTTTTTGTTTTCTCTACAGTAAATTATATATAATAAGGCATATCTGATATGTAATAAACTACAATGTAGCATGCTTCGTTTTGTCTTTGAAAACAACTCACACTCTGCACTGCTTACTGGTCTACGAAATAGCTAGAGACGTGGTAAACAGAAAATTAGCTTTTAAGTGGCACTATAAAAATGGCCCCAAGATTTTTATCAGGCCACAAAACGTGAAACAAAATGGAAATCAAAAGTCAAATTTTACGCACCCAAATGATGTAGCGATTGTGTAGACTTTCTTTTCTTGAGCAGCAACATCCTTCATGTAAACAAACAGAGATCAAATCTACTGAGCATTGGTACATTTGAATCCAAATTTAAACAAGTTTAATGAATTAAAACATGCCCAGTACTTTTCTGTAAAATAACACGGTTTTTCTCTTAATAACAAAGTTAAGTTTTACCATGCAAATTGTATCGTGCAAATTATTGGGGCAGAAATCCTGGATTTATGACTCCTCGCTGGCACGCTTCAAACAAAGATAATTGGCATGTGGTGATGACACCACTATTGGGCCAGATGGTTCATTAACATGAAGGGCTCAGGTTTAAAGCCCAACTGTGATTGTAATAATGTTGAAATCAAATTACCGTCTTAACAAAACAGTCAGTAACTTACTTCCTTTGATCCTTCAAACAGCAATGTGGAGACCACCATAACATTGGGATCAAATCTTTTCAACTAGGGTGGCAAAAAGAAACATCAACAGATCATAAATGTGACCCGTTACGACGAAATGAGCGTAAAGTCAGAATTTCTAAAAATTGGATACACTGTATTAGTATTTTTTAATTTAGCAGAAAAGGAGCTTTCCAATGGTGTATAACACATAAGGTAAAACTATTCCCCCAATGCAACACACCTTGGAGAAATGGTAGTACGTGTTCTTACAAATCTTAAGACAAAATTTCTTACGAGTTACGAAGAAAGCTATCGTCATAATTGGTCTGAAATATTTTTTAATTGTTGGATGATGCTAAAAATTTGGAATCAAATAGAATAAGAGTTACTCTTTCCAAATATTACAAAACCCTAAAATTGACCTCCCTTAAATTTTTGACTTTGAACCGTCGTTATAGGAAATAGCGGAGTGCAACAACCTGCTTTGATGAATGTAATCATACTCGCACATCACACGACTATAAACAGCATCCCTTAATGTGGATAATAGCACACCTGAAAAACCACCTCGACTTTTTTAGTGTAGTTGCTAATGAAATCACATACCTACTCCCTCCTATAAATTTAGGTGTGCATTTTGTCCACACCCGCTCGAGGGCGGCCCGTGTCAGCGCCCACTAAACAACATGTGAATGCGGCCAGGAACAGATAATGGAACACCTGCTAGTATGCCCACTCCTGCCAGAGCCCTGCACCCAAGATGACCTGGAAGCCATGAACTGCCGTGCCAGAGCCTGTGTGGAGCACTGGACGGGACTTGTGTAGTGACCCGATAAGAAGACACCCCTATGATTTTCAAATCAGGACCACTGTAGGCCTGTATAAACATATATTTGCCAAATCACAGTTTCATACCTTTGTGACATAGACTTTCTTCAGGCTGTCCATTAGCGATGTCCACATGGAAGCAGCGGGTCCCTTCAGAGCTTGACCTACGTATTAGAAACATTCGTTTCAGTTATTACTTCTCAGTTTGATAAAAATCATGTAGAAGGATGGAGCCATAGTGGTTTTGCTTTGCTCAAGGGCACATGTACCATGAGTAGGTATCGAACCTACAACACCAAGTTGTCATGCTCTTCACAATAGACCGTATTCCTGAACGCGGGAGGGCGCTCGAACAAGGTGATTTGGGGGAAAATGTCCATAGACGACAGTACAAAAGTGGGAGTACGTGCATTCGTACGTGGGGAAAGGTCGCGTACGCGGAGCGCGCAGGCCCGTGGCGCGCGCACAGATTTCCATTCAAAATAGACGTCTGGAAGGCGTGCGCGCGAAGCGCGTTCTGTGTTCGAACACAACGCGCAATAGGCGCGGATCACTTGACAGCGCCCTCACGCGTTCAGGAATACGGCCTATTGTGAGCTTTGTCTAGTTTCACACTCATCAGATGTAAATTAACATTAAAACAGTGGATAAAAGGTTAAAGATGAGACAATAGTGAGGTTTCGGTGTGCACGGTTAGTGATTACGACTACGATTAGCCAAACCTCAAAATCGTTACCTTTCGCTGTCCGTTTTTCACTAAGGTGTAGAGGCGTTGCTATCAGTGAAAACAACAAAACAACACTTGGGATATTTGTGTAAACGCCACGAGTACGCACAAATCGATGACGTAAAATTCACTAATATTCGTCGTTTTGCCTAACCGTATGCGACCGAAACCTCACTAATCTCGGAAAAGAAATATAGACTTACCAAACTTGAACTGTTCGTTATCCATTAATCTGATAGAGGCTGGTGCACAACGCTGTGGGTAACAACAGGCAAGACTAAAACTACAAAGCAGACTTGGCAATGGTCAATTTGTATAATTAAGTGATATGGAGTGTTTTTAAAAAACGTCTGAGCATTTAAATCACTTAAATTATTGAGATTAGGCATCACAGATAAAATTTTGAGCCCGGCCAATTATAGGGGCGGTCAAGATGCTGACACCGGGTAACACCAACTTACACCGAAGCGTTCTTTTAGCCATCACGTGCTACACGAGTCTGCCCCGGTGGCAGCCACCACTACCTGAGCTCGCAGGCGGGTCTGTGGTGTAAAGCAAGGTGTAATGACGTCACCTAGTAACCGCGAGTAGTAAAACATGGCGGACAGTTTGGAATCGGAAGGTGAGTACGAAGAAAAACACTTATTTATGACACAAAATAGGAGGCAATAGGGCTGTAAATACATTTTGCTGAATCAGTATATGTCTGTGGGCATTGACGAAGTTTACTTCGGTACTTTAGGGCTACTATTTTTGAGTGGCGCCGGCTTCATTTTTCATCCTAAGTCAAACGATAACGGCGTTTATAAAGCGCCACCCGGCAACAACCTTTGACCACGTGTTCCCAGAATTAAAAGCAAGACCCTGTGTCATTCGTTTTGCACCTTCTGGGGGCTTCCACCAGTGTAAACCCTCTGTTACCCGGTGTAAGCATATCGAATGCCCCTTTTGATGATAAGTGTTCGAATCCCAGAATTCCCAGCCAAACTCATGGACATTTCAATTTGTCCACATTTCTATCGAATTAATTCACCCCAGTGGTCCCTAAAATTAACCTATTTATACTGAGTATACAGTGCTAATATACGTCGGGTAAGGGCAAAACAAACCCTAATTAACATTCATTCTCCCTGAAGCAAGCTAAATTAATTACTGATTAATTGCGATCCCCGTTGCTAACTGATTCAAACCGGCCATTCAACACCGGGTAGAGTGGTTAAGACGTCTGCCTTGTTTGCAGTAGGTCGTTGGTTCAAATTCTGCCCGAGCTCGCTATGAAGTTTTTCATAGTGTCTCGGGAAAGCACCGAGTATACAGTGCTAATATACATCGGGTAAGGGTAAAACAAACCCTAATTAACTATTTATACTTAGTGAAATCAATAAAAGCATGGAATACATGTATTGCAAAAATGGGTTGCCAGCCGAAATCGTACGTGATGTGTATTTACTAATATTTTTCTACCGTTTCTAAATACACAATTTGACATAGTTTTGGCTGGTGACCCATTTAATAAATTCTGTGCTAAGCAAATGTTTGTACTAAACAGTGCCATGAAATTGGACCCTGTTTATACAGAGACTAAAGGGTTAATGAGACATTTTAAAATGAATCATCCTTTGACAATCTTTGCATAAACTGTATGAATTCTGAGCACCTATCAATGAAAATACATTACTAATGGCATAAATGAGACCGAATTACCTGTTTAGCCACCTCTCGCATGAAGGCCACTCCTTGATGGAAGTTGGGGAATACCACCGATCCATAGCGCTTTGTCTGGGGGAGGGGGCGCACTCGGAGTGTGACCTCTGTCACGACCCCTAGAGTACCCTCTGACCCCAGGATGAAGTGATGAATATCAGGTCCGGTGGACATTCGGGGAACCTAAACAAACATGTCAGAATGCCATTATTGGATGACAAGCACTGAATTCACCAGAGCAACTGCATTTTCTGATTCAACTCTGTGAGTTTGGAGTTTTTTATCTTGCTTTCCTAGTATCGCTTTGTGCACACTCCGGAATAACAAGTCGCTTCTTGCGTACAAAATTAATTGAGGGTGCCAATCAATTTTTAGAAACTTTTTGTTAACACAAACATGAAGCAACGATCCATTAAATTTACTTGCCTGACAGTTCTTTTCAAGGACACCCCTCGGTGTGACCATTCTAACATGCACCAACTGGAGAAGAAAAAGAAATAACGTAATTAAACATTAGCAAGAATCTCTCTCCTGAGAAATTAAGGACCGACTTGTTGGCATGTACCGATTTGAGATAAATTCACTGAAGATTATGATTTGATAGCGGCCAAAACAAATAAAAGTACCATTAATTTTTGGGTGATAATTTGAAAATCACAACCACAAATGTACGGATATACTCGTATTTTGAGGAGAAAACAGATTTTTATAAGTCATTGTGTTGATAGCTTAATGGTGGATTCTTGTATAGCGTACATGTCTATCCTGCAGGAAACTCCTGGCACTGTTGCCATTATTATCACTGCTATCAGGGAATCGCCAGAACCATTTCACTTCAACTAGGTGGCTACCCGACTAAGGTGCACAACCCTATCAGCAGTTAGATTGTGGCATTCCCCCGTAACAGCTCCCCAAATATCACTCAGGTTGACAAGGCAATTGAGATTAAGTGTCTTGCCAACGGACACAAACACATCACTAGTGAGGCTCGAACCCATAACCCCTCAATCACGAGATTGGCTGTGTACCCACTAGACTACCATTTTTCATAAAAGTTAAAAACATTCTTAAGTGGATTTAGGAACAATAAATCTAATTTTTCCTATCTTTAAAAACATGAGTTAAGAATGTTTATTTAGGAATGTATCTAAGCGGGCTTTATGAAATAGGACCCTGGTCAATCACACGCGCCAAACGTTGAAGCGTTGTGCGTCAAGGATTGCGTGCAAATTTTGCATTTAAAATATCTCTATCTCTGGATGTGCCAAGTTAACATTTAATTCCAAAATAGGTATACATGTATTTTCATTTCTAATACTAGAGATATATCTCCATTTGAAATAAATATATCTCTATTTCGGGATGAAATGTTAACTTGACCAGTCCAGAAAAATATATTTATAAATGTTTACTTTGCACATCATACTTGAGGCGCGACACTAGGCCCTTATAGGAGATAAATAACTTGGAGCGTTTCAACTAACCAGGTCTTCAATGTTGCCATAGACATTCTTCTTCATTCCCGAAGCTCTAGTTGCTACCCAACCACCGAGGGAGCTAAACTCCATTGAGTCTGGCTCATGGCCTGTGCAGAGACCGTACTTGCCAAGCTAAACAAACGGGACAACCAAGCAAAATTACAGTAAGAAGAGCCATCTGGGCCAAACTTCATGAAGCTGTTTAGGGCCCAATGTACCATTTTCAAATCTTTCACGGATTCTTGAAATACGGACATAACATTATGTAAAGAATGTTGGTAAAATAGCCTGCAGAAATTTCAGCAACATGTACATAGATGCAGCAATGCTTCAGAAAACCTTAAATCTATGCATGGTTTTTGTGTTGAGTGAATAGTAAAAAAATGTATGTACACACAATTTTAAAAACCACCTTCAGCTGTTAACCCTTTGATGCACAGATTGTTTTATACTGCACAGATTGTTTTGGGCGGTCGCTAGCGACCACCCTGTGCACTGAAGTGTTAAAGGAAGGGACAACACTTGCAAAGGGTTGCCTAACTCTGTACGCTTCATGTAAGTCGCCATCTTTTGCAGTTCGGCGCTCAGACTTGAGAGGGCGCAAGTCAGGACACAACAGATTTGTACATACTTCACGGCGTATGTGAGTAGGGAAACAAGGTATCAATCTTGACATCATCCATGCAATCGTTGCATGGTTGACGTCATCATCCCTTTCAAAATTTCAAATATGGCACAGCACATAGTGCATTTAGTTGCATGAGTTATTCACCAAAATTAATTGTGTTGCCGCCGTTGAAATCAAGATTCTCTGATTCTTATGAAGGTTTATGCACCAGGCAATACATCAGTAATATTTTTGATTAAATTCGTCGATAACTTCAAACAAGTGTTGTCCCTTCCTTTAAATTTATATTATTACCACTTTATTGTGGTGTTTTTACTACCAACACAGAGGCTTGTCTTGCCAACTCATGAAGTTACAATGGGCAAATGTTACAATGGGTATTTGAGCATTTCTTGACGTACCTCTTTCTCCAGGTCCAATCCCATAATCCCAGCCTCAATGTGAGCTGTAAGGTTCTTCTCATCCACCCACAGGATTCGGTTCTAGATATGCGAAAATAGACCTTATTTATACGTAAGCAATTTTCAGTCCTGTCCCTGTCCCCCTGTCCTGTCCCCCTGTCCTGTCCCCCTGTCCTGTCCCCCTGTCCTGTCCCCCTGTCCTGTCCCCCTGTCCTTCTGTCGTTCTGTCGTCCTGTCCCCCTGTCCTGTCCCTGTCCTGTTCCCCCCCCCCCCCCCCCCCCCCTCCACCCCCCTCCACCCCCCTCCACCCCCCTCCCCCCCTCCCCCCAAGTAAGTTCTACAAAATGCAGGCTGACGATTGGTAAGGTGCCAGAGTACAGTGTAATGTATGCGTTCCAAGCCTATACTGGCAAGTCTGTCGTTGTGCGGTTGTTAAAAGGCACCCTGTCAGATCGCCAAATTTTTCAATACGATGGTGTTTGACACTGCTTCTGCTGTTTGGAAGATTCATTGGGGAACCGATTATTGCACAGAATTCTTTGGAGGAGAGCGACGATTTTGACTGTATAGACCGTATACAATAGCCGCCATTTCATGGGGCAGTTTCTTTGTTCCTTGAGGACATGCATGGTTGCACATATTGTGCTTCCATTGTTGAACGGTTTAAGTAACAAAAGGTGCCCCACGAAATGGCGGCTATTCGATACGGTCTATTGTGAGATTTCTGAAACGTGGAAAATAACTAAAATGATGTTTTTGCAATCAACTGAAAGTGACTCTTCCCATGTCCAAAGGTCAACGTAAAAGGACACTTTTAGTTTCTGAAAAAATGGCAAAGACAATCCCATATTATACAACATACCGCCTTTAAAATTTCCATATAAATCAGGAATAAATATATTTACCATTTGTGACATGTCCAATGAAACAATCATCCGCTTCTCCTCTGCAGGGCACTGTATTGACTTGGTCACACTGGTTCCTCCTGCACACACAAAATGGGGAAAATATAAAAATTGAAAAAAGTTGACAAATTAGTGCAATCTCATTGAACAAAAGAAATTAACCTCCAGTTCTCTTTCAATGAAAACCTGAAATAAATGTAAGAAATATTATAATGTTATGTGGAACATCCTAGAGGATGAGCATTTTTAGTTTTGCAGTTTTCAAAAGTAAACTTCACATCTGAGCACACGTGAGCAAGTGTGGTCTAGTGGTCTAACACGGACACACTTGTGGGGTACCAAACACAATGGAACAATGGTACCCCATAAAGAAATTCAAAAGGAACAGTGGTACCCCACAGAGGAATTCTAAAGAAAAGGGAAAATAGGACAACAATGCAAGTACCCCATAAACCCCTGTGTACACAGATGGGTGGGTACACAGCCGTGCTCGTAATCAGAGGGTTATGGGTTCGAGCCCAACTTGTGCCAACATGTCTGTTTCTGTGGGAAAGACACTTAGACTCAATTGCCTCGTCAACCCAAGCGACATCTGGGGAGCTGTTATGGGGAATGCCACAATCTAACTGCTGATAGAGTTGTGCGCCTTGGCCAGCCTGCCGGCCTAGTTGAAGTGAAATGATTCTGGTGATTTCCTAATGGCAGCGGTAATAATGGCAACAGCGCCATGATCTATATAGAATAGCGCTATATAAAAACCTGCTATTATTATTATTATCTAAAATAAAAAAAATGTTCTGAAATACTGTGTCATTAAAATAGCAAACTGTTCTGAAAGGTGTGTTTTCAAAAGAATTTATTCTGACTATTTTGTAGTAGTCAGTGCATTTATATGTTTGCATTCAGAGTGGTCTAGTGGATCATATTCAAAGTCTGGGTTAGTTCTGAAGGTGGTGGGTTTAAATTTTGGTCCGGTCCATCCATGGTACGTGTACCCTTGAGCAAGGCACTTTGCCAGGCATTGCTTTTCTCCACCCAGGAGTAAATGGGTACCTTGTCCTGAGAGGGTAGCGAATGTTGATGTGTTGGATTAGCCATTGAGCGCCCAATAGGCAGCCAGGGCTGTATTAATTATCCCCAGGGAGCTTAGATGGTATATGGAATGATTTAATATAGGCGCCTTGATTGAGGTTTCCCGGAAAAGTCCATATTATTACCATCATCATCAGGGGTGTGAGTGGGGTTTAACAAAAATAGCGGAAAATAGCTGAACCTGTAAATAACCGAACCTGCGAGCGCGAAGCGCGAAGCCCTCACGACGTGGGGTCCGGGGCCCGCCCAAGGGCCCCGGAAAATTTTGGATTCCATATGCTCTGTGGCGCAATCTGAGGACATTCCTGCATGGCCACTTTCCTCTGAGTTTTTTTAGCATAATTTTGTTTAATTATAAAACTGTAAAACTGACCCGTTTTCTTTGCCTTAGTAGTCATGACGATGGCGCTCACATAAATTTACGTTTGAAAAATAGTTCTATGAAAACTACGAACGTCAAAATGTTTTGGGCGCCATTTTGAATAGCAATCACACGGCGCTGGTTTCCATACACATACCAGTATATCAATCAACACGCTGGTGCCCTGCAATAGTACCGGTAGTATCGATACTGTACTAACCGAAAAACTTGTTTCCGACATATACTCTCGTTCCCAGACGTGTTCAAGCATATTATAAACGGGCAATACTATCGATACTACACTACACTTGGTTGTATTTGCAGTGGAAAAAAAACGTACAAAATTGATACTACTAACCGATGTTTGGGCGTTTCGGTTTTGTTTGCATTGAAACCAACATAAGTACATGAGAATAAAATATTGATTCCCGTATTTTTCGATGTTTCGGTTACTTTGCAATAAAATCAACAAAAGTACATGACAAAAAGTTTCGATCTATGTTGTCGAGAGCGGATCGCGTGCGTTCGGCGGCGGCGGCGGCGGCGGAAAATAAAATAAACGGAAATAAAATCAATGCTTACGCGCGGGGGAAAAAGCGGGGGGAAATCTGGACCATCGGAAGAAAAAAAGCGGAAAACAAAATGTGGCACGCTGAACAAAAAAGCGGAAATCCGCTAAATAGCGGAGATTTCACACCCCTGCATCATTTCAATACGCTTCACAAACTGCCTTGAAATGCGACATTTATTTCAGTAAAATTCCACTTCATCTCCAAACTTACCTCCAAATGGGATGATGCAGACATTGTGCTTGCAAGCCAATTCAATAATCTTACAAACACTGTCATGCGACGCTGAAAATAAAGTGTAAATCATTGAATTATGTTTCTGTTGATGTCAGACCATTAAATTAGAATTGTTGTATTCTGTCTTAGATTGTGCAATCTCATTATTTAAGAACAGTCATAAAACTCCCAAAAACTAAACCATGAATCACTCATCTAACCCAATTAAGACTGCATTTGCATGCATGTTAATGAACACAAGAAAACAAGCATTTCTTATTTTTGTTCCTCTTTTCAGACTTCCCCGCCTTTGATTCTCAAACAATAAAATCTTTTCATAAATAAACTTTTCAAATGCAAAAATAATTGTCCTATGATAGTTTGTCACCTTTTCAAGTGGCATATTCTCATCAGCATAAAGTAGCAGAGTCAGGGAAAATTTCACAAATCAATCAGGTTACATAATGACACAGATACAACATAAAATGTAGTAATTCAAAAGACGTACCTGGCCACAAAACTATGTCAGGAATGCGTTCAAAGGTGCCTTCACGTAGAGTGAATATTTCATCTAATGTGTGGCCTGAGAAATTAAGAAGACTAAGGTCAGATATCAAGGAAACACATCGTACTAAACCGTGCCTAATCCTAAATTGCATGCAAAAACATTTCTCACACAAGCAACTTGAACCAGCTAATTTTATAACTACATATATTAATATTGTGATGAGTAATTTTATCAATTTATTCCTCGTCAGTCACTCTTTTCGAGTTTGAAGTCCAGTCAAGTCAAGTCAAGTCAAACTGCCTTCGAGTTTCAATTCAAGTTAAACTGCCTTCGAATCCAAAGTCAAGTCAAACTGCCTTTAAGTCTCAAGTCAAGTCAAACTGCCTTCAAGTCTCAAGTCAAGTCAAACTGCCTTCAAGTCTCAAGTCAAGTCAAACTGCCTTCGGGTTTCAATCCAAGTCAAACTGCCTTCGAGTCCCAAGTCACGTCAAACTGCCTTCGAGTCCCAAGTCAAGTCAAAATGTCTTTAAATCCCAGGTCAAGTCATTTGACTTCAATAGACTGCCAAAGTGAATATGTCATCTTTTGTTAGTTGCCTAGGCAATGGCTCTACACTATAAATCACTGAACCGTGTCCCTGTGTTTTTGCAATGGTACTTTTTCCGACAGCCATGATGTTTAGAGCCAATTACCATGGCAACCTACATTACACTTCGGCTGTCTGTCAAGTCAAGTCAGGTCAGGTCAGATAAAATCAAGCATGTTGGTCAACTCCGCTCAAGTTGAATTTTTTTAAAAGCATGATGTACATACCACATACATGTACTATTTGAAAAATTTCATTTTAACTTCCAACTTGTTTATCAGTGACAAAATTTTTTGATATTTTGCATTTAGATTTAGGCTTTTTAAGTCAACTAATCTGGATGTCAAAGTTAAATAAACTAAGGATAATAACTTATTTAAAGCATTTATCAGCATTCAGATTCTGGAATTTGGAATTATTGATTACAAATTTAAATGAAAGTTACCGTGGGCTCGAAATAATCTGTCCTGAGGATCAAAGGAAAATGAAATTCCAGCCTTTTGAATATCCTCCATGAATCCTTCATTCCGTGTAATGCTTGGTAGATTCTCTGGTCTGATCTCATCCTGTACAAATGGAAATAAGTTTCCACGGTAATGTGATAAAAATTCAATTTACTTCAGCTTATCAAACCAAAGTTGCAGGAGCGAGTCTAGATCACATTTTGTGAGCCCCATTTTTCCCATGGGTGTTGAGATTTTGATATATCATTTGTCATATTTTTCTCATTCTGAAATTGCACGTTCTCAATTCGTATATTTTCAAGGATATCGTAAAAACGATATTTTGTCTGGTTCCATAAAGCAGTGCAGTAATTTACACCAACCTTTTTGCATCCAAATCCAAATTGGAGATTGTAAATTTCATGTTTTCTTCCCATGGATAGTATTTTGGGGAGGTATTTTACGTGTGTATACGATTGTTAGGTTAAAACGAAATCCATTTTCTGGAAAAATCTTAACATGCTCCTTTAAACATACAAGTAAATGAGGAGGCAATCCAGTAATTAAGAATATCAATATCATTTTTGGGGCGAATGGGAAGGGGAGGGGGGCGCGAGAGGGGAGGGGGGGCGAGAGGGGAGGGGGCGAGGGGGGAGGGGTGGCGGTTTATTTAACAGGGTTTATAGCTTGTGGTAATTTAACTTTAAGACAGTATGGACATTTTAAGGTCATGCCCTCTTGCCTATAGATGTATTATAACTGACCTAGATATTCAATCATTTTCCAGACAATTGAAATGTTACAAAAAGGTTCAAAGTTTATTTACTCTAAAATTTATCTAAAATGTACAGATCAAAGTTCCCTCCCCTTCTACATAAGCACACCACATAGCATTGTATGCACACAATATTAAGACATGAGCAGCTCAAGATTAAAAAACAAGATCAGCATTTGGACAAGTAAAAATTCACTCCATAATGAAACACACAAGAGTGAATACATAGTGTTATGGCAAAAACCAATCACACATACTGTCTTTAAACTCATTTCGTGATGGAAGTTCATACCAACAATCTACTAAGCAACAAAAAGTGTTCCCTCACAAAATCTTAAATTGTTGCCACTCAATATTTTGGGTTTTTTTTCATCAAATCTGCACATTCCAATGCTAGATGAGTCATTTTAAGGAATATAAATTCTTATAAACTTCCCAACTCTTACCAAGCAGTACAGTGATCACACCAACCTTTTGGCTTCCACATCCAAATTAGAGATTTACATTTAAATTAGAGCTACATGTGTCTACTTACCTGTGCCTCAGTTTTGAAATCCAAGCTAAATCCCTCTATCGTCTCGATCCAAGATTTAAAGTGTGGGAGATCACCGGCAATATTGTACCTACGAATGGTCAAATGTGTGACTGTGGCTGTTAATTAGGTTCTTTTTAATCTTAGGATCTATAATTGCTCATTTGAAAATGTAATTAAAAATTTCTACAAGACATGGCAACCCAAGTATCCAATTAAATACAGTGAGGAATAAATTTAAAGCACAATTATTATTTTATTATTATTTCTTTCTGGTACTGAAACCAAAGATTCCTCAAAAGCGCCCATTGCACGGTCGCTCGCAAGCGTTAAGAAACCCATGATGAATTAGAAACGGCCAGAGACACCGGGGAATCCCCTTGCTCTTCACGAAAAAATGCTCTGGTATCTTTAAAGGGCATTACCCAACACACTGGACCAACGGTTTTACATCCCTTCCGAAGGATGGAGCAAGTGTGATTAAGTGCCTTGCTCAAGGGCACAGGTACCCCAGCCAGGGAAAGTTTCGAACCCGCTAACCCAAACCACTCGGCCACGGTACCTCACATCATTTGCAGTGACCCAAAATTTTGCTTCACGAGTCGACAAGAAAAACCCAACTGAAACTGTTGATAGCAATGGTAACAAACACCGCATGATTTTGTTCACTTAACACAAAAACCATATATGGATTTTTAAGGTTTTACGAAGTATTACATCTATGTGGCTGAAGTTTCTACTAGGCAGTTTATAAACATTCTTCTTTAGTTATGTAATAATACTGTTCTGGAATTTGTTTAAAAAAGTTTATCTGCAAATGATTTAAGTGGGGTACTGTGGCCGAGTGGTTAGGGCCATTGACCCGCAATCATGGGTGAAAACTTGGGGTTGCGGGTTCGAATCCGGCTGCGGTACCTGTGCCCTTGGGCAAGGCACTCAACCACACTTGCTCCATCCTTCGGAAGGGATGAAAAGCCGTTGGTCCAGTGTGTTAGGTAATGGTAACGCACTCTAAAGATCCCAGAGCATTCTTTCGTAAAGAGCAAGGGGATATTCCCCGGTGTCTCTGGTCATTTCTAATTCAAATTCTTCATGGGTTTCCTCTCGCTTGCGAGTGACAGTGCAATGAGCACTATTGAGGAATCCTTGGTATGAATACCAGAAAGAAATAATAATAAAAATAATAATAAAGTTTAAAATGTGCCTAATACACTGGTTTTTATAGTATTTTAGTTTACCTGCTTCCAGTGAAGGCAAATCCTTTATCCGGATCATAGAGAAACTTGGAATCTCTGTAGCCCCATCCATTCCACTTCATTATGTCCTGTCTGCAAAGACAAGTCCAAAAACATTGTCCAACTCCACACAAATGTTAGCCTTGTCCAAGGGCTATGAAATTGTGTGAATCCGTGAAGAATTTGCATGTACATGTATGCTATGCAGCGAAAGTGTGCCTCCGCTTGGTGAACTGTAGCCAACTGCAAAATAGTCTGGTTACCGTAATATCTTGGTCTGAATCCTGACTTCACGCGCGAGGCTGGATCATAGCCTTGTACACATCGAGTACAGAAAGAACAAGGCTATGATCCAGCCTCGCGCGTGAAGTCAGGATTCAGACCAAGATATTTCGGTAACCAGACTATTTTGCAGTTGGCTACAATTCACCGCGCGATGGCGCACTTTCGCTGCATAGCATACATGCAAATTCTTCACGGACTCACACAATTTCATAGCCCTTATAGACAAGGCTACACAAATGTGGGAAAAAGCATCCCATGTTTCTGTAATAAGTAATTTTCAGGCCTTTTCCACAATCTGAACATCCATCCAGGGGCAAATGACGCACGATATTTAACCGCTGATTTTAACCCTGCATCGATTCACGATTGTCTTTCTCAAACTATACCGTGAAGCAAAAGAAACGCACATTTTCAGTTTAATAAACATTTCAGAATTTCTTTTGTAATTAGATTGACAAAGCTTCTGTGTGCTGAAAATTCCCACTCCGCTTAGATTAACTGCATTTTTCAATCAATATGTGGAGAAAATATGTGTTTCTTGTGTTTCTCAGCATATACTTATCTCACGAGTGTGCCCCAAGGGCAACATAATTTCTCACTTGAAAAAGTAGGCCATCAGGGCTAGCACTTAGTGGTACACATTTTCGCATTATCCAGAAACGTGCATTGACCAGCATACACAATTCTTTCTGTAATACCTTATTTTAGGGATCCGAGGTGTTGTGTCTGGTTGTACTGAGCTGGCAGCACATTCTCTCAGCTGTATCACACCTTGATTGGTACTCTGCACAAATTGGAACAAAATTTAGTATAAGTATTACACAATCTTGTGTGCAAAACGTATGAGATTGGTTGGAACAAAATAATATAGGTTCATTACCATGCACAGATTTGCCTTTTTATGATCTATTACTATAAACCATGTAGAAATCAGTCTGATGATAAAAACACAAAATTAAGAGGGAAACATTTCATGGTTTTACTAAGGAAAAACTTGGAATATTTAAATATGCTAGTGAAAAAAGCACGATCTCAACTTATACCATGCTTATACCGAGTCTGACTGGAGCTGGACACCGCGCTCAGCGCTACAGCAACCACCACCTCTGTTGCATGCAAAACCTACCGGCTCCTCGCCTTTTTCCACGGCACAATCCCCCTTGCTTGCGCTGCTTCCAGAACTAAAACTCCGGCACACGAAGTCAGAGGCGAGCGGGGCGGAGCCATCTTCTTTTGATGGCTTCAGATGTCCCAAAATAATCCTGGTACGTTCTTTAGACGCCATGGCACTGCTTTGAACCAAAAAAAAGGTGGAAAATTAGCTCAGAATTGGAGTGAAACTTGGTCGCAAATAGTTGGAATGCGAGTCAAATTCATTACATCGCCATCGGACGATACGATAGGCCGCCTAGCTAGCTAGGGAGGGCTAAGAAGTGCACAAAAGTACAAACAATAGATTTGCATAAGTGCAAGCATACATCGTGGCGTCATTTTTCATGTACATGAAAACGGAAATATATATTTGCCTCCATCCGTTTAGAGATATCGCAGTAAATTTTAATTAATTTCCAACTTATTTTTCTGATCAAGATTTATCATTTTATTCACAGGAAGATGACATTAACATGACTATGGCACTGTGAATAGAGAGGACTGACACAAATTGAGTGTCGCACATCACGCCACCATGCGCACGTGTTCGGTTCCACGTTCTTTTTTTTCGCGGGGATGAGGGCGCACTTTCTTGGCAATGTTTGGCGTAAAAAAATATGAGAAATCGACGGAAATTAACGATTAAATTTCGTCGAACTTAGTTGATAAACTAATCTCGGGCAGTTAATAACGCTTGAGTACACGATGTGTTCAATAACAATAACCTTTTGCGTTTTATTTCCTACAATGTCAATGTAACAATCTTCTAAGCAACACAAATTAAAGGAGATGTCCAGAGCACCGCCACTCCCCTCCCCCCATTTTTCCCATGGGTGTTGAGATTTTAATACCGTATCATTTGTCATATTTTTCTCATTACCACTCTAAAACTTCGCACTGCTAATCCATATATTTTTAAGGATATTGTCAAACAATTACTGATGTTTTGTAAACTAATTTATCCGTTCCATAAAGCAGTAGGAAATAATTGGGAAGTTGATCATGGCTTTCCTCTTTTCAGACTTCCCCATTTCTCTACCTTTGCTTCCCACACAATCAAATCGTTTCATAAATAAACTTTTCAAATACAAAAATAATTGTCCTATGATGGTTTGTCACCTTTTGAAGTGGCTACAGTACGCGATCATGGGGCTTGAAGCCTTCGCATTTGGGCTAAGAGAGCTAGACTATACCCGTTTGGCAGATGGAAACGCCACAGGCAAAAATAGGTAGGCCTAACTTACTGAACGAGATACACATTCCCGCTTAAATATTATCCAAATCCCTTGCAAATTAATATTACGACTTATAATTCATATCCTATCTTTCATTTCTTTCAGAGGCACTTCCATGCAGTGACTTTATGCTCTGTAAGTCTTCTATTGCTGTTTTCTTGGGGAATTTGGTAAACAAACAGAGGAATATGTATGTATGGTATGGTATGTATGTATGTCGGGTTTACTCAACAACGTTCAGGACGAGGCTCGCGAACCACAAACAGTCATTCAGATGCGAGAGCAAAAGACCACAAACTGAATTAAGCAAACACGTATGGACCCTAAAAGATGAAAGAAAGGACTATGAAATTAAGTGGGACATTATCCAAAGAGCGTTGCCATACTCTAATCTAAATAAGAGATGCAATTATGTATAGCGGAGAAATACATCATCATATGCAGGCCTATAACCTAGGCACACTGAACAGGAGGAACGAAATCGTCTCCAAATGTAGACACAGACAAGTGCGTACTGGGTTCAGTGACGTAAGACGCACTAAGTTCATTGACGGTTCCATAATTACATACGAATTAAGATGCTACGAGACATTCTTATGTCATTCTGCTGATGAGTGCCACACGGTACGAAACAGTCTGTCCAGAAATAATCATGCAAAGTTAAATTAACTCATATCCTGATTTATTTCATAATATTATTTTATTATTATTATTTCTTTCTGGTATTCATACCAAGGATTCCTCAATAGTGCTCATTGCACTGTCACTCGTAAGCGTGAGGGAACCCATGAAGAATTAGAATTAGAAATGGCCAGAGACACCGGGGAATCCCCTTGCTCTTCACGAAAGAATGCTCTGGGATCTTTAGAGTGCGTTACCATTACCTAACACACTGGACCAACGGATTTACATCCCTTCCGAAGGATGGAGCAAGTGTGGTTGAGTGCCTTGCCCAAGGGCACAGGTACCGCAGCCGGATTCGAACCCGGATTCGAACCCGCAACCCCAAGTTTTCACCCATGATTGCGAGTCAATGGGCCTAACCACTCGGCCACGGTTAAATTTTAAGAACATTGCTAGTTTGTCAGTATAATGAATTGAAGCCGGACAGATACTCCGAGGAGCCTTGAGGGCTACAGTTTTTAAAGCTAGATTGAATTGAAACCGGACAGATAATCCGAAGAGCCTGGAGGTCTACAGGTTTTCTGTATGGTACTATCCTTTAAGGTCCATTTCAAATTGTAAATTATTTATGCAGAACAAATGTCTTCATTTGTTTTATTGCTCTTATTCCTTTGTATTTTGATCATTATCATCAAATATCGGCCTTATTAGGCCTAATCCAAATAAACGTTTTCGTTTGTCTGTAATTTCCACAAATCTTAAAGGAACACGTTGCCTTCGGGTTGCGCTTTATTGGGCGTTTTTGGGCTATTACAAGCGTTTGAAGTATAATGAGCACGATCTGAAAGATGTTTAAAAAGTAGAATATAATGATCCACACGAACGTGCCTTAGAAATGCTTCAATTTTGCGTAATTTCTCGAAGCAGCACGCTCCGCCATTTATGGGAGTCAAAATTTTGACTCCCATAAATGGCGGAGAAATTATATTAGTCTTATTTCCAGCCTGGAGAAAGAAATTATTTTTGCTTCCTCCGTTGCGTGTGATGTGCCTGTTTTTTTAATTCGTGTCTACAATAACCATTGGGTATAAATCATCCAAGTCCTTTCTATCGGTTTGTCCCATGACAATATTCTTACCCTGATTGGCGAGGTTTTCGTTTTTTCTTTTTTGACTCGTCTGTTGTGTTCTCTTGACGATCCATTTTTTGACAGCCAGTCGGTGTGTGTGTGTAAGTGTGTTTACATTTCACACATGTCTCGGGAGGCGGAGAATGGTATGGTACCTTGCGTTCATCTGATAAGTTTACCTGACCACTGGCTACGGCGCCAGCCTAACTCCTGTTCGTCGCTGCATCTTGCCCACTACCCGGACGATCGTATTGACGGCTTGAAATACGTATACATTTCGCGGGACATGTAGTGGGGGTCAGAGGTCAGTGTTTGTTTTTTTTAATTACCATTCACTAATTATAACACATTAAATGTGTTTTATTGCAAGAACAACTCCTAATAAGTATAAGGAACACCCTCAAACGTAAGATTTCGTGAAATCTGAAGGCAACGTGTTCCTTTAAGTTTCCTGAAGCTTGTTGTTTTTTAAAGCAGAGCTACAATTCCCCTTAACGCCGTTTAAAGTCTAGATTAGTTCACTATGTTTCATTTGCAGTCACATCAACATGTTGCAATTAAGTAATCGCCCTTTAAGACCACTCACTTGTTCTTTATGTACTTTAATAATAATTCTTTTAATCAATAAGCAATTTGATTTCAATACGCATGATCTTATTCTGCATTTAATATCGGTTTGTGTTTATATATGCTTCACAGAGTTCTTTGCAAATATGCCCGTTGCAATATGCTTTCTATTACTTTAATCATGATTATTCTTTCAAATAATTTTAATCCAATATGCATTCGCATAATTATGCTAATACAATTTTCTTAATGTCCGAAGAGCCTAAAGGGTTGTTTATACAAAAGATATTAATATATGTACAGAAGTTCATACCACGTATAATTAACTATTATCAGAATAACTCATTCACTTTATATATTTATATGACATGAATGTCTTGAGCTCACTCAGTTGAGGACTAACTGTCCTTTACTTTGATTTATACTTATTGCAAGATGTATTTCTTTTTGTTTCATTTAAAGTAACTTGGGTTTTCTCGCAAAGAAACCAATTCAGGCACCTAGTCGGTAAGCAATCCAGGTAATGGGGCAATGAACAAGGGAGTGCACTCTCTTTTGGTATCCTAGGATGCACCCAAGTTTCCTCGTCAATAAGAAAATGGGGTTTTTTCGTGGCCTCCGAGTGCCTGTAGCCTTGCTGCATGGACCTATACCCTTGCCACGTTCCTGGAGAGAGTATACCGTTCTAAATCTTCGAACCCGATTTTGCGACATGCGCTCCGATTATGGTGTAAATATATAGTTATTTTCGTTATAAAGTAAAAGTGTTGTAAAGGGTAGTTGGCATCCGAACACAGACACCATCCCATACTGTATAATAAACTACTTGAAATCAAGTACTCATTGTCCTCGTCTTTATTGAGGTAGTCTTTATTGAGGTAGTTGGTTTAGAGGAGAACGAAAAGTACATTTTAATGCAGATACAAACATCAATATCAGCAGATTTTACAGCTGACAAATATTTTAAGAGTGTAGTCTCAAAATTCAACTCAATATAAATCACTTCTGTCTGTATATATAAAACAAATCTTGGAACTCGAAATAATTTCAGCGGACTTGTACATGAAAATTCGTTTTCAGCTGCTTGTTATATATTAATTTAAATACGAAGAATATACTAATTTAAATACGAAGAATATACTAATTTAAATACGAAGAATATACTAATTTAAATACGAAGAATATACTAATTTAAATACGAAGAATATACTAATTTAAATACGAAGAATATACTAATTTAAATACGAAGAATATACTAATTTAAATACGAAGAATATACTAATTTAAATACGAAGAATATACTAATTTAAATACGAAGAATATACTAATTTAAATACGAAGAATATACTAATTTAAATACGAAGAATTTATTTGCAAAACCCAGACAAAAACCATTTCAGATATTTCATGAACATGGAGACTTTGTTGTGCCTTTCAGAAATATGCAGACAAAATATTAAAGAACAGCAAATCACTTTTACTGATGTAATGACTGTTTACCTAAAGGTATGACAGAAAATCTCCATTAGGAAATATCTTGAATGGCTTATCTGTTTTTTGTAAATAAACTTAAATCAAACATACTGTAATTGTAGAACTTATAACAAAGTAAGGGTACACTATGCACTACTATGAAATATACTGCATTATCTGAACTTATTCTAACATCCATAAACTTTTCCTGCAAACTGCATTTAGTTGGAATGCTTTCTTTCTGATACCCACGTCTGTCAAACAAGTTCATATTGGTTTATATATTTATTTGTTATACATGTAAGTAAAGGTTCCCGACATTTTTCTAATTTAAATGCAATACCCAAAAATTGTTGTAATTTGCAGAGATTGTCCCGTTTGAGGTTGCAAGAATGGTTGGAATTCATAATATTTTTATTAGGTATAAATCAGCTGCTGCAGATTGGCAAGTATCCTTAAATGAAACAAGCGGAATGCCAGAAGCAAAGGCATGTAATCTATTATGGTTGAAGGCGTAACAAAATCACAGAATCTCTGAAAGGCAGTTAACTTTGGAAGGGTGTGAGGTGTAGCACCATCATTCATATCAAGCAGTCATTTCCAAAGATGTTCTGAGGGTCGAGATGTTTCTTGACGGCTCGTAGCATCTCTACTCCAGGCTCTGAGATGGCTTTGGTCATCCATTGCTTCCGAAACTTTCCAACTAAGGAATCAGAACAAAGTGATGCATAGTAAATGATGAAATAATAATCTTTGTACCAGTTGCATGGATTAAGTTTTTTAATGGGAAAAGAAAAGTTTAATTCAACTTACTTCCATGATGATGGGACAAGCTGCCTCCATTTCCCAAAATTTCATCTCTTGCTGCTGCCTGCATTAAAACAATGAAATGTTTTGCAACTGTCATACAATAGAATGCCACAATAAGCCAGACATAATATCAGGGTTTTCCACTAGCTGTTTTCAGAGGTGGTAGTGCCCAGACAAAAACTTGCCACCCGAAAAGAAAAAAAAATAACCGCCCTAAAAAATAGAAAAATCAATTTTTCCCTCTGGAAAGACTTCAAAAGTAATTAGACCGAGGCATTCCAAATTTAAGTGTAAATCGCCAAACATTATCCAGTTGCCACTGGCGTCATTAATGTTTACTTAATTACCATACATATCCATCGTATCGGCGACCCCAGCTGCATGCATCCACCCACGGACATAAATAACCCCCTAGAACGCTAGCAGGAGGCGCAAAAATGAAATCAAACTATGGGTATTTTGGAACGTTCACTGAATGCTCACACACTATACACACGTGACGAACACATTACACTTGCGGCAACATTATTTGAATAGGGGCTTGCGGTCTATGGGGTCTTTATGTTTGTGCATCTACCACAGTCATGCATGTGTTTCGAGCAGCGCCCTCACGTGGGCAACATTGGGTTGGCCACTGTTTGGCACATGAGGGTGCTGTTCAGTGCACCGGGAGAAGACAGTGACCAGTAGAGAACCCTGAATGAGACCTTGAGACCACTGTTTAGTCCACATTAGAGCTTATTCATATGAAAGGTATAATCTACCATGTCTCTTGAATCAGTTCTATAAAATGTTCCGGTAACCTGTACTTACATGCCAGACTAATTAATTTTATCTTTACAACAAGGCTTGGAAGTTGGAACGCATGCCGCGTAATCTGGCACCTTACCCATCAGCAGTACACTTTTCATAGAGTTGCTGAGGTGAGTGAGGTCTATTTACACGTACCTCAATGTCTTCATACACTTCAATAGGGTTTGAGATACCACGATGTATGAAGGCAAAGTAGAAGTACACACATACACCAGAGTCATAGGTCTGACTCACTCTGCGAGAAAAAAAATTACTGTATTTGAAGCAGCAGTTTAAAGTATCAAATACAAAATTGCCATTTTTATTTTACACAGCAGAGGCATTGTGACGTAATAGTGTTAAGCATGCACTAATTTGTGGATTTTAAGTGATTGACTTAAAGGCCCAGTATATTGGTTAGGGAATAAAAGTGGGTTTGGCCAGTCTTAAACAATACGTTTAAAACCGCCTAGGGGCCTGGACTAGTGATAATGGCCCGAGCAACAGGTGAAGACCATCATCACTCGTCCAGGCACCTAGCCAAGACTGGCCAAACCCACTTTTATTCCCATTCATAAATAGCTTTTTGTGTAAATCAGTAAACCTCACCAAAATTTGCTTGCCGTTTTGAGATTTTTGCATTGTTCTTTTGTATGCATCGCGTTGTTCGTTCAAACTGCTAGTTGTTCGATCGCATGCATAATTATGCGTAATATAGGCGTGTTGTATGCACACGACACGACGGGGTACTTTGCACCTTTTGCTTTCGGACGTGTGCAGTTTCATATGCGCTGACTAGGGCGCGTGCACAAATGCGGGTAAGGCAAGAAAGTGTTCAAACCTAGTCGGCCGGTCTTTATCGTCCATTTAAGACTGGCCACGTGACGTGCTCTCAGCCAATAGGGATGCGTAAACTGTCTAAGGTACCATGAATTGCAGATGAAACTTTTTGATGAATTCTAGAACTGCATTACATGACTAATAAATAGTGTTGATAAACTGCCTTGTAGAAATTTCAGCCACATAGATGCAGTAATGCTTCAGAAAACCTTAAAAATCCATGCATGGTTTTTGTGTTGAATAAATGGTAAAAAATCGTTTGCAAACAATTTTTTTATTAAATGCATATTGAGTTGGCAATTGCTATCAACATTTTAGTCTGGTTTTTCTTGTCGAATCATTAAGTAGAAATTTGGGTCATTGCAAATGATACAATGGGTCTTTAAGTGGACCACTAAGATAATCAGGGTCATTAACTCTTTTGTGAATAAGGAAGAGCACCACTTATCCTAGTGGGGTGCTTACTTAAGTACCCTGCATGAATTAAGCTTTGTGAATATTAGCCCTTATCTGCAATATATGAAATGAGCCATTTGATTGACATCTTAAAGCAAGTTCGGGTGGGCGACTAGACTTAACCATAGTCGATATGGGCAGTGCGGGCGACTATAGTTAACTAGACTAACCTACCCCCGGGGCTTGGTTCCTCTAGTCAGACTAGCTAGTCTAGTTAACTATAGTCGCCCACCCGAACTTGCTCTTACCTGCTTGTTGCTAGAGGGCGGTGTTGTAATCCATGTCGCTTGCACTCGCTGTAGAGACGCTCTTTCACGTTATGACACAGATCAATTACACTGAAATAAAACCACACATATGTTTGAAATACCGTAAACATTCTTGTCCAATGAAATAAAGGTTCAACTCTCAACGATATTATCAAAGGCCAATCATCATAACTATGAAACTGATAATTATATAATATTGGATGGCTTTGAGGGTGATATGAGAATATACCGCACAAGTCATGAAGATACTGAACGAGCCGAAGGCGAGTTCGGTATTTTCATGACGAGTGCAGTATATTCTCATATCACCCGAAAAAACATGCAATATTATCATTGTTATATAAAATTAAGCTTTGTTTCGAAAAATTTCCGCGAGATTTTTGTTTGTTTGGTGTTGAAAACTTCAGTTTACAGCTGCATGTGCTTTTGTTATTGTTGTACGGTACACATGTGCTTGGGTGCGCCCAGCGTGCATGCACATCAGTTTAGGGCTCTGTGCTGCACAGTATCAGAAACGCACGGTATCCGCAAAAGCTCCATTTTATATAATAATACAAAATACCAATTATCTAAATAAACTGGAAATAAAGGCTACAACAATGACCCGCTCTACAAAAATAGTTACTTTTTGAACAGTGTAAGGCATGGCCGTGTTTTACTGCACACAGAACACTGAAGTCTAAATCTATATTTTTAACTTTATTTATGAAATGTAAGAAATTCACATTCCTTATGTTGATTGCATTATTAGAAAGGCTTTGCACTGATTAATGAAAGTCACTTACCGATCCCATGGCACGGTGGTTTCAAATGACTCGGCAATGATGTACCACTCAAGACCAACATCCTGAAATGCAAAAAGGAAATGAAAATTATACTCTTATACTCTCAGTGAAAAATGTAGCATATTTTATCAGTCGGTAACATGTATGAACACCTCCTGTTGTAAGAGCTGCTGAGGCAGGGTGTGCCACTCTCCTTTGCCTCCCCGAGCTTCTGCACATCTACATGGAGCTAATTTATTTACAATGTTGTTAAGGAATTTCAAATTGTCATTGAAAATGTCTAAATGCTTTCTTTTATGATAAAATTCGCAAATGAACAAATATGTGACGTAATGCACTGGCTCAGCATCTACAACGAGGCTGCAAGTGCTAATTTGAAATTTGTCAATAAACAAGCAATGTACATGTATAGACTGCTTTTTCTGAGGTCATGACATTTGGTAAATTTGGTCACCGAAAAATACCAAAATACACATGTCCGCATGTTATACTTTCAAAACTGCTATACATGCACGCATTGCAATACAACAAATTCGAGCTCGTGCCCAGTTTAAGTATGTTTTCCCCCATCAATTCACAATGGGCCCTAAAGGATATTTTATCTTATTCAGCGTAATGGCCATGATACTAAACCAACAGCAAGGTCATGTGGGTCATGATCGCCAAATGCCACACAAAATGATGGAAAGCACGTCGTCAGATGAATTCCATCTATACTCACCCTCAGGTAGGCAATGGCAAAGGACAGTTTGTAGCCCCTTTGTCCGTTGTCTTCACCACCTGCTAAACCCCTGTATAATATCAAAAACAAATCAAGAATCTGTTGCAATCTACACTACTCACACACAAAAAAATGTTACTTTTCTAATATCTTTTGCCCGTGATTTTTTTGTTTTCTCTACAGTAAATTATATATAATAAGGCATATCTGATATGTAATAAACTACAATGTAGCATGCTTCGTTTTGTCTTTGAAAACAACTCACACTCTGCACTGCTTACTCACTATGAACATCTAACAATGGAAATTGGGCACACACCATTGTTACTAACAATGGGGTCACAATGAACATGTACATGTTTTTGCTCATAGTGACTGGTCTACGAAATAGCTAGAGACGGGTAAACAGAAAATTAGCTTTGAAGTGGCACTATAAAAATGGCCCCAAGATTTTTATCACGACAGTCTGCAACCATCAGGCCACAAAATGTGAAACAAAAGTCAAATTGTACGCACCCAAATGATGTAGCGATTGTGTAGACTTTCTTTACTTGGGCAGCAACATCCTTCATGCGAACAAACAGAGATCAAAAGTTTGAGTTTGAATCCAGATTCAAACAAATTTAATGAATTAAAACATGCCCAGTACTTTTCTCTAAAATAACACTGTTTTCTCTCAATAACAAACTTAATTTTTACCATGCAAATTTTATCGTGCAAATTATTGGGGCAGAAATACTGGATTTATAACTTCTCGCTGGCATGCTTTGAATAAAGACAATTGGTATTTGGTGACGACACCACTATTGGGCCAGATGGTTCATTCGGTACAATGCTGGTACATTAACATGAAGGGCCCAGGTTCGAAGCTCACTTCTGGTTCAGCTCATATTTCAATTTGTTTCTCTTTGCTTGATTGAAATTAATCTTGAAACTAACTTACTTGTCAAAAAACAAACAATAACTTACTTGTTAAGTGGATGTAATTTTTGCCCACCATGCTAAGTGCATTTCCCGAGGACACGCTAAAACTCATAGCATGCTTGGGTGGGACTCGAACCCACGACCTCCTGCATACCAGGCAGAAGTCTTAACCACTCGACCACCAAGCATGCCGATGGCGAGTCCCGCCCGAGCATGCTATGAGTTTTAACGTGTCCTCCGGAAATGCACTTAATATATAGTGCATACCGCATCGTGTTAGGCAAAAATTACTTCCACTTAACATCATTTAGACTGACGCAATAATTCCTTACTTAAAATAACTTACTTCCTTTGATCCTTCAAACAGCAATGTGGAAATCACCATAACATTGGGATCAAATCTTTTCAACTGTGATGAAAAAAAAATCAACAGATTATTGTATTCCTTGGTTTCATGTCCATAAATATAACAGTATTTCTGAACAACGACGACTTTTGTTTAGTCCTGCTTTGATGAATGTAATCAACACTCGCACATCACAAGGCTATAAACAGCTTCCCTTAGTGTGAATATTAGAGAGGTTTCGCACCATCATGGATACGGATACGTCATGACTTTATGCGCTTCTCGTGACAAGTAACCGTAGTATACATGTTTTCATACACGTGAATACCGGTTATGCAGATTTTCCGCTTTTTCCATGATTGATTAATAAGTTGTATGCACTTTGTTTCTTTTCTTCCGTTAATACAGATCGTGCCCAAGTGAAAGTGAAGAAAATCTGCTGAAAACAAAGCTAAGTGCAGAGCAGATTTAGCAGATAAATGTACCGTACATTCACACAGTGCGAAACCCAGTTCAGTGTGCACATCAACGTGAATGGTTACCGTTATCATATCCGTATTCATAACTGTATCCGTCACCTTGCGAAACCCAGGGGCGGATCCAGGGGGTGCGTGGGGGGCGCACGCACCCCCCTTTTCAAAAAACAAAAAACAAAAAACTTAAATTTTTAAAAATCCACTTTTTGTGCACACTTTTCCTGCTTAAAGCGGTTAAATATTGCTCCAGATCGCACCACAGAGCATCTAGAATCCATCTAGAAGCCGTTAGGGCTTCGCGCTACGCGCTCGCTATTTCATTGTCATCAGCATTTCATGCTCCCCCCTTTTGAAAATCCCAGATCCGCCCCTGAAACCTCCCTAATAGCACACCTGAAAAACCTCATTGACATTTTTAGTGTAGTTGCGAGTGAAATCACATACCTACTCACTCCTATAGATTTAGGTGTGCATTTTGTCCACACCTACTGTGGGTCTGTAACATTTCTTTCCCAAATGACCGTTTTATAAATATACCTTTGTGATGTAGACTTTCTTCAGGCTGTCCATTAGCGATGTCCACATTGATGCTGCGGGTCCCTTCAGAGCTTGACCTGTTAGAAATGTTTTTGTTTCAATTATTTCTTACCAGGCTTTGTACCAGCGGCCATGACAGGGGGTAGGTTTTCATATTTAAATGATGCGACAATAAATCCACAAAGTGCCTACTCATGCATGACGCACGGTGACAATGTGACTGCCCTCTGTCATGGCCACCCGTGCAAAGGGTCTACTTTGATTGAATCAATCCACATACTTAGTTGAGGAAAATCTTGCAGATTGTGTATTTGAGTCTTTCCACGGTAAAGGGGGCATTTTGGCAACACAGACTATATTTTCAAAGAAATACCTTTGTCTGGTCTCAAAATAAAAGAAATAATTAGTTTCAGAGATAACTTAGGTCAAAAAAGGGTTACAAATAGTGTGACAACATGCCTTTCTAAAAACCCTGTGTACAAATTTCCAATATAACGCTCGTAACCGCGGGACGGCCTGAAATGTAACAAGTGTCCGTCCCGGTTACGAGCATATATTGGAAATTTGTATACAGGGTTTTAAGAAAGGCATGTCGTCACACTATTTGGAATCTGTAGCCAGTAGGCTGAATTGCAAGCTTGCAAGCGTATTCCAAATGTGTATATATCAAGATTTGTGACTTGGGAAATAAAATTGATTTAAAACTTGAAATGAGCACTGGTTATAAAGCCTTCCGCCCATAGACATTTAAAGCCAGGAAATGATATCAAGTCTTTCAATCCTGGAGAATGCATAAGGGTCTTTCTACAAATTAGGGGTCCAAAAGTGTGACATTTAGTGTCCCCCGTTACACCTGATAGGTGTTATTTTTCGTACAAAAATCATTAAAATGGCCTTTAAACCATTTTGTATGAATTGTACTTTATGTACTCACTCTTTGAGATGGAAAGTATTTAAAGAATGTGTCCTGAATTTACAAAAACAAGATGTAAAATGTAACAGGGGACACCAAAATTGGACCCCTATTTTATAGAAATACCCATAAGAAAATGGCCAGCCGCGGCGCCGCAAAAGAGCTAAAATCTCAAAAAAGAAATACAGACTTACCAAACTTGAACTGTTCATTATCCATTTATCTGATAGAGGCTGGTGCACAACGCTGTAGGTAGCAATGGGAAATACCAATGCTACAAGTATTCTGTGACTGATTTGGCTCTCAGCATAATATTATAAGTGGAGTACCTTTGCTTTATAGTATAATGTTCATACCAAGATTTTGTAATGCACTTGAAGTCCTCAAACTGTACCCATATTGATACCAAGGGATGCTACATTCCAATTGCCTTGTTTTAAATACTGAGTGTGAAACTTTTAACCCAAAAGTATGGAGGTCATCTTTATTGGTATATCTTTATATTTATTGGTCATCTTTATAAGTATGTATACAAGATTTGCAATGTCCCAACATTTTATTTAATCATTTGACTGGAAAAACCTCACTCAAATGGAAGATAAGAGTGGTTTCAACAATCCAATGTAATATTCAACTTTGACCATCTTTGAATAAACTATCAATTTTAGGGTATGTTTTATCAACCAATATTCCCAATTTAAGGCATAATTTTCTGCTAGCATTAAATCGAAACCTAAATACAATAACATGTACCTGCTTAGCCACCTCTCTCATGAAGGCGACTCCTTGATGGAAGTTGGGGAATACCACCGATCCATAGCGCTTTGTCTGGGGGAGGGGGCGGACTCTCAGTGTAACCTCTGTCACGACCCCTAGAGTACCCTCTGACCCCAGGATGAAGTGATGAATATCAGGTCCGGTGGACATTCGGGGAACCTACACAAACATGTCAGAATGCCATTATTGGATGACAAGCACTGAATTCACCAGATTAACTGCATTTTCTGATTCAACTCTGTAAGTGAGTTTGGAGTTTTTTATCTTGCTTTCTGAGTATCGCTTTGTGCACACTCCGGAATAACAAGTCGCTTCTTGCGTACAAAATTAATTGAGGGTGCCAATCAATTTTTAGAAACTTTTTGTTAACACAAACATGAAACAATGATCCATTAAATTTACTTGCCTGACAGTTCTTTTCAAGGACACCTCTCGGTGTGACCATTTTAACATGCACCAACTGGAGAAAAAAATAATAACATAATTAAACGTTAGCAAGAATCTCTCTCCTGAGAAATTAAGGCCCGACTTGTTGGCATGTACCGATTTGAGATAAACTCACTGAAGATTATGATTTGATAGCAGCCAAAACAAATAAAAGTACCATGAATTTTTGGGTGATAATTTGAAAATCACAACCACAAATGTACGGATATATATGCATTGTTGGAAAAAGAGAGGCAAACACGAGATTGTTGTGGTGCTCCGATGGGATGCCCAGATAGCTCAGTTGGTAGGGCAATTGGCCATGTAAGCCAAGGACCTGGGTTCGAATCCCAGTCGGGGCACTGCAATTTTCTCGTATTTTTAAATTCACCTTTTATATTTCTAAATGTTAACATTTGCACGTCATACTTGAGGCGCGACGCTGACGTTTCATGTGTGACCAGGCCTTCATAGGAGATAAATAATTTGAAGCGTTTCAACTCACCAGGTCTTCAATGTTGCCATAGACATTCTTCTTCATACCAGATGCTCTAGTTGCTACCCAACCACCGAGGGAGCTAAACTCCATCGAGTCTGGCTCATGGCCTGTGCATAGACCGTACTTGCCAAGCTAAACAAACGGGAAAACCAAGCAAAGAAGAGTTATCTGGGCCAAATCACCTATTTCCATTAACAGCTACATGTATAAGAAACAACTGTGTTATTGAATGGCACATCACCATAACCGGTTTGGAACGCGTGCGCGTGTAGTGCATTTTGTGTTCGAACATAACACGCGCGATCGTCACAAACATTGAGAAAGTGCGCTTGCAGGAGGTTTTACTTGTATTCAATGGAAAAGTGCCCAAAACCATGCAAATGGTGCCCAGAAATATGTAAATGGTGCCCAAAACTATGCTAATAAAAGGCACTGTTATGCACGTCCCGGCTCCGTTTCCATTCCATTTTTGCCCACCACGTTGCGGTATGCACTATATGAAAAAAAAAGATACATGCTAAAATTTCATGTATTATTTTTAAGTGGCAGACTGCCAGTTTTTGACAATCACGAAAAATTGCTAATAAAAGCATTATATATTGTATTTAAAGGCCCAGTGTACCATTTTCAAGATGAAGTCTTTCACGGATTCCTGGAATGAGGGCAAAACTAAAACTTGCAGATTTTAGCCAAACAGATGCAGCAATGCTTCAAAAAACCTTAACAATCTATGATGGTTTTTGTGTTGATCAAGTGAATGGTAAAAACATTTTAAAACCACCGTCAGCTGATTCATACAGAAATTACTACTTTGGACGGAAATAAATCCATGTGGTGTTTTAACTACCAACACAGAGGGTTTCCTGCCAACTCATGAAATTACAATGAGCATTTAAGCATTTCTTGACACACCTCTTTTTCCAGGTCCAATCCCATAATTCCAGCCTCGATGTGAGCTGTAAGGTTTTTCTCATCCACCCACAGGATTCGATTCTACAAATATGAAAATAGACATTTACGCAAAAGCAACGTTAAATCCTGTCCCCAGTCAGTTCTACAAAATGCAAACATGTGATCGGTATGTACGCTTTCGAACCCTTGGCTGTTTTTAAAATGACGATTTGTCTCAAGCTATAACAAAAATACCAGCATCAGTGCCGTTTCTAGAAAGAAAAAAAAGGCAAAAGCCAAACCTTTATTATATGGTATATTACCTTAAAAATTTCCATATAAATCAGCAACAGATATTTACCATTTGTGACATGTCCAAAGAAACAATCATCCGCTTCTCCTTTGCAGGGCATTGTATTTATTTGTTCACACTGGTTCCTCCTGCAGAAAGAAAAGGATAAAAAGGAAAAACAGTTGAGAAATTAATTATAAATTTAACCCTTTCAACAAAATCCTGAAACATCTTGGATGAACATTTTGAGAAAACTCAGTATACTGTATGTTTGCCAGAGTTAATACTTGGTGGGATAATTAAGTAATGTCAGTGCATTTATGTAGGTCTCAATACACTTCACTAAATGAAGCATGTGTTGACATCCTGGGTGAGTCACTCTTTATGCCGGTATAAACCCATGTGCATTCTAAATTTTGCAGGTTAGGGGGTGTTTCTTTGCCTTCAAAAGCGGGTCCGAATGATATTCATTTTAGTAAAATTCTACTTCATCTCCAAGCTTACCTCCAAACGGGATGATGCAGACATTGTGCTTGCAAGCCAATTCAACAATCTTACAAACACCGTCATGTGACGCTGAAAATAAAGAATTATGTTATAAAAATCATTGAAATATTATATATATTTTTTTAAACTCTTCAATTATATTTTTTGCATTATTATTATTTATTTCTGGTACTGAAACCAAGGATTCCTCAAAAGTGCCCATTGCACTGTCGCTCACAAGTAAGTGTGAGGAAACCCATGAGGAGAGGACGATGAGTTAGAAACGGCCAGAGACACTGGGGAATCCCCTTGCTCTTCACGAAAGAATGCTCTGGGATCTTTAAAGTGCGTTACCCAACACACTGGACCAACGACTTTACATCCCTTCCGAAGGATGGAGCATTGGTGATTAAGTGCCTTGCTCAAAAGCACAGGTACCTCAGCCGGGTATCGAACCCGCAACCCCAAGTTTTCACCCGATTCCTGCGAGTCAGTGACCTAAACCACTCCGGTCTTAGATTGTGCAATCTCATTATTTGAAACCAATCATTATATAAAATTACTTCTCCCCAAAACAAAATCACACATTCAACCCAATTAAAGGTAGTCTACTTGTTTGGTAATTACCCTCCAAAAAAATTCTGAATTATTATCTTTAAGCTTACTTGTTATCAAAATGGTAATAGTAGTAATCATCCTGTGAAATGATTCCGTCTGAATTGCCCCCATTGACGAGAAGAATGACAAAAGTATTTGAATCTTCAAAGATCGCCTGTAGGCGATCTTTGAAGGCATACATTCATGCACAAAAAGCGTACTTGGATTTTTCAGGTTTTTTACAAGGTAGTTTTCTCGACCTATGCTTTCAATTACCAGTGGAAATCATGCCGTTTTTAACAGTTTACCAAACAAGTATACTACCTTTAAGACTATTTGCATGCATGCATGTTAATTGAACACAAGAAAAAACTTCCTCTCAATTTTGTTGTTTGACATTTCTTATTCTCGTTCCTCTTTTCAGACTTCCCCATTTCTCTACCTTTGCTTCCCACACAATCAAATCTTTTCATAAATAAACTTTTCAAATATAAAAATAATTGTCCTATGATGGTTTGTCACCTTTCGGAGTGGCATATTCTCATTGGCAAGTAGCAGAGTCAGGGAAAATGTCACAAATCAATCAGGTTACATAATGACACAAAGACCGTGTTTACACTTGATCCCGAGCTCGGGATCGAACACCGAGCTCGGGATCAGCCCCGGATCACAAATAGGTGTAAACGCTCTCGGAACCAAACTGGCCCCGGATCAGACCCCGAGATTTTGGTCTCGCGATGGCGGAGGGTTCGATCCCGAGCTCGGGATCAGTTTGCGGTTAGCTGGGCAATAAATCTTCCTCACACAGCCCCACATCCTGTTGCGGGCTAAAGCACACGAAAATTCCAGTGGAGCCCGCGCTGATCGAGCGCAATATGTATACAACCATACACACACACATGTACACAGATTCCATGCATTGTGCACTGCATGATACCCCGACCCATGTGATGCAACGCTGAAAATCTCGTTGGTGTCCGTTACGAAAACACAACGTACGACAAACGTAAATGGTATCCTGCATTCAGCAATCTCTTTTGCGTGTCTGATACAAACTTCACACGTTGAGAAAAAGTGTCTCTGTATTTCCTCTACTTTCTGCAACTTCTAGCGACACTTAGTCATTATTATACAGCTAAGTTTTTAGTTGTTATACCAGGGATTTCAGAGTGTCATTGAACGATTTCCGACATAGCATAAGTTGACATTATTTCGTCGTGAAGAGAAGTTGACGAAGACGAAGGAATTTCCATACGAAGTAGCCGAGACGAGTTGTCTTCTTGTGAAAAGATGGCAAACGAAGTTCGCGGACGCTCGTGGAGCACCAGCAACTTGAGGGAATCCCCATCTAAGTTCAAATCCATTTATTGTATCTTGTAAGTCATTTCCTTCTGGAAACTTTAAAAATCGCCTCTGAAGTGAGGCGATCACTCTTGTCACTTGATGCACAATGATACACGCTGTGCATCACCCAACTCCAAACACCGCAGCAATGGTTCTAAATTCCACATTTGTTGCCAATCGCCACAAAGTTATGGCCACTCGCTTTTCTACTGGTATAGACTGCCGAAAACGTGTGTTTCTTCGCTCAACGTCTTCCCTCACAAGATCACAAATGAAGTTAAAAGTGTCACGCCTCATTCTAAAGTGTTCCTTCCACTCCTCATTTGTCAAGTTTGCGAGCATTTCGTCCCAAACAGCCGTGGTACGAGGTTTAACCCAGATAAATCTCTGTGCTCGTTGGTGGTTTGCCTCTGCCAGTGCTATGGCAAACATCAAAGTAAGCATCACGTGTCGTCTACGAACATCAAGTGCCTGCCGTAACATGCGGCCTCGGAACCGCCGGTAATGTCGACGCCTACGGATGCGAAGCTCTTCCATCGCTGCCATTCGATGCACATAACGGCGACGTAACATCACCAGAAATGGGAGTACTGCCGCTAAAAACTGCAACAGTTCATCCATTTGGAGCGAAGTTGTTCGCACTCACAAACGATTTTATAAAGGCTCCAGAAAACGAGCAATAAAAACGTGTATTTTGCAGCAAGAACGAACGAACGCACGCACACTATGTTACATGAGATACAAAATGGCCGATGACCTAGCTACGTACCTAATGCGCATGCACAGTGACACTAGAGCTTGACCTTTGACTGCAACTTCTGGCTCCGCGCTCGGGATCAACAACAGATGTAAACGCGGCACTCGAGGCCATTGCGGTTAACCTCAACACATTCTTATCAGAGGGTCAATCTTGATCCCGAGCTCGGGACCAGTGTAAACACGGTCAAATACAACATAAAATGTAGTAATTCAAAAGACATACCTGGCCACAAAACTATGTCAGGAATGCGTTCAAAGGTGCCTTCACGTAGAGTGAATATTTCATCTAATGTGTGACCTGAGAAATTAAGAAGACTAAGGTCAGATATCAAGGAAACACATCGTACTAAACCGTGCCTAATCCTAAATTGCATGCAATAACATTTCTCACACAAGCAACTTGAACCAGCTAATTTTATGACTACATACATTGAGATTGTGATGAAAGTAATTTTATCAACTTATTCCTTGCCAGTCACTCTCTTCTCGAGTTTGAAATCAAGTCAAGTCAAACTGCCTTCAAGTTTCAATTAAGTCAAACTGCCTTCGAGTCTCAAGTCAAGTCAAACTGCCTTCGAGTCTCAAGTCACGTCAAACTGCCTTCGAGTCTCAAGTCAAGTCAAACTGCCTTCGAGTCTCAAGTCACGTCAAACTGCCTTCGAGTCTCAAGTCAAGTCAAACTGCCTTCGAGTCTCAAGTCAAGTCAAACTGCCTTCGAGTCTCAAGTCACGTCAAACTGCCTTCGAGTCTCAAGTCAAGTCAAACTGCCTTCCAGTCTCAAGTCACGTCAAACTGCCTTCGAATCCCAAGTCAAGTCATTTCACTTCAATAGACTGCCAAAGTGAATATGTCATCTTTTGTTAGTTGCCATCCTGAGATCTCAGGGAATTTCCACTATGCGAAGCGACGTGACAATACCCTGAGGAAATACACGCAAAATTGTGGAGCGAGCCGGCTGTTGTCTTGAGCCAACTCACGCCCGAGTCATTTTGATGTCATTTAATCAATTCGGTCATGTTATGCCAAAAAGAAACAATTTCTATACTTTCCAGAAATTGTATTGGGTTCCGTTCCTTATGACTGTCCCATTCCTACCAAACTTTCAAACGACGAACCTTATTTACTCCGCAGTTGTTCACATTAATAACAGGGATGCATGCTGACGAATGTAATGGAACGGATTCCCCAGTATGCTTTAAATAGCAGCCAATCGCCGACGCAGACAACAGCCAGCATTACCGAGTACATGTATCACATGCATGCACGGTGTTTACAATCTGCGCGCGTTACATTTGAATGCCTGCAATCGTGCTACACAATGCACTGCAAGCGTCCTGATTGGTCCAGCGGAGGCGACAAGATTTCTGTCGCTAGTCCCACCGCCAAATGGGGCCTTTTTCAACAGGGCCACTGTACGCAGGAGTTAGGGAGTGCGTTAAGGGGGCACTGTTAAAAGAGGATGCTCTACACTAAAAATCACTGAATCGTGTCCCTGTGCTTTTCCGACAGCCATGATGTTTAGAGCCAATTACCATGGCAACCCACATTACACTTCGGCTGTCTATGTCAAGTCAGGTCAGGTGAGGTCAAGCATGTTGGTCAAGTCGGGTCAAGTTGAATTTTTTAAAAGCATGATGAACATACCCTATACATACTATTTCACAAAAAAATTAAATTTCATTTTAACTTCCAACTTTTTTTAACAGTGAAAAACATTTTGGATATTTTGCATTCAGATTTAGGCTTTTTAAGTCAACTAATCTGGATGTCAAAGTTAAATAAACTAAGGATACTGACTTATTTATAGCATTTATCAGCATTCAGATTCTGGAATTCTGAATTATTCATTATAAATTTAAAATGAAGGTTACCATGGGCTCGAAATAATCTGTCCTGAGGATCAAAGGAAAATGAAATTCCAGCCTTTTGAATATCCTCCATGAATCCTTCATTCCGCGTAATGCTTGGTAGATTCTCTGGTCTGATCTCATCCTGTACAAATGAAAATAAGTTTCCACGGTAATGCGATAAAAATTCAATTTACTTCAGCTTATCAAACCAAAGTTACAGGAGCGAGTCTAGATCACATTTTGTGAGCCCCATTTTTCCCATGGGTATTGAGATTTTGATATATCATTTGTCATATTTTTCTCATTCTGAAATTGCACGTTCTCAATTCGTATATTTTCAAGGATATCGTCAAAAACCAACCAATGTTTTGTAAACTAATTTGTCTGGTTCTATAAAGCAGTGCAGTAATTTACACCAACCTTTTTGCATCCAAATCCAAATTGGAGATTGTAAATTTTATGTTCTCTTCCCATGGATAGTATTTTGGGGAGGTATTTTACATACATGTATACGATTGTTAGGTTAAAACGAAATCCATTTTCTGGAAAAATCTGAACATGCTCCTTTAAACATACAAGTAATTAATTAGTACATTGTACATGTACTACATGTACATAATTATGTATTCTTTTTCACCAGGAGTCAATCTAGTAATTAAGTATATCAATTGCATTTTTAGGGCGAATTTACAAAACCAGATCAGCATTTGGACAAGTAAAAATTCACTCCATAATGAAACACACGAGAGTGAATACATAGTGTTATGGCAAAAACCAATCACACATACTGTCTTTAAACTCATTTCGTAATGGAAGTTCATACCAACAATCTTCTAAGCAACAAAAATTAAAGGAGATGTCCAGATCACATTTTTAAGCACCGCCACTCCCCTTCCCCCATTTTTCCCATGGGTGTTGAGATTTTGATACCGTATCATTTGTCATATTTTTCTCATTATACCACTCTGAAACTTCGCACTGCTAATCCATATATTGTCAAACAATTACTGATGTTTTGTAAACTAATTTATCCGTTCCATAAAGCAGTAGGAAATATTTGGGAAGTTGATCATGGCTTTCAGACAGGCTGAAAAAAGTGTTTCCTCACAAAATCTTAACTTTTTCCCACTCAAAATTTTGTTTTTTCCATAAAATCTGCACGTTCCAATGCTAGTTGAGACATTTTAGAGAAAAAAAATTCTGATCAACTTTCCAACTCTTACCAAGCAAATTAGAGATTGCAAATTTCCTGTTTTCTTCCCATGGATAGTATTTTGGGGAGGTATTAATGAAATCCATTTTCTATAAAAATCTAAACACGCTCTTTGAAAGCTACATGTGTCTACTTACCTGTGCCTCAGATTTTAAATCCAAGTTAAATCCCTCTATCGTCTCGATCCAAGATTTAAAGTGTGGGAGATCACCGGCAATATTGTACCTACGAATGGTCAAATTTGTGACTGTGGCTGTTAATTAGGTTCTTCGCTTATTAAAATTTTAGGATCTATAATTGAAAATGTAATTCAAACATTTCTACAAGACATGGCAACCCAAGTATCCAATTAAATACAGTGAGGAATAAATTTAAAGCACAATTATTATTATTTTATTATTATTTCTTTCTGGTACTGAAACCAAACATTCCTCAAAAGTGCCCATTAATTGCACTGTCGCTCGCAAGCGTGAAAAAAACCTATGATGAACTAGAAACAGCCAGAGACACCGGGAATCCCCTTGCTCTTTACGAAAGAATGCTCTGGTATACTTAAAAAGTGCATTACCCGACACACTGGACCAACGGCTTTACATCCCTTCCGAAGGATGGAGCAAGTGTGATTAAGTGCCTTGCTCAAGGGCACAGGTACCCCAGCCGGGGCAATTTTCGAACCCGCAACCCTAAGTTTTCACCTGTGATTGCGAGTCAGTGACCCAAACCACTCGGCCACGGTACCTCACATCATTTGCAGTGACCCAAAATTTTACTTCACGAGTCGACAAGAAAAACCCAACTGAAACTGTTGCAATGGCAACAAACACCGCATGATTTTTTTCCCGTATAAAATGATACCTTTGTGGGAGAAATTGCCAACTGAAGGTTTTTTTTGTTAAATCGTTTGCAAACAATTTCTTTTTTTGCCATTCACTCAACACAAAAACCATTTAAGGTTTCACGAAGTATTACATCTAATAGAGTGGCTGAAGTTTGTACTAGGCAGTTTATAAACATTCTTCTTTAGTTATGTAATAATACTGTTCTGGAATTTGTTAAAAAAAGTTTATCTGCAAATGATTTAAGTTTAAAATGTGCCTAATACACTGGTTTTTATAGTATTTTAGTTTACCTGCTTCCAGTGAAGGCAAATCCTTTATCTGGATCATAGAGAAACTTGGAATCTCTGTAGCCCCATCCATTCCACTTCATTATGTCCTGTCTGCAAAGACAAGTCCAAAAACATTGTCCAACTCCACACAAATGTGGGAAAAAGCATCCCATGTTTCTGTAATAAGTAATTTTCAGGCCTTTTCCACAATCTGAACATCCATCCAGGGGCAAATGACGCGCGATATTTAACCGCTGATTTTAACCCTGCATCGATTCACAATTGTCTTTCTCAAACTATACCGTGAAACAAAAGAAACGCACATTTTCAGTTTAATCAACATTTCAGAATTTCTTTTGTAATTAGATTGACACTGAAATATTTACTTAAAACTGCATGAAGCTTCTGTGTGCTGATAATTCCCACTCTCAGATTAACTGCATTTTTCAATCAAAATGTGGAGAAAATTTGTGTTTCTTAGCATATACTTATCTCACGAGTGTGCCCTAAGGGCAACATCATTTCTCACTTTAAAAAGTAGGCCACCAGGGCTAGCACTTAGTGGTACACATTTTCGCATTATCCAGAAATGTGCATTGACCAGCATACACAATTCTTTCTGTAGTACCTTATTTTTGGGATCCGAGGTGTTGTGTCTGGTTGTACTGAGCTGGCAGCACATTCTCTCAGCTGTATCACACCTTGATTGGTACTCTGCACAAATTGGAACAAAATTTAGTATAAGTATTGAAGGTTTCAAGGTTTCTTTTATTTCTACAACCATCATAAATAATATTCTTCAATGTTACGATTCACTTACTCTAAAGAAAAAGAAGTAGTATTCTTTAAATCATAAATACAAGAATTGACGTTGTAGAGGAACTCATTAAAAGCAAAGCTTGTAAATATGAGCCCCTTACACTCTCACATGACTCAGTATATAAATTAGGAAAAGTTACAGAAATACTGGGTCACGTGGAGTGTTCAAAAGAAAACATCAAAATTACAAAATATTGGACCTTACAGACAACAGACAAAGACAAGGACAAGACAAATAAAGACAGGGGCACTAAAGACAGACAAAAACAAGGACAAGACAAACTTACTAAGAACATTGTAAGAACATTGACAACCAGAGCATGGAAATATCTGAAAATAAAATAAAAACTCTTACTTGTAACTGTTTAGTAATACAAGTTTATAATTCTTTTTAAATATACCAATGCCTTTTGAATTGTTTAAATGTTCCGACAGAGAATTCCACAGCTTGGGTCCTGCATATTTAAGAGTTCTTTGAGCCAGTGAAATACGAGTATATGGTAAATGAAAATTAGAGGCTTTGCGAGTAAAATGAGAATGTACATTATAATTGAGAGTAAACATAGCTCTAATAGATGATGGTAAAGAATGTAAATTTAACTGAAACATGAGGGTCCCAAGCTGATGATAATACATATAGCACGACCCTTTTTTTTTGTAATAGCAGAAGCCTATTTAAATTACCAGCAGAACATTTTCCCCAAGCCAATAGACCATAATTTAGATAGGACACTACCAGGGTGTTATACAAGGTCAATAATACTGATTGGGGAACAAGGTTCTTAATTATATTAATAACACCGATATTACGAGCTATAATTTTACATAAATAATCTACATGATTTTTCCAAGTGAGGCCAGAATTAATAAATAATCCAAGAAATTTTGTACATTCTGTCCTATTGATGATACTATTATTAAGAATAATATCACCAGGAAGATCATTGGCAGTATTACTAAACAACATATAATTACATTTACCAATATTTAGGGAGAGTCTATTAGCCCTAAACCATTTTGAGATTAAATTGAGTTCTTGATTAACAATATTGGAAAGAGCAGTCAAATCATTATGTGATATAAATAAATTAGAATCATCAGCAAACAAAATAAATGAAAACACATCAGATGAATTAATAAAATCATTGATGTAGATAAGAAACAATAAGGGATCCAAGATTGACCCTTGGGGAACCCCGCAATTTAAATTTTTTTGTGTTGAACTTGAACCTCCAATAGTGACAAACTGGAACCGGTCAGAAAGATAACTTCTGAACCACGCCAGGGACACCCCTCGAATTCCATAATGAGATAGCTTGTGCAATAATATTTCGTGATTAATAGTGTCAAAAGCTTTGGAAAGATCGAGGAATATCCCTAGCGTGTGCCCAGAGTTATCAGGTGCACCCGTCACTTTATCTACAAGATCAAGAATAGCATGCACAGTTGAATGGTTACTTCGAAAACCAAACTGAGCTTTAGTTAGAATATCAAAATTATTTTAAAAATTTACAATACGTGAGTATACACACTTCTCTACAATTTTTGAAAAACATGAGAGAATTGAAATTGGCCTATAATTATTAACACAAGAAGAATCTACTTTTAAAAACAGGAACTACCTTAGCAATTTTTAATTGTTGTGGAACAATACCAGTAACAAAGGATAAATTAATAATACTAGTTAATGGTTTGCATATAACAGAACAGGAATTCTTAATTAAAGAAACACATCATCATACCCTGTACTTTTTTTATTATATAAACCTTTAATGATGTTGCCGATTTCTTGTTCATCAACAGGGACAAAAAATAATGAATTTTGATTAGGCATTTGCAAGTAATCAATAAAAGAACCCCCAGAATGAGGAATAGTTTTAGCAAGGTTAGGACCAATTCCAACAAAATAATTATTAAAACAATTTGCGATTTGTTCGGAATTAGTCAAGACATTTCCCTAATACATAATATTACAAATATTATTAACAGATTATTAACAGATTATTTAAAACTGAGTTGAGATTTTTCCATGTATTACGGACATTACTTTTTTCCTTTTGTTCCTATTGTTGTTTAGATTTCCGAAGAAGATTGGTCAAAATATTTGTATATTTAGTGTATTTACTTTTCCTGGAAGGAGTTGGATTATCTAGATACTGGCGATAAAGTTTATTCTTCCTATTAATCGACTTAAGTAATGAATGTGTTATCCAAGGTGAATGTGATTTAGTCTTAGAATTATTAGTATAACTAGTAATAGTATATGGAATGTTCATGGGTATTTAGTTTATCATTAAACATGTCTGAGTAAACATGTTAAATGCAATGTCTGGATCACTACTCTTGTAAACACTATCCCAGTCAGTACAGGCAAGGTCATTATGTAATCTTTGAAGATTATCTGGGGTTTAATATATTATATGACGCATCTTATTTTCCCTGTATGAAGTATCAAATTTGCCATCCTGCATCACCTCAAATATTACCACAAGTATTACACAATCTTGTGTGCAAAATGTATGAGATTGGTTGGAACAAAATAATATAGGTTCATTACCATGCACAGACACCCAATATTTGCCTTTTTATGATCTATAAACCATGTAGAAATCATTCTGATGATAAAAACACAAAATTAAGAGGGAAAAATGTCATGGTTTTACTAAGGAAAAACTTGGAATATTTAAATATGCTAGTGAAAAAGCACGATCTCAACTTATAAATACTGACTGCAGCTGGACACCACGCTCAGCGCTACAACCACCACGTCTGTTGCATGCAAAACCTACCGGCTCCTCGCCTCTTTCCACGGCACAATCCCCCTTACTTGCACTGCTTCCAGAACTAAAACTCCGGCACACGAAGTCAGAGGCGAACGGGGCGGAGGGCTTCAGATGTCCCAAAATAATCCTGGTACGTTCTTTAGACGCCATGGCACTGCTTTTAACAAAAAGAAGGTGGAAAATGAGCTCAGAATTGGAGTAAAACTTGGTCGCAAATAGTTGGAATGCGAGTCAAATTCATTGCATCGCCATCGGACGAAAGGCATAGGGGAGGGCCAAGAAGTGCACAATAGTACAAACAATAGATTTGCATACGTGCAAGCATACATCGTGGCGTCATTTTTCATGTACATGAAAACGGACAAATATATTTGCCTCCATCCGTTGAGAGATATCGCAGTAAATTTTAATTAATTTCCAACTTATTTTTCTGGGAACCAAAACTAATCAAGATTTACCATTTTATTCACAGGAAGATGACATTAACATGCCACCATGTGCACGTGTTCGGTTCCACGTCCTTTTTCTCGCGGGGATGAGGGCGCACTATCTTGGCAATGTTTGGCGTAAAAAAATATGAGAAATCGACGGAAATTAACGATTAATTTTCGTCGAACTTAGTTGATAAACTAATCTCGGGCAGTTAATAACGCTTGAGTACACGTTGTGTTCAATAACAATAACCTTTTGCGTTTTATTTCCTACAATGTAACGAAACTTGTGAACAACTAGCCGCCATTTTGCTCCATTATAAATGGTGCAATGCATTGGGTTTGGTACTGGTACATCACATTCGACGAACGTGTGCTTCAGTCCAGGGATATACTAAGTTATAAGACATATGAAATGTTATGGCCTAATACGTCTTCAAATTAAACACGAAACTATGGAACATGACCAAGCCGGCCGTCAGGTGTAAATTCGGGCACTTAGGAAACCTCAATGACGACGACGAGGCACGCGTATCATTTTTACACGTACCTCAGTGAAACCAATGAGAATGGTAGGCTGGCAGCGGCGGCGTCGCTAGCGCTGAAGCAAGTATGGGACCGGGAGTGCGAAAGGGGAGGGGACAGCACGTTGGAGCACGCAAAGCAGCTCACACATACAGTTATGCAAATCTCAAGCACTCCCATATCGCCAACCCTCTCCCCCAGCCCCCCCCCCCCCCCCCCCCCCCCCCCCCCCCCCCCCCAAAAAAAACCCTCCCCAACCCCCCTGCCCCGTCCTTCCCCAGGCGCGCCACTGGTCAGTGTGGTACCGAAATTCCTTACTTGCAATGTGGTGGACGGAATACGTCTCGGGGAAGCCAGCTAGGCTATGGGTCAAAACTAGCCCTACAAATAGGGCTGTAAATAGCTCGCTTTTCAAATCTGACTTATTACATTTGCGACTGCAAACTTCACGGTAAAAGTGTCGTTCAAATTAGGGGCAAAAGTGCCGGAAAAAAGTCTCTACCAAAAAAAGTTAGTGAGCGCACGTACATATGCCATACTATTGATAGAAAGGGTTCGAGTTGTCCCGGGTACGAGTCGTCCCGGGCACGAGTCGTCCTGGGTACGAGTTGACCAGGGTGTATTTTGTTTGGGTTCGAGTTGTCCCGGGTACGAGTTGTCCTGTTTCCAATCATTTAGAAACACGTTAGGGATTGTTGGGGATTTAGTGCGATCAACATGGCGTAGGCTATAGAGTACGTATGAGCAAAAAGCCGAACAACTGCTAAGGAAGATAAGTAACTTAAACTGGCCGGACGACATTGATGGTAGCCGTAAATGAATACCTGAAAATATATAGCGACCCTTCTCCTCCCAAAATGAAGTGGGTGTATATGCTTGTTCTACATAATTTTTCCAAAGAAAAAAGACCCGATAAAGTCTTTAAACTTTTTATCATCACTTTTAATATGCAGTCTGAAATACATGGATGATGATGTTGTTTAGTGTTACAATAGCGGTCCAAAATTTAAAAGACCCTTTAAAATTAGATAAAAGCAGTTAGAATGTCCGCGGGAAAAGTCAAAGGATCTGGGTTCAGAGTTGGTTGTGCATCAATGGCGAACAACAAAGTTGGCTACACGGGGGCGACTTAGCAAACAGCTCGACCCAACGGGCCGACCTGAGCACATGGCCAATGATGCTGCACCGAGGCTTGAGACGGGAGCACGGTGACACATGGTGGTCGAGACAAGATCGTCGCGGTTGTGTCTGAAACTGCGAGTAGTCGAAAGCGAAAGATGACGTCTTTTGGCTGCTACCACGGTGGAAGTTGATAGGTTTGAGAGCAGTTGTGTTTGGCAACATCTGCAGGGATTCTGCTGGCTGGCGTCCGCGTAGGTCGAGGGTGTTGGACCGCGTTCGATCGTTAACACTCCGCATGCTGGAAGTCTGACTCTGAGGGTCTCTTGCACGAGTGTCGTTGACCGCCGCGGCGTGCTGTTTCTGGGAGGCGATGCAAAAGGGGAGCTTTCAGCCAGGAATTGCGAGGAGACGGAACTGAGCGATGCTGGCTGGAGTTTGGGGTCGTTCAAACGACGATGAACAAACCACGTCTGTGCATGGAAGAAAATGTACAATTTAGTAATATAACATAATAAAAAATTGCATTGAACAAATTAAAAAACGGCGTACGTGATTCCGATATTGTAGGTGCTTCTTGTTCGAGTGTTTTACAGAGTCTGACGATTTCTTTGCTCTAAGAACATGCAGACCAAACGTAACACTCCTTTCGCAGTGGTTTGCGCGCCCAGTTCGTCCGCTCCAACCACTGCTCAACCACTGTGTCACGTGACAGAATCTGGCCAATCATGGCAAGTGTTATCCAGCCCTGTTCTTGGGTGACGTCAGCACGCGCTTCGCAGGAACATTGCCAAGTTGACTGAGCAGTCAACGAACTAGGGGTCGCACAAACCATGCACTGCGAAAGGGGCTATGGGATGGGAGAAAAATCATAATGGTTCTTATCGGGTTTCCAGCCCGAGACCTCTGATACTTCAGGCAGATGCTATATACCAGATGGGCTATGAGGCACAGTGGTAATGCTCCCTCAAGTTTTCCCAAAGTTTTCTCTCGGTGATGTTGGAAGGGCACTCAACTAAACAAAGTAACGAACGGTTACAACGAACGCAGTATGTGATAGGGTGTATGCGTACGTACGTGTGTGCACCGTTGAAACGGTATGTGGGCGTCGCCAGACCTCGATCGTTGGCGTTTTTCGGGCGGGGACCTATTTCCACGTGCCTCTGGCAACGCCCATGTTAACAGAAAATGGAGAGAATTGAAAAACAAAAACAAATAAATAACTTACGTCTACATCTTCCTCCGTCACATCCAAAGCGTCGGCGAGGATGTACCTGCTCGTGAATCCAAGGAACGGGTTATTAGCAGCGTAGACGGATTCCAGTTCACAGAGCTGCTTCGAGCTGAAGGGGTAGAGAGGTGGCAGATACGTCCCTTGCCAGCAGTCTCCAGTGAACACGGGGGACGCCGACTCGGACGGGTCTTCTTGAGTAGGCCGCTGGATCTTCGAGAGTCCTGAATAAAAAAGCCCATTATATTATTTGCAAGGACCCAAAAATGTATGAGTTGACAAAGAAAACAACTTACTAAAAGTTTTGAAACTTGAAACCTTGCTCTATGTTGAAACCAAGGGTGTCCGCAAACACCACATGATTTTGTTTCTGTCCAATATAGTACATTCTGAAAGAAATTAACAACTGCAGAAAGTGGTTTTTCTTTACTTTTCACTTAACACAAAAACGCATAGATTTTAAAGGATTTTCCCTTGTGGCACCGCTGTATCTGTACCTGAAATTTCTGCAGGCTAGTTTACAAACATTCTTCTTTAGTGTTATGCCCTTATTCCAGGAATCAATACAGATGTTTCATCGGGCCTTTAGAGTACAGCTGTAAAGTGACGGTTCAAATGCAACATTAACAATAAGAATCAACGAACAATTAATTGAAGATGAATTTTAACTCACCCCAGTTGTGTCTCTCATCATTCTGAAAAGAGCAGTACATCTCATTCAAATCCATGGTTCGACTTGAAGTTATACAGTTACTTAAGCAAGATGACTTTGCCGCGAAGACCCCACCACTTCAAATGATCTTCTCACCTCAAGCATTTCTTCCTCCATGCCTCAAGTGAGTCCTTTGCAATTGGATTCATCTCTCTGGGGCATCTCTGCTTGAAACCGCAACCCATGGACGCATCCCATGGGGCCCCACGCAGCCGCACCCAGCTATAGGGCGGTGTTAATGTTCTGTGATCAAGCCTATTGGCTCATCGGAAGGCTACTCTACTCTTTGAACTTTGCTGGAAGCAGGCTCACAAAGGTTGTTTTCTGGCCTCTGTTAACGCTTGGATAACTCAAATAAACGCCGAATAAACTTGTCTGTGACAAGTTGACAACTGGGGAAAAAATCAATCACACTTGACTTGGTTGCGGTAGGTTGTGGTTGGTGATCTTGGCAAAGTGCATTCTTGTTAAAGCGGCACTTTGAGATCATTGTCAACCAGCTCTCAATGCGAGAACTGAAGCTTTTTCATGCTGGTAAAATGCGGTTGTTTTAAGCTTACTATGCAGGCTTGGGGCAACATACTAGGGCATATAGGTCGTTTAGTGCCTTTTGTTCTCTTAATCGTTCCTGGGAAGTGCATTCCAATTCGGGAATTTGTATATGCAAATTGAAGACACAAAGAAAACAGAATTAAGAGCTTGCAGATTCGATTTCCATAATGGGACTATAGGAACGAACCTGAACCATTGGAATGAAACGACCAAAACTCAATTTGAGAAAAATCATAATGGAGGAAGGGCTTCCTCCCCACGATTTCTATAGTGTCCAAAATAAATGTCCAGACCAAAGAAACCCAGAATGTGGGCTTCTCGGACCAGATCCTGATCATTGATAGGGAATCTTCTTGAATGCGTAGTCTTTATTTCATCAAAATCAGGCTAAAATTGACAAGGCAAGTGACTGCCTATATTGACTGATCCTAAACTGCGCGGCCATTTCTGGTTCTTGAACTATGGTTACTTCGCACTTGACAATCACATAACTTTTGATTGTCTTGATTGGTTTTGAGGAAAGACTAGCTGCGGCTGCAGCCGACGACCATTAGAAACCTAATAAGAACTCTGGAAATGACAATTCTTGAAACAGCCGTCTATTAAATACAACCTTTTACCCAGAGATATTTTGCTAGGCAACTTGCTTTTGTGCAAGTCCGAACGAGGTTATTAAATCAATGCCTTGTGCTTGCTGAACGTCGCACGCGATCGACAGAGACTGATTTCGCCAAAGTTTAGCTTTAAAAATTTACAATTATATGGTTGTTTCTCCGAGAATAACGTAATATTTGAATAAATTATTTTGGGAAAATGGGGAAGGAGAAGTCCTCGGATGTTGAGATGGTTGACGCCTCGGCAAAAGTAAATGGAGAAAAAGAGACTGTTGTGGATGAAACATCGTCAAAGAAAGAAACGGACTTGATTACGCTCGATGGTATCGGTCGTTTTAATTGTTTAAACGTTTATTTTTGGCATGCAAATTATATCTGAAGGTTATAGTACGGTTGAGAATCGTACACCTTCATTTTCATTTAGTTGCAGGTGGTATTTAGGTCTTAGAAGTAGTAATTTCGCACATCTCAAAATGTTCAATTTCGCTGACTCACGTAAAACTCGCCATCTTCCATTGCCATGATACACAAAATGTGTGCGGGTTGTCTATGGCTGGACCGTGTATTTCCGACAGTTAAACGTTACACCCTTTGTTGAAAGAAATCGGTGAAAGAGTTGAAAAGTTGGATATTACTATTTGTCCATAAAATGACTTATCAATCATCAGTAACTGAGTAAGTGCATATTTGACAGAAAAACCCAAATTTAGGAGTGAAAAAATGAAGATTTTCTGAGAAAATGCTTGCATTTTTTTTAGCAATTGCAGAATACCTCGCAACTCGAAAATTACCTTATTCTGTCGGTCTGTGCCACGTCACATCTGGTAGGGCTGGAGTGAAAAAACGGTCTACGCTCCACATGCATGTATATTAATTTAAACTTAAAGCATGAATGAATTTGTTTTCACTCCAGTCACGGTGCTATGCCCGTATACAAAGGCATAATACCGGGTCACACAAGTGCCAGGATGTGCGACCGACATAATGTGCTCAAAACATATGATATAGCTAAAAATGTGTTTTTCCAAGAAAATTGTTAATTGCTCCCACTCCTAAATTTGGGGTTTTTCTATAAAATATTTCAAATGACTTGTCAAGCATCAGTAATTGCAGATTTGATTTTAAAAAATAAAATTAGGAGTGGGAAAAGTTAACGATTTTTTTAGAAACACATGTTTTGTACACAAGTTGTAAAATCATGTTCATCTACTCGATTCTTTCTGTTGTGGTTACAAATTACCCCACTAAATTCTTGCTCCTATTTTGTTTATTTGACAGATTTCAAGGAGCATGTGAAGCACATAGAAAAGGCAGTTTCATCCAAAGAGAAGAATTATATGTCAAGAGTTGTCAGGGCATTGACATCCTCCCGGCGTAAGCTTAATCATGAAGTGTTACGCAAGCTTATCATGGGCTACTTCTCCACAGCTAGTGCTGCTAGGGAAAATCTCATCACATATTTGGATGAGGTAGGTGTCTTAAGGCATTTGGACTTTCTTTTTTCGCGGAATGTTACCGCGACCTTCGGTAACATTCCTACCCATGCATTTCCATTTGCAATGCATAGTTCCGATTTTGCCCAGTTAACCCCGCCCCCTTGGATATTGTTGCTATGGCTCACACGCTATGGTCAAAATGGCGACACACAACGCACAAAGCAATGGGACTTTCAACGGAAAGCACAGATTCATTGGAGAAAACTCAAACTAAGGTATTCATGTTTCAGGGTCGACAGTTATCTTAGAACACATCGAGTAAAGGGCCAGTAATACAGGGATGTCATATCATGAAATACGTGCTTTCGTACCTTTGAACAACGAAATGACATCGCATACAACACTGTACAAATTGTATGGGGCAGAACATCGCGTGATGTTGTTGCAAACATTGCACTTTGACCTATGTGGGTGATCTCTGCTAGCTCTGTTGTGATTGGTCGGCGGGTTCGGTTGATTGACGGGTCGAAACTATGCATTGCTTTCAGTTACCGCGACCTTGCAGTAAACGTTTGTCATGCAGGCCCATGGTTTACTGCAGGGTTGTGTCAAGTTTACACGGCGAAACTGTTCCCATTGGACTTTTTGAGGGCCCTGTAAAAACTCTCGCGGCTGAGCGGAAGGTTTCCGAGGCCTCTCTCACCCTGTAAGTTTTACATCGTGGTCACGGTAACTTTACAGGGACGCTAATTCTTCGTGCGTCCCCATTGGACTAAATTTTTTTGCTCTCCCGCACAACAATGGGAGATTTACCAAATGTTTCCAATGGGAACACTTTACACCATGTTTACACGTGATCCTGATCCTGAGCTTGGGATTAAATAAAAAAGAAACAAAAAGAATTGTCTCCATTTTTTGATTGAAATATGCAGTAATTTGTGATTAAACTGAAATTCTTTTGTTGGTCGGTATACAATCACCAGTGTCGGAGCTGCCAACCCTCACGGATTATAGGGAAGACATCTGGGAAAATAGGTTTATTCCACGTGACTCCAAACACATCTAAAAAAAAACAAGGTTGTTAAAGATAGTATACATGATTTGTAAACTGTTACAAATAGTTTTATCCCCCTGTGTGATTGAAGATATGCATGATTAAAACGAACCTGAGCAAAAACCAGCTCTGTACTTCGTCTAACTTTTGAGAAAACAGTCCAAAAAGGGTTTGCAGTCATTTCGCCCCAAAACCACTTCGCCCTGAACCATTTTGCCGTGAATCACGGCCTGTGCATGAAGTGGTTTTGGGCGAAGTAGCATTTGGGCGATGTAGTGTTTGGACGATGTAGTGTTTGGACGAAGTGATTTGGGGCGAAATGGCACTCGGGCGAAGTGGTTTTGGGGCGGAATGGCACTTGGGCGAATTGGTTTTGGGGCGAATTAAATTTTCGTCTCATGAGACGAAAACTATTTCTTTTGCTCATTTCTCAAAGACTATAGCACTTCAGACAAAATCATTTCAGGGGAAGTTTTCTACGTCATCATGTTTATATTGTTAGGCGTAAATCTGTGAACATTTCGGATTTTCGAGATACCAATCATGTATACTGCCTTTAAATGACAATCCAGAAGGATTTTTTATCCATGTCAGGATTAGTAATTTTTCATAGAATATGTTGGAAAATCCTGGAGGGTTGGCAGCTCTGCAGTGTGCACCGATTGCTGGAAGAAGTCCCACGACATTTCAATAATATTGCAATTCTTTGTGTTAATTACTTGACAGCCAATGGATACCACAGATAATAACATCATCTTCCGGCCTCGGAGTAGCAAGACACCTAACGGTCAGCTTTTACCCGAACTGGACGTATACGTTCATCTCTTGGTGGTGGTCCATCTGCTTGATACAAAGAGATATGATGAGGTACAAGTGAATTTCTCCTAAACGTGTTAACAAGTCCTCCACTACAATGATGCGAAAATCTTGGTGTGTTTAAACGTCTTCCGGCGTCAAGTGGTTCAATAATGACCAGAAAGGGGAGAAACACTGTTGTTAGCACAAATTGTAAGATAGGACAGTTAGGAAAAACAATAGTCTGCCTGGATTAACAAATTTTAGGGAAATATTTGTAATATTATGTCCGAATGTGAAGGATTTCTAATGTGATAAAAAATGTGACAAGGTCGGGTGGTTCATTACAGCATTCCTTCATCTGTGTTTTGTGTAGCATTGCACAACTACATGTAGCTGTGTTCTATCCCACCTCCCTCCCCTACTTTGATAAGGAGAGAGTTTAAACCAATATATTTCACTTAATTTTTCTTAATTTTATCTAATCGTGCCTAATTTTCCGAGTCTTTTGTCCTCCTAGGCTGTCACATGTTCCGACCTCCTGATGACTAAGATCAATGTACAGAACCGACGCTCGCTAGATCAGCTGTCTGCTAAGGCATTCTTCTATCACTCCAGAGCGTATGAACTGACGGGTCAGCTGGAAAAAGTCAGGAGGTGAGTGGCCATTGGTCAGCAGATTGGCCGGAGAGTGCCTATTGGTCAGCAGATTGGCCGGAGAGTAGTCAACACTAGGGGCGTTCAAGATGCTGACACCGGGTAACACCAACTTACACCGGAGCGTTCTTTTAGCCATCACGTGCTACACGAGTCTGCCCCGGTGGCAGCCACCACTACCCGAGCTCGCGGGCGGGTCTGTGGTGTAAAGCAAGGTGTAATGACGTCACCTAGTAACCGCGAGTAGTAAAACATGGCGGACAGTTTGGAATCGTGACGTGAGTACGAAGAAAAACACAGATTTATGACACAAAATAGGAGGGAATAGGGCTGTAAATACATTTTGCTGAATCAGTAGATGTTTGTGGGCATTGACGAAGTTTATTTCGGTACTTTAGGGCGACTATTTTTGCGTGGAGCCGGCTTCATTTTTCATCCTGCGTCAAACGATAACCGCGTTTATAAAGCTCCACTCGGCAACAACCTTTGACCACGTGTTCCCAGAATTCAAAGCGAGACCCTGTGTCGTTCGTTTTGCATCTTCTGGGGCTTCCCTCGGTGTAAACCCCCCGTTACCCGGTGTCAGCATCTCGAACGCCCCTATTATTAGGCTTGTCATGACTAGTGTTTGGACTTAAAACCAAATTGTTGAATGTACGGTTTTTATTTTACTATTCAATTACACATTTGGAAGTTGGAACAAGAACAATAAATCCCCCATTTTCAACTCTCTGTACTTGTTAAACCTCACTTGCATTCAAGAACAAGATCAAAGAAACTGTAGGTCTACTTATTTTGTGGGTAAAATTCCCATCTTGGTTCCGAGCTTCTAAAACAGTCTACTTGGGTCAGCGCAAGAGAACGGGTAGGATGTTTCTCAAAATTAGTTATGTCTACAGGAAAGAAACTTTGCCATTTTGGTTCTTTTAAGTCTTAAAATTTGTCTGGTCATGTTGCCCACCACTAGTCTAAATTCTCGTTAATTTATAACGGACTTGCCTTGAATTGGTTTGGCATCAAGCTGACACATCTCAATTTTATCCGTTCAGTTTTTTTCATGCAAAGCTGCGTACGGCAACACTCAGACATAACAACGAAGCCCAGGCAACGCTTCAGAACTTGCTCTTACGCAACTACCTCAACTACCACCTGTATGATCTGGCCGACAAACTCGTTGCTAAGTCCACGTTTCCCGAAGAAGCATCCAACCACGAGTGGGCAAGGTTCCTCTACTACTTAGGTGAGGGTTATTCCATGAAAAATGAAACACAGTTTCCCTCTTATGTCGTGATATTCCGGAATTGATTTTTATAAAGGGTTCCTAAAATAAATAAAAAAAGGAAACTCGATAATTACTAAGAATTTTTGGACAAAAGGCTAGTGGTATCCATTTCATCAATGTTGTCTCTTTCTTATGACACCAAGAAATCCAGAATACCTTCATAGATGACTGAGCACCAATGGTCCAAAGCGAGCCTGTCAAAAATAGCTTTGTTCAAGATAATCCTTCATTCAAACATAAACTTTCATGTTTCCAATGAGAACACTACGGAAACGTTTTTAAAGTGATTATTTGTCTTTTTGTTCCGTTTATCTTTTTATTATTGACGAACATATGTGACCGGCTCCAGCAAAACCCAACACTTGTGATGAAAATTCAAAATTTAAGTTTTGGTATCAGCTTAGTGTGCATACAAAAAGGTAACTTTTAAAACATGTTTGAGGAAATTCTGATAATTTTTGGCGAAGTTATGACCAATTAAAGTAGGCCCCTATGACAGATCAGAAAAAGTGAAATGGAGCTATTGGTCTTTAAAGTTTGACAAACTAGTTGATTATTTAATTTTTTGTCAATAATATGAGGAATTTTGAGACAGTTCAAACAACAAAACAAATCTTGAATGTATCCCGATGTTGATTCTGCCAAATTTTCAAGTTGGTCCCAGAGGCCATTTTTTAAGGTTGTGGGCCCATATCACGTAATGGGAAATGCCGAGAAGCGTCGGGTTTTGCCAGAGTCGGTCACATATGCTTAATCTGGTACAAAGCCATTTCTGACATGGTCGCTTTCAACCAGCGGTGCTCAGTCATCCATGAAGGTACTGTGGATTTATTGGTGTCGTAAGAAAGAGGACACAATGATGAAACGGATGGTACAAAATTCTCGGTAATTATTGAGTAATTAGTATTTTTATCTCGGTTTCCTTTTTTTCTAGGATACCCTGTGAATACTGGCTTTCAGAGAATAATTAAAAAGCGTACATGGCATCATAAATTGAACAACATCTTTACCTGTTGATATTGTCCAAAAACATGACAAAAATGATTTAAGCAATCTTGTAAATGCTTGGGTGACATTTTATAATTTTAGTGAAAGATTTATTAAAATTTTGCTCATAATGTAATTTGAATTGATAAGATACAGGTTTTATTAAGCGGGTAAATCTAGCAGCTTCTTTTTTCAAAAGACTTCAAATGGAATCGTAAGAGTTGAAAATGCCTTGGTGTCCCACCATGTGTCATGAAACAATTTTCCCAAATATTATCGAAACTATGATACCAGAACTTCCTAACCATTTCTAAATTATTTAAAATATTACACACTATTTGGAAATTGCACATGAATTTCTTTTAAAAAGCTTGATAATAAGCCAGTTACGTGTTACATGTTCAATCGCCATGCAATTTCGGATGGTGCAGCTTAAAAATGCATAGAGTAATGTGCGAGGTATTCCAGGTACCGTATAGACTTTTGCGCCGGCTTGTTTGTACCGGCGTGCACCGCCTAACAACCCGCGGCAACAGTCTGATTTGCCAGGTAGTCTGGTGCTTGACTCACTCATACGCAAGCGCCATATTGCGAAGGTGGGACTTTAGGATTTATGCAAATGTAACACGCAACTGGTCTATTTGGAAAACCATTTTTTTGGGAAATCCCACGTTTTTGTTTTTTGTTTTGATGGATCAGTTTTTCCGCCAAACGTTAAAAACAAAAAAAATGAAACTGACTCCACACAAGTCGGTTTCTTTCCACATATTCCTAGCAAAGGGCTCAGCATGCTTTTAACAAGAGTGTTTACTCGTCTTTTGTTAGGTCGCATTAAGGCCATTCAATTGGAATATTCAGAGTCCCACAAGAACCTATTGCAAGCTTTGCGGAAGGCTCCACAATCCACTGCCATAGGCTTTAAACAGACGGTAAGTTACATTCACTGCAGGCTTTAATGAAAACCTTCACAGTGTTCTCCACTGGTTGTCATCTTGTCCGGGTGCGCCGAGCAGCGCCCTCACATGGCGAACACTGACCAACTCAGTGAATCCCTGTTTGCCATGTGAGGACGCTGTTCAAAATGGATACATGTAGCTGTCATGGGCGTAACATGATCGGCTGCGGATCTGGTCGATGATGCGATAGATATGTGTGGTAAGAAAGCGATAATGTGGCCAGTAAACGGCAAATCACTCGCCCATGTTTCACCTGATTTGAGATCTGAGTTGAGGGCAGTTTCGTTTGTTTCTGCGCGGTAAAGCAACCGGGGATCTGGATTCGGATCTGACCTGAAACAAACACGCCCATTGTTTTGGTACTCTTTTGCTTTGGGCAGTTGCTAATGACGACCCACTAAGGTAATTATTTTTTAGATTAACAGAAATGTTCTTTTATGTGTGGTCAAGGTTTGCTGAATATGCCATTTTCGTCATGCATCCAAATTCATAGATGTTTCTTGTGGTATTGCCGATTGATACGCTATTTCATTCAAATTTGATTTCTATGGTTGGGATTCATTTTGCATAGTATATTAATTTTTGCTACAGGACAAGCCCTGGGTCCTATTTCATAAAGCCCACTTAGAAACATTCCTAAATAAACATTCTTAACTCATGTTTTTAAAGATAGAAAAATTAGATTTTATTATTCCTAAATCCACTTAAGAATGTTTTTAACTTTTATGAAAAAGGACCCTGGATAAGCTTTGGGGTCGTTAAGAACAACCTTTGGTTATTAAAATATACATTTACATACATTATTAAAATCCCCTATTAAACCATCCTTTTCAGGTGCAAAAGCTAGCCATCACTGTCCAGCTACTGTTAGGTGAGATACCAGACCGGGCAATCTTCAGACAGAAGGTCTACAAGAAGGCTTTGGCACCATACTTTCTCCTCACACAAGGTATCATTTATAATATCTATAGACCGTGTTACCTTTGTTTACATCTAAAGCCAAATCTTGCCTGCCGTTGTGTGCATGCATCATGCTTTACATATGTGACGATCGCGCATGTTATGTTCGAACACAAAACGCGCTACACACTCATGCGTTCCAAACCGGTTACGGTGATGTGCCATTCAATAACACGTTTCTTATCTAGCTTTTAATGGAAATCTGTTCCGGCGATTCCTTATCCAAATTTATGCACAGCAAGATGTGCGTGCACAGCGATAGCCACACCCCCTAAGTGTTTTGATGCCTGCAGTGACGTCGGAGGTCACACCGTCTATACACAAATCCACAGGCCACCATAACTGAGGTGCTTCTAGTGCGCGTAAAACTGCATGTTGTGTGGATTACACATTGTAGCATTGTCGTCACTGCAAACGGATGCACATGTTATTTTGTGTCAACAACCAGCAGCGTGGGTTTTGATTTGATTCCAAATAAAATGCGCATGTCTGTTGGCAGTCACAACACAATGCTATATACAGTGTGGAATCCATTCAAAACGTGCAGTTTATGCGCACCTCAGTTATCGCGGCCTATGTAAAATAAGGAAATGGATTGGTCTATACGAATCCAGTAACTACGGATGCAGTCCGCTATAGCTGTGATACATTAGCCTCATGAACTGTATGTTTCGTGCAGCTGTTGGTGGAAACCAAACATGTGCTTCTGTTCACAATGACAACACAATGCTACAGTGTGAAATCCATACAAAACCAGGGCTCACAACATTTTAAAAATGTAGTTGCTCTTCAAACATGGGTATTTAAAATCTGGTTGCCCAAATTTCATTTTCGGTTGCCTAACAAGGAACGAATAACACCCTTAACTAACTAGAAGACCAATTTGTGGCTAAAATAAATTCAATGCTGTTTAACATTACAAACGGTAATACATGTAGTACGGCAGGTCAGTTTTCTATGTACGAGATGGAAATTCACGCATTGTGCATGCATTGAAAATTGCAGTTGGATCTTGGACAGATGTGATGCTGGTTTTCAATGATGAATGATTTATAAATTTATATCTTAATTTTAAGGAGTAGGACTCTTTTTGGCATTTTAAACTCTTATTCCCACTTGAATGGTCATTATTTATAAGGCCAAAAGCTGTTTTTCTGGTTACCCATCCCAACCCAGAAAACCGTGCAAAATGTATGTATTTATTTTTTAAGTTTAACTTAATTTTGTTTAACTTTTTTTTTGCACATGTATCACCTTTATTATGCCCCTTAAAGCTTAAAAAAGTGTCTTACTCTTGTGTGTTTATATCCACAATCACCTGCTTTTTCAGACATTCTAAACACATTGTACATGTATGTTAACTGTTATAAGGTGCAAAGGGGTAAAATAAAATACTGGCCTCATCCCACAATAATATTTAGAGCAAAAAAAAGTTTCCTACCTACCCACCCTGAATACTTTGTTTATGTAAATGTCGACATTTTCACAGTTCTACACAGCGTAGTATTTTTCAAGACCGCCTCCCTCCCCCACAATACTACTAATCAACATTTGTTGGGTCACTTCCATGAAATGTCAACATTTTACAGTGCATGTAAAGTCCTACGCGGCCCTCGACTCCAACCCCCCCTTCCTACGCTTTGTAGAATCATGACAATTTTGACAACTTTTGACAGCCTCCTAAAAGGAGAACACAGCTTTTTTTTTCCCCTTTTGCCCAAGTCATTTACATACAACGGTTGAATTTAAAACTAATGACTCCACTTGTACCACCGAGGTGTCGTTGAGTACCAATCATTCAAACCTCAAACTGTATTTTGCCTTTTCACCAGCCGTGAGGACAGGTGACCTGCACCTGTTCAATCAAACCCTCAAGAACTTCACCCCCAAGTTCCAGTCAGATGGTACCTACACATTGATCATTCGCCTCCACCACAATGTTATCAAGACGGGAGTGCGTATGATCAGTCTGTCTTACTCACGTATCTCGCTGTCTGATGTTGCCAAGAAACTACAGCTTGATAGTCCAGAGGATGCAGAGTTTATTGTTGCTAAGGTAAATAGGAATCACTGCTACATCCATGCTCATGATTGAGTGGTTGTGGGTTCGAGTCTCACTAGAGCCATCGTGTTTATGTCGGTTGCCAAGACACTAAAAGTAAAACCGCCACCCTTTGTGTGTTGCCAAGGTTACTGGGTCTACACTAAAACCTGTCAACTGTTTCCCATGTTGGGAGAAACTGAAGATCTCGAAATAATCCAAATATTCGGAATTTAAAAAAAAAAAATCCGATCCTTAGATTTCACAATTTTGTGCGAGTGCCAAAGCACCAAATTAACAATCTGAAGTGCACAGCCTGCTGCACCAACGCATGGCGAGTATTGACTCTTAATATTTTACTCTTTTTTTGTTTTGGTCTTGAATGCCAGTCTGGTAAACGCAAAGAAAATTGGTGACTGTTTTGATAGATGATATCGCTGCAGCATCTGGCGCTTGCGGGCGAAAGATGGCAAACTATCTAAAATAAATGCTTTTTCATTAAGGTGTTTCTAATTGAAAATGGAGGATTTTTGTTTGGGGGGGGGGGGGGGGGGTGGGGAATTTAAATATTCAGTTTCTGAACGTAGAAACAGATTGTAAAATCGAAACTGTATATTTGAGAAATCCAATTAAAGCCCCAATACTATTAGCAATGGGTGTTTCAGATTACCAGAGAATGCTTAGACCCAGTTACCCTGGAAACTAACCTCACACTTTAGTAGTCGATGCGAAGTTCCGAAATTGCCCAATTAACCTTGCCCCCTTAGATATTGTTGCTTTTGCTCACAAGCCATCGCAAAATGGCGACGCACGAAGCAATGGAACTCGGCATGGAAAGTACAGATTCATTAAAGAAAACCCAAACGTATTTATGTCAGTCGTCGATTTAGAGCATACATGTATTTACGTGCATGTAAAATTTCATCTATGCATGTAAAATTTTATCTGTGCATGCAAAATTCAGCAAATTTTAAAGACAAAAATCACATTTGTGCATGCAGATTTTGTTCAAATCGACCACTGATTTATATTTCAGGGTCGACAGTTATCGTAGCACACACTGAGTAAAATGACTAGTAATAACAGGGATGTCGTATATTCATAAAATATGCACTTTATTACCTTTGAATATTTGAAAATTTGGGTTATCTGTATACCAGGCCATCCGTGACGGTGTAATTGAAGCTAGTATAGAGCACGAGAAAGGCTTTGTCCGATCCAAGGAAACCAGGGACATCTACTCAACAAGAGAGCCGATGGCGGCCTTTCATCAACGTATCAGCTTCTGCCTGGATATCCACAACCAGGCAGTCAAGGTACCAGACTCGACGATTTCTTGCTAAAATGATAGAGCAGTGCTGTCCACTTTTGTCCAGGCATGCAGAGTAGTACCCTTGCACAGCGAACACCGACCAACTCAGTGAGACCCTGTTTGCCATATGAGGGCGCTGTTTAAAACAAATGCATGCAGCTGTCTTGACGGTGATCGGCTACAGATTGGGTTGCCGATAAGATAGATATGCAGCGGCATTTTGGAATGACTTCACTGTACTTCTGAAGTGTTTTTAAAGGGCAAAATTGATTATTTTTGTCCAGGCGGTAAATTTTTGTCCTGGCGCTAATGGCAGCCCACACAAAACTTTGGTGGAGAACCCTGGAGAGAGATTTCACAAGTGCAAAAATACGTTGCAAGCACATGGATACATATATCACAAGCACACGGATATATATCACAAGCACATGAATATGCCACACATATACGTCACTTGTAACAGATACATTACTTGTATTTGGGTCTTTCCACAGTAAAGGGGGCATTTTGGCAAAACGGACCATATTTTCGAGGAAATACCTTTGTCTGGTCTCAAAATAAAAGAAATAAGTTCAAATTGTTTTGAAGAGATAACTTGGGCCCAAAAAGGTTACAAATAGTGTGACAAAATGCCTTTCTAAAAACCCTGTGTACAAATTTCAAATATACGCTCGTAACCGGGACGGACACTTGTGTTACATTTTAGGCCGTCCCAGTTACGAGCGTATATTGGAAATTTGTACACAGGGTTTTTAGAAAGGCATGTTGTCACACTATTTGTAACTCTTTTTGGGGCCTAAGTTATCTCTTCAGAACAACTGAAACTTATTTCTCTTATTTTGAGACCAGACAAAAGTATTTTCTGGAAAATATGGTCTGTGTGTTGCCAAAATGCCCCCTTTACCGTGGAAAGACTCAACTGCAGACTTGTAACAACTTGCTATTGGTACAGACATTCAGGCTCGCTATGTGTCAGTGCTAAACTTAGCACATGTAATCTGGTAGTGACATTTTTGATTTATAGTAATGCATCTTTTGTTGCATTTGGTGCAGTCAAGTTAAAGGCCCTGTAGATGATCTGTTTTTGAGCGATTCTGCGAATAAAACCATTATAAATCAAAAGAAAGACATCAACAAACTCATCCGAAGAAATTTCAGCTTTGTCAAATGTACCACGTTTTAAAAAAACATGAAAATCCATATGCGTTTTGGCGGGGTGTTTCAAATATTCTTTCTCAGTTGATCGGGTACTATGTGGCTTGCGTCATGCACTCTGTGGCGCACATCATATACTGCGTGTGGGCGCGATCCATAAAAATTGGAACACGCAGTACACGGCGCCCATGCATTTTGGACCGCGTAGATGCGAACCAAAAATCGTTTGCAAACGTTCTAAATAATTTCATCTTTACGGATTATTTTCTGGTAAAATTATATCATTTTGAGCGGAAACCTTTCATTGAGTGGTTGCTATTAATTCAATCTTTACTTTCAGAACTTTTCCCCTGTAAACTCGTCGATTACTTTTTGGGGTCATTGCAAATGATACACTGGGCCTTTACAAACTATGAATCATGAAATGTACATGAACAAGCTCATTCAAACGTGTGTAATGTTATTTTCCTGCAGGCAATGCGATTTCCTCCCAAGTCCTACAACACAGATTTGGAGACAGCTGAGGTTGGTACAAATAGTTGTTGGTTTTTAATGGATATCTGTAATAGTTTACAAATATTGACCGCAATGAGGGGCATGGTTAAGATTATAGGCCCAAGGTTATCTCAAAGCCATGACTGTGCCCCGAGGCGGAAGCCGAGGGGCATAGTCATAGCTTCGAGATCACCGAGGGCCTATAATCTTAACCATGACCCGAATAAACAGCAGTCAATATTTGTTTTATATATCGAATGTGTAGATTTTTGTCATCTGGTTGGTTAAAAGTAACGATACATCATACAGTCATGACAGTGGTCCTTCGAGTTTCTATTTCGGAAGCTGGTCTACGGCGGAAAAGTTGTATATTTACAGCAAAAAATTGTAGCATAATCACCTGGCACTTTAGTAGCACATTTCACCCGACACAGTTTTCACTGTAGGCCATTTTCTTAAGGACTTCATCATCTACGACAGACGACAAAACGACTTTGTCGAGATTCCGCCATTACCGTCCTGCTGAATGTTTACGTGATGCGCCCAGCTGCATAGTTGGTGCAAAGCTATGCTAACACATGTAATGCGCGCGTCCCGAACCCGCTAAATGACTATGCCCGGGGCATGGCAAAGACTATGCCCTATGGCATATACACGCCGGGTCTAGCTGATTCAATGCCCCCACTTTTAACCAATCAGATGACAGGAATCTACGCATGAGGTATATAATGAACAATATGGCGGAAGTTGTGACATCATCTCATTAGCATTTAATTCAGCCACAAATTTCTTCCACTACAATCGTATGCTTTTTATCTGAGAATTATTTTCTCATAGAACATGTTGCAAGCATCTATAAATGCAAAAACAATTGGTATCTATATAATATTGGATGGCTTTGAGGGTGATATGAGAATATACCGCACGAGTCATGAAAATACTGAATAAGCGGAAGCCGAAGTGCGGTATATTCTCATATCACCCGAAAAGACATCCAATATAATTATTGTTATATAAAATAAAGCTTATACCTTCTTTGTTTTGTAAGATTACCGCAAGATTTTTGTCTGTTTGGTGTTGAAAAATTCCGTTCGTTTACAACTGCATGCGCTTTTGTTACTGTTGTACAGTATTTTGTTACTGTACTCTTGCGCGCGTAGCACACACGCGCAATCCATTCACTCTATGCACGACACGAGCATACGCGTGTGCTTGGGTGCGCCCAGCGTGCACGCACATCAGATCGGGGCTCTGTTCTGCACAGTATCAGAAATGCATGGTATCCACAAAAGCTTCATTTTTTTATAATAATAAAAGATCCTTGCGACTTTGCAGATTACCTTGTTATAACAGGAACCTTGTATTATCAGGACTGAAAACAATGATACACAAATAATTGTTCCTTTTTATATCCAGATACATTGTCCCCAAAAAAATCCTGGCCAAACCCGGCAATCTATGTTTCCCCAGATTTTCATAAGGAATCTTCTTACATGAAAAATAGTTGAAATTTTTGCAGTGACTGCCTACTGACTTATCCTAAACTTGACAGGTTTTTATGTAAAGATCTGGGAAAACGTAGATTCTGAGGTTGAGTTTTTTTTCTTTTTTATTTTGACGTAAAACCACTCAGTATAAGCAGAATGTTGTATTAAAGGAGCATGTTCAGATTTTTCCAGAAAATGGATTTTATTCTAACCTAAGAATCATTTAAAATACCTTCCCAAAATTATATTTCTGGGAAGAAATTTGCAATCTCCAATAGGCCGTATTCCTGAACGTGGAGGGCGCTGTCAAGTGGTCCGCGCCTGGCCCATCGTGCGTTATGTTCGAACACAAAACGCGCTACGCGCACACGCCTTCTAAACGTTTATTTTGAATGGAAATCTGTGCGCGCGACACAGGTCTGCGCGCTCCGCGTACGCGACTTTTCCCCACGTACGTATGCACGTACCCCCACTTTTCTACAGTCGTCTATGGACATTTTTCCCCAAATCACCTTGTTCGAGCGCCCTCACGCGTTCAGGAATACGGTCTATTTGGATTTGTGGAAGCAAAAAGGTTGGTGTAATTACTGCACTGCTTCATGGAACCAGATAAATTAGTTTACTAAACTTTGGTGGATTTGTGACGATATCCCTGGAAATATACGGATTGAGAGCGCCAAATTTCAGAATGGTCATTAGAAAAATACGACACATGATATGGTATCGAAATCTCAACACCCATGGAAAAAATGGGTGTGCTTAACAATGTGACCTGGTCACATTCCTTTAAGAGTGCTTGTATTATCGTGGTTCTACTTTATTGATAATTCACCATTTTCTGGATTTATAATTGTTCTTTTTTCTTGAAAGGAGCGTCGGGAAAGAGAACAACAGGATTTGGAGCTTGCTAAGGAAATGGCTGATGAGGATGAAGATAGCTTCTAAAGAGGTTACTAGGACACCCCCTCACCCACACCCCACCCCCATTCCCTTGCCCCACCCCTCCCCTCCTTATCATAGGTTGCACATTGTACAAAGAACATTCAACTTTAGGAATTTGGAGTTTGGGAATAACTCCAAACGTTTCTTGAGTAAAGTGACAAGTCGGCAATGGTACATTGACAGGGTATGCAGTCAAGTTACCATCTTTAAAGTTTTTGATAATGTTATAAAATGCCTTATTCTTTTATGTAATTTCTGTAGTTACAAAAAGCAGATTTACAATTCTATGTGTACCGTACTGTTTGGGTGTGACCCTTTTAGATTTGTGTCATAATTATGATTGGCAGACCACTCTGAGCAGAGAAGCGAAAATCTTGATGAATCAAGCTTGTTTAATGGCTCATTGTATTATTTGCAAGATGGAACTTTTTACAGATTCCCGGAATAAGGGCATAACCAGTGGCATAACTAGGGTGAGACATCTGAGGGGCCACCGAGAGTGCACACATTTTTTCAGGGGGGCACTAACCCTCTAAAATGTTGTAAAATTGTTTTAAAAAACCCATTTCCGAATTTAAAATGGGGGTGCACCTGGGGGGCACGGACCTCAGCTGGGGGCGCACGTTCCACCTCCCGCCCCCCGCCCCCCCGCCCCCCCGCCCCCCGCCCCCCATCCTCCCCTAGTTACGCCACTGGGCATTACATATATCTAAAGAAGAATGTTGGTAAACTACTCTGCAAGAATTTCATTTACATAGATGCGTCAATGCTTTAGAAAACCTTTAAAATCCATGTCCTTTTTGTTTTAGGTGAATGGTAAACTAAAGCCACCTTTAGTTAATTTCTTACAGAAAGTACCATCTTGGACTTAAAGATAGTATACATGATTGGTACAACTGTTACAAATAGTTTTATCCCCCTGTGTGATTGAAGATAGGCATGATTAAAACCAACCTGAGCAAAAACCAGCTCCGTACTTTTGAGAAAACAGTTAAAAAAGAATTTGCAGTCATTTTGCCCCAAAACCACTTCGCCCTGAACCACGGCCTGTGCATGAAGTGGTTTTGGGGCGAAGTGGCATTTTGGCGATGTAGTGTTTGGACGAAGTGATTTAGGGCAAAATAGCACTCGGGCAAAGTGGTTTGGGGGCGAAATGGCACTTGGGCGCGAAATGGCACTTGGGCGCGAAATGGCACTTGGGCAAAATGGTTTTGGGGCGAATTGAATTTTCACTTATGAGACGAAAACTAATTGTTTTACTCATTTCTCAAAGACTATAGCACTTTAGACAAAACCATTTCAGGGGAAGTTTTCTACAGTCATCATGTTTATATTGCGTAAGTTAGGCGTAAATCTGTGAACATTTCTGATTTTCGATATACCAATCATGTATACTGCCTTTAAATAAATTCATGCGGTGTTTGTTACCATTGCTACCAACACGAGTAAGTTTTTTCTTGTCCACTCAAAAAGTAAAATTTGGGTCATTGCAAGTGATACAATGGGCCTTTAACTCAAAAATTCATTCCGGCTAACAGCACAGATCTGCTTAAAGGAGTTGTTCAGATTTTCCAAGAAAATGGATTTCGTTCTAACCTAACAGTCATATAAAATATCTCCCCAAAGTACTGTCCATGAGAAGAAAACATGAAATTTGCAATCTCCACTTCAGATGTGGAAGCAAAAAGGTCGGTGTGATCACTGCACTGCTTTATGGAATGGATAGATTAATTTACAAAATATTGGTGGTTTTTTTACGATATCCTTGAAAATATACGGATTGAGAACGGGAAATTTGAGAATGGTAATGAGAACAATATGATCAAAACACCCATGGGAAAAATTGGGGGACTTAAAAATGCGATCTGGACACGCTCCTTTAACTCGAAATTTGGGCGTATTTGGAGGATTAACTTGAAGGCACAGGCTCGTCAGCAATGCACGTGCGCCAATTTCGTGCCACGAAATATGCAGCTCCATGCCTTTGCTACACGGAGCTGCATATATTTCGTGGCGCGAAATTGGCGCGCGCATTGCTAACGAGCCTGTGCCTTTTAACGAGAATTCTCTTCAGGTGGTTAATCAAGAGAATACCAACATGGGCCTTGGTATCCAAGTTGGAAGAGCACTGGTTCTGTAAAAGAAGTCTCGGGTTAGGACCCAGTTCGAGTTCGAATCTGAGTAAAGTATAAACAAACTATTTGTGGGATAACTATTTCGGATAATACTCCAATGCTACTTCATAAGGAGCCATCCAAAGTTATTAACATTTTCACAGTTCTACAGAGCATAGTATTTTTCAAGACCCTCCCCCCGAGATACTACTGATCAACATTTTTTTTTCACTACCATGAAATGTCAACATTTTACAGTGCATGTAAAGTCCTACGCGGCCCTCGACCCCCCCACCCCCCCCCCCCCCCCCCCCCCCCCCCCCCCCTCCTCCCGTTCTACGCTTTGTAGAACCATGAAAAAATTGACAACTTTGACGGCCCCTAATTGTAGAAGTCTGTCAGACTTGAAATTACCATGGAGTCAATGGAATACGCTAGGACGACGTCTTGATCATTTTCAACAGACTTGTGTGTAATTTTGAGATGAAGCCAATTAATTCGGGCATGGCCTAATATTGCCTTGGGATAGGAAATGTTTAGTGAACAGTACTGAACAATTTGAGAACGAATCTTTCCATACATTTGACTTAAAGATTCATTGCATGAGTACAGAGATGAATAACAAATTGATACTCTTCTTGATTTGCTAGGACAACGGCTAAGACAACAATTTAAAAACAAATTATTTTAAAATGATCCACCAAATGGAAAATATGGCATAACAAAAGTGATTTTAAAACCGTCATCCTGCAAAAATTTCACAAGTTGTATTTTTTTTTCCAATCCATAACTTCCCGTCAATTTTTTTTTCACTGATAATTCAAAAGGTAATAACTCAATACAGAGATGCCAACTTTCCCGGATTTTAGAGACGACATTTGAAAAATAGGTTTGTCTCCTGACTTTAGAAACATCCAAGGATCTCTGAGGTTTTCAATGGACAATCTGTGAAAGTTTTCATTTTTGTCGTAAGTTGCAAGATCAGTCATTTTCCAGGGAATCCACTCCAAAATCCGGGAGGGTTGGTGGCTTTGCCTTGATATCCAAACCGAGAAATATTCATATTATATTTAGATTTACTCAACCCAAACACAGCGAAGATGCATTTGAAATTGTAGCTTTTGTAAGAATAACTGAAACGAATCTTATTTGGGGGAAACCAAGTAATAGATGTATCACTTGTACAGCAAACTTCATAAAAGTTAATTGTAAACTGTCTATTGTCAAACAAATTACATTGCTTGGTATTAATTTTTCAATGCAAATTTTAGGCATTAAACACTAGATGACAAATTGTCACATTGGACTAAGTGTCGGACTTAACATAAACAAAATGTAAGATATTCAATAACATCAGAACCTGTTATAAACAGCTGCTATTCTCTTCAATATTTAGTTTTGTTGCCAGTTTTTGAAACAAAAAAACTCACTTTTTTATATGCTGAGCTCATCACAGGCTTGTTTCAAAATATGCTGTCAATTAAAAAAGGGAATGTTGTGATTAACTTTAATTCATCTTGAAAGCCAAACACGCTTTCATTTTTATTATATCAAACTTCGAAACGGCACTGGGTCTCTCGGTTATTAATAGAATGCAATATTTGCACATCCAGAGAAAAGTTGGGTTCTTGAGGAAAACCTGAGGGGGTATAGCCGATACCACTTTATGCTGCCACATATGAGACCGAGCGACTCCACCTCCCCCCGCCCCTATACCTCAACACACACTTCCCTTTTGTTATGCTATGTTTACACCGAAGCACGACCAAGTTAGGGTCGACTTACGAGTTGTAAAATTCTGTATTTCTTGGACTCGTGAGTGGTCATGAAACTTTTGTCAAGGGGGCGACCGAGAAAGTTTTCCGACCGTTTTGAACCGTTCCATACGGTGGGGAACTTGTGCCGAGCGATGGCGATTCCCCCGAGTTATTGCGAGTGTTCAGGACTAACTTACGACCTTCTGACAAGTAACATAGGAGGAACTTAAGATCTTGCTTCCCTCGGGATTTCGGTGTAAACAGGGTATAACGTACGACTCCTCCCTAAAACCTGAAAGGAAATTCCTTATATACACAATAGGGGAACAATGGAAGGGGGCAGGGAGTCACTCGGTCTCATTTATTGCACTAAATTATACCACTGTATCTCGGCTCAGCCGGTAGAGAATCTCATCCCAATGTTCATAACAAGACCATTGCATTTTCCCCCATGTTAAATTAGTCAGTTAAAGTATACCCATCAATGCCCCTATACCTTAACACACTCTTCCCTTCGCACCAACCCCTCCCCTAAAAACTGAAAGGAGTTCCTTTGAAATTCCTTGGATGTCTGAGACACAATGGGGGAACAGTGGAAGGGGTTGTACCCTCTGCCACATATCGTGCTGCACTGTTAAAGATTTTTTTTGAGGAACCATAATGTAATTAGCCTACAAGAAAGGAAATTGATGTCGACCTGTACGTGTTTGTTTCTTAAATGGGTAAATATGGGCCTGGCTTGGTCGGAATCTGGTTTTTATGCAAATTATTAATGTAAAGACGAAATGTACGGCAGTAATCTGCCCAAGGTGTAATGAATGCCTTGCTCTTCATTCACGGAGTGCGTACATTGTATTGAAACTAGAATACGGTGGCCGTCCGGATGCCTGTCTGTATGGGCGTCCATACAGGACCATATTTCTGTTTCCGTCAACCAGATGGCTTTGAAAAAGTGGCATGCATGGAGGGAATTTTGAGTGAAACGACGCACAGAAAATCGCAGAATTACAAAAGTACCTTCCGCCTACGTTTTTTGTTCGACTCCAAATTCTCTCCACACCGCTTTTTTTTCTTCTGAAAGCGATGCACGTCACATAACTCGCCGTTTGCGCGCGAAAAGGCTCAGTGTGAATCCAGCCTTATAGGCCGAAGTTTCCAGGCGTTGTTCTCGTGAATTTTCAATGTGGTGACTTTTTGTTTTGAGTTTCATTTGTATGTATGAGGACCCCTTTCTAATAGACTGACTAATTGAATACGTCATCTTTTGTTAGTTGCATAGGCAATGGCTCTATACACTAAAAATCACTGAACCATGTCCCTATGCTTTTGCAATGGTACTTTTTCGACGGCCATGATGGTTAGAGCCAATTACCATGGCAACACGTCACACTTCGGCTGTCTATAGCATTTCCGTAACGTGTATGGAAACGATTTACATCTTTAACAATCTCTCTAATAACTTAATGTCCTAACTGGATTTTGTTGTTTGTATAAATATATTATTTCAAGTAAAAAATTAAAATCTTCAACATTATCGACGTTTGTACAAAGGATGTCTACATGTTATTGTTTTCTGGCGTCCTCGAATCACTGAATTTTTACCAAAGCACTTTTTTTTTCGAAATCCAGGAACAACACTGAGGATTGCATAACTAAAGAACGATGTTGATAAACTGCCTTGTAGAAATGTCAGCCACATAGATGCAGTTATACCTCGGAAACCCTTAAAAACCCATGCATGGTTTTTGTGTTGAATGAATGGGAAAAAGCACCTTCAGTTGGCAATTTCTCCCCGAAATGTACCATTTCTACACAGGAAACAAATCATGTGGTGTTTGTTACCATTGGTATCAACGTCTTTTATTTTTTTTATTTTCTTGTCAATTCATGAAGTAAAATGTTGGGTCACTGTAAATGATGTATTCATGTATGGTGAACACTGAACAGTATTTACCAGTCTCGGCAATGGACCCATCCTCTTGCAACAGTGCCCCTTTAACGCACTCCCTAACTCCTGCGTACAGTGGCCCTGTTAAAAAAGGCCCCATTTGGCGGTGGGACTAGCGACAGAAATCTTGTCGCCTCTGCTGGACCAATCAAGACGCTTGCAGTGCATTGTAGCACGATTGCAGGCATTCAAATGTAACGCGTACAGATTGTAAACACCGTGCATGCATGTGATACTCGGTATATGCTGGCCGTTGTCCGCGTCGGCGATTGGCTGCTATTTAAAGCATACTGGGGAATCCGTTCCATTACATTCGTCAGCATGCATCCCTGTTATTAATTTGAAAAACTGCGGAGTAAATTAAGATCGTCGTTTGAAAGTTTGGTAGGAATGGGACAGTCGTAAGGAACGGAACCCAATACAATTTCTGGAAAGTATATAAATTGTTTCTTTTCGGCATAACATGACCGAATTGATTAAATTACATCAAAATGACTCGGGCGTGAGTTGGCTCAAGACAACAGCCGGCTCGCTCCACAGATTTGCGTGTATTTCCTCAGGGTATTTTCACGTCGCTTTGCAGAGTAGAAATTCCCTGAGATCTCAGGATGCAATGGACCTGAAACATGACGTAACGATTTGTTTACATGCGCGCAAATCTATTGGGGAGTTTTGAAGTACCAGACGACTTGGGGCATGTTTGTTTCATGACAGATCCGAATCCAGGGCTGCGTTCCAAAAGGCGCCAACGTTTGCTCAATGTGAAATGGATTGTTTGCCAAAATACATTGTCAAGATGGCGGCGCCCACAGTCACAGTGCAGTCGTACCGACGTTGTAATGTGGCTCTCCGCTGTTTACCAATCTTTTGAGGAAATGTGACACGTTGCTAATATTGATTGTGTATCGCAAGCGATAAGGGAGAAAACCACGAAAGGTGCAATTTGTTTATTTTCCAAACTACAAACCATCGTCTGTTATCTTTCATGTCATGGGCACCATTTTGAAATGACTCGCGAACATCGCGAACATGCAATCCATGGCTGCGTTCGGGCGTGCAGTTCTCGTTACTCGGGAGTAATGCGTGCGCATTGCGCTCGGGTCACATAACGCGAACGGCAAATCCGCAGTCCGCGTGCGCGAATGGCAATCAGTGAAGATGGACGTCTCTTGCTATTACATGTATTGCCTTGGGCTGCGTTCCGGGGCGTGTACTCGTGTTAACACGAGTTATACTCCTGCGCGCGTGAACGGCAAGAATAACGACACTCGGGCCAGTGAGAGTATGCTCTCACTACTCCCCAACAAATGGGGAGTGTGCTCGTACTCCTGTCAAGTGTCATGTGATTTGTACGAAGATGGTGGAATATGGGTGGGATTTTGGGTGAATTTGCTCAACGTGTCAACTCAATAACTGAAACAACAACTCACTAAGGTTTGTTTTAGACGGCATCAAAAGTTCTCACGACTTACGGCCTGTATTTCCTAAGTTTCTTGTGAGCAGTGAAACGGCATTTTTTTTGTGCAGTGATGGCAAGAGACGGCCATCTTCACTGATTGCCATTCGCGCACGCGGACTGCGGAATTGCCGTTCGCGTGATGTGACCCGAGTGCAATGCGCACGCATTACTCCAGAGTAACGAGAACTGCACGCCCGAACGCAGCCCAAAGGTTTGTTGGCCAACGTTGGGAACGTTGGTGGCGCACAATTCGTTCCACTCGAAATTGTTGGTCAACGTTGCCAACGTTTGCAAACGTTCGCGTATGTGGAACGCATCCCAGCTCTCGACTAGGAATTCAAGTCACGTGAATTGGATATGCGCAGATCTGAATCTGGATCCGTCCGAAACAAACACGCCCATAGGGTCATAGGAAAGCACGTATGTAAACAAACTGTGACGTCATTATGTTTCACTCCATTGTCTTGCCTATAGTAAGATGGCGTACAATAGACTACTAAAGTGTGACGTCAGTTGCCATGGTAATTGGGTCTAAACATTCGCTGGTAATCTGAAACGCCCATTGGTAAAGCGCAGGGAAACAGTTCACTGGTTTTAGTGTAGACCCAGTAACCTTGGTAACGCACAAAGGGTGACGTTTTCACTTTAGTAGTCTATTGCTTCAATGGGGCAATCCGAGCTGTGGTACTCGACACCGGGACACGAATATCACTTAAAGGCAGAGGCTCGTCAATGCGCGCGTGAGGCCAAATTCGTGCCACGAAATACGCAGCTCCATGCCTTTGCTATGGAGCTGCGTATTTCGTGGTATGAATCTGGCCTCACGCGCGCATTGCTATTGACGAGCCTGTTCCTTTAATGGCATATCGAACGCTCACATCACCGATGTTTACCTTCGATTGTACCCATTTGAACACCATTTGCACGAAACCCAAAGTTTCAGGCGGTAAAAGTAGTGCCATAATGTTCACTCTATAGAAAACAAAATGTTTGGGCCTTAATTCCGAATATGCTTTTCAGACTTGTTAATAACGGCTTATGCGATTTTTAAACCACAAATCTCGTTAAATGTCTGAACCGTATTAAATTGATCTTGGGATTGAGAAAAAAATCATAACCGAGACCGAGACCTTTGACTCTGACAGTTGAGCTGCAAAGGCATTTTTACACATATTAAGGCTGGATTAAGCCTTTTTGCGCATAAAGTTGACGCGCGCGTCACTTAACCGCGTGTAGGGAATTTACGACGCAACGAAAATCACAGAATCACAAAAACACTTTACGCCCAAGTTGGTTCTGTGATTTGCAGTGCGTCTTTTTACTTCAAATTCTTTCCACAAATCGACACATGTCAAATTAACGTGCGAAAAAGCTTCACGGTGTCAAACCGGCATTGTAGGCGTGGTTGCACACTCATGGCCCTTTTCCAAACCTCGACTCCGTCTTCAGGCTCCAGGCTCCGGCTTCATGTGGCTCCGGCTCCAACCGCCTCCGGCTTCACTTTAGCGAAGCTAAACCAAAAACCGTTTGGAACACTAGTCGAGCCTAGCAGGCCTACCACTCTTTTTCACCGGCTTTTTTTGGGCGCTAGCAGACGAGTTTTGTCGGCGGCAAAGTTTAGCAAACCTGCAAAAGTTCACAAAGTTTTTGTTGCTGTCACGTGATTTTCCAGTTCGTGACGTCACGAAGCCGACCGAAGTCACCTCTTTAGTTGACTTCGTTTTGGAGCCTCATTTGGGCCAAAACGAAGCCTCAAAATTAAACCTGAAGCCGAGCCGAAGTTTGGTATGCGGCTTCAAGATGGCGGAATGGAGACGGAGACGAAGCCGAGATTTGGAAAAAGGCCATGATTTGTCTTCGCTTCAAGCACCTGTAGTCAGGGGCGGTGCGCGGACAGTAAATCATCACAAACCAAACTGATAATTTGTGGGACTTTAAAAATCTAGTTTGTCATTTATCCAGGCTCATTTTATAAAGAAAACATCAACGCACGAAGCCGATGCATGGAGTCATGTACATCGTTTCGAAAACACTTTTAAAAGGAAATGGGTCAAAAATGGGTACGGTTGAGGGTGGGGTCATTTTCAGCTGGTTACCACACTTTGTGCATTGGAAAACTGCAGCTAATACGCGGATACCAACATGAACTGGATTGCATGGCATAAAACTGCCGCTGGAGGGCAGTTTTATGATCGCCTCGAAAAGACATATGTTGATTGGTAGAAACCACAATTAACTTTATACATTTCACACCGTTTCTGCACCAAAACACGGTTTTGTGTTATTCGTTTTCAATCAGTAATCAGAAGTTTGAAATAGGGATAAAATTTATCCTCTTGGCGCAAGGAAAAAGAAAACAGTTTGTTTGCTTTGGCACTTCAAGGCCACCATACCAATAACTCGCACACACCGTACGTACGTGCGTTATAGTTTTTTACTGCACTTCGGAAGTTGCTTAAGATTTTTGCTCTTCGAGTCGTGGCAATTTCTTGGATTGGCCTGACAAAATGAATCCGCCTTGTGCAAGGTGCAACAAAGCGGTTTACCCCGTAGAAAAGCTTTCATGCTTGGACAAGGTGAAGTAAATATATCAGACCTGCTTATAAATCGATTTTACTTGTTCCTGTTGCTGCACTTTAACATGTTTAATCGGAATCAGGTCAAGTCGCCCCCTGGCCGAGTCGCCCTTTACCCACTCGCCCCTTTCCAAGTCGCCCCCTGACCGACTCGCCCCCTGACCGACTCGCCCCTTACCAAGTCGCCCCCTGACCGAGTCGCCCCCTAACCGAGTCGCCCCCTGACCAACTCGCCCCCCGGCCCAATTGAAAAAAGTGACCCGAACACAAACGCGCAAAGTTTTCGTTTGCGCGCACGAATTCGCAAAAAAAGTTTAAATAGTTTGCAGGTAGGCGCTAGGCGATTGTCGGCTGCATTTTCCTCAAGTAATAGTACTAGTAGTAGTAGCATAGCTAAGATAATCTCAGCTCTTTTTTTTTTATTTTTCATTGGGATGTGGTCTTTTAGCAGTAGAGCTGAGAAAAGTTATGAACATGAACCCGCCATCGCAAAAAAAAAAAAAATCAAATGTGTCATTTTCTCACCGTGACACACTAATTCCCCCTAAAACTCACCCAAACCTTGCCAGGCATAACCACTACGCAGGTCCTTGAGGGAAATAACCAGCCACGATGATTATTTTGCAAACAATTCTAGCGAAACAAACCGGTATGCTCACAGCCTAGCCGTTTTTGTTTTGTTCAAAAACAACCAAGTGTCTAGTCTGTGTACAAAGGAATACCAATGCGCATTGGTTACCAGACTTGACCTTCACGTCTGGACGTGGTTGTTTTTGAACAAAACAAAAACGGCTAGGCTGTGAGCATACCGGTTTGTTTCGCTAGAATTGTTTGCAAAATAATCATCGTGGCTGGTTATTTCCCTCAAGGACCTGCGTAGTAGTTATGCCTGGCAAGGTTTGGGTGAGTTTTAGGGGGAATTAGTGTGTCACGGTGAGAAAATGACACATTTGACTTTTTTTTTTTTTGCGATGGCGGGTTCATGTTCATAACTTCTCTCAGCTCTACTGCTAAAAGACCACATTCCAATGAAAAATGATAAAAAAAGAACTGAGATTATCTTAGCTACTAGTAGCAAACGTTAAAAGACGAAGGTAACGGAAATGTGTTTACAACGCCGGATCCGCATGGCATTTATAAGGCTTTATTTTGTTTATTTAATTTATTTATTTATTTTAAACATTTTGTTATGGGCGAATAATGTTTCCAAGGTTGGAATCGGAAAATGTTTATACAATTATAAGGAAATACGGCAGTCAAGAACCTACATTGTATTCAGCCGTGTGTGTACTATTTGCCATAACATAACGCAAAAAAAATCACAAGCATCACGATGGCCTGGCGCTAGCCCTAAAATTAGGGCTGTGAATTGCTCGCTTTTCAAATCTGACTTATTGAGTCGCTAATTCACAGCCCTAATTGAGGGATGTACGACAATACTAAGTCTGAAACTGCTCAAATCTGACAAAGTTCTACTAAAAATATCGTCCGAAGCACATCAGACCGAGCACTTTCACATACACCATTGTCATCCTGAGAGTCTAGTGTTTCATAAAATAACAGTAACGCTTACGGAATCGTCAATTTGGCCATCTACGATGTCTGGAAACATAGCCCGGCGCCACTTCACCAAACACTTCATAATTCGCGATTGGCCACTTTACATAATTGGGTCAAGGGGGCGAGTAGGCTAAGGGGCGAGTCGGTCAGGGGGCGACTCGGTCAGGGGGCGAGACGGTCAGGGGGCGACTTGGTAAGGCACGAGCCGGTCAGGGGGCGAGTCAGTCAGGGGGCGAGTCAGTCAGGGGGCGAGTCAGTCGGGGGGGCGACTTGGTGACTGGTAAGGGGCGACTCGGCGAGGGGGCGACTTGACCTACAATCGTTTAATCCTGTGCACAAACCCTATAACCTATGCTAGGGACTTTACAAAACAAAAGTTAGATTTTTATTGAAAACGTCATTCCACATTATAGACTAGGCCTACTTCCTGTTAATTCCAAAACTGTATTTGTCACGTAAATTGAGCAAGCGGTAACCGAGATATGCATACTTACAAATCGGCCGGTTTCCCGCAAAATCGTGTAGGCCTAGGCCTACCCTTTCACGGTTATCGACGCCATCTTGTTCACGGGCATGACGGGGCACATCAAAGACGCATTGCCATGTGCCAGGGATCGTAGCTACATGTAGTGCATAGTGACGTAACAATGCATTCGTATATGATCCGCGCACGCACACAGCAACGCGTGTTCGAACTGTATGCTTTTTTCCCTGCATCTATTTAAAAAATGAATTGAACAATGTTGTGATATTTTAGAGCGCATTTTTCATGATGCGCCACTTCAGAGACGGCAAAAATCCGCTGTGAAACTAACCATTACTAGTGTACCCAGTGCACGTGCGATGACGTCACTGATTTCCAAGTCCCTACCTATGCCATGGTCCTGTTTTAAAATTAAAAAGTTTGCTATAATTTTCCATGCTTAAATCATGATTGCTCATTAGAATTTCACTTTTCAGAAGAATATTATTAGTCTTACCCGCCTTTTTTTATACACCAAGGCTTTGTGGGTTTGTCTGTGTAGCGACTTGGAAATATACGTGATGTCATCAGCCGCCAGTGATGACAATATGACTTACTTTTGTCAGTGCAGGGCATCCTGCTTACAGCCTGCTCTTGAAAGACAAGACAAATAACGCATGCATTTAAGACTTGCCAAGATAAAATAACATACTTGGTGCCAACAAGGGCGCTTTGCATCACATCACAATTTTTGAAGTTGCCGTCTATTCCTTTTCATTGACAATTCCGCATGTAAACTTGACGCATTTTAACAAGTGTCATCAATTTTTGTAGCAAAAGTATTTTTGGAAATCTGTTGCAACTTGCCTGTAGTGTGAAAGTGGTTTTAACTCTAACTTGAACAGCCATTTTTTGGTCATCACAGAAAATAAGTGATTGGGAATGTACTTAAAGATAGTATACATGATTGGTAAACTGTTACAAATAGTTTTATCCCCCTGTGTGATTGAAGATATGCATGATTAAAACCAACCCGAGCAAAAACCAGCTCCCTACTTCGTCTAACTTTTGAGAAAACGTTTAAAAAAGGGTTTGCAGTCATTTCGCCCCAAAACCACTCCGCCCTGAACCATTTCCCCCTGAACCACGGCCTGTACACGAAGTGGTTTTGGGGCGAACTGGCATTTGGGCGATGTAGTGTTTGGACGAAGTAATTTGGGGCGAAATGGCACTCGGGCGAAGTGGTTTGGGGCGAAATGGCACTTGGGCGAAATGGTTTTGGGGCGAATTGAATTTTCGTCTCATGAGACGAAAACTAATTGTTTTACTCATTTCTCAAAGACTATAGCACTTCAGACAAAACCATTTCAGGTGAGGTTTTCTACGGTCATCATGTTTATATTGTGTAAGTTAGGCGTAAATCTGTGAACATTTCTGATTTTCGAGATTACCAATGATGTATACTGCCTTTAAGGCTAAAAGGGAGCAAATTTGTTTTAGTCGCTTTTTGTGTCTCACTCTCTAAGTTATCAGTTGTGCACATTACTGTGGACAAACCTAAAAACGTTCCATCTGCAAATGATTTATGGGCCTTTAAACATTTGGTAGTCATCATGGAATGATGTGTACACGTATTCCTGTAATTACTCCAATTCCTAACTGATCCAGATTTCCTTGTGCTTCCACATTACCGTACTTTTCTCTTTTTTCTTTTGACAGACTTGGCACAAAGGCTGTTTCAATTGTGAACAATGCAGTTTGAAGCTAACAATGAAGACATACAAGGGGTACAACAAGTTACCCTACTGTAACACGTAAGTTTGAGCATTGGGGCATACCGTGTCAAATCACTTAATAGGTTATACTCGACCATCTCAGATTTTAGATCAATAGAACTTGTGGTTTTGGTGATGGCCCCCTAAATTTTGAGAGTTTTTACCAAAAAAAGCGAAGTTGCCTTAAACCCGGTTCTCGGGAGCTACTGAGCCAGTTTTAACAGTTGATATTAGGATTCTTGTGAAGTTTCTTTTCCAGCAATACCAATTATGGAAAGATTGGCTCATTAATTTCTGAGATACATGTATGAAGGTTTAAAGGTGGGCAGCAATGTCCCCTTTTGGTAAGTCATTTTACGAGCCAATATTGGCTCTGTGGTTTCTGTGGCAAGGAGCTAAAAAAAAACTGAAATTGGGGGAGGGGATGGAGAACCGTATCCCTCAAACCACTGGTCTGATTGACCTAAACTTTTAGATGTTGGTGCTGTGGGATCCCAGCCAATAAATCTACAAAGTTTCATTAAAATCTGAGATAACCGGGTTTAACTCATTGGGAGATTTGACATGGAATGACCCTCATCTACAATAATAACCGTCATGAATATATGGGTACAAATGAAGCTAGTTCTTTGATTCAAAAATTCTAAGTGCAATTTTTTTCACATGTACTCTTGGAAATGATAGGTCACTGTGGCATGGATTTTGGTAAACTGGATGGGCACCACAGCAACCTTGTGAGTCTTTCCACGGTAAAGGGGGCATTTTGGCAACACAGACCATATTTTCCCAAAAATACCTTTGTTTGGTCTCAAAATAAAAGAAAGTTTAAGTTTTAAAATGTAACACAAGTGTCTGTCCCGGTTACGAGTGTATATTAGAAATTTGTACACAGGGTTTTTAGAAAGGCATGTTGTCACTATTTGTAACCCTGTAAAGCCACTCTGACACTTGCCTGATTTTCGTTCCCGCAATGCCATGCACTTCAGCGTGCCAATGATTAAAGTCTTCGGGAATGAGCGTGAGGAGTGTGTGAAGGGTGCGTGCGTGCCATGTCGTCGAGAGAATTTTGAAATGTTCAAAAATTTGGCACGCATAAATGTTCGTGCCATGTGCGTGCCACTTGCGTGAACACTGCGCGAACTCGGCGCGAACACTGCCGACAGTGTGTGTCAATGCGTGTCAGTGCGTCCCATGGGAGACATTGTGGGACAATGTGGTACGGTAGACGTAAAACAATGCGCGAACAATACTTAACCTATGCGTAAACAAGTCGTGTCATTGCGTGTCAATGCGTGCGAATGCGGCCCATTTTTGGTCGAGCATTGCGTAGACGGTACGTAACTTACGCGTGTACAGTGCGCGAACAGGGCGGGGACAAGTCTTCACGCTACGCTACGCTGTGTACCACCTAAATGGCACGCCTTGCCACGGCGCATTGCACGGCATTGCGGTGACAAAAATCGGGCAAGTGTCAGGGTGGCTTAAGTCATCTCTTCAGAACAACTTAAACCTATTTCTTTTATTTTGAGACCAGTCAAAGGTATTTTCTCGAAAATATGGTCTGTGTTGCCAAAATACCCCCTTTACTGTGGAATAACCAATGTACATGAAAATGACAGTGCATGTACTAATGTATACAAGTTGGTTTCTGTGTATTTACAGGCATTACCCAACTACCAAGTTCACTTCTGTTGCGGACACCCCAGAAAACAAGCGCCTTGCACAGCAGACTAAGAACCAGAGCCTTGTGAGTAGTTTCTTTGTAAATGCTCAAAATAGTTATATCATTATTTGGTTCAAAAAATGAAACGCAAATTACTAAAAGATAGATGAGGCTCAGAGATCATGTATCGATCAGTAACGTGTATGGCCACCTCTTGTTGCAAGGCTGAGTGCACCAGCTTTCATAAAAGCCACTGAGGTAGTGTGTCCCACTCTGTCTGAAGTGGCTGCTGAGCTGTTTGGGAGTCTCGTGAATCTTTCTGAGAGCGCTCCCAAAAACAGAAAATGTCACATTTAATTGCTGTGGGAATGACTTTTTTCAAACAGGTCATCTTGGACCTGGATTAAATCACTGAAGCGGAAGAGTTTTTAAAAGTGACACCCAAGTCATTGGGCAATGCATAGTTCCGAGATTGCCCAGTTAACCCCGCCCCTTAGATATTGTTGCTTGTATGTGCTCACAAGCCATCGCCAAAAAATGGCGACACAACGGGACTCGGCATGGAAAGCACAGATTCATTCGAGAAAACTCAAAGGTATTTATGTTTTGGGGTCGACAGTTACCGTAGCACACACTGAGCGAAGGGCTAGTAATGCGCAGGGATGACATATTCATAAAAATGCGCTTTCCTACCTTTGAACAGTGAATCGCCCGACATTGAAACCAAAATTCACCCGGTCACTGGCGCATACATCATACAAACTGTATGGGCAGAAAATCGCGTGATTGTGTGATGATTGCATCACTTTGACCTATGTAGGCGCCGTCTGCTAGCTCTGTTGTGATTGGTCGCGGGTTCAGCTTGATTGACAGGTCGGAACTATGCATTTGTGCCTTGTTATCTACAAGTTCACTGTATTCAACGACCTAATGAATAACCTTAACTATTTGGCCACCCAGACTCCCGTACCCAGACTCCCGAATTTTCCGCATCACGGAGAACACGGACGGAAAAACAGAATTTAATTAAGAACACGGAATCCAGAAAATAAAACGGAAGTGAAAAAAATAATCAAAATAAAACGGAAATCACATGTTTTCTTCCAAAATTGTCTAAATTCAATCATTGGGAACTCTTCCCAGCAGAATATAATCAATCTGATTGCAAGAAACAACTGTTCAAATTATTACCAAAAACGTTTCCTGCAGCACGGCCTCGGCATAGACTCCTTGGCATGTTGGCCGCTAGCGCTAGATGCATTTTACACATGATTATAATGGTGTTGGTCGCTACTCCATTGCTAGTGTTCAATGTTGCAACTCGTGGGAGCAGGTACCAGTGATGTTTGTGCCACAAACATGATCGATTGATCAGAGACACAGCGACGGTGTTTATGAAAAATTAAATTTCGGTCACGGGCTTTAGAATATTTTTAACTCGCTTGTTTACAGCTAGTTCCTTATTCATACCTACCGTACAGATATATAACAGTCGCAAATTTGAGTTTCTATTTAAGCCGCATGGTGTTTTTGATTTTAAATTCTTGAAATGCACTAGAATTAAGAAAGCCCAAGCCCAATCCTGTATTTTCGAAAACGCCCAATAGATCGATCGATCGTCGGCTCCCAAACAGTCCGTGGTATCCTGCAATGTGTAACGCATGGCCTGAGAACCCGCTAAATTTTGTGTTGCCTTTAGATTGGTTCTCGATCCTATAGCTTATTCATATTGCGATATTCATTCGTCATGTGGACAAAGTATGTGGATGGGAAAGAATCTATGCTGCATCGTGCATGTGCACGACGCGTGATATCTGTGCGACTGCGATCACTCCATGTGAGCTGTCACGCTGGAGAAATGTCAAAAAGGTGGAAGGCTTTGCCGTCCAGAAAACTGAAAAACGAAACTCTATCGCCAAATCTCCGAGTTCGCTGATTCCCCTAAGTCTACTTTATGTTTCAGATGGCATCCTATTCTGCAAATAATGTTTTCATAGCTTTTAATTTCGTTGCAAAGACACTGTAACCGATCATCTAGCTAGCAGAAAGTAGGCAGACATGTGTTTTTTGTAGTTTTAAATAACACCGTTGTTTTCACGGAATTTGGCCAAAATTAACACCGGCAAAAAACGGTGTTAATTTGAAATTTAAAAAACGGAATCTGGCAAAAAACAAAGCGGAAAATTTGGGAGTCTGGGTACCCTACAGAACCAGGCTTAAAGGAGATTTTTCCAGGAAATGGATTTCGTTTTAACCTAGGAATCATATACAATAACCTCGCCAAAATACTATCCATGGAAAGAAAACAGGAAATTTGCAATCTCTGATTTGGATGTGAAGCAAAAAAGGTTGGTGTAATCACTGCACTATAATTATAGAACCAATAAATTAGTTTACAAAATATCGGTGGTTTTTTGACAATATCCTTAAAAATATACGGATTGAGAACGCGAAATTTCATATCAGTAAAGACAAAAATATGACAAATGATATGGTATCAAAATTTCAACACCCATGGGAAAAATTTGAAAGTTTTCATCCAAATTATCCTTATATTTGACTAAATCTCTAAATTTCTACATGCACACAGCTGACCTATCATTCAGAGCACCAGGCCAACCTGTCACAGTTTCACCAAGTGGCCGACACGGTTGAAGGCCGAAGATTGAAGCAAAGCCAGGAGCAGGCCAGCCAGATTGGCTATCAGGGTCGAGGAGACGCTGGGCCACCGCAATCTACTGGTATGGGAGCACAGCCGCCGCCGCCGCAGCAGCAGCAGCAGCGGCAACCAGCACCACCACAAAACTGTAAGTACATGTAGGCAAAGCAAAATTTGATTTAAAGGCTCCACTGCATCATTTACAATACCCAAAATTTTACTTCACGAGTTGACAAGAAAAACCTCACATAAAGTGTTGACACGGCAGCAATGTCAACAAACCACTTTATTTCTATCCAAGGTAGTACTTCCTGTGAGAAATTAACAACTGAAAGTGGTTTTTAAAAAATGATGCGCACACACTTTTTTATCATTGGCTTCCCACTAAAACCTTGCATGGATTTTAAAGGTTTTTAAAGCATTATATTGATGCATCTTTAATGTGTGTAGCTGAAATTTCTGTATGCTTGTTTACCAACATTGTTCTTTAGATATGTTATGCCCTAATTCCAGGACTTTGTAAATAGTCTCATCTTCCAAATGATATATTGGGCCTTTAATACATTTATGGAACATAAATTTACAGCCTGTTGGGCTGAATTGCATGAAGCTTACAAGCTTCTTCCACCTAAGCAGTGAGATACAGGTGGGTGGCGCAATAAAGCCTTTCACGGTTATCAATGCCATGTTGTTCACGGGGCAGTTCGAACACGCGTTGCTGTCTGCGTGCGCGGATCGTATACGAATGCATTGTTAGGTCACTGTGCATTAAAGCAGTGCAGTGATTACACCAACCTTTTTGCTTCCACATCCAAATTGGGGATTGCAAATTTCCTGATTTCTTCTCATGGATAGTATTTTGGGGAGGTATTTCATAGGTTATTTCATAGGTACCGGTATTTCATAAAATGGCATGTGCAGTATAGCATTAGTCTGTGAATTCCACATGGTACCCGGTAGGTTCTTCGCTCCGGTAAATATTTGTTACCAAAAATACTCCAGAGACTCTTCGGAGGTGGCTCTAGTACCAGGGGCTAACTGCATCCCAATTAGTTGAAGTGCACGATATAAACAACATGTACCGGTACACAGGTAGGTGTGTACCCACCTCCCACCGCGGACATCCCATTGTTCCTCTTTTGTTTGGACTTAGTTTTTTTAGCGACTGCTCTCATTTGTTTTCCACACGATTCTAAATCGCGGCGTCCTTGGCAATTGCGGACCCTATTGTTCCTATTGTTAAACGTCCCCCATTTAAATACAGAAACCCGCGCAGTGAATGTGACATACACAAACACAATGAGCGGGATTTCAGAGAGTATTCCATTTAATCCCATTGTGCTTCGTATTGTTACGTCATCTTGCTCACTAGCTATTCACCACAGAGACTTTGATGCAGAAAGGCTACTTTTGCTGTATTATTGGGGGGTAGGGATGCAAATTGCTACATGAAAATAGACATGAAATTCAAAAATGTAAAGGGGATAGGTTGAATTTTTCTCTTCACAAACACTTGACCAACTGCTCAACACTGGCCAGCTCGGTGGTCGAGTGGTTAAGACATCTCTGCCTACATGTAGTATGCATGAGGTCGCGGGTTTGAGTCCCACCCCAGCATGCTGTGAAGTTTTTCCTATAGTGTCTAGGGGAAGCACCGAGTATACAGTGCTAATCGAGTTATGTCGGGTAGGGCAAAACAAACCTTAATTAATATTAATTCTCCCCGACATAACCAAATCGTATTATTTGACTGTTAACCGTGTTCACATGGCTGTTAGCGCTGTGTATGACATGTAAGGTGGATCTCCGACTTTTAATTTTTGCTGCGGTGAAAAAAGTGTGCCTTTACAAAAACAGTTTTAATGGTATTTCCAGTGGACAACCACTCTCAGAGCAAAAACTGACAGTGTAATAATTAAATTCTATGGTCTTATAACAGTTTTAGACTTATTTTATTCCAACCATACTGTATATGACACAGCATTTTGTAACTTCAGATTCCATGCTGTACATGTGCTTTGTCAGCATACGTACATGTACTATACATGTATACATGTAAAATTGTTGGATTATTTGTACAAGTACGTCATATGCAGCATGATATGTGACAAAGGGTATCCCCTTTCCATTGTTCCTCAATTGTCTCGAATATCCAAGGAATTTTAAAGGAATTCCTTTCAGGTTTTAAGGGGGAGAGCGGGGTCGTGAGTAACAAAAGAGAAGTGTGTAAGAGGTACATGTATTCGCCACTTGCACGGTTGCGCTCAAAACGATGCTTTCCTGGCATACGTCATATTTTACAATGGAAGAAAGTCAACGTCAAAACGATGCTTTCCTGGCATACGTCATATTTTACAATGGAAGAAAGTCAACGTCACAGCAACCGACATGGTAACGACGCGAGGGAGTCATTGTTCATGCAAGGAAAGCCTCGCTGTTTTGCCAATATGGCGGAACCGTGCAAGTGGCGAATAGGGGCATTAGGGAAAGTCCCTTTGTCACATATTGTACTGGGTATACATCTGTAGCTTTAACAGGCTTTTGTGTCCATGCAGATGTGCATGTAGTAGGCCTACGATAAGTGTAGGGAAGTGTTTGTAGTTTTCAATTTCCTGTGCTATACTGGATTAGAATCAAGAAATGTGCATTTCCTTCCTGCAGTACATAACCATAATCTGCTGTTACAAAAGTTACTGTTTAGTCGTCATATCTATTCTTTCTCCAAGGTCAAATACATGTACCATTGCATAAAAATAGAAATGTTAAAATGTTGCATGTTGATGCATGTGTAGCACTTAACCAACAAATCTAACAAGCTGCTTGCATCACATTGGCTATGTTCAGACATGTGACTTTGGAGACCGAAAAAGGTCTAACATTTCGCAGTCGCTGTGGGGGACTTTTCCTGGCCTAAAAACTGATCGTTCAGACATGACCGAGTTGGACCGAAAAAGGTCTATCTCGGGTCACGCAGCTGCATTCTGACTTCCGCTATAAACGCCAAGAATACATGCTGCACACTTTGTGCGTTTGCGCGCTTAAATGAGGTGGGTCATGGTGGAGACTTAGACCGGATGTTCAACTGTCCAAACACAGTACTGTACTAGAGGGTCTAACTTGAGTAGACCGCCTCTCCTCGGCGGTCTACGTAGACCGTATTTGGTGCTAAAAGCGACCTACATGTATGTAGACCGTTCAGACACAACTGAGATAGACTGTATTTGGTTGACAGAAGTTAGTCTACTTTTAGTACTGTGTCTAAACGTATCCAGTGATTCTTTAAGTCAAACATAGATAACTGAAAAATGCTAAAGCCCAAAATCAATTCCCCTTGAAAGTAAATTTAGGATGCACTTTGTACCGGTATCATGTTAAACTCAAAACTCTGCTTAACTCAAACTTTGAACTCATTTCCTTGAGGTTCGGGTTTACGAGATTTCACTGAAGTTCATTTCCAGTTGATATGCAATACAGTATTGTGCCAGTAAAACGTGGTTTTCATTCGATTTCCTGGTTGTGGTTTTTATTACTATTACACATTTAAACTGTTCCATATAAATTGCTTCCTGGGAATTTGCTGCTCATGTTATTAAAGATTGTGTGTTTTGACCACCCTCACAGACGCTATCTTTGTAGTAAAAATTTACTGCGTATTAAACGCCATCGGGTACGCGTACGCACATGGAAAATGTTCTAAACACGCGTGCGTGTTGCTCGAAATTTGTTCGAAATACGGCTCAACTGATGCACGTCACAAAAAATTACGCTCAAGATCCTGATGCACGTGACAATTTAAAGGAAGTGATGCTGACCACAACAGTTGCTTTATGTTGGCTTCCGACCTAGTTTATCCTTAGGAAATGTACACATGACATTCACTCTAGGGAAAATGCTTTGTTTGACAAATTTGACAATAATTAAACGAAGAGATTTCCCAATGTGAATGCATGCCTGAGCTTTATTTGATGTCAAAGCAAAATACAGCTTCAGGCAATAAAAAATCACTTATGTAATTTTACAAAACAAATTTGTAATGTGAGGTGCCCAGGGGTAAACATTGTTGGGGCATGTGAATAAAAACATTTGTTGGATTATGGAGATCAGTCTTCCCTTAAAGACCCAGTGGATCAATTGCAATGACCCCAAAAAGTAATCGACGAGTTTACAGGGGAAAAGTTCTGAAAGTAAAGATTGAATTAATTAACTATCCATTGAAAGGTTTTCGCTCAAAATGATATTAATTTTACCAGAAAGAAATCCGTAAAGATGAAATTATTTAGATCGTTTGCAAACGATTTACTTATTTTTGGTTCGCATCTACGCGGTCCAAAATGCATGGGCGCTGTGTACTCCGTGTGCGTGTTCCAACGCGATGCATTTTTATGGATCGCGCGCACACGCAGTATGTGCGCCACAGAGTGCACGACGCAAGCCACGTACCCGATCAACTGAGAACGAATATTTGAAACACCCCGCCAGGACCAGAAAAATGCATATGGCTTTTCATGGTTTTTTTTAAACGTGGTACATTTGACAAAGCTGAAATTTCTTTGGATGAGTTTGTTGATGTCTTTCTTTTGATTTATAATGGTTCTTTTCGCAGAATCGCTCACAAATAGATCATCTACAGGGCCTTTAAAAGAAAAAAAGCACATTTCTTTAGACTTCTGTAATTCCAATTTAATTAACCCACACAGCTGGCGCGTTATGCTCATTTTCGAGTACCCTAAATTAATAGTGTAGTACAATGGATGTATAACATTCTGATTTAAATTTGAATTATTAAAAATAGCATCAAATAGCATGGTTAATGGCACTACTAGCCGCATGTCTTAATGCATGCACTCTATCGTTGCCTTATAAAATTTGCATATATTTGCATGTTGCATTAATGAAGTCTGCCTTCTTTGTGCACATATCTATTTCCTCTCTCAGACGGTATGGAACCAGTTGACTACAACCCTGCCAGCGAATTGGAGTCAGGTTAGACCGAACAAACAACATTTTTTCTCGCTAAATCTTTCACATTTAACCAATTTTTTTTCCAGTTTCATTTCAGTTTCCAGCTAATACATAAAAGTCAAATAACACGAATGAGGAAAAATAGTGCTCAACTTTCTTGACTTGAAAATATAATAAAAAATACTTTCATTCCAAGAAAAACAGTAACATCATGCAGGCTTTCTATTTACTTCTTCAAATTTGATGAAGAAATTGCTTCAGATCTGGGTTCTTAGCTTACTGCAAATGAGTGTACACGTGCCTTTTATGCCTACTCAGTAAAGGTGGTGTTTTTCTGTGCTTTCCAATTCTGTTTGTAAAAATCAAAAACAAAAATGCAAATTGGGAAAGTTTTTGCTCTTTGCGTAGATATATATGAAGTTTACGCGTGCTTAAAAAAATGCACACATTATTAACCATTACATTTTTTCACAATGTGCCAAGAGCGTCATTAAAATGTATACCAGTATCTGAAATATTTTTTTTATTAGACTGTCAGTTTTATCAACTACACTTCAGTCACTCATAACTCATGTTTTGTTACCATTTCGTCTATGACAATTTATGTGGATGTTGGGAACGCAGGGTTTCATTTAGCCAGATGCCAAAAATACTGTAGAGCCAAGATATACTTATGTTTGTTGTTTTTCATTTCAGTTTATGCTTGCTGAGCTAGCTTTAATCTTTTGTTCACATTTTCAATTGTGTTGTTTTATAGCATTGGGTTCGGTTTGGCGGGGAGCAGGTAGGTACACATACCACGTGTGTAATTGTCTGCAGTTATTACTGTGTATCAAGCATGTGTGTTGTAATCATGTACATTGTACCCGGTACATATAAGATGTTTGCCTATGAATGTGTAGTAAATGTACATTTGAGTGGGGGTGTGGTCCTGTGGGAGGGGCCTGGGGTCAAGACTCTTATTTTTGTTTGCATCTTTGGTTTTGTTTGATTTTTTAAGGTATTCACGAACCGTACATTCATTGTCTTAAAGGCCCACTGTATCATTTGCAATGACCCCAAATATTAATTAATGGGTTGACAGGGAAAACCTTCCTCAAAGTAAAGATTGAACTGGTAGCAACTATCCAATGAAATGTTTCCGCCCAAGATGATTTTAACAGAAAAAAAGCCATGAAGATGAGATTATTTAGATCGTTGGCAAACAATTTACTTTTTTATCTGGGCGATCCAAAATGGGCACTGTGTACTGCGTATATGCTGTTCCAACGAGATGCATTTTTTAATGCATCGCCTGGGTTGCGCAAACACGCAGTATGGCGGCGCCACAGAGTGCATGACGCAAGCCACATAGTACGCGACCGACTGAGAACGAATATTTGAAACACCCAGCCAAGACTGGTAAAATGCATATGGATTTTCATGTTTTTAGAAGACGTGGTACATTTGACAAAGCTGAAATTTCTTCGGATGAGTTGTTGATGTCTGTCTTTTGATTTATAATGGTTTTATTCCCAGAATCGCTAAAAAACAGATCAAATAGGGCCTTTAAGGTTATACCGTACATGTACCTATTAGGAAAGCATCCAACTTGCTTGTCTACGTGTTGTAAAACAAGTAATTGGTAGCCGGCTAGATCGCTTCCCATAGATTTGTGCATTGTTCCTTGCCACAAATGTAGTTCTAAAAGCCAGGGTAACCTTTTTTTTTTTAAATCATGAATCTGTCCCGATTTCAAGTTGTCCATGGTAAAGTGGTAGATACATGTACATGTATACAATGTGTGTAGAAGTTGTTTTGAAATTGTGGTCTTTTTTAATTACAAAGCAGAAATTGTTTGTTTTGTGTTTCCCCCCAATCAGCATGAGATTGTTCAATTTTCTACTTGAGTAATTCACTAAGAGTGTCGGCACAGTATACACCTACACAAACATTTCCATGAAAGGGCCATTTTGAAATTTACAAATCTTCTTTTTTTTTCTCTTTTTTTTTAAATTGTCTCGACGTGTTTGATACATTTTACATACTTGAAATATTTTTGACCTGCCTTCGTAAATCTAACAAAACTATTCATTTTGAAACTACCAATCGTGAAAACACATGGTTAAAGAAAACCAATTTTATATTGACGATGTTAAAATACAAGTAGCCTTATAAACATGGTTGAGTCTATCTTTTTGTGGAAACAAATCAATGGCCAATGTGCAGATAATTCATACATTCTTACTGATGTTTACCTCAAGACTGTTACATCAGCAGTTTCCTAATACAGATATTTCAAGACTGAGAATTACTTTGATCTGTCATAAAATTGCTTGTTTGCTCTGCTGCTGCTGCTGGTACAGCTTGCATGCATGTTCATAATGAAGTGTATGGGGGTGTGGCATTTTTTGCATTCACCATATTAAAATATGGAAGTCTACGGTTATGGTCTTTGTGAGTGAGTCTACATGTGTATGCATGTTCATTGTTGCATGCGATTTGTATGCATTTGTATGCTTGTGTGAGGGGTTTTACAATATACACATGTAACATAATGCACATTTGTTACTTCCGAGTAGCTTAACAATTGCCATTTTATTTATTTGGCCATGTTTGTTTACCATAGTGTTTTGCAGAGGAATTGCTACTTTTAACATCATACACTTTAAGATACTGATTTCAGTTTCCTATTCCTACTTTGACATTAGAAATGGGAATACTTGATACAGATTTGGCATTCTATAGCAAGCTAAAATGTGAAAACATTGGCGTTAGTCCAATTTGTAAGCCAGGAAATCAATACAGAATTGTGCATGTGTGGGTTGTATTTGCAAGGCTTCAATTTTAGGAAGGCCAGAAGGCAATTGCCTCCATTACCCTTGTTGGCCTTTTGCAATCTTTCCAAGGATATTTTTATTTTCTAATTTAAGTGCCCTTTTCCAATACCATACGTTAGTAGTACCTAGTTCATTCTGTGTCTGCCAACATCTCAATGCACTTTACAACTACATGTACATGTAACAAGAACCACCTAAACATTGAGATAGATAGGCAGCCAAGCCAGAGACACTGGGGTTAAACCCTTCTCTTTGCAAACAAATGCTCTTGGATCCTTCTTTTAAGTGCATTACACAATGCATTAAACTTACGGCTTTACATCTGATCCAAAGAATGGATAAATTGGGGTTACATACCTTGCTCAAGGGTTAAAGTACTTCTAGTTGTTTTTGTTTGTGAGTCAGTGACCTTAACCGCTTGGCCACACACAGAACACCCAAAATTTACTCAAAATTGGTTGTGCTCTTTCAGTTGGGAAATAGACCTCTATCACGGTGCGTCCATCTTTGTCTTGTTCCCCATAGTACGTGTAAGATACGATCAGTGCGTCTGCGCGATAGCGCGTGTAGTGTTCCGTTGAGAATCACTGTCCATGCTGCACGCTCTTTTGATCGCGCAACGCCTGTGCCATTGTGATGCACACAATGATCAATTTCAAAACGGTACCAAACTATTTTTTTCTGGAAGCCTCGCTCTGGTTACGTTCATTTTAATAGGAGAAAAAGGAAGATGGCCGCGCCGTGATAAAGGTCTATTGGAGACTTTTGTCTTTGCACTTGTGGTGATTGCAAGTAAATTTTCTGGTTTTTGCCCCCTTAAAAAGCAGTGGCAATGGATTGTGTGTACTAGAATACAAACGAAAAGATGATGTTAGTATTTCAATGAAAACAGGATACATTTTGTTCAATCAAATCCAAGTTTTGATTAATTTTTTTCCCAGTTCAGCTGACTTGCTGTTAGTGCAAATTGGGAATAGGACAATTCCCAAAATTAGAGGTCCAAAAGTGTGAGAAGCTCTTGAAGATTTTCAAGTGTTTTTAGTGATTGAAAGTATTTTCCCAGCAGAAAATATTTATCTTCATTTCCACAAACGCCACCTAAATTTAATGTTTTTGTGTGGCTAAGGCATCCAGGTTAATGCAGACTCATTCTACAACAAATTTTCATTGGCATATGTAACCCGGGACACCTAATTCCTATTCAATATCATGGAACAAATTATGAGCTTTATGGTCTTTTGTTTCGAATATTTGTCGGTAATCAGAGAACAAAATATTCAAGAAAATCATACTCTCCCATATAATCACAGGCCACATTCTATTACTTAGAATTTGTGATCATGGGTGGTGATTTTTGAAGCTCGGGTTGTCGTATATAACTGGGACACCAAAAGTTTTGGACCCCTAATTTTGGGAATTACCCAATAGCACAAATTGGGCCTACATGTTGTAATCTGTCTTTAGGCGTGTTCCCATTGGACTTCTTTTTCCGCGCCCTCGCGGGAACTTTCCGCGACTCCCTGTAAACATTCCTTTCTGTAAATATCCCGTGCGTTCCCACTTACCATATATTTTACACGACGCGAGCGGAAAATTTAGCTACTCGGCTGGTCATATGTGGTCAATTGAGGGCGTGGTTTACATAACCTTTGACCTAACGGGATGTTTGACATGCCATGCGATACACATATTGGCGCGAAATTATTAATTGTGTGCATGCTGCACAAAACCAATCAAATTTCAAACAACTTCGATTAAACTTGCCATTACATTTGCGAAGAAAAGAGCATGAAAAAACACATGCGTACGTACATACAGGGCCCGTACATAATAACCATAATGTTTTCGCGGAATGTGTGGTGGGATTACACGATGCAGGAAGTGACGTCATCCATTTGGCATTTTACACAGCGGCAGCGGTAGTTCTACAGGGCGGCGCTGTTCCCATTGAACTTTTCGAGGGCCCTGTAAAACTCCCGCGGTTGAGCGGAAAGTTTCCGCGGCCTCTCTCGCCCTGTACGTTTTACATCGTGGTCGCGGTAACTTTACAGGGACGCTAATTCTCCGTGCGTCCCCATTGGACTAAATTTTGTTACTCTCCCGCACAACCACGGGAGTTTAACCAAAAATAGTCCAATGGGAACACCACTTTTGCTATGTGAAATGCAAATACTGTAAATTGTGTTGTGATTTTGTGTGACTGATATGAGATTATGCCAGGATGCGAGAGTTTGACTCACTGCATAAAATGACTCACTTGTACAGTTTGAAGTCAACACATTATCATTCCAGTTTAATGTTGGCATTCAATCTGTCTCACAGATTTCCATTATAAGTTACATAAACATCAACTGTGTTTTTGAATGGAACAGCTTTGAATAGTTTGGGTCAGTTTGGTCGCGTGTGCGCGCGTTGCACATTTTGTGTTCGAACATAACACGTGCAATCGTCACAAACATTTAGAAAGCGCGCAAGCGTGGGGTCTCTACAGTACGTGTAATTTACTGGCAAAGTGCCCAAAACCATGCAAATGAGGTGTCCAAAGCCATGCAAATGGTGCCGAAACCATTTAAAGGAGAAGGGTACCCAAGAAACAAAAGACCTTGTGCTCAAGGAGTTCAACTCGTAAATTATTTTAATGCAAAGAAAAAGAAGTATTACCTACTGAAAAGCGCACAAGAACTTCACAAAGAATCTAAATTTTAGCGATGCGTCGCACTATGGGCGACGCCATTTTGTCCTAATACTGGTCAATGGATGACGTTTTTGCGGACAACGTTTTCGTGTATTGCCATAGAAATGCACGAAGGACTTGTACGCGAAAACGTCATTCTTTGCCCAATATTGGGACAAAATGGCGGCACCCATAGTGCGACGCATCGCTAAAATTGTGATTCTTTGTGAAGTTCTTGTGCGCTTTTCAGTAGGTAATATTTCTTTTTCTTTGCATTAAAATAATTTACGAGTTGTACTTCTTGAGCACAAGGTCTTTTGTTTCTTGGGTACCCTTCTCCTTTAAATGAGGTGCCCAAAACTATGCTAATGGAAGTTGCAGTTATGTGCATCGCGATTAGTATTCGGTTCTGTCTTTTAATAGAGTTCTGTGATCTGGTTACAAATTACAAGTGACTGTGTTGAAATACCGCAGGGATTAAATATATTTAGGCCTATATATCAAATTACTACATACATGTATTACTTCATGAAAAGGAGAAATATTGATACTAGTCACAAAAGGATGTGATTGCATGAGTGCTTGAAAGGAAGTCAAGTTTAATATTTCTAGGATGTACATGAAAAAGATTGTGAATGCAATATTTCTAATGGTGCCTAAGTGAAACAACCAATCATGGAATTAGAGAAAAATCATATGGTCCTTTTTCGGGATTAGAACCTGAGACCTCTGACTCTCGGGACAGATGGTCTACCAGCTGAGCTATAAGGCACAGTTAGTATTCTCACTCGGGTTTTCCCTTCGAACCCAAATTTTCTCTCGGTGTTGTATGGTGTACAAGAGCAAAGAAACGAATCCAAGTACGCTTATTTGGTATGGTGCCTAACGGGGTTGTAGTCAGTGAGCTCCATATATTTTTCTGGAGAAGACATTGCGCCACTATTTTTGTGACGGCATGGATGATGCGCGCATAGGGTTTTTTGACGTGCTTGAAGCTGCATAGGGTTTTATGGTGGCGTACAAGGGGGAACATCGCATAAGACCGATATCGCAAATATCTTTGCAAACAATGTATTTGCGATGTCATACATTTCTTTGCAAACATGTTTGTAAATATTCACAAACATTTTCTAAAACAATATGCGATACCGAAAATATTTGCAAAGATATATGTGATGCGCAATGTTTCTTGTAAGCCACCTTATATTCTTAACAACATTTTAAGCGCATCACCACATGCATTTACACGGTGTGCAAATTCCTATACTCGCAACTGCATGCATTCCGACGTGCTGCTGTACAAACACATAGGAAGTAGCCATTAATCCGTGGTTGTAGTCCAGTCAAGTCCTTTACAAGTCCTTCACAAGTCCCTCACAAGTCCCTCACAAGTCCCTCACAAGTCCCTCACAAGTCCCTCACAAGTCCTTCACATGTCCCTGGGTCTTTAAAATTTAAGGCACAAGCTATTCAAATGAACTCCAACACAAAGTGAATGCAACAATGTGTTTTGTAGTACATGTAATACGTTTGTTTCACACAGAGTAAGGGGTCATAGGTAATTGAAAAAGCATGTTTGAGCTGGAATATCTTCTTTTTTTTTCAACTTCAATGGAAAGTTCATAAATGTGCGCCCACCCACTCTAGTCTTCATACCCAGGGTTCACTTTGAATCGTGTTTGAACGAGGGAAAAACCTGTGTATTTGCTTTTCTTTCTTCCCCAAATAAGCCATCTTTCATTGTTTAGATTTGTCTAATGCTGGACGGCAATAAGCACTTCCTTTTTATGGTTTTAACAGGATGTTGACAACACAAGAGGAAATGCCTAAATTAACATAGAAAATGGAACTGTATTGCGTGTTTGTGTATTGATAGCTAAATTACACTGTTCTTGTTATCAGAAAAGCCATATTCCCATTAAACAATTTGTCCTGCTCCCTTACAACATAATGCACGATGATCGAGGCATACATTCCTGTGGCCATAGATAGCAACAAGTATGCAGAGGTTAGGGTCAGTAATGTGAGAATGTCAATGTTGAATGGATTTCTGTTTGTGGTTCATTTATTATGCACACTGGATGTATCATGAATGGACTGGTCCAAAGTTACATGTACAAAGTTTGAAGGGGCAATTATGCGTACATTAGTGTTCAGACATGGCCTACACTACCTTTGAAAGTAATCGACAGAAAAAGTTAATATAATCCCACTGCCAATGACGAGCGTCCACAGCGTAATTTAGCAAAGACACACAAGCAGTTACCCACTAGCTCACTGTGGCAGTCATATTGGGAAATACCCAGGACCCACATGGTGGCCTGTTTTCAAGCACAGAAAAGTTGACTAGCAATGAGTCAACATAGTTGCTGCATGGAGAGTACTACATGTACCTCCATGGTTGCTGCAATAGGCAGACATGGCAGACAGTTGACCCGGAAGCTATAAGGACAAGGCTGGTTATAAGACAGTCACTCCTACTTAAAATGGTGTTTACACACATGTACAGCCCTTACCAATGATGATTGCTTACAAGTAGTGCTCTACTCATAAAAAAATCTTGTAAATAGAAATCTTATTGAGTAGCTTATCTACTTGTGCATTTCTATTGTCACTACTTTTAAGCATACTCACAAGAAAGCACTACTTATAAGCTACATAGCTATTGACCTTTATCACGGTGCGTTCATCCTTGTCGAGCAGTACATGTCGAGCGTGATCAGTGCGTCTGCGTGATAGTGCGTGTAATTTTCCGTTGTTGTCATTTATTTAATGGGTTTAATGAACTTCAATTGATAGCCTGTACATGTAGGCTGAATTGCATGAAGTTTACAGGTATTTTCCACCTAAACATTGAGATACATAGGTGGGTGGCGCCATTGGCAGCCAATGGCCAGAGACACCAGGGAATACTCTTTCCGAAAGAGTGCCTCTGGGGTCTTTTAAGTGCGTTACACAACACACTGGACCAACGGCTTTACCTCCATTCCGAAGGATGGAGCAAGTGTGTTTAAGTGCCTTGCTCGAGGGAACAGGTACCACAACCGGGTATTGAATCCGCAACTCTTGAATCCGCAATTGTTATTGTTGCAGGTCAGTGACCCAAACCACTCGGCCACGGTACCCCACAACAACATGGTGCCAAACTATTTTTCCTGCAACCCTCGATTTAGTTACGTTCATTTTAATAGCGGAAAGGGAAGATGGCCGCACAGTAATAAAGATCTGTTTAAAGATCATTTAGCTAGAGGGATGGGAATTTTCAAAGGGCACTTCAATTAGAAAATCAGTCTATCGGAAGGTTTCAAAAGGTCAAGAAGGCCAAGGGAAACGGAGGTCATGATATTTGTGGCCTCTGAATTCCCCACCCTGATATGGTTTAATTCAGTAGGCCTAAATACACGAACCCATTATATTTTGGATCAGAATACCAGATGTTAATTAGATTTCGATAAATGCAAGGGTGATCCTGTGTGCAGTGTACGTTTTAATTCACTTTATAAAAATATACAGATTGTTAATTTGATGGCTGCTGATTTAAGTAAAACTTGTGTCTACGATGTACAAAATATAAAATTGTATGCATGGTATCTCATCCTTGTCCAATTTTCCATTCTCAGTGTAAGCAATATATACACTTGGGGCTTTGGTCATGTGCACATCAAATGACACCTACAAATGAAGCGGTTGAATTTTTCATTTTATTTATAGGTGATGACGGCCTTCTTCCCAGTGGCTTTGAATTTGCCAAATAGGATTAATCAGGTTTCTTAGTACATTGCAATGTTCAAGTTAGGATAACTGAGTGTATAGTACGGCAATTCCACATAGAGCTACCATAGAACAGCATACATATGTTTAAAACTGGCTGGGTGTTTAGACGCGATTAATTGGCGGATGGCAGTTTTTCACATCCAGGCTCCTAAGCGGTTTTAAACGTACAGCTAAAAACCGGCCAAATAACTGATTCTGGATACTATTTCAAATTGATTGTGTAGGATCTGTAGGATCTAATTGAAAGCGACTGGCAACATTGATAAACCCAGGGGGCAGCGCAAGAAAAAATTATTGATATCAGGTACGGGGGGCAGATTGTACCATTTTAGACTTATTTTAAGTCTGAGATCGCTCATACATGTACTTCACAAATTTATAAGAAGTATACATGTACATGTACCTTATACATAATTGGTGATACACAATATCAGACTTGAAATAAGTCTAAAATGGCCCAACCCACCCCCCATACCTGATATTAAGAAATTTTTTTCATTCACACTCATTAAGTCTCAGCGCTTTTCTCTTCCACCATTTCTTTATTAGATTGTTGAAATTTATTCTCATAATTTTGCCTTTGTGTGGACCTTCTCCTGGGTACTTAAATGAGCCTCTACATGTGCTCATCCCTTTTGTTTACATGACTCTTCTCCAAACTCTCCCTCATACTAATTATTTTTAGTCGTGTCTACAAACTGGAATCATCTAGCCTTAACCAAATAATTATGATATACAGCCTTTTAAATCCCACTCCAGGCAGCTCAATCTCATTTTGAAAATTCTTTCCCGAACGTGTTTTCCTATTGCCAAGAATGGCCTTTTAGTAATTATAAAATACATGTGCGTCAATTGTTACAATTTTCCAGCATCGACTATATTAAAATGGCACATGTTTATCTAACTCACATATCTTTCCTATATAATTATATAGGAAAGATATGTAGTGAGGTGTACGGATAGATTGGCTTGAAATGTTAAACGTCGGTTGTGAAATAACTGGGTATTCCAATTGATTTGCTAGCTTATGGAAAAATGTATAGAGAGGAAACCTACGTAAGGGAATGCTAGAATAGATAGGTTGTGCAGTAAGATTATTAGCTTCAGGGAATAATTGCAAGAATGCTAAGAATGGTCGCACATATTAAAAGGAACGACCGAATCATTTTGTCATGTGTTATTTCAACGAGTGTTATTTCAGAGACGTGTATTTCATAACATAAATTGTGTTTTAATCATGCCCATGTTGGGGTTTAATGTTGGGGTTCAGTTATGTACTTGTATTTTGTAAATGTTTAAATTTTCCCAGCAAAATATAAAATAATAATAATAATATCACTTAATGCAGCAAAGGGACGACACGCCGGTAAGACTTTGCCAGACGTCCACCGAAATTTGGGCAAGAATCACTCAAATTGACACAAAATTTCTCTACCCAAAGCTTCCAAAAATGGTTGCAGACCTAAGAAAAATGGTTCTAGACCTAATAAAAATGTTTTTTGACCTAAACAAAAAATTGTTTTTAACCTCAAATATTAGGGCGACACCAAATTGTCGCCCCTAATAGACCGTGTCGCCCTACCATAGCTTTTTACACAAAAACTGTCGCCCCAATAGGTAAAACATAGTTTTAACAGTTCTTATGACGCATTTAACAAGGCTCAATGCATTTACAATATCCTATGACATTAAAATAACGGGGAAGAAAATGAAACATTTACCCCAAATCAGAACATTTAAAAAAATGAGTTTTAAGAGCAGTTTTATACATCTGAAGGGACGGCAAATTTCTGATATTCGAGTTAAGGCCATGTTGGATTGTGAAAAATGTGGGAAGGGATACTGGGATAAGGTAATTTTATACTATTGTAAATTTGTGTGCAGTTAGCAAAAGCTAGCAAAAATAAAACGGGTTTTAAGCCGCTTTGCTAAAAGCATTCCCATGTTTAAAGTTAAATCTTGAAAATTATATTCCAGTCACTGTTAACCCAGGAATAGTGGCTTAACCCACCTACTGGCCAAGGTTAAAAAGTTAATCGAGTTAAGTGGCATTTTTGGCCAGTTACCGGTAATCCGGGTTAGTTTTACCCCAAGATTTGTTGTGGGAATGCAACTCTTAACCCTGGGTAAGCTTGGAGTTAAAATGTCGAGGGAAAACCTTTAGTGATCGGTCCAACATGGCTGTTTGAACACAATTCATCAGCAGCTTTTCAGCCATCTTTAGGAACTAACCTTCAAGATACGTACTTGTAGGTTGATGTATGTCATCAATTGTGAAAACTGCGAAATTTGCAAATGGTTACTTGATTGAGCTGGGCATGGAATTTAATTGGGCAAATCTGAAATAATTCCAAATGTTTGTTTTGTTTGTCACAGTTCAACCTCCCGCAGCTCAACCTCCCGCATTTCAACCTCCCGTATCGGAACCGCCCGCACATTCAACAGGGGTAAGCAGCAACACATAATTACCATGTACATGTAATATAATTGTTCCTAAACCACAAATACTGTGAATCAACACATGACTGCATCATCCTTACAAAAGAAGAGTTTAAAAATGTCACCTTGCTTTCTTTTGTGGTAAAATCTGCAAATAAACATAAGCTTGATGACGTAATACACTGATCTAGTAACTTGGAATTCCTTCCCTGTGCACCCACTGTATAGTTTAACCAATTAATGCTGTAGCGCGTGTAAGCAGATTCACCACGTTTTACAAGTTTGAAGTGGCCGAGAGCTCCACTCCTATTCATTGATCAAACTTAGCGCTCCTGTGCGATGTACTAGAATTCCGTACAATCATGCACTGCACGCTGACTGTGCAAATTGGCTATTGATTGCTTTCCGGTGACGTCACGCCTTCTATCCACCATTTTGGTTGGCATTTTTCATGACGCACGTGGCTCAAGTGATAACCGGCAAAAAAGAGCAAGAAAAGCGAATTGGTTGCACTTACCTCCGTTGCTTAGCCTTGCTTTATGTTGTTGCGCCATGGCTGTTGTATCGATAAAGATAAAAACGTTTTTATTCAGGCTAAAAATCACGATCAAGTAGAAGCACTTTCGTGTTTACAAGTTGACTGCATGATGCTCAATATTTTAAACGTATCGCAAAGCGCGTGAGTATTTTTATATGCGTGTGTATGTGCGTCTATTGGCGCGCGCATGTACGCGCGTGATTGTTAACCACCGAACATTCCCGGATGTTCTGCGTCACGGAAAGCAATCAATTGTGCTTCTAGTTTGCTGATGATCTACTGTATTTTTTTGTTTTGGGTGGTCAGGGTCAGCAGTATGTGGCTGTGTACGACTACACCGCAGCTGACAATGACGAGGTTTCCTTCGTAGAGGGTGACATTATCGTGGAGGCTTCAGTAATTGATTCTGGCTGGATGGAGGGCCGCGTCCAGAGAACGAGCGAGTTCGGAATGCTGCCTTCTAACTACGTCGAGCCTCGTTAAGATGGCCTCGTGTTGTTTACAGTCGGCAAAGGAATAAGCCTTTATCAGGCTCAAGGTGGTTTTCCGTATGCATGCTTTTAGTCCATTTTGCATGCATAAATTCTTCCTCCAAATTTATACCTATTTTGGACCATTTCACATACTACTGGCTGTATGGACTAGAACTTAAGGATTAAAAGTGGGTTTGAATGGTCTTAAACACATTCGTTTTAAACCGGGCCCTTTTCGGTTTAAAACGGATTGTTTAAGACCTTCTAAACCCACTTTTAATCCCATTCATAAATACTTTCGGTAAAACTCACCAAAATTAGCTCGTCGTTTTGCCATGTTTTGCATTCACTTTCCCTACACCGCGTTCGTATGAAATGCTAGCTGTGTGTGAGTTGTTTTTGTTCGATCGCGCGCGTTACGCGTAATGCAAGCACACGACCGGGTACTTGTCACAGTGCATAATTTGCTTTCAGGATCGGGAGCATGTAGTTTCTGTGTGCGTGTTCCATACGCGCCGACCATAGCGCGGGTGCGGCCTCGAGCCATAGGCTCAAAAGTCTTTAAGACTGATTGGGCCTTTATCATCTGTTTAAAACTGCCCACGTGACGTGCTCTCAGCCAATAGGAATGTATAAACTGTCTAAGGTATTTATGAATAAGATTGAATGTTTGGTCACACATATGCATGAAAAGCCATCAGTGCGCTTCAAGTATGACATGCGTTTATTTTTTTAAGTGCAAAATTAACATTTCATTCCAAATAGAGATATATTTGTGACCGGCTCTGCAAAAAAGGCCCTTAAGTCGCGTAGGCTAGGTCAAGTTTTCGCGACCATAATGAAGAAATCTGCGGCAGATCCATGCTCATTAAAATACAAAAACACAATGGAAATTCCTGGCTGAATACGGTTATTCCAGGAATATCTGTGTACCGCCAAAAATGTCCATTATGTTTTTGTATTTTAATTAGCGCGGATCTGCCGCAGATTTCTTCTTATGGTTGCAAAAACTCGACCTAGCCTGCACAACTTTATATTGGCTTTTTTGCAGTGCTGGTCACATCTGTTTCAAATATGACCTACATGTATTAGAAATGTAAATACGTCTATTTTAGGATGAAATGTTAATTTGGCATTTCAAGAAATAGACATTTTTTAAATGTTAACTTTGCATATCATATGTGTGACCAGGGCTTTATGGGAAGGTTGTTTGATTGCTATCCTTCCCAGAATGCAGTTTTGTCTTTTGTACAAGTTCACTCGAGCAGTATTTGCGAAAAGGTCTGTGTGTAATTGCTAATGCATAGAACACAAAATGGACTGGAAATGCACATTCGAAGGTGCCCTAAAATCCACTTTAGTAAACAAAATTCTTTATAAATGCAATTTTAACCACATTAGGAAGAAAAGCAATTGTAAACAACAAAATATTTTTGCTTTTTGGGCTTTGTACAAAATATTGTTTTGCCTTTCTTTATAACTTGTTAAAAATAGTAAATTTGCCACAGTAATAATGGGGTGTTTTAAAATGAAGTGAAATTTCAAGTTCATGCCCTTTAACAGGCTGTTTAGCAATAACTGTCAGTTATTTCACCAGTTTCTTTGAAATATCTTGTATGTTGGGCTTTGCCAAGCTTATGTGCACCCACAAATTACATTCTAGAAATTCGTTTTGGAAATAAATGTACATATATATGTGTCCAATGCATCAACCAGAGAATGTCCCATGCATAACACCAATTTTGCTGATTTGTCACTTTGATATCTATTATCTGAAAAAAACGATGACCCTGATGAAAAATACTTAAAACATTGCATCTTCCCAGAAGATTTGGTGTAAATTGGTTTAAAATCTGTAGAGATATGGTTATTTAAAGTCACTTAAAATTCTGGTTGACAGATATTTCACGTTATTTTAAAACACCCCTAATACGAATATCTTTATAATCTGAATAATAATAAGTAACCATGCATTTAGTGTGAATTTATACTCTAGCTTGGATGAAAGGAACCATTGCATGTTTAAAAGGTAAGGCTTGGAGTGTGCCTTCGTAAAGATTGACAATTTTTGCAGAATTTTGTGACTGTGATGTGCTGTAAAATGGATGGGTTTATCGTAGTGTTCTGTTGACTGGAAGTTTGGTGCTAAAGGACATTCTTTGGTATATTTTGTAACAAAAATTAGGTAAATTTGTCTTGTGTTTCCATTACCTGGGGCCAATTTCATAAAGCTGTTTAGCGGTTTCGGCATTATGTCTGTCCAACCGGACCATCATCAGTGTATTACTTGGTGTGCACAGCGTTGACTTGGTTATTATGTTTCTTTTTTCCATCTATTGCCAAATATTCGTTGTAACTAAATCCAAGTTCGGGCTGTTAAATCGTGGTGTGGACATAATTTTTCACGTTTTGTATAACCCATTTGCTCTGACAGACATAAGCATGAAAAGCAGATGACATTTTAAGAATTATATTGCACAGTTCATACAAAGGCTTCGTGCAACGAACACTATTCGAAAAATGACAACTTCTCCTGGAAGTTCGCCTGTATGAAACCAAATTGTATCTGGGTCGACCTAAAGTCGCTCCAAATACAATTTAGTTCGGTGCGACTATGAAACGGGGGTTAGCAGTCAAAATCTTATGTGATGTGTATTACAATTGACATACAATTTTGACTATTAACCCATTCTGATAAAGCAAACAAATGTTGGATTAAGCAAAAATTTTCTGCTAAACGGCTTCATGAAATTGGCCCCTGGTCATCATTTTGCAGGATGGAATGGTCTGACCTGAGCAAAAGTAATCAGGGTCGATTTCTCAATAATGTTACACCCCAAGTTTTTTATGTGAGAAAGTAAAAGTATTTCTGGGTATTTTCACCACCAGGCAGTCCGATTTAACCGAATGTTAAGGCACGTCCAATGACACAACTAGCAATTGGAAATCCTACATGAATCATTTGGTGCAAGATTCGAGACCGAGTTCCCCTATTGTGTGTAAAACATCCAAGGAATTTCCTTTCAGGTTTTAGGGGGAGTCGTACATTGACAAAATGGAAGAGTGTGTTGAGGTATAGGGACGGTAGGGTGAGTGACTCGGTCTCATATCCGTCTCTGGCAGCATATAACATGAATGGTGTTGGTTTCATATTAAAAGTTCAATTATTTGTTTAGTAAACTCAAGTAATATCCTCCAAATTATTGGAGGATATTACTTGAAACCCAGGTTTTCTTTTACCATACTGTACAATGTCACGTAAATAAAATATTTTCTTAGAACGGCAAAACATTAGCACTACTACTGATTGAAAAAAAGAAGAAATGTTTAAAGAATCCGATTGCATGTATGTTATAATATGGGTGAAATATGAAATTGATATATGGTTTTGATGCTTTACTTTACTAATAGTATACTAATTCAGGTTCAATTCTTTCATTTGTTTGTATATTTCCCCAAAATTTGATTAAATAATACATTTTATTGGACTAGATAGAGAATATAAAAGACTGCACGAATACATTAGCAAATTGAGTATAAAGAGGCAGATGTACTTAAAAGTATTTGGGAAAGAGAAAAAAAGATAAACCACAATATCCAAAACTTTAGGAATTTAAAGCATGAAGAAATCGCATCAGCTTTTGCTTAACGTGTACGTTTTTTTTAAATTTAAGAGTTTGATATTGCAAACGCATGTTTTACGAGGAAATGAATGAAAGCTAAACAAAATTGTGTTTGGAAAACAATTCAAATGGCACTTTGGGAAATATGGGGAGATTGTTAACAGAAATATACAGTTAGAAATGAGTAATAGTAGTCTCTAACCATAAGTTACCCAGAAAGACCTTTAAATATTGGGACTGTACATTTTAACTTTCTTTTGCAGTAACACTTTATAAAGTGAGATTTCTGAGAAGTAATGGGAGTAAAATGTGATTACATTTCTTTGAATCGTGGTGGAAAAACATGCCAGGGGCGGATCAAGGGGGAAGCGTTTTCCTAAAAAAGAAATTTAACTGTCTAACTTTCGCAACCGTTGGGGTATCTGCCTCATTTGATATCACATTTTTGCCTGCTTAAAGTGGTTAAATATTGCCCAATATCGCACCACCGAGCATTATCTTTGCAAAATCCTGGATCCGCCCCTGCACACATGCCTTTTAAAGTCTAACAATATTCACTTTATGCCTTAACCTTGTGCAAAATCATGTGGTATTATTACCATACTAACCAATCAATGTATCGATCTTCCGTTTTCTGAAAAAAATTGTAGAATGGGAATGAATTAAATAGTCGCATGTAATTTACAAATGCATTTAGTGGCAATCGGTGTGTATGCTTTATAGTCTGTAGTTCTTATAATGTAGCTTGTGCCTATTATTAAAACAAACTCGTTTTGGTAATCCGTTTGAATACTTCATTCTATTCTTGTGTTTTATTCAGAGTGTCGGACTACTAAAGTGTGATGCAAGTTACCAGGATTACTAGGTCTAAACATTCACTGGTAATCTGCAAAGACTATTGCTAAAGTGTGGAACCAGTAACCTTGCCAACACAAAGGGTGATGTTTTCACTTCAATACTCTGTAGACCCTTTGCGCGGGTGGCCATGAAAGGGAGCAGTCACCGTGCGTCATTAATAAGCAGGGTTGTAGTCGAGTCCATCACAAGTTCAGTAACCATAAGCAAAGGATGAACACGCATACAAAAATGCCATTGTTGGAGTTCATTTGAATAGCTTGCGACCCAGGGACTTTCGGTGGACTTGTGAAGGCCTTGTAATGGACTCGACTACAACCCTGTTAATGAGTAGGCACTTTGTGGATCTTTTGTCGCATTTAAATATGAAAACTTGCCCTCTGTCATGGCCGCCGGTGCAAAAAGTCCAGTGTAGGACATTGGGTTAAATATTTCTTTCCAAATGACACGAATTCAGGGTTTCATAAAATGTTTTAATCTAACTTCATTATTTCAAACATGTTCAGAAAGATATCTGCATCAATTCAAAAACAAATGGAATGCATTGTTCCGAGATTGACCAATTAACTCCGCCCCCTTGGATACTGTTGCTATTGCTCACAGGATTGCAAAAGTGGCGACACAATGCACACAGCAATGGGACTCGGCATGGAAAACAGATTCATTGGAGAAAACTCTTATTTATGTTTTAGGGTCGATAGTTATCTTAGCACACACAAGAAATACATGTACAAGGATATCATATTTATAAAATATGCACTTTCTCACCTTTGAACAGTGAATAACCCGACATTGAAACCAAAATTCACTTGGGGCAACTGCATAAAAGCAATACACATGATTCGGCCAAGAATCACTGTGTGCATAGCTCTGTTGTGATTGCTCATATATGGTCACATGGTTTCGGCTTGATTGACATGTCGGAACTATGCATTGTACCCTTTTGTCATGGATAAATCAATGCATATAAAGATCTATGACAAATGCATGTAATGGCCCTGTGGCCATGTGATAAAATTGTGGAAAATGCAGTGTTTACCACAAACAAATTTGTCAGTTTGATTTTTCAATATTAAACCATAGTAGGGGGTTGTCAATGAAAATAATTTAAATCTTTGAAATGACCTTGAGAATAACAAAACAAAACCAATAAAAATATCAAGAGGGTTAAGAATACAAATAAAAGTTATATTTGAAAGATCTTTCATTTATAAAAATGTTAATGTCCCAAGAACTAAAATCTCGAAGTGTATCTTGGAAGATTTCTTATAATTTCAGGAGTCAAATGCTTCAGTAATTACAATAGACAGCCGAAGTGTGACGTGGGTTGCCATGGTAATTGGCTCTAAACATCATGGCCGTCGGAAAAAGTACCATTGCAAAAGCACAGGGACATGATTCAGTGATTTTGAGTGTAGAGCCAATGCATAGTTCCGAGATTGCCCAGTTAACCCCGCCCCTTAGATATTGTTGCTATGTGCTCACAAGCCATCGCAAAAAAATGGCGAGACTACGTACAAAGCAACGGGACTCGGCATGGAAAGCACAGATTCATTGGAGAAAACCCAAAGGTATTTATGTTTTGAGGTCGACAGTTACCGTAGCACACACTGAGCGAAGGGCTAGTAATGCAGGGATGACATATCTTTCATAAAAATGCGCTTTCCTACCTTTGAACAGCAAATTGCCCGACATTGAAACCAAAATTCACCCGGTCACTGGCACATACAACATACAAACTGTATGGGCAGGAAATCGCGTGATTGCTGTGATGATTGCATCACTTTGACCTTTGTGGGCGCCGTCTGCTAGCTCTGTTGTGATTGGTCGCGGGTTCGGCTTGATTGACAGGTCGGAACTATGCATTGCCTAGGCAACTAACAAAAGATGACGTATTCACTTCGGCCGGCAGTCTATTTCAATTAATCTCTCTTAATTGACGTCACTTCCTACAGATTGCCACGTGCAACAGAATCTTGAGCATAATTTTGTTGTGATGCGTTTTAGCTGAGCCATATTTTGAACAAATTGAGCACCACGTGCGCATGTTTGGAACATTTTCTATGATGTGCATATGCGTACTTGATGGCATTTACATGTGTAGTTGTATTTTTCCTACAAAGATGGCCGTCTGTGAGAGTGGTCAATAGCAGTCAGCCACGCCAACTGGCAAGCACAGCTAAAACAAACAGAGTAGTAACGCCGACTAATGATAGAGTGGATGTGGCATTGAACATGTATCTGTACTGCCACCGTAGGTACCACACAAAGCCCAGAATGCAAGTGAACAGCGGAACCATAAAACGGCCCAAGTCAATGTCCGCATCCTGGGCGTTTGGTTGCGATTCTGAGGGCGTTGTGTTCTGCGACAGAAGACAATGGATGACACAGTTCTGGGTCAGGCTGAGGTCACCGAGGGACGATGTATCGTCCTGTAGGAGATGACCATTGAAGATTAGTCGCACTGTCTGGCCGGAGGTGATCTCTTCGGAAAATATCCTCCTGAAAAAAAGATAGAAAATACAACAAATTGAGGAACATTACAGAATGATTTGATAGAAAGTTACTCATTTAAAATGGATACTTTATGTTGTTTCACACTGACAATGATGTCTAAATCATCACAATTCACTCAAATGAATGCCATTATCATGAATTGAATTATTCTGTTATTATCATCCAACTATAAAATTAGTTGAACATAGGCAATCGTGATCCTCTCCAACTTACACCGGCATAGCAGGGGGAAATTGTGCGTTACAGGGAGAGGGAAGAGATGACAGGTTGAGCCAATGATTTTCTGTTTCATCAAAAATTATTTAATTTGAAAAATCACAGAAAAACGTCTTTTGTTTAAAAGATGCTGTCTACACACATTGTCACTGACACTGCATCCAAAAAGAGCTTTAAAGGCAGAGGCTCGTCAGCAATGCGCCCGTGCCAAATTCGTGCAACAAAATATGCAGCTTCATGCCTTTGCTATGGAGCTGCAATTTTCAAGGCACAAATTTGGCGGGCGCGCATTGCTGACGAGCCTGTGCCTTTAAGCCCCAAACAGGGTGCTGAATATGTAAAGAGGGGACTTTGTCATTTTCAGTTAAACAGAAACTTATTTGCTCTAGAAAGCAGGATGAAAAAAGGTCCTCCCAAACCCATGTTGTGCCTTTGGTACCCACTGTATCCAACGAGAGACTACATGCACTTCGTGCTGCCCCCTCCCTCAACCCAAGAAAATGCTGGCTCCATGTACATCCAGCTACATCGATGAGTTCTAATGTGACCTAATGTGGGGTTCTCACTTTCACGGTTCGGGCCCCGGATTGCTAGTTTAGAACCGTCGTAAAACCGGTATGTTTTGGCCACAGATGTGATGCATGTTTCTAACTTTCACGGTTCGGGGTGCCGAAAGCCCACGGTTTTTATCTGTGATTATCTGTGGGCTTTCAGCACCCCAAACCGTGAAAGTGAGAACCACACATTATTTGAGTACTACATGTACTAACTGCCTGAAATCGCCAAGAGTTTCACTAGGATCAGCATAAACCACTCTCTCACGATCCGTCAAGTACTTAATGCGGATGCAGACGGAGCCTTCAGTTGCTTGCTCCTGATTGTTAGCATGTGTCGGGACTGCTGATTGGTCAGATGTTTGATGGTTGCTAGGGTCAACAGTTTGTAAGCCATCGTCTGATTGGTCAACATCTCTCACAGAAGAATCAGTACTGGTTAGAAGATCTTGATTTGGGCTAGTAGTGGAATCTTGTTCATCTGATGTGGGGTAAGTTTGTCCACTTAATCTGTTTCTAAGAACATTATTTTGTTCTTCACAAGATGCAGAATCGTTTTTAGTTCTCTCAGATTTGGATTCATTGGAAGTAACCGTCTGAGAATCAGTTGCTTGAAATTCTTCTACATCTTGCTGCGTAGAATTTGCCGCTCCTGACGCAGACTCGACTAAATTTTCTCCTCCAGCTGCCGACTCAGAATTCTCTCCTAATACATTCTCCTCCGGATCACCATCCCACTCATTATAAATGACCTCAATCCGAGGCCCCAAGTCTTCAACATTGTCCGTTTGTCCGCTTTGACCGGAACCACTCGGCGATTGAATCCTCAAGCTAGCTCTAGTGTTAGAGACGGACGTGGAAAACCATGCGACTAGAACGGTTGTAACTAGGATAAGAATTGACGCAAGTATGGTGACTTCGTCTCCTATGCCTTCGATGAAGGACATTGCAGAAATCACTGATAGTACCTGTGTTAAAAAGAAAGGGTTTAAAGACAAATTACATGATTGGAAAACTTTTTCAAATGGGAACAGAAGTAACTAAAGAATAATGTTGATAAAACTGCCTTGTAGAAATTTCAGCCACATAGATGCAGTAATACTTCAGAAAACCTGAAAAATCCATGCATGGTTTTTGTGTTAAATCAATGGTAAAAAAATTGTCTGCAGACAATTGTTTTTTATTTAAAAAGCACCTTCCGTTGGCAATTTCCCCCGCAAAAGCATAATTTTACAAAAAAAAAAAAATGTGGTGTTTGTTTCTCATGCTATTAACATTTTTAGTCGTAAAGTAAAATTTTGGGTTCTGCAAATGATGTAGTGGGCTTTAATATTACCAACAGCTACATGTACAATGTATTTTTGAAACAAATGACAGCACAATTGCAGAATACCCTGCAACTCCCGGTCCAGGGTAGGGAGTTGGCTTCCAAAGATTGCTTTTGTAAAGGGAAGTACACAATAGTCAATACACCTGTTCGGGGAAGTACCAATACGGTATTGAAAACGGTATTGATTCTGTACTTCACATTTGCCGCCTGCACTACATAGCAACAAAATTTTAGTCTGGTCAAGTGGATATTAAGTGTGCAGGAAGTACGTCAATACACCAGACGCTATTCATGCAAAACACATAAAAGGCTATAACTGCTCCCAACTAATTTTGCACTTTCTGATAGTTGATAAGCCATTTTAAGGACAAAATACTGTTTGTCGAGTAGGCCCCTAGTTAAAATTTAAACAACTAAAAAAAAAATTTAATTTAAATCTCAACCTTTAAATCATGGTGTGACTAAAATTATTTAAACGCAGGATTGGAAAAAAGTTCTGATTGTCAGGCCACTGTATGAAAGTCACATACCTTAAATGTTAAAAGATTTTTGTAAACAAAAGTCAATACACCATCGGTTTAATAACCGGCATTCATTGAAAAGAATTGGTCAACTGTGTTCACGCATACGGTATGAGGGTCGAGTTGGCATATGATCGAGTTAAATGTAAACTGCACGTACATTTAATATTCAGCGCTGGATTTAAGACTGGTGTCTTGCCTGCACTTTCTATCCGTAACACTGGACTTGAGTTGGGTTCTGGATAGGTTCAGGAAAACACCATTGGTATTCAGGGGATTCTCATAAAAATAACAGTTAAAATTCCTTTTCTTCGAGAGAAAAACACATTGTAAACAATTTCTAAAAGTAAACTAATTAAAATAAAATCCATTTATGTCTACTTATTCGAAAAATACAAGCTAGATAACCAAGACAAATACTTAATAAAATATTAATTACCCCCAAGTTCACAAATAGGTTCACCAACTTGTCACCTGACATGCACCTGACTTATGACACAAACAGAGAGTTCAGCACGTTCAGCGGATAGTGGAGCTCTGAAAATTTAGATATTTTGGAAAAATTAGATACTTAATTTGCAACATAATGGCACACTCTGGAAGAGGGAAACTTATCGCTGTTATTGGTGACGAGGTAATGCACATTTTGAGTGTGTTTATGACGCTCAATGTGAAATTCAACGTGAACTTCTCCCGAACAGCCGAACAAGTGAAATGCAAATGGGTGTGGGTGAAAAACGGACCCTCCGGATCCTTCCAGATCTTCCAAATCTTTTTCACAAATGACTATTTAATGAACAGAAAGTGCCTAGTTTGACTTCTTAATACGCTTCCATACCTTTTACCGCCATGTACAGGCCTTATTTTTTAAAGATCCGGCGTGGAAAAAAAACAATTTCTTTTTTCTTAGTGTCCTGCACTTCCTACGCCTATTTCTTCGAAAATTTCACTTTGTGGATAGTCGATGTGGTGTTTGATTACAAATTGGTGCAATAAATGGTGGTAAAAGGTATGTAAGTGTAATTAGAAGTCAAACTAGGTACTTTCTGTTAGTTAAATATCAATTTTTAACAAAGATCCGGAAGATCCTGAGGGTCCGACTTTCACAGACTGCCAATGCAAATGTCCGGTTCGGTTCAGAAAAAAGACAGAAGTGCCAGATTTGGTAAAATCCTGTTCGGTTCGTCCTTTCGGTTACAGCATTATTATGCTCGAAGAAAACGTATTTTTAAGTACAAATGTAGGCCCCAGCTAGGTGGGTGTTTGGTCACCAAAAATCTTGCCCCAGGGGTGGGGATGATTTTGTCACACAAAAAGTCACCCTTTAGGCTTAGGTGGGGCAGCCCGGGAGAGGAGGGATGGGGGAAACAATTCAATTCAGCATCGTGATCGTCGGCATCGCGATTATTTTTGTGCCGCAATGGAACCGCGATCATGGAACCGCAATGTCACGATTGTTTAAAATTACAGACGATTAGTTCACCGTGGGAAAAAAAATCATCGCGATAGATGATGGTATCGCCTAACGGTGCAAGCTTATTTAGAATCACTGTTCACGTGGCGCGCTCTCTTGATAGCGCAGTGCATTAGGCTAATGAAACTCGATTTTATGTTTCCCGTAACCTGCCCGCGTTTGGATTTTTCGGCCGCGTTTGAGATGCCAAAATCCCAAAACAATTCATTATTTTGTATTTTCCCCCAAAATATAAAGTTTTTAAATTTTTTCTCCTGCCATTTTTGTTGGATATTTAAAAGCAGCGCTCGAATTTTACATTTTGAGCGAGGTGCTCATTCTCGTCCTCCCGCCAACAAAATGTTAACGTAATTTTCTTCCTCTATAAAAAAAATACCCCGGAAGCAGAGTATCGGCGCGGCTGGCCGGCGGTACGTGAACATTTGTAACAGTGATTTACAATAAATTCCTGAAGAAGACATTGCGCTACCTGTGCCATTTTTGTGATGCATGTACCCCGCGCTGCATGCTGCACCGTCCGCTGCATAGGGACCGCCGCTCCATTGTACTATAGTTATTAAATCCGTGGTTTGTAGCCGTTAGTGCTAGCCTAGAACTAACACACAAACTACAAATGGGCGATTGTTTTTATCGTTAGCGAGCGGCGCGCGGACCACAAATTGGCCTTGATGCTTAAGTTGACGCGTAGAATCGCATTCTTTTTTGTCGTGTTTTGGAGAAAGTTGCACGGTTGTATGATGTGAGACAAATAAAATGTTCGTGTTAGTGAAGATACAGGAAGGGGGTATAATGAAGATGCCATGGACTATCACGACTGTGTCTCAAATGTGCACTTTGTTGCAGTTAATTGTCGAACTCGGTAACAAGTGTTATTAAATAAAGGTAGAAAAGCATGGGTGCAATTCCCATTTGAAATGTGTGGACTGATATAAATGTGTTTTGTTATTTAAATATATCTTGATCTTTAAATAAATGTCATAAATACCTGGGAAATGGTGAAAGATATTTTAATAAATACAAATTTGTGTATAAGTTGATCAGGGTTGTGTTTTAACACACTATCAGAGGGTATAGAGCGCCCTAAGTTTTGATCAAATAGCCGTTATTTTGCAAATAATGAAATGCTACAAAATAATGAATAATGAATAATGATAGTTGCCTCATTTGGGCTTGACAAAAATGTTACGGGAAACATAAAATCGAGTTTCATTAGCCTTATGCCTGTGCCATTGTGATGCACACAATGAACAATTTCAACACGGGACCAAACTGTTTTTCCTGCAAGCCTCGCTTTGGTTACGTACATTCTAATAAGAGAAAAAGAAAGATGGCTGCACGGTGATAAAGGTCTAAAGTGTTGTGTTATTCGTCCCATGCAATTTTATTTCAGAAAATTTAAAATTTCAGGGCTGAGCTTAAGGCTGGGTCAATTTGAATAATTTACTATTTGAATACGCATGTTTATCCTACTAACATACCGTACATATGTATACTGTCCATAATCTATCTACCTATAGGATACATGCACTGGCTTTCTACTGGGAGGGATTGGTGAGCTCAACAACAAAAGACAACCCAACTTCATGGTTGTTGAAAAAGGTAAGTGATCAAAACGATGTTCATCCTTCCAAGCTTGTACAGTATTATTGCATCAGGCAGTGACAATGACATTTCTTTCATGGTTTTAACCAAAAGGATGATTAAATCAAAAACCTTGCAGTACAAAGAAATTACAGTGCATACAAAAATACAACTTTCTCAGGTCTTGTGCATGATATTATTAACACTTCTTTCTGGTACTGAAACCAAAGATTCCACAAAAGTGCCCATTGCACTGTCGCTCGCAAGCGTGAGGAAACCCATGAGCACCGGGGAATCCCCTTGCTCTTCATGAAAGAATGCTCTGGGATCTTTAAAGTGCATTACCTAACACACTGGACCAACGGCTTTACATCCCTTCCAAAGGATGGAGCAAGTGCCTTGCTCAGGGGTACTTCCAAATACTGAAAGGCACCCAGGCCTGTTTTTTGCTGATATATGCTTCTGCTTGGCGGCATGGGTGACTTTCAAGATCAGCACTTTTTTTCCCCTTAAATCGTTTCTCGAAATGGAATCTTTAGGCAAGTCTTTTTACAGAAAATTGCCATTTTTTTGTAAAATCAAAATCTCTACACGTTCTACATACCTCCCTGGCCGTAATTCTCTGAAAACTTACGTACACACCTCCGTTTTTCTCAAATTCACAAACTCACCTCACGTGCGTGCAGAACCATGTCATACATGGCCGCCGGCTGCCGCATTGAATTATGGGATGACACCATGGCTCGATCCGAATTAGTGGCTTTGGCTGTGGCTATGGCTGTTGCTATGGCTGTTGCTATGGACGGACAATGAAAATCAATTATGGGATGGTGTCATCCCATAATTCAATGCGGCAGCCGGCGGCCATGTATGACATAGTTCTGCACGCACGTGAGGTGAGTTTGTGAATTTGAGAAAAACGGAGGTGTTTACGTAAGTTTTCAGAGAATTACGGCCAGGGAGGTATGTAGAACGTGTAGAGATTTTGATTTTACCAAAAAATGGCAATTTCCTGTAAAAAGACTTGCCTAAAGATTCCATTTTGAGCAACGATTTTGATGGGAAGAAAAAAAAAGTGCTGATCTTGAAAGTCACCCATGCCGCCAAGCAGAAGCATATATCAGCAAAAAACAGGCCTGGGTGCCTTTCAGTATTTGGGGCACAGGTATCCCAGCCGGGTATCAAACCCGCAACCCCAAGTTTTCACCCGAGTATTGTGAACCAGTGACCCAAACCACTCGGCCATGGTAGCCCGGTAGTTGAATCAGTCTACCGGTAGAATGGTCTGTGGAGGGGTACCGTGGCCGAGCGGTTTAGGTCATTGACTCGCAATCATAGGTGAACACTTGGGGTTGCAGGTTCGAACCTCCCCACGGCTACGGTACCTGTGCCCTTGGGCAAGGCACTCAACCACACTTGCTCCATCCTTCGGAAGGGATGTAAAGCCGTTGGTCCAGTGTGTTAGGTAATATGGAAACGCACTCTAAAGATCCCAGAGCATTCTTTCGTGAAGAGCAAGGGGGATCATCCCCGGTGTCTCTGGCCATTTCTAATTCTAATTCTTCATGGGTTTCCTCACGCTTGCGAGTGACAGTGCAATGAGCACTATTGAGGAATCCTTGGTATGAATACCAGAAAGAAATAATAATAATAATAATAATAATAATAATAAAATAACCTGGATACAAAATGATCTGGGTACAAACCTACATGGGTAAGAAATGATTTGAATGTTGATTTGGATATTGTATTTAATTGTTGATTCCTGTGATGGGCATGCTTGTTTTGAAGATGCAAAAATGCAAGACATAATAATAATAATAAGGATGAGATTTATATAGCGCACATATCCACCCTACAGGGTGCTCAAGGCGCTGTTACCATTATTACCGCTGCCATCAGGGAATCACCAGAACCATTTCGCTTCAACTAGGTGGCTGCTGGTCAGGCGCACAACCCTATCAGCAGTTAGATTGTGGCATTCCCCTTAACAGCTTCCCATATATCGCTTGGGTTTACGAGGCAACTGGGATTAAGTGCCTTGCCCAGGGACACAGACACGTTGGTCGACGTGGGGCTCGAACCCCCAACTTCTGATTGGGAGTCCCGCTTCATACCCACTAGACCACAATATCAATATTTTAAATTGGTCAATTTCTTTCAGACACCAACTTTGACACAGTACTCCCATTGATACTTTGGGAAAGTTTGATCAAGATTTTTTTTTTCTGTTTGATTTTTTTCCCAGACACAAGTGTTCATGACATTGAGGAAGGCTTCAAGACCTTTGTAACACGATCAGACATTGCAATCATCTTAATCAACCAGAACTATGCAGAGTTGATCAGGCATCTACTGGACAATCACACTGACCCTATACCAGCTGTCCTGGAGATTCCGTCTAAAGATAGCCCCTATGATCCTAGCAAAGATTCTATCTTGAGGAGAGCTAAGGTAGGTCACCGCAATAGACCTGAAACATAATGACGTCACGGTTTGTTTACATGCGCGCAAATCTATCGGGGAGTCTCAGGGTACCAGACGACATAGGGCCATAGGAAAGCACGTATGTGAACAAACCGTGACGTCATTATGTTTCAGGTCCATTTGGAGTTTTGTTATGAATACTTGTAAGTAAGCCATAGCCTTACTTATTCATCATCTTTATAAGAATTTGAAAATCCTTTCAAAAAAATGTACAAATTACACGTGACTGAAGGGATACAGAGATTATTAAAATGTCATACTTTTTCACATGGGACATGTCTGACCACGTTTGTCCAATTCAATGCGAGTAGTTCAGACCAAAATTTGCCAAACTGCGCTAGTATATTGACCACTCTCACAGACACCATCTTCGTAGGAAAAATACTACTGCGTATTAAACGGCATAAAGTACGTGCACGCACACCCTGGGAAAATGTTCCAAACGCGCGCGCGTATTGCTCGAAATGTTTTCAATATACGGCACAGCCGATGCGCGTCATAAAAATGTACGCTTAAGATCCTGATGCACGTGACAATTTGAGAGTGACGTCATTTGAGAGTGATCAATTGCCATGTCAACCAGTGTTGCAGTCGAGTCCACGCTAACCAAATCCAAGTCTAAATTTTAGTCCTACCTCTATGAGTCAGTCCAGGTAACCGGAGTCCAGCAGGATGAGTCAGAATCTCTGTTCTTAAATGATTAAAATCCAAATTTTGTTCTTCACTTTTCTCCTGTTTTACAGGGTATGTTTAGTGCAGATGACTTCAGATGAATTGCAACAAAAGCTACATAGTACTACATCAATTGAATTTTGTAAGCCGTAAAGGAATGTAAGGTAAACAAAAAAAACAGGGACTTTTATTTTGGCCTAACAGTGCAATTTTTCCTGGCATTCCATCTGATCTATAAATGTAGGCTATTCTATTTAGTAAATGGGTTTTTCCACGGTAAAGGGGAAGATTTTGCAACCAAGACATTCTTTTTCCTACAAATGCCAAACAAAAGAAATTGTCAAACCTCGTTAAGGCCACCAAACAAAAGAACTCTGTTAATTTAGCGTTAGCGTGCGCGTCAGTTTCAACCCCGCGCGTCAAAGCATTTTTTTTTTCAACAAATTGAGAGACTTCTTCCTTTTTTGCAGATTTTGCAGATTACATTGTTATATCAGGAACCTTGTATTATCAGGAGTGAAAGATTAAGGAATTAGGACCTAAAATTTTCCTTTTTATAACCGGGATGATGTATTAACAATGCTCTTATTATCGAGGTTTGACTATAAGGACAAGTTATCCTAAAAAGTAAAACTTACCCCCCAAAAGAGTTAGAAATACAGTAAAATCTCATTATAGTACTCTTCAAGGGACCGAAATAATTTGAGCTTTAAATCCAGAGAGCGCTATAACCAATGCATACACAATGCAGAGTATACTGGCTGGGACTTAGAAAAAGGAGCTTTATATCGAGAAGAGCTTTAAACCAGGGGGTGTCATAAGATTTTAAGGTAGTGTGTGATATTATGCCTTTTTAAAAACCCTGTGTACAAATTACCAATATAATGTATTTAACCAGGATGGACACTTGTGTTCCATCTTTGTCTGTCTGGGTTACTTGCGTTATATAGGTAATTTGTACAGGAGGTTTTTAGAAAGGTATGTTGTCACACTGGGGCCTAAGTTATCTCCATAGAACAACCCAAATTGCCGTCTTAAAGTTAGACCAGTCTTCAAATTTAAACCTGCGGCAAGCAGGCTATAAATTTCGGACACCGTGCTACATCTCGTAAATTTGCATGAAAAAAAGACGAACAAAAGCCTTTTTAGTGCTATTTGATAACTTTCGCGGTCAGTTTGTTTGGCTTGGAATCACGCAAGGATGGCCAGCTGCGTCACTTTTCGTTAAGATGTGCGTGTTTTTTGGCTGGCGCAGCCGTACTTTAGTTAGACTGGTTTATTCCAATAGACTAAACCAAGTTGGATAGCCGGCTATAAAAGACCGGCCTTAGACCAGTGGCTAGGTCGATTTTATTGCAGTCCGCCCATGGTTGCAGAAAATCTGCCCAGGCTGTGCGAGAAGCGACTCATTTTTGCAGTTGGTTTTTGTTTCGGGTTAAAACACTGCAATTTGGTGGAATAATGAAAAACACTAAATCCATTGGCAACAGTGAGAGAAATCTTCTTCTTTTTATTGTATAATTTTTATGTAAGGCGATATAGCTGTAATAATGTATTGGACATTTCGGGTATACAAAATCATTAAAAATCGGTAGGTAGACATTGGAAGGGAGCAGAAAGCAGTTTTTCTCATGAGTTTCTGTTGCCATTTCTACAATATCAATCTGATCTTCTGTGTGTACTCATGTTCAAACGTTTTACAGGTGACTTTTAAACTAGTCCAACTACGTCACCCATATTACTTTAACATTGTGTGTACGCATTGGCTCTAACCCTCCCCCATCCGTGCTATGTACTTTATGGACGCCTCTAACCAACCCCCTGTGGCCGTCTGACAGGCAGACAGTCCTCGATACATAAATGATCATTGAATGTTTGCAAAGTTGCAGTCTGATTCTGGTGTAAAATGTCAAAGGTCTAGACTGTGTGGAATCAGACAGGTGGTATTTGAGTATTGAGGACTGTTTGTGTGACAGTCATAAAAGAGGCAATCAGACTACGGTAACTTTAAACCCCCTATTTTTCGAATGGGTGTTGGGATTTTGATATATCATGTGTCATATTTTTCTCATTCGCATTCTGAAATGTCACGCTCTCAATCTGTATACTTTCAAGGATATCCGTCAAAAACCCACTGATGTTTTGTAAACTAATTCATCTGGTAACCGTGCAGTGATTACACCAACCTTTTTGCTTCCATATCCAAATAGGAGATTGGAAATTTCCTGTTTTCTTTCCATTGATAGTATTTTGGGGAGATATTTTATATGATTGTTAGGTTAGAACGAAATCCATTTTCTGGGAAAAACATCTGAACAACTCCTTTAACGGGTAATAGCTAGGTTTCTGTTGTGTTTGGGTATGCTAGCCAACAAACTAGTTTTGGAAGTTTAGAAATATATTTACATTCCATCAAATGCTTTCGGTTTACACATTTCTGTGGTGATATAGGTGCCACACCAAACATGTTACTAAAAGAATTGTATACAATTTTATTGAAGTTTACATTTATTATCAGAGTGAGATCTTATGTGTATGCGCAGATAAAAAAAAACAATCATTTTGTCTGCATTTGGTCTTGAATTGTGCACGAGGTTAGTGTGTACGCTGAGATAATTTTTTTGGGGAAATGTTGGGGGTAATAGTACCACTAGAGACATAGCTCGGATGGTAGAGCATTTTCCCTGTGCATCAGGTCTTGTGTTATTTTCTTGATAAGATTAGGAGCAATGGCAGAGTGGTCCAGTTGTTTGTATTCAAGACCTCGGTTAGTTATAGAGGTGGTGGGTTCGAATCTTGTCTGGACCATCTATGGTGTGTGTGCCCTTGAGCAAGGTACTTTACCACACATTGCTTCTCTTCACCCAGGAGTAAATGGGTAGGCCTTCTAAGAGGGTAGTGAACGTTGATGCGTTTGATTAGCCATTGAGTGCCTAATAGGCAGCCAGGGCTGTATACTCCTCGGGGAGCTGAAAGGGTACATGTATATGGAGTGATATAATAGACAAGTGAAAAAGTCACCCTTTGTATGTTGTCAAGGTTACTGAGTCTACACTAAAACCAGTAACATGTTTCCCTGCGCTTTACCAATGGACGTTACAGATTACCAGCGAATGTTTAGACTCAATAACTATGGCAACTGACGTCACACTTTAGTAGTCCGAGCCCTATGACCAGGGGTAAAAATGTAGCCACCTTGAGCAGGTTTTCTGGATAAATGCGTGGTATAAGCCCCTATTATGAGGACTCTATGTAGTATTTTACACCACGTTTCCTTGAAGGTTGTATATAAATGGTATGAATCAGGGGTAGGCCTACTTTTTGCATTCCAATTTCATGTTCGAAGCTTTTGCCATCAAAGGTTACCTGTTGGACTTAGATACCAATATGCAAGCCTCCAAGCATGTATAAATATAAAATTTCCTGCCTGCCCAAAACCCTCTGTATAGTGTCCGTAGTACTTTCCTGTGATAGAACATTATTTGTAAGATAAAAACATGGTAGAATGGGCATTATACAGTTATGGTTTGACCTCGGCGGATGTTGATGAGGTTACCCCAACAATATTATCCTGGAGAAACTAGTTTAATCTCCTTGTTTATAGAATCCATTGTTTCTGTATGCTATTTATAGTACTTGTATAATTAAAATTTGCCATATAATCGATCATGTACGGAATTTGTGTGTCCTATATGTGATATAAATCGAGGTTCATTGAAACATAAGTCGCATAGTTTAATGACCAGTACATTCTGCCCGAGACACACATAAAAAGCTTCCCCTAAGATGATGCAGTATCAATAAGTAGAAAAGGAATGATTCACAGAATAAGTATTTTAATGTTCGTTCGAAATATCTCCTTTTGTTGTGATTATTGAACAAAAATGCGTCTGATTGACCAAACTTGGGATGAGAGAAAAATCGTAAGGGCCTTATCAGGATTCAAACCCGAGACCTCTGCCCGGTGAGTCAGAGGTCTCGGGTTCGAATCCCGATAAGGCCCCTACGATTTTTGTCTCATCCCAAGTTTGGTTGTTAAATTTCAATGGTGATCAGGCGCACCATACCAGATGTTGCGTTTGTCTGATTGACGTAACTCTCTTTGGGACACACTCCTGTATAGGGTGGATAAACAAAAACACTAAACCGAGATATTGCTAATTGTAACTAAAGTAGGGAACATATAAATCAAAAGGAGATATCCTCTGTTAGGGCTGACACCCTGATCATGTAATTATGTTTTCGGTCGACTGCGTAGTGACCAATGATATGCAAGGGTCTAGTTTTGGATTTGCGCCCTTTTCGTCAATGGTGTCCAGTGGCCTAAACCATTGCGTATCCTGTTTGGACGATCAAGTATCTATTGGCAAAACCCAATACGCCTCTGAAGAACGTTGATGTCGTCTCATAATTTTGTAAGGGTACCACAGGACATTTTTTTAAACATGGTTGGGGCCAGTCCTAAACCATTTTGTCTGTGGCTGATGTGCTGCAACAGGGCCTGCCGAATTGCATCGATCATTCCCCTTCGCCCGGATCTTCGACTAAACAAAAAATCGCTGCATTCTCATGTAGGCATGAATGTGTTCTGTTTAGGTTTCCCCCGTCAACAATTTATCAGCATGTTAATTTCTGAGGCTTCATATGCTTTGCCAATGGATACTTGACGCCATGAATAACTGATGGACGCCATTAATGACTGAGTGGCGCAAATCCCAAAATAGACCCTAGGCAACGATATCTCGGTTTCGTGTTGTTTTTTTTGGGGTGGTGGGGGCTTGGGGTGGGGGTGGGGGGCGACACCATGTATTGTCTCCACAACGGCTGCAGCCGCTCCAAAATAGAGTACAAACGACAAGGGGCCAATTTCATAAAGCTGTTTAGCAAAATAGATTGCTTAATCAAAAATTTGTTTGCTTTATAAAAATGGGTTATCAGTCAAAATATTATGTGATGTGTTTACAGTTAAGTGGTGTTGTGCTATTCTTGCTAAAAACACAAGTTTGCAAAAAAATTTGACTATTAAACTATTTTTATAAAGCGAACAAACTTCTATAGCTAGCTGCGGCCATCCGCAATAGACTGCCGAAGTGAATACGTCACCTTTGAGAGATAATCCTCGTGGCCTGTGGAAATATATTAGAAGTAAACGTATGAAAAATCAGGGCTTACCAACTCTGACAACTCAGAGCATCAATCATGTGACCGACAGAAAGAAAGCACAAGCTCTTGCTGATCAGTTTTTACTGATGAGGACCTTGAGTAGATTCCATTTATTCCAACTAAAATGCCGATTGTTGAGGCAATCCATGTTACGACTATAATGGGGTTTTAGAGTTACTCAAAGATCTGAACAGTAATAAGGCCAGGTGGACCTGACGAAATCTGTCCCAAGGAAACACCTGAGGAGATTGCTCCAATCCTGAGAGACATTTTCCAGCAGTCACTGGATTGTGGCGACCTGCCTAAGGACTGGTTGTTGGCTAACGTCACAGCTTTACACAAGAAGGGGTATAAGACTGTCCCGTCTAATTATAGACCTGTCTCATTGACCGCCATTTGCTGCAAATTACTGGAACATATATATAGTTAATTCTCACATCGGACGTCACTTGGAAAAGTTTAATATACTTACACCAAAGCAACATGGTTTCAGGAAACACCATTCCTGTATTACTCAGCTCATCTTAGCTTCGGATGATTTGGCAAACGCTGTGGACGCTGGTTACCAGGTGGACATCGCTATATTTGATTTTTCTAAAGCGTTTGACACCGTGCCACATGAACGCCTGAAAGCCAAATTACATATGTATGGTATCCGGGGTAAGCTCCTGAATTGGATTATAAATTTCCTGACCCAACGAAAAGCAGAGAGTGGTATTCAATGGTGCAAATTCTGAATGGGACAACGTGGACTCGGGAGTTCCTCAAGGTAACGTCTTGGGCCCCTTGTTGTTTTTATTGTACATCAACGACATTACTGAAGATCTAGACTCTGAGTTACGCCTGTTTGCCGATGACTGCATTTTGTATAGGGTTATCAAAAACACTTCAGACTGTGACAGACTTCAAGATGATATCTTTTATTTATTTTTTTTTTTTTTAAAACTGAGGGTGGGGTTTTAGAGGACAATCTTTGTGGTAGGACGGCCTTGTAGAGGTGCTGGTCACCTGTTCCTCCTTGCCACGCACTGGCTTGGTATTTTCAATATTTTAATTTCAAAATTTGTATATTTTAATTTCAACATTTGTATATTTTTATTAGCATTTTCTGTATTTTTTATGCCAGTGCAAATAAATAAAAAATATCAACACTCTTGGTGCTTGGGGGAAAAATGGCAGATGACATTTAACTCCAAGAAGTGCTGTGTCATGCACATGGGAAGAAAAAGACAGAAATCCAGTTATAAGCTTCAAGGTCAGACTCTGGGAATGGTCGATCATCATCAATACCTGGGTGTATTCTTATCTCACAAATACAAATGGGACTATCAATATGACCTGCATCAAATTCTTGCTCGAAGTCCATCAAAAGTATACTGCTTATTTGGCACTCGTTCGTCCAAACTTGGAATACGCTTCGGTTATCCGGGACCCCCATGAGTCCAAATATATCAACCAACTGGAAATTGTCCAGAGAAGGGCGGCTAGGTTCGTGTGTAACAACTACCGGTATGATAAGCATGTTAGTGTTTCCAAAATGATCAAAGACCTCGGATGGGACACCCTGCAACACAGACGGGAAGCAGCAAGACTTGTGCTTATGAAACAGATCCAAATGGGGAAGTCAGTCATACCAAAGTCTTTAGTTCCACGGCCACCTGCTCCAACCAGATCTCGCCGATTAACTATCAGTAATAGTCAACTACGGGATCAACCTTACTGCAGGACCAATGCTCGCAAATACTCATTCATCCCAAGAACATGCCCTGACTGGAATAGACTACCAGACAGTATTGTCAACATAGATTCCATCAACAGCTTCAAAAACCAAATTATTAACCATATCAAGATTAGACACCAATCCAGCTCTAGGTCTTGACCACTCGTCCCTCTCCCGTGGCTTTACATGGACTTTGTTGTAATCTGTTGCCACGTACCGATCAAGATCAAGACCTTTTGTTGGTTGCCTATGGGCAAATTGGCTCTAAACTAAAAATCACTGAACCGTGACCCTGTGCTTTTGCAATCATACTTTTGCCGACGGCCATAATAGTTTAGAGCCAATTGCCATGGCAACACGTCACACTTTGGCTGTCTATATTCGAGGCATCTGCAGCCGCTCCTAACTCTTTGGTGGATTCACAATGAGCCTTTTCGCCGAGGTAAATGCGCGCGACGCGCGCGCGTCGCTCAGTGAGAAAAAGCGGCGTGGAGGGAATTTGAAGTAAAGGGGGCCTCCTACTGTGCGATATTTGCCACGAAATTCCAACGATTAGGTATACGATTTGTTGATATTACCAGAGACTGTCTGTGGACTCTATACACAATCGTACCTATTATTATCGTTGGAATTAAATTCGTGGCAAAATCGCACATCCGAAATATTTATTGATAGAGCACCAATGACTCCGTAGACGTTTTCACTGTCTCTACAGCCTGAAGGCCACTCTTGTGTGGATGCATCTTCATAGTTTTATACTTTTCGGAACATCTTTTATATCATGTATCATCGCGCCAAATCGCTCAAGTGCAAGTTTAAGGTGCTTTGCGTGCCCCCTTCCACAGGCAGCTGCCAACTTAATCCCGAATGGCTCGCCATATGCAGCGACTCGCAACGCACATGCCACGCTCAGAACGGTTCAGCCTCGATCGAATCCAAACTGATAGTTGGAAAGGTGTGGCTTTTAGATCCACTTTTCCAATTGGCCGTTTGCATTCTGATGGAGGCCCGATTTAACCGTTCAATTACGTACCGTGGTAGAGCGGTTTGGGTCACAGGCTCGCTCGGGTGAAAACTTGGGGTTGCAGATTCGATACCCGGCTGGGGTACCTGTGCCCTTGAGCAAAGCACTTAAACACACTGCTCCATCCTTCGGAAGGGATGCATGTAAAGCCGTTTCATGGTCCAGTGTGTTAGGTAATAATTACACACTTTAAAGATCCCAGAACATTCTTTCGTGAAGTGCAAGGGGATTCCCCCATGTCTGGCCGTTTCTAATTCATCGTCTTCTTCTCATGGGTTTCCTATCACGCTTGCGAGCGACAGTGGTAGTTTCAGTACCAGAAAGTAAATACGCGAGCTCTGCAAGTGCAAACCTTTGAAACCGTTCGCCGGCCACCACCCTGCTTCCGGCCGAGTGCACAAAAACACTGTAAAACCCACTGGCGAACGTTGCCAACGTTCGGATACCAGGCCATGCTGAAAGAAAACCAGCAAAAAAAACAGGCGCCTATATATGCGAACTACATTATGTACGCCAGATGTAAACCGTAATCAGCATTTTCGTCATTTCTCCTGAACTCCCGAAGAGAACTACATACATGCATTAGGTAAATGTCCTTTTAACCATACATCATACGTAAACAATCCAAAACATAAAATTGTCGGAAATGTTATTATAAAATGTCGTGGCACGACAGAAATGTAATATCCATACGCTGCTTACTTGGCCCACTTGACGCCAGGGCCTGAAACTACTGTTTATTGCACGCAGTGTCTTCACGTGTGCTTAAAATGATACGTTAAAACTAAAACAATAAAATGTGACAATCTGAACTGTGAATGATTTGTTTGTCTGGGTTAAAAACACGCATCTTAAAGCAATATAGTTCTTGGCGGAAGCACTACTAGACATCTCCTGCGTAATGCGGTTCGTCTTTCGCGTGCACTTATGGCGCAGTCAAGTTCCCAGGCTTATTTTGCCATTTTGTCAGTGTTACACAATGTAGGACCCGTACGTATAAAAAGTTGCAGGGACGGCCGGATTGTGTAGTGTTTGTTGCTCGTCGTGGTTCGTTCGCGTTCGCGATCATGGCTAAAAATTTAGAGACAAAAGATGCTCGGATGTAAATCAGGAGTGTTAGGCAATGAAACGATAAATTCAGCTAAAGATGAATTGACGACTATAAAGGAATCTGCCTGCGTTTTTCAGGAACAACCGCCGAGGTTTCCTGCTGTCTGCACGTACGTTTATTTTGTATGCACCTGTAATGTAAACATGGTGAATGTGATTGTGAATGATGACGACCTGCTGTCAAAGATTTTGTTTGTCATTTTGTGGTGTAGTGGTGTATTTTTTTGGAATTTTAATTAGGCCTAGTTATTAGTAGGCCATAGCCTAGTATTAGTAGGCCTAGTATTATTAGTATGTCGAAAGGCTAGTATAAATGAAAATTAGGCTAATGCAATGGAATGAAATTTCATGTTTTGCGTCCGAGCAAACATGAAATCACATGAGCCTGAGGCATTTTTTTCATTTTTCATTATTCATCTTTCAAATGGCGAAATGAACACAGGAGATGCCCAGCAGAAAATGAACGACATGTTGTATCAATACAGCTGACCCATACACATACCGGTGTAGCCCCGCGAGCAGTGCTTCGGTTTCCGGATGCCTTAGCCCTGTGTTCTGCTATACACCAAATCTGTGGCAAACTCACGCAAATGAAATTTGGCTCACGGCTCTGATATTTGCTCAATAGGTGCACTCACCCCAGTTTATAAATATTCCGAAGAGTACGCATCGATCCGATGTCTAGTTTCGGTGAAATCGTGGGGACAGTTTGAGACCTTACTTACGATGAAATTCACATTCTTTGACCAAAAATCAAATATGCGCATGCGCGAGGGCGGAGAGGTCAACATAATAGCGCCATCTCGCGACGGCGTCGTCACGTACCAGCTGCACAGCGGCTGTTTCATGAGAGAGCACATCGACTCTATCGCGCGGTACGTTCTATAGATCTACACGTACAGCGCGCGCTGCAGGCGATGCCATGCCGCCAAGCCAGACGTTTGATCATTTTTGACGAGTAAAAGAGGTACTGTAGTCCGTAGGTAGGTAAATGTACGCCACCATAGAGTCGATGTGCTCTCTCATGAAACAGCCGCTGTGCAGCTGGTACGTGACGACGCCGTCGCGAGATGGCGCTATTATGTTGACCTCTCCGCCCTCGCGCATGCGCATATTTGATTTTTGGTCAAAGAATGTGAATTTCATCGTAAGTAAGGTCTCAAACTGTCCCCACGATTTCACCGAAACTAGACATCGGATCGATGCGTACTCTTCGGAATATTTATTAACTGGGGTGAGTGCACCTATTGAGCAAATATCAGAGCCGTGGGCCAAATTTCATTTGCGTGAGTTTGCCACAGATTTGGTGTATAGCAGAACACAGGGCTAAGGTTCCGGAAACCGAAGCACTGCTCGCGGGGCTAATACCGGTGCCACTAACTATCATACTCGTGTAAATTGCAGTCAGTCGGTTGGTGAACGTATCAAGTGTAATAAAAAGCAAAGTGAATTCTTGCACCGCGCGGATGAGTTGGTTCACGCACGGTCGAGTTGGTTCACGCACGGTCGAGTTGGTTCACGCACGGTCGAGTTGGTTCACGCACGGTCGAGTTGGTTCACAGTCGCGGTGGACTGAGTTGGCAAACGATCGACTTGACCTATACTATAGCTCATACATCTATGCACGCGAAGAACATTAAACACAATCGGTAAAAATCTCATTCCCATCAAGCCATCAATATAAAATATTATCACTGAAGCATAAAATAGAAAAATGTCAAAATACATCTTGCATTCATTTTTCAATTTTGTTGAGAAAAGCAGCATAGATTCGATTGAAAGTCCGTACTCACCTTCATCGAACATGCATTGGTATTGAACATTTTCTTTTGCAAAAATTAAGACGTTGAAACAGCGATTGCTATTCGCCAGCGGGCCGAGACCTTCCTGACCTTAGCCAATCAGATTGTCGAATACATAATTTTTTTCAGCTCCGTCATCGGTTTAATCTTCGGACTTTTTCGACAATAACCGTCGAATACATGCATCTACCATGTACTAGCCCGAATGCTTGGCCGGTACATGATATGTGACCCGCTCTGCGAAAAACGGTATTAAGTCACGCTGGCTAGTATTCTTTTTACGACCACAAAAAGAAATCCGCGGCAAATCCACGCTCAATAAAATACCAAAACACAATGGAAATTCCTGGCATTGCCCAGATACCGCCTGGAATGTCGGTGTTCCCCCTGGAATGTCTGCGTTACGCCTGGAATTTCTTTTGTGTTTTGGTATTTTAATGAGCGTAGAAATGCCACAGATTTCTTCTTATGGTCGCAAAAAGAATACTACTTACTAGCCAGCGCGACTTAATACCCTTTTTTGCAGAGCGGGTCACATATCTAGTACGGCGCGGCTAGGCAGAGGCATTCTGGCTATGTTAGCACGCATCACTCAGCTGTGAAAGATGCACGCGTACGTACGTAGGCCTACACGTAGTGGTACTACTACATGTAGGCCAGGCGTAGTCACCCGCATTTTATTGGCATTTTTCAGTATTTGTTTTTTAAGCAATTGTTTAGAGGGGAGGAACCAAAACCAATAAAAAAACATATTTTTTGAAATAATGAATTTGTTTAAAAATAATGACAATTTCACGCTGGTGATTTACGGGCATGCGGGCGGTGGACGCAAAACATGAAATTTCATTCCCTTGGCCTCACTGTGTTAAAGGCACAGGCTTGTCAGTAGTCAGTGAGCTTTCCTTTCATACAGTGGATTGTTGTCATTTTGCCTCGAAATTAGAATCACACCCAAATATTTCCAGCTGGTTGTGTCCTGCGTTGGTTTTAGATATTCTTGATTGGAAAACGAACAAAAAAGAACTACTTACATTGCCGTTTTTCAATAAAAAACGTCTATTTCCGACAATCTTCGACGAGAAAACCTGTTGTTACGATGTGACCAGCTAAAATAAAGTTGGCTAGGCTTAACGCTTGGGGGCGCTCCAGCATTTTCGGAGTCGACTCCGATTCCAAAAAGAATCAAAATTCTATTCCAGATCGATTCCATTTTTCGTATGAAAACATACGTGTACACTGCGATTTCTTGTTGTGTCCAGGAAAACCCATTGTAATCGATTCTAGTGTGGAGTCACGCCAAAGTTCGACGTGGTCTTTTTTTGCGAACGTACAGTTGGTGTGCATCTACGGAGGCCCAATGAGAGTACGGGTGGCGCTCTTATGTCACGCGCATTTATACGGCGCGGCATACAATGTACAGTTTCGTTTGACGTTCTCTTTGGGCGTCCGTCAATGCACAACTACACGTTTGCAATCGTTTTTATCGTGATAAGGAGTCCGAGAAATTTGTTCGTCGAAGATTGTTGGAAATAGACGTTTTTGATTCAAAAACGGCAATGTAAGTAGTGCTTTTTATTTGTCTTCTAATCAAGAATATCTAAAACCACTACAGGAAACAACTAGCTGGAAATAGTTGGGTGTGATTCTAATTTCGAGGCAAAATGACAACAATCCACCGTATGAAAGGGGTACCTTCTGTCTAGCTTGTCAGTAGACCCGTGAACAGGGCGTCGTATCCTCCGCCCTGGTGCCGTTTCTAACCCCAAATCTGTGGCAAGCTCACACAAATGAAATTTGTCCCTTGGCTCTGATATTTGCTCAATACATGTAGGTGCACTTGCCCCGATGTTCAAATATTCCGAAGAGTACGCATCGATCTGATGTGTAGTTTCGGTGAAATCTTGGGGCAAAATTTAGACCCTTTGGGAGATAAAATACAGACTGTTTGCCCAAAATCTAATATGCGTGAGAGCTGAGAGGTCAACACTAGACTGGTTTCCTGTCCTCATATTTACTTCCCTTCGTCGTATACGACTAATGCTGTGCGCGCATGTTAATGTTATCTTGTGCACTAAGTGAATGCAATTTTTGAAGGAGAAAATGTGATTTTTCTACAGAAAAGCAACATTTGCGACAAAAGTGCAAGTGGGAAGTATATCTTAAAATTATATTATCTGTTGATTCCAGGAGGTAATTTCCTTCAAATCTTTGTTCAATGTATACGGAAAAAATACCAAACTTTCTGAGAGTTGTCCCATAGGTAGGGGTTAAAGTAATCTTTCCGTAATGTCACACACAATTTGGTTAACTTTATCGTTTTACATTCCATCCCTTCCCTCACCCCTTCACCCAGAGGTAAAACATTTATTGCAACAGGCCTCAAAATCTTTTCAAGTAAAATGCATATGTATGGTCTTTCCACAGTAATGGGGTACATTTTTGTGACCTTCAAGATCTTAGGTCCCAGTTCACTTCAAATGTCTTAATTTTATCTTTAAATTATCCATCTAAACTGAGGAAATAACTTTTGCACCAAGGAGTAAGAAAAATAGTCCTACAACATACATTTGGGTCTGTCCACAGTAATGGGGTACATTTAAAAAGTAAGTCAATAATTCCTTTCAGATGTCTTTAGTTTATCTCAGAATTAAAGAAATGTCCTTGTTTTGTTCTCAGGAGATAACTTTTGCCCAAAAAGGTAAAAAATTTCTGCCACAACATACATTTTTAAAAAGCTTGTGTACAAATTTTCCTATTACGTAGGTAACGTGGACAGACCATTTTGTGACATTTTTTTCCGTCTTTGTTACACGCGTAATAGGAAAATTTGTGCACGGGGTTTTCAGAAATGTATGTTGTTGGACTATTTTTCTTACTCCTTGGTGAAAAAGTTATTTCCTCAGTTTAGCTTGATAATTTAAAGATAAAGTTAAGACATTTGAAGTGAACACGGACCTAAGATCTTGAATGTTACAGAAATGTACCCCATTACTGTGGACAGACCCATTTCTGAATACCCCGTGCACAAATTTTCCTATTACTTACATGTACCGGTATGTAACAAAGACAGAAAAAAATGTCCACGTTACATACGTGATAGGAAAATTTGTACACAAGCTTTTCAAAAATGCATGATGTGGCAGCAATTTCTTACTTTTTGGGGCAAAAGTTATCTCCTGAGAACAGTACAAGGAAATTTCTTAAATTTTGAGATAAACTAAAGACATCTGAAAGGAATTATTGACTTATTTTTCAAATGTACCCCATTACTGTGGAATGACCCATTATGTACAAATTATTCAAATGTAACATTCTGTGAAATTACTATCTGACAATGGCCGAGGGCGGACATCTGGGAACTCTCAGTAGCGCGTCATTCTTGTTCCCAGCATCATTCGCTTAAAAGTGAATAGGCCACAAGTTTAGAGCGCCGACTCGGTGCTACCGTAAGCACGCAATTCGCACGCCTGGTGAAAAACAATTAATCTTTTCACCGGCTGACGTCACTCTGCCCTCGCCCATACCGGTAGGCCGTTTCCGCTAATGGCTCAACTTACTAATGGTTCTGATAAAATTGCATCAATGTCATGAATACAGATATCTAGCATTCATGATTGGATAATACCGTATACATACTCGAGCACTAATGTCACATTGCAATTCACGCTAGAATTACATTTCGTTATATCATTTGCATACAATGGTTCAAAGATTATCAAAATATTAATCATTTTGTGTGCCAAGCACTAGCCTTCAAGTGGCAGCACATGAATGTAGTACCCGGTATGTACATGTACAGTATCCCTTCAGTCACGTGGTACGTATTTGGACAGATAAAAAAATAATCCCTTTCAAGAAACATGCACAAATGTACACGTGCGATCAAAGGGGATGTTATCAGTCTGGCCAGACGCGACAACTCGAGCACACTTACATACATGTACCTTTACCATGTTTGCGAGTAAACCATGCCAAAATGTGCTGGTTCATCTGTCCCATAATGAATAATGGTGTATCTCCATAGACCAAGTTTTATTACCGGTAGTTAATCGTCAACCCAAAATGCTCACTGATGTTCAAATGCGAACACACATTTTCCTGTTTTCCGTCAGCACATTGCTGCTTAAATTTTCCACCAAAAGATCACTCCACTGCGTAAACCAAGTCACCTTTTTAAATTACTAAACATATTGTACAAGGATCTAAGCAGATACCGCATGTACAAAAAGTAAAGGAAGACATTGAATGAGTAAATTTTAAAATATTATAAATGTTTCTTTTACGTACAGGTTATGAGGATGTTTGCTGGTGATCTTTCAGTTTTCCTTGTCGCATTTGGTAAGTGAGGCACGTGTATTGTGCAGTACCATACATGTACATCTACATAATTAAAGAGGTAACAATTGAGAAGTTCATCATTGAAATTTTTCTTAAAAATAACATCAAGTATCAGTAAGTGTGGATTTGATGAAAAACTTCAAATTTAAGAGTGGGAAAAATCAAATATTTTGTTTGAAAAACGTTTAAAAACTTCAGCCAGTCTTTTATGTTTTGTACACAAGATTTGAAGCCATGATCAACTACATGTACTTATTTCTTTCCCAAAAAAAAAAAAAATAGACACTCACTCGCACTATACACGTACATGTAACCCATTTTCTATGTTGTCATTATATGTAAAATGACTTGAAAATTCCATATGGGTGATGAAATATTTTAATCTGAAAGTGCTGTATGTAACTTCCAATCCATCATATTAAAAATGTAACATTTTCGTTGTCTAAAAGTAAGATTGTCCCCATGTTTACATCACTGTAGAGATTTTCCTTGTTACTGCCCTTTTACTGTAAATGTTTAAAGATTAATCTTCACGCATTCATCTTTATTATTAATGATTCGTTTTTCACAATGACAGTTCTGTGTGTGAGCCGTGTGTCCAGCAGTACTCTCTGTGCCTACAAAAATGAGTTCGTGAACGGAAATGAGAAAGACGAAGATGTTGGGATAGTGCAAGCAGACAATGAGAGCATTCTTTGTTATGGTGGATTAGATTGGTGCTTCTCACTGTGGTATACTCGACCTGGCCACACGGAGATCGTTATATCCAAACAAGGTGAGTAATGCAGGCAGGTGGATTACAATGGGATCAGAGTTGTGCAATCTGGCAGTGTGAACACTGTCGTGGTGGATTAGATTGGTGCTTCTTATGTGGTACCGGTACACCCGACCTGGGACCAATTTTATAAAGCTGTTCAGCAGAAAAATTTGCTTAATCCAAAATTGTTTTTTTTTTTAAAATAGGTTAAAAGGCGAAATATTGTACATGTCAACTTTTGTTTTTTAGCAAGAATAGCAGAACACCAGTCAATTACAATACACATCATGTAAGATTTTGACTGAAAACCCTTTTTTGTTTTGCTTAAGCAAACAAATTTTAGATTAAGCAAATTTTTCTGCTGAACAATTTTATGAAATTGGCCCCTGGCCGCTGAAGCCAAGACCAGGGGCAACAAAGGCCATGGCCTTTTTAAAAATTTCTGCCCCGGTTGCACACTATATATAGCAAAGAGGGTTCCTTAGTTTAATTATTCCTTCGTGTACCTCGAAAATCCTGTGCAAAACCGCACCGTGGGGATCAATTATTATCCATACACATGCAGTTGTACATAGTTTTGCCACAGGCAATGCAAAAGATTTCGTTTTCTAATTAAATTGAAATGGTAAATCCTTGCCCTGTGTAGGCAAGAAGGAATCAATGAAATATAATGTTTTACAGGGGCATAGTGGATACTGTATACAAGTACGGTATGCTTATAGATATTTTCCCAGCCATCCTGGAAATGAGGAAAAACCTGGAAAATGAGTTTCCCGTTTTCCAGTCGGGGGAAAGTCGGCGATTTTAAGAAAAATGTCCTAAATCAAGGGAAAGTCAGAGAATTCGATTAGCCCAACAGACCAAGTGGTCAGTCTGTTATATTTTCTGTATGCCTGAACAGCGTATCCACTGGATCCAGTGAATAATTGGCATGTCAAACTGGAAATAGGTTAAAATAATTAAACTGGAATTTTGAAAATTCATCATGGAAAAGTCAGGGGGAAAAAAATCTGGGAATTTAATTTTTGTGAAATGCTGGGAACCCTCTAATGGCGTATCAGTACAAAAGTGTGATTGGTTATTAATGTTCCTGTTTAAAGGAGCGTGTTCAGAATTTTCCAGAAAATGGATTGCGTTTTAACATGAGCATCATATAAAACACCTCAAAATACATGTACTATCCATTGGAAGACAAAAAAAAGAAATTTGCAATCTCCAATAATGATGTGGAAGCAAAAAGTTGGTGTAATTACTGCATTGTTTTATGGAACCGGTGGTTTTTGACTATATCCTTGAAAATATACGGATTGAAAACATGAAATTTAAGAATGACAATGAGAAAAATTTGACAAAATCTCAACACCCATGGGAATTGTGGGGGGTGGGGTTCAAAAGTGTGATCTGGACACGCAGTCGCTCCTTAAGTAATCATGATGAAATTTTCTTCTGTGAAGTCATGAATCAAGTCCCATCATGCCCATGTTGATGATGATGATTAATGCCTGAATTACATAAATCTTGTACCTTGCTCTTGGAAGGATGACGAATAATTATATAATATCAAATGGCTTTGAGTGTGATATGAGAATGTACTGCATGAGCCTTGAAATCAACAATGAGCTGAATTTGTATTTATATGACATCTCATAATTTTGAAGGCAAATACCATGGGGGAAAACTGAGAAAATTGTCCATTTTTTATTTTAAGCACATGTGTGCGTCCACCACAACAGTGATGAATCTAGTGCATAAACTGCATGTTGTGTATGGATTCCACACTGTAGCATAAAAATACTCGTCACTGCAAACAGATGTGCATGTTATTTTGTGTCCAACTGCAGTGCCCAATTTAATTCCAAACAAACGCGTGCAACTGTTCGCAGTGATGAGACAATGCTGCAGTGTGGAATCCATACAAAACATGCAGTTTTTGTGCTAGAAGCAATGCAGTTATGGTGTAGTCACCCAGCAGGGTGGATATGTGCGCATTACAAATCCTTTTATTATTATTATTATACATAAAAGAAAGAAATGGATTCGTGTAGATTTTCATGAGCCACAGAGTGTACATGTACATATGGGTCATTCTATAAATTTGAGGTCCGACGTGTGACATTTTTCTGTCCCCGTTACACCTGACATACTGCTATTTGCCATACAAGTATCATTAAAAATGCCTTCAAACCATATTTTTATGAATTGTATTTTATGTAATCACTCTTTGAAATAGAAGGCATTTAAAGAATATGTCCTGAATTTACAAAATACAACATTTTACAAGATGTCAGATGTAACGGGGACAGAAAAAGCGGACCCCAAATTTATAGAATGACCCACATACATTTATCCACTATCCAGCTGTACATGTATATACCACATACCAAAGTACATAACACAGCATCTGGTATGGTGCCTGATGACCATTGAAATGAAACAACCCAGCTTGGGATGAGAGAAAAATCGTAAGGGCCTTATACCAGAGTACATGTACAATGTATACATGTATGTTGGCATCCCATAACAACCACCCTTGACCTTTATTAAGTGATGTTTCTACAATATGTCCAAGTGTTCAAGGTGACTGAGTTTTTTCAACAAATATGTAAATTAAATATTTGTTGTTTTGATTGTCCATGTCAGGGTGTTGGGCCAAGGAACATGACTGCAGTCAAGATGAATGTAACTCCTTCATGGCACCTATTGACTCCATACAGAAAGCCCACAATGTCAGCAGTCAATTCTGCTGCTGTAAAGGAGACTATTGTAATGCTAATATTAGCAGTAGTTATGTGGCTGTCCCACCAACGTCTCCGCCACCTGTGGGTAAGTTTAGACTCGAGACCCGCTTAGACTTAAAGATAGATGAAAACCTTTCCTGGAATATCCACATCGATCACATCAGGAAAAAGGTATTGTCAGGTATTTATGCCATTAAGAAAGCCAAGAGATGCTTCCCCATACAAACATGCAAAATGGTTTATAATGCATTAATTGCCTCACATTTTAATTATTGTGACGTGGTATGGGGAAACTGTGGTATCACGCTGCAAACAAAACTGCAAAAACTCCAAAATAGAACTGCACGCATCATAGGAAACAAAGATTGGAATAGCCCTATTAGCCAAATTTTGAATGAACTTGAATGGAGTACTCTTAATATTAGCAGACACCCTCACGAGGCTATATTAATGTATAAAGTTATCCACCGTAATGCCCCGGCAGGGTTCGACCTTAGCGGTCGCCCGCTCGCCAAATGCGAGTGAAAACAGCGGCGGGCGAGTCAAAACCCTTCTCTTTGTAGTCCGGCGGGCGAGTTAAAAAGGTTGAAAGGTCCATATTTCAGAAAGGCATGTACAGTAGATTTAACAAAACTTCAGTCCCCATGTGTATTTAATTTAGAAATTTCTCCTGTTGATATCCATATAATTTTGGGGCCTCTAGTCCGGCGCATTTGCCACCGATTTCCACAAGGCCGCTCGCGATCGCGCACGCAATTTCAGCATTAAAAATGTGTTCATGCCAACGCGATCGTACGGACATCCACTATTTCTCCGGCGCCGAGGATCGTCGAATATTTCCATAAAAATGACGATCAAGCAAAATACGGTCGCTGCGATGCACGAAAAAAACGATCACAAAAATTACGATCGACAACCCAGCTACATGTATGTCATGTAGGAAAAGTATAAAAGTCGGAGGTATCCGGAGGTAGATGTTTTTGCTAACGTGTAGTTAGTGCGTTGACGGTGGCTCCGGAGCTACGTGGTATTGGTTGTAGCATGTACTACACGGTAACAAACAATTCTACCCGGGTCACCTCTGGGTATTACTCCGTTACCTCCGGACCGACCTCCGGGTTTCAACCACACCCCGTGCACGTGCAGGGGATTTCACGTGCAGGGGATTTCCCGATCAGAGTAAGAGGCCAACTCGTGTTGTAAAACGCATGCTGATTGACTGATAAAAATAATAAGACCTGTTGCTAGTAAATTCTGGCCAATGACGTCCAAGTTAACAAAATGGTGATCGGCATGAGTTGGACTGGTTACGTATTGTTGATGTCCCCCATCGTGGCGCGGCCCCTAACGTGGCGGGTTTTACTTTCCGTTCTCTCTTGGCGCAATAAACAATCTGTTGCACTTGGCATTAAATGGAAATAAAGTTCTCAAGTACCTTCATAAATTCTAAAACTTAAATACGGAGAAGAATCATTCAGTTACTAGAAATTCACCGGAATGTGAAGGCATCGCCGTTCGCTTCAGGTTGTCATGACACCATACACGGAAGCCCGTAATCGGCATTTCACGTGAATAAAACCAGGCATACTGGCGTTGTGTACAGTGTCACAGTGTGCGCGTGCAAGTGGTCTTTGTGGGCCATCGTAGTAAGGCATCAAACCGTTTCAGCCAATCAGCGACCCACTCCACGTTACGGGACAGTCCGGGCGATTTCGGGAAAAAAAGTGTTCATCGTTTTGTCCCGATTGTTCGTGTTATTTTGTACTTTTTGATGAGTCAAAATATTAAAGTATTACTTTTTCTTGGAGCCTATGAATTATACTACAAGGTGTGTAAGTTTCAACTAATTCTGCTACGGGGTTTTGCTATAAGGTGAGCGGATTTCTAGTGAGTTGTCGAAGTGCGCCAAGTTAGGGGACATGACTATTATACCGCCCCACTAAAGCCGGGAATCTTTTGTCCGGAAACCAGACTAGGCACGTTCCGGCGCCCGGTGGACCAGCAACGGGGGACCGGGCCGTCTGTACCGTATCGAGAGCTGTTTTTGGTCGGGCCGATACGCACGTTTGTACGTGGGGAGAACCTCAACGTTGGCCAACAACAGGTACCAGGCTTCCCATAGACGCGTGCACAAAAGCACTGAAACCAGTGGCGGACGTTGGGCCAACGTTTGTGTGTTTGGAATGCAACCCATATGTACGGCCATAATGCATAGGGAAGAAACAATGGCACATGTATCGATACATGTACATGCAGTGGGTACATGCATGTCCGGACATTCGTCCGGTTTGTTTACACATGTGTACACATGTATGCACATTAACCGCGATGCTAACCACGTGCGCACGGCCAGCACGGGGTGTTCGTAAACGGAATTTTCGGAACGATTAGAAGCTTTTAAAAGTAATACATGAAAAAGAAATGGAAAACTACCTGTTTATTTTTTACATTTGGAAAGAATTTAATACTTGGCAATTACCAGACCATTACAAAACGCATGAGTTTTTTTCTAGTAAAGTTATTCCTGCTACATGTTGTTTCTGTTTGTTTCTATAGTAAAATCTTCAAGTTTTTTTTTCACTATTATTTTTTTCCTCATCAAATGTGCACCTATTGATGCTTTGATAAGTCGTTCTGTACCGCTGAAAATAAAACCAAAGCCTTTTCTTTGCAAAATTCCACACTCGATAGATGTTGGTACAAAATGAAGAAATTTAGAAAAAAATTGGTAAAAACATGCGGGCTAGTGAAACAGCTTGCGGACTACCTAAAATGTTGGTTTACTAGTCCGGCGGGCGAGTGAAAAAATAAGTTAAGGGAAACCCCTGCCCGGTATACTTGTCTGATAAATTCAAAGTAGCCAGTGCAAACTATAACTTACGACGTCATAACTCGACACTTTCACTTCCAAAACCCAAAACAGAATCACTTAAAAGAACCTTTGAATACGGTATGGAACGGTATTGACTTATACACACAGAACCTCCCGAATATTATCAGTTTTAAGGGGAAGCTTAGGGACTCCGTAGTTTTGTGACCCTGCTATTTTATACACTTAGACTATTACTTTATCGGTTCCCTATCCAATGTTCCTACCCTCACGTTAAATCGACTCGATATATTTATTCCAAATGTAAATTTGTTTTTTTTTTTTTTTCTGTCTATCCAATATAATTATCTTTTATCGTTTTATCACAAATAAGTCTGCTTTATCACAAATAATTTGATTTTTTGTGTGTGATATCGTGTATTTCCCTTAATTATAAATTTTACTGTTTATGTGTGCAGTATTGTTTTTCTTCCTACATGTACGTTGTGTTTGAATGTGCTTAGTTCATTGTAACTGTATTTGTCTTATAAGCTATTTTGTTTTGTTTTAACTTAACCATTTTAACATTTTTTTATGTACCTTAAAATTCTTGCCATTTTTAGTTATTTTTATAATCGTAGTTTTATATAACGTATATATATTTTTTACTTTCGTTGGTATACACGGCCCCTTGAAAACCAACAACATGTTGAATGGGTCACCGTGTCTAAACAAGTGTTAATAATAATAAAAATAATAATAATAATAGTATACATGATTAGTAAACTGTTACAAATAGTTTTATCCCCCTGTGTGATTGAAGCAAAAACCAGCTCCGTACTTCGTCTAACTTTTGAGAAATGGCACTTGGGCGAAATGGTTTTGGGGCAAATTGAATTTTCGTCTCATGAGACGAAAAATAATTGTTTTACTCATTTCTCAAAGACTATAGCACTTTTTCTACGGTCATCATGTTTATATTGTGTAAGTTGGGCGTAAATCTGTGAACATTTCTGATTTTCGAGATTACCAATGATGTATACTGCCTTTAAGGCCCGCTTACACTTAAGGCCCGAATTGAACTCCTCATTTTCCAGAAGGGGTTGGTAGTTGAAGCCAGATAGATGCTAATTGTAAGCACAAAAAGTGGATTAAAAAAGACAGATTTCGCCTTTTTCAATTCGCTTTTTTGGTACAGGGTTGAAACCTGCAATTGCTAGGTTGAGCTTTTGCAATCGTCAAGGTCGCTTGTAGTGTACGGTAAACACAACCCAATTACAGATTCGGCAATTTGAGCATCCTTGGGGTGGAGCTTGTGCACTGCGCACCGTGTGGTAGATTTAACCGATAAATCGTTTTGGCAAACGGCCTTGCCCAAGGGCACACACTCCATGGACATTTTGTGACCTTATTAAGAAAAGTGACATTGACAACCATTACCAAACTCGTCCGAATACCCTTCAGGCACTACGAAATCGCTACAAAGATGGTGTTTGAGATGAGGCCAGGTTGATTGTCGAGCTGGAAGACAACATTGAGGCAAAACATTGTGTTGGTGGCTATTTCAGAACCCAGGGAAGAATTGTGTCCATCTTTGTTGTGTAATACCATAAATCAATGATTCATTCACCAGACATGCTCAGTAACCATATCAACATGTTTGCATTGTCAAAGAAAAAATATCTACTGTAGGCAAGTTTTGAAGATATAAATTTGCGAAAATTTTTTTTCTGTATTATAAAGCATATTTGCTAAATATAACACTGTGCCAGGGGCCAGTGGGCCATTAGGCAATTATTTTTTTCATCTTGGATTTGATTTCCATTTTTAGATTTTCCTTTTATATTATGTCTTTACGTTGCATTAGATATCATCAACAGACCATCCAGGATTAACGAGAGTTGGACAACCGTCATCGTGGTCAGTGTCTGCATTCTCTGTCTATTCATCGCCATCCCTGTGATGTTCTTCATCCTCCGCGTCTATCGTGCACGCAGCCTCAACGCCAAAAAGGATCAACTGGGCATGCTCGAAGCAGCCGCACCCGAACCCAGCGTTGACCTCGACCACCTCAAGCTCCTCAATCTAATCGGCCAGGGTCGTTACTGCAACTGCTATCGCGGAATCTTGGAAGACCACGAAGTCGCCGTTAAATTATTCGCCGGAGCTTCGCGACAGTGTTACCTCAACGAAGTGGATATTTATACCTTATCTCATATTGAACATCCCAACGTGCTGAAGTTTGTGGGAAGCTGCGAGCGCATGGGACAGGATAACTGGCCTGAGTATCTGCTGGTTGCGGAGTACATGCATCATGGTTCGTTGATGAGTTACCTAAAGGAGAATACGTATGATTGGCTGGCAATGTGTCGTCTGGGACAGACGACAGCTGCAGGATTGGCCCATCTTCATCAGTCTGTTGATAAAGGAGGTAAGATTAGAATGCACATGGTGTTTACCTGCAGTAGGTCAGTGCCTTAAGCCACCCTAAGGAAGACCTTGGGATAACCAAGCTGCACCTGAGCTACGCCCGTCGGTATCAAAATCATTCGACCCGAGTGTAGTTCGGACGGCATTACGACATCAGGCAGGCAGTTGAACATGTTCAACTTTTGCGACATGATGCCGATTGTCACACTCAAGTTCTGTTGAAGAAAACAACTTCAGCCAATCAACGTGCGGAAAAATCATGCCATCGTGCGTGACATGAGCATGGTTGCGATTATTTTGCGTCGAATTGCCGTTTGTTCAGCGATACTCACACGATTTGTTCAGTTTTGTGACCCGAGTGTTACTTTTTTGCCTGATGCCGAGTGTCCGTCGCGGCGCAAGAGAATTGCAGGTCGACCTGAGAGGCAGCTTTAGATAAATCTCGGTGTCGCCATCTTCCTTTTTATCCTAATGAAATAAACATAACCAAATTAAGGCTTGCAGGAAAAATAGTTTGACCCCGTGTTGAAATTGTTCTTTGTGTGCATTACAATACATATAGTGCAATCAAGAAAACGCGCAGCACGGATAGTGATTTTCTCTAAACAATGGAAGATTTCACTCACTATCACACAGTCGCGCAGACGCATTGAATACTCCCAATATTATGTATCAGAATAAGAATGCCTAAATTTATGGATTGACTTTGTTCGTGAGGGCACACACATGTACAGGGGTGTACATGTAGAATTGAATGTAATTGTTGTTACACATGCACAGAGAAATAATCTCCCCATTCTATTTATGGTCATTCATACTAAACACTGAAGTGTGCATGTCATAATGGTGGATCATTGTAGGTTCATAATGTATTCATCGTGTGCATCGTTGTGTTAGTGTTTGAGCCATACTATCATCATACATGTACATTGTGATTAATGGCATTTTAAAAAGCGCCAGGTGAGAGTAAAATGCCAAATTATGCTAAGCAAATACCTGTACATGTATGTACAGTAGGCCTACGGTACCAGTACATGCAGCAGACAGTATCAGCATATTGTACACACTGTGCACATGACATGGAGGATATCCAAATTGTTTTCAATACATGTATAGGGATATTTCTATAAATTAGGGGTCCAATGTTGGTGTCCCCCGTTACATTTTACATCTTGTTTTTGTAAATTCGGGACACATTCTTTAAATACTTTCCATCTCAAAGAGTGAGTACATAAAGTATAATTCATACAAAATGGTTTAAAAGCCATTTTAATGATTTTTGTACGAAAAATAACATATCAGGTGTAACGGGGGACACTATAAATGTCACACTTTTGGACCCCTAATTTATAGAAAGACCCATATACACATGTAATATACCCACACACGGAATGCACATGTAATTATCTTAAATGATAATGCACACATGATTTCTTTCGAAGAATTGTCCATTTAAATTTGGGTCAAATGACAAATTTTACATGTATTTGGTGCCTGAAAAAAAAAGCTTTATTTTTCATAATATTTTTGTACTATACATGTATACATGTGTATGTAACCCTGCCAGTAACAGCCTATTTACACTTGATCCTGAACTCGGTCTTGGTGTGTGACCAATCCAGTATCCCGCGGTATATATTAACATACAGTAATGATCCCAGTACATTTAGTTACTGTAATGTCAGAAAGTTAACATTTTTTCCAATGGCATCACAGTCAAATCATCCATGTGAATTATCCAAAACTTTTCTCTGTATAAGTGACCGTAATGGGTACATGTACGAAAAAGGCAGGTAACATTTTTCGTCTGTTTAGCCACAGAAGTGCCCAAACAATGCATAAAAATATACTGTACATGTATGTACATGTAATGCTATTGAGTCGCAATATAGTGATAGTGTACTACTACATGTACCGTAGCTGATCCATTCTGTGGTAAACATTCATTCTAGTTGAAACTACATGTACACGTATGTAGTTCAAATTTATGTGAATATGAGGATCGTGACGTCGCTGTAATGTCAAATTCCTGTTCACATGAAGTACATGTATGAAGTGGGCTTCACACACCAGGGGTCGAAATTAACACTGGTCTTGTGGTCCGAGACCAATACAAAATCAGAAGGGCCACTATATGTAGATCTGTCAAAGACGCTGGTCCGATGGACCAGTGAAAACATTTACTGACTCATGGAAACATTCTCTGATACCTAATCCACAGTAAACATTTCTTACTCAATGCAAAGAATTCCTGGTTACCACAAACAATTCCTAATCGCTTTAGACATTTTCAGATAACTTCATTTCTTTCTCCGATCTCTCCAGTCATGCCCCAGTGTTGGATCAAAAAGCAATCCCATACATCCTGCACTCAATGACCTTAAACCAGAAAGTGTTTCGGTGCCATTTTGAAAAGCACCAGTGGACCACCAAAATGTTAGCAGGACCAGTAGAGTTCTCTAATCTACTGGTCCTTCTGACCAGCATGAAATTCAGGTTAATGTCGACCCCTGCACACACATGTACATGTAGTTTATAGACATCAACCGTGTTTTGCGACATGGTATGCAAACATTGTTCTTGGTTTGTGTTTGGTTGCAGCTACATCAAGACCAGCCGTTGTGCACAGGGACATCAACAGCAGAAACATCCTGGTCAAGTCAGACTTGACATGTGTTATCGGTGACTTTGGCTTTGCCATGAAGGTTTTCGGATCTTCAGTGGTCCGAGAAGGAGATGAAGACAATAGCACTATCACTGATGTAAGTATTTTGGGTCATACGGGTGCTTCTGGAAATGGAATGCGCCGTTGGGAGTAGATTTGTAGACATAATGCCAAGTGCTCTTTATATACTGTACGTTTGATTGATAGTCGAGCTCTGCAGTGCTTTTCATGTGAATTATTACAGTCGGGATGAATACATGCTGCATGTGTAGAACTCGATGTAGGAAAATATACTTTGTGCACAGTGATAACACTAGTTTCAAAATGAGCCTAATAAGAAAGGACCCCATACATGTCACATTGGCTTTGGTACAGATGTTTTTTTAATTGAAGAGTTGAATGCCTAATTTATAGATATCTTTCATTTTTCTGCGTAGGTTGGCACAGTGCGTTACATGTCACCAGAAGTCTTGGATGGTGCCGTCAACCTTCGAGACTGTGAGTCTGCACTCAAACAAGTTGACATCTATGCCTTGGGATTGGTGCTGTGGGAGATTGGTACACGATGCAGTGATCTCTATCCAGGTATGTACATGTTCATTCAGGGTATTGATTGCTTTCCAGTGACGTCACGCCTTCCATCCACCATTTTGGGTGTCATTTTTTATGACCCACGTGGCTCGAGTGATTACTGGCCAGAAAAGCACATTGGTTGCACTTACCTCTGTTACTTACCTCTGTTGTTGCGTCATGGCTGTTGTATCGATAAAGATAAAAATTGTATTTCTTCAGGCTAAAAATTGTGATCAAGCAAAAGCACTTTAGTTTTTACAAGCTGATTACATGCTCAATAATTTAAACGTATCGCAACGCGCGCGTGCGGTTTAAAAAAATGAAAATCACTAGCGAGTATTTTTGACACGTGTTCATGTGTGTCTATTGGTGCGCGTGTACGCGCGTGACTGGTGACACTCAAACATTCCCGGATGTTCTACATCACGGAAAGCAATCAATAGTAAGTACAAGAGTAAAATAAGTGTATCCTACACAAAAACAAATGTTTCTAAATGGAATGTTACCATGATTGAGCTAAAAATGGCAAGAACAATAGGTGGTGAAAATGTATTGCAATGGGAATCTAGCATATGGTAGAAATTGACAAATGTTGGATGTAGTGAAAAACAACTTGGCTCCACCAGGATTTGAACCACAGACCTTCTGCTCAACATGCAGATGTCCTATCAATTGAGCTATGAAGCCAACTGGTAGCCTCGAAACACGGTATTGCAGTTGTTCCTCACTGATTAGGATTGGCCATCATGTTAGCCATACAGAGGGATAAACCCTTCAGCATAGGAATTAGTTAAAGGGCCCTGAAATGGTCAATTGACAATTTTCAAATTGACACTGGCAGCTTCTTTTCAGATGCTGAGCCATTGTATTACGACGCACGTCTTTTCATTTGCAAATTTTATCACAAAACAAAGACCCTCGTTTTTGTTGACAATTTGAAATTCCTCAAATAAATCTGTACAAATGTAACTTCCATATTCACTTACTGTCATAAAACCCTACATGTATTTGGAAGTTGTTTCGCGGTTAAAGTCCCAATTTTTTAAGTTGAAAAGACAAGGTCAAGTTTTTACAATTTCTACATCCTGTTTTGGGATTATGGTGCAGTGCGGTTGGCTGACCATTAGTGTTTGTGTGCAGACAGCACTTAAAATAAGACATTTCCTGTCATTTTGAAATCAAATAGTTTTTGACAAAGTGGAAAATCTTTGACACGGGAACCTTATATTATTGATGTCACTTGAAACAGTGGAACTTGGCTGGTTCTGTTTTAAGTGACAGTGCATCAAAAGTGACGGGCGTCTAAAGTGACAGTGCATCAAAAATGTCCACTGGATAAAAGTAAATTTAAAAGCCATAAAGGACAAAGGATACATTTAAACCAGAAAGTACATTTTTACTTCAAAAATGTTCTAATAAATGTGGCTTTTAAGAATACAAAAAAATTGACAAATTTATACAAAAAAATGGCCAATAAAAACGACCAACCAACCGACACTCTAATCTGTCATAATGTCATCAGTCATCGTTACTGCATTATTTTGATTTCTACGATGCACATGCAACACACGGCTACAATACACATGTACATCAACATCATTATCATAAAAAAGATCCAAGTGATGTTTCCATTCTAATCCTTGGTAAAAGGCTTGAACCAAACATTACAAATCTGTCTTAATGCCCTCAGTCATCCCCACTTCATTAATTTGATTTCTACCCGCACAACACAACACAACACAACACGTAGGCCTAAAACACGAAGCAACACACGTCATGTACATTGCACAAGCACGCAGTAACAGCACGCATTTGGATAATGTACATTATATCCCTACTAGCCGGGAGCCATGTACGTGTGATCTGACTCACACACTGTATGTACACTGTATGACTAATGTCCGGAGTTGATGAACAAGGCTGTGTCAGCTACAACACTCTCGCCAGTCTCACTGTTGCATTTCATAAATCACCTGCAAGTACCTACATGTACATAATTATTTATAAATCTGCCTACTTTATCCAATGTTTTGTGCCTCATGTGGGTTTTTCCAAGAAAACGGGACACAGTGTCCCCCTTACGTTGTGACACTTCCGAAGTTGATTCTTTATTACCACCGAACTTCAGAGAACGATTACCCTTGGCATATAAAGAAGATATGATCTCATGAATCAAAAACTGCCTTTATCTGTTAGTACTACCCAAAACATAACGAGAATGATTAAAGAAACTAGTGCGGTCTTCTAAATGTAAGTGTGACATTTTGAAACCTTCGCTCACAATGGAACAAAATCTGCTCATAATGTAATTTGAATCAATAAAGTGCAGGTTCTACAGCTGGGTAAAATCAGCAACTACCTTTTCCAGAAAGAAACTGGTCAAAAAGACTTAAAATGTAATCGCAAGAGTTGAAAAATGTCTTGGAGTCCCCCAGTACGTCGTGAAACAATTTTCTTAAATATTTTCAAGACTATGCTACCAAGACATGTCTGAGCGTTTGTAAATGTTCGCATACCATGTCGCAAAACATGGTTGATGTCTATAAACTACCGATACATGTGTGTGCAGGGGTCGAAATTAACCTGAATTTAGAAATTGCACAGAAATTTCTTTAAACAATTTTGTTCACTTGAAAAGGCCATTTTTGCAAATGCATCAAAATGTCACACTTTGGCTTCTGTTTTTTTTTTTAATACCCATACGTACATGTACGGTACATAGATTAAAGAATGACTTGTTTTCTGGGGCCTGCCATGGCGCGGCCTGCAGGCTGATTGCAAAGGGTGGGGGTGCCAATTGGGCTACCCAAGTGACCCTGTAAGCACCTGCTCCAAGCCATCAGCAAAAACTGGAAACAATTTTTCTCATACATGTAACTGTATGCATCCTTCAACTGGCATTACGTATGTTCACCCCCTCCCCTCCCCCAACCCCCTTTATTGGCTAGAGCTGATTAGAGACTACTGTTTGGGGGTGTAGAAAAGGTCAAACATACAGGAAATGGGGAGGGGAGGGTTTAAAATAAATTTATAAAAAAAGAACAGCCAAGCAATGGCCCTGTTACAGATGTACATGTATGTACATTGTATGTATGGAAGTTGATAACTATCGATTTTAATCGACGATTTCTTGGCCTACTTGCAGCTGAGAATGGCACATAATTTCATTGTGCTTTGAGATGACATGTGAAATCTCTTAATTGATTGCTTTCCGGTGACGTCACCCCTTCCATCCACCATTTTGGTGGGCATTTTTCATGACCCACGTGGCTCGAGTAATAACCGGCAAAAGAGCAGGAAAAGCGCATTGGTTGCACTAACCTCTGTTGCTTGACCTTGCTTTATGTGGGGTACCGTGGCCGAGTGGTTAGGGCCATTGACTCGCAATCATGGGTGAAAATTTGGGGTTGCGGGTTCGAATCCGGGTTCGAATCCGGCTGCGGTACCTGTGTCCTTGGGAAAGGCACTCAACCACACTTGCTCCATCCTTCGGAAGGGATGTAAAGCCGTTGGTCCAGTGTGTTAGGTAATGGTAACGCACTCTAAAGATCCCAGAGCATTCTTTCGTGAAGAGCAAGGGGGATTCCCCGGTGTCTCTGGCCATTTCTAATTCTAATTCTTCATGGGTTTCCTCACGCTTACGAGTGACAGTGCAATGAGCACTATTGAGGAATCCTTGGTATGAATACCAGAAAGAAATAATAATAATAATAATAATGTTGTTGCGCCATGGCTGTTGTATCGAGAAAGATAAAAATGCATTTCTTCAGGCTAAAAATCGCCATCAACTAAAAGCAATTTCGTTTTTACAAGCCGAGTGCATTCTCAATAATTTGAACGTATCACAACGCCCGCGTGCGGCATCTTCGAATGAAAATACGCTGGTGAGTATTTTTACGCGTGTTCATGTGCGTCTATATTGGCGCGCGCGTGTACGCGCGTGACTGTTGCCCACCACACATTCCCGGATGTTCTACGTCATCGAAAGCAATCAATTCTTACACGCACATACCGGTACACCATCCACTTATGTAAATTCATTAATAAGGGCTGCATACTAAGGTGATTAAATTAAGCCTTTTAAATGGATGGTAAGGTTGCTAATCACCACAGAAATGAAAAATGGGATGAGAGAAAAATCACATCAAGATTTGAACCTGAGAACTCTGACACTCCTAAAATGTAACAAGTGCCCGTCCCGGTTACGAGCGTATATTGGAAATTTGTACACAGGGTTTATAGAAAGGTATATTGTCACACTATTTGTAACCCTTTTTGGACCTAAGTTATCTCTTCACAACAACTAAAACTTTTTTATTTTAGTTTGAGACCAAACAATGGTATTTTCTGGAAAATATGGTACATGTATGTGTTGCCAAAATGCCCCTTTTACCGTGGAAAGACCCACATCCAAATTAGAGATTGCAAAATTTCTCCCATGGATAGCATTTTGGGAAGGTATTTTATATGATTGTTAGGTTAAGAACGAAATCTATTTTCTGGAAAAATCTAGACAAGCTCCTTTACCATGTTGTCTCTTGTACCTGAATGCATGTTTTAGGAGGTGATGTTCCAGCCTACAAGCTGCCATATTCTGATGAACTGTGTCAACACCCGACGTTTGAGGACATGCAGGTTCATGTGTCTCGAGGCAGGAAACGGCCAGCTTTCCCTGATGCTTGGAAGGAAAATAACCAGGTATGGTAAAAAATAAAACACATGTAGGATTGGTAAAACCCACTGAGCCCATGGCTATTTAAACATGTCAAGTCTGTCGATTAGGGTTTTGCTTTTGCCCATACCTGACGTCATTATTAACACTGTATACTCGGCACTTTCCTGAGACACCAAGAAAATCTTCATAGCGTGCTCGGGTGGGACTCGAACCCACGACCTTCTGCAAACGAGGCAGACGTCTTAACCACTCGACCACCAAGCTAGCCGGTGTTGATAGGAATGGCTGGTTCAAGAACAAAACCCTAAATAACGCAAGCAAAATCAATTTCTCATGTCAAGTCCACTGTTGATTTCCCAGGAAATTTTTCCTGGCCAACCCCATCCTCTTGCAACAGGGCCTCTTTAACACACTCGGTCTCCTCTACTCACACATCTGAGCCCCAATTTCGTTGCCCTATTTCGTTGTGGAAGCAGCAACAGAAATATTGTTGCCGCGCTGGGTTAATCAGGACGCTTGTAACATTGGTGTCAAATTTCACTACACGTGCACAGATTGTAAACTCGGAGGCATTCCGTTCGATTACATTTGGCATTTTGCATCCTTTATTAATTTGCAAACTGCAGAGTAAATGAAAATGGTTTGGTAGGAAGGGATAGTCATAAAGAACAAAAACTCAATCAAATTTCGGGAAAAGTATAAAAATTGTTTCTTTTGATTAAATTACATCCAAATGACTCATGTGTGCTTTCACTAAACATAACAGCCGCTTAACTTCAAAACTTCCTCAGGGGATTGTAACGCGCTTATCAGAGTGGAAATACCATGAGCTCTCAGGATGGGGCAACCCCTGGCCCAAAAAGGATTATTTGAATTAAACCTTTTCTGTGTAATTTTTGCACTATGTCTGGCATACCAAGATTTTCACTTTCAAATGGAGGTCAAGTTTAGAAGTTGAATGTTGTTGCTATGTAGTACATAAATGCCTAATTAATACCTCTATTGATGCCCATGTTGAACAGTTTTCCTTCGTAACGAAGGGGTTACATTGAGTTCAAACTACAAGATTCATTTTCATTTTTTCCCCCAGGCTTTACGCTCTTTGAAGGAGACAATCGAGGACTGCTGGGATCACGATTCTGAGGCGCGTCTGACGGCGCTCTGCGTGGAAGAGCGCATCATAGAGCTGATGGTTCTATGGGATAAGCACCGCACCGTAAGTCCCACCATTAACCCAACCTCGGAGGGCATGACCCTGGCTACACATGGCTCGGGGACCACTACAGATGGGATGGTATCGCATCCTGCACAGACTATCTTGGGGGAAGGGCCTGAAGTGGTCTTCTCAACGCGCTGTGTTCCAATAAGTTCAGTCATCGAGAAGAATGAACGCCAGAGGCTTTTGTCACCAGATACCATAAGCACCAGCCTGTCAGCTCAGTCGGATCTCAATCTTATTGATCTCTCAACCATTACACCCAGTGTCGATCCTAAAAATCTCCACAACTCTGACGAGAACATTGAAAGGTTTACATCTGATCTGAAATATGGTCGCCCATACAGCACACCGACAGAGAGCTCTACCGATGGTTACGGATACAGTGAACCAAACACATCACCGAGTCAGCCTCTGGTTATGCATGAAATGCGACCTAGTCTCGGCGGTGGTCAGATGACCGATAATTTGGGCGTGTGGAGCAAGCGTCATAACCTGCATCGACCCACAAGCCTGCCGGTTTGGGGGCAGATGACCGTGAATGAAGCACGAGGTGTTGGGGATTTTAGCGGCGACCATCGACCCTCCAAACCTGATGTTAACAAACAGCGACAACAAGCGCTCGTGTCGGAGCAGACCCACGTTACTAACCCCAAAAAGACACTTCCTACATCAGTATCGGACAATTCCCTGTCAAGTAACAGCTCATGCAGCAGTTTCCATTCCACGTCGTCCGACGAGTCGGCAAACAGCAGCTGTTCCGATCGCGGCCGTCGTCCGAACACACTCCCCCTGCCCACCAATAACCACGGATCCAAGAAAAAACTAGTGGCCGTTTACATTCCAGACTCTGGCCCCACGACAAAGGTCCAAACAGGAATCGCTAAAATGGACAGTGTTGGTAATCAGTGTCATCCAGTTAAAATGGCAACTAATGGTACGCATGGTAAAAACAAAGCCACTGAACTGAAAGGAACGTCAAAATCCAGAGTGCAGCCTTCGGATACGGAACCAGTCAACACCAGGCCACTGTCTTGGTCTGTCGGGGATAAATCAACTGATAATTCGGAATCCAGCTGTCTCTTAAATGGAAATTCCAAATCCAAAGAGGGCGGTGGTATAAACAGTGACTCCAAAAAGAACAAACGTAAAGTGACGCCGTATAGAATAGTTGGAAGCAAGAAACTCTCGGTGTATAACGACCGAAGCCAGGGAAGCGTATCTTCCAATGAAAGCTCACCGGAGCTTAGTAAGGACAGTGATTCATCGGAGGACAGTCCCAATAACAATTCGGGGGAGCCGTGTAATGGGTTGTTGACGCAGAACGGCCATGCAGTCCATGTTGGAAATGAGCAGCCTCACCCAGTCAATGGTGATGTGTTTCAGATTGATGGTGGTCATAGCATGCAGTGGGGCAGGCCGGCTGGGGGTGGTGGTCCTGCTGGTAATGGAGGTAAGACGAGAATTGAAAATGGGTTAAGACCTGCAAACTACCAGGTGTCTTGTGTTTGAGTCTTCTATACTGCCAACTTTCCCAGATTTTGGATCATTAGACACCCGGAAAATTGGTTGCTTTCCTGACTTCAGACACGTCTAAATATCTCTGAGGTTGTTAATTGACAATCCAGGAGCATTTTTGTCTGTATCGGTAGTCGTAAGATCAGTCATTCTCCAGGAAATCCGTTGCAAAATTCGTGAGGGTTGGCAGCTCTGCTACTGTAGACGTCAAATGTGACCCGAGTTGGATGTCACACAGCCTTGGCGGAGTTTTTACGAACATACCTAAAAATCAGTAGCAGATCTAGGCTCATTAAAATACAAAAATACAATGGAATTTCTGGGCTGTACCTAGGATTTTCAAACGGCATTCGGATACTGCTCAGAATTTTCATTGTGTTTTCCTATTTTTAAGAGCACTGATTTCAAGCTTTGCTCGCAAAAACTTGGCCCAGTATGTTCGACATTGGACTCATTTTCATTGAGTGGGTTACAAATGATTCATCACTATAACCTTAAAGGTAGAGTACATGATTGGTAAATTGTTACAAAGGGAGTTATTTCCCCTCGTGATTAAAAGCCCATGTTGATAAAACTACCGTGTAGAAATTTCACCCACATAGAGGCAGTAACACTTTAGAAAACCTTAAAAATCCATTTATGGCTTTTGTGTCGAGTTAAATGGTAAAAAAGTCTTTTGCAAAAGACTTTTTAAAAAATTACCTTCAGTTGTTAATCTCTCACACAAAATACCATTTTAGAACCACTGTTATTCACTCTTTTAGTAAGGGTTTTCTTGTCAACTTATGACAATAATTTTGGTTATTGCAAATTATGTATTCTACCTTTAATCACCCCATCACTGGCAGGTCGTGAGTTCAAATCCGGGCCGGCCTACGCCCATGGCGCCTGTGCCCATGGGCAAGACACTTTGCTCTAAATTGCCTCTTTCCACCCAGGAGCAAATAGGTACCTGTGAGGGCAGTGAAGGAGTTGTGCTTGATTAGCTCATGAGGGCCTAAAGCGGGCCACCCACTGTGCAATTTTTGCCACGAATTTTCAACGACAAGGTACGATTTGCTATGATTGTGTATAGAGTCTTTAGACAGTCTCTGGTAATCTCACCAAATCGTACCTAGTCATTAGAAATTTGTTACAAAAATCGCAGTGGGAGGCCCACTTAACAGACAGCCGGGGATGTACATGTATACTCCCCAAGGAGCTGAGCAGGTTCAATTAAGGAACGTTATTAGGAGCCCAATGACCAGGGGTAACGACCTGAAGCGTCATGATATATGTAATATATGTGCAGTATAAATATAGGTAAACATTTCGAAAATATTCAACAAAGCGAAGTATAAATGGATCTTTCCACGGTAAAGGGGACATTTTGGTAACACAGACCATATTTTCCAAAAAAAATACCTTTGTCTGATCTTAAAATAAAAGAAATAAATTTCAGTTTTTCTGAAGAGATAACTTAGGCCCAAAAAGAGTTACAACTAGTGCAAGAACATGCCTTTCTAAAAACCCTGTGTACAAATTTCCAATATACGCTCGTAACCAGGACGGCCTAAAACATAACATGAGTATCCGTTCCTGTTAAAGGAGCATGACCAGAGTTTCTGGAAAATAGTTTTCGATGTAACTTACCAATATTATCAAGTAACTCCCATACACACCTCCCATGTCCCAAAAACCCGAAAACATTCGCGATTTCCAGTAAAAAATTGAACAAAACTATCGTCGGCCTTCAGTGACAAACGTTGATACTGGAAAATTAGTTTACAAATAATCGGTGGATTTTCGACGATATCCTCGGAAATATGCGGCCTAGAAGCGCGGTAGTTTCAGTTTCGTAATCAGAAAAATATAACGGATGTTATGATATAAAAATCTCATGACCCATAAGAAAAGTCCCGGGGAGTTATGGGTAAAAAAAAGTGATCTGGTCACACTCCTTTAAGAGCATATTGGAAATTTGTACACAGGGTTTTTAGAAAGGCATGTTGTCAAACTATTTGTAACCCTTTTGGGGCCTAAGGTATCTCTTCAGAACAACTTAAACATTTCTTTTATTTTGAGACCAGACAAAGGTATTTCCTCGAAAATATGGTCTGTGTTGCCAAAATGCCCCCTTTACCGTGGAAAGACCCATATGTAAATCATAATGTACAGTACATGTATGTATGCGTAATGCGGTCTGTACACTATCAACTATGCTTGTGATTAATCACTTGTCGCCTCACATTTTGTTTTTATATTGAGAAAATATGTTCCACTTCCTACATTTTCGTTTGCATTACAATTTTAGCAAGTTCAGCATTAAATGGTGCTTGTTTTGCTGCATTGTTAAGGTGTATTCATGGGTACTTTAACTCACTGTGCATGGTATCAATTAATTTTTTTACGTTTAATTTAAAGAGGAATGCCATTGTGAATTTTATTTTGGAAGTTTTTATGTTAGATACATGTACGTACATGTAGTACGTACATGTATGAGCCTAAAATGGACTGAGTAAATTGTACAGTTAATTTTGATGTGCATGCCATTCCTTAAAACGGTTTTGTTTGCAAATTGTTTTGTGATACATGTAGTTTTAAAGGCACAGGCTCGTCAGCAATGCACGCTCGCCAAATTCGTGCCACGAAATACGCAGCTCTATGCATTTGCTATGGAGCTGCGTATTTCGTGGCACGAATTTGGCGCGCGCACATTGCTGACGAGCCTGTGCCTTTATAATACTTTTCACGCTGTATTACCTATGTAGTTTTCTTTAGCCATGCACTTACATGTATTTGGTAAATCATGCAGAGATGGTTGATAATTTAATAAAACAAAATTACTTGTAACTCCAATGTGGATATCCACTAAATGCCCAATATTTTCAAGGAATGTAAGTTAGACAATTATTAGGAGATAAAAGGGCCGAAAAATTAATGTATAAATTTCCTCTTAAAGACTTATGCAAAATTCTAGTAACTTAAACAGCAGCTGTAATTCAATGAAGACGACATCCAGCCTGGACTATCTTGAAGCCATCATCCATTCTTGACAACTTACCTCAATGTTTGGAGTGTAGGGGGCTTTTCCAAATATCGGCTTCGTCTCCGTCTCCATAATGTTTACATGGAGCCGGAGCCTAAGCCTGAGCCAAAGTCGAGATTTGGAAAAAGGCTCAGGTGTCCAAAGGTAATACCCGGTAGGTTAGTTTTCCAGTAAAAGCATTTGGTCGCTTGAAGGATATTCTATAGCACAGCAAGCCTACTGAATTATTTTGTCACATCGGCCAAGCAATGCATTCACTTAATATTTTCAAGCACGGGGCGAAAGATGAATCGTAAGGTCCACTTTGTGATTTGAACCGGAGGCCTCTGACACAATAGGCAGATAGTATACTAGCAGAATTTTGAATCCATACCACTAGGCCTACATGTACATGTAGCTAATCAGCTGGTAGAGCATCTGTAGCTATTATCAGAGGTCTCCGGCTCAACTCCCGAGGACAATAATATGTGATGAGAGAAAAGTCATATTATGACTTTCCCTCATCACATAAAAATTCGCAAAACAAAAAGCGCTCTCGCGCTTGGTTACTGCACGGCACTACAGAAATGTATAGCACGCGTCCCATAAGCTGCGCGCCACATTTAACGTGCGTGCTTACATCAAGCAGCACGGACTCGGAAACTTTTTTGAACTCGTGTTGCCGATGGCCGTTTTATTAAAAACATCATTCATCACAGCAAACAGCTTACGATAGGTTTAGTGAAATCTACTGCAGCATCCATCGCAGCCCTAGGATCCAGTCTTATTATGGACATTAATTTACGAAGAGTTTGGTGAAATCAACCCTCAGGTGCCATTACTGTACATTGTCTGATACTTTCACCTTAATGTGCTGCCAGCATAAATAGAAAAACAAAATGAGTGCAATTAAAATGTACACCTTCAAAAGTTAATGAGCTACAGATGTTCTCACTCCAAAGGTTGGCTTTCTTGCTTTATCTTGGTGTTTCAAGTTCATATTCAGTACATGCATTTAGTGTGAAAATTGATCATTTTGTGCAATTGTAAAACAAAAGTTAACAAAAATATGGATGTTCCACAGCACTGTATTAATTGGGTATTGCACGTTATGTACAAGACTTGTGTTACTGTATTGTAAAACAGCATGAGCTACCATAGTACAATTTTACCAAGATGGAATTTTACCGTCTTGTTTTGTTAGTCAAAAGTATGAACTGAGACCGCCTACTGAAACAGTGAAAGTGTATGCTTTAGTTTATGCGGTAATTATATATACATGTAATTTCGCCATGTAGCTTTTGTATCGCTATCTTAGAAAGTAGGCAAGCACAAGTTTTCTAAGCAATGTTGTCTTGAAATACATAACTTTCAGGTTTTGAAGATTCTGTGCCATAAAACGAAGCCTGGATTCACACAGCCTTTTCTGCGCGTACTGTACATGTTAAATGTGACACACGTCGCTTTGAGAGAAAGCGGCAGGAGGAAATTTGGAGTGAAACGACGCACTGAAAAAGACAGTCACAAAAACACTTTCTGCCCAAGTAGTTTTTTAGTGCGTCGTTTCACGCTAAATTCCCTTCGCACTGCTTTTTCTCAAAGCGATACATGTCAAATTTACATGCAAAAAGGCTATGTGAATCTAGCCTTAAAATTTGTGTTTAATGGATTTCAAAATGCACATGTTCTTTCAATTGATAGCTTTCGACCACGTGCAACATTCGGAAATGTTTGGGTGTCACCGGCCCCGAGCATGCCAATAGACGCATATGAACATGTGTAAAAAAATACCCACCAGCGTATTTTCATTTGAAAATGCTGCACGCGCGTGTTGCAATACGTTTAAATTATTCAGCATCTACATGTGTACTCGGCTTGTAAAAAACAAAAGTGTTTTTACTTGATCACGATTTAGCCTGAAGAAAGAAGTTTTATCTTTCTCGATACAACAGCCGTGGTGCAACAACATAAAGCAAGGTTAAGCAACAGAGGTAAGTGCAACCAATGCTTTTTTTGCTGGTTAGCATTCGAGCCATGTTTGTCAAAGGCGCGACGTCACCGTAAAGCTATCAATAGTGCTTTTGTTAAAGCTGCCCGTTTCTAGTGCTTCCGAGGGTGATTTTTGCACTCAACCTGTTTTGCATTTGAGCCGTTTTGTAAGTTGTGCATTTTAAGTGTTACATTTGGGTAACTTGTCATAAGTTATGGTCGTACAGATGCATTGTCGGCTTAATCTTGTTCTCGTCTTCATTCCCTTGAAAGTTAATACATGTAGAAGTAGGTCAGGGTTCCAGGCCACCAAGTCATTGATCTACATTGCGTAGAATTCAAAAATACCAAGAGTAAAACTGGATGTCAACCCCAAAATTTGTCTAATGCGATAAGCCTACATGTACGTGTAGATGTATCTTACAGGTCAAGCAAAGCTGATTTTTATGTGAAAGAATTGATGTCGGGTATAGTGGATATGAAACGAGAGTGATTTTATCGGTGAGGAAATGACATTGGGTACAATGGACCTGAAACATATGCGCGCAAATCTATGGGGGTCTCAGACGACATAGGAAAGCATGCATGTAAACAAACTGAAGTCATTATGTTTCAGGTCCATTCACAAATCCCACTATAGCATGGCTTTGGTATTACTATAAGTGCCGTGTGTATATTTTACTTGTATAGTAGGGCTTGCTACAGTTTCTTTACTGCCACTTCTATAGAGCCTTTGCACGGCGGCCATGACAGGGGCAGTCACAGTACGTCAAGCACGAGTAGTCGCTTTGTGGATCTATTGTCACATCATTTAAATATGAAAACCTGCCCCCTGTCATGGTCGCCGGTGCAAAAGCTCTATTGCTAATGCCCAGCTCTGTGTTCAAATATTCTACCTGAGATTAGTGTATTCTAAAATTCAAATTTGTTGAGTAATTGAAATAAAATGTTGTGTGTATACTAATGTTACATAGAATTCTGTTGGAGAAATGTGGTTAATTCGAAGGAAATACAAATGTGATTGGTCTAAAAGACTCCTTGTACAGTAATTGAAGATCATTTACCTTGACTAAATGATTGATATAAAACTGTAAATTAAAAATAATAATAGATTTCAGTATTGTAATTACTAAACAATGTTACAACTGTGAACTAAGTTTATTAGATTCTCATCCTGACTTCCTGGGGAAAAAAAAGAGTTCTAATTTGCAGAAATCTAAAATGTTTTCAAAACTCTTTTTAAATATGTGTACATGTACATCCTCTGTAACGAAAATACATGTAGGCCTACATGAGAAACTAATATTCATTTTTTACTTGGTTTAAAGCAGTGTTGTCCAGAGATTTTGGAGTAACGGGTAAACAAATATGAGTTGTCGGTTGTGTACACAAACGATTTGAAAGTAATTCTGATACTAATTAGGAAATATACAAGATTTCTTTTGTAAAATCAATAAAGTAGCCAGCAGCAAATGACAGAGTAGCCGGTGAAATCGCCAGCAACTGGCGCAACTGTTTAAAGGCAGAGGGTCGTCAGCAATGCGCGCGCCAAATTCGTGCCACGAATTACGCAGCTCCATGCCTTTGCTATGAAGCTGTGTATTTCGTGACACGAATTTAGCGCTCGTGCATTGCTGACGAGTCTGTGCCTTAACTGGTAGACAAAAATCATACATGTAGGCCTTGTGTTCCAATCCTACGGTAAGTCTTTCTCAAAGGCTTTGGAAGGCCATCCCGAAACTCAAAATTGGAAGTTGGGAAAAAGAAGCAGGTCAAACAGAAAAATGTTAGAATGAAATACCATTTTTAAAAAGAGAACTGCAAAGGCTAGAATTACTTGTTCAGAATAATTACAACTTATACAACAAAACATGAATTACTGTATCTCTTTGTGTAAATGTAAATACATGTACATGCAAGTATAGCATCCATGGAAAATGTCTTACTGTGTGGACAGAATTATTAAATGTAGTTGCCAGATATTTGTAGTCTAAACCAATGTGTACATTACTTCCCTAATTGTAAATTGTAGTAGTAATAAACCTGTATCATACAGTTATTTCAGCCATATATAATGTAATGACAATAGCTGTGTAGTAAGAGTAATGAATTTATGCAGATTGTGTAGGCAGTAGTAGCCAATAAACTATTAATGCACATGTACATTGTATACATGTATGTCACTCTGGTCAGCAAAGTTTTTTTTTTTTTTCAGCCAAAACAAAAATTATCCTGCTTTTTAACCAAAGAGAAATGAAAAATACAGCATTTGCACCATTTATTAAAATGGGACATTAATTGAAAATTTAACTTAATGACTCGAGTTCTGCTGATGTCGGGGCAGCTTGCATGTAATTCAGAAGGCACGGTTAAACCATTTAAATGCATTAATAGGGTCTACCGGTATATAAACCTGACGGCTTGTAAATTTAGCAAATCTTGCTCTATGGCGAGAAGATTCATACAATGAATGTTTAATGACTCAAGAGTCAGTATTTGTGCTGCTTGACGCGGTCTTAACTTTTGGCCAATCACATTTCCCTTAAAAATTCATTAAATAATTCGCAACCAATAGTGGTTTAAATTACAAACTTAACAAGTGGAAAAATGTTACTTTCAAACGGATGACTATACATGTACAGACTTGATACCTTCAACTGTTGCCAAAAAACTTTTACGTTTTTGTTCTACATCTACATCTAATACCATCATCATCGCACTTCTTTTCTGCCGATTGCTCTAAACTGATTAAAGGTGATTATAAGATATGCCTTCAATATGTGCAAAATTTCTGTCGGATACTTGGGATTCCAGAAGGATCTCCCTTCTCTATAACTACATCCGATGGACAATGCCTTCTTTATCACAATCCCAAAGTTATTCGATGCAAAAATTGTAAAATTGTAGTATCAACAGATAAATGTTGTTTTCGATTCACGAGGACATATATTATTTATATGCCGAGGGTAATCATTCTCTGGAGTCCGGTAATTATAAAAAATCAACTCCAAAAGTGTCACGACGTAAGAGGGACACTGTGTCCTGTTTTTATGGAATGACCCATTTCTTATTTTGACAAGTACAGTTCCTTGCCAAAGGCTTCCCAGTCAAGTTGCAGTCCCATTATTTCCTTCAAACGTTTTGTCGACTTCAGGATAAATGCGTCACCCTTCTGCTGTGCCGTGGAGACCCTTGTGTTGACACGGGACATGTCGATTTGGGCCAAAGCCGCTTTGAGGCAGCAACAGGCGAGTATTGTTGCCATGAGCTGCAAAATCATCTCCCACTGGGCTTGAGTTGCGGTAATACCTTGCTCCGACAAAACTGCAGAGAAAATAAAATTGACAAATGGTAAAACCGCTCATAGGCAAATTAAATTATTTATGATTTACGTTTACGAGGTAGCGTTTAACAAAAGGTTTAGATGCACGTAAAACGCAAACGTGAATGTGAAATGGCTTGAGCACTGGTTATATCTTCAGGAGGTGTCAGGACTTGGTTTCGGCAAAATAGTTATCTTGCCATTAAAGTCACATTCGTGGATTTTTGTTCTCGTCTGTTCAAAAATTTCCTTAAAGTAACGACCAAGAGCTCAAAGCATTTCGCATTCATGTTTGCATTTTACGTGCATCTAAACCTCCCCTAATAACTTAGGCTGGAGACACACAGAAATGTTTGTAATATTCCCAACAAGGACCATTGTCATACAACATACTTATTGTAATAGGATTGTAATAAAGTCAGGTCACAGGCGCAAACAAATCAATTACAAGGTCGTTATCGAATGAAGGCCTGGACACACATGCGCGTGCATTCCAAGCATCATATTCAAGTAGGGGCTTATGGGATGAAGGCAAAATGGGGTTAGACGTTTCTTTGCCAATTTATTAGGTGATCGGGCCAACAGCTCGATCACCTATTACTCTCGTACGATTTCTTTGTCTTTTTTAGGTGATCGGGCCAACAGCCCGATCACCTATTACTCTCGTACGATTTCTTTATTAGGTGATCGGGCTCAACCCGATCACCTATTGATATCGTACGATTTCTTTGTCTTTTTTTTTTTTTTTTCTTCTTTTTCCACTCAAATGTTTCCAGAGCTTTTCTTCGAAACGGTTCAAGCTATCAACTTGAAACTTAGTAGGAACATCAACCCCAATGTGAAGGTGTGCATACAAGTGTGACGTCACCGTGACGTCATCGGGTATCAAAGTACAACAAAAAAATGACCAAAATATGCATGTTTTAAAATGCTTCCGTCTGGAAAACCACGTGACTCATGATCTTCGTATTTGGCAGGCTTATATATCAGATCATGGCCAACAATTTTCTTCGTGTGGGCATTTTCATCTGACCCTTCCTTCTGGGGTCAATTTGAGGTCAAAGTTCAACGAAAACGAAAAACTCAAATTTTGCACTTATTGAGCAACAATGCCCATCAAACCAAGCTGAATCTTTAACAAACTAAGTACAGGCATAGGTCCTATGGCAGACTTTCACCAGCGTGTATAATATTATGATGGCATCAAGCGTGACGTCATCGTGACGTCATCAAGTATCAAATTACACCCCCCAAAAAACCAAAATATGCATATTTTAAAATGCTTCCGTCTTGAAAACCACTTGACCCAGGATCTTCGTATTTGGCAGGTTTATAGATGACATTCTGTGCTACAATTTTCTTTGTGTGGGCATTTTCATATGACCCTTCCTTCTGGGGTCAAATGGAGGTCAAAGTTCAATGAAACTGAGAATCTCAGTTTTTACACTTACCAGCAACAATGCCCATCAAACCAAGCTGAATCGTTAGTAAATTAGATACAGACATAGGCCCTACGGCAGACTTTCACCAGAATGTATAGTATCATGATGGCATCAAGTGTGACGTAATCATGACGTCATCAGGTATCAAATTACAAAAATTCAAAGGTTATTATTTCCAAAATTCATATCTCAAGAACCGTAATAGATACTTGAACAATTCTTTCACAACATGATAAGTCTAAATGAACTGAACAAATCATACGATGTCATGACCCTTGTGTGACGCCTACTTCCGGTCCAAACCGGAAGTTGTTTTAAAATGTGCATTTTTTAAAGCGTTTTGAATGCAAATAGATTCAAAGTGGTAGTGAATTTGACCATATTTCTACGGAACGAAATGTTTCCACACATGTGGACTTTATGACTACATATATACCACTGATGACGTCATCACGTGCACGGTGGTTACGTAATGTGGAGAAATTATTTGTTGAGTCCCTTGATAATTAAGCTAACTCAGTCGTTTGAGGGCGCTATGCCAACCCTCCACTAATCTGACAATTTGCGCCCATATATAGTGCTCGACTTCTAATAATAGAACTTGTATCAAGGCAGCCTGTCTCGGGTCAGAGGTCATAATGTATCTTTTTAGGGAGGATGTCTGGGCCACACGGCCAATGATATAAACGTACGTGCGCGAGTAGTGAATAAGTCAGACAGACGAGAAATAATAAGCAGGGATTGATTTACAACCGAGAAAATTGGACTTTTGAAGATATAAAACTGCTAGTTTCCGTGGCATCATCGCCAGGAAAGTTGAATGAACACTTGATAGCACAAGGAAATTTACTTTTGGTGACTTAGCTGTTGTATGTTGGGTGTAATCATGGTATGTACGGCTAGCCTTAGTCGGCGAACCAGAGTAAATATGTCTTCTCCCCGAAAACTGAATGTGACATGCTGGAAATCGTTGCTGTGTTGGAAATAAAATGGACATGGTGGACCGCAACTCAAGTTGACTGGAGCGTCAGTTTATTCTAGATGCAATTGAACCCCAACTCCCCACACGGCGATATACTACAGTAATATGATCTCAAATGAAAAAAATCTTTAGAACTGTAATAGATATTGAAAAGATTCTTTCACCACATATAGGCCTAGGCCTACATGTCAAAACTTGTTCTTCAGTAGATACTTGAACAATCTATGCACACAATAGTAACGTTATGATGAGATTGACAATTATGACGTCATCAGATACACAATTTTAGCGTTGAATAGTCAGAGTCATGTCTTGAGAATTCCAATACTTTTTCAACATCAAACAACTCAAGTTTTCAAACAATCTCAAAACTGTGTCGTCATCATCATTTCAATGTTTGTCACCCGATCACCTTGCGTTTGTAAAAAACACAAACGCGAAGCTCTAGTTTTTTTTTTTTCTTTTTCTTTTTCTTTTTCCACTCAAACGTTTCCAGAGCTTTTCTTCAAAACGGTTCAAGCTATCAATTTGAAACTTGGTAGGAACATCAACCCCAATGTGAAGGTGTGCATACAAGTGTGACGTCACTGTGACGTCATCGGGTATCAAATTACAACCCAAAAATGACCAAAATATGCATGTTTTAAAATGCTTCCGTCTGGAAAACCACGTGACCCATGATCTTCGTATTTGACAGGCTTATATATCAGATCATGGCCTACAATTTTCTTCGTGTGGGAATTTTCATCTGACCCTTCCTTTCGCCACATTTAAGAACTTGATGTTTATCAAATTGTTGAACAATTTGTGCACAACATTGTGACGTCATGATATCGTCACAGGTGTCAAATTACACAAATTCAAAGGTTATTATTTTAAAAATTCATATCTCAAGAACCGTAATAGATACTTGAACAATTCTTTCACAACATGATAAGTCTAAATGAACTGAACAAATCATACGATGTCATGACCCCTGTGTGACGCCTACATGTACTTCCGGTCCAAACCGGAAGTTGTTCGAAAATGTGCAATTTTTTAGCATTTTGAATGCAAATAGATTCAAAGTGGTAGTGAATTTGACCATATTTCTACGGGACGAAATGTTTCCACACATGGACCTTTTGACTATACCATTGGTGACGTCATTACATGGACGGTGGTTACGTAATGTGGTGTCAAATTACGCAAATTTGGAGCTGAGATATTTTAAAATGCTGTATCTTGAAAACTACAACAGATATTGGTATGATTCCTTCGCCACATTTAAGAACTTGATGTTCAACATATTGTTCAACAATTTGTGCACAAAATTGTGACGTCATGATGTCGTCACAGGTGTCACATTACAAGATTTCAAAGGTTATTATTTCAACAATTCATATCTCAAAACGGTGCAAGCTATCAACCCCCAGCTATGGCGGATATGCAGGGAGGAGATATTAGTTACCGGATTAGTGTATACAGCAGCCGATTTCACGAAACTTTACGCAATTGCGCAAGTCCACTTACGCCATAAGTTATTGCGCAAGTAATGGCGTAAGTGGACTGACTTGCGCAATTGCGTAAAGTTTCGTGAAATCGGCTGCTGAACTTCCATTTTTGCCATTCCACAGGTGATAACAACGTCTGAAATTCATCACAAAATGTTCATTTAACCCGATCACCTAGCGTTTGTAACAACAAACGTCATACCTCTATTTTTTTTTTTTTTTTTTTTTTCTTTTTCCACTCAAACGTTTCCAGAGCTTTTCTTCAAAACGGTTCAAGCTATCGATTTGAAACTTGGTAGGAACATTAACCCCAATGTGAAGGTGTGCATACAAGGTAGACTGGTCCCCTGTCCATGTGCACTACGCTGCTCTCGCTATACAAGGACAGGCACACGCCGAGCAATAACCATGGGTGATTGGCCGTTGTATTACCACGCGTGATTGGTCGTTGTATTAAATATATGCATGATCTATTTTTAGAGTTTGCTCAACAACGAGTGAATTTCGCAATCGTTAATTTTGTCGCTGGGTTTTGCATAAGTATCCTATTCAATCTTTGCCATCCCTTATAATTATTTAGTAATTTTGGCAGTCGTGTACTCGTCAACGCCCAGGTTTGTACTGATACATTACTTTTTACTTGAAATGGCGCTGTTTGCCGTATTTTTAAGCCGCCAAACATCAATATCACAGTGCGGCCGTTGTTCAAAAAAAGTTTTTCATCGCATTAAAAAACTTGACAAAACATGACAGAAACCCCATCGAATGATATGAATGACATGGTTGGATATAGAGATATTTGTTCAACCTTGATTCCCACCGAAACCAGTATGTTTATTTGGTTCTGACAGCAATTTTACAGGCATATCTTCTGCTGTCGATGCAAAAATACCGCTGCTGCCGCCGCTGTAATTTTCCCAGACATTGATTGCGTAGCGGGCGCGATGCCAAATCGAACGAAGGCGCGCAACACGCTGTATTCTGGGCGCCTGCTTGGCACTTGCGCAAACCGTGACACAGTCCTTTTAATTTGCATAAACATCCAGGAATTCCTGGAGATTTATGCCAAACATGGCGGCGTGTACCTGTCCTCATATACGACGGAGGGGAAGTAAATATGTGGACAAGGGAACCAGTCTACATACAAGGGTGACGTCACTGTGACGTAATCGGGTATCAAATTACAACCCAAAAATGACCAAAATATGCATGTTTTAAAATGCTTCCGTCTGGAAAACCACGTGACCCATGATCTTCGTATTTGACAGGCTTATATATCAGATCATATGGCCTACAATTTTCTTCGTGTGGGAATTTTCATCTGACCCTTCCTTCTGGGGTCAATCTGAGGTCAAAGTTCAACGAAAACGGAAATCTCAATTTTTGCACTTATTGAGCAACAATGCCCATCAAACCAAGCTGAATCTTTAAGAAACTAAGTACAGGCATAGGTCCTATAGCAGACTTTCACCAGCGTGTTTAATATTATGATGGCATCAAGCATGACGTCATCGTGACGTCATCGAGTATCAAATTACACCTCCCAAAAAAACAAAATATGCATATTTTAAAATGCTTCCGTCTCGAAAACCACGTGACCCAGGATCTTCGTATTTGGCAGGTTTATAGATGACATTCTGTTCTACAATTTTCTTTGTGTGGGCATTGTCATCTGACCCTTCCTTCTGGGGTCAATTGGAGGTCAAAGTTTAACGAAAACGGAAATCTCAGTTTTTACACTTACCAGTAACAATGCCCATCAAACCAAGCTGAATCGTTAGTAAATTAGATACAGACATAGGCCCTACGGCAGACTTTCACCAGCAGTATCATGATGGCATCAAGTGTGACGTAATCATGACGTCATCAGGTGTCCAATTACAAAAATTCAAACGTTATTATTTTCAAAATTCATATCTCAAGAACCATAATAGATACTTGAACAATTCTTTCACAACATGATAAGTCTAAATAACCTGAACAAATCATACGATGTCATGACCCCTGTGTGACGCCTACTTCCGGTCCAAACCGGAAGTTGTTCGAAAATGTGCAATTTTTTAGCATTTTGAATGCAAATAGATTCAAAGTGGTAGTGAATTTGACCATATTTCTACGGAACGAAATGTTTCCACACATGTGGACCTTTTGACTATACCATTGGTGACGTCATTACATGGACGGTGGTTACGTAATGTGGTGTCAAATTACGCAAATTTGGAGCTGAGATGTTTTAAAATGCTGTATCTTGAAAACTACAACAGATATTGGTATGATTCCTTCGCCACATTTAAGAACTTGATGTTCAACATATTGTTCAACAATTTGTGCACAAAATTGTGACGTCATGATGTCGTCACAGGTGTCACATTACAAGATTTCAAAGGTTAATTATTTCAACAATTCATATCTCAAAACGGTGCAAGCTATCAACTTGAAACTTGGTAGGAATATATCAACCCCAATGTGAAGATGTGCATACAAGTGTGACATCATTTCCATCTGACCCTTCAACGTCTGAAATTCATCACAAAATGTTCATTTAGCCCGATCACCTGGCGTTTGTAACAACAAACGTCATACCTCTAGTTACAATCGGATTACAATAAAAAACAATGAGAATTCCTGTCACTCACCAATTATGATGCGATTACAATAAATTTTATTTTGCTGTAGTAATACTATAAAAAATTGGGATGTCGTAATTCCTGTGACTGCGACCTCAGTTCCTAAGATCCTGGGAATCTGTTGAGGATTTTGAAAGAGCGTGTTTCTCACCTGGGTGAAGTTTCTCTCTTAGATACTTTTCAGTTTTCTTCCGATTTGTGCCAAAAATTTCTTCTAATTCGGTCTGGAAAGTCCAACTCCCATCCTGCAAATGATAAAAATAACTGGTATATTGACAAAATACATAGCATTTGCTTCGCTTTGCAGAAAATTATACATTGACATGAGATATGACAAAAATATGACATTAATGCCTCATGCGCAATTCTGCACCCATGATATGATTTAAAGATGTCAAGTCCTATCTCAGCATTCTTTTAAATAATCATCAATCTTTGACCCCGGTCACATAAGGGAAGTTGCTTTGTTCGACAAAGATTTGACAATGATTCAAAATTCAAAAAGTGATTAAATGAAGCATATTTGTCATTTGAGTGCTTCCTTTGTTTGTCAAAGCGATTTGGCAGGCGTGGGCCCAATTTCATAGAGCCGGCGCTTAACTGAGCATCAGGCTGTTTTATAGACATCGTTAACGGTTAGCAACTCAAAACGTGCCTTAACTGCAGAACCAAACTTAGTGATGCAACAATAGCCGTTTCCAAGCGTGAGCATGCTTAACCACGCCGCAACCATAAAATAGCGCCTAAAGGCCCACTGTATCATTTGCAATGACCCCACATGTTAATAAACAAGTTTGAAGGAAAACCTTCAAAGTAAAGATTGAATTGTTACCAACTATCCAATAAAATTTTTCCGCCAGAGAGGACAACATTTTACCAGAAAATAATCAAGAAGATGAAATTATTTAGATCATTTGCAAACGATTTACTATAGTTGAATCGCATCTAGGCGGTCCGAAACAGTTGCTGTGTACAGGCTGCATGATTCAGGCTTCGCATACTTTGCGTAGGTAGGTTACACTGTGCATGTGGACTGGACTGGTCACGCACACAACTAGTATGACGCGAACCACAGATTGCATATACGTACGCGACTGACTGAGTACGAATAGACGAAAATAGAATAAGTCGTGTTGAAGCACCTCGTCAAGAGCGGCAAAACAAGCATGGATTTTTCGTGTTTTTGCATTTGGCGGAGCTAAAAAAGGCTTCAGATTTGTTTGATGTCCTTTTAAAATGGTTTTGTTCCCAGAATCGCTCAAAAACAGATCATCTATAGGGTCTTTAACTCGTCTGCTACAGTAAGCATGCTGTTACTGCTTTCTCTATAAAATTGGGCCCAGGTCACACGTGTGTCAAGCATCTGGCAAGCATTTTTTTGACGTGCCACATATTATTAGCATACTTGAAAACCACCAAGCCCTGTATGGGCATCGGATGCTTAATGCTAGGCGTTTGAAACTTGACACTTGACACTCAACGTGTATGGGCGACTTGGCCATCAGGTGTCGCATAGCTTTCTTCGATCTTTGTTAGCAGTTACATAATGTAAATGGTACATTCTTCATTAGAAGAAAGCTAGATGCGAGCTGCCGAGTGGTTTAGGTCACCGACTCGCAATACTCGGGTGAAAACTTGGGGATGAGGGTTCAATACCCGGCTAGGGTACCTGTGCCCTTGAGCAAGGCACTTAAAGCCATTGGTCCAGTGTGTTAGGTAACGCACTTTAAAAGATCCCAGAGCATTCTTTCGTTAGGAGCAAGGTGATTCCCCGGTGTCTCTGGGCATTTCTAATTCTCCCACGCTTGCGAGCGACAGTGCAATGGGCTCTTTTGAGGAATTCTTAGTTTCAGTACCAGAAAGAAATAATAAAAATAGTATACAATTATCACCCGGTTTAAGGGTGCATAGTTGATATTAGCTCCCCAAGGTATTGGAAGTTGACACGCTAAATCCCGAGGCAGAAGGCCGAGAAAACTAGCGTGTCAACTTCCACCCGAAATGAACCATGTGACATATGTTTAACTATATACCTCATACATATTCTTCCCCAGTTTTAAACACCGACTGCAGGAAAACGGCGAGTAAAATTTTGCTTGTGTGGCCATCTTTTCATTCAGCTGGTGTGTGTGCATGCGTGTTGTACCCACACGGTGCTGTCACGCGTATAGCGTACTGCGCGCTACGCAAGGTTGTTTCGTAAAACGCATGCGTAGTGTACTATTCCTGGGCTGCCCAGAAAGAATGCTTCGCAAAGCGTGTGCGCAGTGTACTATTTCCCTGGCATGCGCGTGGATAAACAGCAAAAATAACTACTGGACTATGATGCTGAATTGACCAGTGAGACTCTTTTATGAATATGTATGAGGTATGGTAATGGTAATTATAACCAACAATTATTAACTAATCTTTGTCAAACTAAGCCATTTGCTCAATATATGAACAGGGATTGTTTGCTCGAGTTCCTAGTCCAGTTTGAGTTTTAGTAGAGTAACAATTTATCTTATTTAAAATTAATAAGAGATTAATTCAATCGTTTTTAAATTTCAAGACATAAATATTACCTGATGTTGTAATTCAACCAGCTTGTATGGGATGCGCGGTGATGCTTCCATCTCTACCCTCCCAATAGGAAGTTCATCTTCATCTCTATACTCTTCCTCATCTGAATATTGCACCTCTTGGACTGCAAGAGGCGGAAGTGGTGAAGGGATTCCTATAGGGGCGGCAGGGGGAGGTGGAGACATTCCCCCGGGGGCGGGAGGGGGAGGGGGAGGAGACATTCCTCCGGGGGCAGGAGGGGGAGGAGACATTCCTCCGGGGGCAGGAGGGGGAGGAATAGGGGACATTCCTATGGGGGCGGGGGCGGAAGGGGGAGGCATTCCTACAGAAGCAGGAGGGGAACGTGAAGGGATTCCTTCGAAAGTGGGAGAGGGAGGTCGAGGTGGTTGTCTTTTTTTATGGCGAGGAACCCCAAGGCCAAGCAGACTTGGAGGGAAAAGTCCACCAGCATCTGATGGATCGGGGCCAGCATCCGAATCAAAGATCGGGGCATCTCTCATTTGCGATTTCTTCTTAGAGGATGATAGACGGAGCCTTAATGATGCTAGACCGAATGCCTTTTTTTTTTTTTTCTTTTTATCTGGTGTTGGAGCTTTAGCTCTCATTGAGGGCTCCAAGGGCTCTTCTCTGGCTTCATAAGGCTCCAAGACTTGTTCATCTGGCTCCAAGGGTATGGGCTCTAATTGGGCTTCATAAATAACCAGTTCATTTGGCTCTAAGCACTTTAATGGCTCCGAGGGCTCTTCTCTGGCTTCATAAGGCTCCAAGACTTGTTCATCTGGCTCCAAGGGTATGGGCTCTAATTGGGCTTCATAAATAACCAGTTCATTTGGCTCTAAGCACTTTAACGGCTCCGAGGGCTCTTCTCTGGCTTCATAAGGCTCCAAGACTTGTTCATCTGGCTCCAAGGGTATGGGCTCTAATTTGGCTTCATAATAAACTGGTTCATCTGGCAAACTATCTTTCACCTCAATTAATTCATCTATATAGTATTCCATCTGTACTTGCTTTACACTCATTTCTCTTTGCATACAGATTTCGTCTTTCTCACAGAATCGAGTTGTTTGCAAGGTCATGACCAATTCATCGTCAGATTCACTTTTCCAGATTTCCTGAGGTTCATAGCTTGACTCGTCATCGCTTGTGTACTGTTTGGTCCTAGGCTGGCTGGTGGGTTTGGATGTCTTGGCTTGTCTTTTCATTTCAATTTCACATCTGAATTTTTATTGGGAAATAATAAAAATATACTGCTAAAAAAAAAATAGGACGAATACGGATATGATAACGGTAACCGCTCACGTTGATGCGCACACTAAACGGGGTTTCGCACTATGTAAATGTACGTGTACGCATCTGCTAAATCTGCTCTGCGCTTGGCTTCGTTTTCAAAAGATTTTCCTCGCTTTCACGTGGGCATCACACATTAAATTTGATCTATATTCACGGATTATTATACTGTTTACATCAAAAAGAAACAAAATGCATACAACTTTATTAATATATCAGAGATAAATCTTCATAACCGGTATACGTTTTTATGCTACGCATATGAAGGCCAATAACCGTAGTCAACACGTATGAAAACATGTGCACTTCGGTTACGAGTCACACAAATCGCATAAAGTCATGACGTATCCGTATCCGTGACGGTGCGAAACCTCTATATTGGTATATAACTGACATAACTGAAAGGACGCTAAAAATCTTGGTGCAGAATAATTTTCTAATATCTCATGTTTCTGAAATGTTGGAATGGTGAAAGTTATGTGACAGTATTATTGGGTTATGGAGTACATGTGTACACGATAAGAAGACATTTAGCCATTTTCATTTTAAGTTGGTAATACATGTACCTTAATGAGAACATGCCGGTAACTGACGTTACGTTGCCTTTTACCATGCAGTTTTCTTATGAGTAAGCAGGCTTTAGGGCTACAGTGTTTAGGTTCACTTTTGCTTTATACCTGTCCGGCGTGGAATGTTTTGTCCTAGTTCACTCCTGTCTATTTTTCTCTGCACTATTCAGTATTACATCGTAAATTGTGCTTTCTTACATGTATGTAACTTTTGTTAATTGTTCACTGCATGTAATTTGTGTGTGCTTGTTTTTCATGTATTACCGGGTAGCCGAATAAATATTAATAATAACTTAAGTATGTCTATCAATTAGGCTTGGGCAATTCCACGCAGGAGTCGAGTAGAATTGATTCCACTTTGGGGATCAGAGTCAAGATTCCATATTTTTTAGGAATCGATTCCCTTTCATCTGAATTCGATTCCCAGTGATAGCTTGCCCATTCCAGAAATTACCATGTAATTCCCAATCCAAAACAATCAACTTCTGCAAGAGTATTTTGCCTCTGATCATGTTTACATTATTAAAAACCCGTTTTGGGGCGGGCCGGTATCATTTCGTGGACATTTAGTGACACTCGGTGCAAAAAATTGGGTCATCATTAGCGTAATATATGTAGTATCGTCGATGTACACGATCAGGATAATTTAATATTTTCCAGCGAAAAATGTTAATTGATTCCGAATGGAGTCGCGATTCTTTTTTGGAATCGCTCTTACGGTCCCAGAAGGTGCAGGGCCATGGTGCAGGCTATAATAGCCTCGTCCATTCTGCAAATAGGGTGTGTATCTTTTCAAAATCAAATATTTATCACAGAAAACACACCCTTTGTAAATTCATGACATTTAGTTATAGCTATAGTCACATTATATTACAGATATGGTCACATTTGCTTCAATAAGGTGTCATATAGATGGTTGAATTAACCATATATGGGAACTCTTTGGTACGATCGCGAACGACATACAACAACACATAACCCAGCATGCATGTGTGATTTGATTAGCCTAGCAACGCATAAACACACTGTGGTGAGCTCGCATAAATAATGAGCCTCTACCCTCTGGGATTGTAAGTGCAGCTGCCCTACTCGGACAAGGTATGGAGCGCTGTAAATTTCGTGGAACATGGTAAATTGTTCGTGGTGTATTGACGAGCCTTCATCTTTAAATTGGTCACCAACATAAGAAGCACGATATGTGCAACTATATGCACGTCCCTCAGATGGGAACAAAGAAACTGCCTACAGGATGGAAGCTATTTGATACGGTCGACAGATGGTGCAGTGCACAGTACAAACACACGTATCATATCCATGTCGCTTTTCTAACAACTGATTTTTAACCCTTTGCACAGTATGCATGACAAATACATACCGAGCAACAAAAGAAACGTAATTTGTTTTTAAACTTTTTGATTAAAAAAGGCAGTCAATCTGAGAGTGGGAATTTTCAGCACACACAAGCTTGCGAGTTATGCGAGTATTTTTGATGTCAAACTAATAATTAAAAAAGAAATGTTCAACTTTTGATTAATCTAGAAATTTTTGTTTCTTTTGTTGCTCAGTATACATAGATTTTTGGCCTAATTCCATCTTGCTATTATAATGCTTACGTTTTGGCCCACTCCACTGCTTCTTCAAGTGCTTCAAGTTCATCAAGCTGTGCTGCATCAGCTGAAATTTAAAGGTTCAAATTAAATTCAGTAGCACTTTAAAATGTTAAGTTATTCCATAAAAACGGGACACAGCGTCCCCCCTTATACAGTGTAACAGTACTTCTGCAGCTAACTTTGATAAATAGTGAGGTTTCGGTCGCACACGGTTAGGCAATACGACAACTCTAAGTGTATATTGCATCATCAGTATCTGATGAAGTAGTTGTAATTGCTACGAAAGCTCATGCAAAATCTGTTCTTATAGTTAGTCTTTAACCTGCTACCTTGTGTTTAATTTTGTATGTCATAGACTAACACGGCTGTTTAGTTCATTGTTCAGCGGTATGTGTGTACATGTACTTGTGGCATTTATACAAATCTTTTTGGTGTTGTTTTGTTGTCAACCTTAACAGCAACACTTCTACACCCAAGTGAAAAACGGACAATAAAAGGAAAATATTTCGGGATTTACCCAAAACATGACAAGAACGATTCATAAAAATAGCATATAACCAGCGGCTCCCTTTTCCAAATAGGAACTGGCCAAAGAGACTTGAAAGCGTGAGAGTTGAAAATTGCCTTTGTCAACCGCATAATATGAAAACCATCTAAATGTTTGTAAATCAATTAAAATATTTTTCACTATTTAGAAAAGGCACAAGAACTTCTTTAACAAAAAAGGGCAACTTGGAAAAGCCATCAAAATGACACACTTTGGCTCGTATCCCATTTCTATGGGAAGAGCCCAGTAAGAAATTAGGTCATTTTACTTGACAATGAAACAAGGAGAGCCCCTCCTACCTTCTATTTCTGCATCTTTATCTTTGGGTAGTTCATGTTCTCTTTTCTCAATCTCGTTGAAGACTCCGCTAACAACTTGAAATGCCCGACTCATGTCGTGTTTGACTCGTGCACAAAACTTGGAGAAAGAATGAACTACCTATAAAAGGGCAATACTGTATGTTATTCATTGTGGTAATAGTATATACTCCCGCAAAAAAAGGAAACTTATTTTTCTTAAAATATCAATTTTTGATCAGAAAAGAGGTTTGGTAAATACAGTGAACTAGTGTTTAACAAGGCACTGATCAACCAATCCCTTTGGAATCACTCTCAAGACGGTTCTACTTTGGTGATTTTGTCAGATCTAACAGGGTCTATAAGTGGACTTGTTTGAACAAAGTGATTTTCACAGAAAGCGACATTGGAAGAATCCTGTAGTTAAGGGCTCTTGCAAGCAAACCATTTTGTTGGGTTTTCAACCTGATTATAAACCTGCACGGGATAAGCAGACCTCTGGAGCCATGCATTTCCCAAACATCCCTAGAAGTGCAAGAGATCAGGGAGGCACTTCAGGCAAAGTGACACACCCTGCATTAGTGGCTCTAATGGAGGCTGGTGCAGTCAGCCTTTCCGCAAGAGCTGATGATACACGTTAAGCCTCGTCTACACCAGAACATCACCAAACAGCTATGTTTGCTGATGTTTTTCTGTGTGCCCACATTAGCAAACAGAAGCAAACTTCTGGAATAATCACGTGATCACGATTGGCTGGCTCTAATCACATGACCTGAAACTGGTTCCTGATTGGTTCAGACATAAAACATGAGCAAACAAATGTTTGCCACTAGCAGCATGTCCAAACACGAGCAAACACGGTTTGGTGAAGTTTGCTGTTTGATGTTTTATGTGCCGTCCACACCTGCAAACTTTTCTGAAAAACATGACAAAACTTGAAGTTTGGCCAGTGTAGACGAGGCTTAACTGACCGATCTTCCGATCAGAGTATAATTTATGTTTCTATTTAACCAATGAATGGACCAATGGCTGTCTGATGAATATTTATGAGGTATAGTAATAGACCCTATTCACGCATTTGAACGGTTCAATATTGTCCCCTGAATCAGTTCTATACAATGCAAACTCCTGATTGGAAAGGTACCAGACTATGTATGCGTTCCAAGCCTTGTCTTCAGACCGAGGTTAATGGAATGCATACGCAGTTTGCACTCTACTGAACTGATTCAGGTGACATGACTAAACTGTTCAAATGCGTGATTAGGGTCTATTTGATATAGACCTTTCCCATTACCATGGAAACCGTCCCGATGTGTCCGCCATAGCTGGGACGCGGCCAGTGCATCAACTACATGCGTTATCAGATGATGCTCATTGTGTCATCACTTTGAACAATTTGCGCGTTTGTTGTAATGGTGAATTAATTTACACCGAGCCTTTCCGCGCGCGTGTAATTGCGATGCACGTCGCTTTGAGAAAAAGCGATGTGGAGGGAATTTTTAGTGAAAGATGCACTAAAAATCACTGAATTATGAAAAGACTTTCCATCCAATATGTCCAAGCTAATTCAGTAATTTTTAGTCCATTATTAAACTCAAAATTCCTTCCACACCGCTTTTTCTCAAAGTGACGCGCGTGGCAATCACGCACAAAATAGCTGTGTAAATTTGTGTGTGTGAAGAGCGTGTTGTGCGCGTCATGTAGGCGCGCTGTTCGATTTAACAGCAATGCAAAACGCACAGTCCATGCACTAGATAAAGCTGCGTCCCAAGCTATTGCCATACATTGCTTGAATTTGTTCTTTATGAGAATGTCTGGACACTGACTGATTGGGACCAATTCTTTACCTGTAAAGTGATGGGCTGTGTGTAGGATAGTGTCTCTGTGGCTAATTTATATGCTTCTTCAAAGTATTTCTCTGCTGATTTGAAGGCCAGGTAATCAGCTGCTCTTTTTGCAGTATTCAGGAGATTTCCAACACGATTCAGAGGCGACATCTGGGAAAATTACCGGTAATTAAATTATTGTTACTTGCATTTTTATTTTTACACCTTTATGGTAGGAATTTCATCACTGAAGGGGAACTGCCATTTGTGTTTGGAAAGGGCACTTCTATTGGAAAACAAAAACAAATATATGGGAGGACAACAAAAATGCAGCTGGAACAGAGTTTTGGCTTTCATGTTCTCTATAAAATTCCCACACTGCCTCGAGAAAAGCTGTAGCCAAAACCCAGGGATGAGATTGTCAATTGAAAAATAGTCTGAAAATTGATAAAAAGTCTTTTAAAAAATGCACATCTTTTGATACTACATGTAATAATGCCTTTCTCCTAGATTAAAAAAGGTCTGATTTTAAAAAAAACTGAAAAACAGGTACGGTAAATACAACGTATTTCAAAAGTTCTCTCTGCAAAGCAGTTGGGTGTTTATCCCTTTAGAGACCATGCATTTGCACATGTACTCGGTTATATGCCCAGAGACAAATTTTTTAGCATTTAAAATGTTGCTTTAAATAATTATTTCTTTCACTTCTTACATCCTTTGCAGCATATGGCCCAACCCATTGTAGTGATGTTAGCTGGTCAACATCTTCGCCTTCAAGTAGTTTCTTGAGACTTGGAGATGCATCTGGTATAGAACCCTCAGATATCTGTTGCTGTTCCTCCTTTACGTAAGCAACGGGGGAAAATTAAGATGCAATAAAAAATGGTATAACATTTCATTAAAACTCTTATTGAACTTTAGTCTCTCAATGCTCACTTCAATTGCTTTTTTTTTTTTTTAAACACTTGTTTTTCAAGAGTGTTTAAAGAGGGAATTTGGTTGTGCCAGAGGCGCCATACTATAAGTATGCATGTTATTTTGAAGTCTTGATGAAACCAACTTACATTGTTCTGACTGCACAAATGTCACATCGACCTCCTTGCATTATAAGTATGGCAGACACAATAGGAGGGTGCACTTTGAATTGGGCTTTAATTCAAAATAAATGCAAAAAAAACTGCAATTTTCACACTGCATTTATTTTATTTGAAATTCTGTCTGAAATACAATTTACAACAAAAGTTAATATTAAAATAAAACTGTGCCCTCTCTTTTTGTTAATCCCTTCTAAATGGCTAATTAAACTTCAGCCAAGACAATTAAGTACAGCGAGAGGTTTTTAATTGACCAAGGTTGCGACATAGCTGTAGCCTTGAATAGAGCCTATGTGAACACAATGTTGCACGTGCCCAGGTATGGTTTTTGGAAAAGACTGATGGTCGAGAGACGGTTTTTAACACTGCGGTACCAATAGACAGTACAGGCTTCTAAAATATCGGATTTCTCTTACTTGGTCTCTTTCTTCAACGGCAATGAAGCTGGTAAAAGATGTGACGATAGAGTGCTGCATACTCAACTCAACGATGCGCGTCTTCATCTCGCTCTTCTGCGCTTCATGCTCTGTAGGCTTGGAGTGAAGCACGCCCTCTTCCCAATTACGGATAATGGCACGAGCAGTTAGCTGATGAAGCATCTACAAAGAACACATACAGGGTGCCTTAAACAAATATACCCATTTATAAATTAATTATCACAAAACTAGTGAACATTTCCAAAAAGACAAATATCTGTGGAATGGTTTCAATGTCCTATATCATTGGTATTAGGTTCGTTGTGTCTTTGTCATGGATGGCTATTAAATAAGATAGTAAAGGCATTGAAATCAACACTTCGAGAAACATGTATACTGGTAAAATTGTGACAGGGACAATGACTGAAAAACAAATAGTCTTTCTGATCCTTCCCTAATTTAGTCGCACATTAGCTGACAAATTTAAGGCACTGTGCCGTAGCTCCACATGGCCACTATTTCTGTTCATGCATAGCTTGCATCTTTGTCTCATGTCTCCTACTGCCTGCCTTTTCATCTCACAGTCTTGGTGGAGATGATTCGCTTTATTCACTATTCAAGCAATTTTTTGTCACAGGGCCGATTCTTGTATGTTCAGTCATCCATGGCAATGACGTAATAAACTTATATTTCTACCATCTTTTTTTTCTGAAATATTCAGTACTTTTTAAGGACACCCCATATAGCTGCCTGGGAAACAATGTTCTGGTTGGGCATTCATAAATACCTTAGACAGTTTACGCATCTCTATAGACTATGTAAGTTGACCTCGCGAATGTACGAGACCATGGTTATTTCCGGGCACAAGACCCTATCTCTTCAACGCACGTCCCGAGCGAAATTCTTGGATTATTTTGTTTACGCAGGTTTTTGTAAACTCAGACGGCCCAAAACGCGTATCTCTAAATAAAATCTTGCATTCCAATTGATGAAGTGGGCTATATAATCAAAAATAAGCAATCGAAATGTAAAAATTCACGATCTTTTTTGAGCCGACAAGTCAATCTTTGAAGATCGTAAACTACATGCAGCAAAAGATATGCAACACGCACAGCAGCCGACGTACGTAGGCCTACAGTGTACATACAGACCTCGCTAGCGATGGGCGAAACGCCATCTACCAAAAGTAGAGCTTGCAGACTTTTTTTTTATAGAGTGCCCAAGTTCGAAGCATTTATTTTCACATGAATCCACACTTGGGTTATCCATTCCAAATTGGATGAAGAATATGCTAGCAGAGAAATTTATTCAGGTCACGAAATTTTAATAAATTTTTATCGTTTTTTATGTATTATATATTGTAAAAAAACATTTTAGTTACCCGAATCACTTTCGGGTCGGTTGTATATACTTAATATTGGACAGAAAAATTTATATACAAAAACAAAATCTCGCCCGTGTTATAGGAATAGGCGTTTTAGTCTATGGGCCCGGAAGCTCAGATTTGACCTTTGCCGCGAGACTTACATAGTCTATTGGCAGAGAGCATGTCACGTGGCCAGACATAAATGGACGATAAAGGCCAGTCTTAAACACTTTTTAGCCTGGCCCGTACTTTATAGTCAGTTCCAACGTGTATGGAACACACACACGCACACAGAAACTGCACACGCCCGAAAACAAATTAGATGCACTGTAAAAAAAATTGAGTACCTGGTCGTGTGCGTTGCTCTACAACATGCCTGCAAAATGCATAACGCGCACATTCGAACAAAAACAACTTAACGCATAGCAGTTTGAACGAACGTGAGAAATCACTGGGGTTGTAATGTTAGACTTGAAAAAGGCATTCGATACAGTTGACCACAAAGTCTTAATCAATAAACTAAAACAATATGGTGCCGATGATAAAGCTATAAATTTTGCGCGTATAAGTTGTGGTATTCCGCAAGGATCCATTCTTGGGCCACTGCTTTTTATCTTATATATTAACGACTTATCAAAACACATTATAAATTGTAAAATAAGTATGTATGCTGACGATACTGTATTGTACTATGCAAGTAAAAATCTGGAAGATCTAGAAATGAAAACCTTGTGAATGTTAAATGCGGGACTCCGTAGTTTTGTGACCCTGCTATTTTATACACTTAGACTATTACTTTATCGGTTCCCTATCCAATGTTTTTACCCTCATGTTAAATCAACGATATATCTATTCCAAATGCAAATTTTTATTTTTTTATTTTCTGTCTATCCAATAGAATTATCTTGTATCGTTTATTTTGTATCCTATTTAGTCTGCTTTATCACAAATAATTTGATTTTTTGGGTGTGATATCGTGTATTTCCCTTAATTATAAATTTTACTGTTTGTGTGTGCAGTATTGTTTTTTTTCCTACGTTGTGTTTGAATGTGCTTAGTTCATTAACTGTATTTGTCTTATAAGCTAATTTAGTTTTTTTATGTTTTAACTTAACCATCTTAACATTTTTTTATGTACCTTAAAATTTCTTGCCATTTTAGTTATTTTTATACTCGTAGTTTTATATAAACTATTTATATTTTTTACTTTGATTCGTTGGTATACACGGCCCCTTGAAAACCAACAACATGTTGAATGGGTCACCGTGTCTAAACAAGTGTTAATAAATAATAAATAAATGTATATGTATGTAGGAAGGCCCATCGCAAAACATGGCAAAACTGCAAGCTAAGTTTTACACAAAAAGGTATGTATGAATGGGAATAAAAGTGGGTTTGGCCAGTCTTAAACAATACGTTTTAAACCGGCTAGGTTTTAAACGCATGTTTAAGACTGACAAAACCCACTTTTATTCCCTAATAAAATATAATTACATCTTATTGCATGTTGGCACGTAGCGGTTCATTAATAAATATGAGGATCATTTAAAGACCAAAGGAAGTGCTTACTTTGCCAGTTGTTTTGGATTGGTTCAGTGCAGTCAGTTCCATTTCAATCCTCTTACCATTAACGTCAGCTGTTAAAGTCACCTTGGTAATAAATAATGAAATTAAACTTGAAATTAAAAGGTAATATCAATTACAACAACAGTTTGAATGTATGAGCAATGCATAGTTCCGACCTGTCAATCAAGCCGAACCTGCCTACCAATCAACAGAGCTAGCAGACAGCGACCACATAGTCAAAGTGCATTGCATCACAAAAATCACGCGATTTTCTGCCCATATACAATTTGTACATGTTGTATGCAGTGATCCGGGTGAATTTTGGTTTCAATGTCGGGCGATTCGCTGTTCAAAGGTAGGAAAGCGCATTTTTATGAATATATGTCATCCCTGCATTACTAGCCCTTCGCTCAGTGTGTGCTACGGTAACTGTCGACCCTAAAACATAAATACCTTTGAGTTTTCTCTAATATGAATCTGTGCTTTCCATGCCGAGTCCCGTTGCCTTGTACGTTGTGTCGCCATTTATTTGCGATGGCTTGTGAGCACATAGCAACAGTATCTAAGGGACGGGGTTAACTGGGCAATCTCGGAACTATGCATTAACACAACTAATACCAATGCTACAATCACACCACTGTATTTTTCACCCCAACTTGATGGAATGACCCATGTGTAAAACTGGGTAAGGGCCTAAACGTATCATAATTATTCACGTTCAAGTCCATGCCTATATGACATTTATTCCCTAAGTGAAAAATAATTCAAATTTACTTTAAAGCCTGTGTGTATACACGATTTGTAATATTTCAGAATTTTAATTATAAATTTCACCAGAAAATCTCAAATGAAAAATAGAAGTGGTTCCAATTGTCCAATGCATAGACTCTACTCAAAATTATATCTTTAAAAACAATAACTAAAGATGAATTTATATAAATGCAATTGCACAAGCATTTAATTTGTTTTACAAAGAGACTTGGCCCTGGCTACAGTGGTATTATAGCTTTGTTCTCCATGCAAAATAGGAAAGGGAACTATATAGCCTAAATAAATGTATAACGGTGGCTTCGCAGTTTCCTGAAAGCACGGACACGGCTTTTCGCTTTCTTAAAGTTGATTTAAACCTGAGTTGGTTTTTATCATACACATCCTCAATCACACATGTTTTCTTGTAATCTATTTTTTACCCTAACAATCATACCTTCCTTGATATATCCATGGAAATGAAACAGGAAATTTGCAGTCTTAAATTTGCATGTGAAAGCAAAAGGTTGGTGTAATTACTGCTCTGCTTCATGGAACCAGCTAAAATTAGTTTACAAAACATTCCTTGAAAATATACAGATTGAGAACGCAAAATTTCAGAAATGTAATGAAAAATATGACAAATGATAAGTTATCAAAATCTCAACACCCATGGGGTGTAAAAAAATGTGATCTGGACACGCTCCTTAAAATGCTCAGGCCAAGCTCATCCTTACCCCCTGACAGTCTTCCACGAGGCCATAGACAAGCAGCCGATCATTCCTGTAGAGGGAAGTGATCTCCACTGGAGCTTGGAGTGGTGGGGGCTGCGTTGGGTCTGACTGGTGCCATGACACCTTCAGGGAGGTGACTGCAGGTTGTTGTGCACGGGATATTTGGAGCTTCACCTGCACCAAAGAATGTCATTAAACATTTTGAAATTGTTTTAAGTTTCCAGTGCTAAAAACAAGAATTTATTTTTAAATGCGTGTGGGCACTATAAGTCTGGATAGGCAGGTCTTTGGACCAGTGTTTTAGTACACTTTTGTTGCTTATCCTGGCCAGCTTATGCTTTGTTGTTGTCTCGTTTCTCCGAAATCTTACAAAACAAGGTATAAGCTTCATTTTATGTAAAAATAAAAATATTGGATGTCTTTTCGGGTGATATGAGAAAATAGTGCACTCGTCATGAAAATACCGAACTCACCTTCGGCTCGTTCGGTACTTTCATGACTCGTGCGGTATATTCTCACATCACCCACAGAGCCATCCAATATTATATAATTACTGTTTGCAAAAGGGGTGTTCATTGCACCCCTGATATGATAAATAAAGGTATGTGCATGAGCAGAGTTGGAACTTTGTGAACAAGAAATTGCTTACCATACTTCATTTTTATTTCATTCACAATTTCATGATAAAAACATTGGAAAAGGTACCTTTTTCTCCCAGGTAGATTTAGCCTTACTGTTGAAGAACTCAAAAGCCCCACCTCCGTGTCTAGCAATGGCAGCAAGCAAGTGACGATTGGCAGCTTTACTATAATCAAACAAAAATCATAAGGGCATTTCACTAAACAGTGTTAATATTCAGTATTTCAAACAATCTATACAGTTCTTGGTGCTTGTCAGGTATTTTATTTCCTTCACAAATGTTCCCAGACACTGACAGTTTTGTGTACTTTATTCAACAAAATAGAAAATGTCCAAGTATTTAAATTTAATTAACCCCTTTTATCTTCGATGATAAAAGGTTTTATACTCGGAGAAATACCTGGGCCAGCTCCACAAGCGGTCTGGCCTAGGTTGTTGAGCTGCACCTGATCGCTCTTTCTCCTTTCGAGTTTGACTGGTCTGGTTCCATGGTTACAACAACTGTTGACACGCCCACCAGAGTTCGTTTTGGAGTTGAGTGTCAAAGGTCTGCGTGATTGTGTGCATGCAAAGCATGGGCTAAAAAATGTTTACCAACGAAATGTGTCCTTAGGTTGTGGCATAGGTTTTGCGCTACCTTGGCTGCGAGTTTTGATGCTTTACTCCGTCACTGCCTCACTGCCTTTTGTTGTGCAAAGACCAAAATTTTTTGTGATCAATTTTCACCCGCCTCCGCCCCGTTGCGCAACCCGTCCCTGTGCGTTAATTGGGTCACTGCATGGGGACAGTGTTTGCAATTGGCTCAGACAGCCCAATTTTTTTTTCGTATGTAGGAAACTATAATTCTGGTTTTTCTTATAAGGTGCCAGAAGTCGCCACAATTAGTCGCCAGAAGTCGCCATCATGCAGAAGTTACCACGTGACCATGATCCCGACCAAACGTTGCCCGAGTGGGAATGCGGCTGCACTGTTTCATTTGTACATTTAAAATTACATTCTATCACAAATGGTTTAATGGTGCAATTTTCTGTTTGGGGCCTTGTGAGCCCATGTCTTGTGTTTGGGCCGGGCCTAATGCCTTACTAAATTTTTGAAAATGGGTTGCTGGTTTGCCATTTCCTTGGCATCCGGCATAATAAAAAGTCACTAACGCAAATCACACTTTTTGTTTTGTCAATTTGAGTCTGAGTATAAACCAAAATTAAGAGATATCTCCTGTGTGGGGTACCGTGGCCGAGTGGTTAGGGCCATTGACTCGCAATCATGGGTGAAAACTTGGGGTTGCGGGTTCGAATCCGGGTTCGAATTCGGCTGCGGTACCCGTGTCCTTGGGCAAGGCACTCAACCACACTTGCTCCATCCTTCGGAAGGGATGTAAAGCCGTTGGTCCAGTGTGTTAGGTAATGGTAACGCACTCTAAAGATCCCAGAGCATTCTTTCGTAAAGAGCAAGGGGGATTCCCCGGTGTCTCTGGCCATTTCTAATTCTAATTCTTCATGGGTTTCCTCACGCTTACGAGTGACAGTGCAATGAGCACTATTGAGGAATCCTTGGTATGAATACCAGAAATAAATAATAATAATAATAATAATAGCCTTAAACTGGCTACAGACTGCAGTATTTACCTTATGCCAAACGTAAACAACCTAGTGGTTGCTCTGTGACGCATTGCCGCTTTCAATGTCGCCTCTTCATTGCTCAGATGACCATCTGTGATGACAAACATGTTCCTCATGGTGCACGCTGGCTTCAGGAGGTTGTTGGACTGGAGAGGGCGCCAGAAATCGGTACATCCTTGCACAGCATTAGAGCCCATTATGAACTCCTTCGCTGCTTTCACATTGACTTTGGTTTTAGGTTGACTGGAGGGAAACAGCTCGTCAAACTCTTGAATTGCCAATAGAATGAAAAAAAAGTACTCCGATGTTAATCAGTGTGTTAATGAATGCAACATCTGGTATGGTGCATAATGACCATTGAAATGAAACAACCAAACTTGGGATGAGAGAAAAGTCGTAAGGACCTTATCGGGTTCAAATACTACCATGCAACGTACACCGAGAGAAAAATTGGGTCCATAGGGAAAACCTGAGGGAGTATATCACTGTGCCTTACAGTTTAGCTGGTAGAGCATCTGCCCAGTTAGTCATAGCTAGGTCTCGAGTTTGAATCCTGATAAGGTCCTTACAATTTTTCTCTCATCCTATCATGGGTTACAAAATTTTGATTTTGACATTCAAGACTATACAGTTTCATATGCATGCAAAGGGAAATCTTCATGAATATAAACTTCTCTAAAATAACAAAAGAAAAAAAGAAAGAAAGAAACATCTGGAAGCAACTTAAAGTCAGTTTTCAGCATAGTTAGTGAATATGATATATGTAAATGCACATTTGAAATGTTCCACTGATCAAGCTACTTGTGATAAGCCAATTTTTAGAGGGTCACGGTTCACATGCTACGTACGTACGTGGAAGTTGGATTGTCTCACTCCACTGAAAAAGCTTTATTGGCAGTTTCTCCTACCAAAATACTACTGTGTACATCAGCAAAAAACTTCTTCGAAGAGGTTATAATTTACCATTACATTCTTCGGCAAATACCGTAAAGAAAATTCTACTGGATGGATAATGGTACTGAAGCTTTTTTTCAAAATGGTTATCATACTCAATAGAAACACACACTGCAGCATTTAAATCTCTACCTGTGCCAAAGACAATGACATTAAATGTGCAGCGAGCAGGAAGGCACTGCAAGACCAAAAGCATAACCTTCTTTGCTTCCTCCAAGACCTCGCCTTTCATAGAATTGGACGAATCTAGAACCAGAACCATCTCTGAAGGCTCCAGTTTTCCAACGTCAAATTCTGGGTAGAAGACCAGCATGGCTGCCTATTCCAAAATAAGAGGTCACATGTGATAGTAATGGTGTAGGTTATGCTAATAATCTTTATACAGTTGAGAAGAAAAACATGCAAATTATACTCCGACCCAAAGATCGAGGAGGGTGAGAGATGTAACAGATTTTACAAATCAGGAACGTCAGCGGTGTTGCCACTTGCCAGACTTTTCAAAGTGGGGGGTGCCACAACACGTTGGAAGGGGTACACAAGACAGCTTAATACACATACAGTTGTCCAAACCTCAAGACCAACGTTTGTGGCAATTAGGCTCAGTGCAACAGCCTCTATATAAGAGCCACTGAGGTAGGGTGAAATCAGCTCATCCCACGCGGATTCAATCGGGTTGAAATGAGTTTTCTGAGAGCCCTTAACTGCAGGACTTTCCCAGAAAAAGAAAATGTCACATGTCATTACTGTGAGAATCACTTTGTTCAAACGTTTCCCCAGGACCTCAAGAAAATCCACAAGTTCACTTTAATCAACAAACTGTTGTGATAAAGAATTTATATTTTTGATTGAATTCTTTTATTTACCTGTTTCACATCTCCCGGTGTTTCCTCAATCCACATCCTGGGTTTGTGCATTCCCTCCACACCAATCAGTAGCTGAAATCCATCGTCTAGATCACAATCCTTACCAAGCATTATCGAGGCTTCGTTATCCTTTTGCTGAGGGAAAATGAGTTTAAAAACATTGCTCTTGTTAATTTGCGGAGTTAAAATTAAACCATTGCATGTTTTCCCCTTAGGCAATGATATGGTGGTTAATTTTGATGGCACCAACAGAAACAATGTGACAAAGTTTAAGTAATTTATATTTTTTTACTTTTTTTGGTGGGGGTCACTAAGTTTGGCTCCAATTTGTTTGAACTCAATGGCTCTGCCAAAACCGAATGGACAAATAATTGTACCCTTTTCTCATATACACATCTTCTTGCACTTCTTTGTAGCACAATCTTAATGAAATTTCTTGTCTATTTGCACTAAGCTTATTGTAAAATGGGATTTTCAAAGTGTGGCCATCTCATCTTGTTCTTGTTAGTATAAAATGCGTTCTAAATTTAAATAAAATAAAGAGAAGTAACATGCACCTTTTTTTTGTACAGGTGCTAAGTTTGACTTCAATGATTTTACATGTTTTGAGGAAAACTCACTTTGATAAGTACTGAATGTGTTGGGGATTCTACGCTGATTATCTTTGATGCCATGGTTACTGCAATTTGCACGGACTGTTCTCTGTGTAAGGAAAAATCAATTAAAAGATTAGTATACTCAAGAAACAAGAGACATGTGCTTAAAGAAGAGTGTCCGTATCACATTTTTTACCCACCCATTTTCCCTTGGATTTTGATACCATATAAATTGTCATATTTTTCTCATTACCATTCTCAATCCCTGTATTTTCAAGGATCATCAAAGAACCACTGATGTTTTGTGAACTAATTTATCTGGTTCCATAAAGCACTGCAGTAATTACTAAGGTTGTGCCTAACGAATGGAATATTTAAATATTTGATCGTCTATCGGTTATTCGAATAGCATTTTACCAAATCGAGTATTCGGTATGTGCTTTTTCCACTCCAAACCAAATATGTCTTTCAGCTAGGAAGAAGTGAAAATTATTTTTCCTTTGCCAAAACGGCCAGTTTGTCATATTTGCATCTAACTACGAGTCAAGTGTACAAGGGCCGACGGTAATTTCTGCAAAAAATAGTTGGGCGAGAGACTGCTGTGCAAGTTACAACAAGAAGTCTACAGTTTGAGCACAGAATATTGTTTTGAGGCGGCAAATTCGGCAATAAAAAGGCTAATGTAAGTTCCTGTAAGCTATGAGTTTGGATGTGCCAAAATCAATCAATTTCATGGCAAGCTTTTTTTTCGCAATCTTAGAAAAAAAGTATGCATCGAATATAAAATATTATATTGAAAATAAAACTAATTTTTTGAATACTAAATTATTTGAAAATGCACAAGCCTAGTAATTACACCAATTTTTGTCTTCTACATTCAAATTGGAGATTGCCAATTTCCAGTTTTCTTTGCACGGATAGTATTTTGGGGAGGTATTTTAAAATATGATTGTTAAGCTAAAACCAAATCCATTTTTCTGAACATGCTCCTTTAACTAGCGACGCGCGTCAAATTTATGCACGTTAACATGTGAAAAGGCTCAGTGTGAATCCAGCCTTACTTGTAAGCTGTTTCCAACTCCACATCCACTGCATCGCCACCAGCGGGGGTCCCCTTGGCAAGAACCTCCTGGCGTTTCCACGGAGACACGGTGCCAAGGAGATTGAAGGCTAGTTTGTCGCCCTCTACAGCTAGCTCAGTCACGTAGGTGATTTTGATCAGCACCTCTGAACCAGCGGGGAGGTTACCAATGCTTACGGAAAACACATTCTGCATAAAGAAAAGGTACCTTTTCAATTTAATGCAAAACACAGTGCAATAGTCTATTTCATTCTTAAATTAAAACATGTGTGTAATTACAAAACATTGGTCATGGTATGAACATACTCATTAAAAAGGTTAATTCCAAGGTTTTTCAGAGTTATTTCTGTTTGAATAAGATATCAGTTTAAAAAAGGACATCCACTAACAAGGACAACCATGGTGCACAAACACGCAATATGTAAAACCTGTAATTTCAGCACTTAACTTTTGTTCCTTAACTTTTGTTCCTTAACTTTTGTTCCTTAACGTTTGTCCCACAACATTTGTCCCTTAAGTTTTGTCCCATAACTGATTCCTCAATCAAATGCTAATAATTTCAATTTGCAATCAAATTTATTTTCAAGCTTAAATTGGCCATGAGCACAGACAATATATGCATGTCCTTTTTAAGCCAAAGCGAGGGAGAGTTAACGTGACGCAGTTTACACAGTCGAAACGACAATCTAAAATACCCTATTAAATAGCCAACCAGGACGATTATGTCTAGCAATGAAAATATTAAATCTCTATAAACCAAGGACAATTTTCAAATTTAAAGGAGCATGTCCAGATCACATTTTGAGATTTTGATACCATATCATTTGTCATATTTTTCTCATTACCTTTCTGAAATTTTGCGCTCTCAATCTGTATAATTTTTAAGGATATACTTAGTCAAAAAGCCACCAATGTTTTGTAAACTAATTTATCTAGTTACATGCAGTGATTACACCAACCTTTTTGCTTCCACATCCAAATTGGAGATTGCAAATCTTTCAGGCTGGAAAGAAATACATTTTCTGCAAAAATCTGACAGGCTCCTTCAAATAATTTTTTTAAAATGATGCCAGTTAACCTACAGGTGCCTCTTCATCCATAAGATACGCTCCGTGACCCTGCTGGATGGCTTCGCGATACTCCACATGCGCCGTCTCCTTTTCCTTTACGATGCCAACTACGTGTTTGTTATTGATGAATGCTTCAAAGCCACACACTGCAGCCGTTTCGTCAACTGGAAAGACATACTTTGCTTCTAAGGATTCGTCGCTGTTGTTTCGGTAGGATTGAAGCACCACTACCTGCCGTAAAATGAGGTTTAACAAATGAAATCAATGGCAGTATACATAATTGGTTTTGGCACTAAGTTTCAGAAATGGATGCATCCGGGTGGTGTAGATTATATTTACAGTCTGTTTTGCATTTTAAAACCAAACATTTGAAACCAAATTTTAAATTTCAAATCTGACTGTGACTTTCTGATACAGAAAGTCACAAAAATGCCCTTTGCAAAAACCAGAAAACCCTTTCCAAATGCAAAGAGATGTAACTCCTGCCCTTATAAGCAATGTCTGAATTTTAAGTAAACACATTTGTGCATTTTAAGTTTCCCAAGCAGGAGTCTACAGGGGTCAACTTAACAGCTTTATACCAGAATACAATGTGATCTTTTTTTGTGACCATTGCTTCACAAAGACATAGTCAATTTATTATTATTATTAAATATTTCTCCATGGTACTGAAACCAATGATTCCTCAAAAGTGCCCAAGGCACTGTAGCTCGTAAGCCTGAAGAAACCTGTGAAGCCAAGACGATAAAGAAATGCTCAGTTTTAAAGGTGGAAGGAAAACCCCTGCACACATGTGTAGGGGAACCCAAAAAATCAAGCTGGAACTGAAAACTCAATCCACATACTGACTTGGATGGGATTCAAACCAGAGCCACAGAATTTGAAGCCAACCCGATTTCCAAATTAGAGAAGTTGCCATACCTGTGCTGTATGGTCCATGAGTTTTGCTCTTATGTGAACCGCTTGCAGTGTAATGGTGTCTGATGTTTTGTTGGCATCTACCAAGCCTACATCAATGCCTGCTATGGGGTCTCTCAAACATGTTACATCATCGACACCTACAGAAAACAATTAACAACAATTTGGTTGTTTCTGAAACAGCTGATAACGGTTTTTAATAGAGCGTGTAAATCTAACTACCACTTACGCGCCCAAAACCGGTATTCTGTCTTCAATAGACAGACAAGATACCAGAGGTGTTGGGCACCGCATATCGGCAAAAAAAGTGCCATACCGCTCTCTAAGTGCCATACCGCTCTCTAAGTGCCATACCGCCGTCTCTGTGCTGCATTAGACTTCTTTGTATTGACGTGCATGTAAAGCAGCAGAACGTTCCGAATGATTGCAAAGAATATAGACTTAGAAAAATAACTCTACAGACGGGTATAACATGCTTTTTTTTATGGGATGTTGGCAGTTTCAAATATCTCATCACAATGACATTTTCAGAAATTTATTTAGCTTGCATCGGGGAGACTGAATGTTAATTAGGGTTTGTTTTGCCCTTACCCGACGTAATTATTAACACTGTATACTCAGTGCTTTCCTGAGACACTATGAAAAACTTCAATTCATAGCATGCTCGGGTGGGACTCGAACCCGACCTCCTGCAAACAAGGCAGATGTCTTAACTATGAATTTTTTCATAGTGTCTCACGAAAGCATAGAGTATACAGTGTTAATAATTACGTTGGGTAAGGGCAAAACAAACCCTAATTAACAATTAAATTTTTTTTTTGGGTGCTTGGGCAAAGTTACATTTTGGCATAGTTATGTTTGAGCAAAGTGGGAAATGGGCAAAGTAGCATTGGGCGAAATTGCCCAGAGTAAAATATTGTTTGGGTGAAGTGACTGTCTGCACTTACCAGTATCCATGGGAGGAGCACTACTCTCCACTTGGGCTTGTTCACAGAAAATGATCTCACTTTCTTGCTCAATCAGTGGTGTTTTACACAAGGACAAATCCATCTCTGTGTCTTCAGAAAGGGTAAATTCAACCAGGTAACGTATGCACTGCTGGCTTGCTTCATACACGACATATTCATCATCCTAACAAAATACAGGGTTTGCAATGATTACAAAACAAATTGAAAAATAGGAAAATTTGAAAATTTAATTGTAATTGTTAAGCTGAAAATTTAACACATGAATTCCATGTTGGGGTGACCTTGTAAAAAATATGTGTGCACATACATATTTTTGTAAATTCATTTTTAATTACTTTCATGCACTTACTGCATCAGATAGTTGGAAATTTCATCATCCATAATTATGAGATTGTTTTTTTTTTTTTTTATTTTGCACCAAATGGTTGATTAAAACTGCAAATCTTGTATGTATGAACTTTGCAGGCAAAAGGCACCAGTACCTTGAACTGTGATTCTCTCGTCTCAGTCCGACTGATGCCATGCGTGCTGTGGTAACCATTAGGTGCTTCCTCCAGACTTAGGTCAAATTCATAAAGATCCTTGACGTTACCGAGGGCAACCTTGTTAACAATCATCATTCTGGTTCCAGTCGTTTGGCTGGGTGACGAATACTGCTGTGCAGTGCTTGGATAAAAGCAAACAGAGACCCCATAATAAACATAGCAATCACTTCGTTTGACGAAGATTACTTAAGCATCATTAGTTAATGAAGCATGCATACAACAAAGAGTATAGTACTGGTACTGCACACTAGGCAACTGCTAATGAAGTCAGTGGTGGATCTGGAAGGGGGTTATGGGGGTTGCAACCCCACCCTTGAGAAATAAATAAAACATTGCATTAAAAATCCTTTCCTAAAACCATTAAAAAAGTCCCTAAAGTGCCTCAGATTGCAGGAGAAGGCACCTAAATTTCCAAATTTTATGGGCTCCCATAGCAGGGCGTGTTTTCGGCACACAGTAGGAGCCACAACTCCACCCCCAAAGGCCAGATCCGTCCCTGGAAGTTCAACTTGAACTGTGGCATGTTCACCCATACACATCAAGTGTTAAACATTGAGTGATGTGATTTTTGAATGGCGCGTCAAAAACAATTAATGCTTAGGAAATCTCTTCAATGAATAATTTTCTAATCTTCGTCAAATGTAGCGACTTCCCTAATGTGAATTAACGGGATCAAAGTCATTTCAAAAGTAATTATGCCATGTAAAGTTTTGACTATCTCAAAAACTGATAACATTTATTTGGCACATGAAGCTGATTATGTGCTCATTAAAGACAGATTACATAACTGGAAACTTTTAAAAACAGGAACAGCACTAAAGAATAATGTTGATAAACTGCCTTGTATTTTTCAGCCACATAGATGTAGTAATCCTTCAGAAAACCTGAAAAATCCATGCATGGTTTTTATGTTAAATAAATGGTAAAAAACAATGTCTGCAGAGAATTTTTTTTTTTAAATCACCTTCAGTTGGCACTTTCGCCCACAAGACTGACAAGGTGCCATTTTACACAGGAAAAATCATGTGGTGTTTGTTACCATTGCTATCAACACTTTTAGTCAGGTTTTTCCTGTCAACTGGTGAAGTAAAATTTTAGGTCACTGCAAATGATGTACTGGGGCTTTAATTCTTCACCATGAAGCCTCTTACCTCACTCTGTCTCCAAAATAAATTCCACTTCCCAGCATCCCTGCGTCTCGTCGGGATCCGCCAAACATTTCGACAACAATTTTGGGCAGCAAAATTCCCCTTAAAAAAGTCAGATAAAATTAGATAATGAACTCATTGCCCTTCATAATTCTGGATTCAGATTAGGTTTGTTTTAAGAAAGGACAAGTTGGACAAGTTGGTGCCACCACGAGTTAGCTTTAAGGTGTTAAACTAAAAGTCATCTTAATTTTTTTAAAATAACATCGCCAAAGCAGCAATAGGGGTATGGCAAAAACTGGAAATGACTTTTTGAATAATGAACTGAATGCTTCAATATTCATACGACAAAGGATATGAAACTTACAGTGAAAGATTATCCTTGAAAATTCCCAAATTCCCGGAAAAAAAACCAGGAGGGAAATGATTAAAAAAATCTAATCACAATTTTCTCCTCTACACATGCATATTTTGTTAAATACTTCTACCTGTTTTTGACTTGGCAGAAACCACAATTTTGTTCAAATGCATGCTTAAAAAAAGTTTTTATCAAAATTTCAGTGATTAATATCTACAAGACATGCAAATGGGTCTTTCTATAAATTAGGGGTCCAATTTTGGTGTCCCCCATTACATTTTACATCTCATTTTTGTAAATTCAGGACACATTCTTTAAATACTTTCCATCTCAAAGAGTGAGTATACATAAAGCACAATTCATAAAAAATGGTTTAAAAGCCATTCTAATGATTTTTGTAAGAAAAATAACACATATCAGGTGTAACGGGGGACACTAAATGTCACACTTTTGGACCCCTAATTTATATAAACACCCAAATACATTCAAACAGTACTTTAATTAATATAGTATCTGTAGTAAACTGCCAATATTACCTTGAAAGAATTCCAAGAAAGTTTGCTGGCCTTGATGAGTGAAACAAGAATTTTTCGTTGCCGAGGTCACGAGTAAATGCTGCTTCTTCTACTCCACGACTTGCTGCAAAAATACGCTTAATCTCGACTGGGTCTTCACTAAAAAAAAGAAAGATTTATCAAACATTTTGTTTTTTTATTTAAGTAGTTTTTTCTCGGTGGCAAAATCCTAGAGTCGAAACAAGCCAATCCAACAATTTCAAAATGTTATTTCCATGACGTGCATGATGAGAAAACTATTAAAGGAGGGTGTCCAGATCACATTTGTTTGCCCTCTACCCCCTAACCCCCTACCCCCCCCACATTTTTTATATAAGATTTTCCTATTGCAGGCCTACCTGGATATTGTAGAATCAACCAACTGTTTCACTTTGACATATTCTGGGTGGCTGGGTGCCAGACAATCCAGATAACATTGCAGTGCACGATATCTGGACTGGCTGCTGCTTCGCTGGGACCAGTCTGTTGCCTCGCTCACATTCACAATGTCGTGGATAAGCTATGTTAGCGAATTAAACAGAAAACACGTTTTTGTTACGTTGTTTTGTAGTGAAACTACAGGGTGTTTGTGGGATTGTTAGGGCACGTGAAATACCTACTCACGAACTCCATTGTATCAATGGCAATGACCCAAATTTTACATCATGACTTTGATAGCAATGTTGATAGAAATGGAAAAGACTACACAAATTTCATCTGTCCAAAATGGTACCTAAAAATCAAAGGTTTTAAGAAAAGAGCATGCACATTTATTTCCTAATACAAAAACAATGCATGGATTTTTAGGGATTTTAGAGATTTTTTAAAAGCTCAGCTACATCTATATGTAAAGCTGAAATTTCTGCAGGCTAGTTTACCAATATTTTTCTACAGATATAACTAAATTTCAATAGTGATTCTAAAGGCACCATGACAGGGACTTGGAAAAATGAGATTTATATCAGAACTTGTGAGCTTTATTTAGAGGAAGTCATAACAAGAGTTTACCATATAAGCTTCATAAAACAAATTGTTAAACAAATTGTTAATGGTTGAAATAATACAATTGTTTCTGTTTATACATGTAGCACATAAGCATAGCTATAGTAAAAATAGCGAGAAACATGTCAATTATAATTCTGTAAAATCTTACTTGGCAAAGTTCCTGCTTTTTGGCGAGGATTCGTTTGTCCGCAAGAGGAGCCTCATGATAGGGTTTGTGGGGTATGAGTTGATAGAATTCCTGAGTAAGTTTGGGAAGTTCAGTTGATTCCAAGCCTTCTCCGTCTAAAACCTTCCTGATTGTTAGTAGCACGCCTTCAGCCTGTTTGACCTGGAGAAATGTTAAAATGTAGTACAGACATTTTAACATGTAGTACATATAGAGCATTTTTATAACAAATTTTACAGATACTCAGTAGAGCAAAATTATTTTCACTTTCAGCAGCAAAAACACATTTTCCTCTTTTTGAAACTGCACAGAAAGTTTCTTTTCACCACATTCTACAATAAATGAAGCAATTGTTTCTAACACATCCAATTTCACAAATGAAGATAAAATGGGGTATCTTGGCCGAGTGGTTTAGGTCACTGACTCGCAACACTAGGGTGAAAACTTGGGGTTGCGGGTTCGATACCCGGCTGGGTTACCTGTGCCCTTGAACAAGGCACTTAAACACACTTGTTTTATCCTTCGGAAGGGGTGTAAAGCCATTGTTCCAGTGTGTTGTGTAATATGCACTTTAGAGATCTTTATCCCAGAGCATTCTTTTGTGAAGAGTAAAGGGGATTCCTCGGTGTCTCTCTGGCCATCGGCTGCCTATGTATCTTGATGGTTAGGTGGAAGATACTTGTAAGCTGTGATTTGAAGTTCATTAAATCCATTAAATAAATAAAATAGTATTTAAACTCATGAAACAATTTTTAAGGTCTCCACAGAAATTGGAAGTTACAATATCAGTACATGAAGGAACGCCTTCCTTCCTCCATAACAGCTTCAGCGCAATACCTTTTTGATAGCGATTTTGCGGTAGGGTACAGATAAAATTTCCCTGAGTTCACCATTGGCCTCCCGCCATAGATATTCCACCAGTCTGTTGACTTCTTCTGATATAGCAGGACCATCTGTCAGTCCTTTCTCAAGTGATTGCTGCAAAGAGTAAAGACAAGAAAGGCTGAGTAATCATGGAATACACAATTTTTTAATTAAACAATCTTCTGTGCAGAGCCTACCACTGTGGATGCATGCAGTAGGCCTACTAGTGTCTGACCAGTTTGATACAGTGCAAAGTTGCTGTTAAAAGAGCATTTTTGAGCCCACCCATTTTTCCCATGGGTGTTGAGATCATGATACCATATCATTTGTTATATTTTCCTCAGTACCTTTCTGAAATTTCGCGCTCTCAATCTGCATATTTTTAAGGATTTCGTCAAAAAACCACCGATGTTTTGTAAACTAAGTAATTCGTTCCATAAAGTAGTGCTGTTATCTCAACGACCTTTTTCACATCCAAACTGAAGATTGCAAATCTCATGGATAGTATTTTGGGGAGGTATTTTACGAATGTAAGGTTAGAAAAAAAAATCAATTTTCTGGGAAAATGTGAACATGCTCCTTTAATGGATTACTGATGTAATGAACATTTACCAAATAAATACCTTTCTGTTGAGAAAGGATCAGGAAAACCTGAAAAGATATAGGCCTATTGTACTAAAATGTTGGGCTAAATGTTTCAGTTTCAATACACTCCCACAATTGTTCTATGTATTTGTCAGAGCACCCAATGAGCTACATTTGAGCTTTCCCGAGTTACTGCTCTGGAATGACCGTGTGAACAGATCATGGAAACTAGGTTTATTTTGTTTTGACCCGAGGAAGGTACTCAAACTCACCCAAAGTTATAGCGTAGTCGGTCACAAGAGTTCTTCATGGAATTACCCCAAGGCAATTTTAGAAATTCAAGGCATCCTCTTTAAATTTACAATGATTGGATTTGTACCTTTCTGTAGACTGGTGACCCAATCCAACGAGATAAAATCTTCCTAGTTTTGTGGAACTCTGAAAAGGTAGAAAAATGTTTGGCATACATTCGCAGTGCCTCGGCTGCTGATGAAGCCGGATAACACTTCCTTGTCCCACACGTCTCATCCTAGAAGTGTAGAAGTATAACATGTAATTATTTTACCCAATGCTTCTGTTTTATTTCTTATACCCCATATTAGCTTTCCCCATAATATGGAAAGTTTATTGAGTTTTTCTTTGAGACCATTATGCATGGTGCATAAACTTGGAATGAACAAATAATTATGCAGGTGTACATGATGATGCTATCAGGTCTGAAATAACAAAACAAAAAATCACAAAAAAAAATTTGTAAAATATTGTGGGCCTACCTACTTCTTTATACAGGGTGTATCAGAAAAAGTAAACACTCATAAAATTGGCTCACACATATCAGTAGACATACATGTAGGTTTCATGTTTTCATTAATAACGTCCATCATCATCTTGGGAATTTCATGCCTGACTGAACAGGGGCTAGTTTTGTAAACAAAGATAAAATTAACTTGGGCGAAAACAATAGAAGATGCAAAACAGGATCAAGGAGCATTAGAGGTCAATCTGACATGTCCTTTCTTTGCTATCAGCTTTTCAGAAAATGTTGCCACGTGACCGTCTTTTTCTGCGCAGAGATTTGCACGCTTAGCGTAACATCAAATGCGCACCTGATCACTGTTCTGTTTTGCCTGAGAAGGGTGACTTTTTCTTATTCGTCTCTCCAGGTCATCCAGTGAGTTCCATGGGCAGTAACAAAAACTTGAGATGTCCCCACAAGAAAAAAATAAGACCAGTGGTGTTAGGTCTGTGATCTTGAGGGGCCATTCCCAAGTCCATTTCACAAAATTACCATATGTGTGAGCCAATTTTCGAAATAATTTAATACAATTTCCATTTTATTTATAATTTTATGAGTGTATACTTTTTTTCTGATACACCCTGTATACTATCTGCACGTATTGAACTGCATGGAGGAAGGAACCCAGTACAACCCTGACTTCGTTATTTTTAGAACTGTATACATGGACATTGTATCTGGAAATAGTATACAGTTTGAATGTACAAGCAAATCTTTCTGGAACTGTGAACTGCATGATATGGGCATTGGAGACATTGTTAGCCCTTGCTAGGCCCTACCTGCACATCAAGATAATCAGGCCAAAAATTACACAAATGTGATCAAAGTTTAAATGAAATCATATCTTAAATATTGTTATCGATATCTGAATCGCTTTTCTGTCACTTTACCAAACCCATAAAGCACAATATTACCAAATCAAGCCAATGAGGTAGGCAGGTATTTGAACAGAGTTCATAAAGAAGCTTTTTTTAAAATCACAACCTTAATAAGGTGTAACACTGACATTACTTTGGCTCGATATGGCACAGAATAAGGAAATCCAAAAATCAATGATACTGCAAGATAGGCAAGTTTGGGAAAGTAATACTTTAATGATATTCTGCACATAATGACCATCTGTGCATCTGAAGCAAATACCAAAGCTCTTTTTGTGGGGAGATCTTTTAGATGTTCTTCTCGCCAATATACCTTATGCATGTCGGCCATGACAGAGGGCAGGTTTTCATATTTAAATGATGTGACAATAGATCCACAAAGTGCCTACTAGTGCATGACGCACTGTGACAATGTGACTGCCCTCTGTCATGGCCGCCGTGCATAAGGTCTATATATTTACAAGTCAAGCTTATAGTTACAAGAAGCTCTTTTTTTTTACGCATTTCGCCCCAAACAAGGAAAAAAGGGCTAAAGAAAATAACAATGATGCTGAAGGCATGAATTTACACTCTTTTTGAAAATGGACAATTTACATTCTTTTCTGAAAATGGACAGGAAGAGGAAGGAAAACATGTATGGGGAAAAGAAATCTACAGAGAAACTGCACATGGGAAAAAACTGCCTTCGTAGGCTTGTGTTTTATGTGTAGCGACAGCAAGAGTATGGATGAGAGCATGCTGAAAATTGGGTACTGGGCTGGATCTACTCTTGGAGAAACCAAATCAGGTAGCCTAGCCTACAGAACAGTTGCCATAAAATAGAGAGAGGGTGGAAACAGTCCTACAATGGGAAAGTGATTCAGGAGATGAGCCAACTCCTCAACTATCAAGAGATGACATGCAGACATGACATGCAGACTTACCTCCAGCCCAAATATGGCTGCAACAGACCGTATCGAATAGCCGCCATTTCGTGGGGCAGTTTCTTTGTTCCTTGAGGACATGCATGGTTGCACATATTGTGCTTCCATTGTTGAACGGTTTAAGTAACAAAAGGTGCCCCACGAAATGGCGGCTATTCGATACGGTCTATATTTCATTATTTAATGCATGTATCTGTAATGTAGACTAGCCAGTTTCCTACCTGCATCTGTGACAGGTTGCCAGTGTGAGTGAAAACCCTGTATGTGTGAAGGTTATGTTCCTTGAATCCATTTCCTGATGATTCGGTTTCCTTTTCACCATCGATAACGTGTAGTTCCACGAGCCAAAAGACCACATCTTCATCTGGCTGTGGTTGGGGTGGATCCTTGGTGGTGTGTGATTGGAAAGACAGAAATTCAATTATGAAACTGTAAAAGGCCAGTAGGCAATATGACATACAGCTGATTATGAGCTCATTATATCAATTATTTGTGACATTTATGGCTCCGCGATTGTAGCATATACATGTAGCTAAAATGTTTGGGCCAAAGCATAGTTTGGAACACGAAAACATATACGTTCTGCAACGAGTACAGTACAACCAGAATATTTTGCACCCAACCCCTCGCACCTCTACCCCATACTGTCACGTTTGCTATTTAATTGTTTAGATCACATGAGACTATCATGGGCAATTCGTACCAAAATTATCACAGTGGGAGCGCCGCTTGAGATCGACACGAGTCATTTAATATACGGTCAGGGATATTAAATCGTGGCAGTCTCTTCATGAACTTCCCGCAAAATTTCCTTCTTTCCCCAGTGCGCCGAAAAACTTTCCCACTGTGTTGGGAAACATATTACCACCTGTATAGGCCTAGCCCATCGGTGCCGGTGATCGAGAACTGATCGACATTCGAGACGTACGGCTGCGAAATAGTTTCGGAATACGGGAATTATTTACAAAAATGTTCGAGGTGATCGGGAAATGTTTCGAACAATCGGAACGTACGACATGTTTGCGGCAAAAAGTTTTGAGTAATCGCGATCGAAGCGTTTGACGATCGGAAACGATTCCAAAGATCGGGAAATCCCGGTGCAGGAGACGGGGATTGTTTGCTGCAGGCATTGAAATACCCCGAGCCAAACGGGTAATGTTTGAAACATGGAGGCATTCATGACTAGAAAATACCTTTTTTGCGGTGAGGTAATTTTCGCGAGCATGCACGGCAACCGGAAAATGTTTTCGTATAGGTCGGAACGTTTTGTGGTGATGGCGAGTTGTTTTTCATGACCGCAAATATTTTTCGATCGCCGCCAAAATTTTCCGTTTTGCGCGAATTCACGATCGATACCATGCAAACTATTGCCGATTGTGGCAAAATATTGAAAATTTTCCGATTTTTCGAAACATTTCGCGGACGATTCCCAATCGCATACGCAATCATTCGTGCCGATCGACCCCCAAATAAGTAGCGAGTAAATCAGAAAAAGGTGTTCACCGACCTGAAACAGGGCACTTTTTGCTACATTGTATAGTTCGTCCACTGGAAAAACTGAAACATCCAGGTCAGCCGACGAACACACCCTAAAACAAAAAGACAATGACCGATGATTTCGTTCTGACCGCCGCGAGGCGCGGACAGAATGTCGGTCTTATCGTCTCAACACGAGACCGCGGTCTCGTGTTGAGCCGATATCGACCATCCTGAGATCTCAGGGAATTTCCACTCTGCAAAGCGACGTACCACTGTACGCAGGAGTTAGGGAGTGCGTTAAAGGGGCACTGTTGCAAGAGGATGATATCGACCGAATCAGCGTTTTCTTGTTTGTTGGAATGAAACGATTCCTAAAAGAGGGTGTAGTTAAAGGGACACACCAGCCTACTGTTTACGTAATTTAGTGATACAGCATCCTTGACAATAATTTGTTGATGGTCCTTGTGAAAAAAAGATCGTCAAAATGTCCCGTAATTAACCACAAAAGCTTAAAATTAATTTTTAAAAACAGTCAATAGTCGAGTAATGTTATACGCTTTACCAGCCATTCGCGCGAGACTCACGACTTTAGATTCACTCTTCACTTGGCAGCTTTTTGCTTTGGATATCTCTCATTTTCTGCTGGAGATTTCACTGGACAGCCTGGACGACCGAATGGGTTTTTCCGTTTTTCGTAGAAAAAAACACAGTCATTGGTCATGATTCAACAACCACGAAAACGTGTTAATACCCCCCATACCCCCTCCCTCTCCAACCCCCCTACCCCCTCCCTCTCCAACCCCCCTAACCCCTCCGTGCGTGCGCGCGTACGTGTACTTTTACGGCCCCTAGCCAAGTGCCAGTGGCGACCCGTGAACGGAATTCATACCCACTGCACCGGATCACTGCCGATGTTACGCCCAAGACTTACTTCCCAACTATAAGTTAGACATGGCTCAACTATTCATTGCTGGGGTAATCCTAACAAATTCAGTGATATTCTAGGCTATACTAGTACTAGGCCTATGCATGTACTTACTGTTCTGTTGGCTCATGCATCCTGCCGTTAGCCTACAGCAATACTGGTATTCCCGCAGTTGACAACATGTTGATAATGGGCAGTTTCCTGCTGAAACGCGCCGACCTTTACTTTGCTCACTAGCAAGTCAAAGCATGGTCAAAGTGTAGACCTGTCACTGTCAAGTGGGCCACTGATTTCCGGGTGACCGTAAAACGTTATCACAACCAGCAAGGTATATTTGCATGGGTGCACATTTTGTACATTGTTCACTATAAGCCGAAGTGTGACGAAGAGCGAATTGCCTAGGCAACCAACAAAAGATGACTTATTCACTTCGGCAGTCTATTTAAAGGTAGAGTACATAATTTGCAGCGACCCCAATTTTTGTTCATGAGTTGACAAGAAAAAAATATGTAAAAGAAGTTAATGGTACCAACACCACATGAATTTATTTCTGTCTAAAATGGTATTTTGTGTGACAAATTAACAACTAAAGGTGGTTTTCTTTAAATAAAAAAATTATAAATAAATAAATTAAATTAAATAAAACTATGTTGCAATTTTTTTTTTACCATTCAACTCAACACAAAAGCTATGCATGGATTTATTTTCACGTTTTCTGAAGTAGGCATGTTATGTTATTACTGCCTCTATGTGCAGCTGAAATTTCTACACGACAGTTTTATCAACATAGGCCCAGGCTTTTAATAAAGAGTGGAAATAACGCCTTACCAATCATGTATTCTACCTTTAAATAGCAAAGATTGCCCTACAAGATGGCAGCTCATTCATGAGATCTGTCCATTCGCAGCACGATATGTGGCAAACGGACTCGCCCCTAACATTGTTCCCCTATTGTGTCTCAAACATCCAAGGAATTTCCAAGGAATTCCTTTCAGATTTTAGGGGGATTGGTGCGTTAACAATAGGGAAGAGTGTGTTGAGGTATAGGGGCGTTAGGTTTATAGATCTGTCTGAACAATAATAGACTGCCGAAGTGAATACGTCATCTTTTATTAATTGCCTATAGGCAATGGCTCTTCATTAAAAAATCACTGAAACGTGTCCCTGTGCTTTTGCAATGGTACTTTTTTTCGACGGCCATGATGTTTAGAGCCAATTACCATGGAACGTCACACTTCGGCTGTCTATAGACGTGATTGCCATGGTAATTGAATCTATATTGCGCTGTCGACCAGCATCATTGAAAAAGCACAGGGACACGGGTCAGTGATTTTTAGTGTATATAGCTATTGCTTAGGCAACCAGCAAAAGGTAAAGTCACTTCGCATTTCGCTCTAACCTAACAATCATAATAAAATATCTCCTAAAAATATCATCCGTGGGAAAAGAAAAAAAACACCGAGAGAAATTAAGTCAGCTGGACCGGTATCAATTTTTCTTGACAATTAACCTTTTTTTGAGCTGCTGGTATATGACTAGCTGGTGTTTTGCATGAATATCGTGCTCTCTGGGCGGTCGGGTTGGCGTACGGGTTCTTTCCTCGCCTTTCACCTCTGGCGTCCCGGGTTCGAATCCGGGGCGTGTATGTGGATTGGGTTTGCAGTCCCTATACTTGACCGCGTGGGTTTTCCCCTGGGGCATTTCTCTGGGGGTTTTCCTCCCACTTCTAAAACTGCAACTCCTTCTTCGTCATCTCAAGTTGATAATATAGTATAGTTAAAGCTAAAACCGTATAGTTGATGGCATAAAGGGCCTTAGTTGCCGAAGATGCCATGAAATATACAACAACAACAACATGAATATCGTCTGGTGTATTGACGTACTTCCTTTGACATGCACACTTAGCATCTACTTCATGTGGTGTACAGTGTACTATATAGGCAGGTGTGAAGTAGAGAGTCAATACCGTGTTCACCGTATAGAGGAGAATGGCATAAAACAACCAGCCTGTTGGTTGCTATGCAATGGCGTGCACCACGTATAGCAACAACAGCATAGTATATGTGCATGACTTCCTAAACTATGCACCTCCATTTAAAAGTTAATAATTCGTGGTGCCGGCCATTATGCAAAGTTTTATACGCAAAAGGACTCAATAACAGAAAGTGGAGTATCTTACTTTTCCATTTTTATTTAAATTCCAATTGAGTTTAGAGTCTTCTCGCGACACTTATTGTGAGAACAGATCAGGATTGTCATCTCTCGCTGACATCTTCTCAGGTACCTTAAATAAACAGCCTCTCGTCCGTACTAGAAAAACAGCCTTGCAGCCTGTTTAATTATTTTCTGGCATAGGCCTACTTCGGTAATTTTATTACAGAAATATATTTAACCCATGGCAGTTTTAAATTTGTTGTCATTGCGAGATCGTATACCCGCATTTATTCAAAGCGTTCCAGTACTGCGTAAATATTGTGTGTGATAAAAACTTGTGTTTGCATATAATAAGTTTACAGGCTTCCCTAACAATCTTGTTCTGTCGGAGATTTGTACTCCCGTTCACACTCCTATATCACTAAGCAATTTTTAGAAGGCAGTCGTAGTTTATACAAACCACCTCTTGAAAGAAAGAAAACATTACAATGGTAATTGCGTCCACAGTAGGTATGCAGGGGCGGATCCAGCCTCATTAAAATACAGGAATACAATGGAATTTGGGGAGATCGGACCTCTGAAATCCATTAAAATATTGTATTCCTGTATTTTAATGAGGCTGGATCCGCCACTGGTATGGGAACTTTGTGATTTCAGATAATAATATTGTGACCCAATCTGAGAAAAGGCAACATAAAGCCACTCTCACACATACCCGTATTTGCATCCGTAGCCGGGCCGTACTTGGTATCAAGTTCGGGGCCATACTTACCCGTACAGACTGATACGGGAGCATATACGGGACGAGTTTGGACCATACGGCAAATTTTTGAACATGTTAAAAAATGTGCCGTATTTGTGTACCATACTGGACCATAAGGGACCTTACGGGGAGATATTTTCTGATACGGGGCCATACGGTTGATAACAAGTGTGCATGTGAAAGGAAGTATGTGGGCCCTACGTACGTCAGAACACCATGATGCTATTAATGCGAAACACGCAAAAGGCTCATTCGGAGACGGCCCGGTAAAACACAAGACATGCGCTTTAACTGACGCTGTTAGTGGGTGGAAGTGACTCTTTGAAATGGCCCAAATACAGTCAAGGTATAATCACAAGATATGTTGGTCAGTTATAAAAATAAAAAGGCCTGCTGACCTCCCGTTGCCTGGCTCTTCTGCAATATGTTAAGTATTACGCATGATCACATGATACAAACAACACAAACAAACGAATGTCAAAACGGACAGCACTGTTGTCGCTGGCCTTCGAGCACTGATTCACAAAATGGCCAATGACTGATACATGTATTTCTCAAATGGTATTCTGCAAAATGTTCAGAACTCCACTTTCACCATGTGTATTGATAAAAGGAGCGAGAAACATGGAAATAAAATCCCAAGCTGAAGCAACGCTGAGAAACGAACTTCGACCTTCTAAATCTCTTCCATAAAATCACACCACGAATCCGGTTGCAAACCCATCGCATTATAAAACCCAAATTAAAAAAATAAATAACCCTTGATCCAAAACCTAACCTAATAATATTTGTTTTTCTCAAGACGCAAAAAGACACAAAACCCTCGTTTTGCCCAGACAGTGGTGTAAAATAATTACGCCGCGGCGCGAAGGGCAAAGGCCAGCCCCTGTCTGTCACAGTGTGCTGCAGTGTATATGTGGAGTGTGATGTGTATACCCTAACTACAATGAAACTTATGTATTAGTGCGCGTTGTTTACGTATAGTCCCGCAAATACGTGTATAGTTTCGATTAGCCTTTTAGAAGTATGGCGGAACAAAAGGAGAGGGCGCAATTTCATTTGGGTATGAACTTTTTTATCAATTGTATTTCTTTCCAAAAACTTGATTTACATGTTGTAATTGTAATACATAGATAGAATTATAAATATAATTAATAAGTGTAAAGTGAAAAACTGAGTTATTTTGCATTTTAGTCGATTTTATACCCACTGCAAAGTGCGCCCTCCTATTGTGTCCGCCATACTTCATAAAAGGCTAATTGAGCTGTGTATATGGTTTAACCTCCTCTTTATTACTGAACGATTGAAGTTATTGATTGAAAGCGATTATTATAACTATAGTGTTTGTTTTTGCCCTTACCCGACGTATGTTAGCACTTCGTCTTTCGTGTGATTCCCCTAAAGGGATCTGGTTGCTGTCGTTGCCCTGTAGCCACCTTAGGAGGTTCTTCAGCATGGCCACGAAGTACTATGGAACAGGAAGAAATTCTCAGTTTTATATGTGCGAGGAAAGCCCCACACACCACCGTGTATGGGGAAAACCCACGGAATCAGGCAGGGACTGAGAACCCAATCCACATACTGACCCGGACGGGATTCGAACCTGGATGGGATTCGAACCAGGGCCACATTGTTAGTGCTTTCCCGAGACAACTATGAAAAACTCCCACAGTGCTCGGGCGGGATTCGAACCAACGACTACCTGCAAACAAGGTGATCGAGTGGTTAAGACGTCTGCCTTGTTTACAGGAGGTCGTGGGTTCGAATCCCGCCCAAGCACGCTGTGAAGTTGTTCATGGTGTCTCGGGAAAGCACTGAGTATACAGTGTTAATATACGTAAGGGCAGAACAAATTGACGCAAGCTCAGTCAACGTGCTTCTATAAACGTACATGATGGTGCGCTTTCAAACGGCGTACGGACACATCGCACTCTTATATTTGTTGGGTACTTTCCGTCAGCCATTCCTGTAATTATTAGAGGCAACAGCGACCATTATTTACCAAATCTCCACGCATATATACCGGTACAAGAGTTTTCTATTCCCGCCCAGTCGAATGGGGCTTCAAAATCCACCGTGTCGTTGTTAAAGAAGAATTCACACTTGCAAGCCAAACATCTTGCAAGCCATATCTATAGGAGATAAAATGGATGAATGCCTCAGATATTTGACAAATTGGGTAAATAAATTGTTATTCACATGATGTGAGATCCTTTTTGAGAGCAGTTACATTTATTTCCGTGCGCTGACACATTTCGGGATCTGTTTTCGGATCTGTGATAAAACAAACACGCCCCAAGATGCACCGGCAAGATGGGGGAGGATGTGTCCGAAGGAGGAGATAGAAATTCATTTGCCACATCGTGAGGAATAAAACGAAACGACTGTAGGAATGTTGAAGAAAGTGGGGCATCTAGACCCAAAACAACATGGAGAAGGACGGCATAAACAGAAATAGGAAACTAACCGAAGAACGAAAGTGAGGTACACATCGCAGCGGCTGTCGGAGCTGGTTGGCGGGAGTGGAATTAAGAGGCGACGGGTGAAGGTGAAGGTTAAATTTTGCGATACACTGTAACTGCTTTTGCCTTCTGAATTTTAGTATCCAAAGGAACCGGTTCTAAAGTGATGGGTAGTTTATAAAGTAACTTTATATCGGAACCGAAAATCAAAGAGTGACTTTTATGTGTTAGCTTTTTGCATGTTTCACATCTGATATAATTATTGACTCTCTTCCCTTTCACATGCACGCAGTTATATTTCTAGTTGAGCAGACTGAATTTTGTTGCTATGTGATGTGATGGTGCTCGCGGCTCCGCAGGAAAGAATGGCATAAAAACAATGGCGCGTGCACCACGTTGTATGTGGACTTTTACTGAACCACCATCATCTGAAAATGAACCTTGCTTGTGAAACAATATCAGCTATTCGATATCAGGTGGGTCTTATGGTGCCGAAGGAAAGCTAACAATCTCGCAAATCTGACATATTATGGATTAATTTGAAACTATGTATCACAAGAGTCCGGTAAAAATAATTGATGATGGTTACTTTTTTAACGAATGGTGGCGCTCTTTAACATTAACGTGTTGATGAAACAGACACAGCGCCTGTTGACGCTTTGGCGTGCATCATGCATGCATGTGTACATTTGCATTGGAAAACGTTAAAACTTCCTGATCTCGACGTGACGTGACGTATGACGTGATCGATCGACTTGGTGCTTGCAATTAAGTTCAGGTGGTGCCTTACGATTTAGGAGATAAAGCCAGCAGAATCAGGTTAGATCTGCATTGGATTTGACTTTTAAGCCCCCTTTCCCACAGACATGACAGACACACGCGATCGAAGATGAACATGACGAACGATTTGGATTTCGACTAGATTTTTGTTGAAAAGAAAAGTCGCCCCCTCCTGGGCCTGGCCGACTCGCCCCTTACCAAGTCGCCCCTTACCAAGTCGCCCCCTGACCGACTCGCCCCCTGACCGACTCGCTCCCTGACCGAGTCGCCCCCTGATTAACTCACCCCCTTGGCCCGATTGCAAAAAGTGGCCCCGCTTAGTTTTCCCTTCGCGCAGGCACAGCACGAATTCGCAGTTTAAAAAGTTTGCAGGTGGGCGAATGTCGGCTGCATTTTCCTACACAGTGACAAACGTTATGTAACGAGAATGTGTTTACAACGCCGGTCCTGATCCGGATAGCATGAGGCTCATGTTATTTTATTTATGTTTATTTAAAAAACAAAATTTATGGGCGAATAATGTTTGCAAGGACTTGGGTTGGAATTGGAAAATGTTTATACAATTATAAGGAAATACGGCAGTCAAGAACCTACATTGTATTCATCCATCCATGTGTGTACTATTTGCCATTTAACATATCGCAAGAATCACAATCGGGATCTGCGCCCTGGCGCCACTTGTCTTCGCCAAACACTTTAAAATTTGCGATTGGCCACTTTACGTAATTGGGTCAAGGGGGCGAGTAGGCTAAGAGGCGACTCGGTCAGGGGGCGACTCGGTCAGGGGGCGACTCGGTCAGGGGGCGACTCGGTCAGGGGGCGACTCGGTCAGGGGGCGACTCGGTCAGGGGGCGACTCGGTCAGGGGGCGACTCGGTCAGGGGGTGACTTGGAAAGGGGCGAGCCGGTCAGGGGGCGAGTAGGTGAGGAGCGACTCTGCCAGGGGGCGACTTGATTCCGATACGACTAGGCCTACCGACGACCAGAGTTTGACCACTTAACCACTATAGTATACAAATATTGACTGCTCATGAGGGTGATGGTGCAAACTGTCGTCCCGAGGTAAGCTTGAAACGGCAGTCCTGCTATTTTCCCTCAGCCTGCGGCCTCGGGAAAATAGCAGGACTGCCGTTTCAAGATCACAGAGGGGCGGTAGTTTGCATCATCCCCCGAATAAAACCAGTTAATATTTGTTTTATATACCTCATGAATACATTGATTTTTTTTATCAAATGATTGGTATTTCAGGACAAATTCATTTTTCAGAGAGCCAAGCCAAAGTGCACATTGTCCGCGTGAACGCGAACACCACTGCTGGTTTCTTCACGCGAACGCGTCTCGCGCGCGTGCTGGCACACACTTGCGCGATATTCCGTACCGCTGTGAAATAGTACTTTTAGAGAGTACTATCCTTTGACCTATGGCGCAAAAGGTCAAACAATAGTACTTTTTTCAGTTGCCCACTGAAATGGTTGAACTAATCCATGCCGCGTGACCAGCTTTTAACCAATCAGGGAACAAGAATCAATGTATGACTATGAGGTATTACTAGGGTAAAAGTGGGGGTATTCGACCGGATAAGGTTCATTTGAGCATAACAGTTGCGTCTGAGGAGAAGCAAGGCAAAAGTTTTCGACAATCGCAAGTCTAGGTAACTGCCTTTCATTTGCATCAAGCCCGAAACTGGAGGACCGATGAATGATGTACAGTTTGACCACCAAAATGAGGTGTAGATGTTGTGGAATTCGACTACTGTGTTGGGTTATTCGTCCAGTGCCATTTGTACTGAATACATAGTATTGATGGGACTTTGTTTGTTCGAAAATAAACGTAATTGAGTGGTAATTTTATTCTAATCGGCACAATTTCATAGCGTGCTACTTTGTGTGTGCATGCATTATAAACACTTTTGGCCATCTATTGAAACATACAAATGATATTCAGAGGATAATTTTCCTGCATGGCAAGAAAATAAGAAATGAAAAATATTGGACCGTTCGGATCCGTTTGCGCGAGGCGCATGAAATAAAATTCAGTGCTTTAAAATTTTGAATTCTTTTCCGAGACGTGTGTGTGTGTGTGTGTGTGTGTTTGTTTGTAGTAGGCCTAACGAGTGTTATTTCCTCAATTCCCGCACTCAAACGCCAGAAAAGGCACACAGTCAAAGGATTTCCGACTCCACAAGAAAGACAAAGCCCAGTTATCATTTAATACTCTCCAACACAACAACGAAGTCCCGTGTGCATCATAAGCACACCGCACAGGAAGCAAGAATTAGTAATACATGTACAATGTTATACAATGTAATACATTAACCCCAGGCGGCACGTGGCCAGACTCTTCTGGCACGCGCCAAAAGGATAGCGCCAAAAGGATTGGCGCGTGCTAGCTCTATACGCAAACTAGGTCAGTGCTCGGCAGAAGTTCCGTTCTGCCTCCAGAGTCTGATTAAAGGCACAGTCTCGTCAGCAATGCGCGCGCGGCATATTCGTGCCGTAGCTCCACGAAATACGCCGCGCAATATATGACTGCTTCAGCTGACGTCTAGTCAAAAGCGCGGTCCCGGTTTTCTGGCAGGCCTAGCTTGTTGGCACAATGGTGTCTGTTGCGAAACTTTATTGCAATGCGGCGGTGCTCGGCCCGGTCAGTGCAGATACGTATTTTAACCATTATATTTTGACAAAAATAACAAAAGATAAGGCTATGCTTGTTAATGATATAAAAGAAAAATACACGTGCGCCGCACGCCATGCCCCTTGGTCGAATACTCAAACAGCAGTTTGATAAAATGATGTGGTATTCGACTAACCATTGTTTCAACCCAGGACAGTATTTTGGCCAGCAATTTTGTACTGGTCAACTCTGTAGCATACAAAAAGACACGATGTTCATTACAAATTACCACTCCACCCGACAGACGTTCAAACCGACGTCACAAAGTAGCTCGTATTTCTTATTGGACCCCATAAGGCAACAACGTTAAATGACGAAGCTACTTTATTTCATGTTTTAGACTCATTTTTATTTTGATTGCTTGGGGTATATTGAATCATTGACCATATCGCCATCGAGGGTTTAACTTAAACAAGATAGTAAACATAATAATTATGACAAAAAGTGGTTTTTATTATATTTATTACATTTTTAATTCATACTGGTCGAATTCCCCTACCGGTCGAATATACCCGCATCTACCCTATATAAGTTATAAGACTGGATGCATGGGCCATGGCTCACAGGCGATGGCCATATGGTTGCTATTATTACTATAGTTTAGGTGATCGGGATGATCCCCAATCATCTATTAGGCTACTTCTGTACAATTTCTTTGTCTTTTTTTTTTCCCTTCCCTTTTCTTCTTTTTCTGTCGAAACGATCCTAGAGCTTTTCTTCAAACGGTTCAAGGTACATATTTGGCCACAGAATGGGGCTACGTTGAAGGGGCTTTCACATTATCGCGGAAAAACTGCGCTTGTACGCTGCGCTTTATACCACATTGCATAATAAAGCTCCCAATCACCGATCTATCTGGGCATTTGAAAAGTCACCGCACCGTAGTCGATGTTCAACAAAAAACTTAATTTAACGGCAATTTAAGTTTTTGGCATTTGTCGTCATTAAAATACCGAACTCGCCTTCGGCTCGTTCGGTATTTTCATGACTCGTGCGGTATATTCTTATATCACCCTCAAAGCCATCTAATATTATAATAATTACCGAGTACTTTTCTGTTATGTCGTAACAATAAAGATGTGAAGTACCTGTACCTGTGCATACCGAAATTTATTCGCGTGCTGTGTCGTTGGTAAATCCATTCTTACAGACTTTAATATGCACGTCCAAAGCTTATTTTGAAACAGCCAAAGAAATGAAACATTCAATACTGGTATGATTTGTTTGCTATCTTTTATTGGATTTCCATGAACAGTTGAGGACTACCGTGGTAATAAACTCTATACCGAGTTCGTCGGTATTTCGGTATTGACGTGAGAGCAATTGGAATTAATCGGTATTTTAAAAATACAGTTACTACATGGTATTACCGAAATACCGCACAAGCTTAGTCTGCATCCCTCTAATTATTTTTAAAAACTCTGGAGTAAGAAGGTCTCTGGAAATTTTGGTAGGAAAAGTATCATTTGAACAAAAACTCAATCCAATTTTGGAGAAAGTATAGAAATAAATCTTGTTCCGCATAAAATTACCAATTTGATTAAATTAAATCCACTGAACGTTCACTGAACGTAATGGCCGCTTAACTTCAAAACTTTGCTGGGATTTCATCGGGGATTGTAACGTGCTTAGCAGAATGGAATTACTTTGAGCTCTAGCTGAGGATGCAGTCAGTAGACTTTGTGGCTTCTAAATGGTGTTTTATAAAGGAAAGTACGATTCAAGAACCAGTCAATGGACAGCAAAGCATGCGCAATAAAGTCATTTTGGAGTTGCGGGAAATTCTGAAAATAATACTTTGCTAAAAATGGCTGTAAACTTCAGATCCAAGAGAAAAGTAGGGAAAATGTGGTCACAGATTTTGAGAAAATGACCCCCTATTACTGCTACATGTACTAGTAATACATGTACACATGTACATGCATCTAGGAGGATTGAATTTACAGGCACCAAGCCTCTTTCTTCCAACATTGTGCACAATTTGTTGACCCTTGATCTTCCAAAAAGTTCAAGTTGTATCACAGCACTGGAGTACAAGTTGACTACTGAAGTTGACCCGTGCCCCATACATTTATTGTGACTGTAAAGATAATTTCACAGATGTTTACCCAAATGTCCATGTTGTGGATGCATGCATACGTACATTTCCAACTTTGGAAAGATTTCCGTTTACTGGTCGTCACTTATTCTATTGACTCAATAATTACCACCAAAACGTGTATTTGAAAGGGAAGTGAATTTAGGAGTAAAAAACATTTAAGATTTTCTTTGAAAATACTTCCATAGACTTACCACATAGACTTGCTTTGTCCCCATCCGGTAATTGTTAAGTGCTTACTATGCCTACATTTGTGTTATTGTTGCAAATAGTTTTATCCCCCTGTGTGATTGAAGATATGCATGATTTAAACCAACCTGAGCAAAATCCAGCTCCGTACTTCGTCTAACTTTTGAGAAAATAGTAAAAAAGGGTTTCGCCCCAAAACCACTTCGCCCTGAACCATTTCGCCCTGAACCACGGCCTGTGCACGAAGTGGTTTTGGGGCGAAGTAGCATTTGGGCGATGTAGTGTTTGGACGAGGTGATTTGGGACGAAATGGCACTCGGGCGAAGTGGTTTGGGGGCAAAATGGCACTCGGGCGAAGTGGTTTTGGGGCGAACTGAATTTTCGTCTCATGAGACGAAAACTAATTGTTTTACTCATTTCTCAAAGACTATAGCACTTTAGACAAAACAATTTCAGGGAAAGTTTTCTACGGTCTTCATGTTTATATTGTGTAAGTTAGGCGTAAATCTGTGAACATTTCTGATTTTCGAGATACCAATCATGTATACTGCCTTTAAGTGCACACTGTAAAAATACTGGTATGGTGAAAAACAAAACAGTTAATCCATCCTCCCTAGATGCTAAATCAAACCTACAATGTATTATTTAAATATTTAATAAATTCATTAAAAAAGCATCAAAGTAATTCCATTTGTTATTATGTGTCACACTGTTGCCAGTTTTTAACAGTGGGAAATAGGGAACATTCACTGGTATGGCATGCAAGGACAAACACCATATTGCAGTCATATGCAAATACATGTACTGTATGGTTTTCTTCTGGTTGAGTTGTACACGGTTCTGTTGACAATTTCCTGTTGTGGATTATCTTTCATATACAGTAGTTGTATTTTTTGTATCAATAGAGGTTGCTGACATCAATAGAAAAATACAATAGAAATTAAGTGCACTTAAAGCCCACAGTACATAATTTGTGCAGTTGCCCAAAAATTTACTTCACATATTTTTCCTGTGTAAAATGGTACCTTTGTGGAAGAAATTGCCTACTGAAGGTGCTTTATAAATAAAATCATTTGCAGATGATATTTTTTTATCATTAATTTAACACAAAAACAATGCATGGGTTTTCAAGGTTTTTAGAAGTATTAGGCCTACTGCATCTATGTGGATGAAATTTCTACAAAACAGTTTATTAAAATTATTCTTTAGTTATGTAATGCTGTTGTTCTTGGAATTCGTAAAAAAAGTTTCATCTGCAAATGATTTAAAGGGCTTCAAAAAATGTAAACTATTTAAAAATAAGCAGAAAATTGGGAAGTTGGCAGTTTTGTTGAAAGAAGACTTTAAACAACAACTGTATGGAGATAAAAAGATGAACCCTTAAGGCCAATTTTTCAAGGCCTCTCCTGTCCCTTTCTCATAGAGACAAAGAGGCTTTACCCAGCTAAAGCCAAAAAAAAAAAATAGTTCTGCTTCCGATTACATGGCATTTCAAAATAGGGTAGGTAGGTAGGGAATATTTTTTTTTTGCCAATTCTTTTTGTGCACAATCATATGGAGGCATCTGCGTGTAGTCAAGGCTTAAGGGTAACAGTAAAACAATGGAAACAAGACTACCAAATAACTTCTACAATACATGAAGCACGTCGTTAGAAATTTATTTATACGTTTATATACATGTATCGATACACTAATTTTTGTTTTTGTTTTTTGTTTTTTTCATTTTAATTTTTTCCCCCGATATTTTTAGGGTCGTAGCCTAAAAATAGGGTCGGTCGGGAAACCGGAAGCAGAACTATTAATTTTTTTGGCCTTACTAAATAACGTTTAGTGAACGTTCCCAGAACGTTATGAAATAACTTTCTGGGAACATTATTGTGTGGAGTTTTCTGGACGTCCTCCGAGCATTACAAAATAACGTTACAAAACGATGTTTAGAAGACCTAAAACGGACGTTCGCATTTGCAAAATACAGACCCCTATTTATGATGCAATTGTGAAGCCCTTACAACACCTTTATTATGACACAATCGGATTATTTCTACAGGTGTAATAACAACGCAGCGGTTCTCTTACCTGATATTCTAGAAGTCTTGATCCCAGGCACTTCCACTTACATGCCATACGACACCGGTTGGTATATATGCACCTCAAATTGCCCTTCATATGTACATTTAATCAGGGTTGGAGACATTGAAACCACAATTTGTCTATTCTTTCTTGAAAATCTTACCTTACAAAAGCACATAAATGTGTAGTAGAGCTTAAAACATTGCCATTTTTCGTGAAATCTGCGGAACGGTGATCTCAGCGCGATCTGCTTTGTTAACGTTCACAGTCAACGTTAGATTCAAACGTCCGCAGAACGTCCCGTCAACATTGGAACAGAATATGACCAAAAACAAACGTTCGGTGTACATTATGTATTTGCTGGGTAGAGACAAAGAAGCTTATTATAAAATACTTTTGCACGTAATTTTTTTGTTTCAGATGTTTTTCTGAGAGTGACGGGCACTGATTGAACAGCCAACATGAGTAAGAAGAGCACGGGAAAGCTAGCAGGTAATGTACACGTTCTAGATGTAAAATAAATCTTACTTTGGATCCTAAATAACTCTGTCATTTGTCAACGGATTTAAACCAAAATTTCAGATCATGTAAACAAGGCACTACAATTTTTTTTAGGGACTTGCATTGTCACACTTTTGTGTTATCTCCTGAGAACAGTACAAGGGAATTTCTTTAAGTTTGAGATAAACTGAAGACATCTGAAAGGAATTATTGACTTATTTTTCAAATAGGCCCATTAGCGTGGAAAGACCCATTTAAAAGCCACATGAAAAAAAAACCAAAAAGTTGGTTTCAGAATCTGCCACTTTTGACTGGAGGTGGTGACTGAAAGTGCGTGCTACAGCCGAAAGCCGATCACCTCTAATGGCATTCCACACCTCATCGATACATGTATTTTTGCGCAAGTCATCAAGAGGTGCAAAGAGACCTCTGACAGAGACAATTTCCTTGACATTAAATTAAAGGGCCTGTGACATGCTAAACAACTTTGTGCCTAAGCTTTGCTTCATAATGACGGATTACTTGTTCAGCAAGACATACTATTGTTCGTTTAGATGTAAAATCAATAAAAGGTGGCCTTTTTCAACTTTGAAGATTTCATTGCAATAAATTACAGACAGAGGGCGCTGTTTTTAGTGCATCACATAAGGAAGACAGAAGGGAAAAGTTAAGAAAAAACATAAGACTTCAAGTTGGACTTGTGGCAAATTGCTGCAGTTTCTACCCCCAGTTTTGTCATGGCTTACAGCAGGCAACATGTAAAACAAACTCAAACAGCCATGGATTACAACAATTTCAGGAAAATTGAGAAAAAAGTGGAATATTTTGTGCACAGTTGAATGTGATTTTTCTGTGTTTGCCTCTTGTGACATCGTGACCTTGGTCATGAATATGCATATTTGCATTATCATAAAAACTAAAAACCTTTTTTTTAATCCCCAAAGCAAGCTCCAAATAGGATTTGTATGACTTTAACTGAGTAGAGTGGTTTTAAAGCATAGATTTCATTGATAAAAATCCTAAATAAGGGGCCCTTTAACTTACTATTTTAAATTAAATTAATTTGAACAATTAAATCCAGAATAGAAAAAGATGCTTCACAAACGAAATGCAATTATTTTGCAAAATGACGGTTCTTGATCAGAACAGAAGTTTGTATGACTTGTGGACAACATACATGTAGCACAGACTTTAGAATCGCTTTCAAGACTGTTCCGCTTCAGTTATTTTGTCCAGGTCCAAGAGCGAAGTGATTGCCACCATTGTGAAATTTTAACAATGTAATTTCTGTTTTTAAAACACATACAGCGAAGCGATGGGTACATCCGCCGTCATCGCTTACAAACGGCCACGTAGTCTATAATGTCAAGGTAGGTATGATTTTGATTGACAAGGAAAAATAGATTTCGCTCTAACCTAACAATCATAAAATACCTCCCCAAAATACTATCCATGGGAAGAAAACAGGAAATTTGCAATCTCCACTTTGGATGTGGAAGCAAAAAGGTTGGTGTAATCGCTGTGCTGCTTTATGGAACAGATAAATTAGTTTACAAAACATCGGTGTTTTTTGACGATATCCTTAAAAATATACGGATTGAGAGCGCGAAATTTCAGAATAGTAATGAGAAAAATAAGATAAATTATATGTTAATATAATAATAACAATAATTAAACTTAAATTTAAATAGCGCCGTACATTAAAATAAAATCACAAAGTGCTTAAAGGAGCGTGACCTGGGGCCAATTTCATAGAGCTGCTTAAGCATGAAAAATTGCTTAAGCATGAAAAACCTTACTTGATAAAATGAGGTTACCAGCAAAAATTTCATGTGATTGTCATGGTAATGAAACAGTCCTCTAAAACTGGTCATATACTATTTCTATCACATGAGGATTTCACTGGTAACATACTCTACTGAGCAAGAGTTTTTTGTGCTTAAGCAATTTTTTGTGCTTAAACACCTCTATGAAATTGGCCCCAGAGTTTCTGGAAAATAGTTTTCGATGTAACTTACCAATATTATCAAGTAACTCCCATACACACCTCCCATGTCCCAAAAACCCGAAAAAAATTCACAATTTCCAGTAAAAAATTCAACAAAACTATCGAGTATGCTTTCAGCGGATAAACGTTGATACTGGAAAATTAGTTTACAAATAATCGGTGGATTTTCGACGATATCCTCGGAAATATGCGGCCTAGAAGCGCGGGAGTTTCAGTTTCGTAATCAGAAAAATATAACGGATGTTATGATATAAAAATCTCATGACCCATAAGGTAAGTCCCGGGGAGTTATGGGTAAAAAAAAGTGATCTGGTCACACTCCTTTAACATTAAATTTTAAATAACCATACATTACTTAATGTCCCGACAACCATGGGAAAAATGGGTGGTTAAAAAATGTGATCTGGACCTTTAATAGTAATATTTTAAAAGTAACATTTTCAGTCATAGGTTCATCAGTAGCAGTAGTTCAGACGTTGGAATGTTTTTAGACCACGGGGAATTTCCCTCTGGAGCTCTTACAACTCCCCTAGTCTAAATTTTGTTTCTCTCAGGGTCAAGGGTTATTATTGAAACTTACATGTAATAAATGTCACCTTGGGGGATGCTTTCACTTGAACATGAATCAGGTAACAGGTGTTGAACATTTGTTCCAGGAATTTAAAGACATTTGTCCACATTTGTGGACACTCGGCGGTCCCTGGGTCATAATCCCTAAAAATATCACTTATTCATACCTAATAATTGGGGCATGCCGGGCAGGGGTTTTGGGCGTATCTTAAATGATCTCTGGGAGGGGTGGTTATCTCATTGAAGGGTTTATCCCATGTAAGCTCACGTGATAGCCAATCCCAATCAGTGAGGAACAACAGCACTACCGTGGTTCAAGACCACCAGTTGGCTTCATAGCTCAATTGGAATATTGGTCTGCACGTTAAGCAGAAGGTCCGCGGTTCGAATCCCGGTGGAGCCAAGTTGCTTTTTACTGCATCCAGATTTCCCAAACTCATTAACATTTGTCCACATTTGTATCGAATTTACAGAATCTCTAAAAAATAATCACTTATTCATACTTTAAATTTAAAGATAATAATTCAATATTTCATGTAAGTTTAAAGATACTACGGGATTGGCAAACTGTAACAGATGAAGTTATCTGTATGAGGATGTGTATGATAAAAACCAACCTGTGTGTAAGTCAGCTCAGTACCTCATCTGTATTCCGAGAAAACAATGAAAAATGTTGTCCATGCTTTCAAGAAACTGTGCAAAGCCACTGTCCTATTTAGGCTGGATTCACACTGAGCCTTTTTTTGGCGTGTAAATTTCACGCACGTCACTTTGAGAAAAGCAGCGTGGATGGAATATGGAATGAAGTAACACACTGAAAACCACAAAATCAACTTGGCAGTAAGTTTTATCATAATTTTGTGATTTGAAGTGTGTCGTTTTGGTCCAGATTCTCTCCATGCTGCTTTCTCTCATGGGAAACGAATGACACTCAAATTTAATGTTTGTGTGTAGATATGGCACCAAGGTTAGTGCAAACTCATTCTACAGCAAATTTTCAACAAATTTTGGTGTCCCGGTAACCCGGGACACCAAACTCCTATTCAATACCATGGAACAAATTATAAGCCTTATGGTCTTTTGTTTTGAATATTTTTCAGGAATCCGAAAACAAAATATTGAAGAAAATGATGCTGCCCCCTATAATCACAGGTCACAGGCCACAGTCCATTACTGAGAATTTGTGGTCATACATGTAGGTGGTGATTTTTGAAGCAGAGAGTGTCGTACGTAACTGGGACACCAAACATTTTGGACCCCTAATTTTGGGAATTACCCGAGTACATAACAAGACACTGATTGACCAATAACTTTGGAGTCGTAATCAAGACTGCTCTGCTTCAGTGATTTCCTCCAGGTCCAAGATGACCTGTTTAGGATAGGTATACCATCTTCTATACATTTTCAAGCAAGATGTTAACATTGCATTTGTGCTGAAATACAGTGTGTAAAGACTTGCAATGCGTCTTCTCTCCATGCTGCTTTCTCTCATGGGAAACTGCACAGGAAAGAAGCCATAATACCACGATAGTCAGTAGGCTAGTTTCGTTCACATGAGAGCACCCTTGTAAAAAAAAAAAACAAGGTGCGCACACACACATTTGTAAAAATTCATCTTCAATTATTGACATAAAAAGCCTTTGTTGCATTTGTCTATTGGTTTAAAGGTAGACACATGATTGGTAAACTGTTACAAATAGTTTTATCTCCCTGTTTGATTGAAGATATGCACACAGGGAGATAAAACTATTTGTAATGGTTTACCAATCATGTGTTCTACCTTTAAGTGGTTGTTTCAGTGTTTATTTCAACAAGCAGCACGTACGGTAGTATGAAATTAAAACTAGCTACGCAACTGTGTACCATGTTAGTTTTGTATTCGTTGCATCTTGACAACTTTTACAAAAACAGGATGTGTGAACAGGAAGTAGTTGGGGAAATTGAGCATTTGACTCTGTTTTTTTTTATTTCTTAAATTACACAGTAATTGGAATTTACTGTTCCAGGAAGCAAGATTTCAAGACATAATTCTTTAAATATTGTATACATGATTAGTAAACTGTTACAAATAGTTTTATACCTATGTGTGATTGAAGATATGCATGATTAAAACCAACCTGAGCAAAAACCAGCTCCGTAACTTTTGAGAAAACAGTCAAAAAAGGGTTTGCAGTCATTTCGCCCCAAAACCACTTCGCCCTGAACCACGGCATGTGGGCGATGTAGTGTTTGGACGAAGTAATTTAGGGCGAAATGGCACTCGGGCGAAGTGGTTCGGGGCGAAATGGCACTTGGGCGGAATGGTTTTGGGGCGAATTGAATTTTCGTCTCATGAGACGAAAACTAATTGTTTTACTCATTTCTCAAAGACATGTATAGCACTTCAGACAAAACCATTTCAGGGGAAGTTTTCTACGGTCATCATGTTTATATTGTGTAAGTTAGGCGTAAATCTGTGAACATTTCTGATTTTCGAGATTACCAATGATGTATACTGCCTTTAACATATGACATCATATGTCATTTAATTAATAATTGGAATTTACTGTTCCAGAAAGCAAGATTTCAACTAAAAGTAATAGTAACAAGAAAAAATCCATATGTGAACATCATTTGTCATTTAGTTTATTTATTTTTTAACAGCTACTAGGCCGTACTGAAGTGGATCAACCAAAAGGTGCAGAAGTTGTGAAAGAAGCTGTCCGTAAGTTGAAGGTATGTTACACATTCATACTCTGTTGCTTAAAGCCACCATCATGTCGACCTTGGGACAACATGCAACAGTCGGCGACTGGCTTTTTAGGATCAAACTGTGCCTGAGCCATGCCCTGTCGGCATCAAATTAGTCGGCGCTTGTTTTGAGAACTGTGAGTAGCTCCGACAAACATTAAAACATTTGGAATCAGATGGCACTAAAAAAAAAAACATGTTTCAACAACATTTGCGATGTGATCCCGACTGTCGCAGCCAACGAAATCTTGCGCACATTTAGTTTTTCTTCAGCCAGTCAGCATGCAAGAAAAACCATGTCATGGAACCCTTGCTTTTTTGCTTGATGCCGAGTGTTCCATCATGGTGCAAGAGATTCGCAGGTCAACTTTAGGGCGGCTTAAATGGTTCAATCCATGCTTAGTAATTCTCTTGTTCTTGACAACAAACCATATTTAAGTTGGAAATGATGTCTCAAGAAAATTTATGAATTTTGTGGCACTGCACTCCTACCTCTTCCCCTTAATGTTAGCATTTTCATGTTTTATTTTATTACTTTTTGATAGTTTGCTTGGCATTATTCAGTTGCTCTCTAAAACAGTCCTTATCAGAATTGCCATGTTTTGTTGCTTGCTTTGTTATTGCATTTTATTTTATCAGAGGAGTTCAGTAGTTTTTTTGTTAATTGAAATTTTGTTCTGTAGAGAGCACCGAAGGGCATTTATTTACCTCACAAGTTACCTCACAAGACACCTTACAAATCATACCGGAAAACCTGTCTGAAACAAATGACAGCGATTTCCTTTTCTTTGCTCTGAGGCTTTAGAATTATTATTTGGTCCTCACATTTCATGCTCACCCTTGCATTCTGCAATCAAAACGCGTTCCGCAAACTCTGCCGCAAAATTTGACAGGAAAACATAATATTGTTTCTGCATATTGAAGGATCTTCCACTACACATAGTAATACTGCTATACACATGTAATATACTCTCCCCAAAAGAAACGCAATTTTTTAAAAATATCAATTGATCAGAACAGAAGTTTGTTGAGTTATGGGTAATTCCCAAAATTAGGGGTCCAAAAGTGTGACATGCTTTTTAAGATTTCCAAGTGTTTTTAATGATTTAAAGTGGTTTCCCAGTAGAAAATAATTAATTTTATTTGAACGAATGACACTCAAATTTAATGTTTGTGTGTAGATATGGCACCAAGGTTTAAGTGCAAACTCATTCTACAGCCAATTTTCAACAAATTTTGGTGTCCCGGGAACCCGGGACACCAAACTCCTATTCAATACCGTGGAACAAATTATAAGCCTTTATGGTCTTTTGTTTTGAATATTGTTCAGGAATCTGAAAACAAAATATTGAAGAAAATTATGCTGCCCCCCTATAATCACAGGCCACAGTCCATTACTGAGAATTTGTGGTCATAAGTGGTGATTTTTGAAGCAGAGAGTGTCGTACGTAACTGGGACACCAAACATTTTGGACCGCTAATTATGGGAATTACCCGAGTACATAACAAGACACTGATTGACCTATAACTTTGGAGTCGCTTTTAAGACTGCTCTGCTTCAGTGATTTCCTCCAGGTCCAAGATGACCTGTTTAGGATAGGTATACCATCTTCTGAACATTTTCAAGCAAGATGTTAACATTGCATTTGTGCTGAAATACAGTGTGTAAGACTTGCAATGCGTCTTAATAATTGCTCAAATCAACTGCAACTAGCCGAACTCTTCATACATTTACGATCGGTTTTAACAGTTGCATTTCACAAAACACTTGCGACAGGTACATGTTGCATGAAAAGCTGTCAAGTGACAATTTTAGCATTTAGGGTCATGTTCACTAATTCATGTAATTGCCCTCATACGCGTTACTGACCGATAAAATACATGTAAGCTACATCTCTCAGCTACTTCGATTTTTTGATCAGAATTTGATTTGCATTTCTTTTTTTTAACTGCATTTCTTTTTTTTGAAAATGATTTTGCGGTTGGGTCTGTGATGTGACTTGTGATTTTCTGGTGACTGAGGCTGGATCCGAATTAGTGGCTTTGGCTGTGGCTATGGCTGTTGCTATGCTGTTACTTATGGGCGAACAATGACAGTCCTTAGAAACAGCATAGCAACAGCCACAGCCAAAGCCACTAATTCGGATCCAGCCTAACTTGACAATGTGGCTGACTTTAACTTCAACCCAGTTGTCTTTCTTGTTCATTAATTTTGATGTGTAATGTAATTTCCAACCTGACTGGTATATGTGCATGTACTTTATGTACAGCCAGAGACCCAAGGATTTCACAGCAAATTACAAGTAAGTCTTAATTCCTCAACCCTAATCTTACACTTACCCATTCTACCACTAAATATTAATCGCAAATCTCTGTAAACCAAAAAGATTATATTGCACACTCCTTGTTCCGATTTTCTGTTATCCCAGATGTAATACCGGTATCACAACTAATTAAGGCCTTTTCCCACTAGACCAAATCTCGGGTGTGGCCCCGGGGCGATGCAGGGGTGTGAAAATAAGCCATGATTCCCACTTGAAATTCTCACTCTTGAGCCACCCCTTAGATTGCTCTTTCCCTGGCTGGGGCAAGTTCAACCCGGCTCCGGACCAGGATTGAAAATTTTAGCCCCGGGGCGAGACGCTTTCCCCGGGGCGAGAACTGTTGTGTGAGTGCCAATCTCCGTGTGAGTTTGCCCGTGGGTGAGTTTCAGAACAACAGGTGTGAGTCGACATGAGGTTGAACTCGGGGGTGAGTCACCCCGGAACGGCCCCGGGGTGAGTTCTCCCTAGGGATGGTTGTTCTAATGGGAAAAGGCCGTTATTTGCATTTGCATGTGGCATAGATTTTATTTAATATTTAAACTCTAATACCAGAATGTGTAGACTATGAATCAATGCAATTATCTGTCCGGTTGCAATGAGCAGCGGCGAACACGGCGAACACTGATGAACCCATCTAGTGAATCCATGTTCGCTGCATGGGGGCGCTGCTCAAAACCGATGAATGCAGCTGTCATGGCTGTGACAAATACGATAAATATCCACAGTAATTGAACGATAATGACGCCAGTGGCCAGTTTTGAAACTTTACACCTAATTTTGGAATGACTCGATCGTACTTCTGAAGTGTTTTTTGAGGGGAAAATATATCTTCTTTTTTTTTGTCTGTGCGGCAAATGTTTGTGTGTGTGCTAATGGCACCTTTAATAATTTTGTCCGGGCATGCCGCCCTGACAAAACGGGTAGTGGAGAACCCTGAGCGTGGTACTAATTGCCAAAAGTCTGTTGAAATCAATTATGCACATCTGCTGTTTTGAAACTTTAGAACATTATCCCAGTGTCACGATCGATAACAATTTCATTTAGGAAGTATGCGTACATGTATTTAATTTTGTTTGTAATGTGCAATTACAAAATCACTTACAAAATCATAATGTGAAACATGAAGCATGCCCCGCACCCTAACCTAGGAATTGTGAATGCCATGGCTTGTTTACCAGTGCCTACCCTCAGCCCTCCCCACTCCTTCCCCCTCCCCACTCCTTCCCCCTCCCCACTCCTTCCCCCTCCCCACTCCTTCCCCCTCCCCACTCCTTCCCCCCTCCTCCATCCCCTTGACTTAATGCATGATTGATGTTTAGCTAATATCTGTATCAAATCAGCACAACCAACATTTACTTATAATGCCCCAAGCCTAGGAGACAACATTACATTTCCTAAGAAAAAGGTTAAAATTATTTTGCTAATTTTACATGTTTATCATCTAACTGGCACATTCACATGGTATATTGCCCATCATAACAAGATGAATTTTTGGTGGCCAGATTTGGAATTCCTTTTCTCTCCGTAATTTTTATCTATTTTTAGCTGTACATGTACTTATAAAAAAAGGAAGAAATGCACTATTTTTCTTAAGAGCTGTTAAGGCAGGGTGCGCCACTCTGCCTGAAGTGCCTCCCTTAGCTCCTGCTCAGTGTTGGGCTGCATGGGATGCACATGGATGTGGTGGTCCAGCTCATTTCACACCCGTAGGTTCAATTAGGTTAATTATCAAACAAACTTGGTATTCTGAGCGCCCATAATTGTAAGATTCTCCCAGAAACAAAAATTCTAATTTTTCATGATTCTGTAACTGTGTGGGACTTACTCTGTTGAAACAGGAGAACCTGAAGAAAATCACTGAAATGGAACAATCTTGAAAGTGATTCCATATCCACATATGCAGACATATATTCCAATCAAGAATTTATATTTACTGAAATTTACTTTTTTCCCTTTTTTTTGATACAGATGTGGACAAAAGTCTTTTTTTAATAAATATACATGTACCGGGTACATATGCATGTTTTTTCTTGCCACACAATATTTGGAACTTCTAGTGGTAGTTTGTCTGCATGTGCATGTTGCTTTCCTTTCTAATTTTATGACTGCACCTTATATTGTTCTGTACATGGTAGCATGATAGGGTAATATAAAACGCAGTTAACAATCATCTGGACAAAGTCTATTACGCTCTGTGTTGGGAGGGTCATATATTGAACTTCAACAATGAACTTTAAGGAAGCTGTGTTTCAAATGTTTACAGGTTGTGTGATTTTCAGATATGGGTTTATATGACATGCCATGTTGATTTTTCAACAATGACTCCAATATGGGTCTTTCTATAAATTAGGGGCCCAATGTTGGTGTCCCCCGTTACATTTTACATCTTGTTTTTGTAAATTCAGGACACATTCTTTAAATACTTTCCATCTCAAAGAGTGAGTACATAAAGTACAATTCATACAAAATGGTTTAAAAGCCATTTTAATGATTTTTGTACGAAAAATAACACATATCAGGTGTAACGGGGGACACTAAATGTCACACTTTTGGACCCCTAATTTATAGAAAGACCCATATACATGTATACATGATGCATGTTTAATCGTGTCGCTTTTTTTTTTACCATCTCAGAGCTGTCTTAATTGTCATAAATAGAAATTATTTCTTTTTGTGTACAAAAAGTACACAAAAAGTACGTTGCAAAGATTTTTAAATCCTATTTAGTCAACAAATTTTGGGATTCGTGATTCTGTTCACAATTTATTCCATTTTCAAGATGACACTTGGCACTAGAATGAAAAAAACAAATCTCACAAACCTAAATACAAAACACTGCTAAATTTTTAGAATTCTGTAATATCTGCATCATTAACATTTAGAATTGCCGCGATAATGTATCGATTCCTGAAAAGAAAAAAAGATGGAATTTATTATAATTGACTCAAGGGGTGATTTGCCCAAGCCTTTTCAGTTATACAGGCTGGATAAAAAAAATAAAGAGATTATTGCTAATTGTAACTAAATTAGGGCACACATGAATCAAAGGGAGACATCTTCTGTTTCGACTGAATCTCCTCTTTAAAATGACACCCTGATCATGTCATTATGTTTTTGGTTGACTGAGCAATGACCAATATGTTGCAAGGGTCTAGTTTGGGATTTGCGCCACTTTCGTCAATGGTGTCCAGTGGCCTAAGCCATGGCATAGCCTGTTTGGACGATCAAGTATCCATTGACAAACCCAATACGCTTCTGAAGATTGCAAGAAAGTTAAAGTCGTCTCATAATTCTGTAGGGGTACCACAGGACAATTTTGTTAAACGTGGTTGGGGTGAGGACCTATTAAATTGCATCGACCAGTTCCCCTTTGCTTGGTCCTTTGACTCAACAAAACATTGCTGCATTCTCATGTAGGCCTGAATGTGTTCTGTTTAGGTTTTCCCCGTCAACATTTTATCAGCATGTTAATTTCTGAAGCCTCCTAGGCTTTATCAATGGATACTTGACCATTCAAACAGGCTATGCCATGGTTTAGGCCACTGGATTCCATTAAAGAAAGTGGCGCAAATCCCAAACTAGACCCATGCATAACATTGGTCATTGCTAGGTCAACCGAAAACAAAATGGCATAAACAGGGTGTCATTCTAAAGAGGAGATTCAACCCTAACAGAAGATATTTACCTTTCAATCAATAGTATCTCTTTTTTTTTTTTATCCACCCTGTATTATTAATTGACTATTTAGAGCCTTCACTGACTAAGGACATCGCTATCATCCCTAGTACATGTACATGTACATGTACTTGTCTTACCAAATGCATGCATGTGATGTAAAAATGTATGCATGTGTCAGAATCCTAAATGAACCATTTGGTAACTATGGATCTCTCCAAGATGACATCACTGCCTACAGATTGCCACGTGCATTAGGATCTTGATTGTAAAATTTTGTGACGCACATCAGGTGCGTGGTATTTCAACCAAATAATGAGCAACACACGGTCCTGTTTGGAACATTTTCTATAATGTGCGTACACGTACCTGATTTGCAATCAATACGCAGACTTTGTATTTTTCTTACAAAAAAGTTGGCTGCTCACTGTGTGATTTTTGGCTACAAATTTCCGATGATTAGATAAGAGTTGTTGAGAATACATTAGATAGTCTATTTAAAAAGTGTGAAATTTTAGCAAAACTGTGGAGGCTGGCTAGACTCAAATTTACTCACTGGAGTGTGCAAACTCAAACATTTTGATTGATCCTAATGAATTTATAAGCATTATTTCTTTATGTGACAGTTTGCTAAACAGCTGAAGAGAGCAGAGGGTGAGAAGCCTCAGAAAGTGGAGTTGACCATCTCCTCAATGGGTGTGACCATTCAAGACCGGCAAACTAAGGTATGACGTGCATGTTTCTACCGGGTACAATTACGGTTTCGGAAATGCTTCAGTACCGTTATCCATACAACAGAAAAGGAAAACTGTTTTAAAAAGCCCTTATAAAAATGATATCATCTTGTGCAAAATCATTGTATTTGACAGTTGGAGCCACTTGGTTTTTCCGGTGAAATGGTTGATTAAAAATTTGGGATGTTGCAAATCCTGTACCGGCCATTCAACATTATGTAACGCCTAAGTAGATCGCTGTCATCAGATTGTTTGAAATTTCCTGCTCAATTCCTACAAAAGGAGCCTTGTAACTAGGATCAAAATTTTATTAACTAAATTTTCACTAGAAGGTAATTACGATTCAATCTGGGCTTATGTTAATTATGAAAATTTTCACGATGTTTTTCACGCCACTGTCACGCGTACGTACGGCAGCAACGACCGGCGCATAGGCCTATGTGCATGTGCGATGGTATGCAAACACACCGGCTGCGATTGAAACGCCGATTGCAACAGTAAAGATACACAAACATTTATGTCTTGGCTAACTTTTGGATATTGCAAGACATTTCTCAATATTTCATAGCTAAGATGTCATAAATTCAGTTAGGACATATAATGTGTCTCAGACTAAAGATGGTTATAATGCAATCCACCCCCGTTGAATAATGTCAAGACCACGATAGACCAAAATAGTTGACTGTGTGGTTGCACTTCAGCTGCAAAAGAGAAATTCCTGCATTTTTTTGTTATTTCAGATCCGAATTGAAACCTTCCCCCTGCATCGAATCTCCTACTGTGCGGACGACAAACAAGACAAGAGAATATGTGCCTTTATCACCAAACAGGAGACTACAAACAAGAACGTGTGCTTTGTCATGGACAGTGACAAATGTGTAAGTGTGCACATAACAAATATATAATGTTGCTTCTGTATTTTGCAAAATATTTAGTTCCAAGAAGAAAAAGTAATTTTTTATAATAAAAGACAGATTACATGATTGGAAAACTTTTAAAAACAGAAACAACCGCATTACATAACTATTAGAATAATGTTGATAATGCATTGTAGATTTCAGCCGCATAGATGCAGTAATACTTCAGAAGATTTGTAAAATCCATGCATGTGTTTTATGTTGAATGAATGCATTTAAAAAAAAGCACCTTCAGTTGGCAATTTCTCTCACAAATATACCATTTTACCCAGGAAAATAAATCATGTGATGTCTGTTACCATTGCTATCAACACTTTAATTTTTTTTCTTTTTTCTTGTCAACTTGTTAAGTAAAATTTTGGGTAACTGCAAATGTTGTATAACATATAAATTCTCGGTCAGAACAGAAATTTGTTGAATACAGTGAACTTGTGGATAACAAGGCACTGATCCACTAATCACTCTGGAATCTGATTTAAAACTGTTCTGCGATTTCCTCTAGGTCCAAGAAGACCTGTTTGAGCAAAGTGATTCCCACAGTTATGAAATGTGACATTTTCCATTTCTGGGAGAAACCTGCAGTTATGGGCTCTCAGAAAACACATTTTGTTAGGGTTTTCAACCTGTCTGAACCTGCATGGGATGAGCTTACATGTACTTCTGAACCCGCGCATCTCCCAAATGGCCCAAGAAGTGCAGGAGCTCAGAGAGACACTTGCAAGTGGCTCTAACACAGGCTGGTGCAGTCGGCCTTGCCACATTTTTTGGTCAAAGTACAATTTGCATTTTTAAACTGGTATTTTACATTACCTATAAATGGTGGGTATCTGCTATTGGATATATCAAAATATAACTTGTCATTTCTACAACCAAATCCACAGGAATCATAATTTAAAAGCAAATATGTTCAACATAGTTGCCTTTGTTCATGTTTAGAGTTATCGGCATCTATTTTTGCGTTTAATTGGCAGGCAGAGGAAATAACACTAACAGTTGGCCAGGCTTTTGACTTGGCCTACCAGCAATTCCTGCAAACATCGGGTAAAACTATCGCCTCCCAAGTCCAGTCACTGCAGAAAAAGGTGAGAATTTTGTCTTAGAACTTGAATCTGTCATTCTCTCTCATAGAATGCATTTCCACTGAGCTCAATTACCATTTCCAAAACGCTTCAGTACTGTTATTCTTCCAGTAGAAACAGTCCATAAAGTACGTACGCATGAAATGCCGACTTTTTTAGACTCTCCCTCCCTCCCTGTATGCATAATGTACGCAATGTCAACCCCCCTCCCCCCTCTCCCCCTCCCCCCTCCCCCCTCCCCCTCCCCCCTCCCCCCTTCCCCCTCCCCCCAGCCCCAAATGAAAACCTGCTCGGAGCACTGCTTAACGTTTGCTAGCTTCAGAGGCAAAATTTGCTAGGCAATCGTGACGCAACAATGCCTGTTTCCAAGCACGCGCATGCTTAAATATGCCGCGTCCGTAAAAGTGTGGTAACATTAGCACAACTTTTGTCCTACAGTAAGCACACATTTTCATTTTAAGCTAGCGCTTAGCAGCGCCATCAAAATTGGCCCCTGGTCTTGATATTTGCAACGTTATTCTTTTTCAAATCGTTACTTTTGCATGTTTGATGTAACAGGTGCGTGAACTTGAGACAGATAACACCAAACTGAGGATGCGTATTGTGGACCTTGAGGCACGACAAGGCGTACAGCCGCCACCTTATAGTGAGTCCAACACAGATTCTCCTGGCTCCCAGCCACCTCTACTCAAGGTCAGTTTCTGCCGCTCTTGCAAAATGAGTCAGGCAGCCTGGGCCAAGGGTTTGCGACTATAGCCAGAAATCTGCAAATGATCAAGGTTCATTTAAATATGAAAATGACATGGAGATACCTGGGGCCAATTTCATGGCGCTGTTTAGCTAAAAAATTTGCTTAGCACAGAATTTCTTTGCTTTATTTTGCAAAACTGGGTTGTCAGCCAAAATCGTATGTGATGTGTATTTACTGATATTTTGCTCCTGTTCCTAACAATTCAATTTGACATACAATTTTGGCTGGTAACTCATTTTACAGAGCAAAGAAATTCTGTGCTAAACAAATTTTTGTGCTAAACAGCGCCATGAAATTGGCCCCAGGTGGTACCTGGGTACTGCCCAGAATGGCCATTTTAATTTTCAAGTTTCAATGGCCGTGGATCCAGTGCTAATTTCTGGGGCATGTTCAACAATGCAATACCGAAATTCATATGGCATACTGCAACCGAAACGGCTTGTTGAACGACATCATCCCAAAACGTAAGTTCAAACATGGCCACTTTAGACAACACAGCTTGCAAAGCACTACGGCTGTATGCTTAAAGGCGATATACATCATTGGTAATCTCGAAAAACATAAATGTTCACAGATTTACGCCTAACTTACACAATATAAACATGATGACCGTAGAAAACTTCCCCTGAAATAGTTTTGTCTGAAGTGCTATAGTCTTTGAGAAATGAGTAAAACAATTAGTTTTCATCTCATGAGACGAAAATTCAATTCGCCCCAAAACCATTTCGCCCAAGTGCCATTTCGCCCCAAAATCACTTCGTGCACTAGGCCGTGGTTCAGGCTGAAATGGTTCAGGGCGAAGTGGTTTTGGGGCGAAATGACTGCAAACCCTTTTTTGACGGTTTTCTAGACGAAGTACGGAGCTGGTTGGTTTTAATCATGCATATCTTCAATCACACAGGGGGATAAAACTATTTGTAACAGTTTACCAATCATGTATACTATCTTTAACTCAAAGATTCTGATAATTACATTGCAAATAAAAAAAAAACTGCTAACTCAGTTGGCAGTGGTCTTCTACAGTCGAAGCATAAACACCTTGAAATTCTTCTCCCCACGCCGAATGTTGAAGCAAAATATTGACTTGAAACCCCGAGGTCATAGCCACAATTTATCCTTCCACCATCTTGGTATGGAAAGCATACCAATTTCAAGTTGGGATTGCTAGGGATACAATTGATCACGTTTAAATGACGTCACTTCCTACAAATTACCACGTGCATCAGAATTTTTTTGTGACGCGCATCGGCTGCGCCGTATTTCGAACAAATTTCGTGCAACACGTGCGCGTGTTTGGAACATGTTACAGCGTGTGCGTGCGCGTACTTGATAGTGTTTAATACGCAGTAGCTTTTCTTCCTATGAAGATGGCGTCTGTGAACGTGATCAATACATATAAAGCAGTGTAGTGACTACTCCAAACCTTTTGCTCCCACCTCTAAATTGAAGATTGCAAATTTCCTGTTTTCTTCTCATGGATAGCATTTTGGGGATGTATTTTATATGATTGTTAGGTTAGAACGAAATCCGTTTTCTGGAAAATCTGTACAAGCTCCTTTAAGATGGGATAACACCTAGGATTTTGTCCCTCCGTTCCTTGCAGGATCTTATAGGAAGCCAGCCACCCCCATTCCAGGCATCTCCTGCAGGGGCTGTTCCACCCAACACCTCCCCACTCCCTGCAGCCTTGCCTACGATGGGTCCACAAGCTGCTACTCCCATGCAGCCATCATATGAAGCTGCTGCAACAAATGGTGTGGGGTCGCCTGCTACTAGTGATTTAGTGCAGAGCCCAGGTAGAAATAGAAATAAAGCTTGCAATGCATAAAACCTAGGCACAGAACTCCATTTAAAGCTAGACGCGCATAACTGCACCTTCTCATTAGCATAGTTTTGAGCACCTTCATTTGTATTTTTGTGTGGTTCGGGCCACCTCATTTGCATGGTTTTTGAGCACTTGTTTGTGACAGTCGCGTGTGTTATGTTTAAACGCATTCCAAACGGACCCAACTGGTTATGGTGATGTGCCTTTTAATAACAGTCATTTCTTATTTAGCTTTTAATGGAAATCTGTGGTCCTAGGTGACATGTTTTGCAATCAGATACGACCATTTGTATAAGACTATCCACATACTCAAATTGGCATAGTAGATCATAGTAAAACACTCTACAGTTTGAGTATGAGCGTGTTTCTACTGTGAGCATCGGCATGACACGTTTTTTGGGCTTGTGCAGATCACCACACACGTGCGTTTTCTGTGTTGTTTTGGGAGTCAAATAAACCACGTAACAATGCATTAAGCGCTTGTTGCACCTTTTCAAACGCAGACGCACAGCAAAACACCAATCAGGGATGCCAGAAATATTATTTTCAACTCTTCAAGTCCAATAAAACATGGAAAATTGTCTCACTTACTGATCAACGATGTCCGGATATGCCCTATGTCATGTATGTACAGCCTATGTACATGATTTGCACACATGCAGTATGTCTGTATCCCGGCCATAATCATTCACGGCTAAAGTACCACGAAACCAGACTATTGATCAGAAGTACATAGACTATAGAGGGCGCTGTATCCATACAGCAGTGTGCCGGTGACATTGCACACTGTACATGTACATACTGTACATGTGCTTGCAAGGCTGAGATGCCTTAATTTTGACTCCCAAAATGGCAGTCTGCACACTTTTGCTGACATTCTGGTTAGCACAAGATCAATAGTTTGTGTATGAGCAAACATCGGCATTAAACATTTTTTTGCGAATTAATAGAAAATGACATAATAGATAAACATGCAAAGCGTCAGACACTGGATAAGTGTTTGTCCAGGCCTTAATTTGTTTAGGACATTGTAATCGACGTGTGTCTGTGTGTGTGACCAGACTTTATTACAATACGATTACAATAAGTATGACGTGTGACCCTGTTGGAAATATTACAGTCGTATCATAATTGTATCACAATCGAGTAATTACAAAAATTGTAGATTGTGTCGCTGATGCACACACCATATCTCATTGCCACAGTTTTAAGCTCGCATTTTTGCTTTCAAAATGACATTTTGTGCATGTGCATGGTCATATACAAGGAGCATAATAAGAAAGCTAGTCTTCAGAAATATTCTTTTGATGATTTTTAAAAATTGCTTAATGATGCTCTGAATTTGGTTCTGTTTTTTTTTTTTACATTCTTTTCTGTCACTGGTCACAAAGCTTTTGGTTTATTTGCACAACTTAAAACTTGCACCTGTTAAGGCCTTCTTCATGAGCCAGCATTTGTTGGCCAACAAGGGTCAACATTTATTTGACGATGTCGGCCAACCGATAGTTGGATGGTGTGGATGCCACTCCAGACAACGCCATTTGGACATGAAGTTGGGCCATGTAGTTATCGTCCAACTTTGTTGGAGCTTGTTGGACGAAACGGACCAATAGCAGAGCAGAACACCTGTCACGTGAAGGCAGCAGCCAACTGCAGTCAAGATAATTTGGATCGCATTGGATCATGTTGATGAGGGCTTCCATGCAATGCCCAACAAGTTCCAACTCCGTGTTTGTCCTTGTTGACCGACAAATGCAGGATCGTGCAGACAGGATTTAAGTTTTTAACAAGTTGAAGATTTTGTTGTCCTTGTATTTTTCCGCCTTACTTCAACCTGTACGTCGTGATTATTACACTGGTCAATTATGATCTTCAAATGGAATTTACCTGCCTTTTGACGATACACTATGCACTGACATACTAACACTGTGTTTACACTGAGCTCAGGATCAACATTGATCCCCTGATAAGAATGCCGCGTTTACATTCAGTACTTGATCTCGAGCGTGGTGCCAGAAGTTGCAGTCAAAGGTCATGCTCTGTGTGTGCATGTACAGAAATTGTGTGCGCACGTACAGAACAATGTGTGCATGTACAGTGTGCAAAGCCACTTGAATTTCGTGGGCTTTTCCCCCCGCTACGGCTGTGGAGCGGATGCGGTAGAATGTGGTAAAGATTAACTGCTTATCTAACCGCAAACTGATCCCGAGCTCGGGATCAAACCCTCCGCCAACGCGAGACCAAAATCTTGGGGTCTGATCCAGGGCCAGTTTGGTCCCGAGAGCATTTACACTCAGTTTGTGATCCGGGGCTGATCCTGAGCTCGGTGTTTGACCCCGAGCCCGGGATCAAGTGTAAACAGGGTGTAAGTGATTTTTTAAATATTTGTATCTAACGTCGATCTTTCAAGGTGTGATCTTAAAAAATTTTCCCCAACAAAACTTGGCTAGTTTTCCCTGCAGCCTTTCCTTGCTAACCCCCAATTCCCGTTGATTGCATTCTTTGTTTTGACTAACACAAGGTATCCAGCGGGATCACACATCATCTGTTGGGTCTAGAGGGCGCCCTCGCTCTTTAACTATGCCTGCACGTGCTTCTTCTGGTTAAGTACCTCCTGCTTCTAGTTTATTTTTTGTTAATATTTATTTTGTCTCTGTTCTTAGCTGCTGAACTAACTCTAATAATTCTAAACTCGGATCCAGTCTATGCTCTAACTAATTGTTTATATATATTTTTTTGATTTGCATAGCACGCTACTGCTTCTGCTACTTTACAATTCAGCTGGTCAAATTTAATTTGCTTACGCTATTGTCGTTTTAAACGATTTTCACTGAATAGGAAAAATTTTCACAGTAAAAGGAGGAAAGGGAAATTGAGGCACATAATTTATGGGGATAATTGTGACCGGCTCCAGCAAAACCCAACACTTGTGATGAAAATTCAAAATTTAAGTTTTGGTATCAGCTTAGTGTGCATACAAAAAGGTATCTTTTAAAACATGTTTGAGGAAATTCTGATAATTTGTGGCGAAGTTATGACCAACTAAAGTATGACAGATCAGAAAAAGTGAAATGGAGCTATTGGTCTTTAAAGTTTGACAAACTAGTTGATTATTTAATTTTTTGTCAATAATATGAGGAATTTTGAGACAGTTCATACAACAAAACAAATCTTGAATGTATCCCGATGTTGATTCTGCCAAATTTCAAGTTGGTCCCAGAGGCCATTTTTTAAGGTTTGTGGGCCCATATCACGTAATGGGAAATGCCGAGATGTCGGGTTTTGCCAGAGTCGGTCACAATTTTCGGTTACATTTTCGGTTACAAGTCGGTTACATTACATTACATGTGAAGAGGGAAGTTTTCAAATTTTCGAGAGAAGCAATCCAATGGGAAGGAGTGTGATTAACTATTTTCCCTGTAAGTCTAACACATTCTTACTGTGTTCAAAAGTGTATAATCCATATTACAGTACCGTAATTTTCGGAATATAAGCCGCCCGGTGTATTAGCCCGAAATCCGAAATCTTCAAAATAAGATTCATAGTCGGCGTATAGGGCCTAAGCCGCACCATCGTATAAGCTGCACCATTTTGTCTGCCACGAAGAACTGCCGCCGTACTAAATGCCTGACCTGTGTGTTTAAATTCGCCCAAGAATGTGTACTAGTTTTGTGTGCATCAGTCGGTATTAAACCTGGTTCATACTTGTGGAAGCAAATGTGAATCTGACATAAGATTGACATTAACATTTTATGGCAAACATTCACGCAAGTTGAAAATAGTGAAACTTTCTGTGAGTTTTGGGCGCAAAATTTTCACTGATGTAAAATTCATGTTCGCGTTTGCTTTCGCGTGAAGTATAAAATGGACTTTAGGGCAGTAGGGTTTTATTATTGTTATTTTTATTTATTTATACCTTGTGGTGTTGAAACCAAGAAATCCCCAAAAGTGCCCGAGGCATTGTAACTCGCCAGCCTAAAGAAATCCTGTGGAGAGAAGACTATAAAGAAATGCTCGGTTTTAGAGGTGGGAGAAAAACCCCATTACAATTATGTTTAGGGGAAAACCCACAGAAACGAGCAGGGACTGAGAACCCAATCCACCGATGGGATTCGAACCAGGGCCACAGAGGTGGAAGGCGAGGAAAGTACCGCTTCGCCAACCTGATTCCCCTATATAATATAGAATCTTTTAGTAATATAGAATTTTAATTTTGGATGTCCTTTCTGATTTGTACTTACTGCATGATTTCACTTGGAACACTAACGAACAACTTTAACATTCTTGCACGTTGTCCTCAGAAATATGATTCCCGATAACAAATATTTTTGTTGTGCCCAGAATTTACACAATTTTAATTATAACTAACTATTCCACTTTGCATGGCATCTCAACTCCAAAAGAAGATTTGAGGTTTTTATTAATCTTAAATATTAAAAAGCAAAATTTGCCTTTTATTATATCAATCCATTACTGTCCTGCATTCTCCTGCTCTGTATTTGAACCTCTAGCCACACCGATCGGAACCTCAGTCACAAGTCGACCGAGACCTCATCGCATTTCAACCCCCAGCAACCAAAGTAAGATGTCAGAAACAGCTTATAAGCCAGACAAGTGACATATAATAAACATTGTTGCCCTTAGTGGAAAGTAATGGGGGGGGGGGGGGGGGGGGGGGGGTAGTGGTGTTGGGGGAAGGGGAGCACAATATCAGGGGGTGAGGGGTGTGGGTTAAGTGTTGCAAAAATGTGATTGTTATGCGTTTGTGGTTTTTGCCAATGGTGGGTAGCAAAGTTAATGCGGTGTTGGTTTTCAGTGATCAACAACTTACTCTTTCGCGTTTAGGTCGACCGGTTATGGGTATTAGGACGACCGACCGCATTAGGGCGACCGATAGCCGGTCGTCCTAACGCTAAGTGCTTCAAAAACCATCTTTATTAGGTCAAAAACCATTTTTATTAGGTTCTTAACCATTTTTATTAGGTCACAAACCATTTTCGTCTAGGTCGCAAAACTTTTTTTCAGAGAATTAGGTCGAGAAAATGGGTGTCAATTCATGAGTTTCTTTCCGACAATTGTGGTTTTAGTGGTCTCTGTAAGCACTCTACCCAAAACGGTCGTCCTAATACAGGAAAAATAGTTATTCAACAAATGATTGATTACAAATATTAAAATAAGATTTTTGAAGCATTTAAAACTTTAGTTTCTGCTTAAGTAGAGAAAGGAGTTATGCTATCCATAGTTTTTTGCTAGATACAGAAATACGCGTATGTGTTATATACAGTTGTAGTCGGAAGTTTACATACAACTGTGTTAAAACTGGTGTGCTTAAACTTGCATGTCACCATTTTTGTAAGAGTCTTTACTAAATTCTTGATTTTGTGGAATTCCTCACCTGCATGCAGTACTTAAAACATGGCTTGCACACCTTTTAATGGTTCGGTTAGTCCTGTTTACCATTTTGGGCGATGATGGTAGTGGTGTACATGTATTTATACTTCTGACTTCAACTGTACATGTACATGTGTAGCTTTTCAGAGACCAGCTGGAATATAATTCATTTGCTATAGGCTTTTCGAACAATAGCTTCATCAAAAGTGAATTTCTAATTAACAATTTCTGAAAATCTTCACATTTTCTGGATTACACTTTAAAATATAGATTTAAAATCTGTGCAGTCATTAGGTCATGCATAATGCATTTGTTATGATGAGTATAACAGTATGTATTGTGTATCTCTTTCTGTGACAGGTTCAATTTTGCCTAGTCTGGCGCCTCCACCTCCCACAGGTCGAGCTAGAAGGGGCACTACGCCTGCTCCGGCAATACAGGGTAAAATAAGAAACGCATGCTAAGGATGATATAAAAAGTGGTGATAATGATGATGAAGTGCGGTGGAGGCATGATGGTGTAGCGCATAGTGCATTTGACTATTGGGCAACAAGCTCATGGTTCGAGGCTTGATTAGTGGTCACCGCTATCACATTGTGTTCTCAAGACACTTGTTAATGAGCGCTTCCATGCAATGCCCAACAAGTTCCAACTCCACATTGTCTCTCTCCACCCCAGTGTATTAAAAGGATACCAGCAAATTCTGGTTGGGAAACCCAACTAACTGCTGGGGGTAAAACCTGCTAAGGACTAGTCTTTCTTCAAGGTGTAGCTGCAGCATGTATTTAGAGCTTGCGTGAGAGCACAACCATGCGGCAAAGAACAGGGGAGCAGTGCAGCTGCGATGCTTTTGCCAACTCGTTTTACGTTACTAATTAATACATGTACAGCCTGCGTTGCATTATTTATACTGCATTATTCATACACCTGTTGCATTCATTTATTCATGAGCGCATGTGCTTATGAACTGGGAAGCATGCACGTACGAGCCACATTGGCTTGCATATTCAACAATGCATAGTGTCATTTTTGTTACCTGAGCAGTAGCAGAAAAAGAGTTGGCAAAGGCGTCACAACAGCACTGCTCCCTGTGGCCATATCAATAAAAGATATTGATTTTTATTTATTTAAAGATTCCCCAGTCGTAAACAACATTAATGACCCCTTTGGGCATGCACCCTTCGGCCAGCAGCAATCGCTAGGAGCTGCCAGGAGTAACCCATTCATCGCCATGTCATCAGGAGCTACTGGATCATCTCAAGATTTGGATTTCTTGAAGTATCAGGAGATACAGGTACATTAATTTGTTTGGCCATAGGCTACTAATGTCACCCTTTGTGCATTGCCAATGTTACTGGGTCTATACTTAAAGGCACATGCCTTTGCTACGGAGCTGCGTATTTCGTGGCACGAATTTGGCGCGCGCACATTGCTGACGAGCCTGTGCCTTTTAAACCAGTGAACTGTTTCCCTGTTTCACTGAAACCAGTAAACTTTTTTTGCATGCATATTCAAAGGACGATTTCGTGGTGAAAATGCTGTCTACTGGCCAACAGTTACTACTCACTGTGTGTATACGAAATCTGTGCAATCATCACTTTTTAAATTACAAGAATCAGTAAAATACTCTTTGATTTACATCAAAAGAATTAGAAGGGATTTTATTTATTTATTTATTTTTTTGAGTGGATTTGATCTTGTCCTACTAGGAGAAGCGGCATCCCTTGTGTTAAAATTGACGAGCATAATATCGAATGTGTAAAAGAAATAAAGCTGCTTGGGTTGAATATTGGCAATGATCTTAAATGGGAGACGCATGTTAATTGTGTCTATAAAAAAGCTGCACAAAGACTATACCTGTTGGTTCAACTTAGTAGAGCAAGTCTCAGCTGGCATGACCTTTGTAAATACTACTTTGCATGTATAAGGTCAGTTCTTGAATACGCATGCCAGGTGTATCATAGTAGTCTAACTGTGAGGCAATCCAATTTAATTGAGTCCATTCACGAAGGGCCCTTCGGATCATCATTCCTAGTGCATCGTATGAAGAGGCAAGGGAGTATTTGAATATTCCGACCTTGTCTTCGCTTAGGCAAAACCTTGTGCGAACAGCTTTTCATGGAAATGACAAACTCTGGACATAAACTCAATCACCTACTTCCCAAATATCAGGGTGTTAGTTATAGTTTGCTTCAGCCAAGAGAGTTCAGTCTGCCTTTGTGTAAAACAAATAGGTTTAAACATAGTTTTATTCCTTGGTGTATTTTTAACATGCAATAATGAGGGGCTTGGATTATTTAGTTTGCTTGTCTCGGAAGTGGTGTGACTAAATTTTTTTTATATGTGGTTTTAAAGTAGTTTTATTGGTGTATCTTTTATGTGTATTGTGTTTTAATCCAACCATTTTAGGTTTTTATGGTTGCATAGAAGATGTTTAAACTAAACTAAATACTGACGATTTAGAGCAAAAAGTGAAGATTTTATACGGTCCATGACATTATCGTACTTTGGTATCCCTGAACCCTCACACCTCCCTCGTGCAGTCGTACTGACCCAATGATGAGCCGTCATTGCCCGTAGCACACCTGTAGCACATCTGTGATACACAACGGGTGTTCCACAGGGACCCGTGATGATCCCTGGCTATCCCTTGTGTTAAGATTTCTTGTACTTGGTTGCCATCTATAAAGTACGTACGCACGAAATGCCAACTTTTTGGACCTCCCCCCTGTACGTCACCCATATGCTTTAACGTTGGGTTTACACATTGGCTCCAACCCCCCTTCCCTCTTCCATGCGTACGTACTTTATGGCAAAGTCAACATTTTCACAGTTCTACAGAGCGTAGTAAGACCCCCCTCCCTCCCCCCGAAATACCGCTTATCAACCTTTTTTTTTTTTAATTAAATGTTGTATTGTTAAACAAGATTCTGTCTGTGTCCACAAAACAGGAGGGGCTTCGCAAGTGGTTTGACCCTTGGAAACAATGAAGACCTGTCGCTGGATGACCTGGACCCGCTCAAGAACATGAGCAACTGTTAATCACTGGAGGGCGCCCTTCATTGTCATCGCAACAATCACAGGTGTGACCTTCGATCAGTTTCACTTCGTCACATGTTGATGCATGCTTGTGTTCATACTAAAAACTTACCTTTTTTTGTGAAGTTTTGAAATTTTTTATGTGGAAATTGTTCCAAAATTTTGTAGGATTACTTGAGAATGATCATTTGAGCCGAGAAATTAAATGTTTTGACTTGTGTAGCATAATTACCAGTAAAATGTAGAAAGTTTATAATTCAAGAAATTAGAGATATAAGTCGATTTGAGAGTTCCATTAAACTAATTAATATTAAATTCATTTTAATTTCTACAAATTTCTACTAACCATTAACTATGCACATTGTTTAGATTTAATCTAAAATTTAATCAGTTATTGTACATGTACTATTGTATTTTTTTATATATAAATTTAACCATTTTCAGTAATTAAGCCAAAAATTACAAAAGCGTATTCACAGTTTGATTTAAAAGGGAATAAATTTAGAAGATCAAGTAGATTTTTTTCAAAAATATTCCACAGATCTGTTGGAACAAGTTCCGAGGTAAAGAATGCCAAATTTAAATAACATTGGAAAATGCTATATCATGTTACTGTTAATTAACACTACGCAGCTTTTATACTCGTAACATAAAATGTAAATGAAATTTATCAAAAAATGGGCTGAAATTAATGGATTTGAACCAAAGACCGCTGATTATCATTATTTAGTAAAATCTTTTCCATATCATTTGAAATTCATTTGGATTTGTCACATCAAAAGGAGATGTTTGCGGGTGCCAATAAACTGAATTTGGTGTCAATGTGAAAATATCAACAAAAATATATACATTTTTTTACAAAAATTTCTTGAAAATAACAACTTCAAAGTATCCAATTACTGCGTTAAACATAGTTAAAAAGCATATTTCCTTTAAGGTATTTTGCGTAAAGTGGTCACTTAAAAAACTACAGTGGAATGTCATGGCAGGGAATGTGTTCAAGAAAATGTTATAATTGTTTCATTTGGCACCTAATCACGACTGAAACAAAATAACAAAATATGGGATTAGAAAAAGAACAAAAACCAACCAGTCTTCATCAGACTTTGAACTTATCAAAAAATGGAAAACAAAATCCAAAACCAGGTCTTCCCTTAATGTGACTGGTCAGAATTCTGCATATTGTGCCTTATTGTGCTACTTTCATACTAACTGTTCACATTAACCCTTTAAAGGCCCTGTAGATCTGTTTTTGAGCGATTCTGCGAATAAAATCATTATAAATCAAAAGAAAGATATCAACAAACTCATCCAAAAAAAATTCAGCTTTTTCAAATGTACCACGTTTAAAAAAACCATGAAAATCCATATGCGTTTTACTAGTCTTGGCGGGGTGTTTCAAATATTCATTCTCAGTTGATCGGGTACTATGTGGCTTGCCTCATGCACTCTGTGGCGCACATCATATACTGTGTGTCCGCGCGATCCATAAAAATGCATCGCGTTGGAATACGTTTTGGACCGCGTAGATGCAAACCAAAAATAAGTAAATCGTTTGCAAACGATCTAAATAATTTCATCTTTACGGATTATTTTCTGGTAAAATGATATCATTTTGAGCGGAAACCTTTCATTGGGTAGTTGCTATTAATTCAATCTTTACTTTCAGAACTTTTCCCCTGTAAACTCGTCGATTACTTTTTGGGGTCATTGCAAATGATACACTGGGCCTTTAAGGGGCCATTCAAAATAGTCAATGTTAAAAATGTTTTATCTTTTTTTGAAATTGTGGGTGGGTGGGTCAAAAGAAATAACTGAAAATCAAAAGTCATGCTTTGCTTCCTCTGACCTCAGTGAACCTTGTTTCGAAACCGTTATACCCAGCACAATATGGGACAAAGGGACTGAAAGAAATTCCTTGGATGTTTGAGACACAATGGGGAACAATAGGGCTTACCTTCTGCCGCACCTTCTGCCGCGTGCTGCATATGAATACCGTACCTCAGCTTATTTATGTCTGACAGGCACCGCCACAGGGCAGGATAGATGGCTCAGTGGGTAGAGTGCTGTTGAATTTAACTTAAGACGCGGGTTCGAATCCTGATTTGGCTAAAATGTCTTTGTTAAAAAAATAAAGCAAAATGCCCAAGTAAAAGTCAATCTGTTAAAAAAAATTAAAATTAATGATTTTGTAGGACTTTGAAAGAAGTTTAGCTGTAAAATTGGTCCACACATTTTAAGTTAACTTTGTACAATTTGTTTGTGTAATCATTTTGGTTTTTACTAATCAACACAATTTTAACAAACTGCACATATCAAACTGCACCAAGATACTATGCATGCTCACATTTTGTAAAACGTTGCCTTTGTATTTGTACAATTATAACATTCTTTATGATATAAAAAGTGTATTTTTATATGGCTGTGTTCGTCTGGAGATGTTGAAGATTAGAGGTAAGTTTGGCTTTATAGGTCTTGTCGTAAGCGATGTATTACTCAAAATTTGATGAGGAATACTTATAATTTCAGGATCACTGATATAGACCATATCGAATAGCCGCCATCTTGTAGGGCAGTTTGTTTGTTCCGTGAAGACATGCATATGGTTGCACGTTTTGTGCTTGCATTGTTGACCAATTTAAATATCAAAAGTTGCCATACAAGATGGCAGCTATTTGATACGGTCTATACATTGTAGAATTGTGTTAAAAGTAATGATTAATTTAAGGCAAATACGTTTAATATTGATCCCATAAAGAAAACGGATTACAGAACAATTTTAAGCATTCAGCAAATTTTGAGTAGTACAATTGCTTTAATTTTGGTTTCTTAAAAGTACAATAGAACGTATTCAGAGATGTATGCTATGCAGATGATTAGATTGTTTTCTTACCGTTATTATAAAGTAGATTTCTTTTTTTTTCTTTTTCTTTTTTGTTGTTGACCATATTATGTGTACAGTGCATACTGTGTGTTGGTACACACATTGGTAAAGTCAGTAATTACACTTTACACAAACTAAATGATATATGTAGCTCATATGTTTGTAGTTTAATAGATAGTTTCTAGGAAAAATGCAAGGAATTTTATCAGTATTTGTAAATACTCGAATAACAACTGCATTGTGCCTCAACATAGCCTGTGGTTTTCAAACTGATATATACAATTAATTGAAGATATATGATCAAATTATGGGGACAAACTAACAAACTTTGTACTGGTTCTTAATATTAACTCCATAGGCTGCATGAAATATTGATTTTGAAGGATTGAAAAGTGTTAGGGTTAATACTGATCGTTGATAAGTTTCACTCACATATGAGTCTTTCCACGGTAAAGGGGGCATTTTGGCAACACAGACCATATTTTCCAGAAAATACCTTTGTCTGGTCTCAAAATAAAAGAAATAAGTTTCAGTTGTTCTGAAGAGATAACTTAGGCCCAAAAAGGGTTACAAATAGTGCAACAACATGCCTTTCTAAAAAAACCTGTGTACAAATTTCCAATATACGCTCGTAACCAGGACGGACACTTGTGTTACATTGTAGGCCGTCCCAAGAAAGGTGCTCAGGGTGCTCACATCATTACCATTGATCACATTTTCCCCCCGTTATACTTTAGAAATGTTCATAAGCCAAATCTTACAATAATCTTGCAATTAGCCTTTTGTGCATAACATTTGCATATAAGTGCAGTTTACAAAATCTACATACAATGCTGTTGGTGCTACATGGTGCACGCCATTGCCTAGAAACGAACAGTCGGGTTGCTTTACGCCATTCTCTCCTACGGTGTCAGTGAACGTGGTATTGATTCTGTACTTTACATCTTGCACCACATAGCAACAAAAGTTTAGTTTGGTCAAGTGAATACTAAGTGTGCATGTGAAAGTACAGCAGACGCTTAATTTTGGTGCATGTTGGACACGGTTTCACCTACTGCTTTAAGTTATCAGAATTTTAGTATAGCACATGTGTACGTATATTTGCATCACACTATTCATGTTTCAGGCTCCAGTTTATACATGTCTTGGGTTTTGGGAGAATCTAAACTTGTACAAGTGAGAACAGGTGATGATATTCATAATGCTTCCAGAGTCTTATATATCACACATATCCACCACGCAATGTGCTCAGGGCATTGTTAACATTGGGTAAAACATTACTTTATATCTTTGAAGTTTGACCTTCATAAACCAAATTTAAATTCCTCTCATCTTCTGTGAAGATAGATACTCTATGCAGTACTGAAACAAACTTAGTAAAGATTGCTCTGGGAGTTAAGGTGGTATAAAATTAAATTATTAGCTTCTTGTATGAAAAATATATGCATTTTATAGAAACTCTTGCCTAGGCCTCCGGTGTTATGACGTATGGCACATGAAGTAGGAGCCTTGTGTTAGGTGCAAAGTAGAAGTTGTAAGATTGTGTGCACGGTTAACCAGTTAACGCCGGGATTATTTCAAACATTGCTGTACCTAGGCGCGAGTTTATTTTTAGTTGAAGCATGGAGGAAGGGAAACAACTGAACTCATTAACCATGTGCAGTAAAGTACATGTACTGTTGCTATGTTGATGCACTGTCATTGTACACCCTAATGTAACTTTGTTATAATCTTTTTAGGCCATTTCTCTCGGGAAATTACTACGAGTTTCAGGGGCGGATCCAGGGGGCGCACACTCCCCCTTTTCCTAAAAAAACAAAACATATCCGTTTTTTTAAAAATTATTGCAACTGTTGGGGTATTTGCCTCATAACATCACACTTTTGCCTGCTTAAAGTGGTTAAATATTGCCTGAGATCGCACCACAAAGCATCTAGAATCCAACGTTTTCCTGGGGCCCCCCACGCCATTTGATTGTCTTCACCATTTCATGCTTAAACATTTCACGGCCCCACCCCCCCCCCCCCCCCCCCCCCCCCCCCCCCCCAACCCCTCCCCCTTTGGATAATCCTGGTTCCGCCCCTGAGTTTAGACTCAGAGTTTAGACTTCAAATGCAGTAACAAACGAATATCCCAGTGTTTACAACAAAACAACACTAATCAGATTTGTGTAAACGTCGCAAGTACGCACATACCGATGATGCAAAATACACTAAAAATTCCCATTTTGCCTAACCGTGTGCGACCGAAACCTTGCTATTATGTTTATGTCACGAACATATTAAGAAGTAAACATATTATAAAAATGTCAGTACTATCAAGACATTTATGATATAGTAGCAATAAATAACAGCATTATACAAACAGATGAACTTGATATGTCAGAGAGATTATATGTTGATGCATTAGACGGAAATAACTTGCATAATTTCAGTAATAAAATAGTAAAAAGGGAAAAGAAATAGGGAAAAGTTACTTGATGGAAGTGGTCTTTTACTACTTAATCAATGCTGGCAAGCTCAGTGGTTGAATTAAGGACTGTCCGCATTGGACTTTTTGGGGGAAAACTTAACAAGACGATGGGTACTTTTAATCCAGTAAGGACAGCCTAGGAAGTTTTCCCCTCAGTAACTTTTCCCGAATCCAGTGGTTACTTTTCCTGGCCAACTGCTGCCCAGGAAAATTTACTAGGAAACTTTACCCGAGACGATAAGTCCAATGCGGACACATCGAGTCGGTAAAAGCGTACGTCCGGGCGAAGGGACACTACGCATGCTCTCCCATGGTCTTGGTAAATTTTCCTGTGTTGAAAAAGTCAAAATGCGAGAAGCAGTAAAATGTAGCAATTTTTCATTTTACCATCGTCTCGGTAAAACCTGCCGAGAAACAAGTCCAATGCGGACACGGTTTTAGCTGAAGTACCCGCCATAACAAAGGGTTCAAATCCCACCTAACAGAATCTATTGCAAGGTCTTTTAAGGAATTAACTGGAGTGTACTGTAGTTGAACAAACTTAATTCACCAAGAATTTTTAAAAGCTATGCAAAAAAAAACAAAAAAAAAAACATGCCTTTAATAATACACATTGATGAAATAAAATCTGATTTTTTTTTGTAGTTTTTTTTTTGCATTTTTGTGTTAGCTTTTATAAAAATATTTTTCCTTTGAAGTGTCGTTTATATTATTTTAAATAATTTTGGATTAAATGTTGCCTTTTTTCAACATATACCGGTAGTTAACTATTCAGTTTGGAGTAGCAATCATTCAGATAGTTTATTATACTTGATATACCAACATTGTAGAAGTACTCATTTGAAATAAATATATTATATTGGAATTGACCTATTGCAGGTTTTAGGGTCATTTTGCCTCATTAACACACGTACTTTCCTTCAGATATTGGCTATAGGTTTTCTTTTTCTTTGGAAGTTGGTAGGTTAGTACCTGATACCAAATTCCCAATACTCAACAATTTTAAACGAGTGTGTCTAGATAACATTTTTGACACCCCTTCCCCCATTTTTCCCCATGGGTGTTGAGATTTTAATCCCATATCATTTGTCATATTTTCCAATTTCCATTCTGAAAGTTCGCGTTCTCAATCCGTATATTTTCAAGGATATCGTCAAAGAACACTAATGTTTTGTAAACTAATTATTTTATCCAGTCCAAAAAGCAGTGCAGTAATTACACCAACCTTTTTGCCTCCACATCCAAATTGGAGATTGCAAATTTCCTGTTTTCTTCCCATGAATAGTATTTTGGGGTGGTATTTTATATGATTGTTAGGTTAAAATGAAATACATTTTCTGGAAAAATCTGAACATGTTCCTTTAATGTAATTATTGCAATGGTCCATACCATCTTTTAAATGGAATTATTTGCTCTTACACAATGCACTATATGAAGTGCAACAAAATGCAATCTTGGTGATAAATACACGTATGTAAGTTGAAAACCATTATAGACATGAAAGACTTTTGCCGTCATTCTGCAAAATTGTTTCGAAAAATGGGAAGGCATTTAGCAAAATCAAAACACAATTCACAAAAGACAGACCATGTTTTGTGTCTGCTGCCCTCTGTTGTTCAAGTAATTCTGCATAGTTTGCAAAATTAACCATGGAGGAAGAAAACGCCTTCCTCCATGCTTTAACTAGCCACTATTGAAACTGTAATTTTTTTAAAGAATACCCAACAAATTATAGATGGTACCCAGTTCCACTTTTGAATTAATGTAGGCCTACTTATTGCATCGGTCCATTCTATCTTTTAAATATAATTGTTTCTTAGATGCAGTATGCACTATACGAAGTGCTACAAAACACAATTTTGGTGATAATTATGTAAATTTAAAACCATTACAGACATCAAGAGTGGCATCTGTAATGAACCTTTGCAGTCAGGTGCCAGAATTACCGGTATATTTTTAAAAATAAGGCATTCAGCAAAATTAAAACTCGAAATTCACAAGAGACGGACCACGTTTTGTATCTGCTGCCCTCTGTTCAGGTAATTCTGCTTAGTTTGCAACTTTAACCAACCACTGTAGGAACTCTGTAAAAAGTCAAAGTTGGCATTGTCTTTGTGATTTACTAGTCTCAATTGGGATATAAATCATTTTAGGTGCAAGGTGTAAACTCTGGATTTTTATGTATCTCAAGGGACCCCAACGTTTTTTGAAACTGGTGTAAATTACGTTTTTGTAGATTTTCCTCTCACCCAGGACAGAGATTTCCAAAGTTAGAGTACCTACACATAGAGGAACTCCTACATTTTCCAAAACACGTTCCCTTATCCAGAAATCTTCATCCATCTGGCCAAGAGGCAACGATCATTCTGCAAGTTGGGGGCGGTTTACTGCTCTGGCCGTCATGTGTGACAGCCAGAAGAATTTGTTTGTAATGGCCAAAGGCATTCGGGCTAGTTTGGGCCTTATTTCAGAAATCCGTAAAAAAAGTTTCAAATGATAGATTGGGCCTTTATTTCCATATTTACTGAAATTTTGTTGAGTTTATACATTCCGTTTGACAGTTGACAGGCACAGTTTTCCTACATCAGGCCTGAGGGTATATTAACATGGGGTTAAATAGCTCACATTGGTGAAGTGCTCCTAGCTTAAATCTTAGGCTCAGATTCAATTTAGGGTTCAGACAAATCGTCAATTTAAAATTATCATTTATTAATTATCAAACCTTTTGTCCAAACCTATTGACCCTAAAGCAAGTTGCCCCGGTTATCATAAATAGGTTTTCAGGGCTGCTGACTAGACACCGAAAAAATAAAACCAACCACCACATTTCCTGCCTGTTTTGCAACTTTTGAACCATCTAAGGTCAAAGGTGAAGAATTTAGGTTCCACCATCTGGGAAAAGCCAGGAGAATTAATATCCCAGATACTTCATAAATAATTGAAGGTGACTCCAGGGACAAAAAAGAAATAAAATGGGGAAAACTAGAAGAAAAATAACAGACTGCTAACAGCTGGTTTTTTGATGGAAAGAAGAAAAAAAGTGCCCCCAGCTGAGAAGGGTTTAATGCTGAGCCAGCTTGAATTACAAAGCCTCCCCATGCAACATGTGGCAGGTCACAGCAAGTTGGGAGGAATGTCACACTTTTAAAGAGTACCTGCAATATAATTTGTCATTTACACCGCGTTTACACTCGAATCGGCAAAGGTGGATACAGATCCAGCATTTTTATTGCGACCACAAAACTGAACATTTGCCGCGTTTACACTACATCCCATATCGCTTCAACTCGCTTCAGAAACCGCAAAAGTCACCACTAAATGTAACTGCAGTGCATGCGTGAGCTGTTAGGTGTTGCTGCACTAGTGCCAGATTGGTCAATTAAATCTACTACACTGCGGGCACCGCCCCAAGGACACTCAAATTGCCGAATCTGTATTCGGGTAGCGTTTACACTACAAACGACCTTGACGATTGCAGGGTTTAACCCCGCAATTGCGGGGTTCAACCCTACCCTAAAGGTGACTTGAAAAAGGCGAATCAGACCCGGGTCTGATCCGCCTTTTTCAATTCACCTTTTGCGTTTACACTTAGTACCTACCCGGCTTCAACTCCCCTTTTTGGAAATTGCGGAGTTCGATTCGGCAAAGGCGAATCGAGTGTAAACGGGGTGTTAAATCCATGTAAAACAAACCTTTCTTGTCTGTGACAACCAATATTTTTTTCAGTTTAGATTTTAAAATGTATGAATGAGTGATTTTGTTTAGGGATAATGACCCAGGGACCGCAGCAGTGAATTAATGTGATACAAACTAAAGCCAAATTTCCTGAGGTCCGTTTTTCATCCATCTTGCATGTGTTGTGTTTGCACTGCGCTCCTCGGTCTGTATCGGTCTATGGGGCGATTCAGTCTAGGACGGATCAAAAAGGGACATAAAGAAAGGCGGCTACACAGGATGCCGTGATTGTGGCTGTAGATTGCTGTTACAAATGATTGCTAAACCAAACATTTATTTGTTGTTGCTGCAAAGTTAGAGTATAATTTTAATAATGTATGTCATTTTAATTAACAGCTGGTGAAGCCCAGACTCTGAATGCTGGAGAATTGATGATAGAATAGGAATTTCAAAAAGGTTTTATTCCAAAATGGCCTGATGGGCATTCCTTTTTTCTTTTTTAAATGTAGAGGAAGAAATGACAAAATTCTAGGCTAGGCCAATTTGGTCCCGAGAGCATTTACATTCAGTTTGTGATCTGGGGCTGATCCCAAGCTCAGTGTTCGACCTCGAGCTCGGGATCAAGTGTAAACAGGGTGTCTTGCCTGGCAGATTTGAATTGCCCCATCACGCCGGTGTCTGTGGACAATAAACCATCACATCAGGGGTTTGTTGCGTGGGAAACGTGTGGTCTGATGTGGAGTTTGGAAATGTGCCAAGTGACCCTTTCGGAAATAATTAAAGTGACAAATGAACACTGGGCAAAGAAAAGTCAAGACAGATGCGGCCCATTGAAATGTGCGTGTCAAAATGTAAGACTGCAAAATACGTGCTGTTGTAAGGAGGGGAGGAGGGAGCATTTTATATGATCTTCAGCACCTTGCAGTTACTGGTAGCTGTCTAGCACCATGGGCCCAATTTCATAGAGCTGCTTAAGCGCTAGCTGAAAACGTGTGCTTACTGTAGCAGAAAAGTTGTGCTAATGTTAAGGCTATTTCACGGCCGCGGCGTGCTTAAGCATGCGCGCGCTTTGAAACCGCCATTGTTGCGTCACTATCTTAAGCAAAATTTGGCTCTGCGGTTAATGAAATTAATATTCTTAGTCTCTATCACCTGGCACTTGTAGTGTAAAAAAGGAAAAGTCAAGACGGATGCGGCCCATTGAAATGTGCGTGGCAAAATGTAAAACTGCAAAATACGTGCTGGGGGAGGGGGAGGCAAGTAGGCTACTTATTCTTCATTTGAAGATTACAAAACTGAAGGGTTATCAACAGAAATGCATTTTACCTTCTTTATATTTTTTTGTGTCTCTTACTTCCAATTTGTTTGTTTCTTTCAGAAAATTCCTGAAACTTTTAAATTGTGTCATTGTGTGGCACTTTGATTTTTTTATTTTAATTTTTTTAAAGATGATAAAACACTCCATGTGCAATCTGATTCTAAGCATCTGTATTTTTTTACCTTCTGGCTTTGGTATAAAAATAGACACAAGACAAATTTTTCTTTAAATCATCTGGGAGGAGTTTGGTTTTTCCCTGGAGTGGGATTGACCATGGTTTTACCATACTCAGCAGTTTATTATTGCAACGCAAGCAGCCATGATGGATCAACCCAATAGAAATACATGAACCCTAAGGCCTATTCACACTACGAAAAAATGTCTCGGTTGTACATGGGTCCAACATGTATTAAATAGACTGACGTATTCACAATACAACATTTCAACATGGCACTGACCCATGTGTAGCGCTTAACCCGTGTTAAAGCTCTCGACCCATGTAGAGATGTCCAACATGTGTTTAAAGCCGCAGTGTGAATGCTTCTGGGTTTATGTTGACCTGTGTAATGTTACTGCGGAGTGCGCGTGCATGCTCGGCAACATCACACTGGAGTAAAGTTGAATTGTTTCGCATAGCAATATAGGGGATATTCCGATTTGACCCATGTTGGATGGCCGGCTGTGTGTGCACTGTGCAGTGTGAAACAATCGTGCGAAACATGGGTCGAAACAAGTGCTGGTGTTGAGTTTAGTAGTGTAGCCAAATTGAACCATGTTGAAATTTTGAAAAGTCAACACGGGTTGGAATTATATAGATTTCGACACGGGTCGGACGTACATGAGCTGAAAAGAGCTTAAAAGCATATCCTTGATGGGACCTTCTCCAGAAAACCTATTGTGGGAAAGTTGGCACCTGGAGAAAATTAATTGGAGATGAGTGGGAGTACTGAGACTGTTTCTATGACAGATTCCAAGTTGTTCTTTGAAAGGTGATGTTAAGGTTATTGGTCCAAAACCACTTAACTGGAAGACATTCTTTTGGTGGTGGGTGTTTTCGTCATTAATGATCAGTTGGCTGAGATTTTAGGTCAAGCTCTGGTTTCAAGATCAAAAACTGGGACTCATGCATTGGTACGCCCTCTTCTAAATGTTTCCTGTGTGAAGTTCCTATATGGCCAAACCGCCGAAAGAAACTTAGGCTTAATTTTTTTCTTTTTCCTTTTTTATTTCCCTGGTGTGATCCTGGTTTCATGTGGATGAAATCACGTTTTGATTGTCTCCAACGACATCCGATTGAATTTATGGTCTAGTTTAATCAGGAAACCCCTACTAAAATGCTTTTCCAGATATACTTGAACCCATGCTTGAACCATGCATATACAAGAATGTTTCTTTAAATGAAGGGTACATTCTTCCTTTTTGCTTCGCTTTTCATTTTTGGGTCAACTGCCAGTGGCATCCCCTTGAAAAAGAATTTGAAAATCGTGGCTATGCAGTAATGGCAAAATCACTGTAGTAATTTTGATTCCCCAAGATGGCATTTTTTTGCATGTGTGTGATCTGCAAACTACTGAAAACTTCAAAGGAGATAGTTTGAAGGTCTCTCTTCCTCCATAAATAAAACCGATCGTAAAGTTTAGAACTATAACAAAATTAGGTAATAGACTAGCTGTTGAGGCCTGCTTACACTCGATTCGCCTTTGCCGAATCGAACTCCGCAATTTCCAAAAAAGGGATTTTTTGGGTAGGCGCTAAGCTGGGTAGGCGCTAAGTGTAAACGCAAAAGGTGAATTGAAAAGGGGCGGTTCAGACCCGGGTCTGATTCGCCCTTTTCAAGTCACCTTTGGGGTAGTGTTGAACCTGCAATTGCGGGGTTGAATCCTGCAATTGTCAAGGCCGCTTGTAGTGTAAACGCTACCCGAATACAGATTCGGCAGTTTGAGTGTCCTTGGGGCGGTGCCCACTGTGTAGTAGATTTAATTGACCAATCTAGCACTAGTGCCCCAAAACCTAACAGCTCACGCATGCGCTGCAGTTACAATTAGTGGTGACTTTTGCGGTTTCTGAAGGCGAGTTGAAGCCGAATCGAGGTGTAGTGTAAACGCGGCAAATGTTGAGTTCAGCCAGTTCATCAGAACCTGAAATCCTTGTCCTTTTTCAAGTGACATAAAAAGGCAGGCCCAGAGCTAGACAGAAGAATAACATTCCATTCTAAACAGTGAATTCCGTGATCTGTTAATAACAGGCTCCAAATCTGGACCAGTATTGTTGGTGAAGCACGTACTATATAAAAACTATGTTTTCAGCCCCTTGTTATTGTAAGGTTTCAGTTACGCATGTGTTGGCATCTCCTTTAGGCAAAAGACATAGGGTTACCATCGGACAAAGAGTGGGTGGGATTCTGATGACATTGTGAATTGTTGGTTTAACGTTTCCTTGAAGTTCATTATCGGTGGTTTCACAAGTCCATCTTTTAACAGTAACATCTGTGACAACAGGTTTTGTGGCAGCTTGAAGACCCAATATGTCATTTGAAAGATGAAACCTTTTTGTGGATTCCTGGAATTGAACAGCATAACATATCTAAAGAAGACTGTTGGTAAACTAGCCTGCAGAAATGTCAGCTACATAGATGCAACAATTCTTCTGAAAATCAGTGGATTTTGTTTGTGTTTGTGAATGGTAAAAATGTGTATCATCCTAGACGGAAATATATATTCATGTGGCAGGCCTATTTGTTACCGTTGCTATCAATACTTTGAGTAAGTTTTTCTTGTGAACTCATGAAGTAACATTTTGGGTCATTGCAAATGATACACTGAATGAGACTTCTATCTTGGCCGAAGCTTTTTCTCTTATATTTGTTTATCACAAGGAATTTGTACAGTAGTAGCTGTTAGAAGTTTATAATTGTTCAAACCATATTCATCTAAACTTCATCAGGTTTTCGACCTGAGACCTGCTTTGCCAATGATCCATCCAGACTCTTTACCAGCTGACCACCTGTGCAGTGTGTTGGTGATCTCTGGTTCAAAAAACTTCATGGTCAAAAGACCATATCATTTTCTTCATGCCTTGTTTGATAAAGTGTGGCAAAAATATTGAAATTGAATTTCATGGTTTACCAGCTGAGCTATGAAGCACAGAGGTATTAGGCTTGTGCAGACCACCGCACATGTACGCAGGCTGTCATTTGGGAGTCGAAATTAAGGCATCTCATTTGTGTTTTGTCGGGTGTCTGCCTTTGAAAAGGCGCAACACGTGCTTAATGCATTGTGATGTGGTTTCATTTGACTCCCAAAACAACAGAGAAAACGCATATGTGCGTGGTCCCCAAAAGCTCAACAGGCTGTAGTATAAATGCGCTAATTGTGTAAGATGGTTTGCATTGTAGGATGACATCCAGCTATGGCAGATGTATTAGGAAGAGAGTCCCCAGGTACCAAAATTGGTCTGCCAGTTACTGCTTATCTTCAGACCTACAGCCTGCATCCTGTCCTCATAAGAGGTCAAGTGACCAAGGTCAAATGACCCAGGTCAGATGACCAGGTCAGATGACCAGGTCAGATGACCTGTCCAGTCAAGGTGTTTCCCTATCAGTTGATTTGACAGCATCACCAGCTGTCAGCAATGCCCTCATCATTGCAAACACACCAACATGTTTATTATTGTGGTTGGGAAGTGGTCCCAGACAGTATTGCTGTTTCTCCTCCCACCTAGACATTGGCAAGGTTGCCCTGCCACATGGGACTTGTTAAGATATGAACCAAAAAATTACCACACATTATATATGCTGGGTTGCCTTTTGGCTGGCCCCCAAACATAGACATATGGAATGTGCTTTTAACAGGTGTTTCATTTCGGAGTGTAATGAAATTTAAATGTAGAGGACATGACCTCATTTTTTTTAAATCTAAAGTGTCTGCATCTAGGAATAAATGAGGTGGTGGTTTCCAGCTGGGCAATGTCTTGCTGGGTCTCAGTGGTGTGTTACCATAAAGTTAGATCAGACTCCATAGTGGAAATACAACTTGTGGTCAGTTCTATTATTATTAAAAGTGTACTTTTCCTTTGTATGATGTGATCTAAGAAAGGCCAGGACGTGGGGGAAGTTCTTTTATTTTGAGTTTTAATTTTTTGAGTTTCGAGTTTGGAATGGGGAATTGAGTTGTAGGTGCATTTTTAGGGTGCACCTTGCAAATTTGGAAGCTTTTAATTTGTGTATTAAGAATTTAATCTTTAATGAACTTCACAATGAGTTAAATGCTCAACCAGTGGGACATTATAGTTTTATGGAGGGAAGGAGGGTGGAGTCCACAGAACTACAAAGCCCAGACTATTATAACAATCCGATCATTTTGCGTTGCATACATATTTTTAATAGACCGTATCCAGTGGCGGATCCAGCCTCATTAAAATACAGGAATACAATGGATTTCAGGGGCTATACTATAGCCCCCATTTTTCCTTTGTATTCCTGTATTTTAATGAGGCTGGATCCGCCAATGGTATCGAACAGCTGCCACCTTGTAAGGCAACATTTATTGTTTAAATTTGTCAACAATGTAAGCATAAAATGCGTAATGTTGCATGTCTTTTCATAACAAAGAAACTGCCCTACAATATTGCAGCTATTCGATATGGTCAATTTTCATATGTTATGGTGTGAGCAATAATGAGCTGAAACCAAAATGAAAAGGATTTATGTAAATGTACAGGTGTTGAATCACATTGAATAATCACCCCAGAACAAATATTTTCCACAAAAATGTTATTGCCTACATAATACTAATGTAGATATGTATATAATCTATATCATTCCCAATAGGTAGCATTTACTCCTGGGTGGAGAAATTGTGAACCCAATACCTACAAAATTAACCATTGGGCCATATACCCCATATGGTATACTACTACTGTTATCTCGTCTAGCCCACAGACTAAATGAGGCAAAGTTGCAAAATTTGTTGCAAAACTAGAAAACTTTAGTGATTGCGTAAAAAGCTGTTTGAAAAGTCGTAATGAGGTAGGTCCATACCCCTAACTTTGTACGTGACTTGACTAGCATATTTCCTACCACCTGGTAAAACAATTAACCTTTTTAACGGAACAAAATTTCCTTATCTTCCCCAAGACAAACAAAGAATATTTAGAGATTTGGGTAAAGGAAACTGTTTAGACTTTATCTAGGCCTATTTGTCTCAAAATTATATCTGCAGCTGTACCAGGAAGACATTGTTAAAAAGAATGTTTAAAAAGTGTCTTGGCAAGGGAAGTTGAAAAACTGAAACCGGGATTTTTGTTTGTCCATCCTTCCTAAAAACAGTCAAGGGACCTTAAAAATTAGGTCTTTTACCCGACTGATCTAGGACAACATTAGTTGGATGTTCTGAAAAAGTTTTGTTGGTTCACCATAAGGGCAGTTTTACATGGTTAGTTATATTTTAAGAAATTTAGTTTTTTAAAAGGGATGCCTGTCAGTTCCCTGTTATGTACTTATGCATTATTGATGAATCTTACTAAGGGTACGTTCAGACGGAGGCACAAGTTGGTACTTTTTTAATTGCGCTTGGGTTGTTTAGATAATAATTCCTTAATCCAAAATACGCTTGTGTTCATACAGAAAAGTTACGCTGGCACTTCACGATAAAAGTGGCTCAAGTTATTCCTCCGAGGTTAAGCAACGCCAAATTTCCGAGGTGACCTTCCGGTCACGCTAGCGCGCGTGCGGGAAAACGGCGGCGCGACATAATGCATCCACAACATAATATGGAGGTTTAGATGCACGTAAAACGCGAACGCGAACGTGAAATGCTTTAAACACTTGGTCATTATTTTGAGGAGATCTTAGAACAGATGAAAACAAAAACCTACATTTTTTACTTTTGTGGTGAGATAAAACTTTTGATGTGACCAAGATTCGAGCCCGAGTTAAGAGTAAGACCTCCTCCTGAGGTGACCGATGCTGAAATAATTTCGCGTTCACGTTTGCGTTTCACGTGCATCTAAACCTCCCTAATAAACAAGGCCCAGTACTTGCACATGTACAAATACATGTATGTACACACAATCGTGTATGCTCACCGCGCATTGTGCATGTGGGATATGTCAAAATGGCTCCGTGCAATTTGATCAACGATATATTTCTCGCGTTTTTGCTTGCCTGTATTCGGGGTGAAAGAGAGAGGTCGTCGGATGATGAGGCCGAGTGTAACAATCGAGTGCTGAAGAAAATCATGAGAAGGGTTGGGGTTCTGCTTCAGCCCCTTGATTTTGTTTTTTATTTGGAGTGTCGTCCGTGGAGGGTAGCCGAAGTGCAACTCCGCCATTCTGGACGCGATCCTTTCCAGCATGGTCTTCTTCTTTGTGAAAGATCATCACCGGCGCAGCATGACGGAATTCCTCGTCCCAAATATTTATTAGAGCGAGGATTTCCCGACTTTGCCAATTTGATTTTTCAGCATTCATGTTCCAGTTGTTCTGATCTCTTATCAGAATTACACGTGGATATTACGGTAATGGAGGGTATATAGTACATGTTGGTCAGCGCGAATAAACTACTACAGGAAGTGGCAGGTCAGTTGCGTTCCATCGGAGATTTACGACTCGACGCAGCAGGGGGTGATAGTTGTCCTTGGCGCAACTTGCGCTATTCCTTCACTTTTCGCGAGAATAAGTTACGGCACCTTGGTGGCGTAACTTATTCCTCTGCAGGTGGATTAAAGCGTTCCAACGAGAAATAACTTAGTATTTTTGGATTAACGATTAACTTACGCCTCGTCTGAACGTACCCTAATACTAACCAAACTCCAACTCCTGAAAAGCCGAGGTCGTCAAGTTAAGTGATCGGGCTGGTTGCCCTCTGGTTGCCTGGTTCCCCTCTTCCCCTCACCCTCCCTCCCCCTCCCTCCCCTCCCCCTCCCCCCCTCCACCTTCCCCTCTCCCCTCCCCTCCGCCCTCCCCCTCCTCCCTCCTCCCTTCCCCCTCCCCAAAATTCCAAAACGGAACTCCATGCTGCCATATTTTCACAAAGGCTTGTCCCTTTAAAATTTGTCAAGTAAAAAGTGCTGCTGTCAAGGCTTTTTACTACAGGCAACCTTGCAAAACTGAGAAATAAATCACCAACAAAGGTGACCCTTTGTGTTTGTCAGTAGAAAGCCAGCTTCTTTACCAGATGCAGAAAGTTATCCCCAAGACTCTGACCCTTGCAGTTTTAGCATGGATCAACAGTTTATAAAGCTTTATTCCAGCAATTCCCAAGAGGTGCTTTGTTGCTTTGGCCAGGAACCTCTCAATCAATGTCCAGTGATTGTAATTTCAGCTGGAAAACACTCTTGAGATTGGATGCTGAAGCAGTTCCCCCTTCTTGATTTTTGAAACCTTGCAAAAACAAAATTAAAGCTCACAAACCGAATTAAACTTTGCTGCAATGGGATTAACTAACAAACGAAATTGGGAAAGTGATTTTGGCAAGACTTTAAAAGGGTATGATTATTGTCACAAATTGTACTCATTTCATTGCCTAAAAAAACAAATGTTTCATGAATTTAACCAGTTAACGCCGGGATTATTTCAAAAATTCCTGTACGTAGGTGCAGGTTTATTTTTAGTTGAAACATGGAGGTCAGAAAACAACTGAACGTATTAACCATGTGTGGTTAAGTATTGTTTATATGTCAGTGTACTGTCATTGAACACCACAATGTCGCTTTGTTATAAACTTTTTTGGCAATTTCTCACGGAAATGACTGCGATTGTTGACGTCAAACGCAGTAACAAACGAGTTTTTCCTAAACATGTTTACTAGTCCTCCGCTACACCGATGGGGAAATATTGGCGTTTTTACACGTCCTCCGGCGTCAAGTGGTTAATGCCATGACAAGGGGCAGTCACATTGTCACATTTAAGTATGAAAACCTGCCCCCTCTCATGGTTGCTGATGCAAAGGGTCTATAACCAATGCCTTTATCGTCAATTTAGATTAATTTCAAAATGTGGTGAATTTATTAATATTAGGCTTACGGATATTTTTATGTCATGATTGTTTTCTTTTGGGGAAATTTTAGGTTCCAAGAAATTTGTCTGGTTTTGTTAGTACTAGTGTCCATGTCTTAAAAACCACACAATAAGTCATACAATAAGTCAGTGGGAACATTGATTGAACTTGTAAACTACATAAATTGCATTAGTTTGTGGTTGTTGTGAGGTCAGGTTCTTAGTGTGGGGTAATTAATTGGCACATGAGTGAACCTTTGAACCAGACAGGATAACATACGGGTGATTGGAGCAAATAATTGAATTGTCTGGATGATTGTTTTTTTAATATTAGCTATTATTGGTTATGTGCAAAATAGCACCAAATCTGCACAGCAAGCAAATTTGGTGCCATTTCACACTAAGACAAAGAGGGGTGCTGACAAACCAAACTTAATTGACAACCAAGGGGCATCACCCATTTTTGTGGTTGGGCTTCGTTCTGTATGGATCCCCAAGAAAATGGGATTTTCTTGCAGTTTATTTATATGTATTTGGTGTTTGTTTAAACTTAGAAAATTAATTCCACACAAGACAGTCCCAAGAAAATATCAAGGCCTTAGACTCCAATTGTTTTTTTCTTTCAATTTTGCTGTATTTATTATTTTGAAGCCTTTTAAAATGATATCGTTAATGAGATAAAATTTATTCTATAACAAATTAAAGTGTGCTCAAATTGATGTAGGCCTACTCGCATAGAGACTAAATGTTAAAGAGGAACTGTATCAGTGGCATCACCATTTTACAAGACTGTTTAAAAGATGCCATGATGGACTGAAAAATATGGTATGTGAAGTTACTGAGCACAAGTCAAATTTGGTTTAGCAGAAAACATCTTGTACTTGCTTTAACTTTATTCAGTCGGCACTCGGCAGTCAATAAGTCATCATTACACATCACAACAACAAATTTTGCAGTTTAATCTGAAAATTGTTACAGAGGCAGGGGCGGATCCAGGAATTTTTCCAGGAGGGGGTTTTGCCACCAGGGAGGGGTTTTGCCTATCATATTTTTATGTCTGCTTGTTTCGGACAGGCGGACACGCAAAAAATGCATTACATTATATTTTTTGGTGTCGGAGCAGGGTGGGGTTTTGACCCCCAAAACACCCCCTCTGGATCCGCGCCTGAGAGGGTCTGAAACAGGACAGAACAAAAACAAACATTTGGATAATCTAATCCAACTTTTTATCAAGTAAAACTGATACACATCCTCAAATTCAATACCCTCTTTTCTTCACAAGGGCTTATTATAAAATAATTATTAAGGATACCTCCCATCATGAACACAAGTGACTCCCACCTCTTGCCTGCTGAGAAAGCCTGTTGTGTCCCGGTATTACAAAATGCACGGAATTTGTTGCCATTTTATTTGTTTCTTTTCCCGAAACCAAAACTTTAACTTCATTGTGGGTGGACAGGTTTCATCCTGTTTTGACTTAATTAAAAGCTGTACTTTGGAGCTTGTTTCAACGTGGGTGGTGTGTGAGATGGACAGAGTAAGGACAGATGTATGTTTGTTACACGTCTATAATGGACAATGTGTATTAAAAATTTCACTACGAGCTATTACCAAGACAACTACTGAAACAAATTTTCAAATTATATTTTTTGGTGGATCCAGTGATTTCGCTAATTTTGTGAAATTTCCCTGTACTTGTATTATTTTTCAAACCTTTGTCATTCTCGACAAAAATGACCAAAAACAATTTTAAATCTCATTTCAAGATTACCACCAATATGCAGGGCTTGGATGCAGGTGCAATTGGTAGAGCTTTGGTATCTTAAATCATGAACTCAGGTTCGAATCCCACTTAGACAAATTTGTACAAGACAGACAACCAATACCCTATGTCCTCGGGTGCAAAAAAAGTGTAAAGTGTTTCTTATTTCTTATTCAACAAGGAAGACTTTTTTTGCCCAAACATCAGAATGCCCTATAATAAAAAAAAACACTACAAGCTTTATAGTGAGGAAAAGTTAGTCCTCTCTGCAATAAAAAGAAAATTACACACTGTTTCAGCAATCGTTTAAACTGGAATGATTGATATTCATTAGTGGAATAATCATATTTTAAAGTGTCCATTAACTTGCCTGTATCTCTGTTTCAAGAATACACAAGTTAGGCAGATTGCATAGTATACAAAGTTAGGCAAACCAAAGCCACCCCAGTAAATCTAGTATAAAGTTAGGCAGATATACTGGACACCGTTACTTCCAAAATTGAAATATATAGGCCTACAGGTCAAAATCTTGAACTGGTGGAAAAAGTGGTTCAGGAAACAAAGAAGGCCTTGTCTGTGGCTCAAATCTCTGACCAAGCAAAGGGTCACCATTGTTTTAGTTTCTTGATATTGCTAATTTTTCCTGTTTTCAGATGCTGTAGTTCAAGAACAAACAAATTAGGGTACAGATGGAAAATTAATTTCGCTGGTAATCAAATTTCCTCAACCAAACCAAACCATACATTGCATTTTGGTCATGACCATTTATTAGTGTAGTTAAATATTATTTCTAGTTTGTTTTTAAAATTATATTTCAGCGTTTAATTTTGAAAGTAGGCACCCTCCTGAATTCAGGAGTAATTTTAAGGCTGGATTACAAGATTTCCAAACTGTTACAAATCTCCATGTGTGATTGAGGATGTGTATGATGAAAAAACAGCTTGTGTATAAGTCGGCTCAGTACCTCATCTACGTTCCAAGAAAACAATGAAAAACTGTGTTCATGCTTGCAAATGCAAGAAATTGTGTGAATCCAACATCTTATTTAGGCTGGGTATACTGCACGGAAAACGAAACCATAATATGCCTCGACAGTCAGGGGCCTAGTTTCATTAACATGAGCACTCCCTTGTTAACAAAAAAAATGTGTGCGCGCACACATTTATATAGGCCTATAAAACTCATCTATAATTATCGTTTTCTAATAAAAGTATATCATCTCGGAATCATTGCATTGGACAGTTGGAATCATTTCTATCTTCCATTTTGATAAATTTGTTTTGGTCAAGTGGTTGATTAAACAAAATTTTGGGACCTTGTAAATCCCGTATGTAGGCTTTAATTTTAGACGGAGAATATTTTGTTTCTTTGTCATTTTACACCACAAGATTAGGCTTCAGGTAAAAGTTCTTTTATAATAAATGAAACTTACCAAAATCACTTTTAATTTGTGAAGGAATAAAAAGAGCTGGGTTTGCTTTGTCCTAGACCTTGCACTGGACTTTTTTAAAAAGTCTTATCAAGGAAGTGCAGCTCTTGCAATAAGTTCAAATCACTGACATTGCAACTCAACCATAAAGGTGAGCCCAGGAATCCTGAGCAACCCTGGCTGATAAATGTCACCTTTTAACCCATCGCTTCCATTTTACCTTCAACTCTGTGGCTGAATTGTCAAAGTTTCCAATTCTTTAACTAGGGCAGTTTTCTGAAGAAAAAAAGTGACTGTTATTCCCTTCATATTTTGTTGGATTTGCAATCCAAACCCAGTGGTGGATCCAGCCTCATTAAAATACACGAATACAATGGAATTCAGGAGGTCGGACCCCCAGAATTCTATATTCCTGTATTGTAATGAGGCTGGATCCGCCACTGAAACCATTTATTAATTTATATAAATAATAATAAGCTTGAGCAGCAACTAAAGTTAACGAATGTTTGACTAATTAATTCCCCAAACAATGGACAAACTTGTCAAATTCGCTGCTTAAACTTGCCTAAAGATGGAGCTTTAATGCACACATCAATTAGCTTCTGTTTTTCTCCCACTTATTGAGGGACCTTGGAAATTTCCCTCAAAAATAGTTTAGGAGTTAAATCTAAAGAAAACAGGAATGTAGGAAAATATACTCTTGCAAAAAAGAAATGCAGTTTTCATAAAATATTAATTTTTGTTCAGAATAGAAGTTTCTCGAATACAGTAAACGTATGGATAATAAGGCACTGATTGATCAACCACTTTGGAATCGCTCTCAAGACTGTTCCACTTCAAGTAGACCTGCTTGAAGTAATTCCCACAACAATGAAATGTGACATTTTCTGTTTCTGGGAAAAATCATGTAGTTATAAGAGCTCTAAAAAAAACCACCAATTTTGAACTTGTGTGGGATGAGCTGAAGCCTGGAGCTGCACCTGCAGAAGCTCATAGCGGGCAGAGTGGCTCACCCTGCCTCAGCGGCTCTTCTGGAGGCTGGTGCAGTCAGCCTTGCCACAAGTTGTGTTTAAACATGTTACTGACCGATATATATGTTACATCTTTCAGCCTTTGATCTTTTGGTTAGAGCATATAATTTGCATTTCTTTTTTGTGTCTTATAACGGGTATATAGGTCTGTTTAGAAAATGACCCAAACTAAACTGTGGAGCTAAATTTTCCCTCCATGGCTGCCCCCTCCCCCCTCCCCCAACCACCACCAACCACCACCACCACTTCCACTGTTGTCCAGGATACAGGTTTAAAGGTCTTAATGGGGTTTCAGTTGCCACGGTTACCTCTGTTCTCCCCCAGGAAAAAACAATAAACAGCGAACCAATCAGCTGTCAGAATGTGTGCAACCCAGTAGAGTGATTTATAGTGGCAGTCAACATTTGTCTGGAATTCAGCTTAATTTCGTGACTCAAGGGACTTTGGGTGGGCCTTATTAACCTGTACCCCTGGTCTGCCAGTTAACATGTCAGCAAAAAAGATTAGAGTGGTTTATTGTCAAGGCAGAAGACATGCACTGGGTTAAAGGGATGTACTATTGGTGCTCAATTTTGAATTTTGTGTATTGTGAGGCTGCATTTAATTTTCATTGCCATGGCTTTCTACATAAGGGTGGGGATGGGGGTAGCCTTGATCAAAGGTTTGGGATTGTCTTCAAGAAGGCCCGCTGAAGATAAAACATAAATAGCAGCAGTACTGTACATGTACGCAGCGAAGTCTGTTGCCGTACGGGTTAGTATGAATGCACGGTGGCTCAAGGCCTGATATTCTCTCATACAGAAAAAAACAAAAAAACAGGGACCGCCTTGGACAAGGCTAGGATGGGGGTGGAATGAGAACAGAGGTTAGGGGATGGTTGCGGGTGGAGCAGAGGTGGGGGATGAGGGGTAAGAAGGGTAACAAGGTGGTGATGATGAGGGATGAGTAGAATGTTTCTTAACATGAGTTACATTCTACAGAAAAGAAATTTTGATTTGTGCAGCTTTAAGCAGCCTTTTTATGCGCGTTTTCAGTCCGTTTTGCATCTGCACACTGCCATGCTGAGGTATAGGGAAGACACACGCAAAACGGACTGAAAACGTTCATATGGAAAGGTGCCTTGACTGTCACTGTACCAGTTTCTGTAAAAATTGCATAAAGCAAAAACTCATTTTGCAGATAAAAGTTACTATTGGAAAAAACTGCAGTCACTCACACTTGATATCTTTTTATCTGAAAAAAAGTAAAAGCATGACATATATTTGCCATTCTTTATATTTTTAAATCTAAAAAATAGAAAGAAAAATGCAAAAGGAGAATGGTTCAAAAGATAAAGTTGAAAGGAATTAGGAAGGAAAAATATTTGTTTGACTAGAGAAATTAGAAACACGATTAGAAAGGAAACAAAAAAATAAATTTGCAAATGATTTATCGAAATTAAAATCACTGCAGTTCTACTTAAAGGCCCTGTAGATGATCTGTTTTTGAGCGATTCTGCGAATAAAACCATTATAAATCAAAAGAAAGACATCAACAAACTCATCCGAAAAAATTTCAGCTTTGTCAAATGTACCACGTTTTAAAAAAACATGAAAATCCATATGCATTTTCCTGGTCTTGGTGGGGTGTTTCAAATATTCGTTCTCAGTTGATCGGGTACTATGTGAGCGGCGTCATGCACTCTGTGGCGCACATACTGCGTGTGCGCGCGATCCATAAAAATGCATCGCGTTGGAACACGCACACGGAGTACACAGCGCCCATGCATTTTGGACCGCGTAGATGCGAACCAAAATAAGTAAATCGTTTGCAAACGATCTAAATAATTTCATCTTTACGGATTATTTTCTAGTAAAATTATATCATTTTGAGCGGAAACCTTTCATTGGGTAGTTGCTATTAATACAATCTTTACTTTCAGAACTTTTCCCTTGTAAACTCGTCGATTACTTTTTGGGTCATTGCAAATGATCCACTGGGCCTTTAAGAGAACATGATTTAAGTTTGGTAAACTGTTAAAAACGTTGTAGTTTTCACTGGTACCGGTAATTGAAAGCCTACGTTGAGAAACCACCCTGTAGACATTTTAGCCACATAGATGCAGTAATACTCTGGAAAACCAGAAAAATCCAAGCATGGCTTTGTGCATGAATGAATGGCTCCAAAAAGTGCCTACATGCAATCTTTGGAGATTCAAAAAGTTTTGTAATTTTTCTCATGAATGGGGGGACTTCAGACGAAATAATTTCACAGGATTACTACCATTACCATCTTGATAACAAGTAAGCTTTTACTTTTTTTGTTTTAGATAATAATTCAGACATTTTTTGGAGGGTTGAATGGTTGAATGGTTTATTCATCTCTTCGACCCCACAAAAGAGGGTATGAGAGCCAATAAATTACAGTCAGATAAGAAAAATAAACTAATTAAAAGTGAGTTACAGGCATTATACAAATAAACAGTTAATTAATTGAATTTTGACATAATCATCTTAATAAATTTAGCTAAGTTACATAGTTGATTTGAGCTGTGTACATTGAACAAAAGTCCCAGTTTGTCAGGATTTGGTCTAGTCCAATAAAATCTCTTGATAAGGGTGGATCTTTCGTGAGTGAGAGACGGACAAACAAGAACATAATGAAATTCATCACAGTTAACGTGGCTATTACATAATGGGCAAATGTTGACTACTGAAGAATTAGGAACATAACGAGTCTCAGTATACGGGAGATGATGGTTGCCTGTTCGAAAACGGGCAAGCACTGTTTTACAAGAGTTATTTAGTTTGATAAGATAATTCTCAAGGCATTTATCAGTTTTAATAATTCTATAAAATGAGCAAAGTCTGTTACTTGATAAATCACTTTCCCATTTCTGGTTTGCAACATCCTTTAGTCTACGCTCTAAGCATTTAGAAAGTCTACTTTTATGACTCGCATTGATATTAGAACTATTCCATAACATAGAGTACCCAGTATCATCTAATAACGTTTTCATACAATCAATCCATTTAGAGCGCACAATATTGTTATCGTATAAAGTTCTCATGAGACGATACATGACATTTGAAAGACGATTTGGATTAGGGTAATTACCAAACTAGTAGACTACCTTTAACAAGTTATTTTTCAAGCTAAAATTTCTGAATAAAGTTGCCAGATATTTTACAAATGATGTTAGTTTAAACCAAACTTAGAATTTCAACTAACCTTGTGTAGTGACCTTATTAAATATCCTTTGGATCTCCTCACACAGGCAAGAAACTGTGGGCGGTTCCTTTCTGTAATGTATTCACGCCCACTTTCAATGTATGCAACCTTGTGATAATTGACTGGCTAATTAACATATTGTCTGTGGCAAGCCACAAGGAAGCTCCACCCCTTTCTGGCCAACCAAGTTAGGCATTGACCTTCTGTGGTGAATTGACTTTAATAATACTCTTTGTTCCAATGTTTACCACAGGAAATATCATATTTATACAGATAATTTGAAAAATAATAGTTACACAAGAATAGTAACAACTTGCATTGTCAATATATCAACATCTATACATGTAGATACATTGATTGTATGGTTTCAAAATTTTGATTGTTTTGTAATCTTTCCTACCTCCATGCATGGTTGGACCTAAAAGATATATGTTTCATGCAAAAAGTCGTTAAACTTGTTCATTACGTTTAAATGAATAAATTACCTTGTGGCAAATGTGGGTACATATCGGTGTTGTAGTACTCGAGTCCAGGACTCGGACTCGAGTCCGACTTGAGTCACAATTTTTGTGACTTGGACTCAACTCAAGACACATTCGAAAAGGACTCGGACTCGGACTAGACCATGATGAATCGGACTCGAACATGGTGACACATATTACAAAAAAAGGAAAAAGATATATATTTGCCCGCTTTTAATACAGGATTCTTGTGAGAGAAAAAACAGTCCGATGCGTGAATATGTACACTGCCCCACCAGGCCAGCAAGGAGCGCATGAGTATGTCATCATTTCACATATTATGTGAACGAAATATAGCAGATTCAGTTTCATTAATTTGGCGAACAAGTGATTCGTGACTTGGACTCGGACTCGAGGAAAGTGACTCGTGACTCGGACTCGGACTCGAGGCTGACTCGACTACAACACTGATACATATGGATGTTCAATTTTAATGCAAGAATGATGAAGAGGTGTGTTAATCATATATGATTGCACCCTTGGATGGAATTGTTCATCTGTCTTTTTTTTTAAAACTAAAATAATGAGGTAATTTTCAGTCTCAATTGGCAGTATTGGTTTACGTGTACATCTCTTCAGTTGAGAAGCAGAGTTTGAAGTACTAAAATAAATGTCTTATTTCCTAAAATTAGAAGATTTGGTGTGATAAACTACTCATTTATCTATTTTGCAGGTCATCTATACAATAATTTTGGAGATCCTGGCTAAAGTGAAGTAAAAATCTTGCATTTCCGAGGTGATTATAATGTAGAAAACCTTGGTCACTAAAATTTAACTCCCTAAGTCGAACTGACTTGAAATTGTCATTTTTACGTTATACAGTTTCATTTCACTTTAACCAGTGATGATGACAAAAATAAAATACATGTTAGACATTTATAATTATAGAGGAGGGTAGCAGATAAGAAGTAAAACTAATGATGGGCATAAATTACTTCCACTTATAAAACTAATGATATTTAAAGAGTAAACTCATTCATTATTTGGTGGCTCTCCCATATTGCTAACAAACAAGGTGACAAATTATAAGGCCTAAGTCTCTGTACTGGTGTAGGAATTGTTTGAATCAGCAACAATTGGAAGTTAGTGACAATCAAGCAAAAGGCATGACCACTAAACTCTGTGGGCGCCCTCAATGTCCAATAGATAGTCAACAGGCTTGCGTGTCTTGCAGTTGCCCCTCATGTATGAACCCCAATCCCTTCTTATTGCAAGCTAAGCAAGAGGCACTTGTTGCTCTCCTAATGATTTCACCATTTGCCCAGAGGGCTTGAAGGAAAGGGTTCCCAAGGGTGTTTCCAGGGTAACCACCTAAGGTCTCTAGCAGCTGAGGTCAGACAAAAAGGGAAAATACATGATCTGTAGTCTGCTGACTAGTGGGATTTTCAGGTCTTGCAGATGGTTTCAGCATAGCTCCATGGTTTCAGCATGTGTTGAGGAACAGACTTGGGGTTTTGGAGTCCCAGGTGTCCTTGGACCTTTTTGCCCTGGCTCCCCCTGTGGATAACCATGGGATAACCAAATAAGGTGGCAAAATTAGGCTGGTCTGCAATGGCATCAGTTCAGCAGTTTTCTTTATGTTGTTCTATATGCTTCATCTTTTCATACCCATTAATGTCTGTTTTAAAGACAAATTATTAAATTTAAAAACTATACATTTCCGTAGACATGTTTACACATCGGCAACCATTGAAGACAGCAGCAAAGCTGACTTTTTAACTTGTCAACCGCTCCTGCGACACTGAAAAACTGTGTCCATGCTTTCAACACCTGTCGAGATTGACTTGGGCCTTTGACTGCCTGCTCATCAATGCACGACGAGCTAATTCGTGCCACAAAATTCACCATGCTCCATACCTTGCCCGAGCTCTTACGATCCCGCAGGCCGGTGCAGACGCGCTTGACAAGTCGAATCGCGCGCGTATGTCTGTTTGTATGTACGTACGTAAACCAATGAGCCTGCACTGTCCGGGATCGTAACAGCTGACTGCCCAACTAGTATGGAGTGTGGCAAAATTTTGTTCCTCGCGCATTGACGAGCCTGTGCTTTAAAGGGAGAGGAAACACTTGTTTGGAATTATCATCTGATTTAATACAAATTGTTACAGTCTACGTATTGCCAGATATAAAACCCTCATGGGAATCCTGGGCACAATAAGTTTGAATGATAAACTTTGCAGCTAATGCGGCTATATGCAAAAGTTGCATAGATGATCAAGATTAAATGCTTGTTTCCCGACTCCAACACGCTGTGAAGTATGTAAAATCTGCACCCTCTCAAGTCCGAGCACCAAACTGCAAAACAGGGCAACTCACATGAAGCGTATTTAGACGCAGATTACCGGTAAAAGCGATTTTTGTTAAAGCCACTTTTATTTTATAACTATACAACTTTCCTATGATTTAATGCATGCCACTTGTTTGTGCATAGTCACAGTGAGTAGCACACACAAGCCCTGCTTGTCAGTCTCATACATACAGGTTTCCACCTCATACAGTTTTCAGCCTCACCATCATATTGTGGATTGATATAGAATGTGGCATTGGACAGCTAAATCAAGTTTTGTGGAATGTTGTGTAGCAAAATAGCACAGCTCAGCAACATTTTTGTGGTGCCAGCTACACAATTTTTCATAAAATCGGCTGGGGAGAAACGTGCACCATTGTCTCAGTAAAATTCAAGTCGGGAAAAAGTCTGATGTGAACATGGCTGTATGCTTTTTGTAAAAGCATGATGCTGTTAAAAATTCTTGAAATAAGAAAAACAAAAACAATCTGACAGAAAGAGTCACAATGCTGCAACTCAAACTTGGGATGAGATAAACAATTATATGTTCCTCATCAGGATTTGAACCTGGGACCTCTGACACTTTGAGCATGTGCTCTATCTACCAGCTCGAGTTATAAGGCACAGTGGTATACTCCTTCAGGTTTCCCTATGAACTAATTTGTGTGTGTTGCACGTAGGCCTACACCGTGTTTACACTCGAACCGGCAAAGGGGGATATACCCAGCATTTTTATTGCGACCACAAAACTGAACATTTGCCGCATTTACACAACACTTTATCCGGCTTCAACTCGCCATTGCAGGACTGGTGCCAGATTGGTCAATTAAATCTACCACACAGCGGACACCGCCCCAAGGACACTCAAATTGCTGAATCTGTATTCGGGTAGCGTTTACACTACAAGCGACCTTGACAATTGTGGGGTTCAACCCTTCCCCAAAGGTGACTTAAATAAGGCGAATCAGACCCGGGTCTGATCCGCCTTTTTTAATTCACCTTTTGCGTTTACACTTAGCACCTACCCGGCTTCAACTCGCCTTTTTGGAAATTGCCGAGTTCGATTTGACAAAGACGAATCGATTGTAAACGGGCCTCTATGTGCAACTGAGTGAAGTTGCACTTTGCAGGACCTCTGTTAGGAACAGTCCAATTAAATTTTGTTGGTCATAATTCATACTTCTACCTTGGGGTGTGAATTTAGTCTGCAGGCTCATAAACCTTTAACTTTGGAAGCCTTTGACCTTAAACCCCTCAGTTGAAGGTCTCAGTGTTGAAGGAAAACTTGCTTATTTCAGCATTTTTATGGTCTCAGGGATGACCTGGTATTATTGAAGAAAAGAAAAAGGCTTCTCATAGTTTAGTGTGTAAAGAGGCCGTTTCAGCAGATGGTTTAAATTATATTGAATGATGCAGTATTTTTACTATTCCGTTATATTTTGTTTCTAGACAGGTTCATCTAGAATGTGAATCTGTAAATGTAAAAAATTGAATTTGATAAAAGGAAATTTATGATACAGTAACAATTTTGTTTTGGGTTTTAAATGAGTGTGTTGAGCAAATTAACCATTCATAAAATGGCTATGTAGGCCCTATATTTTTTTTAACTCAAGTTGGCCCTCCATGCAGCAAAGTGTTTGGACAGTTTCACATTTGGTCTAACTTTGCCGTCGTAGACTTGGGGGCTGCTTTATGTACAACAAAATGTAATGAACCAACCAAACTTCAAATGAGAGGGAAAAATGGTGATCAGGCACCATTGCGTTGGTTACTTTGCCCAGTTGCGCTCTCTTGCAACACCGAGAGAAAAAAATGGTCCATAGGTAAATATCTTGAGGGAGTATACCACTGTGCCTTATAGCTCAACTGGAGCATCTGCCCGGTGATTCAGATGTCTCGGGTTCGAATCCGAATAAAGCCTGTGACTTGTAGTCTGTTTTCAGTCCAACAGACGTAACCCAGTCCTGTTTGAATACGTCATATCTCATTTGTATCTGAACAGTTTTAAGCACTAAAAACTGTCTCTAATTCAGGGGCCAATTTCATAGAGGTGTTTAAGCACAAATATTTGCTTAAGCAAAAACAAATCTTGCTCAGTAGGGAACGTTACCAGTGAAATCCTCATGTGATAGAAGCATTGTATAACCAGTGTTAGAGGACTTTTTCGTTACTATGACAATCTCATGAAATTTTGGCTGGTAACCTAATTTTATGAAGCAAAGTTGTTTATGCTTAAGCAGCTCTATGAAATTGGCCCCTGGTCTGTGTATGAGAGGATAGGGAAGATTTAACTTAAGAGTTAATATTTAACCTAAGTTAGGTAGTGTTAGGACTAAGTTCATGTCCAGTCCAGTTGCCGCTTGGATTGAGGGCCCATAACAAATGTGAAAATGCACAAAGCACGGTTGTTTGTTAGCATTGTTGGCGTACGTAACCAATACTAGGATACATCGTTATGACATTAAGACTGTTTTTGTTTGGTCAAACGTGGATGTGTCTGAAACTCACAAGTGGTTTAAAAGGTCCCTGAAACCGGCTATAACAGTTGGACCTTTTTTTTGTCTCCAGACAAAAAGTAGTGGAGTTGAGATTCAGTGGTAGTCTAATAATCTCTGTCTCTTTTAGCCTCTTAGGATAAACAAACTTCTGCGCCCTACTGTGGCCTCACATCAATTCACAATAATTCTTATCAGTAATAGGATGTGAAGCTCATGGCCTTGCACTCAATTTCACAAACTCTTCCTTCTTTGATGTAATTTTATTGATATGCTAGTGTGTATGCCAAAAACAATTTGAAAATCAAAACCAGTTTACTTTTTTTTTTAAATCACATGTGATTCAATTTAAATTAATGAATATTCAGTGCACCCAGTCAGTTTCTCTGAATCAGTGTGCTAACAGTGAATGTTTGTTAACTCAAACCTCAATGAAAATACATCTGTGTATTACATGCCATCGGATACACCTACGCACATAAAAGCATGATGAATAAAAAGCATGATGCTGTTATGGAAATGTTCCAAATATGAGTGTGCATTGCTCAATATTTGTTCAAAACTAGGATGCAATGGACCTTTATCACGGTGCGGCCATCTTCCCTTTCTCCTATTAAAATGAACGTAACCAAAGCGAGGCTTGTAGAAAAAATAGTTTGGTCCCGTTTTGAAAGTGTTCAACGGCACACGCGTTGCGCGATCAAGAGAGCGCGCAGCACGGACAGTGATTTTCAACGGTAGATTACATATCGTTTGGGAGCGCAGACGCATTGATCGTGCCCGACACGTACTGTGGGGAACAAGACAAAGATGGATGCACCGTGATAAAGGTCTATTGATGTGCATTACAAAAACATTTCGCAAGATTCTGATGCACGTGGCAATCTGTAAGAAGTGATGTCATTTGATAGAGATAGATTGTTATACTTTGAAGGGGATTTTTGGTTTGAGTTAAAAAGCATTTTTGACTTATACAAGTTTTACACAATTTTACACATCCTGCACATGATCCCACGGTTGCTATGGAGGTTGTTTCATGTAAAATGAGTATAATCCTGCATTTGCTTCTCACTGGCACCTCTTTACAGCAGTGTTGTAAAGACTCAGACTCGAGACTTGGGACTCGAGTTGATTTTCACTGACTTGACTTGACTTGAGAATCGAAGGCAGTTTGACTTGACTTGACTTGAGAATCGAAGGCAGTTTGACTTGACTTGACTTGAGACTCAAAGGCAGTTTGACTTAACACTTTTAACTCTCAAAACCTGTTTGACCATGCAGGTCTCAGTGGCTAGTTGACACTTTTGTACAAACTCACAAAACCTGTTTGACCAGGTCTCAGTGGCTAGTTGACACTTTTGTACAAACTCACAAAACCTGTTTGACCCTGAGGTCTCAGTGGCTAGTTGACACTTTTGTACAAACTCACAAAACCTGTTTGACCAGGTCTCAGTGGCTACTCTGTTCGTCTTCATTAACTGTATAATATTGCCAGCAAAGCACATACTCTTTAACAATTAACCACTTGGGGGAAAATGCTCATCAGCTCAAATGAATTAGTTTCCCTCGTCCTCTGAGTTACCTTTACCTTCTTGAGTGGCAGTTTGCTGAAGTGTACATTTTTTGTGGGATTCTTCCTTTCACTTCTATACACCCTTGAACCAGGGAGCTATAAAAAGCTCCATGCTTGAACTGCAAGGTTGTAGTGAGTCCATCACAAGTCAGTCACAGGTCCTTCACGAGACAGACTACAGGCATAATCCCATTGGATGTTTTTCTTGTGCTACCTTATGGAAAGTTACTGTGAACTCACAGGAATATTAATACAGCTCTGTAAAACTGCCATGGCTAGGCCCTGGGGGATCACTCGTATGTCAGTATGAACCCATGTGGGTTATGGGGTGTTTTTTTGCCTTCAAAAGCACAAAATAGCAAATAGGTCCCCCTTTAGAATGCACGCTCCAGCAACAGGCCCTCTCTTGTTTTCCTTTCTAAATAAAGAGCCATATATTTTGTAAATATTGCGGTAGCCTAAATGAGACTCCGGGCATCACTTTGGGAATCAGAAATGCTGTGAAAATATTCTTTGATTAGTTATTTTGAGAGTTAGGGGTGTTTTTGCCTTCAAAAGCGGCACACGCATCCGCAATAGGGGATGGGAATATTTCATGTCTGTCCGCAATACCAGCATACAGAGTGACACCCCCGGGGGAGGGGGGACATGCACCCCCGGGGGAGGGGGTCTAACTAGCAAAAAGATTCTGTGGCCCCTCTCAGCCTGTATGTTTAACATTGTGGACACAATAACTTAACAGGGACATATAAGTTTTCTGCGTGTCCCCATTGGACTTAATTTTGTAATTCTACCACACAATTCTACCACATGGTAGTTTAAAAAAAAAAAAACAGTTACAAGCATTAAAGTAGGAAAAAGCACAAAAGAGTGCCTTTGTTGTAGTTCATCTTAAAAGTCTGTGACTTGAAATAACCTAGCTGCGCACTTGTGATGGACTTGTGAAGGTTTGTAATGGACATTACAAGAGCACTGTTGAATTGGGCATATATCCAACCAATAACCACCAAAAACATATATTTTCCTGGAACAACACTGTATCCCTTCTAATTGGGTATAACCACATGGATTTGTGATGGACTCTAAACTCAAGACCATGCCAAAAAAAAGGCCAAGGGTGACTCTATCTGCCCTTGGTGGCTGATCACATTTGTTGAAACTCTTGATTTTCGACCTGTGCTTGACCTTTGAGGTCTGTAGCTGGCAGTAGTAGCAGCCACATATTTCTGCAAGGAGATTGGCATTGGGTGTGAGCCAGCAGGAGAGCCAAAATGGCCGCATTTTTTGCACAGTGCCGTGCAAATTGATACATTCTCCATATGGTCTGGCTCTGATTTAGGCTTAGGTCAGTTATTATGTTTATTGGCACACAATATTTGGGATCATAAAAATGGGCCTAATAATAATAATGTGGATATTTATGTAGTGCTTCACATTATTATGCCTGGTCATTGGGCTCTTAATAGCATTCCTTAATTTGTACATTCACAGCTCACTGAGGAGTATGCAGCCCCAGCTGCCTGTTAAGGTGCTCATGAGCTAATCAAACATGTAGGGCCTAACAACTTAACTACCTTCACGCTGTTCTCATCTAATCTCGGCCGTTTATGAAGAATTAATTAAATCATGAGGGGCATTCTATATTCTTACACCGTGTAACAAGGGGTTTACACCTGGGAAGCCCTCAGAAGATGCAAAACGAACGACACAGGGTTTTGCTTTGAATTCTGGGAACACAGGTCAAAGGTTGTTGCCGGTTGGGGCTTTATAAACGCTGTTATCGTTTGAAAAATGAAGCCGACGCCACGCAAAATTAGTTGCCGCAATCAACTTTGTCAATGCCCACGGATATCTATTGCATCCTACATTTGAACATTCCAAGGGTTGGGGGGGTGGGGGGGTTGTGCCTGGGTGCCCTCTTCCACCCCTCCAATCGAAATGTTTCTTTAGTGGCATATGTTTGAATCAGACCATCATGTTTGACAACAGCAGAGAGCCGGCACTTGCAGGTATCATTATAAATAAATAAAAGGGGTATGCTGCACATCCCACACCCTTAGCAAGAATAGCAAAATTGTAATACACACTGCACAAGATCTTGACTGCTATCCCATTTTTATAATAAAGCAAACACATTTTTTTATTAAGCAATTTTTTTTTGCTAAACAGCCTTATGAATTGGCCCCTGGACTGTTTGATGATTTCCTTTCCAGCACAGTGACAAGTTTGGGCCATCTCCCCAGCCCTTACAAGTCACCTGTCCTGAGAGGAGGGGAAGAACTTCTTTTTTTTTATCCCACGAGCGCGGGTGGAATACGACATTATGTAGTGCGTCTGCGTCCCATATCCCACTAGGCCGAAGGCACTAATAACGCGCACTCTGTACGAGGTTAAAGATCCGCGCATATGCGGAGGGACGCTGTTATCTTGGAATACCATGGCGCATTACGCAGAGTGCAGTATGAGAATCGAAAGAGTATTATGAAACATTATCACACTGTTGGTTGCCATGGATCCACCAATCAAAACCACGGATTCAAGTTTGCTTGAAGATAAAGGTATATATAGATGCATTGTTAAGCCCTGTTCATAAAGCAAACATGAATGCGAATTTATGTCACAGCAAATAAGTTTTCATACAGCAAATTTGCAGAAAGTTGAACTTGCGCAAATGTTTACCGCAAAATGTGTAATGTCAGATTTAGGCCTACATCAAAATTGTGTTCACCTTCACTTCCGTTTGAAGTTCAAACTCGGCTTTATGTTAAGCTTTCGGAGACAGAAAAATATTCAAACTTCTAGTTCAGGCACCTGAGGAATTTCATGGACATGTACCTGCTTGAGCTCCTTTAATTATCAAATTGATCACTTGAAAAAATGGTTGGCAAGCATTTTTCTCCATGGTTCATGGATAAAGTTCATCCAGTGCAGCATTGGGAATCCAAAATGGCCACATCAGCAAATGACAGGAATTTCGGAAGTTTCATTTCACTGGGGATGGATGGAATTCTGCATGCTTGGCATAATGTACTCTTGGAGAATACTCAAGCTTTCTCCAAGTGGTTTGGGTCATTGACTCGCAATCAGGTAAAAACTTGGGGTTGCAAGGTTCGAAACCACCCAACCCACTCCCCCCTCCCCCCTCCCCCTCCCTATACTGCCCTTGAGCAAAGCACTCAACCACACTTGCTCCATCCTTCGGAAGGGATGTAAAGCCGTTGGTCCAGTGTGTTAGGTAATGGTAACGCACTTTAAAGATCCCAGAGCATTCTTTCACGAAGAGCGAGGAGATACCCAGGTGTCTCTGGCTCTTTCCAATTTCTAATTCTTCATGGGTTTCCTCACTATGAAAAATATGAATCTGTACTCATTTACAACATAATCATGCCTCTTGTGTGTCTCTACATATTTTTATCATGTAAGGCGCGGATCCAGTTTTCCTTCATCCATGGTTTTACCAAAATTAGTCACGGCTTAATACTGAAAACTTTAATAAACCAACAAGGGAAATCAGCCCTGAACATAGACAATATTTCCTGCAATCCATGCACTTTTCAATCTTACCTTTAGGTTAATAGCTTCTGGCTGCTTATCTCAGCCTTATCCAGGGACCTCAAAGGCCTTTTCTCATGGCATATTAATCCCAAAATTACCTGAGTAACAGAAAAATTTTACCCCGGGATTACCTTGGTTTTAGCGTTCCTTTCTCATGGCAAATGTCGGGGGCAACATTTAGCATAGTTGCCCCACCCCTGGGGCAACATTTAGGTGATAAAAATCCCCACCCTCGGGTGCAAAACATGCGCAAAATGCACATAGGTGGGGGTTTGGTCACATTTTTTATGCCCCAGGGTGGGACAGCGCGGGGGGAGGGGGGGGGGGGGGGGGAAACAATTGATAGGTGCATTACTTTTCTTTGAAAAATTGTTACTTTTTTCTGTTAAAGTTTACCAGATAAATTTTAATGAGACAAAAATTGTCCAATCCAGACAGTCATTCTCAGTGAAAGTTTCCCAAAGGTGTAGTGATCTTACAGCTGTGATAACTAAGACTTGTGAACTTGCTTACTGAGTCCGCTATTTTCATCCCAGTCTCGCAAGTTGACACGTGGTTGATAAGCAGTTCAAAATGGTGATCAATTTTTGCAAAGCAAATAAATGTTGTGCTATAAGCATGGCCCCGTTAATTAAAAAGCACCAAAATTTGCTTAACACATAATTTATTTGCTCCGTAAAATTGTAACCAGCCAAAATTGTATGTCAAACTGTGTTCTTAGAAAGAGTAGCAGAATATCAATAAACAGACGCCATGGTCTTATACTCTTAATATAAAAGACCCTATTCACACGTTTAAATGGTTCAGTTGTGTCCCCTGAATCCGTTCTATAGAATGCAAATTGCTGATTGGAAAGGTGTCGGTTACGTTTGCGTTCCAAGCCTGGATCTGAAGGAACGCATAAGTAGTTATTATTATTTCTTTCTGGTATTCATACCAAGGATTCCTCTAAAGTGCCCATTGCACTGTCACTCGAAGCGTGATGAAACCCATGAAAAATTAGAAATTAGAAATGGCCAGAGATAACGGGGAATCCCCTTGCTCTTCACGAAAGAATGCTCTGGGATCTTTAAAGTGCGTTACCAACTTACCGTTACCTAACACACTGGACCAACGGCTTTACATCCTTTCTGAAGGATGGAGCAAGTGTGGTTGAGTGCCTTGCTCAAGGGCACAGGTACCGCAGCCGGGGGGAGGTTCAAACACACAACCCTAAGTTTTCACCTGTGATTGCGAGTCAATGACCCAAACCACTCGGCCACGGTACCCCACATTTCCGATCAGCAGTTTGCATTCAATCGAAGTGATCCAGGAGACCCGTTTAAACCATTCAAATGCATGGTGAATAGGGTCTATTCTGTGATGTGAAAGTTCCCCACCCCGGCCATTACCCCTTCTCTCTCTGTCCTATTAAAGTAAGGCCAAGGAACCAAACCAAACATTTTCTTGTCTTTTCTTTTCAGCTCCTATATTTGTACAGCATTAGTTGTAACCCCATTTGTCTTATCTAGTTACGAAAATGACAGCAAACCCAGTTTTATGTTGTATAGGCCTAATGCCTTTAATTAATGACACACATGCACTAAACTGCATACCTTAATGACACAAAAGGAAATGATGTGAGTCATTAATTAATCGGTGTCTCAGCACTCTTTGAAGACAGTAGTCAGTATTTCATAGTTTTATTACAGCAGTATCCCCCCTTCCACCCCACTAACCCTCCCCTAAAAAAACTGCATGACTCGGCTGACCTGCAGACATTGCACTATGAAGTGCTGACTTGACAGGGACATTGGAATCTGGTACTTGGAAGTTGAGTACCTGTTCTGAAACTTTTCTACCAACTGGTACAGTATTAGCATGTGGTAACTTCAGCACATCTGCCTGGCAGCCAGCCTGGCCTCCATAATATGCAATAGCCCAGAGGAAGTTTGACAGCTTTGATTGGTCCAAAGACTGACCCCCTCATGTCAGCTATCCCATAATAGGGAGGATAAAACCAGTGGCACCTGTGTCTGTCGGAGAGCCCCAGCTAGGGAACTTGAACTGAGGCCAGGCAGTTTTTGATTTTTTGAAAGAGTCGATCCACAAAGATTGTACAAAATGTATAGCTTTGTAGGGCAATCTTCCCGCTACAGGCGGTTACTACTGGTCGTATCAGTCCTTTTTGCGGTGTACACGCTAACCAATGCCCAAAGTAAGTACTTTTTGTTTCTTAATTTTTATATATTTATTTATTAATTTTTTGTGTTTTTTTTACTAGGAGAAAAACTCAATCTCATGCATGATGATGTTCAAAGGAGCTTACTTGTGTGTCAAATAAGTACTGAAAAACACTACCTTTTTCCAGTGATAGTTGTTTTGTTTTTTTAATACGCATGTACTACTCAAAATTTGCTTAAGGAACATTTTATTAGAAGTAAAAATTAATAATCATTACGGCAAATATTTGTTTTGGCCTATTGTCTTACAAACTGACTTCATCATTTTGCGAATTTCCAGCATTTAGAAAAACTACATCAAAATTAGTAGGTAATCCTCGGAAAATTTTGAATAGTACATGTACTATAGTTTTATTGCATGCTTACATTTCCACTGCAGGACCACATTTTTGAATCAATTTCAGATGAGCTAAGAATATAAAACTCTGGTACCTTCAGTTGTTACTGTTCTGGGCCAAGATGACTTATTGGTATTGTACTATTTTATGATAACCCTGTTAACAATTCAACTTAGTTCAGTTTAAACTGAAGTTTGGATTAGTAATTTTCTTTTTTCGTCTGACATTGATTCAAAATTAAACCCATTTTTCATGACCTTCATTAATTTGATGTAAGTTTGAAAAAAAAAGACGAGTGTTTTGCATGTTTTGCCTTTCCCCGTGGCTTGCTTTTCATACAGCCTTAGCAATTTTTTAAAAAATGGGGTAAAAATTAAATTGAGGCTTTATCATTTAATACCACTCCATTGTGAATGGGTATACTTGAACACGAGGACTTAACTGTCGTAATTATTTCCATTTACTAAATGAAATACTAGGCATCAAAACGTTAACATAGTTTGTTGGATAATCAGTTATATATTGATAAGGTCTGGACACACATAATTTGTGAAATGCTGAGCGCTGCAAATCAAAAATGGCGTGCAAAGTTTGGATTAGGAGATATCTCTTTCTCGAGACATCCCGAAACATACATGTACTTGTAGATATCTTAGTTTTGATTCCCAAAAGAGATAGATCTCTTTATAGAGATATATCCATTTCAGGAATCAGGATTAAAGGCATAGGCTCGTCAGCAATGCGCGCGCGCCAAATTTGTGCCACGAAATACGCAGCTCCATAGCATGGGCATGGAGCTGCATATTTCGTGGCACGAATTTGGCGCGCGCGCATTGCTGACGAGCCTATGCCTTTAAATGTCCACAAATTGAGATATCTCTAAATGCTAACGTTGTACGCTATACTTGGCGCGCAACGCTTGACGTTTGATGCATATGTGTGACCGGGCTTTTACTTATTTCAAGTTAACGAAGTGTAGTAACTTTGTGCATGAGTCGTAATGTTTCCATCCCAGTCCTTTGTTACTCTGTAATTAGTGTTTAAAAAAATTGTATTCATCATAACACACAACGAACTATAGTAGTCCGTGTATCTAGTTAAAATGTGTGATGGTGCATGTTTTTTGTTTTTAATAAATTTGATTTAAACTTTTAAATTTAACAATAAAACTAAAACCAAAAGGATGGAAACATTACAGACAATAATGCCATCAAACACTAAATTTGCAAAATTACTTGGCAGAAACATGTTTTGTTTTTTTGCAATGTTTAATATGACAAATGAAATGCACTAGACAAGTCATACTTTTTTCATCGAAATTATCCTTAAAAAATGCTTAACACTTACAAGGAAGTAGCTACTTAAGAGATTATTACCAGTTTCACCAAGAAACAAAAGTGTGCCAGTTTGTTAAATGACATGATGAGTAACAAAATCTGCACAATGACAGAAAAAAATTGCATGCAAGCAAAGTTCCAAACTGAACTCTTCCCACCCATTGACCTACTTTGCATATTCATAAGTAGGCGGGATTCAACTTGCATTGAGGTCCCACCCACAACTGACTGCTGACAATAAAGTGCTTGCTCAGCAGTTGGGCACTGTGGCCAGGTTTCCCTTATTCAGCAATACAAAACTAGTACAGCAGCCGATTTCACGTAGGCTGAGCAACATTCCTGTAAAAATTACACGCAAGCTATGGGGCTTGCGCCATTTTGCAAAAGTTGCGCAAGCTGCGCATTCTTTCGTGAAATCGGCTGCTGGTCAGGGTTGCTCAGTCTTGCAAAAAAAACACTACAAATGGTCTTGTGTTGGAATTTGTTTGCTTGAATATAGGAATTTTCTTTGAGAAACAGGTGTTAAATTGACGTGACCTTACTACTAATCTCTGACTTTAATTCCCAGCTATTTAACTTGGATAAATTCCAAACTTTACTCGGTCAACCTTCTTAATCATACTAGATCGTAGGATTCAGAAAAATTCTCTTTAAACCATTTAGGTGTAGTCATGCACAATGTACTAATTTGTAGACCTTATCATTATGTCACTGGCCTTATTTTATAAAAACTAATTTATTTCTCTAATGGTTTGCTTGAGATGCTTTGTTGAAAAACATTTCCAAATAAGGTTAATACTAATAATATATTACTTTATGGAGAGAGAGAGAAGGTTACAAACTGAAAAACAACCTAAAATTTTAACTCTATAAAATTTGCCAATTTCTAGTCAGGCCACCAGAAAATAAACTTAGCAGGCATTCATATGTGAAATAACTTAGAATGGGGATCACAGAGGCTTAACCCTTAACCTAAGCACAGGGCCCAAGACCCCAGACTGCACTGCCAAAACCTCCAGCAACCCGCTGACAAGGCACAAATCAATTGCAAAATACCAGGGGTGGTGCCAGCAGGGGTGGAACCAGCTGGCAAGGTCATGTTCCAGATGGGAAGTTGGGTTGACAGAAAAAGAGAAAAGAAAAGAAAAAAACTCCTACTTTTTCTCTTGGGCTTTAAAACTAAGAGAACATGGGGAATAAATAAGCCCTTTTTGTAGGGTTGCAACTTTTGGCAAATTAGTTTTTCCCCCAACTTTGTTTTTCGCTCTGTCAGCATCTTCAGTTTTGCAGGAAAAGCTTTCCTCAGCACTTTTATACAAGCTTGTGATTGTCCTTGGTTCACCCCTGTAGTTTATTCTTCTGTGCTAAATTTAGGTTTTACATATAGCTCAGGTATAATCTGTTTTAATTTTTTGCACAAGTTTTCTTCCTTTGCTTTGCTCTCACAGTTGCAAGTAATTCTCTCTTGCAAATAAACGTTTCCTTCCCTTTCAAACTCTCCTGCTTTTAAGTTTTGTTTTTAACAAATCCCTAAAAAAAATGTAAAATTCTCAAATTCATTGAGCTGGCGCTAAATATTATTGATGTTGCTTTGCTGAACAATTTGTTTTGGTATCTGTTTTTGATGCCAAAGACAGTTTCATTATGTGTGGAATGTATTTTTATGCAGCTTTGTTTTGTCTTTGTTTAACATTCTGCATGATTTTTGCATGCTGAACATACAAGTAAGCTTTACAATTTAAGTGAATGATATTGCTCCTTTACGCTTTTAATTTTGGATATTGATTTTTCTTCCAACTGGATGAAATCATCATGCATGGGATTGATGTGTTCTTTTTGTTTATTTTTTATTTTTATTGATAATGAATTATGTCGTTTGCATTCTTTTTATTGTTTTGTCTGATTTGCTGCATGCTAGCATGTACAGTGAATGGCGTGCATTGTTAATCTGTTTCACATGTATGTTACCTTGTTTTATTATTTTTTTTCTCGTTTTTTTGCCTGTATTGTGCTTATTTATATATTTGCATGTTATAGTTTGCTTGTTGCCTGGCTCCGGCCTGTGCCATCTTGAACCTGAAAAGAACAATATAGTTCCAACCACTGCTCAACTTGGCAATGTATCCTGCGAAGCGCATGCAAGATGTCACCCAAGACCAAGGCTGGATAACACTTGACATGATTGGCGCAGTAAACATGTCACCTGACAGTCATGACATGTTTACTGTGTCGGGTGATGGAAGCTGGCCAATCATGTCTAGTGTTATCCAGCCTTGGTCTTGGGTGTCACGCACGCGCTTCGCAGGATACATTACCAAGTTGAGCAGTTGTTGGAGCAGATGAACTAAGGGCGCGCAAACCACTGCGAAAGAAGTGTAATGTTTCAATTGTATTTTGCATGAAGCTCACATTTTGGCTTTGATAATTGGCATGAGATATTTGTGTGAAATCTGGAATGCAACGTGAAATGTGCACGTTTCAGTACTATGTTTAACTTGTGACCACCTTTCTGTCAATTGTTCTGTGATTGTTTGGCAACAGCAACTCAAAATATATCGACTTGTCATTTGAAATGTTCAAAACATTTAATCTGTCAGCGTCCATTCCATTTTTGTGGAAAAATAAATTTTTAAAATTGATTATGTACTAAAAAGAACCTTCATGTCAACAAGTCAAATGTGCAGCTCGGCAAATTATTTTGGACTGTTCATCAAGATGTATATTTTTTGCGCCCTTGTGTGATTGGCTAAAAGTTTCTTAAAATATAGGAAACAGCCAATCAGCAGTTGTCTTGGCTGCTGCAGTTGAATCTTATTTGCATTAATGCTCTTTGTTATCTTAGTATTCCTGTTGATCCATCTCATAAAAACAAACAATTTAGGGTTAAATTGAAACTTTTTCCGGTTTTAAAATTATTACATTTCAACAAAAAGAACATGTTTGATTTGTACATTTGGAATTAAGAGAACTGCTTTTCAATTACTTTTAAATTTAGGAACTCAATTTTCAAGGTATGACTTCAACTTAATATTTTAAAGTTTTTTGGTTTTTCTTTGATGGGGTATTCCATTGCGAATCAAATTTACCGGTGTGATTGTGAAACGGTTTAAAGGACTATCCCCAAGAAACAAGAGACATCATGCTATACAAGTGCAAGCAACCCATCATTCATGTCATTATTGTTATATAATGAAGAGGGAATACACTGAACAAAGAATGGCAATTATGGGTAGTGCCATATTGTCAGAAAACTAGGCTAGGAGTAAAGTTTTAGCGTACAACTTTTTTGTGTATTGCCATACAAATGCACAGAGTTCTGCGCAAAAATGTCATCCTTTGCTCAGTTTTGCGACAAAATGGCACCCATATTACAAGGCATCACAGCTGCAATTGACAAAATTTGTCAAAATTTGTGAAATTTTTATCCGATTTTCAGTGGGTTATTTAACAATAATGTTTAACACAATGCCTTTTGTTTCTTGGTTAAACTTTTTATAAATTTCTATGAATTTTACACACGAGATGGATCAACAAGAACTTTCTTCCTATTTCTAATTATTATTTGCATTTGAATTTTTATTTTCAAGCAGCCCAAATTGCTAGGTTTCAAGGCTGTTTCTCCAAGACTTTGGCTTGTGTTTCTTCATCTGTAAATGCCTTGTTATGTGATTGCTACTTCACTTCTTGAGTTGCGACAAGTCTGGATGTGGTTCGTGGTGATTCAAAATTTCCCAAAGTTTGTGATTTTATTGAGTTGGTTTTGTGTTCTTCCTTTCCGTTTAAGCTGTTTGTCCTGTTTTTTGTCTTGTTGAAACCCCTGTCAGATTTGTTTGTTTTCAGTCCTTGATCCTTGTTGAGTTCTTGTTTATTATTTATTCATTTATTTCATTTTATTTAACTGGGGCAGCCCCATTTCCCAGAGGGCCTCGTTGTTGTGGAAAAAAAAAAAAAAAAATTTCACAGAAGCCTCAATACCGTGGCCTGTTCACCTAATTTTAGCCTTAATTCCCATTTGTAAAATCTTCCCATTGGCTTTTTGATTCTCTGAAGAAAATTCCCTTAGCAAGCAACATGCCTCACAATAGACAATTGGTAGTGCCAGTATTTGCAAAATCTCAGACTTGTAGGCCTACTTCTTACCTGCATAGTACCAAAAATAATGCCAAGAGGGGGTTTTTTTACACGAAAAAAAAGGAGTTTGTGAAAACCAGTTTACATATTTCCTGGCCTATCTAAATTTGGAGCAAGGAGCAAAAATCAAAAAAAAAAAATACACCTCTGGAACATCTTTTTTTCGTCCACGTATTACACCATTATAGGCATCTTCTGATGACAATGTTATGTGATGAGAGAGAACAAGTTTTATAAAAGGGTGTTGCAGTTAAGGCCATCACAAGTCTCCATACAACAATTCAGTTACTTACAATAACCGCAGCCAAAATGCTTCTAAAATAAATACACTCAAACTAAACTAATTCTGGATCACTGTAAATGAAAATGAGCAGCAGTTTTCCTCCACCATGGCTGAGGATAAACAATACATGTAGCATATAGAGAAAGTTTAAATACATCTTGTATTTAAAACAGCCATAAGAACAGAAATATCTAAATTTGCAATTTAATTCAACTCTAAAAAGTGTAGATCAGGGGCAGATCCAGGGGGGCGTGGGGGGCGCACGCCCCACCCCTACCCTTTTCCCAAAAAAAAAAATTGTTTGCACTCTTTCTGCTTAAAGTGGTTAAAATCATCAGCATTTCATGCTTAAACATTTCACATGCACCCCATTGCAAAATCCTGGATCCACCCCTGTAGATGAGACTTGTGATGAGCCCACTGCAACACTAGTAAGAAATTGTGCATGTTGAAATACAGTTTATAGAGAGAGAGAGAACATGTGTGAATGAACACAAGAAATGTGAATTTGCATGGCACATTCTGTCAAGTATTGTTACTCTTAATTCTAAGGGCAGCATAGCCTAAAAACTTATTTTGTGACTAAGATGCTGTTACAGCACTTTAAAATGTTTGAAAAATCTTTGATGCGTTAAAACATTTCCATAATTTCTCTGTTTAAATTCAGACATAACCCTTGTTCATGTATACCCATTTCACCCGGTGCTGATTATAGCAAAAGAGTGTACCTAAGGCTGGTCATTTTATGCAAAGAAGCAAATTTTTAAAATCTAGTCAGTGAGAGTTGCATTAAAATGTTGGGAAGGATTGCGAACACAACGTCTTTTGTGTTGTTTAATTGATCGCTTTAGGAGGCGTTGTGGTCCTGTGGGTGGCACGTCAAATTTTAATTCAAAACGTCTGTAGTTTTTTAAGCCTGGTCACTACAGCCCTGTTGTGTCTTTAGGCAAGATATTTTACTCTGCATTACCCAAGTAAATGGGTGGGAAACTCAACTGCTTGGGTGGGATAAGTCTGCGATAAGCTGACATCCCATCTGGGAGACGAGGGGTGGGGGTGGAGTAGCAAGGCTCCTAGACCGAGTCACTCCATGCCATAGAAACTATGCATGTGTTAAAATAACAACTCGACCACGAGGTTTGTTTTTTGGCAAAATGATAGTTATGTATATGGTTCACAGGTGATGAAGAAACACCTTTAACCTTAACACCTTCAGTGTTACCTTGCCCACATCTCAACGAGATTTATCAGCATGGCGAAGTGTGGCATTATGATGAATGCACAACTTGCTCGTGCGATAATTCCACAACGAATTGCATCATGGAGAGTTGTCAGACTTTACTGTGTACAAAGCCCATCAAGATCGATGGACAGTGCTGCCGAAAATGTCCTTATTGTAAGTATGACATCTTGTTCTTTCTAGTTTACACGTGGACATTTTTATGCATTGCAAAGTTACCTTTTTCAAAGTTACCTTTCTCATTTTATTCCTTTTAATTTAATTCTTCGTTATTTAAAGAATGAATATTTTTTCCCTTTTAGGCTGGATTTATACTGGGCCTTTTCACATAATTTTGATGTGTGTTGCTTTGTGAAAAAGCGGCGTGGAGAGAATTTGACACTGAAAACCACAGAATCTTGTTATTGTGATTCTGTAATTTTCAGTGCGTCAATAAACTCCAAATTTCCCCCTCACCGCTTTATCTCAAAGCGATGCACATCAAATTTACATGCGAAAGTGCTCAGTATGAATCCAGTCTAAGCTTGGACCCTCTTTGTTTTGTTACAGATGTCGTAATAACCGACCTCACTCCCAAAGTAACCGGGGCAGTCAGAACTGTAACAGAATCAGAGAGCAATCGCGTTCAGCTGAACTTAGAGGTTGGTTTCGTCAATTCACAAGACACCACTTCAATACGGGGACGAAATCTCTGGATGTTGAGTGTGTGGACCAGCAGCAGGCCTCGTGGAGAAGGGCCTAAGATTTCGCCTGTAGAGCAGATTTTTACCCGGGATCAGAAAAACACTCCGTTGCTGAAAAGAAGTCCCTTCAGGTTTCGCGGCATAAATTATGACATGGACTTGCGAGGCAAGATGTGTTCAGATGCACAGTTCATCTGCATGACATTTGCGCCGGGATCCCAGGCAAATCCAACTTTCTTTTTCAGTGCCGATCCAGATGACGAGGTACTCACAGAATGTATTCCCTCTCCCCCATGTCAAGGTAAGAATCTTTTCTGTCAAATATTTTTATGATTTTTGTTGGTGTGCTTTTTATATCAGTTTCATATGTGATGCACTCTGCGAAAATAAATTACTTCTTGCACAGTTTTTGCAAAGTGGAAATCAGCGGCAGATCCATGCTCAACAAAATACAAACACACTATGGAAATTCCTGGTGTTAGTCCGATACTGCCTGAAATTTCCAGGTAACAGGCAGAATTTCCATGAATGTTCTTATTTTAATGATCCTGAATTTGCCACTGTAGTTTGTAGTTATGGTCGCAAACATTTGGCCCATGCTGTGACTCATTTTTACAGAACACAGAACATATATTTTGTACTTTAAAAAAAACACATTCAACACTTCAAAATTTTAAGCCAAATTTTTATTGCAGATATGCATCCTTCTTTTTATAGGCGTTGTTGCCAGAGGTTTAACATGGCGGTACAGTGCCATGACTGTCATAGCTGGACAAGCCAACCCACTTGCCATAATGGCAACTGCACACTACACGACAACCAGTCGTGACGTGTCGGGCACCGGGCTCTGGCGTCTCGGTATCTTTGGCAGCAGGAACGAGGACGGTACGGGAGAGAAATTTAACTACGTGAGACAAACATTGAAACCAATTGATGCCGACATGCCACTCATGCCTGGCACGGCCAGAGACATCAAATTTGCAGAGGCTATGGCCGAATTTGACATTGCCGCCATAGGTTGCAATGGATTCAACTACGCGTGTATGGAATTAACAAAGGGAGATGAGGCCATGCCTGATTTCACATTCTCCGTATTTGAGGATACTGATGATGATGATATTTTGACCCTTTGCGAGATGGCCACTTGCAGAGCAGGTAAAACAAAATTATCATTTTTGTTTTGTTTTTTTTCTTCAAATTAGAGTACTAAACAAATTAGATTTTGGTCTACCATTGTTTTAACAAAAATACATAGATGTTATAAATGAAACAATATGATTTCTGGTTTTTATCCAAATTGTCTTTGTATCTTTGAACAAACTTTGTATCTTTGGTGCATGAATGCCAGATCACAACACCAAATATTGTTTGATACATTGTTTGGTCGCTAATATCCATGCAACATCAAAAATAAACACAAAAAATATATATATATATATAAATTGGTTTCCTTGCAAAAACCTGCACGATTTATTTCTCCCCCTATTTTTGCTACCTAATAGAGGAATTTCTAATTGGATCCCACCTCTTTTTTTTGTGATACAATTTACAAATGAAAAGATAATTGACGCAATACGAAGCCTCAGTTTTTTTGTGCTAATTTAAAATTTGTAAATTAAAGGAAATTCTTTTCTTCCCCTGCAGTATCACAAGTTACAGCGATTGAAACAGAACTTGTGTTGGGGTCAGTGGCAGACGGTCGTCCCATCAACCCATTCAGCCTGACAATGACAGTGGACGGCGGGAACGTTGGCGCGGCCGGCCACAATCTCTGGCGAGTCAGTTCCTTCGGTAGCAACTCTCCCGAAGGCGCTGGACAAAAATTTAACTTACAATCTCAGGTCTTGTCCGAGACACAGCGTGATATTACGCTGGAGCTTCTTGAACCCATGGACCTCGGAGCCATCAACTTAAACTTTGACATGACCGGATTGACCTGTGAGCAGGTCAAGTACATCTGCTTGACATTCAGCAAGCTGGATGAGGCAACTACTGTTTTTACTCTTCAGCCGCTTCCCGATGAATCAGTGCTTACTCAGTGCAAGCCGCTTGAATGTGATGGTAAGGTTGGTGTGAACAAATTTTAACAGGAGAACATTTCATTCAAGTAACTGGAAAGTTAGGTGACTGGTTCGAACTGGTTCCAACTGGTTCCAACTGATACCATTTGGAACCAGTCGTCAATTTCCAGTTATATTCAATTGTAATTTTTCCTGCAAATTATGTCGTGTACGTACGAGAAAAATTTACTTGTAATATGAAAAAGTATCTTGTGCGTACTATGTATGAACGTTCCTTAATGGTCTTTGTATTTGTATAGTTTTTCAATACATTTATTATTGTGCAAATTGGACTATGCAATCTTCATTTAGTGACAGTGTTGGGGTAGTCCTAACTTATTGTTAGGAAAGCCTTTGAAATAAGTTGGGACCATGGCATAACAACAATCCTGGGTTTGGGACTTCTGATTGGCACCCCGTAGGTTGTAAAACCAGATAATAAGGCTTGTATCCCGATTATGTTTTTTTTTTCCTCAGCTAAAGATTTCTTTATCTGTTTTCTTTGTGCAGCTGTGTTCGCTCGCCAATTAAAATGGAATTTCGACACTGAACAAGTAATTCTTGGCCTTAAGAGTCCAGTCACTCTCGACGCCAATGTCGAGTTTACCCCGACAGGCAAAAACGTCAGCGGTGTTAATCTCTGGAAGTTGTCGCTGTTCGGCAGCAAAAACAAACAAGGCACCGGTCAGAGATATGCACCAATTGACCAGCTTCTCACCGACGATAAGGCCGCGACGCCAATGGTCTCTGGGTTACCGCTGAAATTTACCAACATGGCTACCGAGTTTGACGTAGGCTGGCTTGGATGCGGAGAGTTTCAGTTCTTTTGTCTTGAATTCTCTCGCGACGACAACCCAGAACCAGAGTTCTACTTATTATACGAGACTGATACAACTTCACTGATTTCCTGTAAACAAAGCAGTTGTGAATCAGGTTAGTACTTCAAACACTTCTGTACAAATTAGTTAAAGCATAAAGATTTTCTTCCAAAAGTCATGTTACCATCTTTACTCAGTGAAATATTATTTATAAGCGACTTAAACATAATTTTAAAATTGAAATGCATAACGTTCATTAAATCAGATATGCCTCAAAAATGTGTTTATTTGGAAAATGACTGCATATGAAAAAATACAAGCACAATTACTTTTAACCTTTTTCAAAATTGCATTGGGTAAGGGCAAAACAAACCCTAATTAAAAATTAACAAAATAAAAATAAAAATCTTTAACCCTTTTTGTTTATTTTTGTTTTCATTTTAGTGTTGAATTTAGAAAACTTCCAAGTTGAACCGATAAGAGGAAGTATCGTCAATGGGCGTCCAACCAACAGATTTGTTCTACGACCATCTGTGTTCAGCCCAGATCTTGGCATTTCTGGCGACGATCTTTGGCGCATGACTGCCTTCGGAAGCTCCAACATGGACGGCAGTGGCAGGAGGTACAACGAACAACTCCAAGTTCTAAATAATCCGCAGCAAGACCTTGGCGTCGATGCGGGCGAAGAGTTGAATTTCGGTGCAATTGGCTTCAATTTTGACATGACTGCACTGAGCTGCAGCGAGGTGAAGTACGTTTGTTTGCAGCTGGAGAAAAATCCTGATTCATCAGTGGTTTTCTCGCTGTCTGCCAGGGATGGCCTAACAAGATGCGTTGAAGTGGAATGTGAAGGTATGTTTATGCTTGGACCTTTGTGTTTCTTTTTACAGATTACTTGAATAAGAGCATAACACAACTAAAGAAGAATATTGGTAAACTAGCCTGCAGAAATTTCAGCTGCGTAGATGCATCAATGCTTCAGAAAACTTTAAAACTCCTCGTGTTTTTTTTATTAAATAAACACTTTCAGTTGTTGATTTTCTAAAAGTACAATCTTTGACATTTTGGGTTATTGCAAATGATATAATGGCCTTTAAACTGAAAATAAGGTAAACAATAGATTCATCTGTTATTCCTTTATTAAAAGTTTAATTAGCAATTAATTACAGCAAAATAAGCTGTTCTATACCTGTGGTGCAAAAATGAACCAGTTATATTAACCAGTGTCATTACTTGTACCTTTATATCAACAGGCGTTTATGCAAGAGAATTAAATTTTCGCTATCGGCCAGTCGGACTCACTATTGGCCAAGACAGCCCCCTCTTCATAGATGCTACTGTACAAATGGCCGACATGGGGAATACCGTTTCCGGAAACAGGTTATGGAAACTCGGCCTCTTCGGGAGTGAATCGGCCATGGGCGAGGGACAACGCTTCAACTACATGAAGCAAATCTTAAGCCGGAGTCAGTCGAAGTTAGAATATAACCCAGTTGGTAGCCCTCTGTATTTCAACGATACCGGTACTACATATGATGTCAGTGCAGTCGGCTGTTCTCAATTCACTCATCTGTGTGTCGAGTTTGGCCAGGTGGAATCGCCTTCACCTCAGTTTTACTTCTTCACTGAGGCGGGGACGCCAACTCTGATCCGTTGCGAAGAGAGAACATGCTTAAACGGTTTGTAGAATGTACATTTATTTGTAATTCCCATATTAGTTCCATGAGAGTAGATTATGCTTAAAGGCCAATGTTCCATTTGCAACATGAAACTTACAGATTTCTCGAACAAGGGCATAACATATCCGAAAAAGAATGTTGGTAAACTATATTTGTGTTAAAGGAGCGTGACCAGAGTTTCTGAAAAATAGTTTTCGATGTAACTTACCAATATTATCAAGTAACTCCCATACACACCTCCCATGTCCAAAAAACCTGAAAACATTCGCAATTTCCAGTAAAAAATTGAACAAAACTATCGAGTCGGCTTTCAGCGGATAAACGTTGATATTGGAAAATTAGTTTACAAATAATCGGTGGATTTTCGACGATACCCTCGGAAATATGCGGCCTAGAAGCGCGGGAGTTTCAGTTTCGTATTCAGAAAAATATAACGGATGTTATGATATAAAAATCTCATGACCCATAAGGTAAGTCCCGGTGATCTGGTCACACTCCTTTAAGTGAATGTGTGTGTGCACCCTTTTTTTTTAAAAACCATTTTTCGTCGTTAATGTTTTACAGAAAGAACCATCTTGGAATCTTGGACAAAAATTAATTCATGTGGTTATTTTACCATCTCCATCAACACTAAGTTTTTTTTCTTGTCAATTCATGAAGTAAAATTGTTGACGATTGCAAATTGTATAATGGGCCTTTAAATTGCCAATTATACTTGTGGTTATAAAATGCTGTACACTAAATATCATAAATGTCATACATTTATTATGAATTAATTTGTCATTCAAATTTTAAATATGACATTTCCTACCTTTTTTCCTTTAGATGTTGCAATCAGACCTATAACCTCAACACTGCGAAGAGGATCAGTTGTTGACAATCGGCCCATTAATCCAATCCGAATGGATGTACAGACACAGAGCGTCGATACTGGTGTAGCCGGAACCGGCCTCTGGCTTCTCTCTGCATATGGCAGCAACAATAGAAATGGAACAGGCACTCGATACACCGAGCAATCGCAAGTCCTTAATAAGCAACAGCAGGACAAGAATCTTCCTGCAGATGGTGGAGAACTTAATTTTGATACTGCCGATTTCAACTTCGATATGACGGGTCTCGGCTGTGCAGAAGTAGGGTTCATGTGCGTGTCACTGAGTCGGAACCCCAGGGCAAACGTTGAATTCACACTGGTTCCCCAACCAGATGAAAGTGCTCTGACCAGTTGTCAGCCAATAAACTGTGAAGGTAAATTGCACATTCAAGTCGCATAATTTATACACTTTGTATCTTGATTGACAGAAAATCTGTCTAGATTTTCAGAGGTCTCTGGTTCAATTCCAAATGAAGACCACATAATTTTTCTCTCACCCCATATTTAAATTGTGTGACAACAAAGAAATTTAGTTTTTACAACAGTAAATTCACACTGTAAAATCACGTTCCCACTCTAGCAGAGTCCTCTTCAAAGGCAAAATGTGCTAAATGGCTATTATCTCAAATTTCAGGTATTTATGCTGAAAGCCTCTCGTGGGATCTTAAAACAACCGAAGTTACTCTTGGTCAGAAGAGCCCTGTCATTGTCCAAGCCAATGTGACGATGGCTGACATGGGTTTTTCCAGCCTCTCCGGCAGCAAACTCTGGAAACTGACTCTCTTCGGCAGCCAAACCCCTGACGGACAAGGAGAACGCTTCAGCTCCACATCGCAGATTCTCACCAACGAACAAGAAGGTCTGGCCTATGAACGAGGCAGACCACTGGTTTTTAACGACAGCATTACTGAGTTCAATATTGGTGCCATCGGTTGCGGAAAATGGACACACATGTGTATTGAGTTTGCACAGAACAACAGAGCCAGACCACCGTTTTCCTTTTCTACTGTCAGTGGGGAACCAACTTTAATAAAGTGCAAGGAAAGAAAATGCTCCTCAGGTGAGATCATCATCATAGATCATTATTTGTACCGAGCAACGAAAGAAATGCAAAATATTTCTCTACTTTCTGACTGAAAAAATGCAGCCATCCGGAGAGTGGGAAATTTTAGCTCACAGAAGCTTTATGCAGACATGAGTAATGAAGGTGTTAAGGGATTATTTCACCTTAATTAGAAAAGAAATTTTCATATTTTGATTAAAACCTTTATAAAAAACAGAAATTTTGCGTTTCTTTTGTTGCTTGGATGACGTTAATTTATAAAAGATCATATTTTTTATTGCATTGATGAACTGATTTGAGCTAAAATTCATTCATTTTTAGAAAAATGAAACTGAAGAAAAGTGTCCTGTTTTGTTTTTAATACAGCAGTTACATTTAACCCATTGCAAACCACACTCAAATCTGGCTCTGTGGTTGATGATCGATCACAGAATCGCATTCAGATGGGTGTGGCCATCGACGGCAGCGACGTAGGAATAACTGGAAATCGTCTCTGGGAACTGTCGGCTTTTGGAAGCAGCAATCCAAATGGATCAGGCGAGCAGTATGCAAAGACGCAGCAGGTTTTGACAGGTCCACAGTCCAACACCCCACTGAATCCTGGTGAAGTCCTTGATTTCGGAGATGTGGATTTCAATATCGACATGACGGGCAGGAACTGTGGACAAGTTCGTTATGCCTGCGTTTCTCTCAGAAAGAATCCAAGAGCGTCCGTGGACTTTATTGTAGAAGCAATACCAGATGAGAGCAGCCTCACAAGTTGCCAGCCTTTAGATTGTGATGGTAAGTGAGCAAATAATTCATGGAGGCCAAGAAACCATAGCCTCTGTTGACCCTGGTGGTCTTGGCCTTAGTGCTTTTAGGGCAATTCCATAAATTCAGATTTGCATTTCAGAGACTTTGAGGGCTTGTGATGTTTCACGTATTCAAGTTGTTTGATTTTAAACACATGTTCTTCAAGCATCCTTGATGGAAGTTTAATTCCTGAAAAACTGATTGTAAAGCATTCTCAATAAGCGAGGTACGTTTAAAAAATTATGCTTGTTGAGAATGGGATCACAATGGGATTTTCAGAAATTACACTTCCATCAAGGATGCTTAAAGAACTTGTGTTTAAAATCAAACAACTTGAATACGTGAAGTATTACAAGCCCTCAAAGTCTCTGAAATGCAAATCTGAATTTATGGAATTGCCCTTTTATAATTTCCCCACATTTCTTTCGGATTTTCTAGTGGAAAAAATAGACCGGTGATGCCCTTCAGTGACAAAATTCAAACCCTGTATAAAGCTGATATTGTTTCTTATGGAAATTTAAAACTGATAATGGAATAGCTGCCATCTTGTAGGGCAACTTTTGGTATTTGAATTGGTCAATAATATAAGCACAAAGTGTGCAACCATACATGCCCTTAACAAAGAAACTGCCCCACAAGACGGCAGCTATTCGATACGGCCTATAGGAAAGCACTGGAAGGTTCATTATGTAAAATACTGAAAACATCCTAGAACATTTAATCACATAGAAAGCACCCAAACATGTATAATAACATCATGAAGCAGTTTTTTACAGAATGTAAACTTAAAAAGGAACTTTCATTTTTTAATTTGCAGGTGTTTTCTTTGAGTCCATGAACTGGCTCTACGACACCGACCCAATCATTCTGGGCCATGAAACAGGAATGGAAATCCACGCCATGATTCAAAGTGCGGACGGCACTCGAACCATGGAAGGCAAGGGTCTCTGGCAGCTCAATCTGTTTGCCAGTCGCAACGAAAATGGAACTGGAGATCGATTTGGCCTGAAAAGAGAACTCTTGGAAGAACCAACAGCGAGTGAGACACTCATGGCTGGCGCCCCTCTGAATCTTCTAAACGTCGGAACCGAGTTTGATCTGATCCGAGTGGGATGCACAGATTATCTGTATTTGTGCCTTGAGTTTACGAAAGGAAGGATTCCTGATCCACCATTTTTCATGTTCACAAAGGCTGGGACACCAACTCTTGTAGACTGCCAACGTCGTCCATGTTTGTCTGGTAAGAAGAGAAAAAAATCATAAAAATAACAATTTATTTGTTAATTTAAAATTGTTATTTATTTAAAGATAAAACTGTTGAGTAGGATCATCTGATTAATGTGTCTTTTACAGGATAATTTCAACAACATCTTCATTCCATATTTCAACAAAATTGTATTCTATGCTTAATACAAAGTTGCCAAACAAAAACAAAAATAAAAGTTTGTTTGGTACTTTTTCCATAGGTGTAGAAATCATCGATGTCGAGTCGTCCCCAGTAATTGGTGATGTTGTCGAAGAGAGATCCATTAACATTTTAACATTCAACGTTTCCGCCGTTGCGTCCACTGGGTCATCAGGTCTTGCGGGATCCAACCTGTGGCAATTGGCTGTCTTCGGAAGTAACAATGAACTAGGGGAGGGACCAGAAATCAATCCTCAATTCCAAACACTCGTCGGTGGGCAGACAGATGTTAGCCTGACTCCGGGCGGCCGAGTCAGTTTTGGACCGGTCAACATGAATTACAACATGGTGGGTGCGAATTGTGCATCTGTCAGCCACATTTGCGCAAGATTGAGTAGAAATCCAGCGGCGAGTGTTGATTATAGTCTGCAGGCATCACCAGACGAAAGTGTGTTGGTGCAGTGCCAGCCTGTAAATTGCAGAGGTATGTCATTTACCATATAATTTTGACAAATTTAAAACATTATTTTTATGGTTTTTTGCGAAATAAACACTATGGGATAAACAATGCAGAGATGTACCCTAATACAGAGATGCAAACATTTTATAATTTAGGTGTAATTATAATTAGTACTGTGATAAAATTGTAAAGTATGGAATGTTGGATTTAAAAGGGTTTTGATTTAAATTGGAAAATTTCTTGTCCAAGGGTGTTGCGACAAATTGCTGTTTGATATGCAATGTTGTCATCTCTGCTAATAAAGTGGAAGCCAAAGGGTTGTGTTTTTAATATTTTTGTGCCATTTTCACTTCACTCTTATTTAGGTGTCCTTGTGGATTCTCTAAGCTGGACTTACACTGAAAGAGACACAATCATCAACCAACCAAGCCCTCTCTTAATTGATGCTACAGTCTCCACGTCAGATAGTCGGCAACTCTCCGGCTCAGGGCTGTGGCGCATGGGCCTCTACGCCAGCCAAAACAGTGAAGGCATGGGGCCTCGTCTTAACTACTCCGAACAGATACTGGATTCCAGAGTTGCCGCTACATCACTGCCGAGCAACTTCCCATTGTCAATTCGCAATGTGCGTACCGAGTTTGACATTGGCTCGTTAGGGTGTTCAGAATTCAACCATCTATGTGCTGAATTTTCCCAGGGAGAGAACCCTTCGCCGAGTTTTAAATTTGAGGTTGTCGGCGGGGGAGAAATGATCACCGAGTGCATTGAAGTGGAATGCTCAGCAGGTAATGGACGCACTAAAGAATCAGTTTTGCATCTTTTCAAGATTCTTAAAATCTGTTACACCTCAATAATAAGAGCACTGATAATACAACATTCTGCTTAAAACAAGAACAAGTTTAGGTCTTAATCTTTTGTTCTTTATGGTTTTAGTACCTGATAATACAAGTTTCCTGTTATAACAAGGTAATATGCAAAGTCCCAAGGACCTCTTATTAACAAGGTCCGACTGTATTTTGGCTCATGCAAATGGTGATATTTTAAACTTGTATGCCTGTTATCTCTGTCCAGATGTAACGTTAAGTGGCTTGTCTGCAACATTACGTAACAATATAATCCAAGAGGGCTCAGCTAAGCAGCTTAGACTTCTCGTCCGGGCAACTCCTGGCAGAAATACGAAGGGTGTTGCAGGATCTGGATTGTGGCAGTTATCTGCTTACGTCACTCCCGACCCATCGACAGATGAAAAACTTGCCCTAAGGACGCAAACGCTAACTCAAACCCAGGAAGACATGACTCTAAGACCTAGGAATATCTTGGACTTTGGCAGTGTAGAATACAAGCATGACCTAACCTCTGTACACTGCAGCCAGGCCGGGTATCTTTGTGTTGAACTCAGTAAGGGTGCGTCACCCTCTACCACCTTCACCCTGAAAACAGAACCGGAAGGTAGCGTGTTAAAAGCTTGCAATCCTTTGCGATGTAAAGGAGTGACGATCAACAACATTGACTGGTCATATGAAGCACGTAATGTTATTCCTGGACAGAAGACACCATTTTCAATCCAAGCGAGTGTCTCAACGACTGATGATAGTCGTGATCTCAGTGGCAAAGACCTGTGGCGACTCGGCCTTTTCGGAAGCAAGAATAGTGATGGTTCTGGGGAGAGACACGACTATGTAAGGCAAACCTTAAACCATGATCAAGCCAGAACTTCACTTAATTCTGAAACTGACCTAGAACTATCTGATATCCTTACTGGGTTTGATGCTGGCACAGTCGGCTGCACAGAGTTTCAGTACATCTGTTTGGAGTTCACAAAGGGCGATGCTCCTGATCCAGATTTCACATTCAGTTCGGCAAACCAAAGAAGTTCCTCAAATTCCCAGGAAGTCATTTCGTGCAAGCAAACTCCTTGTAAAGCAAGTAAGTTAATTCTGTTCTTGAATTGTAAAATTTCATTTGAAAAGTAAAAATACAAAATGAACTTTAAGGTAAGGCTGGATTCACACTGAACTTTTTTGCGCATAAATCTGATGTACGTCGCTATGAGATAAAGTGGAATGGAGAGAATGTGAAAATAACAATCACAAAAACACTTGCCGCCCAAGTTGATTCTGTGGTTTTAAGTGCGTTGTTTTACTCCAAAATCTATCACGCCACTTTCTCTCGAAGCGATGCGCGTCAAAATTACGTGCAAAAAGGCTCAGTGTGAATCCAGCCTTAAAGGCTTCTTTTTTTTTAAATGGTTAAATCTTGAGCCGCCCACATATTTATATCAAACAGGGTAGTTTCATTTAGGCACCATACCAAATATTGTGTTTGTTGCATGCATATTTATGTATTTATAATTGTCATCTTTCCTCAAAGGAGCGGAATTCATCAGTGTGTCTGCTGCTCTTGAAGACGCGAATCCCATCTTTGAAGACAAGCCTGACAACGAAGTGTACATGTCCGTCCTTGCTTTGTCCAGCACAGAGAGTAGCGCCATAACAGGAGAAAACCTGTGGCAACTCGAAGCATTCCTCTCTACCGACGAGCAAGGCTTAGGACGTCAGTACGCTGTACGGCCTCAGGTCCTATCTCGGCCAGAACAAAGAAAGAAACCTCTGGCCGCGGCCGCAGATTTGAACTGGCCGGACCTTCGTGTGCCGCTGGATATGTCAGGACTGGAGTGTTCCAAGACTCCGTACCTTTGCGTCAGGTTAAAGAAGAATGATGAATCCACGATGGATTTTGCAGTGGTTGGAGTACCAGATGAAAAAGTGTTGACTGACTGCATTGATATTACAAGCAGATGTGAAGGTATGGGATTCAGTTGCAAACATTCAATTTTTTACTTTCTTGTGACTAAAAATTTATAAAGCAAATTTAAAGATATTCCTAAAGCAGTAAATATTACAAATGGAAGCAAATGTTTGTGGAATGCGTGTGGCCTAGTGTGTAAAAAGTATAACTCGCAATTAGGAGGTTGTAGGTTCAAGTCCCACTGTGGCCAATGTGTGTCCCTGGGCAAGACACTTAATCCCAATTGCCTTGTTGACCCAAACGATATTGGGGAGCTATTTGAGGGAATATCACAATCTGCTAATAGGTTGTGCGCCATGGCCGGGCAAAATGCCTGATGGCAGCAATAATAATGGCAACACTGTGATACTGTGTTGATCTTATGATAAAGTATATAAAAACAGCTGTTATTATTATTGTTATTATTAATATTACAAAAAAGTGGATTTACATAACCTTCACATGACCTCGTAATCACTGCCTTTTCTTGATCACCAGGGGTGGTTGCTACTGAATTAGAATGGAGCCACGATATAGAGGACTACATGGCCGGGCAGACAGCCCCTCTGAGCCTGGACGTCAGCGTAAAAACCACAGAGAAAAGTCGCGACGTGGACGGCCTAAGGCTGTGGCGCCTGGGTCTCTACGGCAGCAGACAGGCGGACGGAGGGGGCCAGAGACTGGCTAATGTGCACCAGATTTTGGACCCCTACCGCCAAGCTAAAGCTCTGACTGGTGGCACCCCACTGGAGTTCACAGATGTCCTAGCTAGCTTTGATTTGGGCCAGCTGGGATGCTCAGATTTTCAGTTTTTGTGCCTTGAATTTGATAAGGCAGACTCGGCACAGCCGGATTTTGCTTTCAAGGTGCAATCGGGGCAAGAAACGTTGGTATCATGCAAGCCTCAGCCATGCAGAGGTGAGAAATGCTGATATTTTCTGTGGTTTTATACATTTAAATCAGTGTAAGCATTATATAAGCGAGTTCACATATAGTTGATCTCCAAGGTCATTTGGTAGTAGCCAGATTGAAGCGTAACACTACGAATGAGAAGAACAATCACCAACCATGGAAAAGCATATTATATATCAGAATCTGAGTAAAAACAAATAGGTGAAAATGTTCAGGAAGCGTAAGCACGTAACTGTATTTAACCTTCAGTGGTGAACGCAACATCTGGTATGGTGCCTGAACACCATTGAAATGAACCCACCAAACTTGGGATGAGAGAAAAATCATAAGGGCCTTATTGGAAATTCGAACCCGAGACCTCCGACTCACCGGGCAGACGCTCTACCAGCTGAGCTATAAGGCACAGTTGGTATACTCCCTCAGGTTTTCCATATGGACCCAACTTCAGTGGTGTCCGTGAAAGGATAGATTAGAAGTAGACCACCAGAAACGAAAAGTTACTAAATTTATTGGTATTCTTGATTCACTTTATACACAAAAAGTGAATTGTTACTCCCAAGTCAGTGTGCACGAAGCTATGTGCAGAAAGCCAAATAAAAAACTCTGAACTTGATTATTTGATTATGATCAAATGGTTTATTATTATACCAAAAAAACATAAAAAGATACTTATATACTTACTCTATTATTTTCTTTGTAGGTGTGTTTTTGACTGGTCTAACAAGCACCCCAAGTATCATCGAGCTTAGAGAAGGCAGCACAAGCAACACCCTTGAGTTTTCATCTGAGGCTACAAGCTCTCCACTTGGTGGGGGCGTTCAGGGGTTGAACATGTGGCGCATGGCTGTTTACGGCAGCACCCAACAGGATGGAACTGGGCCCCGGTATGGATACCAAGAACAAGGTTTATCGGGGTACCACGGTAGCATACCCTTGATGCATGCGGGAGACGCCATTGATTTCCACTCGGTCAACGTCGATTTTGACATGACCGGGGTCAGATGTTCCAATGTGAAGCATATCTGTACTGAACTAAGTCGGAACCCTATGTCGTCCCCTCCATTCCAGTTGATACCTGTACCCAGTGAGGAAGTCTTGAAAAGCTGTTTTCCCGTACCGCCACGCTCTTGCACAGGTATTAATTTTTTGGTTTTAATATTCAAAATCACTTTCATGGAAGCTCAAAGGCTGAATTAAGAAAACTTACAGAGTAAAATACTTTAACAATCTCCATAATAATAAAACATAATAGAGAAAATAACAATCTTAATATAAAATGGTGTTAGTAAAAGCAATATTAAACCATTAATTTATAAAATAACTATACTCCGTTATTGCACGGTCCGTAAAACTCGAAATTTACTTTTTATGTGTTTTAGTTATAACAGCCCCTTTGTTGCACAGGGGCAGTCTCTAGCGATCGCCCAAATCAAACGTAAACCAAAAACAATCTGTATATCAAAAAGGTAAAGAAGGGATACATTGGCAAAGGGGAATGGAAGGGAACAAAGGAGAATATCTTGTAAACAAATTCTAATCGTTTCTTATTTATTTTTTTCAGTGCTCTTTCTTTTTGATGCAATCTTTTCTTTTTCCAGATGCATTCATTCTTATTTTGATTTTCTGTTTTGCAGGTTTAGTGTTGAGTAATATGGAGTGGACTTTAAACGACGGCAAACTTGTGAGTGACCGAGACAATGATTTCTCTCTCGATGTTCGTGTCGATTCCCGTAACGGTGGTGCCCAAGTATCCGGCACCCGACTGTGGAGAGTCGGAATCTTTGGCAGCAAAAATGATGATGGAACTGGAGATAGGCTCGGCTATCGAGTTCAGGTTTTAGACAGAAGAACAGCCGCTACCAGCCTCACACCCGGTTCTTATCTGCAGATAGACGACATTGAGACGAAATTTGACTTCAGTAGGTTGGGCTGTGATTTGGAATATCAATTCTTCTGTGTGGAGTTTGCAAAAGGCCTGAAGGCATACCCAGATTTTAATATGAAAGTGGAAGGAAGGAGGGAAAACATGTTTGTCAGCTGCAAGGAGGTTGAATGCAAAAAACGTAAGTGGATTTACGGAGAAATTTATATATGTTGTGTTTTTATTTTTAAATTTCTTTCATGCTACTTTTGGTTGGCTCCTTATGTTCATCATCTAAACATTTTCTTTTCAAATGTTTTTTCAACAGCCGTCAAAATTGGACATCTAAGAACTGAAGCAATTGCAACCAGTTCCAAGTTGGTCGAAGGGAGTCGCTACAATCGGATCATGTTTACAATGGACGCAATGACAATGCCCGACAGTGGCTCGGTCTTGGGAGAGAGACTGTGGGATCTTACGGTCTATGGCAGTCAAAACCCAACTGGCGTTGGCCGCCAAATTGGCCCCCAAAATCAGTTCACCTTGTCGCGTTACCAGGTGAGCAAAGCCGTCACGGGAGGAGAACCAATCAACTTCGGCTATGTCGACGTCAATTTTGACATGACTGGCCTTGTTTGTTCCGACGTTGGGTTCTTATGCGCGACGCTAAGGAAACACAGCAATCCAGTACCTGATTTTGATCTCGTTGCCGTTCCCAATCAACAAGTTCTCACTGACTGCTTCCAGATAAAGTGTGATGGTAAGATTACTTCTTAAAGTTAACAAAAAAAACAAAAAGATCACAGTGGAAGGCTAATTATTATTTTTTTAACGTTTTAAAATACCGACGCAGTCATTCTGGGAGTGGAAAATTGCAGCACTCAGAAGCTTTTAATGATGTCAACTTAGAAAAGAAATGTTTAAATTTTGGTCAAACTTGTTTTTGGAGAAAATTCTTGTTTCTGTTGCTCGGTATAATTTGGGTTTAAACAACTACTCTAAACACAGTTTTTGCAGTAATGATTTAAGAAAATAAGATTACTCAATATCTTAACAAAATTTTCATTCCAGGTGTCGTCATAGAGGGTACACGACTGGAACTGTCGTCCAGCGATCTTGACGTCGGAGACAACGAGCTCGACTTTGACGTTTCTGTATTGTCAAGTGGCAACGGTGCAGAGATCAGCGGGAACGGCCTCTGGCGTCTGGAAGTCTTCACGTCCCGAAACGAGCAAGGAGAGGGGGAGAAAAGTGTCCTAAATACTCAAACTCTGTCTCCAGAGTTGGCGAGCAGGGAGCTTCGAGCAGGCTCCATTTTGACCTTCAGAAACCTCGCCGCTCGGGTCAATCGGGAAGAAATAGGCTGCCAAGAGGAGAATTTCCTCTGTGTCAATCTCTTCAAGGGTGACAGACCGACTCGGGATTTCACCCTTGAGGGGTCCTCGCCAGAGGCCTTTGTGCACTGTACAAAACTCAGCTGTGTAAAGAAAAGTTAGTTCGCAGTCGAGAAAAGGGCTCCCATTTTTGGCTAAGTATAGTCAGTCAAATTGGCAAATCGGTTTTAATAAACTTATTATTTGAGTGTAAAATGTAGAAGAGTGTGATATGTTACAAGTGGCTTCATGCAGAGTGAAAATGTGAGTGGTTTGCAAGAGTAAAGTAATGTATGAAACCCCAGACATATTCTGTGTGTCGCCATCCTCTCTGTGTGTTCTAATCCTGTGTTCCTATCCTCTGTTATTAATTTGTTTCTTTTTAAAAACGTCTTTCCAGGAGGAAAATCAAAGATGAAGAACCATGAAAGCCAAAGTGTTGGAGAAACTTGTCTTGTATCAATACTTGCATTTGTTTTTTCAGTTTTGTAATTTTTCTTAAAATTGAAATTAACACTGATCTCTGAATTGTTCCCTTTTCTTCTTTTTTTTCTGCTCTGCCTGGTGCTGTTATTTCTCTGCTGACAACAGATCCTGGGAGAATCGTAAGTCTTTTGTTGCATTTTCTAATTTCTTAGTTTTTCTCTTTTTAGTAAATGGGCATTTATTTCAGATTATGATTCTTGTTTAACAGTCCATCTAAGTATTTTGTTTTGCTGAATTTTTGATTCACTCCATGCGTGGAAGTGCCATATTGGCCAAACATCGAAGCTAAACAGTTTTTATAGCGTAGTGGTCCATTATGAAACATCTTACATGTAGAGCCTCCAACCTTGCAAAGACCCCGTAGTAATCTCTGACAATTATTTTGTGAAATTGACATGTTTTTGGTTGTTTTGATTTTATCGCAACAGTCGGCCAAGAAAGGAGAAAAAGGAAGAAAAGGCGAACCTGGTCAAGCCCTTTTGGGTAGTGGGGTAAGTAAATTTACAGCCTCCATAAAATAATCCCTCAATTTTCAATGACTCAAAATTTTACTTCATGAGTTAAGAACTTACTCAAACACAACATGAACTTATTTCTCTTCAAAAGGATACCTTTCTGTTAATTAACTGAATGTGATAATTAAAAAAATGAGTGTGCACACTCATTTTTTCGGCATATACTTAACATAAAACATTGCATGGATTTTAATTGTCTTCTGAAGCATTCATTGCATCTGTGCAGTTGTCAATGGTACAAATTTTGATAATAAGTATATGTATTACAAACAGATATGACGGTTAAAGGATTAAATAGCTGTATTTCCACTGAGACAACTTCTGAGAATTATGCCCCATTGTCTCTCCCCCCCCCCCCCCCCAACCCTCCCCCCAGCCCAGCCCCCTCCCCCCCCAAAAAAGAATCTTAAACTGTAAACTGCATCTGTGATCAAGTCTACAATATTTCGTTTTTGTTTGCTCAGATTGCACCAGCCGCTGGACCACCCGGACTCCCTGGACCTCGTGGACCAAATGTGAGTCTTCTAAACCTTGTAGTTACGATAAGAAACAAATATAGACCTTTATCAGGCCAGTCTATTTTTGTCTTAGTTTTCATATGTTTCGGGCATGACACAAGCGTATGCAGTTTGGGAACAAGCGTATGTTTCCTATTGTTGTAAGGATGGATTTACACTGTAATTGGGGTGCGCATCGCTTCGAGAACAAGTGATGTGGAGGGAATTTAGAGTGTAACAACACACTCAAAATTACAAAATTACCAAAAACAGTTTTTGCCCAAAATATCGCCATTTTTGCGCCTTGCCGCGAGTTTTATCATTCGCGAACCGCCAATAACTCAAAATATTGATAGTGGTCAATTTGTTTTTGTTGATGTCTCATTTCAAAGCAAATAACTTTTATGTTTCGAGAAAAATATCAATTAAAATAAATTTTAGTTTTTGAGGTGCCACACTCAAAACACACAGACAATACAAAGCTATTTTCAATATCCAATTTGTATTTCTCAGGGACCACGTGGTGACGGCGGAAGCAGTGGATCCCCAGGAACACAGGGACCCAAGGTAAGAAAAAGCTATCTTTGTTGCCCACCAACATGGCTACTCTATGCAAAGGGTCTATTACAACATGTTTTGTAATCACTTGCAAAATATGTTGGTGGAAAAATTTATTTTTGCAAATTGACCGAGTAATCATTGACTTTAGGCTTGGTTTCAAATGCATTGAACATAAATTCATTTGCAAATAAGAGTATAAATCTAGTTGGTTGCTAACTCGTTCTGAATTATTTTTACTGTTAACGGTTCATGCTCTCTTGTTCTTTTATTTATGGAGACATTAGATTATTCTGACTTAAGCCTTGGTTTCTAATGCATTGTCACGCATTTACTTGAAAGAGTTGGTTCATTGTTGTATCGTTGAACAAATGATAATGGGATTTTTAAGCAAAATTTCACACGCCAAACAAAATTTCATTGAATTGAACAAAAATGAATTGAAAATTTAAGGAGTCAAATTTTTTGCGTTGTAGATCTGACGAACGGAATTTGTCATTCTGTTCTGAATTAATTTGCTGATATGAGTTTGGTTGCGAACTCTGCTAATGATTCCTCTTTTGATTTTTTACATAGGGAGACAGTGGATCAAGAGGTATAAATGGAGCTGCAGGATCTCCCGGTCTGCCCGGACCACCAGGCCCCCCAGGAACGGTAAGTGTACTGCTTTGAATAAAAGAAAAACCACATTTGGATCCACGATTAAAGTGGAGCCTGTCTTGGAAATTTAGCCAGTTGACGTTGGGGTTATTTTTTGCAAAAAGAAAAATAGCAATTTTTTTTAAAAGGCAAATGTAATTGGTCAAAAGTTAAGACCAGGTCAACCACCACAAATACCGACTCTTGAGAGTCATTTCTACATTAGGTTGTGTGAATCTTTTCACCAAAAGATCATACTTTGCAACACTCTGAGTTGACGACTGCCCCTGTGACTCTACATTGCCAGAACGTGTTTACATGCCCTTCGGCGTCAAGTGGTTAACTATGAATGGGTGATTTTAGGAATAATGTTCCAGGGACTGCCGGGGTGAATTAATTCAATAGAAATGTGGAATTGGGGTTTGGTTCGTATCTTAAATGATCTCTGGAAGGGCAAGGGGTTGTTATCTTATTGAAAGGTTTATCCCTCTGTTGGGCTTGTTAAGCTCACATGATAGCCCTTCCCAATCAGTGAGGAACAACTGCAATACCGTGTTTTGAGACCACCAGTTGGCTTCAGAGCTCATTTGGTAGGGTGTCTGTTTTTCATGGACCGTCTGCTCATTAAGCAGAAGGTCCATGGTTCGAATCCCGGTGGAACCAAGTTGTTTTTCACTGCATCCAGATTTCCCTAACTCGCTGACATTTGTCCACATATCTATTGAATTTTGAAATTTAACTTAATACCATCTGCAAAAACACCAAATGGAATATTTTGTCTAAATTAATTGCTTATGGTTTCTATTTATTTTTTGATTTCCTGTTTTCCTCTTCAGGTTGTTGCAAGTGCCAATGTTGGAGCCCAGGCTTACAAAGGTGTTTTGCCCGGCGGATACCAATATCCCCAAGCTAGTGTACAGGTAAATATATTCCTTATTTCTTAAAAGCCTGTTATATTATTTGAAATGAACCCAATTTTTGCTTCATGAGTTGACAAAAAAAACCTTACCTAAAATATTTATAGCAATAGTAACAAACACCACATGATATTTTTTTCGTTTGAAATATTACCTTCCTAAAGGAAATTCTCAACTGAAGGTGGTTTAAAAAAAAAACACACAAATTATGCATGAAATTTTATAGGTTTTGTAAGACATGGCTGCATTTAAGCTGATTTGCGCATGCACCAAATCTTGCAGTAATTTGAAATACATTCACAATCAGAAGTAATACAATTTTGATAGAAGCAGAGTAAAGGAATCTTTCTCAACATTTAATTTGTCTAGAAGTCTCTTAGGCATGCTGTCTTTTCTATTATGCTTTTCTATTTTGTTTAAATATTGGTGTTTTTTAATTCCTTTTTATTCTTTTTTCCTTTGTAGGGACCTCCCGGCCCACGTGGTCTACCTGGTACCGCAGGACAGAGAGTGAGTATAACAGTGCATCAAAAGTATGAAGGGACAAATTTGTTTTGTTTAACTTTGTTCATATCATGCTCATATTTTGCCCACTTTTGTATTTTTATTCATTATAAATTCCTTCTGGTACTGAGACCAATGATTCCTCAAAAGTGCCCATGGCACTTGGCTGAGGAAACATGTTAAGAAAAGACAAAGAAGAGATGCTCAGTTTTAGAGGTGGGAATAAAACCTCTACACACAACCCTCTGAAACAGGGACTGAAAACCCTATCCATATACTGACCCTGGCTGGAATCGAACCCAGGACCACGAAGGTGGAAGGCGAGGAATGTACCACTGCACCGACTTCATTCCCGAATTTGGTTCTTCTGTAAAAAAAACTTTAAAAACGTATCTATTTTATTTCACATTTACCAGCATCTTTATTAACATTTATTACATTTTTAACACAGTTGGGCTGCTTATTTTGAACAACCAAAACTGACTTTTATAAAAAAGGCAAACTATGTCTTGAGCAAAACAGAGAGTATCCTGAATCGTCCAATACCAAGAGCAGACTATGACTTGAGCAAAAAATTATAATAATTGTACTTGTTTTCAGTTATATGTAAAAATTCTTGTTTTTACTTTTGCTTCTGTCTCAAGGGACCACAAGGTATGATGGGACCTGCAGGACAAAGCGGAGAGCCTGGACCCTCTGTAAGTTGATCATTTTTTAAAATGTGTGTGTGAATTACTTGGCTATGGCTTAAAGGCCCATTGTATCATTTGCAATGACCCAATTTTGTTTTTCATGAGTTGACAAGAAAAACCTTACTCAAAGTGTTGATGGCAATGGTAACAAACACCTCATGAATTTATTTCCGTCCAAAATGGTATTTCATGTTGGTAATTGACAACCGAAGGTGGTTTTCTAATTACCATTCACTTGTACACAAAATCCATATATAGATTTTCAAGGTTTTCTGAAGCATTGATGCATCTTAGTAGCTAAAACTTCTTCAGGCTAGTTTACCAACATTTTTTCTTGCGTATCAGACACAAGGTATTAAACAAACTAACTGAAAATAAAGTGCGCCTTTGCAATTCACTATATAGTTGGCAATAACTCTATCAGTTTTGACTGGGAATTAACTTTTTCCTTCTCCCCACCCCCTCTTTTTTTGTACACTCTTTGTACCTTTTCCCCTTTGTTTAAGTTTTGACTTTGTTTTCATTCCTGCTTTATAGGGACCATCAGGACCAGCAGGACCCTCTGGATCACCCGGCAGAAGTGGAGACGATGTAAGTGTGCAATTTTAATGTTTCACTTCTTTTTTTTGGTTAAATCAAGCACATTTCTAAGGGTTTGCATACCAGGAAGGAGTATTAAAAGGTATTGCTTATCCCAACATAACTTAGCACTGTTTTTATTGGATGCCTAACCATTTAGCTGGGAAAAAAAAAATAAAAAATGGCTTACAAATTTTGCTGTTTGATTGAATAACAAAATGAGAATAATATTAAGTCTACCTAAATTTTTGTGTTCTGGGAAGTTAGTGCTAGCTCACATCATCGGAGGTTTCATATTGATACATTTCTCACTGACTAGCCAATACGTCAGAGAGTTAATGGAATCACTTCATGAAATTTACAATTTTTGGGGAGTTGTTGCAAAATTATCATCAGTTCAAAGTTCAAAGATTATTTTGGGGGGTGTGTGTACTTTGCACACGCATCTGTAAAATGGCGGAAATCTTTAAAGTGTCGGCCGAATGGTTAAAATGGTAACCAGCGCTGGGAAGAATTGCAAAACGGTTATGTAATTAAATGTAAATTCCCAACCTTGGTACAGTACATTCATACACGTACATTAAAGCCCCAATACAAGTGTTGATACCAATGGTAACAAACACCAATATCCAACTGAAGGTGGTTTTTAAAAACGTTGTCTGCAGACAACTTTATTTACCATTCATTCATACACAAAAACCCTGCACATATTTTTCAGGTTTTCTGAAGTATTACTCCATCTACGTGGCTGAAATTTCTACAAGGCAGTTTATGAACATTATTCTTTAGTTATGCAATGCTGTTCCTGTTTTCCAATCATGTAATCTGTCTTTAAGCATTATCATTGATAGTGATGTTTTTTTTTTATTTGATAGGGTAAGCAAGGCAAGGATGGTGCACCTGGTTCAGCTGGAGCCCCAGGCCCCTCAGGAGCCCGCGGAGTCTCTGGCAGACCCGGAAGCTCGGGAGCCAAAGGCCACGCTGGATTCCCAGGCTTGATCGGAATGAAGGGAGACACGGGCGGCAAGGGCGAACGTGGAGCCGAAGGCGCGACTGGATCTGCCGGATCTTCAGGTCTCCCCGGCCCGTCCGGACAACAGGGACCGCGAGGAAGCACAGGATCTCAGGGCGAGACCGGTCCAGCCGGATCTGATGGATCGTCAGGATCTCAAGGACCCTCAGGATCCCCAGGACCTACCGGAGCCCCAGGCATGCCCGGACCTCAGGGACTTAAGGGAGATTCAGGCAGCCAGGGAGGGCGTGGATCACAGGGCGTACAGGGCCAACGCGGTGAGCGTGGATCAGATGGATCTTCTGGAGCACCCGGAGCCCCAGGTGCCTCAGGACGTGATGGCGCAGTCGGATCTAAGGGACCTACCGGTCCTTCTGGACCTATGGGACCTTCTGGCTTTCAAGGACCTTCAGGATCTCCTGGATTGGCTGGACCTGTTGGAGCACCAGGAGCCAAGGGTGACCAAGGCGCTCCTGGCCCATCTGGCGAGGCTGGCGAAACTGGACCTGGTGGACCCACTGGTGAGACTGGAGCTCAGGGACCTTCCGGAGAACCTGGACAGGATGGATCTAGAGTAAGAACAATTTCATGTAATTTTTCTTTACAGTGTGACTGGTACGATTTGGCAAAGGTATCAGTTGGCAAAAGTACATGCACAAGTTGTCTCGAAAGCACGAGTATAGATCAGAATCTCTCCAATATTCCTACTTCTATAACATAATTTTCAAAGACTAAAAGTGTGTAACTTACATAATTTGCTCAGATCAAAACAGAAAGGATCAGCATATTTTAACAAAAAATTGCAAAGGGTTAACCCTAACTACAAATCCTTCAGTTTGTTCACAATTTTCCATAGGACCCGAAAAATCTTTCTTATCCCAACTTAATTCTCTGGAATGCCAGATTTACAAGTAGCAAGACAGTTGCAAGTGTAAAAATGTGTAGATTTAATATCCTATACTACCATGCAACACCAAGAAAAAAGTTCAGTTCTTAGGAAAAACCTAAGGGAGTATACCACTATGCCTCACAGCTCAGCTGGTAGAGCATCTGCCCAGTGTTGTTGGAGGTCTCCGGTTCGAATCCTGATCAGGACCATATGATTTTTCTCTCATCCCATGCTAAGATTTTTATTTGTAGTTTAAAAATAATAATGCATTTTAAAAAAATATTTGTTTATTTTCCAATGGTTTTTATTTGTTTGTTTATTTATTTTGTTACTTTCCTGACAGGGATCTCGTGGTTCCCCAGGACCTGGTGGTCCACCAGGAGGACCAGGTGAACGCGTAAGTATCTTTTTCCTTTCCATTTTTTTAATGTTACATACATCATTTTGAAAGAGTGTCTGAGCATATTTCTGCTGAAGGCATTGGAATTCAACACTTTTTGACAATGCAAATGGCCATTAGCTGTTTCTACTGCAGGGAAAATGCCGGTATTGTGTGCAGTAGTAGGAACAATGCAAAAGCATTATCAGTTGCGCACATCAGAAAAAACATTATTTGTGTTCATCAACGAAAATAAGTGTTAAAGACTGTTTCTACCGGATGGATAATGGTACCGAAGCATTTCTAGAACAGTAATCATGAGTCCGAGTCATTTTCCAATGTGACTCAAGTCGAGTCCGAGTCACAAAAATTGTGACACGAGGCGGACTCAAGTCCAAGTCCTGGACTCGAGTACTACAACACTGAGTAATAGATCCACAAAGCACTTACTTATGCATGATGCTTGATGACAATGTGATTGCCAACTAAGAAGGGTCTATTGGCTAATGCACACTTTTAGCAGACGGGTTTTGGTGTTAAAAGACTACCTGTTTCAATTCAGATTTTGAACAAACGTCTTCGTAACATTAATTTCTTGATTTTTCCCTCTTTTCTGCAGGGTCCCAATGGCCCAATGGGCCCTGCTGGTGCACCAGGAGCATCTGGACCAAAGGTACATGATTACCACTGCTGCTTTTTAAAAATGCAGTTGGTTTTAGTAGCAGAAGCTTTTTAGAATCACGTTTTTTCCTCCCTAGAATAAATTGCATTTAGCACAGAAATATTTCAATCAAATTGGTTTTGAATAAAACATGGTCAAAGGGCTGTATAAAATAACAGAAAAGTTCAAATGTCACCCTGGGTTGATTTTAAGAAGACTTATGACGCGTCACAAGTACCAAATCCATCGCAACTCCCGGAACCCTTTGTAATTTTGCTACGGGTTTGGCGAGTTGCGATAGATTTGGTACTATGAAATCGACCCCCGACCATGCAAAACAAGTCGGATGTCACTCAGTCTGGGCCGATTTTTTCCAGAAATGGGCGGTGAATCCAGACTAAAATTAAACTGCAAAAAACATAAACATTATGGGCAGTACTTGGGTACCGCCTGGAATTTTCATTGTGTTTTTGTGTTTGAATGGGCCTGAATTAGTTTAACGAGACTAGTTTCATTATGGGTATGTGATTTGAAAAAGACAAAGAGCATTGTTTCTGTAAAATGTGTTCATTAAAATATCCACTTTCCTTATTTTGTATGCTACCTACTTGCTTAATAGCCAGTTTGTTGTTTTGTTTAACATTTTTTTTGTGACTACATACAATGTTATACTATGCAAAGCATTTTAACTCATGTTATGGTATTGTTTTCTCCACATAGGGTAACCCAGGCGACAGGGGAGCACGTGGAGAGACAGGATCAAAGGGCAACGATGTGAGTTTCTTAATTTTTGCATTCCATTAATATTTATACATGTAGATTTTGTATGCACCAAATGCATGCCAGATAGAGTTGGTCTCTGTTAAATATTTGGGAAAATGTGAGTCTGTGGGGAATAAAAATGGATTAAAAAGAGATTAAAATTTGGGTTTATTTTGTCTATGGTATTCCTTTTTTGGGCGGGGGTGGGTGAAGGTTGCCCGCAGAACAGAAATTTGGGTATATTCTTTTATTACATGTAATTTGTTTTTTTGGGGTGGCGGGCACATTTTTTCAAAGAGAGGATTGGAAATCGAAGCAAGGTTTTTTTCTTTGTTTGCATTTGAAGTTTACGTCTTTTGCTTGTATGTTTCGGTACCCTTTTTGTGCACACTTACATCAGAACATATGGAAGTATGGAAGAACATACTAAAGTACTGCCAAATTATTGTAAATATTACAATTTATTGTTATTATTCTTGTGCGATTACAGGGTGACCCAGGCCGTCCAGGAGAGCCCGGACTTGCTGGATCAAGAGTAAGTAGCATTGGTTTTTGTCTTTTGTTTTTTGTTTTTTGTTATTATCATTACATACATCCATTTAAACCTTTTCTTAGTCATCAAGAGCGCGTGTATTTTACTTCCATTTAATTTTAATAAAGAGTGAAATTTTATTATCATTTTTCTCACTTGGAAATTTTATTATTATTTTTCTCACTTTTTCACTCGAAAGGGATTGTCTGGACCACCAGGAAAGGAGGGACGTGATGGAAAGCCAGGACCCCCAGTAAGTTTATTATCAAAAATCAAATTTTAAAAGTGAAGTAATCCCTTTCTTTGACTTTATTTTTTTCCCAACACTGCAAGTTTCTAAATTTCTAAAGTTCTCAAATAAATTTCATAAATCCTGAATTTCTTTGCATATTTATCAATAATTTGAAAAATGAAAAAGAAAATAACAATTTTAAGGTTTTATTGAGGTTTCTTTTTTTTTTAAACTACCGATGATCTTCAAAGTGTATGTTTTCTCAATATGCAATCAGTAAAACTCGGGTAAAAGTAGGAATACTTTCGTTTTATTGTAAAGTAAGAATATTTTGCTTTACAAACTTCAAAATACATCCAAAGAAATTGTAAAGTTCAAAAATACATGTAAAGAGACTTCTCAACAATTTTGAAAATAGAAAGTGCATTCTGTCCGCTTATTAATCAAATTAATCAAACCTTCTGTTATCTTTTAATAGGGACCCGCTGGTGATGATGGTTCTCCAGGAAACTCCGGACCCTCAGTAAGTATTTCAAACAATCTTATAGCTGCAAATGCCCTACAATGTTTGCAAGGGATATTTCAAAGGGGGTCATCGCCCAGAGCAGACAAGTTATTCAGATTAACTCATTACGGACGTAGTATACTGCTGGAAAGTCAAACCCTTTGTGGCCAAAAAGCAGCAGCTGATAGCTACAGTGTTTGGACAAGACTGTATCATGTGGCAAACCTTCTACTTTCTCCCTTGTTTTCAACATTCCATGCTATTTGCAACACATGTTTTTATTTGTGTTTATTTATTTGATATTCAACAGTGGAGATCAGCCACTTACAGGTATCATAAAGAAATTAAACACAAATAAATATATATATAAATATAAATGAATATATATAAAAACAAACTTAAAAACAAAAAACAAAACAAAGAAGAAAAAAAATCTGCTATTAATTTCTATACTTAAATCCAAATGCTGACTAGATTATTTTCTCGGCTAACTTTTCCAGGGCCAACCAGGACTGCCAGGAATCCAGGGAGCACCAGGAGCCCCAGGACCAAGTGTGAGTAAAACTACGCTCTAACAATCATATAAAATACCTCCCAAAAATACTATTCATGAAAATAAAAAGGAAATTAGTAATTCTCAATTTGGATGTGGAAGCAAAACAGTTTCTGTTAAATCACTGCACTGCTTTATGTAAACGGATAAACTGCACTGCTTTATGTAAACGGATAAATTAGTTTACTAAACTTGAATGGATTTCTGACGATATCCCTGGACATAGGGATTGAGAGCCAAACAATTTCAGAATGGTAATGAGAAAAATATGACACATGATATGGTATCAAAATCTCAACACCCATGGGAAAAATGGGGGCTCACACTCCATTAAGAATACAACAATTTATAAATGCTGTTCCCACACAAAAATCTAACTAACTGTACTAAACTGTTTGCTGCGAGATCTTATTCTTGTCGTCTTTTTTTGTTTTTTTTTAAATTGCAATTCAAAACGTTTTGATCATTCTTGCGAAATTTGTGTGGTACAAATTATATTTTTCTCCTTAATCAAACATCTAAATCAAGACGGTCCAACAATTTATGTCAAGCTACAGTGATATCTGTACAATGTGCTTTTGCATTGCAGGGAGATCGTGGAGCTGATGGTCAAGCTGGACCCCCAGGACCTGCAGGAGCTACAGTGAGTATCAACATTCACTTATGAAGTAGTCCTAGGGTCGATTTCTCAGAGAAACATTTGCGACGTGACATATTAACTAAATAAACTCATCGCAAAGTTACAACTACCACATGGGTAATTACAACTTTGCGAAGGGTTCTGCTCAAAGATCGTACAGCGTAGCATAGCAGTTCTGCCCACAACGGACACACATCGAATAGGTAATCTCTTTAGGCCAATCGACATGATGTGCATGTTTGGATAAGTCGTTGTCATGGTTAAAATCACATGCGATTTGTGATGCATAAAACGTTCCAGATACTCGCATGACCCTTGTGGACAGTTGAATGTAAATTTACACAGATCATTTTGCCTCATGCAATTTTTCTGCACAAGGATGATTTTTGCAAAAAGTGCATTGTGTAAGTTGGTCTTTATGATGCCTCTGTTTTACAAGCTTCGTTTCTTGCTTCGTTTATCCATTGTTTTAGCTCCTAATTCAAACACAAGTTAACCTTCCTAAAAGTTTGTTTTGTTTTGTCCATTATTTTCCAACTGATTCATATCCGTCATGGGCCAATTTCATGGTCACAAAAATTTGCTTGGCATAAAATGTATTTGCTTTATTTTGCGAAAATAGGTTGCCAGCCAAAATCTAATGTGAAGTGTATGTACTCATATTCTGCTACCCCTTCTAAGAACACAATTTCACATGGGCCTACACTTTTGGCTGGTAACCCATTTTACAAAGCAAATAAAGTATATTTGTGCTTAAACAGCACCATGAAATTGGCCCCTGTTGTGAGAAACTGTTTTTTATTGAAAGTATAGTAACTGATTATTTTAACCATTTTGTGTTTTTGTTCCTGACAGGGTGAGGCTGGAAAACAAGGCAGCCCCGGCGCTGCTGGACCTGCTGGACCAACTGGAACTGCTGGTGAGAGGGGACCCGCTGGAGCACAGGGACCTGGAGGACCAATGGTAAGTTGACAAAAACATGCTTTGAGTTCCAGGTGATTCCACAAGCAAATTCCCAAAAGATGGAATGCGGCAGTTATTTTTGGTGAGCTGCGAAGCAAATCTATGTATGGACACCCACGATTTTCCTTGTTTTGACACTTAAACCATGTAAAGATGTTAGTTTGATGATAAAAATACAAAATTAAGAGGGAAAATGTCATGATTTTAATAAAAACTAATTAAAAAAAAATTTCAGAGTTGTTCCATAGGTTTAGTGCATGGGGTCCCAGTGGGTGTCCGTGGATGGTAATCTTTCCATACGAGTGATGCTTTGCCGATCTTGTGGGCACAAACCTTTAAAACAAAAAACTAAACAAGTATGTATTCTATAAGATTCTGTTTTGTTTTTTTGTGTGGATTTTTTATAAAGCAAAGATGATTGTCTGTGTGGTGAGACCAACCAGAAGCATGACAGAAATAGCTTGCCATTTTAGACCCAAAAGTTGTTATTTTTTTATTTAATCCTTGTGTGTCTTCGTTTTTGCTAGGGACCTCCCGGACCAAGTGGAGCCCCAGGAGATGCAGGACCTGCTGGTGATGTAGGAGCACCCGGTGATTCTGGAGCCCCAGGACCTGTGGGAACAAGAGTATGTCAATGTCTTAATATTTTCCCCACTGTCACTGTCCAGTCATCTATCATTTCCAGTGTTTTTGAAGTCTCTGCCTGTCATGCTTTAGCATTCTACATGTTTTTACAACAACAAAATCTTATCTCGGCCAACTCCAAAACCCAGTAGGAACACAAAACAAGTATCCATTATCTATTCCTGTCAAAATACTCTTGAAGGAGATCAATCTTTTCAGACAATGTTAATATCGTTGAGATTACTAATATTTTTTTTTGGTAGCCACTGTGAAATGTATTTACTGTAAATAATCCATACCTTTACGACACTAATAATATGACACAGCAGTGTTTGTGTGTTGTTAAACTCTAACTTACCCTAACTTGAAAATCTTTGGGATAATTTCGTTTGAGTTTTATTATTATTATTTTTTTTATTATCCTATTTTTGTAGAGCTGATTCTCTCATTGATCAGGGTCACCAATATATGCAATAAATTGATGGTTTTGGTGGTTATATTCTGTCTCTGTGTGTGTGTATTAGGGTGAGCGCGGTGGACAGGGTGAACGTGGACTCCCAGGAGCTGTTGGACCTTCCGGACGACGTGGTACTTCTGGACGAAGTGGTTCTGATGGAGGAAAGGTACCCACAAATTTCGTTCTTTATTTTCTCATTTTGTTCAAGGCTCTTTTGGGGGAAAATCCTTCAGGAAAAATTGGTTCTGGAAAGGTCATGGAAAACTGACAAAACTGAGATGGTCCAGGAAACACATCACAGAAAAGTCACGGAAATCATGATTGTGTATATTTTTGCTCTTGTAATGGCTGTAATTAGTCCAAAATGATAATAATAGCACTTTTAATTCAACATTCTGCTTATAACAAGAGAAATTTTAAGTCTCAATTTGAGTCTCAATTTAAGTCTCACTTTTCTTATCTCCCTTGAGTGGTCTTTATACACAGTTTGACTGTATTTCAGTTTCTTGAAGGCCCAACAATTTATGCAACTAACTTTGCAAGTTTTGCCTGTAGGAGATGACCTGGTAAAGTAAGACACTTTATTTTTCTTTGTTCTTCTTACTTTGACCAGGGTGATATTGGAGCAAAGGGAGATGCTGGAACACAAGGACCCCCAGGACCTCAGGTAATTAAATTGATTGATATTGATCAATAAAATTCCTTATAACAGACACAATTTCATAGAAATGATGAATAGCATAACCATTACTGTGACTTAAATCATTTGCAGTTACCCAACATTTTACTTCACAAATTGACAAGGAAAACCGACTAAAAGTGTTGATTTGCAAGTGTTGATTGCAAATGTCACATGATTTATCCCGTGTAAAATAGTACCTTTGTGGGAGAAATTGCCAACTGAATGTGCTTTATTAAAAAGGTTGTCTGCAGACAACTTTTTTACCATTAATTCACACATGAAAAAATGTATGGATTTTTTTTTACTGCATTTTTGTGGCTGAAATTTTTACAAGGCAGTTTTCTCGACATAGGCTTTTAACTACGAGTGGAAATGACGTCTTTAACTTGCTTTTGTCCTAATCTTTCAGGGTGCACCAGGTGAGCGTGGACCATCAGGCGCAAGTGGACCCCCAGGATCTACCGTGAGTATTCCTCAATTATTTTTTCCCCTTTCTTTCATTTCATTATTGTTCCAATTAGTTGCGAGTCAGAGGCCGAATAAGAGAACCAAAATACAAATTAACACTGTATTAAATCAGTAAAAGACACAAAAGACAAAACAGAAATATAAAGTAAAGCTAAAGCTGATATAAAATCAGTAAAAAATTAAAAAAATCAAGAAAATGCACATTGACATTGACACTTTGATATTCCTTCAAGAAAGAAAGAGAAAACAAAATAAGCTTTAAAACACATTGTGATGGAGAATTTACTTATTTAGTTATTCATCCCTTTGTTTTAGGTTTGTTGGCCTTTCTTTAACCACAGTCTCGGTAAAAGTAACTGCATTAAGTTCGGACATGGGAAAAATATAACTCATCATCTTAAGGCCTGTCCGCATTGGACTCTTTTTGGGAAAACTTATTACCGAGACAATGGGTACTTTTCCCATTTTAAGTCCAGTGCGGACAGTCTAGGACGTTTTCCTCTTGGTAACTTTTCCCAAGTCCAGTGGTTACTTTTCCTGGCCAACTGCTGCCCAGGAAAACTTACCAGGGAACTTTTCCCGAGACGATAAGTCCAATGCGGACACATCGAGTCGGTAAAAGCGCTCTGGAAGCGTACGTCCGGGCTGTGAAGGTCATACTGCGAAAGGGACACTGCGCATGCTCTCCTACGATCATGGTAAAATTTTCCCGTGTCAAAAAGTCCAAACGCGGACAGCAGTAAAATTTTGCAATTTTTCATTCTACCATCGTCTCGGTAAAACCTCCCGAAAAACAAGTCCAATGCGGACACGTCTTTAGTAAATATGGAAACGATTTAGATTGAAAGACCGTATTGGATGTAATTTAAAGGAGTAATGTCTTGTTTTTCTGTTTGTGTCTGTGTGCAGGGCTCTGTAGGACCCTCTGGATCTCAAGGACCTTCTGGACCTGATGGCCCAACTGTAAGTTTCAACAACAAAATTACAAAATGTCACACTTAGATATAGAATATCGCACTTGTTTATAGACCTTATGCACGGCGGCCATAATAGAGGGCAGTCACATTGTCACAGTGCGTCATGCACGAGTAGGCACTTTGTCATGGCCGCCACGCATAAGGTCTATTGAATCATTTTCATCTTTTCATTTTAAGTAAAGTCAACAGATAAAGGTGCTGTTCGGGTTCACAAGGCCATGCACTGTTTATATGCTGAGGATTAAACAAAAAAAGTGTCACGAGTATCTCATTTTTATGGAATAACCCAAATGGAATGAGTTTGTGGCCACAATGTGTCACATTATTTATCAATGAAGTCGGGTGAAAAGCTTACACTAAAGTTTATATTATGTTCATAATACACACAACGCATAAAGTAAGTTCCCGTCTAATACTTTTTGATGTAACTATTTTATTGATGTGAGCACCGATGTCTTAAGCACACAATTAGTGGTTACTTTTTGCCAGTAGACACCTTTTTCACTAAAAAAAGTATGAAGGAAATTAAAGTAGCACTTAAAGACTAACTAAAGTAATAACTGTATGAGCTTTCGTAGCAACAACTACTTCATCGGATGCAATGAATCTAAACATCATCAACATGGGTACATGTATATAATCTAGTGTGGGTGTAGTCAAGCATGTCCAAACAAAAGGCTGTCCTGAGTCATAGCTGTGCATATTGTGACATGAAACCACGATCCCTATAAAATTTTGCGCCAAAACAGAAGTTCAAATTATCAGTTTCCATGTTGTCATGTTTTGTTTTATACAGGGTCCAATGGGCCCCATCGGCCCTGCCGGAGCTGTTGGTCTGCCTGGACAACCAGTAAGTACTATCATTTTCTTACTTCATCCTATTCAGAGTTAAATATTTACTAATCGGATATTTAAAATGTCACACAGGGTAATGCAGGAGTTTTTAGTGTGATTTTTAATAAATTTGATAATATCATCTTGTTTTACTGTACTGTCTTACATTTTAAATGTCCATAAAATGTTTCCAAAAGGCCACCTTTGGAAAGCTTAAAGGCAGTATACATCTTTGGTAATCTCGAAAATCAGAAATGTTCACAGATTTACGCCTAACTTACACATTATAAACATGATGACCGTAGAAAACTTCCCCTGAAACAGTTTTGTCTGAAGTGCTATAGTCTTTGAGAAATGAGTAAAACAATTAGTTTTCGTCTCATGAGACGAAAATTCAATTCGCCCCAAAACCATTTCGCCCAAGTGCCATTTCGCCCCAAACCACTTCGCCCGAGTGCCATTTCGCCCCAAATTACTTCGTCCAAACACTACATCGCCCCAATTCAACTTCGCCCCAAAACCACTTCGTGCACAGGTCGTGGTTCAGGGCGAAATGGTTCAGGGCGAAGTGGTTTTGGGGCGAAATGACTGCAAACCCTTTTTTGACTGTTTTCTCAAAAGTTAGACGACGTACGGAGCTGGTTTTTGCTCAGGTTGGTTTTAATCATGTATATCTTCAATCACACAGGGGGATAAAACTATTTGTAACAGTTTACCAATCATGTATACTATCTTTAACGAGCTGATTTACAGTGTGTCATACTTTTGGACACAATATTTCTTTGCTTTAAATTATTTTTCTGTGCATGCTTAGAAACAAAAAAATAATGTTTATGTTGTTTTGGCACATTTTAGGGAGACAGTGGAGAACCCGGACCATCTGGTGCCCCAGGACAAAGAGGAGAGACTGTAAGTGTTTTTATTATTATTTTTTGTTTCGTTTTATATTCCGCTACTTCTATGCTTTTCAAAATATATTGTTCAAAATATATCATGGGCCTTATGGCCTAGTGGTGTAGTGCTCCGAACTCAAACTCCTATGCCAGATAGCTGGGAATGTGGGTTCAAATCCATTACAGGTTGAGACAGTTGTGCCCTTGAGCAAGGCACTTTACCATACTTGCTTTAAAAAGGGGCAGAGGCATCTTGGTTGTTTCAATACGAACTAGATACCCATCCAAGCCTAATAGCATGAAAAGATTAGTAGATCCAGTCTTGTTTCGGTATGAGATTTTGCACTTGACTTTCGGTATCTCATTTTCGAAAATGAGATTTTGCTAACTTAAAAACCTTTACTCAAAATTATAGCATTCACTTAATATGCTTCACTCAAAAATCTGCTTAACTAGAAATTGTGCCCATTCCAGGGGCGTAGACTGGGGGTGAGGGAGGAGGGTGGGGGTGTGCTGACATACAGGAGCAGATGAGTTCTGTCTTGCATGAAAAAAGTTCTCTCAAAATGTAATTCGTTTACAAAAATCTTCAGACCCAACCACATACCGATCACCGACCTCAGCCTTAGGTGGTGTGGGCTTTAAGCGCACGCTCCCTCGCTCTCAAATGTCAGGAGTTGGAGTTCCACTTTCATGAAAATTGCCTCCCCCAGGCTCAAACCAGCCTACGCCCATGCATTCCATCGACACTTAACAAAATATTACTGTAAACTCAGGCACAATGTTGGGACTAAAAAATATAAAAAAACCACTACATTTTCTACTCAGTACATTGATTTGTTCAAACTGATATATTTCTTTTGCATTCTCCTTACAGGGTGAACAAGGACAACAGGGAGGTCCCGGACCTCAAGGATTTGCTGGTGGACCAGTAAGTATAGTTCTTATCAATTTATTAAATTCATAATGATCCACAGTCAAAGTCCAATAATAAGAACACCATTAAAGCCCCAATACAACATTTGCAGTTACCCAAAATTTTACTTCATGAGTTGACAAGAAAACACAGACTAAAAGTGTTGATAGCAATGGTAACAAACACCACTCGATTGTTTTTTTTGTGTAAAATGGTACCTTTGTGGGAGAAATTGCCAACTGAAGGTGCTTTTTTGAAAAACGTTGTCTGCAGACACAAAAAGCATGCATGGATTTTTCAGGTTTTCTGAAGTATTATTGCATCTGTGTGGCTGAAATTTCTACAAGGCAGTTTATCACCATTATTTAACTGCTTGTTTACTCTCCACTTTCAGGGTCGTGCAGGAGCCCAAGGACAACGTGGTGAGCCTGGACCATCTGGTGACAAGGGAAACCCAGGCCCTGCTGGCTCCACTGGCGGCCCTGGTGAAGCTGGACCTTCTGTAAGTGCTCTTTCAACAAAACTTGTTTCCACCAGGTTTCTTTCTTTTTATTTTAATCGAACTTCAAAAAGTTTTTTATTAGAGGTTTTGTTTGGCGCAGTGGCGTAACTACTGGTCCAATCATGTAATCTGTCTTTAACTAATACTTGTTAAATTTTGTTATTTGCAGGGTGCCCCAGGTGCTTCTGGACCAGCTGGTGACCGCGGTGAGACTGGACCACAGGTAAATTAAATTTGAGAATTAAAAAAAAAGGTTTTCATACTTTATTAAAAGGAACACAAATCCTTTCTCCACTTCTTGGTTTAAAAAATGCAGTCAACCTGAAAATAAAAATTGTCAGCGCATGGAAGCTTCACGTATTCATGCGTAACAAAGCCATCATATGACAATTTTGATGTCGGCTTAATCAGGAAAGAAATTTTCAAATTTTGATTATAAAATTTGTTGTTGCTCAGTATAATTCCATAAAGAATGAAAAATCATTGTGATTAGTTAAAATACTATCTGCGAGGCTAGTAAAAACTAATCTGAATCGGTCTTGTTACTTAACCCTTTGATACACAAATTGTTTTTGTATTAAAGTTGGCTTATTCTAAGCATTCCTTATACAACTCCTTCATAAATATCTAGCTATCGTAACATTTTATTAAAGTCCAACTTGTCTAAAGATGAACATTATTTTTGCTTTCATTTCAGGGAGCCCAAGGCCAATCTGGACCTGGTGGACCCGTCGGAGCCCCTGGACTTTCTGTAAGTTATCATCTATATTACCACAACCTTTGGATAGTTTTGTCTGAATCTGTTTGTTTTGTTGACAACAGTATTTTGACTTCCACTCCAATCAATAACATAAGTTATGTTGGGTAGGGCAAAATGAACACTAATTATTATTCATTCTCGCCGATGCAAGCCAATTCGCATTCTCTCATCAGTTGTGGCACCTGCTGATTTGAATCGGCTGCTTAACACTGGGCTGCTTAACACCGGTCAGCTCAACACCGGTCAGCTCGGTGGTCAAGTAGTCTTTAGTTGGACCAGAAATTGATTTAGCTTGTGTCGGGGAGAATGAATGTTAATTAGGGTTTGCCCTTACCCGACGTATATTAGCACTGTGTACTCAGTTGGAGTAAGCTTTCGTAGCAAAAATACTTGATGAGATTGCATCTGATGAAGTAATTGTTGCAATGAAAGCTTATGCTCAAACTCATCTAAGGGAAGTCTTTAAAGTGGTATCTACTGGTTTATACCAAATCAGTTTATGCCAAAAAGTACACTTTTTCACCCTGATTCATGTGTAATTGTGCTCTGTAAAAATACGTCTTTATGCCTAAACTAGTGAATGATGTTGTGTATTTTTATTTTGTTTTAGGGACCCACTGGACCCGTTGGACCTTCTGGACCATCTGGCAACGATGGCCCACCTGTAAGTTAATCTAACCTTTTATTTGGCAATTTTTGTCTTCATAAAAGCACATCTTTATTTATTTATTAACAACATGTTTTTTGATGAATTTAGAAACACTAGAAAATTGCAATCAAGATTACAATCAAGATTTCCGATTACTAACTTGACATTGTTTGTAATCAACACCAGAGAAGATTCACCCAACCTTACAGCTACAATTTGCATTTCTGGTGGAGTTCTAATCGATTATTATCACCTGTGATCATTTCTAGGGACCTTCCGGTGATCTCGGATCCCCAGGCCGTACTGGAGACCAAGGTATCCAAGGTTTGCCTGGACCAGGTGGAGACAAGGGAGAAAGAGGAGACGATGGCTCATCAGTAAGTTGGCAGATTTTTAAAAATAAATGTCCGTTTGTGCCTTTTGGATTCACAATGCAGATTGTATAAATTGTATCATTTGCAATGGCCCAGGGTTTTATTTTGTGAGTTAACAATAATAACAAACACCATTTGATTTTTTTTTGTTTTTGTTCAAAATTTTACCTTTTTTTACTACTGAAAGTTTTCAAAAACTGAGTGTGCAAACTCATTTGTGTACAGGGTGACCAAAGAATGCCACCCATGACTATACATGTAACTGCTTTCACAAGACCCAAAAGTCGGTATTTTGTACCCAAACGAAATGCAGCTTATTTCGTGTTTAATATTTTTGGCCGTGTACTTAAAAGATTGTGACTGATATTTTGGCTTCTTTTTTTTTCATTTATTTTAGGGACCTGCTGGAGCCCCAGGACCTCAAGGACCCTCTGGACCTATTGGAGCTTTGGTAAGTGAAATATACTTTTCTCAAGTCAATTAACATTACAACGTGGAAGAAATAAGAAATGAGGTGATAAGTGGAAGTATTTTTTGCCCACGACGACGCGGTATGCACTTTATACTAAGTGTGCTCGTAGTGTGCTCGGGCGGTACTCGAATCCACAACCTTCTCCTGCATACTAGACAGCCGTCTTAACCACTCGACCACCGGGCATGCCGATGACGAATTAGGTCCAGTTATTTCAATCAGTTAAGACAAAATATTCAAGAAAATGATGCTGTCTTCTATAATCACAGGCCACAGTCTATGTCAGTCGCATTGGAGTCCGATCAATTTTTTTGATGTAATTCCATAAATAGCTAGAAATAAGCATTTATATTAAAAATAATATATGATCTTGAAAATTATTCTTTTCTCTCCTCTGCAGGGTATTAATGGTGCCCCTGGACCCCGTGGAGCTGTTGGTTCTCCTGGTGCTAATGTGAGTTTTATATTCGACCTGTCATCATTTTAAGCCCCTCTAGTACTGAAACTTGGGATTTCTCAAATGCATGTGCATCACAGTTGGTGTTACTGCTCACAAACATAAAAAAAACCTGATTTACACACTTGTTGCATGGATTTCGAAGTTTTTAAAAACTGCATATATGTAGTTTTAAGTGTGATTGTCTTGGAGGCTGTTGTTATTACGACTTTAAATAAAAACTAGTCATCAAGTCTCCTTCTCCAGAGACATATATAACCAAAACTACAAGTGCAGTTTCTTGCTCCAGGGGAATAAATTGAAAACCGGTTAGCTGTTGCGAAGGGGTTAAGCATTGATACATCTATGTCGTTGAAATTTCTGTAGACTAGTTTACCAATATTTTTCTTTAGATATGTTGTGCCCTTATCCCAGGAATGTGTAGAAACTTTATTGTTGTATTTTTGTTGACAGGGAGAGCCTGGCCGATCTGGTAGTGATGGAGCACAGGGTGAGCGTGGTTCCCCAGGAAGTTCTGGCCCTGCTGGAGTCACAGGACCCGTCGGAGAGGCTGGCCCAGCTGTAAGTTCCAATCTCTTGTACACATTCTATAATGGCCTGTCCGACAGATATGACAGACAATTGTTTGATGTTTTTTAACTTTGTCTGAAGACTTCGTCCACACAATTGGACAAGTCTGGTGATGTTTGATGATTTTGTTCAATCATGTGGCCACTCAAAGGTCACATGTTATCAAACTGTCCACTGATTGGCTGTTGTCTGTCCAGACTGTTCTTCAGACTTCGTTGTCTGAATTTAGCTGCATGTTCAATCTTTTGGCAGACAAGTTTGATCATGTCTGACAGTGTCTAATGGTGTTTGATGCACAGCCCACACTGTCTGTCGTGTCTGTCTGTCACATCATCCCTAGAACAAAATTAAACCTTCATACTTTTTATCTTAGTATACTTTTTATCTTAGTATAACACTAAAGTATTTTGCTTTGTAGCAAATATTTTGCTTTGTAGCAAAAAATAAAGTTTGCTGACTTTACGGCACCTGTATTCATTAATTTTGTTAACACCTTTTTCATCTCTGATTATGCGTACAGGGTTCTGATGGACGTGACGGCGCACCCGGTGCATCTGGACAACGTGGAGACAAGGGAGATCAAGGTTCCGTTGGAGCCACCGGCCCCGCTGGTGCCCCAGGCATAGCCGGTGCCCCAGGACCTGCCGGACCGGCCGGAGATCGTGGTGATAGTGGCGCCCCAGGACCTGCTGGACCGGCCGGAGCTGCTGGTCAACGTGGTTCAACTGGACCATCTGGACCCGCTGGACCAGCTGGATTGGCTGGAGAGCGTGGTGCTTCTGGTTCCCAAGGAGCTAAGGGACATCCCGGCCAATCCGGCCTGCCTGGAATCCAGGGAGCACCTGGCGTAGCCGGTGAGATCGGTGCGACTGGTGGAGCTGGCTCAGCAGGACAGAGAGTAAGTTTTTCAAAATTCAAACTGTTCTTTTTTGTCCAAGTTAAAAAATACAATTTAACATGAAAAATGTTCTATTGATCACATACGTTATGAGTGTCTAAAACTATTACTGTCAATATTTTGAATTATTGGCAGTCCGCCAATAATTCAAGGCGTAGACTTGGCCCAAGTCTGACCTCCCGTGCTCAGTCGCCCTCCATTCCGGTGGCCTGTCCAAAAGAGACGTGCTAAACAACTTTTTGGCTTGCACTCGTCAGAGCAAAATGCAGGAATAACATCAGATGCTAATCAACAATAGTATAAGGCTAAAGTGCTAATTGGTCTGCAGCAAAATGCACACTACAGAAACATGTATTTTCTTCAGAGAACAGGTTAAATAATCAAAATTTAAACATTTCATTTAACATAGAATTCGTTTGTTTTTTTTTGCTTTTTAGGGAGCCCCAGGACAGAGAGGCAGCAATGGCAAGGATGGTGGCTCAGGTGCCCCAGGCTACCCCGGTGTTGATGTGAGTACAACAAATGAATTTTTTTCCACATTTCTTTCTGCTTTCCTTTTTTGCACAATTTGAATTAAATAAGGAATTTTTAAGTTTTTCACAAATGTTTAAATGCTTCTCTCAGTATTCATTTTCTTAAACCAAAAAGAGCTACTTAAGCCACCTTTCTATGTGCGTGTTTCAGTCTGTTTTGCATCCGCATCCTGCGCACTGCCATGCTGAAGTATAGGAATCCAGAGGGGGAGTTTTAGGGGTCAAACCCACCCCCCCCCCCCCCCCCCCCCCCTCGACCCCCTTCCCCCTCGACCCCCTTCCCCCTCGACACCCTCCCCCTGCTCTGACTAAACAAACAAAAATGCAGCGTATTTTCTGTGTGTCCGTCTATCCGCAACAAGCTGATATAAAAATGACTGGCAACCGCCCCCCAAATTGAAACAAAAATTGGGGGTTGGAGGGGCGAAGAGGGTACCTAGACCTCGTTGTTGGCACTCGCACTGGAAAAAATCCTAGATCCGCCATGAAGCACGTAGAACGCAAGCAAAAAGGACTGAAAATGTACGTATGGAAAGGCACCTCAAGTCCAGTAGCTTTCTGCTTCTTAATTCATTATACATCGCACTTTCTCCTTCTTTCTTTTTAGGGTCCACGTGGCCCACGTGGTGAGGACGGATCCCAAGGACCGGCTGGACCTCCAGGCCCACCAGGACCCCCAGTAAGTAGAAAGCTGTCTCTGTTTTTCCCACAAAATAAGTCTCCAGAAAAATCACAGTACACTCGGTGCACACAACTTTATATTCTCAAACATTGGTATAAATTGTTTCAGCACAGAATGGCTAGTTTGCATATCCTAAATACAGTTGGCAACTGGCGTATATAAAATGTGGGGTACCGTGGCCGAGTGGTAAGGGCCATTGACCCGCAATCATGGGTGAAAACTTGGGGTTGCGGGTTCGAATCAGGCTGCGGTACCTGTGCCCTTGGGCAAGGCACTCAACCACACTTGCTCCATCCTTCAGTAGGGATGAAAAGCCGTTGGTCCAGTGTGTTTGGTAATGGTAACGCACTCTAAAGATCCCAGAGCATTATTTCGTAAAGAGCAAGGGGATATTCCCCGGTGTCTCTGGTCATTTCTAATTCAAATTCTTCATGGGTTTCCTCACGCTTGCGAGTGACAGTGCAATGAGCACTATTGAGGAATCCTTGGTATGAATACCAGAAAGAAATAATAATAATAATAATAATAATAATATATCAAAATTTGCGAGACCAATTCAGAAAACTGTGAATTTTGTAAATAGTTAGGTTTTGTGTCAATTTGAATTTCTCTCATTAACTTTTTCTTTATTTTTCTCTCCACAGGGACCTCCAGGTGAAGTGGTAAGTGCTTTTCTATTTCACAGTATTCATTAATTCACATAATTTCAGTAATCAATCAGAATATTAATCAATCAGAATAGATACATCTAAAATATGTTTTAAAAGCTCAAAATGTAATAAAATTAAATATATAATAATGTTATTTCTAAATGACACAAGATGGTGTTGAAACTGAATTGTAGTCTTTACAATTTCAAACTTGCAGTATCCTCTTTGTTAAAAGACAGAATTTTGAATACCTCATCTGATCACATCTGCTTCTATTTTGCCTTACAGCAAGCCAGTTATGGCCTAAACTACGGCTATGCATCAAGCCAACAAGGCAAAGGGGGAGCTGATCCATACGCGGGATATGGCTATGTAAGTGTACTCAGTTTGTTCATTTGTTGTGACATTTGTAAGCAAAAAAAGAAACGCAAAGTTATAGTATAAACAAAATTTGAAAATTTCTGTGTAATTAAAATATTCGCATAACAGCTTCATCATGCATTGGGGGTGGGGGGGGGGGGGGGGGGGGGGTGTACTTGAGCGAGGCACTTAAACACACTTGTTCCATCCTTGGCACTTAAACACACTTGTTCCATCCTTCGGAAGGGATGTAAAACAGTTGGTCCAGTGTATGTGTTGTGTAACACACTTAAAAGATCCCATAGCATTCTTTCGTGAATAGTTAGGAGATTCCCCGGTGTCTCTGGCCGTTGGCTGCAATGGCGCCACCCACCTACGTATCTCCATGTTTAGGTGAAAGACACTTCTAAGCTTCATGCAATTCAGCCTACGGACTGCAAATTGAAGTTCATTTAACCCATTAAATAAATGCACGACTGCATAAAACTTGATATATCACTTGATATCTATACAACTGATTCCAAGATCATATATATTCCACAACTTACATGATTTAATTATCTTTAATTAAAACCAAGCATTTTATATATTAACATAATCCCGCCATGAATATGGCCACTGATGCCGGCATGGCGTTAAACTCCAAACTCACTCACTCACTCACTCTTGTTCCTTGCATCCATTTAGTACGGAGATGCTGCCGCCAAGAAGGGTAAGACCATGGACAACCGTGAGATTGAGATCACTCTTGCATCCCTGGACAAGCAGCTTAACAACCTTAAGAAGCCTGATGGTACCAAGGACAACCCAGCACGCACCTGCAGGGATCTCTTCCTCTGCAACACCGAATTCACCAGCGGTAAGTTGAAGAAAGAAAAAAACACCTCTTACTCCAATAGAAACACAAATTATACATGTACTTGATTTTAAAAAATCAAGAGGGCTGAAAGATGTAATACAATTTATCAGTCAGTAACGTGTATAAAAAAACTCTTGTGGCAAGGCTGACTGCAACCAGCCTGTAAGAGCCGCTGAGGCAGAGTGCGCCACTCTTTTTTTCTCGAAAACCCTTAACTGCAGGATTCTCCCAGAAACAATAAATGTCACATTTCATTGTAGTGAGAATCACTTTGTTCAAACAGATCCACTTGGACCGGAAAACCCACATGTTCGTTGTATTCAGCAAACTTTTGTTCTGATCAAGAAGTTATGTGCTTGTTTTTGAGGGAGAATATATTTATAGTTTTGGAGGTGTTCAAGACGCTTACACCGGGGGAAGCCCCCAGAAGATGCAAAATGAACGACACAGGGTCTCGCTTTGAATTCTGGGAACACGTGGTCAAAGGTTGTCGCCGGGTGGGGCTTTATAAATGCCGTTATCGTTTGACTCGGGATGAAAAATGAAGCCGACGCCACGCAAAAATAGTCGCCCTAAAGTACCGCAATAAACTTTGTCAATGCCCACAGACATATACTGATTCAGCAAAATGTATTTACAGCCCTATTCCCTCAATTTTTGTGTCATAAATCTGTGTTTTTCTTCGTACTCGCGTCACGATTCCAAACTGTCCGCCATGTTTTACTACTCGCGGTTACTAGGTGACGTCATTACACCTTGCTTTACACCACAGACCCGAGCTCGGGTAGTGGTAATGGCCACCGGGGCACACTCGTGTATTAACACGTGATGGCTAAAAGAACGCTCCGGTGTAAGTTGGTGTTTAGATTTAGAGGTTGTGACATTGCTATGGTTTGTGTGCCCTTGGGCAAGACACTTTGCCACAAATTGCCTCTCTTCACCCAGGAGGAAATTTGTACCTGTGAGAGTAGTGAAGGTGTGCTTGATTCATTATGAACAGGCGTAACCAGGGTTCATGCTCCACAGGGAGGTTTGGGTGCCTAACCATAGGTCAAAATGAATCTTTAAGTGAACATTAATTGGCTTTTATACTGAATTAATAGTGAGGTTTCGGTGTGCACGGTTAGTGATTACGACTACGATTAGCCAAACCTCAAAATCGTTACCTTTCGCTGTCCGTTTTTTACTAAGTTGTAGAGGCGTTGCTATCAGTGTGAACAACAAAACAACACTTGGGATATTTGTGTAAACGCCACAAGTACGCACAAATCGATGACGTAACATTCACTAACCTCCCTAATTACGTTTTTTATCTGTTAATTGATTGCAGGCCATTACTACATCGATCCCAACCAGGGATGTGCTGCCGATGCCATCAAGGTTTTCTGCGACAGGGATACCAGCGAAACATGCCTGGAGCCCAAAGTGTCAGAGGTGCGTATACACTGGTTACAAGACTTGAAAATGTTATTTGTTTTATATTAATTGGATTTTTGGGTGGGTGATATGAGAATATACCAGACGAGCCGAAGGCGAGTTCGTTATTTTCGTAACGAGTGCAGTATATTCTCATACCACTCGCTTACTTTCTTTATTTAGTAAGATTTCCGCAAGATCTTTCCTATGTTGACAACCACAAATGCTTTTGTTACTGCCGTACAGTATTTCTTAAACCGTACTCGTGTGCACGTTGCACACACACATGCTATGCACTCATTGGACGCTTTAAGAGCGTGTACGCATTTCTTCAAATGATACAGCAAACAAATTGGTTCCACAAAGAGGTTTTTGTGCTCCAAAAAACTGTTTTTAATATTGTGGTTCTTTCTGTTTTTCTGCACAGTACCCCGACAAACAATGGTATGAGGGACCTGCCAAGACTGTCTACATGAGCTCTCGTGATGGCGTCAAGCAGGTATATCCTCAACGTTTTCTTACATTTTCTTACTATTCACGTAAAATTACAGTTCAGTTGTGTCCCCTGAATCCGTCCTATGTAGTCCAAACTGCTGAATGGAAAGTTGCCACACTGTTAATGCATTCCAATTCTCATCTTGACAACAAGATTTGGAATGCATACGTAGCTGGCGCCTATCCACTCAACAATTTGCATTGTATAGGACTGAGTTAGGGGACACAATTGAACTTTTCTTTTGTGTGAATAGGGTATATTTGGTTTGATTTGTACAACGATTCATGGTACCCTATTTTTTACCCTATCAATTGAGACACTGCACTAAAACTAAATAATGTGTCTTTTTTGGGGGGGGGGGGGGGGGGTGGGAGGGGGAGGGGGTGCTGCTTTTGTTTTCAACTTGCCTAAAACTTTCAGATAAAACAAAATTTGTACCTCAGCTTTTTATTTGGTAGTTGCAATCCACTCAACATGGTTAATTTTTCATTAAAAAATTGATAGGAAATTTCAGGTAATTTTTGTTTCTGTTCATTGTTTTGGCACAAAAGCATTTAAATTTCTCAAAAGTGCCCATGGCACTGTAGCTCATAAGCCTGAAGAAACCTGTGAAGAGAAGACAATGAAGAAATAGACAGCTGAAGTGTGACGTGGGTTGCCATGGTAATTGGCTCTAAACATCATGGCCGTCAGAAAAAGTACCATTGCAAAAGCCCAGGGACACGGTTCAGTGACTTTTTTTTTGTGTAAAGCCATTGCCTAGGCAACCAACAAAAGATGACGTATTTCACTTCGGCAGCCTAAGCTCATTTTTAGCAGTCGGAGGAAACCCCCTAACACACATGTATAGGGGAAAATCCAATCCACATACCTACCCGGACAGGATTCGAACCACAGCCACAGAGGTAGAAGGCAAGGAAACCTAATGACTGATCTTCTTGTTCCTTTCCTACAGATCGAGTACAACGTGACCGACCTGTCTCAGCTAACCTTCCTGCGCCTGCTCACCACCACTGTGTCCCAGGAAGTCATCTACCGCTGCAAGAACTCAGCCGCCGATCTCAAGATCCTTACCAGCATCGACATTGAACTGACCAGAGATAACGAGGACAGCAAGAACAGATTCGAAGTCATCTCTGACGATTGCATGGTACGTTGGTCTGCCGTTGGCCACTTCAAAATTTTGTTACATAAAAGCCTGTCTCTTAGGCAACTATTCAGCTGATTAGCCAATTTCCTCCTTTTTGTTCCCTCATCTGTCTCATTAAACAAAATTTAAAACACTGTACAAAGTTGAAGATTTATTTTCATTTGCCTCTTTTTATTTATAATGACACAGTTGCCTGTAGGCTGAATTCACATTGGGCCCTTTCGCACGTAAATGCGACGCCTGTGTCGCTTTTAGAAAAGCGGTGTGGAAGAAATTTGTAGTGAAATTATGGACTGAAAATCACAGAATCACAAAAACACTATCCTCCCAAGTTGATTTTACGGTTTTCAGTGCGTCGTTTCACTCAAAATTCCCTCCATATGCTGCTCTTTTTTTTTAACGTGGCGCATTTACGCGCGAAAAGGCTCATTGTTACAGTATGTGATACTCATCAAACCTTAAACTGTTGCAAACGACGTTTTATCCATGTGTGATCGATGATGAGTCGGCTCAGTGCCTCATCTATGTTCCAAGAAAACGATGAAAAACTGTTCAGGAAATTGTGTGAAGCCACCGTCCTATTTGGGCTGGTTCCCTGGCTATACTCGGAAAACAGAGCCATAATTCCATAGTAGATAGGGGAGCCTAGGTTCGTTCACATGAGGGCGCCCTTGCAAACAAATGTGTGTGCACATGCATTTATACAAATTCGTCTTCAGTTATTGTTTTCAAATTAAACGATATCATCTCGGGTGAAATATTATGATTCTATCTTCCATTTGAGTAAGGTTTTTCCAGTTAAATGCTTGATTAAAATTTAGGGACATTGCAGATCCCGTATACAAGCTTTTCAGCTACATCAAGTAGGTTCTATTTAGAAACGTTATATTGCCTGGATGCATAATGTTTGAGGAAAACGTGTGATTTATGTGTTTCAAAGAACACGTGTTAATTTCTATATTAGTTAGGCAAAAAAATTCAAAAGTTGCCATTGATGAAAAAAACATGTAATTAACAATGTCATAATTAAACCCTCATACAGAATTTGTCGTTTCCAATATTTTAATCAACCATCTGACTCGAAAAACCATACTCAAATGGAAGATGATTGTCCAATACAATGAGTTGGCCCGAAATGATATATAGTTTGGGTCTTGTCTTAAGTGATCTCTGGGAGAGGTGGTTATCTCACTAAAGGGTTTATCCCTCTGTAGGGCTTGTTAAGCTCACATGATAGCCAATCCCAATCAGTGAGGAAGAACTGCAATACCATGTTTCGAAACCACCAGTTGGCTTCATAGCTCAATTGGTTCGAATCCTGGTGGTTGTGTGTATTTGACGGATTACTTTTCTACCTCACTCATTTTACTACAGATTAAGGACGGCCAATGGCACGAAGCCAGACTGACCTACAGCACCTCAACGCGAAGCAGCCGTCTACCGTTCATTGATGTTGCCGCCAGTGATATCGGTGGTGCTGACCAAGAATTCGGCTGGGATATCGAGCCAGTATGCTTCGTGTAGAAGGCCCTTGCAACACCTCACTTGCATAGATTTACGTGTGAATAGTAGCTTTTCAAAGCACTAAAAACAAAAAGTGAATTTAATGTCTTGGTGCTAGCCATTGTTTTTAGGCAATTTTATTATTTTTTTTAAAACCCCCGTTTTCTATAAAATAAAAATAAACTTGGAAATGTAGTGATATGCCAGTAGATCAGCTCATTGTAGCATGCCCTATTTCCAACAGAAAAAAAAAGTTTTTGCATGCACTGACGACAATGTCAGTTTAAACAAAGATTTTGTTTTTATTGATGTGCAGTTTCAAAAATGGACAATTTTCAAACAGTGCTTTTAAATTCTTTTGTTTTTAAGTATTCAATTATTACAGACCTTGCCATCCAAATGTAAAATTTCATAGCAGTTTATTTTACGACAATAGAAAAAGAATTTCACGCAGTTCCATGTACATATATATATTTTAGATATCATGCTCGGATACAGAGCAAAACAAAATAATAATGTTGATCGTGTTAAATACTGGGAAATAGTTCTGCATAAACAGTATTTAGCATTAGAGTTGTTTTCTTTGCTTTCCTTCTGTTAGATGTGTGCTTTGAATTGGTAACGAACTCAAATTAGAAACAGACTCGAAATAGTTTGTCATTTTAATAATTTGTGACGTGATATTTTAAAGTACAGATCAAAGTGTCCAAATCTTGCCAAATTTTTATGTCCACGTTCAAGTGACAATTTTTTTAAATCGAAAACTTAAAAACAGAAGCGACCACTGCTGACTCGGGTCTACTCTAGATTTCATATCAGACAATCCTTTGTATTTTGTGAACTAATGTACTCTCTTTTATAGAAATTTTGCACTTTTTGTTTACCTCCATTCAGATAAACTCCATATCAGCAAAGGGCAATCATTTATGTTATGTATTGGATAAACTAATTTCTGTAATTGTTTTAATGGTGAACAGTATTTTGCTGCATAAGAAAAATGGGGAAAAATACATATTAGTCTTCCACGAGGATGACCCTTTGGTGCTTCTAAAGTAATGTCTGAAAGTTGCTTTTTTTCTGTTCAAGTTTTCTCAAGCTTTTAACTCCTCTTTTTAAATTCAAATCGCTAATTTATAGGCGCAGCCGAGAAATAAAAAATTATTACCTATACTCTGCATTCCGCACTACAGTATAACCATCTCTCAAAGCTGGTTTTGCAAATTTTCCTTCTACTTCAAAATGTTTCTCATAAATGCCATTAATTGTCAGTTTTAAAGAATCCCTCACAATCCATTCCAAAAACAACGACATTTGTTGTCGACTTTGGTAATTGTTGTTCTCCAGATTTTAACGTGTGTGATAATGCAACCAAAATGATTGTAATCTGATAGGTTTCCCACATTGCATGAATATACGCACCTGTTTTAGTACCTGCTCAGTGCTTGCATAAAACAAGCTTGTACAAGCCTCTTTTTTTGTATGTTGTTCCTGTATGTTGTTGAAAACATTCCTCTGTTCTCCGGGGGAAAAATACATTATTTTACATGTAATGTGACCCCATAATCAGGACTCTTTACTAAACGGCATACTTTACCCACATCATGCGCGTTGTTCGTCAAAATTTACGAAATTACGTTCTATGTTTGCATACAAGTTAAAAAAAACAACCGTTCAAATAGGTGAAAGGACATCGAATTTGGGCCCTTTTTCGACAATGAACATTATCTACTAGTTTAAAATTTGTCCCCAATTTCCACAAAATATAGTTTACCAACGAGGCTTGTTCAGACAACGTTTCTGTGTGGAATTGTCCAACCATATTTTTTTCGAAGCACTGTCTGTCTTCCAGGGCCCATTTCGCTTCTGTACATTTTTGACCCACCCATTTTTCCCATGGGTGTTGAAATTCCACCCTTTTGCCTAAAAAAACCCTGCCTTGTATGATGGGTTTTCTTCACCGGTATCGCTTTCCAACTTCAGCAAATAAAAGTATTTGTTTACTATTCAAATTTAATTTTCAATGGAAAATTGGTAATGAGCATAGTCCATATATTTTGTACCTTTACAAAAAAATGACCGTTGATTGAGGGACTTATCAAACTATGCTGGTATTAAAGGCACAGGCTCGTCAGCATTGCGCGCGCGCCAAATTCGTGCCACGAAATACGCAGCTCCATGCCTTTACTATGGAGCTGCGTATTTCGCGGCACAAATTCGGCGCGCGCGCATTGCTGACGAGCCTGTGCCTTTAAACCAAAATCGCGGCTCTAATAAATTGCTCATGGCTGTACACCCGAAACTACAAGTACACAGACTTCAAAATGGAAAACAATGTTCGCTTGATTCTTATTAGTATATTCGAATGCTTCACTTGCCGACTGAAAAGAAAAGGCTAATTAAAAACTTATCTGACAATTTTTAAAAATTACATACGGGTCTAGGTACAGGTAGGCGGCCTGCTCGCATTTCCCAGACCTAGACTTCGTGTTAATTCAACAAGTGGCCAATTTGGCGTCGTGTCTCTCGATCAACCTATATAACCCGTTGTTCGAGGGACTCTAGTCGAAGTGCCTACACGTACGTATAGTCGTCGCTTGAATAAACCTTCAGTCCTAAATAATCCCCCAAACAACGGAAATTGCCTTAATATCTGTTGTTCGAGGGACTATAGTCATTTATCATCGTTGTTTGAACTTGCTCTCGAATGACAGGTGTAATAATGCAAATTCACAGGCGTTTGTGACCTTAGCCGTCTCTCATTGGCTACAAAGTTACTTTGAATGCTGTACGCGATTGGTTGATAGATTTTCTAATTTGCATAGTACATGTATCTGATGGGGGCGCTGTACAAGTACACCGCGGCGTACGTAAACAAACCCTATACAGTACACGTACACAGGATCGATAGGAAGGATCGTCTGCACGTACGCCGGTCTTCTCGTCAGCTCCGAGACGTTGATAAACAAAAGTTTCACCTTTTTCAGTTTTCGTCGTATTTTACGAATTCTGACTTCGAGTTGGGGAAAATACATATATCCGGCCATGTGGATGACATATTGGAAAAAGTACTCGGAAAAGGAAGTGCAAGTTTGATGACGGAAACGGCTCCCACAAACTGCAAAGTAAAGTTAATAGCCAGCCGGTAGACGTTAGAGATCATGGTGAGATGTAGATTTTGCTGCAATAAAAAGGTAATTACATATATATTTTCTGGGTATTTTTTTAGTTTATGCCACAACTCGAATTTAAGGAAAATAATTATTGGAATCGATAGCTTGGATGATTTTAAAATACCTTTTCCATTGACATTTCCGTCGCAAATGTTGCATTTCCATGAAAATTCTGTGTTTTTGTCACGCCCGCCTCCATACAAAAGTGTGTGAAACTGCTGCCGGCCGAGGCAGTGTGTGAAGCGCGCGAAGAAAGAGGGCATGCGCGTGATGATCCGTTTGGTTTCTGGCCGGCCCGATATGCAATATTCTTTCCGTGATTTTTCTCTAAAACTAAGCATTTGCGACGGAAATGCATGTTTTCCTATTCTAAAATCGTCCAAGCTATCGATTCCAATAATTATTTTCCTTAAATTCGAGTTGTGGCATAAACTTAAAAAATACAATTTTCTGAGTTGGTAGCAACTTTGAATTAATTAATTTAACTGTTGTATTCAAGATTTTTAAAGAAAAAAATAATAAGAATTGAAAAGTTGATCACGAATATTTTTCTTTGAAATGACTTCTATCTGATTTGATAGAAAACCTCAGAAAACAAAATTTTCATCGGAAAACAAAATGTTCATCTGAAAAATTATATACACGTTAACTGATTGAGACTTCATTTTTCAAAGAAAAACGTTAAATTTTCTCACTGCTAAATTAATGTTTCCTCACCAAATTTACACTTCCTGGGGCATGTCATGTATGAATAATAGTGGCAAATGTGTATGGAATACTGATTTTTCCCACTAGCCCCATTCTGTGGTCAAATACTATGCGGGCTCGGTATGCTTGGCCACAGGGGCGTATATAGACCTTTCGCGAACAACTTGGACTATTGTTACCAGCTTACCTCACCCTAACGTACGATGCCTACTTTCAGAGAAAATACAGCGGGAATTCCACCCAAGTTTCACCGGTGTGAAGTTGGTTACTTATTCGACGTTCAATATTCAATAAGGAGCTGTTAATATTCAACATTCAATAAGGAGCTGTTAATATTCAACATTCAATAAGGAGCTAAACATTACTTATTCGACATTCAATAAGGAGCTGTTACTTATGCACCTATCAATTGTATTTGTGTGGCTATAGTATTAGTCGAGTGAAAATATCTTCAGGGCAAGCCGGGCAGGGGTTTGGGGCATATCTTAAACAGCTAGAATCCCCCCTTCCACATTTTTTTAGTTTTTCTGTTTATCATGGAGGTGTATGTGTCTACAACACCATCACAACTTGTTTTTCACAAAAAATCGACAGACTTTTGCTTAAAACGTAAAGCAGTTCCGACCCTCTTCACCCAAATTCTGAAACGCTCGAGGTCACTCGGCTTGTTTATCAACAGGGTTTTGACGTCATCCTGAGAAACATACAAAACGGTCTGTGCAGTATTGAATGGAAAATACACGAAGTGAATGTTTATCATGCCTATTTTGTCCTTGTAATTCAAAATACAAATGTGAAAAACACTTCATGTAATATGACAGCAATCTACTATTACCTGTTTTGTGAAAAAACGATGAAATCGTGGCTCACAGTGAAGCTCTTTTGAAGTAAATACTGGTGCATTGCGATGGGTGGTTTTGTCACGGAACGAACGGCATTCACAGCGGTCTGTGTACGGTCCACTGCAGGCGTAGTTTCCACGTGTTTGGACATCGGCCGTACAAGTTATAGAATGAGCGACTCATTTTTCTCTCTCTTGGTAATAGAAAAGAAAATCTTTCTGCTCTTTTTTTTTCATAGTGTCTGGTAAAACATGCAACCACGCAGCTACTGGGCATATCTCTGGCTTTTTGGAACAACAAAATTCTTCAAAAAACACCATCTAAAAGAGACGGTTTTCCAAGTTTTTTGCGTGTAAACGTATGGAGCTAACTATCGTGTTGACTTCTCTTTCTCAGGATTGCGTCACGGGGTCACGCGCATATCATGAATACCTAATGAGCGTTTCAGAAATCGCGAAAATCTCATTTTCGAAAAGCGCACTTTTGCTTGCAATTTGTCCACTTAAAACCGACAATTAAAAAATAATAAAAATCCACGTCGGCAAGAGGGATGTTTGGACTATCGAAAAAAGCCTAAATGCTGGATTTTCGTCAAGGGGGATTCTTCCTCTTTAAGTGATATCTGGGAGGGTGATTATCTCATTGAAGGGTTTATCCCTCTGTAGGGCTTGCTAAGCTCACGTGATAGCCAATCCTAATCGCAGTGAAGAACAACTGCATGCAATACCATGATTCGAGACCACCAGTTGGCTTCATACATGTAGCTCAATTGGTAGGGCGTCTGCAGGTTAAGCAGAAGGGCCGTGGTTCGAATCCTGGTGGAGCCAAGTTGTTTTTCACTGCATCCAGATTTCCCAAACTCATGGACATTTGTCCACATTCGTATCGAAAACATATTTAGTCTAGTAGTAGTACAATCTTTGACTCGCTAGCCCGATGGTCCAGTACATTTTTACCTGAAATTGTAGCCCATGTTCATAAACTTGTTTCAGAATTCCGAGTCCAGTCTTTTGATGTGAGACTTGAGGCAAGTGGAATAACTTGCTCCATTGACTGGTGGCAAGTTATTAAAAATTTATAAGTATAAGACTTGAATCGAGTCATTGAAACCTTGATGATGTGTCAGTATTCCCCGTGAAGTTGGGAGACGGTGTTCCTTTCCTAATTTTATTAGTCTATAGTGGTTGAATGAGATAAATTAAAAACCTCCATTATTTTTGCAGCAAAATGTATGAGTGACAGTCAGCTGAATAGAATTGTGTGCAAATGCAGGTGTGATATTCAGTGTTTTTCAACATATTTCGATCCTAAAGCCACATGAAAATTCAAGTTAGAATCCTCCAAATAATTTAGATTACAAATAAGGCCTAATTGATGAGAACTGTGTACTAATGTCAAATTCAACGAGATTACTTTCAGGGTCGGAGTGAAATGTGAAAAATCTTGGATACATCAGTATCCATCACTTTATCATATAATTCAAAATTGCCAAACTCCATCAAGACTGAAGACTCAAAAATTATCAAAGCACAGGCAAAGCAACTGTACCGTGCAATGTCATTACTTAGATGACAACTTGCTTCTCACTTATAATTAGCCATTTTGTGACAATAAAAAAATGGGTATTTTTTTTGTATACATTGAACAAAGATTTTAAGGAAATTACCTCCTGGAATCAACACATAATGTAATTTTAAGATATACTTCCCACCGCTCGCCACGTCATTTTGTGCATTACTTTATGCAGTAATTTTATCATTTATTTATCTCAGAAATGCAACTTTTGCGACGGAAGTGTCGGTGGGAAGTATATCTTAGAATGGAATAAGCTATCGATTCCAATATATAAATTCACCCAAATCCGTGTTCAATGTATATGGAAACAAATCAAAAAAATTTCACACTTTGTGTCCCAACTTCATGGAGAGGCCCATTTGCTGCTTGCACCAAACTGCCATATTGGCCAAACAGTGAGGCTGTTTGGTAAGGATTCAGGGGACACCATTGAACTGTCCTTCAATGTGAATAGGTTCTATTATTATTAACCACAGGAATTTTTTACCAATGTCTAACTAAAATCTGCAGAGACACATTCCAATGCCAAGAGAGCTGGTAATATTGCATCTATGGGTAAAGCTGCCTACTGTGCCAGATTGTTTCATTGCTAAATGTCCTTGACTCTTATGATTAGGTCTGGGTTTTCAGACATGTTGAATGGTTTTGCTGTTAAGGGTTGATGAAGGGTCAGTGGGGACCTGCTCCCTATAAAACTGTGCACATCCAGCAGTTTAAGCAATGCACTGTGATAAGTTTTTTTTCTCTGAAGTGCCAAGTCAGCCAGTCTTAGAAGGCCCAGTTTCTTCAAGTCAGAATTGTAGTCAAGTACTTATACAGCATTATCTGTATTTCTTACCGGCTATTTGAACTGGTTTTTCGTTGTCTGGTGTGTTTCTACTGAAGCATAAAATGCTTGGTGCTTGGCATTAAACCGCACATGCCGGAAGCATGGAAAGCTTCGCTGCGTGTACTTCCGGTGCACCCAGCAAATGTTACACCGATTGTGCTTCTACTGCGAAAGATAATCGGTATTACACCACATGGTCCACCTCGAGAGGTGGTTAACGGTTCACAATATAGCATACCTGTCACTCCTACTGGGCCCGTGAACTGGTTCTCCTCCAAATTACCCAGCATTAACCAGTTAACGCTCCTCTTTAGAAACAAGCAGTTTAAGTGGGTCACCTAGGCCCGTTTCAAACGTCGTGCTTGTGCCGTGTGGAAGTAATTCAACTTAAATTTGACAGGGCACAAGCAAGATGTTTAAAACCATTTGGCTCGGCACATCGACAGCAACTGATTAGTTGTGCAACTATTGAAAATTGGGAGCATCCAGCCATGTCTACATTATCAAGAGCGCGCACATCGACAAGGCAACTAGAGTACACATTGACCTTGCAACTGGAAGCAACTGATGTTGTTGCTGTCGATGTGCGCTAACATGATCAGATACACGCGTGCAACTGACAGCAACTGGTTGCAAGTACGCGTACATCGACGCAACCAGTTGCCAGAAGTGCGCGTACATCGACCTTTTTAGGCAACTGATCAGTTGCTCCTAGTTGCCGCGGGTTGCTCCTAGTTGCTCAAAATGCCAGTTGCCACTAGTTGCTTCCAGTTGCAAGGTCGATGTATGGTAGGCTTTAATAACAAGATAGGACAGTTGGAGTCAGTTGTGTTATATAACATACCGTGGCCGAGTGGTTTGGGTCACTGACTCGCAATCACAGGTGAAAACTTAGGGTTGCAGGTTCGAAACTTGCCCCGGCTTGGGTACCTGTGCCCCTGAGTAAGGCACTTATTTAATCACACTTGCTCCATCCTTCGGAAGGGATGTAAAGCCATTGGTCCAGTGTGTTAGGTAATGCACTTTAAAGATCCCAAAGCATTCTTTCGTGAAGAGCAGGGGGAGAGATTCCCCGGTGTCTCTGGCCGTTTCTAATTCATCACACATGGGTTTCCTCACGGTTGCGAGCGACAGTGCAATGGGCGCTTTTGAGGAATTCTTGGTTTCAGTACCAGAAAGAAATAATAATAATAATAAATAGTAATAATCCTATTATACTTTTGAACCATCTTTTCACATTTTACATTAGTTTAAGTGTACATTGTATTGGCCACAATCACCCAGGCTAATGCAGAATTTAACAGTCTCTATTAAAAAACTGGATGCTGGGTTCAGAAACACATTTCGCTCAGTAGTCTGAAATTGGCTCCAGGTGTCAATGGATTCAAGTGTCAATGACCCCGGAGTCATGACACATGTTATTATTTTATTTTTTATACAAATTGCATGATATTGTCCCTTAGCTTTATATGATGAATAAATATTAAAGCCTGTTAAAAATGACTGTTAAAAACGACATCATTTCCACTTGTAATTAAAGGCCTTTGTCAAGAAAACTGCCTTGTAGACATTTCAGCCACATGAATGCAGTAATACTTGTGGAAAATGTGGAAAATCCATGCATATTTTTTTTATATGTGAATGATGGTAAAAATGTTTTTTCCAGACAACTTTTTAAAAAAACCCATCACCCTCTCAGGTACCTATTTTACTTCTGCGGGTTCCCATACTCGACAAGCCTTGGTTTTTTATGGGATCCCTCTATACATTAACCATCTGTATTTATGAATGTGTCAACTATTGTGTATGAAAATAAAGTGAAGTGAACTGAACTGAACTGAGAAGCAATGCGTGGCAAAGTACCTTGCTTAAGGGCACCATGGATGGACCGGACCAGGATTTGAAGCCCACTGCCTTTGGAACTAAAGCCGTGTCCGCATTGAACTTGGTAAAATGAAAAATGGCTAAATTTGATTGCTGTCCACATTTGGACTTTTTGACACGGGAAAATTTACTGAGACCGTGGGAGAGCATGCGCAGTGTCCCTTCGCAGTATGACCTTCACGTCCCGGACATACGCTTCTAGAGTGCTTTTATCGACTCGATGTGTCCGCATTGGACTTATTATCTCGGGAAAAGTTAATTTTCCTGGACAGCAGTTGGCCAGAAAAAGTAACCGCTGGACTCGGGAAAAGTTACTGATAGCAGGGGCGCAGCTAGACCATTTTTATTGGGGGGTGTGACCAAATTTTGCCTTCGTGGAGTTGCTTAGCGGGGTCGCTCAGTGGGGGTGTGGGGGGAAAGGGGGAGAAACAACTAGTGCCGATATAGCAATGCCGATATAGCCGTGCCTTTATGATTCTTTTAATTTTGTTGCCGACAGCACGATTAATTTGCCAAAAGGACCATGATTTTGCTGAATAAAATAAATATTGGGGGGTGTCACAAACCCCACCCCCACAACCCCTCTAGCTACGCCGCTGACTGAGAGAACGACCGTTTTATTAAAAACATAATTAAGCACAGCAAACAGCCTCAGAGTAAATGTGCAAATATCCTTAATCGATAATCGAACGCATCACGCTTACGATAGGTTTGGTGAAATCCACCGCAGCACCTATCGTAGCCACGATCCATCGCAGCCCTAGGATCCATCGCAAGCCTAATTATGGACCTTAACTTACGAAGAGTTTGGTGAAATCGACCCCAGTCCCTTTCCATTGTCTACGTCATATTTAGTAGGCGCACTTTAACTCATACTTGACATAAACAATGGAAAAGGACTGGTTTGTTTGCTGCGACCACAAGTTTCAAAAGAATCCCATGCACATTGTATAGGCCTATATTTATATAGACTAATCCGACGAATGAAAACCGAGGTGTATCTCCAAGGTATTTACATGACGTCACAATAGAAATACACCACAGTAACAATGGAATAACCACAAGAGGGCGGGCTCACTAATACCCCTTTCCCACTACAAAATCTCCGGGTTAACTCGGGGGTAACGGCAATCCTTAACCCCGAGATACCCCGGGGCAGCGAAATATCGCGCGAGCGTTCCCACTACTCTTTTGCTGGCCCGGGTTAAGACGAAAAAATCGGCCGTTAGCCCGGGGCTCGTTAACCCTGCCAGTGACCAGGGTTAAGGATGGCAATCTCGGGGTTAACGGCCAAACTCCGGGGTAAGCATTGTAGTGGGAAACCAAGCAGGGTTAAGTGTTCTCCAAGCAATCTCGGGGTTAAGACGCATGAATCATTGCGCAATACGGTGTCCAAAGGTTAAACTCGTGGCGCGAAAATGCGTGTTCAGTGCGCTATAAATCCTGCTGGCGTATTGCCTCAAGCAACATCTACCTTCTTCCCCTTTTGAGAACGTTGGCGTTGACGTTTCCTTCGCAATATTTGTAAAATTACCATCAGGACCGCGACCGATATTGCTTCCGTGTCTGGCGCCATTTTGAGCGATGTACTAGCAGTACTTTTCCCCCAAACCACTTCGCCCTCGGCTGGACCACTTCTCCCTCGGCTGGACCACTCATGGAGGTAGGAATACATCGCCCAAATGCTACTTTACCCAAGGGGCACTCTGCAAACGTAACCTACGTACGTGCCCGCTCACGGCTGACAGACATGCAGCTACTTAGTAATATGCCGTTTGATGAAATAATTTTTCAAAGAAGAATTAGGCCTGGCTGAGAAAACACCGTCTTAATACACCCCCATTTTAATGGTATAGGCCTACACGTGATGCGTCTTGCTTGCCACGTGGGTCATGGATGTTTGGACGAAATGTTATTTGCACGAGTGGTGTGTGGCCCAAGTGGTTTGGGGGCGAATTGACTGTAAAGGGCAGTGCGGCGAAACGAACACATGTGTCGAATGGTACATGGTGGGATCATATTTACCGATGTCTTGTGGCGCGAAAAAGGACCCGTTGCTTGGCGACAAGCCAACTCGCGCACTCCGTCATTTCCAGTACGCGTGTAGTGGGAAACCGCACCGCGTTAACCCGGGGCAAGCTCGCACCGCGTTAACCCGGGGCAAGCTCGCCCCGGGTTTGCCGAAACTCCGGGTTAACGAAACAAATGGGAACAGAACTCGGGGTTAACGAACCCCGGGGTAAGAAAAGCTTAACCCGGGGCGGCAAATCTCCGGGTTAAGCAGTTTGTAGTGGGAAAAGGGTATAAATGTTGCTCTGATTACACTATAGGCCCACTAAGCACAAAATCAGCCCTAATGAAACTGAATGGCAGAGACATGCACAAAACCATTTTTTCCATGACAATATCGACGCTGACACAACGAAGTGACACAAGTGCACACAGTTCATGAAATCCGCACAGTGGGGGACGCAAGTTTTCACGAACTGACACCCCCCAGTGTGCGCGCCATTCCAGACACTAGACTCAAAACGCATGAATTTTTGTTTTTCCACGAAGTGACACCCAAGAAAACGTTGAATTTAATAGTAAAAAAAAAGCTTTGAAAAGTCTCAACACGAATGATATCATCAAATATATGTAGAATATAGTTACATTTTTGACAGAAACACTTTGTTAATTTACAAAAGGCGTCAGTTCGTGAAAACAAAAATTATGTGTGTCAGTTTGTGAAAACACAATTGACGTGCTGACATCATTTTGTACCCGAGACCAGCACTGAAGTGCTACTACGTGTCAGTTCATGGTGTAACCGACGATATGATCATGGACCTGAGTTCAAGCCAATTACTGCTATTTTTTTATAATCAAATGTACTGTTTTAATGTGTACAATAAATTTTGAATTGTAAACCTTCCTGTCTTTTTGATGATCCTTCTGTCTGTGTTTCAGACCCTGTGTGGAGCTGACACACCATGTACACTGTGCACCTCAAGTGCACTATGTCTCTGCATATAATGGTGTCGCCTTACAACACAGTCATGCACACTGAGCTTCCCTGCAAGTACCTGCTACGTCAGACAATTAAGGTGGCCCAGCTTCCTTCCTATTGGTCGAAGGTCCAGCCATGCAGAGTGGATCCATCCCATAATAGCCAGATAAAACACACTGGCAAAAAGGGCTGCATGAGCTTGGAGCCGCTAAAAGTTTTGGCAGCTTGGTTTATTGCATGATCATCATCGGCACCGCAGAGATTGTACAGCCATGTATAGCTTTGTGGGCAAAGCAGCCCATTGGAGGTTGCTCCTAGTCCTTGTTGCCATTCTCTTTATGTCAATCGAAGCTCAGCAAACATGTAAGTAGTACTCTTTTTTTACCTTTTTATTTTCATACATTTTGCATGAATGAATTTAGAATCTGCTTGCTTTTTTCTTTCGCTTTTTGTTTGACTTTTCTTTTTCTTTTTTTAAAATTAAAGTTAATGGAGTTTATCTCATGCATGATATTGTTTAAACCCTAAACGTTTGTGTGTTCGTGCTGTGATTGCTGTCTTTCTGACAATAAACGATAAAAATACATGTACTGTAGCAATTACTGTCACATGGGAACAAAATGTAGATGATTTATATCAAGTTTTTGTGTGTGTTAAACATTCAATTTATCAAGCTTCACTAATTACATATATATAGATATAACAAATGCAGAATAATGTATATATTTGGAACGGTTTCAGCCTAGTTGTCATAAACGAAGGACTTTAAAGGATGTTTGCCATCTATGACAATGGGCCATCACACAAAATTTTATTTGAAACCACAAAAATGGGATGAGGAAAATTTATGAATGAAACCATGTAAAATATTGGAAATGTTTCAAAGTTTTGGTCTTGGCTCTATTCCAGCATGATTCAAGGCAGAAAATATTGCATAACATTTCCAGTTGCAGGTCAAATAATTTCAGCTCTTGTAATGCTGTCCATAGAAATGCTCGTGTAGAATATTTTGTCGAACTTGTAGCGATAGCAGAAATTTAAATATGTGACTCAATGGATTCTGTTAATGTTTAAAAATATGGCAAATTATTCCATTGTTGCAAATGGCAAATCAATTGTTACAAATGGCCAATCAGCCAAACCAACAGTAATGACTGCGTAGGACCATGGAGGAAGAAACAGGACCAAGTCACTTTAAAATGTAATTAAGCTTTGTCTTTTTGGCTCATTTTATACTGAGCAACAAAAGAAATGCAAAACTTTTCTCCACTTTTTGAGTGAAAATAGAATAGGAATTTTCAGCACACAAAATGAAGCTGATATGTGAGTATTTCGATGTCAAATTTAATCACAAAAGAAATTTTCAAACGTTGATTAAACAAAAAAATGTCGTCGCATAGCTGACGAAGTGACGAATATACGGCTCTAAAGCCACTGCACATTCGTCACTTCGTCAGCTATGCGACGATTTGCGCTGCTTTTGTTGCTCGGCCTATCTTATACTAGTACTAGTAGTAGGTGCAACTAGTACTCGTACTTGGGTGCAAATTAACTAGTACTTTATACAGTATACAATACATGTATAGGCAATATCAGGACTTTCACAGAAACAACAAACAAAAATTAATTTCGTTTCCTAATAATCACTGTCACATTTTCAGTTGCATATGCTTCACATGCCATGTGCATAGTTATCACTCTTTCAAAGTGAAAACAAAATGAAGGCATCTATCCTTTTGTTAGATGCCTCGGTAATGGCTCAACAAAAAATATATAAATACAGTATGTAAACAAAAATTAAATACACAAACGTTACACATACACTTTAATAATGGCTTCATTCTTTGAAGAATGTTATTACAAATAAAATCCGTCACATGGTTAATACTATAAGCAAAAAAGTAATTTGCAACTTGTAAATCTCCGAAATACAAACCCAAATTTGTACAGTCATGCCTTTTTTGCCCATTTGTTGTTTTTTGTAAGACCTAAAAATGAATTTAACTTACAGACAAAAACTGCCAGCTTGCTCTTTCAGCTTCTTTGCCCCTTGGTAGATCACCTGGAGCTCATTCTGTTGGTCTAGTTATGTGACATTTCACCTCAGTCTGAGGTCAACTTGAGGGTTGTTGGATGAAGGGGGATAAAAATGGCTGACTGCTGCAGATTTGGTACCTGAGTGCTGGGCTTGCATTATTTATGGCCTTTTCCTCAGAGATTTACTGCCACGTGTGAGAACTGAAACTGGAGGAATACTGGTGGAAAATGTGCTTCTGTTGCACAAACAAATTCCTTTGGGCATCTTTTGTACTAGTCTGGGTCTCAGATCTGCTCGTTGGGCTGTGTTATTTTTTTCTGAGAGATTTTTTTTTGGGGGGTGGGGTGGAGAGCATTAGGTGAAGAGCTCTTATATTCTTAATGGACATCTGCAAAACCAATGAACACCAGACATTAACCCAATAGCATGCACTCATCACTGGAAACAAGTAGTGTGTCTTGTTATTTCTCAGAGCCTTTTGGTAGTGTTAAGTAATGTTACTTGTCAAGATCATAACCAAAGTTATCCAATAGTAGCCACCATTACCGAACACAAGATTTGAGTCAAGCTATGAGTACATGCTTATTAATTGAAGGTGTTTTTGCAGAAACCTGATTTTCACTGAGTTGAACCATGGAGGTAGGAAGGTTGAACATGGTAGATATACAGGTGGTTTTGGGCACTTAATTTTGGAGGAGAAAGCTGTGGTCGGTTTTGGGTGCTTTGAGGACTAATGGGTTAAAAATGGCAACCATTTAACACATCGTCAGTGGCTGAGGAAAACCAACAAGCTAATTAATGCACCAATCAATAGTCTATTTAAGCCTCAAGTCTTTGTTTTTATTTCGGCATTATGATATTGGCATTAAATTAAGTGCAGGCCTCTATATGCCTATATTTTTTTCCACTTGACTAAAACTATACCAGTAGTCACTGGCAAAGAAGTTGTAGGCGGAGCCTATGTAAATGACCCTGGCTGTTTCCTTGGTTGATTGACAGCTACATTGCAAGAGAGAGGTGGAGCTCAGTTTGAGCCCACTGCAGTTGGCTAGTTTGCAGTCACATGACATGTGGTCAAGGTCATTCAAGGACAAGGCAGTGGTAGGAAATGTGGAAACAAGCTTTTAGAACACTGGCCTATTAAAAATTAAAAAAAATTAAAATAAAACTACATGTATTACAAAACACTTGCACAAATGCACCAGTACATGAACCACTTTTAGAGGCTGTGTCGGGTCTATTTTTCTGCTCTTTCATCGTGGATTCAGATCTGTGCATGTGATCATGCACAGATCTATGAATCCACATAAAGTATGCATACAAGTTAGCTTGTAACTGTTTTTCAACCCTTTTACATCATATATGCCTAAAGGTCCTTCCTTACAAAATACTCCCCAGATAAAAGGATTAAAACCAAATTATTAAACACTAAGTGAAAAAAGAATAAAATGGAAACAACAATTGCTCCCTGGGTAAAAGAATATTTGTAATAATTAATTAATACATGTATGTCTATAGTAAAAGATAGGTTAAAACATAAAAAGTGGATAAAAATATTAAAACAAGCAAACATGAACATAAGAAAATATTAGTAAAAAGGCACATACTTCCAACATACATGTACATGCACGGGTTTCTGTATTCAAATGGGGGATGTTTAACAATAGGGTCCGCGATTGCCAAGGACGTCCGCGATTTCAAATCGTGTGCAAAACAAATGAGAGCAGTCGCCAAAAAAACTAAGTCCAAACAAGGTTGGTTCACACCCAAGTGTACCGGTACAACATGCATACTGTGCCATTTAATCATTATAACAGCTTCAAGTGCATGCATTAAAAATGTCAGGATTCATTTAATTTTGTTACAAATGGCTGTTCGATGTCATTTGTTACAAATGGCATTTCGATGTCATGTTTTTATTTCAAATGACTCTTTTGTAAAGCTTTTATTTTACTAAAGGAACTTTAATGCCCCATCGCATTTGAACTATCCTTGAGGTTTTTTCCATTAACAGGCGTATGGCATGTCACTTGTATAGGTCTTCAAAAGTTGTTCATAAAACAGCTAAGGTACCATAATTTGATATAATTCCTTCTTCCTGGATGTTTGCAAATCCATTGCGATGACAAATGAGTGCACATAATCATACTAACATGGTGACTGGATGAAGTTCAATTTTACAATGTGACTATAATTACATGCAGTTATTGTGTAAAATTGATAAAATGACCAAAACAATGCCAAGAAAGCTTTGCGATACTCTACTAAAAATTGGACCGACATTGGCCCAATGGTCATTGCTAGATCTGGGGTTGACTTATGTTATCTTGAATCATTCAGCTAAATGACTTCATTCAAGTCAATTAGAATTGGAAGCTTGAATTCAGTCTTTGGATTTAACACCACATGTATTAAACCCAGTTCATACGAAAGAGAAATAGAATGCAAATTTGACCTTTTGCACTGCATATTTAAAGAAAGTTAATTAAGGTTTCTTTTGCCCTTAGCCGACGTAATTATTAACACTGTATACGCAGTGCTTTCCTGAGACACTATGAAAAACTTCATAGCGTGCTCGGGTTGGACTCGAGCCCACGACCTCCTGCAAACAAAGTAGACATCTTAAAACCACTCGACCACCAAGCTAGCCGGTGTTGAATGGCTCGTTCTCCTGATAGGCTCCAGTCTGTACAGCTATAATTATGTCGACATGCATACTTTCATATTTTTTTCCTTTTAAACTTTTCAACAAAAACGAAAATTGCTCATTTGTGGTTTTTCTTTTTTTCTCCAAATTTCTACCATTCAACTGCCAACAATACTGTAGCCGACAAAGATGTTCAGGTAAGCATTTCTTTTTTAAGCTTTTTGAATTTTGCTTTACAGTACACGAGGCAGTTTATAAGTTACACAGCACACAGAAGTATACAGCTGTGTCATTCTGTGCTTTTAGTGAGCTGTGTGGGTGTGCATTTTCATGTTAAAATAAAGACTGGAAGGAAAAACAAGTTTGGTCCCTTTTGAAATTTTTGCGCATACGTCACAATGGTTCTAAACACAAATGTATGATTTTTATGGCAAAAATCTCACCCAGACTTTAAAAATTGTTGTTTTTAAGGGTACACTAAAACAAATGCAATATCATGTAGTAAAATGAGGTGCATGGTCATTTCTCTGACTGTTTTGATAGTATTATCTGTTCAGAACATGGTATACAAGGAAATTATTTATTTGCCTTTCAGAGATGACCATCATACAAAGTGAATTGTTACTGATGAGGACATTGTAACTTTTGTATTTTCATATTATTTTTTTCAAATTAGCACTGGCAGCCTTGTCTCAGATTGTATTACACCACAGACCTTTTTGTCTGCAAATTTTATCACAAAAGAAAGCACCGAGACCCTCGTTTTCAATGACTATTTGAAATTCCTCTGTCACTTTTTGTGAAAAGTATTTTTGAAAAAAGAAAAAGAAAAAGAGATGCCGTGTAACTGAGAATTTGTGATCATGAGTGGTGATTTTTGAAGCAGAGAGTGTTGTACGTAACTGGGACACCAACAATTTTGGACCCCTAATTTTGGGAATTACCCCTATAACCAATCACACCGAAGTGTCTGGACCTCTAATTTATAGAAAGATTAAAATCTGCTGATCCATGTTAATGGAGCGCCACTGGTCATTGTGTTGAACTGCACTGATACATTTCTTTTAAATCACACTTACTAAAGGTACAAGGACCTCAAGGCAATCCGGGGGACCAAGGTGAACCAGCTGAAATTCCCATAGTGAGTAGTCAAACTTCAAACATCCCATTGAGTACCAGTATTCATTAAACGCATTGTCCATGCGTTTTGGGTGTGGCACCTCGAAAAATAATTTGTAATAATAAGTGATATTTTTCTAGAAACATAAGTTACTCGTTTTCAAATGAGATATCAACGAAACAAATTGACCAACGTTTAGTTTTCAAACAATTACTATAAATTTTTCCATTATTGGCAGTCCGCCAATAATTCAACTCACAGCAAGGCGCAAAAACGGCCATATAAAAATGGCATTTTTCACAGGGTTGCAGATGACGTTTTTTCGTTAAAATAAAGTAAATGTTTTAAAAATTCGTTCAGAGAAAAAAAAAAAGAATTTGCTGAGAACCACAGACAATATAACTTTGACCAAACTAACAAATTATAGGCCATCAATAAATTGTTGTTTAACTGATTAATTTTTTTACAGGAGTATCTTAACCCTGGACCCACTGGACTCGCTGGACCAGTTGTGAGTTTTTGTTTTTCTGTTCAGGTCGTGAATCTGTGGATTGATTTTAAAAACCCTAGCAAACATTGACGTCATCCTGAGAGGAACACAAAACGTCCCGTGCAGTATTGAATTGAAAATATACGTGTGCCTGTTTTGTCCTTGTAATTCAAAATACAAACGTGAAAAACACTTGATATACTATGACAATAATCTACTATTACCTTTTTTTGAAGTAAATACTGGTGCATTCATTGCGACCGTTGGTTTCGTCACGGAACGAACGGCACACAGCGGTCGGAATGGTCCCTGCGAGCCGTAGTTCCCACGTATTTTAAATTGGCACAACACGGTATGTACATCGGTCGGTACAAGTTAAAACGAGCGACTCATTTTTCTCTCTTGGTAATAAAAAATAAAATCTTTCTGCTCTTTTTTTTTCATGGTGTCTGGTAAAGCATACAACCACACAACTACTGGGCACATCTCTGGCTTTTTGCACGAGAAAAATTCTTCAAAAAATACCACTGAACAGAGCATATCGTTAATACCTAATAAGCATTTCATAAATCTCGAAAATTACATTTTCGAAAACCGCACTTTTGCTTGCGATTTATCCACTTAAAACGGACAATTTGAAATAAACAGCGGTATAAGTTGGCTTGAGGGATATGTGGACAATCGAAAAAGGTGCAAATGCTGGATTTTTCGTCAAGGGGGATACTAGCTCTGAGGATTAACTAATCTTTGTCGAACGAAGCGATTTCTCTAGTGAGAACAGGGTCAAAGACACAATGTACTTGATATGCAGTATGAACATGTACTGTGCTAATTTTAAGGTACAGTTCAATGCACATTTTTATACTCCATCTACACTGTTTCTGTAGGGACCTGAAGGATATAAAGGAGAACTGGGAGATATGGGACCAATTGGACCAAGAGGAAGAAAGGTAAGCAATATAAAAAGAATTGGTGTTTGTAGTCAGCTAAAATTGACGGCGTTTTCACGAAGTGGCAAATCCCGAACGCAATAGTAACACTTTGTTTTAAGAAAATCACCTTTGAAGTTGGTCACTTTTTAAAACTCTAATTTCGCTGGTTGTTTTATTAAATATTGTCAGTATTTTCAAGTGATGTCTTGTATAAGTATAATGACTTTAAAAAGATTGGTGTATATTTGAATCGGGGCATCATGTTTGATTACAGTGAAGATCTGTGAAGATTTTTTTTTTAAATATGAGAGGGGTGTGGCCATGGCACCATGCCCCTACTTCCCTCAGTACGCTACTGATCACGGGCACGAGGTTTAGCTAATTCAATGCCCCCATTTTTAACCAATCCTATGAATGGAATTTATACATTCTCGGCTCCCGTCAGTGGTATACAGCCCCAGCTGCCTTTTAGATGCTCATGGGCTAATCAAACACAACACTTATTTATCGGTGGAGAGAGGCAGTTTGTGACAAGGTGTCTTTCCAAAGAGCACATGTAATGGACGTGAGCCGGCCTGGATTCGAACACACGACCCATCAGAATTAACTAAGGTCTTGAGTTTGCTACACTAGATCAATTGGCCATGATACCTAACAACTGGAAGCAACTAGTGGCAACTGATGTTTCCAGCAACTAGAAGCAACTGGGAGCAAATGATCAGTTGCTTAAAAAGGTCGATGTACGTGCAACTACTGGCAACTGGACAAATTCTGGTTGTCGTGAGTTGCTTATGATCTACTTTCTGGCAACTAGTTGTATCCATATGTGGTTAGTTTCGTTGATGTACGCACTCTTGCAGCTGGTTGACCAGTGTCAGTTGAACAAGTGCGTCTGATCACATGAGGTGCACATCGACAGCAACTGATCAGTCAAGTTGCTTCCAGTTGCAATGTCAGTGTACGGTATAGGCTTCAAACTCAACAGGAATTTCTGAAAAGAAAAGTTTTCTCTTTCTTATGAAATTTTCATCAGGGACCAGACGGAGATCAAGGCCTGTCAGGTTTTTCAGGAGTTTCCGGACCCCCAGGACCCCCCGGACCCCCCGGAGAGGTGAGTTTGTAATGTTTTGTCCATGGTTTGTGGGATACCGTGGCCGAGTGGTTTGGGTCACTGACTCGCAACACTCGGCGGGAAAACTAGGGGTTGCCAGCGGCGTAGCAAAGATTATTTCACTGGAGGGTGGGGTGGGGCATTGCTTTTTAGTGGGGGAGGGGGGGGGGGGAGGGGGTTGGCTGAGTGACCTCTTCCCATTCCACCACGAAGTAATTCCTTTTCAATTTGACATACATGCATGTATAATTAGGGCATACAGCACTCTCAACAGACATCCAGTCACTTACAGCTAGGTATATCGTTTTCAAAAATCCTTGTTTTCCAACTTTTCCTTGCCTTTTTCAGGGTAATACATGTATCGGGATTTGTTTTCGTGGGGGCACCTGGGGGCACTAGAAATTTGTGGGGGTGCATGCCGAAACCTCTTGTACAGAACTCCCCACATCTCTGATATAATTTTGTTACTCCTCAGGTTGTTTAATGCAGAATGTATTTTCTTTTGGCAGGCTCATGAAGCAACTTACCAACAAGGGGCTGGCTACCAAGGTTATGGAGGCTACGGTGGATATTCTGCACCGGCCCAAATTATTCAGGTAAAAATCTTTGCTCATCCTTTCTGAAAAATTTAAGGTGTTTGCCATTTTTTTACATCCAATGGGGCCATATTTGTCAAATGCCCACACAAAATGGTAGAAAACATGACGTCGTCTGTTGTAATTGCACCATTTGCACTTATTTGTAGTGATGTTTTGTTTTGTTGTTCCTATTGTTATAGGGACCCCCCGGACCCGCAGGATCTCCCGGAGCATCCGGACAGCGTGTAAGTTTAATCATTTCCATATTCGGCATTCCATATTCTTAAGGAAAATTAGTAGATTGTGAAGAAGAATGCTGTTGGATGGCTTTATCCTGGAAAGTTGGTAGAATTTACATATGGTTAACTCTTAACCAATATGAAAATCTGCCCCCTGTCATGGCTGCCGATTCAAAGGGTCTATGTGGTAATTTATGAAAGGGTTAATCTGAAATCCTGGGTTCGAATCCCATACAAGTGAAAAAAAGTCGTTGCTAAGTATCAGCCTGTTTGATATAAGCTTATTGACTTGACAGAAGTTTTAAAGAATGTTTTTCCAGTGCTTTGCTTTTTTATGCTCTCTGGAAATAAGTACAGTAACAAGTGGAGTTTAATGTCACTTTAACCCATGCAACACCGAGAGACAAATTGGGTTCCTTGGGAAACCTGGGGGAGTATATCTACTGTGCCTTGTAGCTCAGCTGGTAGAGCATCTGCCCAGTGAGTCAGAGGTCTTGGGTTCGAATCCTGGTAGGACCTATACAATTTTTTTCTTATCCCAAATATGGAAATGATTTATATAGACCTACTATTATGAAAAAATAAATTCCAAAAAAGGTAACCGTGCCTTAAAATCGGGCATCGCTATTTTTATCACCCTGCTATTTACGAACTTGACAGATCAATAAGACAATACCTGTTCTACTTTTCTGCACATTCTAAACTACTTCATTACTTCCCTTTTAACCTAGGGACCTAGAGGACTTCAAGGCTCACAGGGAGACAGTGGACTCGTAGGCCCTTCTGTAAGTACCAGTACAATTGAAGTTTAATCTCGCTTTAACCAGAGCCCAATTTCATAGAGCTGCTTATTAGGCTTGGGCGACTCCAGCATTCTCGGAGTCGACTCCGATTCCAAAAAAGAATCGCGATTTCCTTTGGAATTGATTTCATTTTTCGCTGCCTGTGTATGTTTATGTACATCGACGATACTACTTATTGTGCCAATGACGACCCAATTATTGGCACCGACTCCATATTTCAACTTTAAAAAGTGTCAAAGGAACTTTGTTTGCGGAGTTTACATCAAAATGCTTCATGAAGTCAATATTTTTCAACGCTATTGGTGACTGTAAAATTTGATTTGATTTGATTTCATTCCAGGGACCTGTTGGACCTGCTGGACAAAGAGGAGAAGATGGTGATGATGGCAGAGATGTAAGTTGTTACAGCTTTCCTATGATCTTTTTTACATTAGTTTTCTTTAAGACAGGTTGCATAATTGGAAAACATTTAAGAACAGTAACAACAGCATCACATTACTAAAGAGTAATGTTGTTAAACTGCCTTGTTAAAAACTTCAGCCACATAGATGCAGTAATACTTTTTAAAAAATTACTGCATTAGTGGTTTTTGTGCACCATTTTATATGGAACAAAATTCATGTGGTGATTATTACCATTGCTATCAACTTTCTTGTCAACTTGTTAAGTAAAATTTTGGGTAACTGCAAATTGTTTAATGGGGCTATAAGTCCTTTTTAAATATGTATGCTTGCGTATACAACTACACAATTCCTAACTGCATTAAGTCAACACGTAACCAAAATGTTTCTTTCATTACAGGGAGACTCTGGAAGCCCAGGATCTGCTGGACCACCAGGAACTGCTGGACGACAGGTAACATTTTTCAAATCACACAACTTTGGTTTATTCTCCCCTACCCTCCCACACCCCCCTCCCGCCCCGCCCCCCCCCCCCCCCCCCCCCCCCCAAAAAAATGATAGTTTTTCCTCGTAAATAAGATATGAAGATAACTTTAGACTCGCTGTGCTTAACCTAGAAATACATGTAAAAATAACTACATGTGTATGTTTAAAAGCGTTAAAATCCATTCCACACATTGCAAAAGCAAATGCAAGTTGGAAGTTGAAAAGAGATATTTCTGCCCCAAATTCACACAAAAGTTGAATTTGTTTCAACTTTAACCAAGATAAGATTTCCAGTATGGACTGTCCATATCGGTAAAGATTCTTTAGTGTAGCACAGTGTCCGTGATTTTGGCTTCACACAGAGTTTTCTTGATCACGTCTGTCACGTTGATGCATGAAAAGCATGTGGCGATGTGCAAAATGAAAAGTGCTTGACGCCCGAGTTGATTGTGATTTTTAGTTCATGGGTTCTTTTTGTGAGACGATGTGAGTCAATTTTACACATGTAACTTATGAAAAAAAGGTTGTGTGAATCTGTCTTGCTGAGTGAATCAACAGTTTTCCCACTGTCTTGGAAAAATTTTCCCGCGTCCAAAGTTGCAAGTGCGAATATCAGTCAAATTTAACCATTATCTCAATAAAATTCCCAGAAAAGAAAATCCAGTCTGAACACAACCTAATTTTCTTTCCAGGGAGCCGGTGGCTACCCAGGCCGACCAGGCGGCCAGGGACACAAGGGATGGAGGGTAAGTTCTAACAGCATTACTAAGTACTAACGTTAAATTCCTCCATGTCCTTAAAGATAGATTACAGGACTGGAAAATGTTTACAAGTAATGTTGTCTTCACGTGTGATTGAGGATGTGTGAGATAAAAATCAACCTGTGTAGAAATCAGTTTAGTACCTCATCTATGCCCTGAGGGTACGGTGTATCTGGGGGAATCTCCACAACCAGCCTCCTAGGGATCCCCCTGGAAAACTGCCCAGAATCAGTCTAGTACTTCCATACAATGGCTCTACAATCTTTTTAAAATGTATCTCATCGTTACCTACGTGATTATCTTGACTCCAAGGTTCTATATTTTCCACAGTTCACATGATTTAATTATCTATAATTACATTCAATCGTTTTATATATTAACACAATCCTGCCGTGAAAATGGCCACTGATGCAAGCACGGCGTTAAACCCAAAACTCACTCACTCTATGCCCTGGGAAAATGAAGAGAAAAAAACTGTTTGTGCTTTCAAGAAATTGTGCGAGGCCATTTTATTTAGGCTTGTTCTCTGGCCACACTGCATGGAAAACAGAGCCATAATACCACAGTCAGAGGCCTAGTTTTGTTCACACAAGGACGCCCTTGTAAAAAAATTTGTATGCACACACATTTTTCTTCAATTTTTCTTCAATTTTTCTTATGAAAAGATATCATCTCGGGCAGAATCATTGTATTGGACAGTTTAATTCTACCTTCTATTGGAGTTCGGTTTTCCACTCAAATGGTTATTTATTTTTGGGACGTTGCAAATCCTTTTTACGAGCGTTAAAGTCTATCGTTAGTAACAAAGTCCTATTTGTAGTCAAAAGCCGTTAAAATAAACTGTTATAGATATACTAAGTCAGTGTTCATCCTTTCCTGCTTGGGAGTATACCTGTAATGGATTTGAATGCAAACAGTTTTGGGAACATCCATAATAGTGGCACAGTGAAATTTTTAGTTAGTAAGTCAAAAGAATAAACTGAAATTTGGTGTCAATAAGTTTTTTGAGTTCATAGTTGTGCATGATTTGCTATACTTTTTCTATTGAGCAAATTTTTGCTTAAAGGAAAAGTGTACCCAAGAAACAAAAGAACTGTACTTATAAAAAAATGGGCAACTCCTAAGATATTATTAAACAAATAATGACCCACTAAATATGAACTTCTCAAAGAATGGCAATTGCATAAATAGCTTGTAGTATGTGTACCACCATTTTGTTCGAAAACTGGGCGAAAAATTACGTTTTTGCATATAAAGTAATTTTTGGCCCGGTTTTCGGACAAAATGGTGGTACACATTAGAATGAGTACCTTCACTCGTACTACAAACTATTGGCACAATTACCATTGGTTGAGAAGTTCATATCTGCTTTTCAGTGGGTCATATTTTCATGTATTGCCATAGAAATATCCTGATTCCACTGTACATCAGTGTTGATTGTGAAATGTTTATGGTCAACATGATTCTTTCATACCTTTTTTTATTTTTTTATTTAAATGTTTATTTTTTGTTATTTGACAGGGTCGTCGCGGCAGGAAGGGCCTTCGTGGAGACACTGGTGATGCTGGTGATGAGGGAGAATATGGGGCACAGGGAGCCGCTGGAGCTCAGGGAGCTAGGGTCAGTCAGGAAAATAATTTTTAGCAAGCTCTTATTGTTAGTTTTTCATCAGAAGTATGGGTAGATGATTTCATCATTACACAAGCTTTAGATGTCTGCACAAATATTCACCACAAATCTGCTGTGAAGTCGGCGCCAAGCCAGGTTTTTGTTTGTTTTTGTGTTTTTTTTTGTGTTTTTTTTGAAAGATCAACTATAAGCTTTAAAATGATGCTTGTTGCAAGTTCATACGATATTCAGAAGTGGAGTTACATTTCATTGAATCTGGCCATGTCTAAATGAACAAATGCAAGAAATCTGGGTTTAAGGTCAATGGACTCTAAATTAAGCCAACTTAAAATGTCAAGATATGAATCTCCATAGCAACACCATGTTCCCAATAAGCTACAATCACCAACTTTCAATTTCAATGTTGAGATGTTATTTTAACAAATTGAGAAAATAACTTGCACATTGAGAAAATAAAGTTTGGCGTCTGTTTGTGGTGGACAGTCACAGAATTATTGTGATACCTATAAGAAAGTAACAAGGAATTAAGCTGAAGAAAGAGAGAAGTCTATATTTCATACACTGTATGTACGTATTTGATTCGCTGATAAAACAAAGGTATTGGCTTCAATAAGGAGAATTATTTAAGAATTTTCTTCTGCTGTTTCTGTGTTTGGCTGCAGGGCCAACGTGGAGTCGGAGGAGACAGGGGTGAGCGTGGAGGCCGCGGAGCTGCTGTAAGTTGTTTCCTCTCTTTGCAAACGTAATTATTTCATTCTCAGTGAAAGGCCAATTTTAGGGTTCTTTACAATTCATTTGCTTGTTTGTACTGTTTAACACATTGACTGCCGACTACGAGTATACTTGTAGTAACAGGTGTACTGGATTATGCCACTACCAGTATACTCGTAGAAAATGCCCTCTGTGGGAACGCCCTGTAAAACTATGCTCGACAGTCAACGTGTTAAGAAACATAGCATGTTCCAGCATTTCTTTGAAATTGTTGCCCATTGGTGTTCACGAGTGTGATGGTGCAAACTTTTGTCCCGAGGTGATCTTGAGATGGTAGGCCTCTACATTTTTTGCCAAGGCCGCAAGGCCTACTGTCGTAAGATCAAGGGGCAGTACTTTGCACTATCGCTCCAATAAAGAGCAGTCAATATTTGCTTTATATACCTCATACCAAGAGTAAAAGTACACTTCAGCATAAATGCACTTTTCATGCGTAAACTTAAACACTGCTGGTTGGTTGCGAATGCTTATGCAAACGCACATCCATATGCAGGTGGAAAAGATGTTCTGCTGTTTCAGCAATGACTACGTGCTGTGCTTTAGTTTATCAGAACTGTTTTTATTTTGTTTCCAATATGAAGCGTATTGTCTTGTTTTTGGTGTATAATAGGGAGTACAAGGTCAAGACGGCAGTGATGGTGACGTTGGAAATATCGTAAGTAGATTTATCGTACGATTATGTGGTGGATTCAGTTTAATTACAAAATCAAGAATTAAGTTAAAATTTTGGTACTTCAATGATCTGCCAATTTTTGATAAACCTGCAATAGTTATGAGCCTCATGTTGAGCATTTTGACTTCTTACACAAACTTAAACTGCTCAAGAGATCATTTTCTCAATGACGAAAAGTCAATATCGAAAACTTACACACCAGTTTTTAAATATGAATAAGTGATTATTTTTAGGGATTATGACCCAGGAAACGCCGGGGTGAATAAATTCAGTTTCCCCTTTAAAACCAGTTTTTTTTTGCAAATATTTTGTTGAGATTGAAACTTTTAAAGTGAAAACTTTTATCAAATAACATGATTTTTCTCTCTTTTTCCAGGGACCACAAGGAGCTACTGGAGTCAGGGGAGCCTTGGGACTAAGTGGATTCAAGGTGAGCGATACCTGTATCACATTTTGGTTGATCCGTGTTGAGTGTGTTGATCCGTTTTAAGTGTGTTGCCCTGTGTTAAATGTGTTGATCTGTGATCGGTGTGTTGATTCATAATTGATGCATCAATCTGTGATCAGAGTGTTGATCTGTAATCAGTGTGTCAATCTAGATTTTTTTCCAAAATCCTCAGGGTGATGCTGGTGCCACAGGTGATATCGGTCAGTCAGGCATCCAGGGTCTCTTGGGTGAGGGTGGTTCTGATGGTGCTCCTGGAGCGGCTGGAGCTGCCGTAAGTATTCCTTGCTTCCAAAAACCATTCCAAGCGTGTACAAGTATAAGAATAAATTATCTCAAATTATATCAGTGTCTGGTAAAACTATGTAATAGTGTTATTGTTTACTGCATTTTGGAAAAGAAAATAAATGATATGCACTTCAGTATTAATACATTGCATCAAATAGCTGTCATTTGTAGGTCAATTTTCATTTTAAAATTTGGTTAGCACAAAATGTGCAACCATGCATGTCCTCAAGGAACAAATTAACTGCCCCACAAAGAGGCAGCTATTCGATAAGGTCTTTAGGAGTAGGAAAATTATATCAAGTTTTGAATGTCACTGTTTTCAACCTTTTCTTAATACATGTAGTATAGACAAATATGCATGCCTATAAGCAATTTATGGTGAATTACTGCCATCGTGCGATATTGAATTGCTTTGCTCATATATTGTCTACTTTACATCATGGACAATATTAATAAAACGAACCCTTTTTAACCTACATGCCTGCATTAAAGGCCCATTGTTTTTCATGAGTTGACAAGAAACACCTTACTCAAAGTGTTGATAGCAATGGTAACAAACACAACATGAATTTATTTCTGTCCAAAATGGTATTTTTTTATTTTGGAAATTGACAACCGAAGGTGGTTTTCTAAAAAAGTCCCGTGCACAGGACTTTTTTACTATTCACTTGTACACAAAATCCATATATAGATTTTCAAGGTTTTCTGAAGCATTGATGCATCGAAGTAGCTAAAATTTCTTCAGGCTAGTTTACCAACATTCTTCCGTAGATATGTTACATTCTTATTCCACGAATCTGTAAAAAAAGTTCTTGCAAATGATACATAGGCCTTTAATTTCCCTTTTGTCTTTCTTTTTCCTAGGGCAATCCTGGAAGTGATGGTTCTACTGGATCTATCGGTGATGTCGTGAGTACATTTATTTTCCTAAGTTCACAATTATTGTTAACAATCTGTTTGAGTTAAACAACTTCCATTTGCGCTTTTAAAGTTTTCTCAGAATGCCAAGAACAAATGGTAAACATAGACAATGTATTTAATAGTGCAAGTCCTGATTTTTGTGTGTGTTTTGTTCTTCCTTTTTTTATTTTAACGACCATTGTTTTGTCAACAGGGTGGTGTTGGTGGCCCTGGCCCTTCTGGTGCACAAGGATCAAGAGGAGCCAGTGTAAGTCACAAACCTAATTACATTTACTCCTAAAAAATTAGTCATTAGTCTGACTTTTGTTCATAATTTATTATGTAAATAATTGAAAAATAGTGTCAAACGTTTAATACAGTGGTATATTTTATAGAACTAAATATGTTACTACATTGTACGTTGAGTTAAATGTGGCATATTCATTTGCAAAGGGCACTTCCATTAGAAACTCATAAGGTGTGTGGAGATGCTGCGAAAGGGCACCAAGACCAGGAACAATGGAGGAAATTCGGTTCTGGGCTCCTAAAAAGAATGGAGCCCCAATTTTAGAAAGCTTTGGACTGTATTATACTACTGAACAGTAACCCAGTAAATACATTCTTGCACAACAAACTATCTGGCCCCATTCATGATGTACTAACAAGACTGTACATGTTACATAACCTATTAGAAGGTTTAGTTTGATCACTGATTTTTGTCTTTATACAGGGAAACCGTGGTTCCCCAGGCGTTGGCGGTGAGCCAGGTTCCGTTGGCTACCCAGGACAGCCCGGTGCCCGTGGTCTTGCTGGTACGCGTGGACAGAGGGTAAGTGGAATACATTCTTGTATTTAGGGTTTGTTTTAGCTTTTACCCAACATACTTAGTGCCGCTTCGAGACACTGCAGGAAAATGTTATAGCATACCCACAACCTCCTGCATACTAGACAGATAACCACTCGGCCGCCAGATTGGCTGATGTTGAATGGTCGGTTTGAATCATATAGACCAATCTATTTCTTCCTTTTATGTATAATGCCATAACTGCGGTGCTAGCACATATAAACTGCACGTTTTGTATGGATTCCACACTATCATTGTGTCATCAAACAGATGTGCGCATTATGTTAGGAATCAAATCGTGCACTGCTGTTGGTGGACACAAAATAACACGCACATCTTTTTGCAGTGACGACACAATTAATGCTACAATGTGTTTACATAACATGCAATTTGTAAGAACTCTGGATGCCACAATAGGGCGACATTTCAGGAAGACTCTCCCCGGAGACCACCGAAATTTCGGCAAGAACCACTCAAAATGACACCTTATTTTTTTACCCAAAGCTTCCAAAAATGCTTCCAGACCTAAGAGAATTGGTTCTAGACCTAATAAAAATGGTTCTCGATTTAAAAAAAATTGTTTTTGACCTAAACAAATTATTTTTAAAAATATATATATTAGGGCGACACCAAAATGTCGCCCTATTGAGCATGTTGCCCTAATATAGCTTTTTTTACACACAAATTGTCGCCCTATCCTAGCATCCACAGTTTTTATGCATAGTAGAAGCACTGGATATGGATTTATGTATACCAATGACAACCATAATTGGTGCTTCAGGGAGACTGGATTTTAATCAGTGTTTGTTTTGCCCCTTCCTGACACAACCTTGGCCCAATTTCATGGAACCTGTTACTGCAGAATTCTGTGCTTACGGGCACTGTAACTATGGTAACTGTGAAGAGCTATTTCATGGAATCCGTCTTTGGCTATGGGTGAATCCTAGTTTTAACCACTTGACACCGGAGGGTGTGTAAACATGTTCTGGCAATGTATAGTCGCAGGGGCAGTTGACTACTTAAAATATCTGTCTTCCACGAACGTGTAGACACGTCCACTGTCCACCATTCATTTGTACACGTTGTGTTTTGAATTTGAACTTGATGTCAGTGTAGCAAATCTCGCTCCGTAGTGGCTGCCTGGGAGTGTTGCAAAGTACAATGTTTTGGTGAGAGATTTCATACAATGAATGTAGAAATTCAGTATTTGTGGTGTTTGACCTGGTCTTAACTTTTGGCCAATCACATTTGCCATTTTTTAAAAAATGGCAAATTTTTTTGGACAAAAATAATCCCAGCGTTAATAACACATGCTATATTCTGTATGCAGCCATGGTTTTTAATATGTAGATGTTTTGTCATCTACATATGTTTATTGTTTGTTTTTCTTGTGATATTTTCAGGGTGCAGCTGGCCCAACTGGTGCACCTGGTTCTGACGGCTCTGATGGCCCCTCTGTAAGTCTTGAAACAAAATGTTAGATTAATATAAAACAAAATGTTAAATTCTCTGTAACTCCCAATCAGTTTTTATTTTACACAAAAAGTTTCCAAAACAATCTTCTTTGTTGTAACGAAATTGCACTTATTTGTTCTCTGGACACGTATTGATCACGTTCAAATGATGTCACGTGCATCAAAATTTTGTAGCGTTTTTTTTTGTGACGCGCATCGGCTGCGCCGTATTTCGAACAAATTTCGAGCAACGAACATGTTAATATGCAGTAGCATTTTTTCCTACGAAGATGGCGTCTGTGAACGTGATCAATAGATGTGGCTTTAGCGGTTCATCCACAGAAGGGTTGATTTCGCAAAGAAATATTTGCAACACATCAAAACAACTGGTAGTCGTAACCCGTTGCAAAGTTATGACTAGCAAATAAGTAATCGCAACTTTGTGAAGGGGTTCTACCCAGTGATTGTATTGTGCCATGTAGCAGTTCTGCCCACAACATGCGGCATGTACCCATCACGAGTGTTTTCTGAAATGCAGCTGTAAAACCTGTCATAAACTTAAGAAACGTTTGGCGAGTGGTGCATGGTTTGAGCACGTACAATGTATATTTGTTTTGCTCTACCCGACATATCTTGATAAGCACTGTATACTCGATGCCTCCCCGAAACACTATAAGAAAAACTTCATGGCTTGTTTGGGTGGAACTTGAACCCACGACTTCCTGCATACTAGTCTTAACCACTTGACACTTACAATGTCTTTTGTGAAATTGACCCCAGATAGGATAAATTATGGCCCCCAAAATTTTCCTTACTTAAATTTTTCAGCATTGCTACATCTCTTGAACACAATGAACCACGAGATGATGCTTTAACCACTTGATGCCGGATGACGTTTAAACACGCCAAGATTTCTGCATCGGTGTAGCAGAGGACTTGTTAACACGTTTAGGAGAAATTTACTTGTTACTGCTTTTGACGTCTACACTTGCAGTAATTTACGAGGAAAATGGGCAAAACAGTATATAACAAAGCGGCATTGGGGTGTACAATGACGGTGTATCGACATAACAACAATATTTTATCGCGCATGGTTAATGAGTTTAGTTGTTTTCCTTCCTCCATGCTTTAACTAAAAATAAACCCGCGCCTACAAACAACAATGTTTGAATTAATCCCGACGTTAACTGGTTAAGATAACAAGTAAATTGAAGGATTTTAAAATTTACTAAATAGTCTAAATCATGTTCCTTTTTTCCCCCTTTTCCTTTATTCTTTTCTTGTTCTCTTTCTTCTACTAGGGTGCCGATGGCCCTGTTGGAGCAAATGGTCCTCAAGGACCTTCTGGTGTCCGAGTAAGTACATCCGCATTTAGTATTAATCCTTAAAAATCACAGAAATTTTGTGAACAATTGTTGTTATATTTTTCAACGCACATTTGGTTTGAATTAGTATATTGTATAGTTGCTTGGAAATGGAGACTGAAATAGTTTAGGCTTCACTTTCCAAATAATTTTAGAAAGGTCATGAACTAAACAAATAAATGTTTCAAAGATATTTCAGAAATAAGTTATGGCTGCTTAGCATAATGTTTTTAGTGTGCATATTTATGGATTTATTAAGTAGCCTTATAATAGAAGAAATACTACTTACAGATTTAAGGGTTTCAGAATTGCTCATAGGCCTATTATAAATATTAAATTTTGTTTTCTTTGGTAGGGTGGTATTGGTGCTCTAGGACGTGCTGGAATGAATGGAGCTACAGGATTTCAGGTGATTTTTATTATGTTTTTCCATTATTAATCTTCTCTGTGTTTACTTCACATTTTTCCATCACAGGTGAGATCACATTTATACTTCTCAAAGATTTTTATGACCCATATGCCACGAATAATAAATGAAATATAATTTTTCTGGGTGAATGTTAGGGGGTAAGACCATGCTTTGAAGTTCAAGGAATCGACACATAATTCTGGCAGAATCCTGGCAATTTTTATTCTTAATATTTCTTTTTAAAAGTTCTCAAACTATTTTGTAAAAAAAACAAAAAAACATAAAGATCATAGAGTTCCAAAATGTAAATCTTTTGAACAAAGCCTTACTTGGAGCCAAAAATTGCTGACAAGTGTATCTGATTCACGTTATTGTTTGTTGTACTTCACAGGGTGACGCTGGACCACAAGGTGCCCCCGGTGCTCCAGGAGAAAAGGGAGATGCGGTAAGACAATATCTACTACTGTAAAAGCTAAAATATTCGCGGTGGTTTCATTTTCGCGCATTTCGCGCACCAGACAGAGCCCGCGAAAATATTGTTTGCAACAATTGTGGCGATCCCTGTTAAGGTGACATAATTTCCATCCGCGAAAATAACAACTCGCGAAAATGTCAGTGATGTTGAAATGCGCGAAAATATCTGTACGCGAAACTATTGGCTTTTACAGTATTTTGACATCAAAGTATCTCTTCCAGAATTACATTTTATTTTTATTTTTATTTCATTCTTGGAAGAAAAAAATGTGATATCATTTGGAGAAGGAAGTGAAATAATCGTTATTGTAGATTGATTTTTAGATTCAGTTATTGCAAATGCCAAAATAGGTTAAACTATTTTGCTAATTTGCTAAAATCCATGACTGTAACTTTTCTCTACAATGTAATTTTGGTTTACTTCACCAAACACCTTGTAAAGGACGAAGAGATACATTGTAAAATCCCTGATATAATTAAAAATTTATGACCACAATGTAAAATTCATGACCAATAAAATGTCATACATTACAAACCCAATGAGGTGTTGCATTTTGAAAATGTTACGGCCTACATAGAATTCTTAAAATTGTTTCCCATTTGATGCAGTCCATATTTCAATCAAAATTTTCTTCTTCAACCCTACAGGGTTCTGCAGGACGTACTGGTAATGCTGGAGCCCCTGGAGCAAGAGTAAGAACACATCTGTCTATTTTTAATATTGCACATGCCTTTTTACCTTTTCTCCCTGATGATATCTAGAATATGCATATAGGCAATTCCATGGTTAGTAACGTTACATACAATTTACTGGGAGTGTGGTTGAAACCCAGAGGTGGTCGGAGGTAATCCGGAGGTAGAAATTTTTTAAAAAGTTAGACATTAATTTTTAAAACTGTAACGAAATTGGAATGACCGTTTGACAAAACAGGGACACTTCCACACTTTGGGCAGTATTCCAGGTGTATCGTATTCCAGCTGTATCGCGAATTTTACATCAACCTCTGGGTCGATAGATTTAAGCGCAACGGAGTTACGGGTGGGGACTGGGCGAGCAAAAAAGTTTGACTTTTTGTAACCTTTTGGCGAAATGTGATCAACCAGCAGACAAGCAGATAATGTTGCTATATTCACAGAGTATCGTTTCCTTTGTTTGCAGATCTTTCTAGCTCTAACATAAATGTTACATCAATCTCAGGCAAAAATCGACCTCCGGGTTTTAAAAATTTCCATTTACTGAAGTTCTATCCTCGGTTATATCAACATGCAAAACTGTCAGTTCTCCATTTTGGTACCATCAATGCATCTTAACATCTACTGGACAGTAATAACTTAAATCATTCAACCCCTATTTTGTCAATTGTAATTAAAATTAATTTTGGTTCGTACGTTACAAAAAAGGACATGGAAAAAAGTGCATGTCTTGAAACAAAGTTTCCTCAAATGGGACACAACTGAAACAAACCATTATATTTCTTTCACTGCTTGTTTACTGGCGTGTGTTTCTGAAATGCCAAGCTCACACCTACTCTCACCAGTTTCAAGAACTATTGAAAAATCATGGTTAGTAACGTTACAGTTAGTCACGTTACAGCTGTCCCAGTTGTTGTAGATTAATTTTTTTCTCACAAGTATTGCCCTTTTAAAAAATTTCTGTTCATGTTTTGGTTAACAGGGTGCCCCGGGATCTGATGGACGCGCAGGAAATGATGGAAAGCCTGGACCAGCTGTAAGATTTTACTTTTATAATATTTTACAAATTTGATAAAGATTGAAGAGCCGAAAATGAAATTGTTGAATCATTCTGATTTCAAAAATTTCATTCCTGTTTTACACCGTTAATGACATTTTCAATTTACATTAAAATTTGAATAACTCAGACCTAACATAAAAGACTTTTGAGTAAGCAGATTTTTACGTATCAAGATTTCTTCTTTTTTTTCTCAGAAAACACATTTTTTAGTGCCCCTTTTTTTCCATGGGTGTAGAGTTTTTTTTATGCCATATAAAGTGACGTATTTTTCTCATTACCATTGTAAAATTCCGTGCTATCTCAACAGGGGTAATGTTATGAATGCCCCGATTAGCAACTTGCTTAGTGGATTTGTGGATGATATAAAAACTTATTTTGAATACCATTTCAAGTTTTGAACACTTCATAACAAAAGAGTGAACATTAAATATTGAGGTAACAATGTTTAATTCCCTTTTCTCGAACAGGGCGCAGAAGGTAATGATGGCCGTCGTGGAGCTCCAGGCGCCCCTGTAAGTTAATTATTTGAAACATTTGAATGGCTTATACCAATTTAATTGTGCCACATCACCCAATTCACTGAACATTAATAAATTTGTGAACTGCCCGTGTCAAATGAGGGCGCTGTATGCCACATTACATGCACGCGCAGTAATTGTTTACATGTACACGCTTAAAAATCGATTGTCAAATCAACAATTAAAATGTGCGGTGAGTGACTACTCTTTAAAGTGTTGAAATCTAACACTTATCGCGTTAAATCCAACCAAATAAATATTGGATTTAACACGATAAGTTTTGAATTTTAACACTTTAAAGAGTAGTCACTCACCGCACGTTTTAATTGTTGATTTAACAATAGATTTTTAAGCGTGTAACTAAGGCCCAAGCGCGCTTGCACATGCTACATGATGCACGATCAATTCTGTGCTATATGTAGTTAGAGTAGAGATTTGTACGTTTGTCATGCCAATGTACACCGAAGAAGTTCACGTGAAAGAAAATTTCGTACACTTGATGTAAACTTTAAAATACCCCCCTTTATGACACTATTTGCGACATCCGACTCTTTTCGTCAGAACGGGCTGAAAAAAAAAGGATGCCGATTTTAACCAATAAATTCTAATAATTTATTTGATCAACAACTTTATCAATGTTTTTATCACAACCACAGCAAAAAATACTGCACAATGTAAAGTGACAACAAACCCAATTTAACTCAAGTAACTTTATCTGTGCTTTTGCAGGGAGTTCGTGGAAACGGAGGCGCTCTTGGTATTCAGGGAGCTTCTGGAGCACCCGTAAGTTTAGTATATTGGATTGTCCTTTGTCGTGCCACCAAAATAGACTTACTATTAATGAAAAGTCACCCTTTGTGTGTTGCAAATTTTACTGGATCCAAACGAAAACCAGTGAATTGTGTCTCCCTCCCTGTACTTCAGCAGTGAACATTTCAGATTACCACCAAATGTTTATACCATAGTAAGGGAAGAAACACAAATCTAACCGCCGGTAATGACAGCGGTACTGCTGTTCCTTTTACCAGTACTGCTATTAATTTTAGCGGTACTAATTTTAGCGGATTTGTGTGTCTTCCTAAGTGACATCACACTTTATTAATCTATAGGCCTTAAGCACAAGAAATGGGCAAACTGTGAAAATTAAAATAACTAGCCAAACATGTAATGAAAAATAAAACCAAACATGGAAAGGAATTTTATTTTTGCTTGCCTGATTGATCAACAACCAAACTCTGGCCATTTTCTGAATAGAACTGGCAAAGGATTTTCTCCGAGTAAGAAAAGATAAAAGGAATTTAAGCTGTTACAGTGGCTTGTTCCAGACATCTTGTAGAATAATTTCTTCCATCAGTAATCTGCGATGCATTTTGCTGCAGCTGGAATATCTTGAAATTTCTTTTAATTCTGTCGTTTTTGTTATCTTGTCTAAACAGGGAGAGGAAGGAAGGCGAGGATCAGCTGGTGCTGCTGGAGCAAGAGGCCTAGCCGTAAGTTCTTATTTTTGATTTTCTTGTTAATTGTGTTGCTGTTGTACTTAATTTTATGACATCTTCGGCAACTAAGACCCTTGATGCTATATATACACGTTGTTAGCTTTAACTTTACTTTATTTTCAAGATGATGAAGAAGGAGATGCAGTTTTAAAAGTGGTTTCTCATATATTTTTTCAGGGTGTAGCAGGTAATGAAGGAGCCCCCGGTCCCGCTGGACCAGCTGGAGCAACAGGTGCACGTGGAGACTCTGGACCCCAAGGATCTGCAGGACCCATAGGACCTAATGTAAGTATCTAGTGCTCTTGCTCCAATTCAGTAAGCTCATAATGTTTCTTGACGATGGAGTCCCCCAACCCCCCCCCCCCCCGGGCTCAATTCAGTAAGCACATTATGTTTGTTGACGATGGAGCCCCCACACCCCCGCCCCGCCCCGCCTCGGTCTCGCTGAACCAGCTGGAGCAACAGGTGCACGTAGAGACGCTGGACTCCAAGGATCTGCAGGACCCGTAGGACCTAATGTAATTTTCTAGTGCTCTTGGTCCAATTCAGTAAGCACATTATGTTTGTTGATGATGGAGCTCCCCCATCCCGCTGGCTAATCTTTAAAATTCATTATTTTTGAATGTTTTCTTCTTTTTCTAGGGAGGTGTTGGCATGCCAGGATCCCGAGGAGCCGGTGGAAGACGAGGTGCTCCCGGCCCCGCTGGAAACTCTGGACAAGGAGGAGCACAAGGAGCACCTGTAAGTCTGCAAATCTTAATTCCTTGTTGCCAGGAAAAGATTTCCTGCCAACTGTAAGAAAATATTTGTGGGTGTGTGCCAATCAAATTTTCCTTCCCCCATAAATTCAGACAATCGGAGGGTATTTCAAGTCAGCTTAAAAATATTCTTGTTTTTCATTACAGACTGGACCTGTTTTTTCCGCTTGGTGATTTTTTAATTTTTAATTTTACATTTTACATATATATTGAAATGTCCTTGGCAGTCATATTTTGACTATACAAAGAATTTGTTTATATAAATTTCTGTTTGGGTTGTACATATTGTTTTCCAACATATAAAAGTTATGATTCTTCTGCCAGTTCACCTTAGTGCATTTTAGGGTCTTGATGAAAAAGCTGAATTGATCCTATACATTCATGCGTAATCATCGTACGAAACTTGCACGGGCTTTTTGCCATTGATATTTTTGAAACATCTGGATTTGTCCTAAGGTATGTAGACCCTTGTAAAAAGCATTTGGTTCAATTTTATCCAGGGTGAGCGAGGACCTGCAGGATCTATGGGTTTGGCTGGAGCAGCAGGTGAAGGTGGTCCCTCTGGTCCTGATGGCCGGGATGGAAAAGACGGAGAACCGGTAAGAAAATCATCCACCTCTTTAAAGGAGCTTGTCCAAAATTTTCCAGAAAATGGATTTTGTTCTAACCTAACAAATAGTATAAAATACCTCATAATACTGTCAATGGGGCGAAAATGGGAATCTAACTGCTGATAGGGTTGTGCGCTTTGGCCAGGTAGCCACCTAGTTGAAGCGAAATGGTTCTGGTGATTTCCTGATGGCAGCAGTAATAATGGCAACAGCGCCAGGAGCACCGCCGCAGGGGCGGACATGTGCGCTATATAAGTATCCATCATTATTATTTATTTTTAGAAACTCCTTACATGAATTATGTTTTCCTGCATCTTGTAATTCATCCCAGCTCAAGCGCAACATCAACAACTATCTCTCTACATTGCAAATACGTCTTTCTTTAACTATCTTAGCCCTTATCTTGAGTGGCCATTTCAGCTTCATGTTGGGCTATTTCCATTACAGAAAAAAAGCTTTATTTTTTGTCTTTCTCCTTTGCTTTTCATAGGGTGTCAAGGGACGTAATGGTGATGTTGGACGCATTGGAATTCCAGGCCTTCCTGTAAGTAATTTTGTGTGTAAATAAAATTGTGAGTTCACACCACATTATACACACAGACCGTTACCACATACACTATGCGAACCTCGCTTTGTACTCGTGCACTGTAGGAAATTTGGCCTAAAATATTTGTTTACTCAAAAACGAAACGCAGGATTTCGCCCTAACTCCACAAATCGTTTAAGGGCATCATTACACACATTATATACATTTTTTGAAACCTCCTCCCACTTCCCTTATCCCTTTTTAAATGCTGAGACAACTCGTCTGCGAACCTGTATAAGTCCACACAATTACGGTGCTTCCTGGTTTATGCCGACCTCGATTGTGTGCGGGTTCGTATAGTGTACTACACGTTCGTACAGCCCCACAAACCCATACCCCTCCCTCATGACACGATACCTCTCTCCAGCCGCTCTACATCCAGTTTTCCCCACTTAAAACTTTGTACTTACAAACCAGTGGCAACGTCTTCAATTCAAATCAAAATTGTGTTATTTTTTTATTAACACTAACCCCTTGGTCCTATGGAAAATCATATACAAATTGGAGGATTTGGTACCGTTACAAATCCATAAATAGCGGCACAAGGCCAAATTGCATATATGGGTTTACAAACACGTACCGGTATAATGATTTCATTTATGGTTTCTTCACAGGGAGCCCCTGGTAACCGTGGTGGTGTTGGTTCTGTTGGTAATCTCGGAGCACCAGTGAGTACTTCATTCAAGTACAAATTTATTAAACCATTATTAAATAAAAACTGTTAATTTTTAAAGGAGATATGTTTATTTTGAATTTTCTGAAATTTGTTATTATCTGGAATTATAATATCAATTTTGGCGTTTTTCCATGTTTTATCGAAACTAATAATTTAAGCTGCGAGTTTTAAATTTTTAAAAAATACTTTTTGCTGTGTTATGTTTTCTTATGCATGTCATGTTATTTATCACTGCTACAAGTAAACACCAACAATATTTGTTTCTTCAACTGTTATTCATAAACTTGGTTCATCTTCATGCATCTAGGGTGCTAGCGGTTCAAGTGGAAAGCGGGGTGTTGCAGGAAAGCAAGGAACAAGAGTAAGTCTCAAGTTTAATTTCCTCATTTTTAGAACATTTAATAAAATTTACCGCAACCCAAATCCCACTCTCTTGTCGGCTGCGGTACCCGCTGCTAAATGATTCAAACTGGCTGCTCAACATCGGCCAGCTCGGTGGTTGAGTGGTTAAGACATATGCCTAGTATGCAGATGGTCGTGGGTTCAAGTCCCACCTGAGCACGCTATAAAGTTTTCTTCATAGTATCTCGGGGAATTCAATTTAATTCAATTCAATTCAATTCAAATTTCTTTATTCATCCCAATTGGGCAATTTTTGCACTTCACTAGCTCTCATATAAATAAAAAATACACAGTACAATAAAATACAGTAAAATAAAATACAGTATATACAGTGCTAAATAATAAATTTATATCAGACGGGGCAAAGCAAACCCTAATTAAGATTAATTCATCCATATTCTATTAACTTAATTCGCTTTATCCAGAGAGTTTATTGTTAGACATGATCTTAATCATGGCTGTTAAAATTATTGGCAGATTTAAGAAGGCTGTGGAGGCTTCTCCCAGCATAACATTACTTTTGTTTATTTGTAATGTTTGTTTTTGTTTTGTTTCCATTTTTAGGGTAACCCTGGACCCCCAGGATCAGCTGGATCCCCTGGTTTGTCTGGAGAAGCTGTAAGTACTTTTACTTGTTAATATTTTTACTCTAGTTTTTCCTCAATTTTTTGTTATCCTCAATTCGTGTTTGGTTGTTTCATTTCAGTGGTGTTAGGCACCATACAAAATAATATGTTTCACTTTTTTTGGTTAAAAAAAGGAAATTTTTAAAAAATGTTCATTTTTTATCAGAACAGAAATTTGTTGAATACAGTGAACTTGTAGATACCAATGCACTGATTGACCAATCACTTTGGAATCGCTTTCAAAACTGTTCCACTTTAGTGATTTCCTCCAGGTCCAAGAGGACATTTTTCAATAAAGTGATCCCCACAGTAATGAAATGTGACATTTTCTGTTTCTGGGAGAATCTTGCACTTAAAGATATATAGTCCGTGAATCTTAGCAAATTTGATTTTTTTTTTCTCCGAACGAATGTTTAAAGCATTTACTTTATTTTAACGACCAAACATCATACTTTGTATTTTAGACATCGGCAAATCTGTGAAAAACGCCGTTTTTATACGGCTGTTTTTGCGCCTTGCCTAAACTTGCCCAGGTTTGGCTTACCGTGTTTGGTCTGTCATTCGGACAAATTTGTACCTTTAAAAATGACGGTGAAAAAGTTAGCTATTACTTGTGAGTCTTCAAAATTGTGCATCTTCATGTAATGTTAAATTTTACAAGAGGAGGCCTTTCAAGTTTATTTTAGCTTTTCACAAATGGTCTGAAAACATGACTGCTTCAAAGCCAACGTTTCTTATAATAGTCAATTATTACATATAAATAAACTCTAGAGTAATGTAAAAATAGTAGCCGATATTTTACTTATATTATTATTTTTTGTCAAAACCAAAAAAATGAAAAATGAACAGTTTATAAGAGATAAAAGAATAAAATTCAGAAATACTTCCGGTTTTGCTGAACTGATTTTCAATGTTATTTCCCCACAGGGAGACGTTGGCCGATCTGGACGAACTGGACCATCAGGACCCAAAGGAAAGCAAGTAAGTTCCCCCCCCCCCCCCCCCCCCCATTATAGACTCGGGGGTTTTCCTTAACTTATTTTTTCACTCGCCCGCCGGACTAGTAAACCAACATTTTAGGTAGTCCGCAAGCTGTTTCACTAGCCCGCATGTTTTTACCCATTTTTTTCTAAATTTCTTCATTTTGTACCAACATCTATCGAGTGTGGAATTTTGCAAAAAAAAGGCTTATGTAGCAGGAATAACTTTACTAGGAAAAACTCTGTTCTCATGTGTTTTGTAAAGGTCTGGTAATTGCCAAGTATTAAATTTTTTCCAAATGTAAAAATAAACCTAGTAGTTTTCCATTTCTTTTTCATCTACCCGGTATTACTTTTAAAAGCTTATAATCGTTCCGAAAATTCCGTTTACGAACACCCCGTGCTGGCCGTGCGCAGGTGGTTAGCATCATGGTTAATGTGCGTGTGTACACATGTGTAAACAAACCGGGTGAATGTCCGGACATGCATGTACCCACTGCATGTACATGTAATTGTTTCTTCCCCATGCATTATGGCCGTACACGTGTTGCATTCCAAACACACGAACGTTGTCCCAACGTTCGCCACTGGTTTCAGTGCTTTTGTGCACGCGTCTATGGAAAGCCTGGTACCTGTTGTTGGCCAACGGTGGAACGTACGTGGAACACAACCATGTGCTCGTTCATGCACTCATTTTTCTGCACAAACCATGCGTGATCTCGATGTACATGTTGTGTACGGTACATGCGCACGCGGTCGCAACGAAAGGCTACTCGTCCGGTGAAAAATACCAAGCCGACTTCTGAGTAAAGGGGAGTTCACACTATCGCGGAAAAATCACACTGTTCTATTGGTTTGTACACAAACTGGTTTGCCGCTTGTGCGCGGCCTATCGCGACGCGCAAAATGTTTTGAGCTGGGTCAAAGTTCAAATTTGTTGAACTTTGACCGCGGTGCGCTGACCTTTGATTTTGCGAAAGTGTGATTTTTCCGCGATAGTGTGTATCCGCCTTAACAAATCACGGACTTCGCGTGTTCGAGCATATGTCGCACGTCGTCTGGTTTTGGTGCCGGTGCCGCAGACGTACAGTACGGTACGGGCGGGCATCAGACACATGGTATTTGACATTCGCGCGCGCCTGCTGCATGGCCGCCCTGCATGCCCTGCCTGGGGCGCCGACCGGCCGGCCACTGACTGCGCTAGTGTGATTTCTACCTTGAAGGTGGAACTTCCCGCGCATAAGTTGTATTTTTCTCCACGATTACCTGTCATCTTCTTGTCCCGACCTAAGTAAATTCTTTTCTGTAGGATCGCCGTCTTTTATATTGTTTTCGTATTCCTGGTCACGGTCGCGTTTTTGCAGGACTTCAAAGATCCTGCAATTGGGTCCGAAACCTCGGCGCCAGAGAAATAGTGCCACACGAGACTGTTTTATACGGACGGGGTGTCCGTACGATCGCGTTGGCATGAACACATTTTTGTTGCTGAAATTGCATGCGCGATCTCGAGCGGCCTTGTGGAAATTAAGAGGCCCCAAAATTATGGATATCAACAGGAGAAATTCCTAAATTAAATACACATGGGGACTGAAGTTTTTTGTGTTAAATCCAACGTACATGCCTTTCTGAAATATGGACCTTTCAACCTTTTTAACTCGCCCGCCGCTGTTTTCACTCGCATTTGGCGAGCGGGCGACCGCTAAGGTCGAACCCTGAGACTGACCAGTAAGCCCCACCCACAATGTGGAACCAGTTCTTTTGACGATGTGTTTTGAGGCCGAACAGTTCATAGTGGTGTTTTAAAATAACTTTAATCTTTAATAAAATAAAATTAATCTTTTTATATATTAACATAATCCCGCTGTGAAAATGGCCACTGATGCCGGCTAGGCGTTAAACCCAAAACTCACTCACTGAGTTTGATATCTATTAACTGAAACTATCAATGACTGCTGAAACGTACTTTATACCATTGCCACTTCACAAAAAGGTATGGTGTACACCAGTTCAAAATCTGTAGAGAGATATGGTTATTTCAGGTCACTTGGAAATTTCACCCTCTGGTTGACAGATATTTCATGTTATTTTGAAGCATCCTATTGGCTTTCCAAGATACTGGAAGTTGTATGTTCATGCTTGCTGTTTATGTGTACAGGGTAGCAATGTCCTTTTGACACCCCAATTTTTTTTTATCATACAGGGTGAGAAGGGACGACTAGGCGAGCGTGGAGTCCAAGGCATCCCAGGTGGACTGGTATGTACATAGTTTTGGTAAAATTTTTAGCCACAAAATAATACACTGATTATGTAACCTCCCACATAGAAATGCATCTAGCATTCTTAAAGCCCCAATACAACGCTTGCAGTTACCCAAAACCCAATGATAACAAACACCACATGATTTTTTTTTTCAGTGTAAAATGGTACCTTTGTGGTACAAATTGCCAACTGAAGATGCTTTTTAACCATTTATTCAACACAAAAAAAACATGCATTTTTTCAGGTTTTTTGAAGTATTACTGCATCTTTGTGGCTGAAATTTCTACAAGTGCAGTTTATCAACATTATTCTTTATGCTGTCGTTCCTCTTTTCAAATCATGCGCGCTTAATCATGCATTGTTTGGATGAACAAGATATTACATGGATCATCATTGTCCTTCAAAATGTTTGGTTGTTGAAATTCATTGGGGCAAGGCGTAAACACTTCAGGATTAGTCTATTCATTGGCTTTGGGGCCCTGCTATATACCTGATAACATATTCCATATTCATCATGTTTTCTGTTTGTTTAACAGGGACCCCAAGGCCTCGTTGGAGCTCGAGGAGAGAAGGGATCTAAGGGTGGCGTGGGTGATCAAGGACCCGAGGGTGGAGTCGGCTCAGATGGACGAACTGGAGCTCCTGTAAGTCGGCCTTTAATTCAACAGGGCTTTTTAAAGAAATGTTCGGAAATCTTGCATCCTATTTTTCTGAGTATTGTTTATGGACACTAATTTCCATTGACTGGGTATGGAGTAAGCCAAGTCCTGAATCTAAGCACAAAGTATACATTTCTTAAGAAAGTATACATTTCTTAAATTTGTTGGTAATACGGAGGAAATGTTACAGTTTGAAATTTTAAAGTTTAAATGTCTTGTTTTGAAATTTAGGTGAGATGTAAAAATAAAATGGATACCTAAAAATACAGAACCCTGACTAAATGGCTCACTATAACACAGATATAATGCTTCACAGCTTTGCTGTAAAATAGTGCATTATATGTTGTTCTTAACGTTGACAAATATTTAAACTGTGTACATCTATGAAAATTGAACCAACATCAAATTCCACTTGTAGACCTGAACAGTCTGTACAAATCTATTAATTACAACTGATGAAAAATGAGCACATGATCTGTTATTTATTAAATCATTCTAATTTATGATACCCAGGGAGCACAAGGGGCCAAGGGAGGTCGTGGTGAACTCGGTGAACAAGGAGCTGTGGTGAGTATTAGGCACAGTATCGATCAAATTCCCCCAAAGCATGGTTTTCATTTTTCTGTTTTATATGAGTACTTAGAGCTGTTGTATGCTTTTCCTATTTGTCTGTCTTGCCGATCCAGTAGATTGCGTTCAGGATTTTTAAATGTTCTCTTTTTCACAAATTTAGGGACCTGCTGGCAACTCTGGACCTAATGGAATGCCTGGACCAACCGGTGCTCCTGTAAGTATGCTTGTTACTCATTTATTCATTGCTTTACCAAACAAAAGTTAAACAAGCACCACTATCACTTTGAACACTCGGCTAATACACAACAGAACATTCTATATAGATATACTCCATGATAAGGAGTTTTGTAGTAACCATGATAATGCCATTCATATATTTTGATTTTCCACAATTCCTATTTGTGATAACATTGAGTATTTGTTGAACTGTTGAACAGGGAGCAAGAGGTGCAGTTGGACAAGTAGGATCCAGTGGCAGCTCCGGACCACCTGTAAGTACCAGAGCCCTTCTTTATTGCCTTTTTCTGTCCCCTCCCTCACCTCTCCCCCTACACCCCTCGTCACCCACCCCTCCTGCCCTTCCTCCTCTCCCTGCCCCTCCCCCTATTCCAGTGAAAATGGAAAGTTGTATAGTGTGGTCATTTTCTAGAAATGTCTATTTCCAGAGAAAAAAAAATTGGCTACTTTTTCTTGGAATTAAGCCTAGCATACACCGATCTTGCAACTACCGATCTTGCAACTGGAAACAATTCAACTGAGCAGTTGCTGTTGATGTGCGCCTCATGTGATCAGACACACTAATTCAACTGACACACTAATTAACCAGTTGCAAGTATGCATACATCAACGAAACTGACCGCAACTGGATACAACTAGTTGCCAAAAAGTAGCATATGAGCAACTCACGGCAACTGGAATTTTTCCAGTTGCCAGTAGTTGCAAGTGCGCGTATATCGACGAGTTGCCGAGAGTTGCTTCTATCTGCAAGGTCAATGTACGCTATAGGCTTTACAGGGAAGTGATAGTAGCAGTTTTTTCCGAATATTGCTTTTGTTTCAGTGGTTTGTAATAAAGATCTTTTCCGAGAAAAATGAAAACGAGTTACAGATTTAACATCCAGAACCATATTTTCTTTAAAAAAATTACCTCCCAAGTCTGTCACTATTAAAGTGCTTTACCATGAAGGACATGGGAGTTAATTTTCCTCAGAAGTATCTAAAATGTCCACTAAACTCAATGTCCTTGGTTTATAAATTAAGGTAATATGGCTTTCTGTGAGAGTTTCATACAAGTCTCGAATAAGAAATAATTCAGAAATAAATTATTTCACATACATCTAAATTACCTTTGAAAAGGTTACCAAAACTACAATCCGTTTTAACACAATGTTAACATGATATTTTAGAAAGTATTGCCTTTTATAGTCAATGTAGTGTGGTTGGTCCGAGGGTCTCCTCTCCAAGGGCCTATTGTACACCTTATTTTGATTTGATTTGATTTCATTGTCTGTTGTTGATATGATGTTTAGGGTCGTCATGGTGCAGCTAGACAGCAGCATGCACAGGGTATCCATGGTGTACCAGGACCCCCAAGGGCCAATCACACACCTGATTTGATTTCATTGTTATCACTCCTGTCTATTGTTGATTTGATGTTTAGGGTCGTCATGGTGCAGCTAAACAGCAGCGTGCACAGGGTATCCATGGTGTACCAGGACCCCAAGGGCCAATCACACACCTGATTTGATTTGATTTCATTGTTATCACTCCTGTCTATTGATGATTTAATGTTTAGGGTCGTCGTGGTGGAGCTGGACAGCAGGGTGCACAGGGTATCCGTGGTGTATCAGGAACCCAAGGACAAGGCGGAGCCAGAGGTAATGACGGTAGATCTGGATCAGCGGTGAGTTCTTTTATCCTTTGAAACATTTGGTATAGAAGAATGCTTTCTAAAAGCAAAAAAGCAAACCAGTAATTTTAGATGGTGAACTCAACGAATCTACAAAATGTGTTCATTGTAGCATTCTGGTTTTGCTTTAATGTGTAAAAGAAAGAGGAAGACACAAATTGGAGACCACCAACTTGAACTTTTACCCGTGTTTAACATATTTAAGGCCAACAGAAGGAAGTAAACAACATGCACACAAACACAGAAAATCTCCAAAACTGAGCCTGAAGCCGCATCCAGTGATTTTGAAAACAGTATTTCACTTAAATAAATTCATAGTATTTCACTTAAATGGCCCTTGAAATGCTAAATAACTTCATGCGCAGTTTTTGCTACATTTGAAGGATTACTTGTGTAGAAAGACAATACTACTGTTCATTTTGATGCCCCATGAATAAAAGGTGGCATTTTTCAACTTTGAACATTTCTTTACAGAAACTCCCAGAAAGAGTGCGCTGTTTTTGGGCATGTCACTTTAGGAACACACAGCAAAAAAGCAAAGAAAAAACATAAGACTTCAAACTGGAATTGTGGAAAATTGCTGCAGTTTCCAGCCTTAGTTTTCACATGGCTTACAATAGGCAACATGTAAAACAAACCCAAACAATCACGGGTTACAAAAGGTTCAGTAAGTTGGAGAAAATATTGAAATATTTTGTGCACAGTTATATGAGATTTTCCTGCATTTGCCTAATGTGACATCACAACCTTGCTCGTGAATATGTAAATATGCATTAGCATAAAAATCACAAACCTTGATTTTAACTCGCAAAACAATTTCCAAGTAGGGTTTTTATGACTAAATGAATGGAGCAGTTCCATAGCATAGATTTAATTAATACCATTTCAGGGCCCTTTAAATATATGATCCCCTTTGTTAAACTTAATTGTGCTTGCATTCTTTACCATTTCTAGGGACCTGCTGGGCTTGCTGGACCCGCTGGACCACTTGGAGTTCTTGGAGAACTTGTGAGTATTTAGAAACAATTCCACCATTTAACAAGGTTTTCTTTCCTCTCACTTAATCGTGCAAGTCCACACATTTTTAGATAAGGGTGCCATAACAGCCCAGATATGTATGCCACTTTGCATAATTGTCCTCGCAATTGCCAAAAGATATAGACGTTACCCGTTTAATGTTCTACAAAGTTCTAGTAAATATTTTTATTTTTATCAATATACGTGTACAAATTGTAATCTTTTTCTATCTCTGACCAACAGGGAGGCATGGGAGCATTAGGAGCCCCAGGACCCACTGGACCTGCTGGAAGACCTGTAAGCAAATAAAAATAATTTTAAATTTCATTAAATAATCAAATGTGCCTTATTCTCCTGTTTAACAGTTGTTGTCAACAAGTTATTAACTTCAAATTGGTACGTCATTCATTTATCATAATACATTTACATGAAAGAATCGAGAAGGTGATCATGGCTTCAGGACTTGTATACAAACCATATAAGACAAGCTGAACATTTTCTAAGGTTTCCTCACAAAATCTTAAAATGTTCTCACTCCTAAATTTGGGTTTTTCCATCAAATCTGCACTTACCGATGCTTAATGAGTCATTTTAAAGAAACATTTTCTGATCAACTTTTCAACTCGTACCCATTTTACTAAATTACTTTTCTTTTATTTTTACTTTTTGGTTACTGCACCTGAATAAAGTAGTTGCGGTCTTTTTTAGCTTTCTAATCCTCCTTTTTATATAACCTATAAGTGCTGCTTAGGTTAAAATAATATCTTGCAGAAATTTAACACTTATTTTGGAGATTAATTTCTTAATTCTCTGTTGCTGATTCATTTTCCTTTGTCTTTTCACAGGGTTCTGATGGTTCCTCTGGTAAACGTGGAGCTTCTGGTTCAGATGGACCCACAGGATCTATGGGAGCTCAAGGAGCCAAGGGACTCCGTGGACCTGCTGGAGATGAAGTAAGTTACAAACAACAACCAAAAAAAATATCAAATCCAGGTTTCATTAATTCTGTGTGTAATTTGTTTCATCTGGCAAGGTTAAAGAATTTGTTTGTGAAAAAGCACATGAAAACACTTGTAGAATGCACTAAGATACAAACTGTTGCAATAATATTGTCATTTCACAGGGCCGAGATGGCAACGATGGACCTCAAGGACCTCAGGGAGCCACCGGACCTGATGGTGACAAGGGACCACAAGGAGCTCAGGGACGTGCTGGAGGGGCTGGAATACCAGTAAGAACTCTGAATATTTGATGTTGGCCAAAAAATGACATAGGAAAATATGACATTTTGTTGAACTAAAATCAGTTTGTAAATTAAAAGATAAATATTTACCGACATTTTTCTTTTGAATGACAGGGACGACACGGTCCAGCTGGCGGTCCCGGTGAGCGTGGATCTCGTGGACCTGCTGGACCCGCTGGCTCAAGAGGAAGCACTGGTCCTGATGGTAATGTGGGACCTGCTGTAAGTACACATTGTGGTTTTTGTCAAATCAAAAGAAACATTGACCTGTCGCATTGGCTGGCTTTGACAACAGAAGCCAGAGTCTGCTGGTCAATAGAAGCCACAGTCTGCTGGTCAATAGAAGCCACAGTCTGCTGGTCAATAGAAGCCACAGTCTGCTGGTCAGTAGAAGCCACCTCTGCCGGTCGATAGAAGCCACCTCTGCTGGTCAATAGAAGCCACCTCTGCTGGTCAATAGAAGCCAGAGTCTGCTGGTCAGTAGAACCCAGAGTCTGCTGGTCGAAAGAAGCCACCTCTGCTGGTCAATAGAAGCCAGAGTCTGCTGGTTGATAGAAGCCACCTCTGCTAGTCAATAGAAGCATTTCTTCCTAGATTCTTGAAGAAATATTTTAATCCAATAACTAGTTATACTCGCTTTAGTTTAAAAACTATAATCTTGTATTAACCAACTAAGGCTCATTATCAGTTAAAATCTGTTTTCTAGACCTATCATAAAGCTTGATTTTGTTTGAATAATTATTTTGGCGTTATTTCAGGGCTCTGCTGGACCTGCTGGAGCAAGAGGGGAATCAGGTGCAACCGGAATCCAGGTAAGTTTATGAAGTGGTCTGACTTTTGATTAAACACCTCACATTTGAGTGCTATATACATGTAATCATTAAAACCCATGAGCCATGAACACCCAGAAGCCATGTAATAAGACACAACTTAGGTTTTAGGGACTGATAAATGCAATTGTTTATTTTGGTGTTAAATCATAACCAAGTGATAAAATGAGTCGCAAGTCACCACTGTACTAATTTCCGAGTCGCCAGTGTTGTTACTTCAGACAGGACTCGAGTTTGACACTCGATTCCTACATCACTGTTAACAGTTGATCACATGTACAAGAACTGTGATAGGAAAAAGACTCCTAGTTGCAGATCTGTTATCTATTGCTATTGCATCAGTCCATGACAGCATTTGTTTTTTTGTTTTTTTGACTTGGCAGGTTCTGAAACTGATTTATATTTTATTGACCATGCCTAAAGTTTTGTGCTGTTAATTCTTATGGAATATCTTCATGCATTTAATTATAAAATGTTATGCTTTTTATTTTCGTTTTTCTTATTTTTAGGGCCACAAAGGATGGGGTGGTGGCCCAGGTGCCCCAGGAGGTCAAGGACCTAAAGTAAGTATTGCTGCTGCAGAGAATGATTTCTGTAAATTATTTTTTAGTTATTTAAAGCAGAGTTGGACCCGTATGTGTCTAAGGCCAGGCCGGGGTCACACAAGAAAATTCTCGTAATTACTCAATTGTGATACGATTGTAATAACTCCATCGACGACCGGGGTCAGACGACAAACTTATTGTAATCGGATTGTAATCGTATTATTATAAAGTGGGGGGTCACACAAGCAACACAATCTCGTAATCGTATTGTAATCCATCCCATAGTCCCTTGCGGTGGCGTGTTTGCTTCCTCACCGCGCCACGCGCGCCTGGAGCTCTGTAAATGAAAAAGTATGCGCGCGCGTGAAGTAGGCTACCGCTGGGGCTTATAGAATGGATTGTAATATGATTCAAGATGGGGTCACATGCCAATTTATTGTAGTACGATTAAATAGGGATGTCGTAATTTTTCATTTAAAGCCCCAATTCATCACTTGCAGTTACCTACAAAATTTACTTCACGAGTTAGAAGAACAAAAAGTACTAAAAGTGTTGATAGCAATGGTGACGAACACCACAATTTTTGTTGTTGTTGTTGTGTAAAATGGTACCTTTGTGGGAGAAATTGCCAACTGAAGGTGGTTTTTAAAAAAGGTCTGCAGACAACTTTTTTACCATTTATTCACACACACAAAAAACATGGATGGATTTTTCAGGATTTCTGAAGTATTACTGCATCTATGTGGCTGAAATTTCTACAAGGCAGTTTATCAACATTCTTTAGTTATGTAATGCTGCTGTTCCTGTTTTTTAGTTTTGTAAAGTTTTCCAATCATACACTCTATTTTTAATGTTATTTTCTTCTTTTCCTTCAGGGACCAGCAGGAGCCAACGGTCAGAGAGGACGATCCGGACCAGCTGGACCTCCCGTGAGTATACACAATCTACACCAGAGTCTCAATATGTTTTAGTCATTTTGTTATCTTTTTTTTTCCAATTTTATCAAAAGGTTTGGTTGTGAAAAGTTTGTCCCGGCTGATTCAATGTCTTGCTCATCGGCCTCTTTTAGTATTGGACAATCGCCACTGTTGGTTTCAAACTGCACTACGGATATCAGAAATTGTCAAATGCAAATTAAAAGTCTGTTTTTGGTAGTAACAAAGTATACACTATTCACAATAGACTGTATCGAATAGCCGCCATTTCGTGGGGCACCTTTTGTTACTTCAACAATGGAAGCACAATATGTGCAACCATGCATGTCATCAAGGAACAAAAAAACTGCCCCACGAAATGGCGGCTATTCGATACGGTCTATAAGTTAGGGATATTGGTGTGGTTCAATTTTGGAATTCTTAATTATTTTTTTGTTTCAAATGACTGTGTCTGTCATGCAGATGCAATTGTCTAACCATATACAAAATTATTCAAGCGGAAAGCATATCCTCTGTTTTCTTTTTGCCTGATTAGGGTGGTGACGGAGCTCGCGGCAGAAACGGAAAGAATGGTGTGCAAGGACCGCGCGGTATGGGTGGATCAAACGTAAGTGTTTTATTCACTCGGAGGGCGCATTTAATAAACTGTATTTAAAGAAGTTTTCACAGTTACCTTGTACAAGCTTAATGTGATGCTTATGCAAAAGATGCTAGCTTGTGTCTCTATAATATTCTTTTAACCGTGAAGTTTACCAGTCACAGATTTTTAACAGATCGTCAGCTGATTTCACGAAATCTGACGCACTACATAAGCCCATTTGCACAACATTTTATTCCGTAAGTTGCACAACATTCCTGTGATAATTACACATAAGCTATGGGGTCTATACCATTTTCAACAGTTGCACAAGCTATGCACTTTTTCGTGAAATCGGCTGCTGGAAGTGTCGGTAATTTGTTATGCTTGAAGACTACTGCATTAAAAATTTGTTAGAGATTAAGAGTTTTTGTCGGAAATTAAGAATTTTTCACATGTACCTTTTTCATTTTGTCGTATGGCGTCTTTTAAAAAGTCAACAATTTTAATTGCTCAATTTTAAGATTAATTGCTCACTGAAAAATGAAGTGAATTTTGAAAATGAATGTTCATGGTGAAAGATGTATTAAGCCACGAGAATAAGGAGACCGTTGCAGAAACACTTAAAATGATCTGGGCTAGACCAGTAGTCTGGACTGTCTTTTGATTAGGACATTATGAACAGTCTTAGTCTATAATCTGGATTTTGTTTGAATTACAACTTTGTTGCACTTTTAAATGACAGTGAGTGAGCTACCACCAGTAAGGATAAGCAGACTTGGTTTTTCAGAGAGAAAAAAAAGTAGCAACAAAGAATTGTACCCAAACCAAAAGTGTGGTATTTTTTCAATTTTGTTACATTTAAATATTTGTAATAATTACAAAAAAAATCAAAGGTGTTACTAATTATATTTTTGTTTCTTGATCATGTTTGTTGATTCCAGGGTCAACGTGGACCCTCTGGTAGGTCTGGCCCATCTGGACCCCCAGGACCCCCAGGACCTGCTGGTGCACCTGTAAGTTGCTCTTAAAATCAATCTTTTCTTATAAAAACTCAATTGAATTTTGAATCAAAAAATGTCACCCGAACATAGGGGATATAATTTACATGATATTGGTTTCGTCTTTGGGAATATCAAGCCATCTATTATTGAGGATATTTCATGGGGATTTTTTGTGTTGCCATTTTCTAACTCGCATTCTCTCTGATTTTTGTTTTTCCTCCCAGGGTGCCCTCAGCTACTCACAAGGTGTAAGTGTTCCTTCTTAATTTGTTTTTCAGTTCTATTATTTTTTTAAATGAGCTATTCGTGATTTTATAAGGTTTATCAACCTTATAAAATCAGAAGAATTTGAACACATTTAATGGCTGAATGCTGATGCTGTGCAAATGTGAAATGATATTCTGGTTTATCTGTATTGGCAAGACCATGTTATTTATTATTTACTCAAATATATTCATGACAAACTCTAAGGCTGAGTTTGGGTGAGCACGGCTGTACATAGTTTTACTGTCCAAATCTAACCGGGACGGCCTAAAACGTAATACAAGTGTCCGTCCCGGTTACGAGCGTATATTGGAAATTTGTACACAGGGTTTTTAGAAAGGCATGTTGTCAAACTATTTATAATACTTTAGGGGCCTAAGTTATCTCTTCCGAACAACTTAAACTTATTTCTTTTATTCTGAGACCAAACAAAGGTATTTCCTTGAAAATATGGTCTGTGTTTCCAAAATGGCCCCTTTACTGTGGAAAGACTCGCATATAGTATGCAATCAGAACACATCACAGTACACTCCAGTGACTACATCAACAGACTAATTTTTAACAAAAACTCAACATCATGACAACAACAAAAACCTCTTTCCGAATATTCATGTTTTGTTTTCATTTTCTTTTTCAATATGCAGTATGCCTATTCTGGACCATCCAGTGCCAGCGGTAACAAGGGACAAAACCCCTATAGTGGTTATGTAAGTTTTTTATTTTTTATTTTAAAAATTATTTTGCCACCAATGTTGTTTGTTTTGCTGTTACAGTGTAACTTACATATAGTGGCCACCCTTGGGACTGCAAAAAATGGCCACTATAAATAGGTGGCCTCTTTATATACATGTAGGTTGATTAAGCATTATTCAAATAGCATTTTGTACCAAAGACGGGTGGCCACTATAAGCAGGTGGCCTGTTTATCAAGGTGACCTTAATAGCAGGTTTTACTGTATTTGAGTTGAATAGACTGTACCCAGAGCTGATACAATATTTAAAAAATATTATGTGTCTGAGAACTTAGACACAGGATTTTATAAATGGTTTGTCCATGGTAATGGGATACAGATGAAGTAACTATGGGTTATAAGCAGGAAAATGTATGTCATCAGTGCCAGACCCTTCTATGAAGCCTCCCTATAACACTTGTCTGTTCTGTTACACATGTTATATGGGAAATATTTAATGGGAAGTTTTGGAAAAGTCTATTATTTCCTCTTTTGGCTTCAGGTTGCGATTTTCATTATTTCCTTTTGTCAGGCTCAATCATTTTGGCATTTGAACTTTCCCTTTAACAGAGTTGTAGTCGAGTCCATCACAAGTCTATCACAAGTCCAAGGCCGATAAAATCACAAGTCAGTGACAAATCCCGCACAAGTCTGTCATAAGTCCAGTAACGAGAAGCAAAGAATGAACACGCACAAAAGAATGCCTTTGTTGGAGTTCATTTGAATAGCTTGTGACTTTAATTAAGACCCAGGGACTTGAGGTGGACTTGTGAAGGCTTGTAAGGACTTGAGGTGGACTTGTGAAGGCTTGTAAGGACTTGTGAGGGACTCGAATTCAACCCTAGAATTGTCTCTTCCAAAAACATTGTCTTTTCTTTTTTGAACTCGCAGTACGGTGATGATGCTGAAATTGAGGAGGATGACTACGAGGCTCGCATCAAGCAGCTACGAGTCCGCATCATGAAGCTGATGCTCCCCAACGGTGAACCAGAGTACCCAGCCAGATCATGCAAGGACATCTTCAAGTGCTATCCATACTTCCCAAGTGGTACGTTTGAACAACCCACAGGCAATATAGGCATTGCACAAAGGATAGGATTTTTTAACATTAAAGAGCAAATAAAAAGACAGAACTGGACCGACTATAAACATTTTCAGTGGGCAGTTCGTAAAGTCGGCTTTTTTGCGTCATTTTACAGGTTTTTACACTCTTGATCCAAGCGAGGGCTCATCCTACGACAAGTTTGTTGCATACTGTGACAAGAAGAGGAACGCAACCTGCATTTACCCTGAAGTCCAAAAAGTAAGGATTCACAAATGGGTTAAAAACAAAAAATGGAACAGAGACTATACAACACTTTATACACTTTATTCTACACAGCTGTCTGTAATAGACAGCCGAAGTGTGACGTGGGTTGCCATGGCAATTGGCTCTAAACTATCATGGCCGTCGGAAAAAGTACCATTGCACAACCACAGGGACAAGGTTCAGTGATTTTTAGTTTCGAGCCAATTGCCTAGGCAACTAACAAAAGATGACGTATTGACTTTGGCAGTCTATTGTTCATTGTATAATTTGCAATGACCCAACATTTTACTTTATTTTACTTTATAGATATGTTATGCCCTTATTCCAGTAATCCTTAAGACGTTTCATCTTGCATATGATACATTGGGCTTTTAACGGAGAGGAAATCTTGTACCTATCTGTATTTAGTTTTTTCAGTTAGTTTATAAAGCCTCATTTGTGTAATTTTGTTCAATTAGTGAGTACAAATTATTTAGCAAGAACTAAGAAAGCATGTGTTGTTGTTTTTGTTCCAGATACCAAAGGGCACTTATTACCTTGGCGACACCGATGAACCCATCGACTTCTCTGACATGAGGAATGGTTCTGGAGTAAGATTCAATTCTTTATTCTCATGACTGCCAGCTGTGGAAATGTTTTATTTTAACACATCCTAGTCTGTAATGGCTCTTCATTTTAAGCTAAAAGATAAAAGAAAACTTTATAACCCAGAATCTTTATAACGTTTCTTGTAGATAAACTACAGTGTAAAGCCCGTCCAATTGACCCTGCTGCGTCTGATGTACTCAGAAGCCACTCAGAACATCTCGTACCACTGCAGGAACTCTCACGCCGTGTCTGACAATCGAGGACGGGTTCACAAGGCTGTGACCTTGATTGGGCCCAACGACGTACGCATGAACATTGCAGACACACAGAAGGACTTGCAGTATGACGTGGAAGGAGAAGACGGCTGCAGAGTAAGGAAACTAACAGACATTAGCTTCAGGATCTCACGTTTCCATGCAAAATGCCATTGCAAAACCATCTTTTGTGCTTTTAATTGAAGTAAACTGATGCCTAAATGATTTTATTCAAATTTGTTTACAGGAGCATAGAGACACTTGGGGCCAGACGACCATTTCGTACACCACTAAGAAGACGGAGCGTCTACCCCTGGTTGACTTTGCTGTCAGGGATATCGGCAGGAGCAAGCAACAATTCGGCGTTGACATCGGCCCTGTCTGCTTCCACTAGATAGACCTAACCTCCCGGTGTTGACCCCATGGCAGTGCAGAATTTAATCAAAGCATATTCATAGGGAAGTCTTTAATTAAATAAAAATTATGCCAGTAGGGACAAAATATCTCACTGCCATAATGGAGTCACACCCTTTTAAACAACAAAAGCTTATTATTTTTCTTAAAAACAACCTAGGCTTTTGGATGCCGAAGTTGCCTTTTTTTATAACGATGGTGCTTTTTTTTAACCAAAAAAGTTTTTTTAATATGCAAGTTTTAAAAGAAAAGAAGCCTTCTATTTTGAGGGTATTTGTGTTGTGAGGAGCGTTGGGCACTTGATGTTGTCTAAACCTCCTGATCTCTGCTTTGGTGCTAGAATCCCAAGCAGGCAGGTAGGCTTGGCTTAGCTACTGGCTGCTGGCTGCTGGGTGGTCCCTTCAATAGGTTGTAGAATCGTGTGTCTCTCCGTTGTATGTTTCTGTTTTTGTGATGCGTCCTTTTTTTTCAAAGGAAAACTAGAAAACTCACCAAGGAGTGAAAACAGTCTTATTTGTAATGTCTTGAACTCTGAATATTTACAAAAATATAGTCTCATTGGGAATATTTCCAACATTTTAAAACATTTCCAACATTTTTAAACATTTTAAAACAAGTGTAATTTGACTAATCGTAAAGAATGTCCTTCAACTTTAAAGGCACAGGATCGTCAGCAGTGCGCACGCGCCAAATTCGTGCCACGAAATACGCAGCTCTATAGCAAAGGCACAGCTGCGTAATTCGTGGCACGAATTTGGTGCGCGCGCACATTGCTGACGAGCATGTGCCTTTAAAGTTTACATCACAAATATTTACAGTTATAGTATTTCAGGTAAAAATTTTGCTCCATAATTTTCACATTCGATTCACGTTAAATTGTGGTCACTTCTGCCTTTTTGTTTTGTTTTGTGTGCGTGTGTAGTTAGAAATAAAGCTTCCCTGTATTAAAAATGAGTGATTTTCTTAGTTTGTCGTTTTTACGGTAGTCAAATTACAGGAGTGGGTTGGTTGTGAATTATGTCAAGTGCGAACAACACATTGATACATACTAAAATAACGGGGTTCACATTATTTTTCTGCTTGTCATTTTTCCTCGTAGGCAAACTTTCTGCGTACGCACCACTCTAATAATTGCGGTAATAGATGCACGTAAAACATGAACGTGAAATAGCTTGAACACGGGGCTTATCTTTACGATGTCTCGGAACCCAGGTTGGAATTTTTGGCCACGAAAGTCGCATTTGTATATTTTTTTGTATTTCTTCTAAGATTTCAGGCTTAAAGTAACGACCAAGTGCTCACAGCATTTCACGTTCGCGTTTTATGTGCATCTAAACCTTCCTAATGACTCTGTAAAAACTCAAAAATCTGCCAGTAAATAGACTTGAAAATTATCCGGATATCATGTGATCAAAAATGGTGGGGTCTTTTTGTCAAAAACCGTAACCATGAGCCCCCACCCCAATTTGTGGCTGTGGCTACAACATCGACACCAGAGGGTAAGGAATGGTTAAATATCTGATATAGATCGTATCAAATAGCTGCCGTCTTGCAGTGCAACTTTTGTCCAAAATGTACATATTCCCACGGAACAAAGAAACTGCCCCACGGCTATTCGACAGAATATGTTCCATGTGTGACTGTTTTCTGCTGACTTTCAGACTTGAGCGCAATTTACATAAATTGTACATTAGACCCAGTGGGAGCGCAAACATCGAAATCGAGTGAACTGCAAATTGGTTTGGGTCCAATTTTAAAAAGAAAACAACATACGTTTTCTGCCTTAAAGGTTTTGTGAGGTGAAAATTATCACCCAGCTGTTTCTATACAGAAATCAAAAGATCAAAGTGTTGCAGACAAAGGGGCAAACTCAAATTTGTTTTCATTTCAAAAAGAAGTGACATTTTCTCTACTTCAAAAATGTCTTGTCAGGCGAGGGCGCTGTTTGTTGCTGGTCATGGAGGGAACCCACAGTGGAAAAACAAAGAAAGAACATTACATTTCAAACAGTAGCAGTAGCCCATTGATCCATTTTTGACCCAAACAAACTTGTTAGGGTTGTTGCAAATGACATATACTAAACAAACTCAGCAAACTTATATAGTTCATGATATCAAGAAGCCACTGAAAATGACATTAACTTTTGTACACAAGTCTATGGAGAATTCCTCTGTTTTTCCTGAGATGACATCACGGCTTTGCTCATGAATATGGAAATTCTCATTAACATAAAAATAGAAAATGTGCAATTACACCAAAACGCAACTATCAAATTCTCTGAAATTGACCATAATGTGTAAAACACATCCTCTACTATTATTTTATGTAATAAAAACCCTATTTCACACTGCATACTTGGGGTAACCAGCACATTTTATTGGTGATAATAACTCGATGCCATAGAGGTATGCATGTTTTAAAAGGAGCCACATAGGGTATGAAATTCAAAACGGCTTTTTCTCCATGTACTGTCTTTCTTTGGATCTCCTTGCCTGATGCATATTTCTACCTTCAGTCTTTAGTTATTTTCATCTTTATGTGTCTTCTTGTAGCCCCTTTATAGACCGTATCGAATAGCGGGGCAGTTTCTTTGTTCCTTGACGACATGTATGGTAAGTTGCACATATTGTTCTTACATTGTTTAACCGGTTCAAGTAACAAAAGGTGCCCCACAAGATGGCAGCTATTCGATACGGTCTATACCCGGAGTGGCTTTATCCTTGTTCGGGGTAAACTTGCATTATACTAGTGTCGACTTTTGAAAAAATTCATGGAGACTATTGATGAATTTCAAAATTGTCATCCAAACCGAGAGAGTCTGTGCTTTCTTTTGTGATAAAATTTGCAAATGAAAAGACGTGTGACGTAATACAATGGCTCAGCATCTGAAACTAGGCTGCCAGTGCTAATGTTAAATTTGTCAATTGGTTTAAGCAGATAACGTACAAGAATGCAACAGATGGTCACACTGCGCGCGCACACTCCAATAATGCTAGGCATAATCATGTTTTGCGGAATACATTTTGCGCTCAAGCAAATTAAAAACTTCACTTACGAAGCGTAAAAAAAATATTGTGAATTTAGCCTCAATATGTATGTATGTCTAACAAATTAATTGTCGCGTTACCCAAAAGAAAATACGTGTATATAAGTGTGGAAACCTTCACTCTGTTTCGGTCTTTCCCATGTCTTTAGTCTTAAAAAAGGGTTTGGTGGCCGTGTCCGATTTGCGTCCTATATCATGAAATTACCCATGAACGCCCAAATATGTGATGAAGCCGCGGCCGCCACTTGACATCTGTCACGGACGCAGCCGACCTCCCAAGGTCGTATAAAAACTTAGGACCAATCACAAAGGAGGAAAATACCACCTGCAGCACGTGATGGTGATAGCGCCCTCCATTGTATGTAAGCAAAACGACAAACAACTTTTCTATCAACTTTTGGTCGTCACAACAGTTTCATCTCATATAGCTCGTCTTGCCATCTATTTTCACCGTTTTGGACAAATATGGATGTAAGAACCATAAAGATTGTTTCGGCATTCTTAATAGCCTTTAGTAGCTTTTTTTTAAAAATACTACTATAATCAACCCGAGAAGTAGTAGGATGGGCCGGGCTTCCGCTTGGGAGTTCGATCTCGACTCGGGTGTAGGCTAGGTGAAAAACGGACCCTCCGGATCTTCCGGATCTTTTTCAAAAATTGCTATTTAATGAACAGAAAGTGCCTAGTTTAACTTCTTAATACGCTTCCATACCTTTTACCGCCATGTACAGGCCTTATTTTTAAAGATCCGGCGTGGAAAAAACCAATTTCTTTTTTCTTAGGGTCCTGCAGCCGATTTCACGAAACTTTACGCAATTGCGCAAGTCCACTTACGCCATAAGTTATTGCGCAAGTAATGGCGTAAATGGACTTGCGCAATTGCGTAAAGTTTCGTGAAATCGGCTGCTGCACTTCCTACGCCTATTTCTTCGAACATTTCACTTTGTGGATAGTCGATGTGGTGTATGATTACAAATTGGTGCAATACATGGTCAATGGTGGTAAAAGGTATGTAAGCGTATTTAGAAGTCAAACTAGGTACTTTCTGTTCATTAAATATCAATTTTTAACAAAGATCCGGAAGATTCGGAGGGTCCGACTTTCACAAACACCCTTCGATCTCCATCTCTGAAACATGCGAAAAGTCGTGTTTTTACAAGCTATAGGCCGAGTATACAATTGATACAAAATGCGCAGCGTGAACAGTGATTTTCTTAAAACAACAGAAGATTACACACGCTATCGCACCGCCGTGCAGACACACTGATCAAGACAAAGATGGACGGAACAAGACAAAGATGGACGCACCGTGATAAAGATCAATAAACCTCCTGGAAAACTGCCCAGAATCGGTTTACCGTAATACTTTTATACAATGGTTCTTCAATCCTTTTGAAATGTCTCTTATTCTTTTCCAACGTGATAATTGTTTCTTCTGACTCCAAGTTTTTATTTTCTCTACAGTTCACATGATTATTTTGGTATTTTTTTCGTATACATTGAACAAAGATTTTAAGGAAATTACCTCCTGAAATCAACACATAATGTAATTTTAAGATATACTTCCCACTTGCACTTTTGTCGCAAATGTTGCTTTTCTGTAGAAAAATCACGTTTTCTTCCTCAAAAATTGCCTTCAGTTAGTGCACAAGATAACATTCACGCGCGCGCGCAGCGCCCTCTGTTGTCGCGCTTACGCACAGACCGCTCGCCACGTCATTTTGTGCATTACTTTATGCAGTAATTTTATCATTTATTTATCTCAGAAATGCAACATTTGCGACGGAAGTGTCAGTGGGAAGTATATCTTAGAATTGAATAAGCTATCGATTCCAAATAAATTTACCCAAATCCGTGTTCAATGTATATGAAAAAATACCATTATTTTTGATTACTACCTATTGTTTTTTATATTTACATATTTCCGCCGTGAATATGGCCACTGATGGCGGCATGGCGCTAAACCCAAAACTCAATCACTCACTCACTCACTCACTCAATGACAATGTTTAGAAATGCATAATATCATTGTCTTTGGATTTTTGATATTTAGGCCTATATGGACAATTTATAACACCAATTTCTTGAATATTTCCAACTAAGTATATCCACCAATTTTTTAACAAAGTTTTTTTTTGTCAACACTTTTGAAGCACAAAGTGTCAGATGTAACTGGGAACCCCAAATATTTAAACGCCTACTTTAGGAATAACCCCCATTAAACAGAACTGACTGGCATGCAATGAAGTAAAAAGTGGAGTTAAACTCCACGAATTCCCATTATGGTTGCATGTCCAGTCCAAAGAACCTAGAGCAGACTGCTGGTAATAAATAATGGGGTAACATGGGAATTATTGTTCTTAGCAAGGAGAATTTTGCATCAGTTGGGTTAGTTGATGACGTGGCAGGTGATGTGACTTGATATGAACTAAACTTGATGTATGCTTCTCCTGAGGAGCAAGATATGCTCCTAGGGAGTTGGGAAGGTTCAAGGAGTGTCCAGATCGCATTTTTGAACCCCCTCCATTTTCCCATGGGTGTTTAGATTTTGATACCATATATCATTGGGCATATTTTTCTTATTACCAATCTGTATATTTTCAAGGAAACCACTAATGTTTTGCTAAACTACATGTAATTTATCCAGTTCCGTAAAGCAGTGTAGTGATTATACACCAAACTTTTTGCTTCCAGTTTAACATCCAATTCAAAATTGGAGATTGGAAATTTCCCGTTTTCTTTCCATGGATGGTATATTGGGGAGGTATTTCATATGATTGTTAGGAATACAACGAAATCCGTTATCTAGAAAAATGAACAAGCTTCTTTAAGAGTCCAACATAAGGACCAGGGATGATAATGTGAGAGTGGGCCCTAGAACATGCGGATACATGGATGTGTGTGTGATTTTAATTATAACTAGGTCATTTCTAACAGGAGTACAATGGTGACACTTTTTCCCACTGCATAAGGGCTTGAACAGTCTTAAATGCAGTTATTGTGTGCCATTTTATTCGATGATCCCCTTACTGTGCAAACCCAGAACTTTTCTAAGATGATATGTATAAGTTTAGTACTCCCCTAAGACTGATCAAGTGTATTCCATAATGGAGTCACACAACCTGCCACATCACCAAATAAATGCAGAATTCACCTTGTGTGGAACAAATTCCCATGTCACCTCATTATTTATTACTACTCCAGGTTTGTTGAAAGGTCATTAGTCTGTCACTTGTTCACCTCACCACAAGTCATGTCAGTTTTCTTCAATAGAATAGATAAAGTTGTATTTCGTTTTCTCTGATCCTTTTTGAGGACTTAAAGGCAGTATACATGATTGGTATCTCGAAAATCAGAAATGTTCACAGATTTACGCCTAACTTACACAATATAAACATGATGACCGTAGAAAACTTCCCCTGAAATTGTTTTGTCTAAAGTGCTATAGTCTTTGAGAAATGAGTAAAACAATTAGTTTTCGTCTCATGAGACGAAAATTCAATTCGCCCCAAAACCATTTCGCCCAAGTGCCATTTCGCCCCCAAACCACTTCGCCCGAGTGCCATTTCGCCCCAACTCACTTCGTCCAAACACTACATCACCCAAATGCTACTTCGTCTCAAAACCACTTCGTGCACAGGCCGTGGTTCAGGGCGAAATGGTTCAGGGCGAAGTGGTTTTGGGGCGAAATGACTGCAAACCCTTTTTTGACTGTTTTCTCAAAAGTTAGACAGGTACGTACGGAGCTGGTTTTTGCTCAGGTTGGTTTTAATCATGCATATCTTCAATCACACAGGGCGATAAAACTATTTGTAACAGTTTACCAATCATGTATACTATCTTTAAATCATAAACGCCCATATTGGGGCTTTAACGTGCCATTAAAATCAGCCCGTGGCTGATTTGTAGAGAAACACTCGCAGCATAGCAATGTCTCCGACTTTTGTTGAGAGCAAACAAATTATTGATCGTCAGTTCAAAGAAAGAAACTCAAATCATACTGTAACTGAAAGGAAGATGATAGATATAGCTTATTTGATCGTTAAGTGTGTACGTATAAACACCTCTTGTGGCAAGGCTGACTGCACCAGCCTTCTGTAAGAGCCACTGAGGCAGGATGTGCCACCCTGGCTGAAATGCTTCATGAAAACCTGCATTGTTTGTGCGACGCGCAGCACCAGAGGTCAACTCATCCCATGCAGGTTTAATCAGACTAAAAACCCAGCAAAATTGGTTTTCTAAGAGTCCTTAACTACAAGATTTTCCCGTAAACAGGAAATGTTAAGCCGTTTCCGCATTAATTGGACTTGTTTTTCAGGAGGTTTTACCGAGACGATGGTAAACAAAAAATTTGCTAAATTTTACTGCTGTCCGCATTTGGACTTTTTGACACAGGACAATTTTACCGAGACTGTGGGAGAGCAGGCACAGTGTCCCTTTGCAGTTTGACCTTCACGGTCTTGACGTACATGTATGCCCCCAGAGCGCTTTTACCGACACGCTGTGTAAGCACTGGACTTATCTAGCAGTTGGCTAGAAAAAGTAACCGCTGGACTCGGGAAAAGTTACTGAGAGGAAAATGTCCTAGGCTGTCTGCATTAGACTTAAAATGGGAAAAGTACCCATCGTCTCAGTAAGTTTTCAAAAAAGTCCAATGTGGACAGGCCTTTAGCCTACATAGGGCCTATTTCATTGCTATTATTATTATTATTATTATTATTATTATTTCTTTCTGGTATTCATACCAAGGATTCCTCAATAGTGCTCCTTGCACTGTCACTCGTAAGCGTGAGGAAACCCATGAAGAATTAGAATTAGAAATGGCCAGAGACACCGGGGATGATCCCCCTTGCTCATCACGAAAGAATGCTCTGGGATCTTTAGAGTGCGTTACCATTTACCTAACACACTGGACCAACGGCTTTACATCCCTTCCGAAGGATGGAGCAAGTGTGGTTGAGTGCCTTGCCCAAGGGCACAGGTACCGCAGCCGGATTCGAACCCGGATTCGAACCTGCAACCCCAAGTTTTCACCCATGATTGCGAGTCAATGGCCCTAACCACTCGGCCACGGTACCCCACTGCTGTGGGAATCCCTTTGTTTAAACAGGTCCACTTAGACCCGGACCTGGATGACGTTACGGAAGCGGAACAGTCTTGAAAGTGATTCCAAAGTGATTAGTTGATCAGTGCCTTGTTATTCAAAAGTTCAATGTACAGTAAACTCCCGTTATAGTGCTCTTCAAAGGAACGAAATAATTTGAGCTTTATATCTAGAGAGCGCTATAAGCAATGCATACACAATGCAGAGAATAATGGCTGGGACTTAAAAAGAAAAAAAAAGGAGCTTTATATCGAGAAGAGCTTTATATCAGGGGGTGATATAACGAGAGTTTACTGTATTAAACAAACTTTTGTTCTGATTAAAATTGTTATTTTAAGAAAATTGCATATATTTTTTTCGGAGAGCAAGTATATTATCATCATGATGTAGGCCTATATTTTACACAATTTTCTTTTCCTATCATTTTCAGATGGATTTGGGGATTACAGCTAATGCTGTTACTTTCACAACAGTGAAACAAGGCTTACGTTCCTGGCTGTTGGAAAAAGTAAGAAAAAATATATTGTTCTTTGTCTATAGTTGCCTGAGCCTACTCCAGATTAAATTAAAAACCCGTTGACATAGGGGGTTGTGGTTGTCTGGTGAGGGAATGAACACCAGCTGTCTTGAACCTTTCATGAAAGTGAACCTGAAGGAGAAAGCCTGCTGACTAATTAAATTTGGAAAATTGAAAGCAGCATTTTGAGAGAGGGAAAAGTGAAGTGTTTCTTGCAATGGGTTGACCGTCAAAAAGTGTAAATTCTTACTTTTTTTGAAATGACAATATATGTGATACCAAGGGGGTGCCACTACACATTAACAAGTGGATGCTATGCGTGCCCAGAGGTTTTTAAAAAATGCCCTAAACACGTAATTTCCACAGTCCGAAAATGCACAGTCCGAAAATGATGTTTCGCAAAATGCACGGGTATATTCCATACATTTGTATAGTGTATAAATACAGACTTATGTCCAGTGTTATGGTACTCGAGTCCAGGACTAGACTCGAGTCCGACTCGAGTCACATTGGAAAATGACTCGGACTCGGACTCGGACTCGACCATGATGACTCGGACTCGAACATGGTGACTAGTGACTCAAGTCACATCTTTCAAAAAAAGAAGAAAAATGTATATAATCGCGGGCCTAATGCAGGATTCTTTAGGAAAAGCACAGTACGATGCGTGAATATGTACACTACCCCCACCAGGCCCCCACCAGGCCCCCACCCGGCCGGCGAGGAGCACATATCATTTCACACATTGAGTGTACGAAACTATAGCAGATTCAGTTTCATTTTGGTTAACAAGTAACTCGGACTTGGACTCGAGGCTAATGACTCAAGACTCGGACTCGATATTGGTGACTCGACAACAACACTGCCTGTGTCTGCACATTATGATGCCGTTTTCTGCCAACTCGAAGCCCTGCAGGGCTAATATGACCATTTCATAATTCTTATTTTCACGAATATACAGTTTAATTGTTTATATGTTGTTTACCATTTCCTGCAACAGCCACTTGCATTACAAGATAACCCGCAGACAGTTAGAATGTCATGTTTTACACACCCAGTCAGCTACTGGTACGGTAGTTGGAGTCCTGAAAACGTGACTCAAGTTATTTGGGTTAATCCTCTTGGGGTTCACCTGCCAAAATGATGGCAGTAGAAAGTTTGTATAAAGGTGTACATGCATGGCCCAATTGGAAGACATCTTAAAATAGGCCCTGGGCCAAAGGCCAATTTCTTGTTCAGTGCTCTTGCCTAAAGGTGAATTATTTTTTCAACAATAATATGAAACATTCACAGTTAAAAAGATTAAATGGTCAATGTTCATGTGAAAGTACTGGTTCATTTTGTAAAAATTTTTTTTTTAAAATCATCATTTTTGGAGCTTATTCTGTGCTGAAAAATGATAGATATACTTACCCTGGGAATAGTCACCCAGTGCAGTTTTAACCTTGAACAATTATACAGTGTGCTCTGACCCTGGGAATAATCACTTGAACAATTATGAACAGCAGTCTGAAATATATAAAATATGTAAAATTGTTCACACGGTATAATGAGTCGCAAAATGTCCGCATCGCGTTTAAATCGTTGATAGAAAACTGTAAAAATGTCCAATCACCCATGACCCTCATTTTCTTGCATAGGCTTATTTTCACACAAAAAAGCCCCTATTTTGAAAGTTTTTATGGAACAGATAGCTTCTACACCATCAATTGAATGATATATTAAAGCCATATTCAAGTCAATACTCTGGAAGTAAAGTTTGTGCCTTTAAAAAAAAATGGTTTTTGACCTAAAAAAATGGTTTTTAATCTCAACAATATTAGGGCGACACCAAATTGTCGCCCTATTGAGCGTGTCGCCCTAATATAGCTTTTTTACACACAAATTGTCGCAAACAGAGTTTTTGAAGTCATTGCAAATCTGATGCAATATCTGATATTAATTTAGTTCATCAACTTGATTTTTGTTATCATGAACATCACTACAACAAACACTTTTTGTGGATTACATGATATTCATTATACCAAATTACCAAGTTTTTACTGTCGTGACCAAATAAATCACTGCCAAGCAGTGCTGTAGTCGAGTAACCAATATCAAGTCCAAGTTTTGAGTCATTATCCTTGAGTCCGAGTCACGAGTCATTAGCCCCGAGTCCGAGTCACAATTAAGTCACTTTCCCTGAGTCCGAGTCACGAGTCGCTTGTTCTCCAAATTATTGAAACTGAATCTGCTCCATATAGTTTCGTTCATACAATATGTAAAGCAACAACATGCTTTTGCACGTTGGGCAGTGCACATATTCATGCATCGTACTGTTTTTTTTCCCCCAAGAATCCTGCATTAAGCACTCGAATATACGTGTATCTTTTTTCATTTCTTGAAATGTGACGAGTCACGAGTCACCACGTTGGAGTCCGAGTAATTTTCCAATGTGACTCGAGTCGAGTCCGAGTCACGGAAATTGTGACTCGACTCGAGTCGGGTCCGAGTCCGATCAAGTCCGAGTCCTAGACTTGAGTCCTACAACACTGCTGCCAAGTGCAGGACTGGTGACTGATTCTGATTCCCTGGCTATACTTTTTTTTTTACACTGCAGTGTGGGGTACACCCTAACTTCTCAACCCGAATAGAGTCTACTAAGTTTCCAATGACTGATGCTTCTCAAGCGACAATCAATTGGAAATAGCCAGAACTCTTACTCTCACTATATTTTGAAAAATCACAATTAAACAACACAGATTCGAACCAGGGACCTTATGATTGCAAGTCCAGCTTTCTTCTAACTAGACCACGAAGCTGGTTGCAAACCGACCGCATTCAAAACCCTAAATTCCTTAAGAATAACCAACCCTAACCTATTATATAGTCTCCTCTCAAGATGCTAAAATTAAAAAGGTACAAAACCCCCCATTTTCCCCTCGCAGTGGTGTAAACAAATTACGCGTCAGGGACCTACACCGCGTTTACACTCGAATCGGCAAAGGTGGATACAGATCCAGCATTTTTATTGCGACCACAAAACTGAACATTTGCCGCGTTTACACTACACCCCAAATCGCTTCAACTCGCTTCAGAAACCGCAAAAGTCACCACTAAATGTAACTGCAGCGCATGCGTGAGCTGTTAGGTGTTGCTGCACTAGTGTCAGATTGGTCAATTAAATCTACTACACTGCGGGCACCGCCCCAAGGACACTCAAATTGCCGAATCTGTATTCGGGTAGCATTTACACTACAAGCGACCTTGACGATTGCAGGGTTCAACCCCGCAATTGCGGGGTTCAACCCTACCCCAAAGGTGACTTGAAAAAGGCGAATCAGACCCGGGTCTGATCCGCCTTTTTCAATTCACCTTTTGCGTTTACACTTAGTGCCTACCCGTCTTCAACTCCCCTTTTTGGAAATTGCGGAGTTCGATTCGGCAAAGGCGAATCGAGTGTAAACGGGGTGTTACTTCCATTCGCATGATGTTATCCTTGTGAAAACATATGTGCACATTTATAACTTCGTCTTCCGTTAATTTCTTATAAAAATTTTATCTCGAGCAGAATCATTGCATTAAACAGTTGGAACCACTTATACCTTCTATATCAGTACCAGTAAGTCAATTTTTTTGTGTCAAATGGTTGAGCAAAATTTGTTATAAGACATGGCAAACAATGGGCTTAACTCACAAACACTACTTACTGTAACCATGAAAGTATACATTCCTCCATGCTGTAACACTCTGTTATTTAAACACAAACAAAGACTTGCAATATTTGTACAGTAGGGGTCTTTTCAGCTAAAATGTCTTTGCCCAGTTTCATATGGAAAAAGCTGCCACATATATTCCAATGTTAATTTGTGGGCCAACCACATCACATCCAAGCCCCAAGCTTGCCAGTTTCCCTTGACCTGCATTACCTTTCAGTTTCAGAAACTTGCCACATGTCACATGTGGCAACTGGGTAGTTACACAGACCCCAATTTAACCCCTTACTGTGGCTTTGGTGCCAGCTCCATATCAGGTTTAGTCTGATTGGTATCCCAGTTCCAGCTCCTCTCATTGGATGAAGGTCCGAACCTCCTGTGGCATTCCATCCCATAATAGTCTTATAAATGGCCCACCTGCTACCTGCTGCTGAGCTAGCAGGCTGGGCTGGAGTGTGGGTCTGTAAGTCTGCCTAGAAATATTACTGCACTGCTGGGCCAAGAACTACATTGTAATTTTTGAACCACTTTTGGGCGGAAAGCCTCTAGCGCTGCTGCAGAAACACAAGGATTGTACATGAACCAACCATGTATAGCTTTGTCAGCAGCCGCCATTTTGGAGCCTTATTGCTCCTCCTTTGTGTAGCCGTTGTACTGACTAATGCACAGAGCTCCTCAGCTGTTTCAGCTGACAGTGCAGACAGTAGTACTAGCAGCGATTCAGGGCCTGGTGGGATTGTGCCTGATCCTGGTAAGTAAAATAAGTTTTCAGTACTTTTGTAGATTAAAGGGCATTACATCATTTCACTTCATGGGTTGACAAAACTTTACTCAAAGTATTGATACCGGGGTAGCAGTGGTAACACACACAACGCGAGTTTATTTCTTTCCAAGATGGTTCTTTTTTTGTAAAACATTAATAACTGTCAAGGTGGTTTTTAATAAAAATGTGTGTGCACAAAACCCGTGAATTATTAATGTCTTGATGCATATATATATAGCTGACAATTCCTGCAGACTAGTTTACCACCATTTTTGGGGATGTGATGTGGGTATTTTCATAAAAATAGGAGCCAAAGTGTGACATTTTGATTCATTTGTAAAAATTGCCTTTTCAAGTTAACCAAATTTTTTAAAGAAATTTATGTGCAATTGCTAAATAATGCATAATATTTAAAATAATTTACAAATGGTTAGACATGTCGTGGTATCATAGTCTTGAAAATATTCATGAAAATTGTTTCCCGACGTAAGGTAAGGGGGAACTCTGAGACATTTTTCAACTCTTGCGATACCAGTTTCTTTCTGGAAAAAGTAGTTACTGATTTTACCCAGCTGTAGAACCTGGGGTTCATTTCACAAAAATAATAAAAGGTCTTGGTGATACTTAGGAGTCGACTGTGCTTAAGTCCTACAATAGGACTTAAGAACCCCTAAGATGGATCTTAGAATGTTTGTGAAATGAACCCCAAGACTTTATCGATTCAAATTACATTTTGAGCGAAATTATAAAAAATCAACTCCAGAAATGTCACGATGTAAGGGGGACACTGTGTCCCCTTTTCATGGAATGACTGATGCCCTTATTCGAGAAATCCATAAAAAAATCCTGCAAATGATATATTGGACTTTTAACCTTTTAATCCACAGAGTGGTCTCCAGAACAAAGGGTTAAATTTATTTATTTTTTAAAATTAATTTCTGTTGCTTGAATCAAACAAAATATTTACTTTTCTACTCTTTAGTCTCAGTACTAAACTTTCAAGTCACTGGCTGCCAATAAGACTCCCACTATAGACCCTTTTCATGGCGGCCATGTTAGGGGCTAATCTCATGGTCACCGTGCGTCATGCATGAGTAACTGTCTTGCGGACCTATTGTCACATCATTTAAATAAGAAATCCTGCCCCCAAACACAGCCTCCAATGCAAGGGGTCTATATCTCCCTGCCATAAAAAAGAAAAAAATTCCCGGAAGCTGTTGCAAGGTCTACCTTCTAAAGCCGTGTCCGCATTGGACTTGTTTTTTGGGAGGTTTTACCGAGATGGTAAAATTAAAAATGGCTAAATTTTACTGCTGTCTGCATTTTGACTTTTTCGTCACGGGTAAATGTTCCTGCACTGGACTTATGCCTCGGGAAAAGTTACCTGGTCAACGTCCTAGGCTGTTTGCACTGGACTAAAAATGGGGAAAGTACTCATCGTCTCGTTACTCGAAGCAATAAATATTATGTGAACTTTTTATGCTAGTTACTGCTGGCAATTAAAGTGTTTAAAGGGCCCCTTATTTATAATTTTTATCAATGAAATCTATGCTTTAAAACCACTATACTCAGTTAAAGTCATAAAAATCCTATTTGGAGCTTGCTTTGGGGGTTAAAACAAAGGTTTTTAGTTGTTATGCTAATGCAAATATGCATATTCATGACCAAGGTCACGATGTCACAAGAGGCAAACACAGGAAAATCACATTCAACTGTGCACAAAAGATTCCACTTTTTTCTCAATTTTTCTGAAACTTTTGTAATCCATGGCTGTTTGAGTTTGTTTTACATGTTGCCTGCTGTAAGCCATGACAAAACTGGGGGTAGAAACTGCAGAAATTTGCCACAAGTCCAAATTGAAGTCTTATGTTTTTTCTTAACTTTATACTTGCTGGATTTTGACCGATTTCAGTCATCTTGATGAGAAAAATGCCAGGATATGATGCATGCATATAAAACAGAGTAGAACAGTGTTGCAATTTTTTCCCAGGTTTTATGAACTTAGCTTTTAAATGTTAAAAAAAAAAATACAATTAGTGCGGGAAAAAAAAACCTTTAATGTTTGCAAACATCTTGAGCATTTTTGTTTTATTGAGTTGAGTATTTTTGTTTCAAAATAGTTGAGGTGCTGAGCTGTCTTAAACACAGGTTGATTTCTATCATACACATCGTCAATTTATCGTGGAGATAAAGTTTGGAACAATTTTCCAATCCCGTAATCACCAACTGGCCAAGCCCATCAAGCATCCCTTTAAGTATTTTGTTCTCCCACCACCCCAAGGGCACATCTTGATTTTATGCATTCATGAACACCCAGTGGCCCAGGGGACAACTGGAGGTCAGACCCACCAAAGACTGAAACTGCATTGTCAGCAAAACAATCCTGCCAATGTAGCAATCTGCCTATTATACAATGAAAATGTGTTTTACACATTTTGATGAATTTCTGCATTTTGGTGTAATTGCAAGTTTTCTATGTTTATGCTAATGATTTCCATATTCATGAGCAAAGCTGTGATGTCATCTCAGGACAACAGAGGAATTCTCCATAGACTTGTGTTCAAAAGTTGATGTCATTTCAAGTGACTTCTTGATATCATGAACTGTATTATTAGTTTACTCAGTTTGTTCACTGTCATTTGAAACAATCCTAACAAGTTTGAGTCAAAAGTAGATCAGTACATTTACAATTACAAAGTAGATCAGCTACAATTACTGTTTGAATTTAAGTTTTTTCTTTGTTTTTCAACTGTGGATTCCCTCCATGAATAGCCTAAACTGAAAAGTGTCTCATGCTGACACTAATTTTTGATGATTTACAGTATCTCTTTGACATCTATAATATGACTCATACCCCTTTCCCACTACAAAATTTCCGGGTTAACTCGGGGGTAACAGCAATCCTTAACCCCGAGATACCCTGGGGCAGCGAAATATCGCGCGAGCGTTCCCACTACTCTTTTGCTGGCCCGGGTTAAGACGAAAAAATCGGCCGTTAGCCCGGGGCTCGTTAACCCTGCCAGCGACCAGGGTTAAGGATGGCAATCTCGGGGTTAACGGCCAAACTCCGGGGTAAGCATTGTAGCGGAAAACCAAGCAGTGTTCCCCAAGCAATCTCGGGGTTAAGACGCATGAATCATTGCGCAATACGGTGTTCAAAGGTTAAACTCGTGGCGCGAAAATGCGTGTTCGGTGCGCTATAAATCCTGCTGGCGTATTGCCTCAAGCAACATCTGCCTTCTTCCCCTTTTTGAGAACGTTGGCGTCTACGTTTCCTTCGCAATATTTGTAAAATTACCATCAGGACCGCGACCGATATTGCTTCCGTGTCTGGCGCCATTTTGAGCGATATACTAGCAGTACTTTGCCCCCAAACCACTTCGCCCTCAGCTGGACCACTTCTCCCAATCATGGAGGTAGGAATACATCGCCCAAATGCTACTTTACCCAAGGGGTACTCTGCGAACGTAACCTATGTACGTGCCCGCTCACGGCTGACAGACATGCAGCTACTTAGTTTTATGCCGTTTGATGAAATAATTTTTAAAAGAAGATTTAGGACTGGCTAAGAAAACACCGTCTTAATACACTCCCATTTTAATGGTATAGGCCTACGCGTGATTAGATTGGTTCCCGATCCCTATAGATTGGTTCGCTTATTGCGAAAATATAGGGATCGGTAAAGGGCAGCCATGACGGGCAGAAATCTGCCCGTCACGTGGTTATTATTATTTTTATTTTTTTAGTAAGTGCGCAGATTTTGCATTGACATTTGTAACTTGGCCGTGCGTGTCGAACATATCCAATTATGTAAATAAAGTACATTGCCTATAAAAGCAAAGGGCTTGGCCAATTTTTAAATATAAAAAACACAATGCACACGCGCAAAGACGACCAATTACAGATCAAGATGAAGCGCCCTTTACCTGTCCTTATATTCTCCTGTGTGGAATATGTGGACGGGAACCAGTCTAACGCGTGATGTGTCTTGCTTGCCACGTGGGTCATGGATGTTTGGAAATGTTATTTGCACGAGTGGTGTGTGGCCGAAGTGGTTTGGGGGCGAAGTGACTGTAAAGGGCAGTACGGCGAAACGAACCCAGGTGAAAATTCCAGTTGAAACCAGTTAAACTTTCAACTGGTTTTAACTGGAGTCAACGTGTGTAACTGGACTCAACTGGAGTTCAACTGGAATTTTCACCTGGGAACGCATGTGTCGAATGGTGGGATCATATTTACCGATGTCTTGTGGCGCGAAAAAGGACCCGTTGCTTGGCGACAAGCCAGTGCAAAACAATTGCGGGACCAGCTCGCGCACTCCGTCATTTCCAGTCCGCGTGTAGTGGGAAACCGCACCGCATTAACCTGGGGCAAGCTCGCCCCGGGTTTGCCGAAACTCCGGGTTACCGAAACAAATGGGAACAGAACTCGGGGTTAACGAACCCCGGGGTAAGAAAAGCTTAACCCGGGGCAGCAAATCTTCGGGTTAAGCAGTTTGTAGTGGGAAAAGGGTATCAGTGACCCTACTGAATAGTTCTTTATAACCTTACCACTTCTCAAGATGCATATTGCACATTGGTTCATAATCTGTGGACTCGAAACTCGGACTCGAGTCCCGATTTTCACTGACTTGACGTGACTTGACTTGAGACTCAAACCTCAAATGACTTGACTTGAGACTCGAACCTTAAATGACTTGACTTGACTTGATTCGGACTTGTACATTTTAAAACCTGGGTCTGCCAAAAGTAAAATGTTGCATTTTTTGTCATTTTAAGGACCGAATTGTATTTCAGAACTAAAGCTTTCTTTTAAAGATAGTATACATGATTGGTAAAATGTTACAAATAGTTTTATCCCCCTGTGTGATTGAAGATATGCATGATTAAAACCAACCTGAGCAAAAACCAGCTCCGTACTTCGTCTAACTTTTGAGAAAACAGTCAAAAAAGGGTTTGCAGTCAGGGTTTGCCCCAAAACCACTTCGCCCTGAACCATTTCGCCCTGAACCACGGCCTGTGCACGAAATGGTTTTGGGGCGAAGTGGCATTTGGGCGATGTAGTGTTTGGACGAAGTAGTATGGGGCAAAATGGCACTCGGGCGAAGTGGTTTGGGGCGAAATGGTTTTGGGGTGAAATGATTTTTCGTCTCATGAGACGAAAACTAATTGTTTTACTCATTTCTCAAAGATATAGCACTTCAGACAAAACCATTTCAGGGGAAGTTTTCTACGGTCATCATGTTTATATTGTGTAAGTTAGGCGTAAATCTGTGAACATTTCTGATTTTCGAGATTGCCAATGATGTATACTGCATTTAACATACACGAATGCAACATTTAGGGTTTAGACTAATTTTGAAATTAGCTTGACAAATACTACTTGACTTGAACTGACTTGACCAACATACTTGACTTGACTTGACTTGACCAGCATACTTGACTTGACTTGACCAGCATACTTGACTTGACTTCGGACTCGGGGGCCATTTGACTTCAAGGGCCCCTTATTTAGGATTTTTATCAATGAAATCTATGCTTTAAAACCTCTCTACTCAGTTAAAGTCATAAAAATCCTATTTGGAGCTTGCTTTGGGGGTTAAAACAAAGGTTATTAGTTTTTATGCTAATGAAAATATGCATATTCATGACCAAGGTCACTATGTCACAAGAGGCAAACACAGGAAAATCACATTTAACTGTGCACAAAAGATTCCACTTTTTTCTCAATTTTCCTGAAACTTTTGTAATCCAAGGCTGTTTGAGTTTGTTTTACACGTTGCCTGCTGTAAGCCATAACAAAACTGGGGGTCGAAACTGCAGCAATTTGCCACAAGTCCAACTTGAAGTCTTATGTTTTTTCTTAACTTTTCCCTTCTGTCTTCCTTATGTGATGCACTCAAAACAGCGCCCTCTGTCTGTGATTTATTGCAGTGAAATCTTCAAAGTTGAAAAAGGCCACCTTTTATTGATTTTACATCCAAACGAACAATAGTATGTCTTGCTGAACAAGTAATCCGTCATTATGAAGCAAAGCTTAGGCACAAAGTTGTTTAGCATGTCACAGGCCCTTTAACTAGGGACTCGAAGGCAGTTTGACTTGACTTGACTTGACATCAGGTACTCAAGCAGAGGGAGACTCGTTACAACCCTGGTTTCAAGACAGACATTTCATATCATTTTGAAATGCCCAAACCTGTTTTCAAGGTGTAATTACAAGTTTTGGGGAGTTTGTTTGCTAAATGGGTCATTCTATAAATTTGGGGTCCAACGTGTGACATTTTTCTGTCCCCGTTACACCTGACATACTGCTATTTGCCATACAAACATGTATCATTAAAAATGCCTTCAAACCATATTTTTATGAATTGTATTTTATGTAATCACTCTTTGAGATAGAAGGCATTTAAAGAATGTGTCCTGAATTTAAAAAATACAACATTTTACAAATACAAGAAGTCAGATGTAACGGGGACAGAAAAAGTGGACCCCAAATTTATAGAATGACCCAAATGTAAATTTCCATAATAACTAAAGTTGTGATGTCACCGTACATAAGCATTTACAAAAATTTCCCGTTGCTTTGTGCACAAATTGTGGAAATTGCAGCAGTTTGTCATAATGTCAGTGGCAGTTTCAATTCTGTGCCTAGTACTTCTGACAAAATAAAAGTAAAAAAAAAAATCTTCCACGCTTTGGACTACATGTAGTACAGAATGATTTTTATTTGTCTGATTTCATGCACCCATTTGGAGTGCATTATGAAGGGGGTGGTATTCTTTGGGGGAGGGGATCTTTGTCTTGTTCAGATTTTTGCAGAAAAGGGATTTCGCTGTAACCCAACAATCATATAAAATAACTTCCCAAAGTATTCCATTGGAAGAAAACAGGAAATTTGCAATCTCCAATTGATGTAATCACTGCACTGCTTTATTTAACCGGATTAGTTCACTATAAAACAGCAGTGGTTTTTTTTACCATATTCCTGAAAATATAGACAATGTACTCTTTGTTTATATCTAAAGTGCCCTCTGTTGAAAATTGGTCGCCGTTATGCACGCGCATCCTGTTTTGCATAAATTTCGTTTGGTAATGATGCCGAAGGTCTAAAAATTCCTAAACCAAACTATATAAAACATGATGCGTGCCTATAATTACACCATCAATTGAGAGCATGAGCATGCTAATGCTAATGAGAAAATGCTAATGCTAATGTCAGAATGCTAATGAGAAAAATATGACACATGATATGGCATCAAAATCTCATCTCCCATGAGGTAATAGTGAGGGGGGCGTGGGGGGGGGCAAACAAGTGATCAGGGTCCTATTTCATAAAGCCCGCTTAGAAACATTCCTAAATAAACATTCTTAACTCATGTTTTTAAGGATAGGAAAAATTATATTTTATTGTTCCTAAATCCATTTAAGAAAGTCCTTGAGTACTAATTATGTTGTTCTTGTTCTGCAGAAATCCGCAACGATTACCCATGTCGGGATAGGGCAGGCGCAGTTTTGTTGCATGGAGCGTCCTACAAAGAGGACAAGTGCACTGAGTGCACGTGTACAAACTCTACCCTCAATTGTGAGTTTGAGACCTGTCTACCGGTCACTTGCTGGGAACCAGTCCTATTAGAGGAAGAGTGCTGCAAGTATTGCCCCTACAGTAAGTATCAAATTTGTATGATGCTTTTTAACATTTGATTTACAGTATACAAATGAACATGGTTTGAGGGTGGGTAATTATATTGGATGGCTTTGAGGGTGATGTGCGAATATACTGCACGAGTCATGAAAATACTGAATGAGTCGAAGGCGAGTTCGGTATTTTTATGGCGAGTTCTCATATCACCCGAAAAGACATCAAATATTATTATTGTTCTATAAAATATGTCATCGATAGCGGCGGAACAACTCTGCATGTATGGCCGGTTAATGCATGCAGGCTAGCCTAGGCTCGCATGCACAGCTCAAGTCTGCTTTGCGACTCGTTGCAGTTGCTGTTTGCATGCACAGATAGTTCATACAGTCTTGTACCCACCTCCCACTGCAGACGTCCATTGTTCCTCTTTTGTTTGGACTTTTTTTGGCGACTGCTCTGATTTGTTTTGTACACGATTCCAAATCGCTGACGTCCTTGGCAATCACGGACCCTATTGTTCCTTTTGGTAAAGGCCCAGTGGATCATTTGCAATGACCCCAAAAAGTAATCGACGAGTTTACAGGGGGAAAAGTTCTGAAAGTAAAGATTGAATTAATAGCAACTATCCAATGAAAGGTTTTCGCTCAAAATGATATAATTTTAACAGAAAATAATCCGTAAAGATAAAATTATTTAGATCGTTTGCAAACGATTTACTTATTTTTGGTTCGCATCTACGCGGTCCAAAATGCATGGGCACTGCTGTACTCCGTGTGCGTGTTCCAACGCGATGCATTTTTATGGATCGCGCGCACACGCATGTGCGCCACAGAGTGCATGACGCAAGCCACATAGTACCCGATCAATTGAGAACGAATATTTGAAACACCCCGCCAAGACCAGGAAAATGCATATGGATTTTCATGGTTTTTTTAAACGTGGTACATTTGACAAAGCTGAAATTTCTTCGGATGAGTTTGTTGATGTCTTTCTTTTGATTTATAATGGTTTTATTCGCAGAATCGCTCAAAAACGGATCATCTACAGGGCCTTTAAACGTCCCCTAATTGAATACAGAAACCTGCACATGCATGCATGCGCTCGCGCACACACCTGTGCCATCGTGCTTTGGCGACCAGACTTGCACGAGTCTGCTACGCAACATTGCTAAATCAGTACGTAATATTTTCATGCTCAGGATGTGTCAAACGGTTACACATGCTTGTATGCAGCCAAATTTTTGTTTTAAAAAATACTTTTAAAAAACCCATTTTTTTGGGATGAGACAGCAAAAAAGGTGAGAAACATCGGGACGAGAAACTACTTTTTATTTGGCCTGACAAAGAATTACATTTGGCTGAAGCAATTGTAAATTTGAAAGCCTCAGTGGAAAGTCACTCGCTAGGTTACCATACCAAAATTTCAAAGCCTTTTTAATGTATTGTCATGCTCGGGGATGATTGAAAACAATTTGAGGCAGATGATAAAAACATGATAATCTTTAAGCCCCGATACATCATTTGCAGTTACCCAAAATTTTACTTCACGGGTTGACAAGAAAAAACGACTAAAAGTGTTAATAGCAATGGTAACAAACACCACATTTTTTTTCCCAAATAAAATGGTTTTTTTGTTTGGTTGTTTGGTTTTTTTAAAAGTTGTCTCCAGATAACTTTTTACCATTTCATACAAAAAAAAAAACATGCATGGATTTTTCATTTAGGTTTTTTGGAGTATTACTGCATCTTGAATGTTTATTAACATTATTCTTTAGTTCTGTAATGCTGTTATTTATGTTTTTAAACGTTTTCCAATCATGTATTCTGTCTTCAAACTACATGAGTGCTTTCTTTTTCTGTTATTTAAGATGTGACCATCCGCCAGGTTGAGCCCGTCATACCTGGATCCCAGGTCATTCGGGAGGGCCAAGCCGATAATGACCTTAACGTCAATCTGGATGTTACGTATGTCAACAACAAAGAGTCAACAAGCGTTAAGGGTCAGGGCCTATGGCAGACCAGGATGTGGTTGAGTAGCGAGGCCGACGGCTCCACTGAGCTTCCCGGTACGGTCGTGGAAAATGTCTTGACCGAGGGACAGCAATCACAATCTCTGGTAAAACGTGGCCAATCATCCACGCAGTTCATGATCAATAACATCCGCTACCAGGCAGATATGTCCAGCCTGACCTGCGAAGATGCCAAGTACCTCTGTGCTAAATTCAACAAGGGGGACAATCCTGAAGTTGAGAAAGCCTTTTTAGAGTTCGGTTTTACGGCCACACCCAACCAGAAAGTCCTAACTGGGTGTACTCCATTAGACAACTGTCAGGGTAAGTCATTACTTCTCGGGAAAATCTAACCAGATACAGTTGATTGATTTATTAATCTTCTTTTTTTTTTGTCATTTCATCATTCTCTCAATTTGTGGATCCAGCCTCATAAAAAAACAGGAATAGGAAGGAATAGCAAGGGTCTGGCCCCTGAGTTCCGTTGTATACAGTTCTATATTTTAGTGAGACTGGATCAGCCATGTGTGTATGATAACATAACAAATGTGTTGCATAATAACTTCATCCAGTTGCCAAAATTAGGCGTGTTTCTATTGAGACTCATTTACTGGAAAAGACAGTAGAAACAGGACCTATCCGCTATTTTCCGGTAAATAGCAAAGAGAATTTTCCCCGCCATATTTCCTTCTCAAGGAAGGCAAAAACCGGTGGAATTTATCCGGTGAGCGCCAATAGAAACTCGCACTGTTCTCCTTGAGTGCACATCAAGGGGGGGAGGTGGGAGAACGTAAACCTACAATGCCTGTGCATGACGCCTGCATATGACACAAAGTGAATTGGAAGGCCAGAAAGCTCGGCTATTTTCCAGAAAGAACGGCTCTCTAGAAACTTTGCGTTACCCGCTAATTACGGGTAAATAATACCGGTAAAATTACAGATGCTTAATAGAAACACGCCTAGTGTCATTTTACTTTTCCAATTGTGTGTGAAGGTTTGCACATGGCTCTAGTGTTTTCTCCCGATCTGGAGCATCTATAGCAATAGTGACCTGTAACCTTTTGACCCCCTGTGAAGGCGCCATATAACACAAAAACTGAACAGATTTTAAAGGTTTTCTGAACCATTGATGCTTCTATGTAGCTGAAATTTCTGCAAGCTAGTTTACCAACTTTCTTCTTTAGGTGAATGCCCTCAAGCCCTGATCCCACTTTTGTGAATTTGACAACGAATCAACGCAAAATTAATTTGTCCTGTTTCACAATAAATCACAAGTGTGTATTGAGTACTTTGTAATTTAATTTGGTGATTGTCGAATTGATTTGCAAGCATCATCATTGCTAGACCATTTTGAATGGGTGTGTGACCAAGAAATTGACGGTCGTCCGGCCTGCAAGCGCGGCCCACGTTTGTTTCACATGCACGGTGTATTGTCAAACTGTCTAGAACACAAGTGGGAAAATACGTGCACTTTGTCTTAGATTTCTATGCGTTGTGAAAGTCATAAATACCTCGTAACATATCATGTTAATTTGTTACACTCTGGGTCTGTTTCGTATCTTGTCTCATTCTGCATTGGTATCGTAACCGTTGGTTCACAACCAAGTTTTGAAAGTCTTAACCATTTCTTAACCTTTCCCTGACCATTTTGTATATACGCGCTCTAACGGCCACTCTGCAAAGAATCACAATAAATTTCACATCGGACTGATTTGTCCTCAAATTCACATAATTGGGATCTGGGCTTTATAAAAGGAATGTGTAAAAGGTTTCATCTTGCAAATGATTTACATGTATTGAGCTTTCAAACTTTTGAGTACCGGTACAATGATCCACAACTATATTCACTTGAAAACAAAATAATTGTGTTTTTTAACTAATTTGACCTTCTATTGAGAAGAAGCTTTTGGTATCAAAATCCCACTCAAATCCCACTTATTATTCATTTATAAAAAAAAGATTTTTTTAAAATCTGAAACTCGGTGCTAAAAGGGGGAAAACGGTTTGCCCTGTTCCCATATATAATAAACCTCACACTATAATAATAGCGAGAAATGTTTACAAATGTTACGTGCGCGACATTTGCATGAAGTAACCTCACTTCCTTAATTCACATTCAAAACAAACCAAATGAAATCATTCCTTACTTTTTATTCATTTTATTTAACCCCGACATGGTTAAAGTCATTTCATCATTCATCAATAGGATAGTGTTAGTAATAGTAGTCTTAGTTACATGTACATCTACATATATAATAGCCTAGTTGAGGTGGTTTTAAATAAATTTGCATCTAATTATAATCAATTCTGTCTAGGTGATGATATGATCAGTAGTTGCTTTTCCATCTGTTTTGGAAATATATATCAAGCACAAAACATGTTGGCTAGAATAGAAACTTGTTCAATGCATGAATTAGTAGTCAGATTTTATTAGGAGCATCGCTTTAAAGATGCACATCATTAAAGGCAGTGTTGTAGTACTCGAGTCCAGGAATCTGACCAGAGTCACATTTTTCGTGACTCGGACTCGACTCGAGTCACATTGGAAAATGACTCTGACTCGGACTCGACCATGATGACTTGGACTCGACCATGATGACTTGGACTCGACCATGATGACTTGGACTCGAACATGGTGACTCGTGACTCGAGTCACATATTTCAAAAAAAGAACAATATATATATAATCACGCCCTTAATGCAGGATTCTTTAGGGAAAAGCACAGTACGATGCGTAAATATGTACACTACCCCCACCAGGCCGGCAAGGAGCGCACGAGCACGTCATCATTTCACACATTTAGTGTACGAAACTATAGCAGATTCAGTTCCATTTTGGTGACCAAGTGACTAGTGACTCGGACTCGGACTCGAGGAAAATGTCTCGTGATTCAGACTCGGACTCGAGGCTAATGACTCGAAACTTGGACTCGGACTCGATATTGGTGACTCGACTACAACACTGATTAAAGGTGCACATCATTAATGAAATGTACTATAACTGGTATACATGTATATTGTAAATTCTAACCGTTTGCTGTGCTCATGTTATTGTCTATGGATCTTGGTATGCCATACTAAAAAAAATGGCTTTAGGTACCGTACTTCTGTGAAACTTTGTTAAAAGGTAAGTGGTCTCAGAGCCCAATTTCAAACAATTCGTACAAATTCACATTTTCTGCTTTATTGACAAAATGACATTGTCATTTCATAAAGCCCAGTTTCTGCTAAAGTACTTAGCAAGCCAAATTGTGTGCGCTAATTGGCACATTTTGTGTTCACTCAATATCACTTTTTGTTACTATACACAGAAAGTACAAGAATAAATTTCCCCAAACAAACCACATTATAGGGATAAACAAATGGGCCTAACCCTCTGGCTCTAGGTTAGACACTCGACTGCCTTTTCAACCCATAATTTGTCTGAAGTAGAAACAGCTAAAGGCCTTTTCACACTATGAACATCCAACCCGTGTCAAAATATACATGGTTCCAACCCTTGTAGACTTTTAAAAATTTCAGGATCAAATCGGATACATTTTTACACTACTAAATGCAACATCGGCTTTTTTTCTACACGTGTAATGTTTAGACCCATGTATCGTGCGATCATTTAACACTACCCACACGGCCGGCCGTCAACACAAGTCAAATTGGAAAATCCCCCACATTGCATTGCGGAGAGTCTTGTATTTTTTGCAAACACCTTGCTATTTCTTGTTCCATCGAACTGGTTTTGGATAGAATTGTCAGCCCAAATAGCCAATATATAGCAGCTACCTCCTCTTCACTCCATGTCAGCCTTTTGTCTGATTTTGGGCCAGATTTATCGGACATATTGGAGAACAAAGTTGTAATATGTTTAGCACTTCACGGTAACAATTTGTACACGAACTGCACTGAATAACGCGCGAAAAAGCGAAACCCAAAACAGCATTTACTACATAGAGTGTGATGCTGCCATGCTCCCAAATCTACATGGGCTCAAACTTAACCCAGAGATGTTCAGACTGTGGTTTTCAACACGTGTCGAACTTCTCTACACGGGTCAAGAGCTCTCAACCCACCTCCCCAGGTGGGTTAGTTTCAATACAGGTCGAGCGCTCTAAATGGGTCAGTGCTAGGTTGAAATGTTGTAGTGTGAAAAGTTAACACGTGTCGGACCCGTGTACCCGGAGATTTTTCCATAGTGTGAAAAGGCCTCAAGATAACGACACGATATTGTATCATTAAAAAACATGTAATAAATGCTGATGTCCACAGTAGAAATACGCTCTTAAATGGAAGGGATTGATAAAGGATGCATTTATTTTTGCTTCAACGTAGTCCGACTGCCTCTGAAGCTCACAGGCTCCCTCTAACAAATTTAACAGGCACAAGTCGCTGTGACCGTCAGACTTAAAGATTGACCATAAAATCTAAGGACCATATTATATATTAGATCTTATGGTCAGTCTTTATATAAGTCTGATGGTCACGACGACTTGTGCCTGTCAGAGCCTGTGAGTGTCAGAGGCAGTCGGACTAGCCTCAACCGGTTTTTGGTTGTTATTATTAACATTTTTGTGATGATTGGGTGCCAAACAACATTTTGTAAAAAGAATAGTCCTAGATATTATGCGTGGTTAGAATAGACAATCGTATCTGTTTTGATTTGCACTGCAATAGCTGGATGCGTAAGCATAGTCTCTTCATGTGTGCTTCAAACCAACTGCAGCTTTGCTTTAGAGCAAATTGTTCGACATTGCAGTTGACTATGGTGAGTTAGTAATCCATTGGGGTAACTGATGACATTTCAAGTTTGAAATGAGATTGCAACCAACACAATGTCATATTGACACACTGAAATGTTTTTGGGTTGCAACAATGTGCAACATTGAAACATGTACAACATACATGTGTACAACAAATGATGTCAATTGTCATGACCTTCAAAATATGCTGGCATATTGAAAAGTATATTGAAAAGACGACATGACAAAAATAAAGGCCTAATGTCGTTTTCGTTTGTAGTTACAGCACAAATCCACCATCAGTATGGCATTTTTCTTTTTTAGCTCGCTGGGATGTGGATGGAACATAAGGACAAACATTGTGTATGTAGACTAGATGAAATAGATTTAGGCCTACATAAAAAGTATTCAGTAGAGTTGTACAAATAGATTGACATTGTTTCAAGCACACGCATGTCCACATATCATTTTACACCCCGCCCCCTTCCCTCCTTAAATGATGCCATTTTTGTCAACATTGATTTAGTTCTTTTGTCCATTGATCATTCCACAATTCATCTCATATTCATTCTTGATTTTTTTTAAATATTTTTATTTGTGGCTTGTCAAAATGAATGTTAGTGATTTGTGACCCCACCCCTATCCCCTTGGTACATGTATGTTTTTGCACGACTAACCTGCCATCACCAAAGACAAACCGTCTTATTTGAAATTTTAAATGACTCTTGTGAACTGTTTGTCTTGAAAATGTTTCAGATGTTGTACTTCAGAGCCCACAGACTTTATGTCCTAAAGATTTAAGCTGTTTGTAAACATCCACTGTTCACTGGCTCTAATACCGATCAAGAGATCTTGCTTATGCTTGAAAATTATAGGCAATCATGCCATTGTAAAACAAAAGCGTTTTTTAAAATCTTTAACCTGCACTGGAAATTAGACAAGTATTATGATCAGACTTTTTTAATTTTTTAATTTTATAAACATTACGAACATGTAGGTTACGTTGCACATGGTTTTTAAGGTGGCCTTACAATGTATTGCAAGTTCAAAATCAATCATCAGTGCCGTCTCATTGCAGGAGTTACCGTACGTGGGTTGCGGGCTAATGGCAAAACAGACAGCCTCGTTGTCGGTCGCAAGTCAGACGTCACCATTGACAGCACGGCGACATTCACGGACAACAGCCGAGACATATCCGGCTCGGGCCTGTGGCGTTTGGGTATCTTCGGCAGTAAAAATGAGGATGGTTCCGGCGAGAAATTTGACTACCAGAGTCAAACCCTGAGTGCGGCGCACCAGGCGAAACCGCTGACTCCGGGAGGACCCCGCCAGTTGACGTACAACGGCGCCAAGGCCGAGTTTGATTGGCTGTCCGTGGGCTGTAACGATTTCAACTATCTCTGCTATGACTTTTCCAAGGGACCCAATTCCAACCCTGATTACTCATTTTCAGCACTGCCCTCTGGTGACACAATGACACTTTGTAATGAGCAGCCGTGCAGAGCAGGTTTGTTGTATTGTTCCATTTATTGAGACAGAATTTACAAGCAGGGATTGTTTACTTTGTGATTACACGGTCGGGTGATTTGACGTACTTTCATATGACGCAGCGAAACCATCACTGGCGTTCCTTGAGACAAGAATGCGTTGTCTGCTGGTCGCTGTCAGATCATTGATTATGCACATAAGTAAAAAAAAACCTTCCTCAATGCAAAAACTGCGACAGCCGGTGAGTCGAATTCTATTGGAGTTGTCCACCATCCAGTTAAAAATTTATGACTTTGTCAAAATCGCCATGAATAGCGAGAATTGGAACAGTGTGAGTACCGTACAGCCATGACCGGTCGATGTAATTTCTAATACTACATGTATAATCGCTTCAAATTTCGGGGGACCGGGCGCGTGCACGCTGCGCTGTCACATCACAATGGATGTGTACGGTGTATAAATGTATCTACGCATGCGCATTGCATTGGCTGTCGCAAAGGACGTTGTACAAATCGTTTCACACGATCGTTCTCAAGGATACCTTGAGAAATCTTCCGCTAGCGGAAGATTTTGTCGTAGGTCTGAACCTCCGCCAAAATATCTCAAGGATTGAGAAAATGCTTGTTACTCTCAAGCATGGGTGTCCTTTCACATGATGGCATTTTTGTAAGATTTTCTCAAGCATGAGAAATTATCTCAAGCCTTGCGAGTTTTTTAACCTCGTGTGAAAAGGGCTTAACACTATAGCCTATCTCTCTTACCATAATTGTAAGTGAAGCTCCAAAAAGTGTGCTCTATGCATATTGGAATTGAAATTTAACCCTTTGTCATATTTCATATCGTACAAATTTGTGCGATTGGCAGTTAACCAGTTTACGCCGGGATTATTTCAAACATTGCTCTCCGTAGGCGCGGGCTTATTTTTAGTTGAAGCACGGAGGAAGGAAAACAACTGAACTCATTAACCACGTGCAGTAAAATATTGTGATGTCGATGCACTGTCATTGTACACCCGAATGTTGCTTTGTTATAAACTGTTTTGCCCACTTCCCTCGTCAATTACTGCGAGTGTAGACATTAAAAGCAGTAACAAGTGAATTTCCCCTAAACGTGTTAACAAGTCCTCCGCTACACCGATGCAGAAATCTTGGCGTGTTCAAACGTCCTCCGGCTTCAAGTGGTTAAAGGGTTAAAATACAATTCACAAATTGGTGATTTTGTCACTTTCTACACGCTGAACAATCTATTGTTAAATTAACAATTAAAACATACGGTTAGTGACTACTTTTCAAAGTGTTAAAATCCAACATGTACTAGGTTGAATTTTATAACAAAATAAGACTTTAACACATTAGAGAGTAGTTGCTCACCGCACATTTTAATTGTTGATTTAACGATAGATTTGTAACTACTTGACGCTGGAGGACGTTTAAACCAGTGTTGTAGTCGAGTACTTTTTGAGTACTCGAAGGAAATGTTGTCTAATATAAGTTATAATTACACAGACAATGTCAAACTCGCTGCTATGTACATAAGAATTGTACTTGAAAATTAATTGATTATCTTCAATATAGCAGTACTGTTCTTCATATACAGTGAGTTTATTATTATTATTATTATTATTATTTCTTTCTGGTATTCATACCAAGGATTCCTCAATAGTGCTCATTGCACTGTCACTCGTAAGCGTGAGGAAACCCATGAAGAATTAGAATTAGAAATGGCCAGAGACACCGGGGAATCCCCTTGCTCTTTACGAAAGAATGCTCTGGGATCTTTAGAGTGCGTTACCAATTACCTAACACACTGGACCAACGGCTTTACATCCCTTCCGAAGGATGGAGCAAGTGTGGTTGAGTGCCTTGCCCAAGGGCACAGGTACCGCAGCCGGATTCGAACCCGCAACCCCAAGTTTTCACCCATGATTGCGAGTCAGTGGCCCTAACCACTCGGCCACGGTACCATTGTTTATGAGTTTAGTTGTTTTCCTTCCTCCATGCTTCAACTAAAAATAAACCTGCGCCTACGGACAGCAATGTTTGAAATAATCCCGGCGTTAACTGTATAAACTCCATTCACACACACAATCCAAACTCACATAGATAAGTGACAACATTGACCATCATTTTGCAGAAGAAAATTACATTTAATCATCCTCTGAGGCTGAATGTTGAACAAGATTGGGACATTTATTATTCATGTGGATTTTGATGTCACTAGACGTGTTACATCCAATTTTTATAACAGTGCATACGTTCCAAGCAGCAAACAAAAAAAAATTTGACTTAAATTTCACACACACACTTGAAAATGTTTGTGTGTAAAAAAATAACGTGGAGCACAGTGGCATGTCCCCATTCAAAGACAGTTACTTTGAAGCGAAAAATATATACATTAATGATGTGGAACCGAATCATTTGAGCACTACGAATTCGACAGTGAGAAGGCTCGTTATGAAGTACATTTTGGCAGTGATCTAGAGCATCGACAACAAAACACTGGATAGGCAGGTATATAACCATAATATAAACATGTATTTAAAAACAAAGTGTGGAATTGCCTGTAATAAATCTTTTCTTTTTAGGTCTTCTGCGTTGTCTGGATACAGATTCAGCCAAATTTTCTTACTCGATTCGAGTCTAGATATCAGCTCATTCATTTCACCTCCTTTTCAGTGCATATGAGTTTTGACTTGCCCTTTCTGACTAATGCAGTACATTTGTTTGGTATGGTGCCTTATCACCATTGAAATGAAACGACCAAATATGGAATGACACAAAAATAACATGGGCTTTATTGGGATTCAAACTTGAGACCTCTGACCCACCGGGCAAATGCTCTACCAATTGAGCTACAAGGCAGGGTGGTGTACCCCCTTGGGTTTTTCCCTACAAACCGATTTTTCTCTCAGCATTGCATGGGAGTGAAACTGAGCAAAGAAACGATATTGGGTATGGTGGTCTAATCACCATTAAAATAAAACGCACCCGTGCTACGTCAGAGGTAAATTAGGTTCCTCAGGAAAACCGGAGGGAGTGTACCGCTGCAGTGCATCATAGCTCAGGTGATAGAGCATCTGCCTAGAGATTCAGAATCTTTTCCCGGGATTCAATCAATCCCGATGAGGATCATATCACTTTTCTCTCAATCCTTTCTGACCGTACACTTAAAAGTCTATTGTTAAAGAGGAATTACAAGTATACCCAAGAAACAAATGACCGTTTTCTCAACAAGTACAACTCTTAAATTATTTTAATGCAAAGAATAAGAAATATTACCCACTGAAAAGCGGATACAAACTTCACAAAGAATGGCAATTGCAGCGATGCCTCGCAGTAAGAGCGCCGCCATTTTGTCCGAATACTGGCCAAAGAATGACGTTTTTGCAGACTATAGAAATGCATGAAAGACTTGTACGCAAAGACGTCATTCTTTGCCTGGTATTCGGACAAAATAGGAGACCACAGTTCGTATTCGCTTTTCAGTGGGTTTCTTTGCATTAAAATAATTTGAGTTGCACTTGTTGAGCACAAGATATTTTGTTTCTTGTGTATAATTCCTCTCTAAATTAAAATTAAAATGTGTGGTGAGTGTCTACTCTTTAAAGTGTTAAATCCAACCCCAAAAGTGTTAACACAATGAGTGTTGAATTATAACACTTTTAGAGTAGTCACTCACCGCAAGTTTAATTGTTAATTTAACAATAGATTTTTAGGAATGCAGATATATACAAAGAAACACTCTAAAAACAATTTAGTCAAAAATCAATAGACAATAAGGGGCAGCTGAGTGCAATTGAAAATCAGTCAGTATGACTAGATTTTCTAATCAGGATGACTAAAATCCTCGTAATGTCAAATAGATATCTAGTTAAAACAACTACCAGGCGGAGTCGGATTCATTTTGGAGGTCTTTTACATGTGTGTGAAATAAACCAATTGCTTTTTTGTTTTAACTTGTTTTGTGTGTTTATTTTTGGTGTAATTTGGAAATGCCTGTTATGTTGTTTATTCATTTATATATAGTTTGTGTATGTATCTAACAATTTATAACTCTAGAGTGGTATATTCTGTTTTTAAAATTGAAGCAGTTATTGCTGGATAAGTCATCATAAATTTGTTTTTTATACACCGAGCAAAAAACAAACATGCAAATTTTCAGTTTAATCAAAACTAGGCTATAAGCTTCTGTGTGGTGAAAACTCCCACTCTCAAATTTACTGCTCTTTTTCAAACAAAAAGTGGAGAAAATTTGTGTTTCTTTTGATGCTTGGTATAGTGCCAATGCTCAATGTAAGATTTCCAAGACCGATTCTCTTAACATTAGGATAACATGACCTTTATTTGGTAACCAATCATAGGAACCACAATCTCCAGCACCAGCACTCGACTCAATAGTGGAGAGGTAGCTGATGGCAGAACCAGGAACCCCTACTCCATTTCATACTCTGCCACGGGAGGCGGAACTGGCGTCGTGGGTGACGGCTTGTGGGGCCTGAGCGCCTACGGAAGCCCCAATGCGGACGGCTCGGGCAAAATGCTCGGCGAGCAGACACAGGTCTTCAACCAACAGCAGACTAACAAGGACTTTCTCCCTGCGCAGAGCACACGCCTCGACTATGGCAACGTGGACTTCAACTTTGACATGACAGGTCTTACCTGCGAAGATGTCAAGTACGTCTGTCTGAAACTCAAAAAGGGAGAGAGCGCCAGGCCGAATTTCAAATTGACCCCTGAGCCAGATGAGAGTGTTATGAGGAGCTGTGTGCCAGCAGAATGCTCAGGTTTGTTCTCAGCAAGGCTTTTATGTCATTATGAAAACTCGTATTTCGTGGCGCGCACACATTGCTGACAAATTATTGAGTCTATGAAAAATTACCAAGCTCCCCAGCGCCTCCCCAGCGTCTCCCCAGCGTCTCCCCAGCGTCTCCCCAGCGTCTCCCCAGCGTCTACCATTGTCTTGTGTGTAATTTTAAGTCCTGTTATCTTACATTTTTTTTGGGTGGTTTACTATTTTGCCCTTTTTTCAATTGATTCATTTTGTAGGAGTAATTGCTGAGCGATTTGACTGGAGCTACTCCCCCGGCAACCCCTTCCCCGGTAAACAGACCCCGGTCAAATTTAACGCCGAATTGGACACCAGACGCGGAAGCCGCGACTTGGCAGGCACAGGACTATGGCGCATGGGTATGTACGGTAGCAAGAGTCCGGATGGAGACCCAACGGACCGCTTCGGCTACGTCAGTCAAGCACTGAACACAGAAGGCGCCGCCACCACGCTCAAAGGTGGATCCAGAATGTACGTCAGAAACCAAGAAGTGGACTTTGACATTGGCTCAATCGGCTGCAACGAGTATGGATACATATGCGCTGAGTTCACCAAAGGAGACGCACCAGAGCCTGACTTCCGATTTGAGGTTGCTGGTCGCTCTGATGTGAGCAGCATGATGCTTACTTCTTGCAAGAAGCAGAAGTGCTCGGCACGTAAGTTCATGATCTAGATCATAAAGCTCGGTTCACACTGGGGCTTTGCACACGTAAATTAAATGTGCGTCTCTTTAAGAAAAAAGTTGAAGTGTAACGATGCACTGAAAACCACAGAATCAAGTTTTTGTTATTCTGTGATTCTCAGTGCATCATTTTAATAATAATAATAATAGGCAGTTCTTATATAGCGCATTTCAGAACCGACGGAACTCTCAATGCGCTTTCTCAAAGCAACGCACGTTAAATTTACCCACGAAAAGGCTCAGTGTGCACCAGCCTATATCCATTGTGCATTACATAGTGTAACTCCAGCAATTTTAAGATGCCTGAAAGTAAACACTTCCCTCCTCTTTCCCTCCTCTTTGATAAAGAATCAAAAAGAGGCGTGTTATAATAATTATTATAACATGCCTCTTTGTGATTCTTGATCCTGAATGACTGAAATGCAGTCACGCGAGGTTAACTAATATTGGCTAGTGCTTGAAATTGCCACCAGCGTGAACTAGACGCACATGTCAAGCTTCGACCGTGCCCGTAAAGACTTTGAGCGCACATGCCAAGGCTTTGCGCATGTGTAACTTCCAACCCGGGGTCCTGACTGGGCACTAGTCTAAAAAACTAGTGACCAGTTCCTGCGCCTTCTTGACGTTGCCAACTGTGTCAGTGAAACTAATAATAATAATAATAATAATAATGGTGGATTCTTATATAGCGTACATGTCCACCCTGCAGGTGCTCCTGGCACTATTGTCATTATTAACGCTGCCATCAGGGAATCACCAGAACCATTTTGCTTCAACTAGGTGGCTGCTGGCCAGGTGCTCAACCCTATCAGCAGTTAGATTGTGGCATTCCCCTAACGGCTTCCCAAATATCGCTTGGGTTGACGAGGCAACTGGAATTAAATGCCTTGTCCAGGGACACAGATACGTTGGTCATAGTGGGGCTTGAACCCACAACCTCTGATTGGGAGTTCCGCTTCATACCCACTAGACCACATCGGTCCCATACTAGGATCTTAAGAAGCCAAAAGTTGAAGTGTTCAGTGCTCAAAATCCATGTGTTGTTTAAATGCCCATCGTTGAATTGCTTCTTAGCAAATATAAATGCATGTACAGTTATCATTTGATAGGCCAGAGTCAACTATCTTCTCGTCAATTGTTTGCTTGCAGGTGCTGTGTTCACCGGTTTGGAGTCTTCCATTGGCGGAGATGGCCCAGTCATCGAGGAAAAACAAGACAACGCGTTGACCATGGACATCACTGGAATCACTGGCGAGGGTTCTACGGAGGTTGCTGGCTCCAACCTCTGGAATGTAGGGATGTTTGGCAGCTCCAAACCCGATGGCCGCGGCCGTAAACTGGGCTACCAGACGCAGGTCTTAAGCCAGCCTCAACAGGACCAGACGCTAGAAGCCGGCGCCAATCTGCCATTCCCCAACACACAAGTTAACTTTGATATGACAGGGCTGCAGTGCGTAGAAGTCAAGTACATATGCACTGAGTTGAGAAAGAATCCAGATGCGAATCCTGACTACACCTTTGAAGCTGACCCGAATGAGAGGGTTTTGGTTTCCTGCAATGAACTTGGAGATAGGTGCAAAGGTGCGAAAATTCTTGACTTTTCTTGTAATATTTTAAATATTTTTTTGTATAGGCCCGTTTAAACTAAACCCGGCTTTGCCAAATTCAACCCTGCATTTTTCAAAAAGCAAGTTGAACCAAAATAGAGGCTAAGTGTAAACACACAAGGTGGACAGGCGCTAATATAGGTTTCACATTACTCTTGACTTACCCAGGTAACTAATTACCCGGGTAGTTGTCCATACCCGGGTAATGGACTAACCAGGAGAATTGGTTTAACACTACAAAATTAACCCTACAATTCAGGTTACCCGCTTTGGTGCATGCGTACCCGGGTAATTTGTGATTTGCATTCACACTATATGAACGGCAACCCGGAGAATATGCATCACCTACCTCCCCAATCCCACGAACCATTGCGCCCACAACATCTCTAAATGGTCCCGAAACATTTGATCTTACTACTTCTGAATCTTCGAAGTCGACAAAGAAAGCATACCATTTACCGAGACGAGTTACCGATCGCTAAAGACTGACATCTTCGATTAAGTACACGTAAAGAGGAGCATGAGGTGTCTTTAGATGAGGTGTCTGTATAATAGGGAGGTTAATTTAAATGCACGTAAAACGCAAACGTGACAAAAATTTGAACCTGGATTCTTAGAAGTTAGACCTCCTAAAGATATGACCAGGGGCGGATTGCAATATGCGGTCTAAGACCGGTCTATAGGCTTAGCCGGTTAACGCGGCGTCCACTAAGACCGGTCTATAATTATAGCCCGCTTGCAATATCATTGTCTTAAAGTTAGACCAGTCTTAAAATTTAAGCCCGCGGCGAGCAGGCTATAATTTTTAGACACCGCGCTACATCTCCTAATCTTGCATGAAAAAAGACTAACAAAATGCACATTGTGCCCATTAGAGCCTTTATAGTGTTATTTGATTACTTTCGCGGTCAGTTTCTCTGCAAAAACTGCACTACACAAGCGTCATCAAGTGGCTTCGTGAGGACGTTTATTTGGCTTGAAATCGCGGCATTGTTTGACGTTCGCAGCATGCACGTGCACAAAACCTGCCCTAGTGATAAAATTTTCTTCAACCAGAAAACCCGGCGAGCATTCACACTAATGAAGGTAATCCGGAGAATTGTCTCAAGGATGCTGTTGACCCCCAAGATTGGTGGGTTAACCCACTTCGCGAGCAGGGTTAGAAATTACCCTGGTCAAGTGGAGTTTTGGGTCGGTTATCTTGGAGAATTGCTAACCCCGAGAAGTGTAGTGTGAACGCTCCAAATTACCCGGGTAATCCCGTTGTTAAATCTTTTTGTTAACCCCGTTGTTAAATCTTTTTGTTAACCCCGAGATAACCCGGGTAACAGCATCGTCTGAAACCCCTATAAGTGTAAACACAAAAGGTAGACCTGGAAAAAAAGGCAGATTCACTTTTTGTTTGGGTAGGGTATAGCCGGCCCTGCACTTGCTGGGTTGAACTCTGCAATTGTCAAGGTTGTTAGTGGTGTAAATGCTAACCAAATACAGATCCAGCAATTTCAGTGTCCTTAGGCCGGTCCTTGCGCAGTGCACACCATGTCGTAGATTTAACTGATAAGTCAATTAGCGGTGATTTTTTGCAGTTGGAGAGGCATATTGAAATGAAGTGTAAACGCAGCAAATTTTCAGATTTGCAGTTGCAGTGGTTTCTGTTGTCGTTACTTCAATTTTACAAACTTGTACATGTAGAAGGGCAATTCCATGCAAAATGCCATTTCGTTGCTGGAAAGTTAACCATACCAAAGCCATGAATTTTAATTAAAATGCAATAATGATTATGCATTGGGATTTGAATTCTAGAAAAGAGATAATACAGGAAAGATGTGCTGTTCCATAAAATATAGTAATTTTGTTAGCCCGCTCTGCGCACTTCAGCATTGAAACCGAGGCTCTTCGTGTCAAGTCGCAGTACGTGTGCGCTACAAGTACAGTATTGTACAGTGACTGAGTGTGTACGTGTGCTTTTCTGCGTAGCATTTTAACGGGGAGTGATTGTGCATTCACATGCATACATTAGTTCACTTTAGTTGCTTTAACACAAAGAGTCTCGTAATCAAACCCAGAAGTGTGCAGACTGGTCTCAAACTGGTTAATTTGGGATTCGTCTATTGCCCAGTACCAAATGCTTGTTGTATAAACAACAAACGATTGTGGGGGAAAACATTTAAAGTCAATCGTGCCAAAAAATGTTTTTGCCTCGAAACAGGTGTGACAGCCACTGATATGGATTGGTCTTACGAAGCCGGCCCAATGGAATACGGAATGCCATCCCAACTCGCAGTCAGTGCTGACGTCCGGACTACCCCGGACAGTCGCGAACTAGACGGCACAGGACTGTGGAAAATGAACCTCTTCGGCAGTCGTAACGCGGACGGCTCGGGCGAGAGAATGCCCGAACGTACGCAGATTCTGGACGGATTCAACCAAGCCAAGTCTCTCCCAGCCGGTGGGCCAGTGGAGTTTACTGATGTTAATGCTAGGTTTCCTATGGAGGATCTGGGCTGTGGGGAGTTCGGGTATTTATGTCTGGAGTTTGAAAAAGGCGACTATGCTGATCCAAAGTATTCATTCAGGACGACTGGGCCTGGGGATTCTCTCGTTAACTGCAAAGAAGTGAACTGTGGAGGTGAGTAAATCAGTGTAAAGGTGGTTTATGCAAAATAAGTCTTTGCAGTCAAACTTAAAATTCAAAATAATCATTAATCAGTATTAGGGCCCTGTCACACATTTCCGGTTTTACGTCCCGGTTGGCCCAAGGTTTTGGCTCCAAACTGGAATGAATTTCTGATCTCGCGATCATACTAAAGCCCGCCGCACACCTTTGCGATTTACCGGACCATCGGATCCGGAAAAATCAAACAAGTTTGATTTGCTCCGGTCTATAGCGTACGGTCAGACCGGCCTGAATTGTTTCAGCGTACACCTTTCCGGTATGTGGTCCGATGATCCGATTATCCGGTAAATCGCAAAGGTGTGTGGCGGTCTTAAGAAAAGCTGGGAAGGGAGCCGAAAGTCTAAGGTCAAGTCCATTGCCCCCAAGAAGCAAGAGCAGTGTCCTGGCTTTAATAGGATTGAGCAAGCCGGATCTAGGGGCCCCCTGTTGGCCACTAAGACTATGCTGGCGGCCCTAGGGTCCACTAGGGCTCGAGTAGGATCCTGCTAGGTTTTACTACGATTTCAATTTTTTTTCTGGTTGATCCCAGGACATGTTGCCGAATGAAGATGTTTGGCGTAGCTACAGGGGGGCCTGGGGGGCACGTGCACTTCACAAATTTGCAGTGCACCCCCAGGTGCTAGTGTTCAAATTATCACTTAGAAAAAAATTCAAGGCCCAAAAAATTGAGAAGTTTACAAGTTTATTCTATTAATTGTTTTAACAATCTTGAACAACAGGAGTCCATGTGTCTGGCGTTGATTCCACGCTCGTTGGCGGCGACCTCTATGAAGGCAAACCCACCAACAACATTCAGTTCGATACCATAGTTCAAACAACAGACGACAGTACCCCAATAGTTGGCCGTAACATGTGGCGTCTCAACCTATTCGGCAGCGAACGTGAAAATGGACAAGGCCCGCGCTACAACCCTCAAGAACAGGTCCTTTCGGACTACTTCAGCAGTCGCGAGCTCCGCGTGCCTGGCGAAAGCCTGAACTTCCAAACCATAAACACAGACTATGATATGACCGGAGTTGATTGTCGCAAGTTGAAGTACTTGTGTACGGAGTTCAGCCGTAACCCGAGCTCATCTCGCGAGTTTGAGTTGATCCCCGTCCCCAATGAGAGAGTGCTCCGAGACTGTATGGAGGTCCCTGAGGATATGTGCAGAGGTAAGGTCATTCCTTGCTACTATGTGTCGAGTCTAAAAAAACATGCACTACTTTTGATCCTAAATAACATAGTCATTTGCCAATGGATTTAAACTAAAATTTCAGATCATGTAAACAAGGCCTGATAAATAAACCCTTTCACGGTTATCGACGCCACATTGTTCACGGGGCAGTACGAACACGCGTTGCTGTGTGCGTGCGCGGATCGTATACGAATGCATTGTTAGGTCAAGTGAATTAGCTACGATCCGCGCAAGCACATGGCAACACGTGTTCGAAGTGCCCCGTGAACAAGATGGCGTCGATAACCGTGAAGGGGTTTATTGTATTGAGGGACTTGCATCAGCTTTGTCCAAGAGGTTGAGATTTAAAAGCCATACAAAGAAACCCCCAGTTTCATAATCTGCCACTTTGGTTGAGGGGTGGCCTAGATTTAAATTTACAACCTGCAGAATTAACATTCATTCTCCCCGACGCAACCTAAATCAATTACTGAATAATTGCGATCCCCGTTGCTAACTGATTCGAACCGGCCATTCAACACCGGCTAGCTCGGTGGTCGAGTGGTTAAGACGTCTGCCTTGTTTGCAGGAGGTCGTGGGTTCGAATCCTGCCCGAGCACGCTATGAAGTTTTCATAGTGTTTCGGGAAAGCACTGAGTATTCAGTGCTAATATACGTCGGGTAAGGGCAAACCCCAATTAACAGCCTCTTGCTTGTTTTGCGTGAACAGGGTCTGGTGTACTGTACTGACATACGTCCCATGCACACTTAGTATCCAAATGACCAGACTGACATGTTGTTGCTATGTAATATGACCGTGTTGCAAGGGGCAGGTGTGAAGTACAGAATCAATACCGTGTTCACTGTAGGAAAGAATGGCATAAAATAACCAGACTGTTAGTTGCTAGGCATTGGCGTAGATCACGTAGCAACAGCATACATAGTATGTGAACTTTCTAAATTGAACCTCAATCTGAATGTGAAAAATTCTGGGCACCAGCCATATAGTGCAAAGACTACATGCAAAAAGTTAAATATCCAAGGTGTTTAGTTTGAGTTGCTAGACCACTCGCCCTGATACCCTACAATCACTATTAAAGTAACTTTTTGGTCCTTACAGGAGTTATCATTGACGACATGGACTGGACCATGGAAGTGCTTTCAGATAAAGTCGTCTCCGGTCAACCGTCGCCAATCAGGTTTGACCTTGACATAGAGCCAAGACCAAACGCAGGCAGTGCCAGCGGCGACAGCCTCTGGAGAGTAGGTGTCTATGGCTCCAACAAACCGGACGGCAAGGGGAAACAAATTGGTCTCAAACGCCAGATACTGACGCGACCGCAATCCAGTCGCAGCTTGACGGCCGGCGATACTCTCTCCTTCCCGCAGATAGACACAGAGTTTGATCTGTCGGCCATCGGCTGCGAGTCCGAGTTCCAATATCTGTGCGTGGAGTATGCCAAGGGCTTGAGGGCAGAGCCGGACTTCAAATTTGAAAATTCTCGAGGTGGAGAGGTCGTAACAAAATGCAAAGATCAGGAATGCCGCAAAGGTTAGAAATTTGTATTTATTTATTTATTTCCATACCAAAGCAAAACATACTGTTTAGGACCAACCAAAATACCATTATTTCAAATTGTAAATCAGTAAACTCATTGAAATTCCTTGACACTAAAATTCACTGTTTCGTAATTTTGTACAAGTCTATACTTTCTCACACAGGTCACATTCATTCAAAGTTTTGCGCATCAAGTTGTTTTTGTTAGATTGCACACGCATTGTACGCAAACGTACACGGAAGGGTAACCTTATGCGATATCTTATCACACTGCATCAAATTTGTTTTCAGACATGTGCGGTTTTTGTTTGCGTGTACATTGTGTGTCTTTCACTGTGAACATTTTGTTTGCGTGCACAGAAAGTGGCTCCAACTAGACTAGAAAGTGTTTAAAACCAGCCGGTCTTTGTCGTCCATTTAAGACCACCAACATGGCATGCTCTCAGCCAATAGGAATTGCGTAAACTGGTACAAAATATTCATGAATATGAGTTCAAAACTCAAATGAAAATCATTGGAAGAGTGAAGAGCAATTTCTGGACATACTTTACTGTACAAATCATTCCATCAAAAAGATTGGAACTTAGAAGAGACAGGAAAAATAACCTAAAAGCCCTGAATTTTCTTTAACTCACGTAACAATGAAAGACTGGTTAAAAGTTCTTTCTGAACAAGAACCTTTTGCCAAATCCCCAAATTCCTAAATCCCCAAATCCCAATTCAAATCACATCACTCTTCGTGGGGGCGAGGGGGAGGGGGTGGGTGGGTCTTCATTGGCTCATTAATTTTTTTTAAAAAACTTTCTGAGAAAAGATTTTAGTGATTACAAACATCAGTGTGCCTCCTTGGCATATGACACTCTGGAAAAGTTGGTTCCTGTTTTAATATTAGTGAAATTTTGTTATTTATTGTTCAGGTGTGAAGGTGCGTGGCTTGGACGTTGTCACCAATGATTATTCAGTGATCAAGGAGAACGACCCCTACAATCGAGTGATGTTTGACCTGACTGGAGTTACTACGGATGACAGCGGCGGCGTCTATGGGGACAACCTATGGGATATGACGCTCTTCGGCAGCAATAATGAATTCGGAGCTGGGCGTCGATTGAGCGAGCAACCTGCATTCAGCAACTACCAACGTAACAAAGACGTCTACCCGGGAGAAGATATCGATTACGGAATGGTTGACACTAATTTTGACATGACGGGCTTGACATGCAATGAAGTTCGCTACCTGTGTGCAGAGCTCAACCAAGGGTCCAGGCCAGACCCACCCTTTGAGTTTACGCCAGTTCCTGATAGAAGTGTTTTGAGGAAATGCTTCCGTCAAAAGTGCGATGGTACGTAAAGTTACCCTTAAAGACCTGCAGCCGATTTCACGAAACATTGCGCAACTTGCGTAAGACTTATGCCATAACTTTATGGCGTAGCTGTGCACTAAACCCAAGATCGATTTCACGAAACTCTCCTTAGCTGCGCAACGTTCATTTTGTCACTTTGGCACTTGTAACTTCTAGGACGAGGATAATTTCTAGTTTATCAACGACTATTTGATGTTTGCGCTTGATAAAATAGTCGTACATAAAACATACGTCGTTGTTTTTCACAAATTTTGCACTATCATCATGGCTGTCATCGCTCATGTCGATCGGTCATCATGCGTCGCGTCGCAGATTTCACTGATGATAAAAGGATGTTTTCTACTAATGGAAGGCTGGAGTTCAGTTCGTTGATGATGCGGTAAATAAGCATGTGTAGCTGGCTGCGTGGCTGCATTGTCGACATTTTTCACTGTCCCACTACACATTTTTTCCCAACTTACGCCACCAAAATCATTGCGCAAGTTACGCCACATTTTATGGCGTAAGTCGGCGAGTTGCGCCATATCCAAATGAGGTGCAACTTTCGTGAAACGCGCCTTAACTTATTGCGCAAGTTGCGCAATAATTTATGGTGTAAGTGGACTTGCGCAATTGCGTAAAGTTTCGTGAAATCGGCTGCAGGAGCGTTATTAAATTTAAGACTTAAATTAAACTACTCACAAGAAGTTAGGGATATTGTGGGGTGTAAACAGATATTTTGTTCTGCATGACAGACACACCTTGTCACAGGAATAGGTGAAAACAGACATTTGAAGAAAAAAAATTCCAAAATTGACAACATTCTAATTGTGAGTAGTATAAGTCAAAAAAACTATGAATTGTAGGATAGGGTGACAAATCGTGTGTAAAAAAGGTATATTAGGGCGACGTGCTCAATAGGGCGACATTTTGGTGTCGCCCTAATATTTTTGAGTTTAAAAATCATTTTTTTAGGTCAAAAACCATTTTTTTTTAATCGAGAACCATTTTTATTAGGTCATTTTGAGTGACTCTTGCCGAAATTTCGGTGGTCTCCGGTGAGAGTCTTCCCGAAATGTCGCCCTATTGCGGCATTCAGGGTTGTTTAAACTTTACTTAGTATTTAGCTTGGCTCAGAAAATGACTTATCTCGTATTCAAATGTCTCCCAAGACTTTCACTTTATTTAGTAAAACAGAGAAGACAAATTGTGACGGCACAAATTTACGCAGGCATAGAACTCCATTAACAACCAATTGATTACTGAACGGGACACGCATATCCTGCGCTTTCTCATTAGCATACTTTTTGCATGCTACTTGTGCAACAAGACCGGCCAAAACCAGATGCAATGTGTGTGAGGTGTTTGTATATTGTGCTATTTTGCTTTAACGATTGTTTTGACACTTTTTATGTTTCTAAGAGATTTTGTCATGGAATATGTTGCACCCTCTCATTAAAAGCAACTTTTGAGGTATTTAGAGTATTTTGAGGTATTACTGGACTGAGAGTGAAATATAAACATTTTCTAGCTTTTAATCCATAATTTAATGGCTATATTATACAAATATTGACTGCAATGAGGGGCATGGTTAAGATTATAGGCCCAAGGTGATCTCGAAGCCATGACTATGCCCCGAGGCGGAAGCCGAGGGGCATAGTCATGGCTTCGAGATCACCGAGGGCCTATAATCTTAACCATGACCCGAATAAACAGCAGTCAATATTTGTTTTATATACCGAATGTGTAGATTTTTGTCATCTGGTTGGTTAAATGTAACGATACATCATACATTCATGACAGTGGTCCTTCGAGTTTTGATTTCGGACGCATGGTCTACGGCGGAAAAGTTGTATATTTTATACAGCAAACATTTGTAGCATAATCACCTGGCACTTTAGTAGCACATTTCACCTGACACAGTTTTCATTGCAATGTAGGCCACATCTCTTACTTTCGTAAGGACTTCATCATCTACGACAGACGACAAAATGACTTCGTCGAGATTCCGCCATTACCGTCCTGATGAATGTTTACATGAAGCGCCCAGCTGCATAGTTGGTGCACAGCTATGCTAACACATGTAATGCGCGCGTCCGGAACCTGCTAAATGACTATGCCCGGGGCATGGCAAAGACTATTGCCCGGTGGGCATATACGCGCCGGGTCTAGCTGATTCAATGCCCCCACTTTTAACCAATCAAATGACAGGAATCTACGCATGAGGTATATAATTAAAAATATGGCCCTGTGACTCATGACTGGTATTGTGCTGAATGGCCAAACAACCAAAATTATCCTTCTTAATTTAAATGACACAAAAAAAATCCAGACGAAAAAAGTCCTTAAAAGATTCAATTCTAAAAAGGATCTATATCTATCTGTATTGCTCTTAACTGCAGGAATCATTGTCGACAGTACCATAATGGAAACTGACGAAGGAAGCATGTTTGATATTGGTGATGATACCACCGAGATTGAGTTTGATGTGATCGTGACATCCAACCCCACCAGCGGCGATGCAGCTGGTCACAATCTGTGGCGACTGGAGACGTACGTTTCCAGCACCAAGGACGGCGAAGGCAGTCGCAGGGTCCTGGAAAGACAGACCCTCGCCCCAAATCAGGTCAGCCGAGACCTGAGATCAGGTTCCCGATTGTCCTTCGATAGATTGGCTGCACGTATCAACAAGGACGACGTACCCTGCGAAGAGGGCGGCGGCTACGTTTGCGTCGAATTGAGCAAAAGTGATAGAGCATCCTTGGATTTTACACTTTCTGCTGCTCGCGATGGTGCCTTGAGGACATGCAAAAAGGTTAATTGTGTTAAAGGTAAGAAATGTACACGTTGAAACATGTTTGTTATGGTACTTGTTATTTTCATTCCAAATGAAAACCATTTTTTTCCCAATGACAGTTGACTGCTGAGGTGCCTTTCACTGTGAACATCTTGCCCCTTAAGCCAAAACAAAATATGTTCGGTCTCTGGTCAGCGCTCGCGTCGATTTCAAGCGTGCGCGTCAATCCTTTTTCCTGCGGCAGCTAAAACAGCGCCCTCTATTGCCACACCGCCTCACATTTTCTAGACTGATCGCCATCCTGTAGACTGCATAGGGAATGGGAACAAGTCTATATGTATTTTTCCGGGCAGCTCGACCTCATACTCGGGGTAATAGATTTGGACGATGCTGGTATCGAATGAGAACGAATGATAGTGAGTATGAGGTTGTTTAATCAGCTGATCAACAACCTCGATCAAGCAACTATAGTCGACTAGAGTCCCTCGAACAACGGAGATAGTCCCTTGAACAACGGGTCATTTCCGTTGTTCGAGGGACTCTAGTCGACTATAGTTGCTTGATCGAACTTGCTCAATGGCGGCTAGTTCCCATGCAACACAACAATGACAATGAAGGAATTGTGATTGTGAATTAGAGTGTCTGAGGCTGAGCTGAGCTGGACACTGAAATATGCCACTTATTTCCGTGTCCATTGTTTATGGAGTGAAACTCTCAGACCATTCGGAGTTGTCATGTGACGGCTCTGTAAGTTTACTAAAAGCCAAAATAGTAATTTTAAAAACACCTGGTCTGTACAATCCAAGCTTGAGGAGGAGGGAGGAAAAAAAACACAAAAAAACTGCGTTGTCCACTAATTCCGGAACTCTGGTCTGACCAGAGACAGACTTTTTTTTTTTTTTTTTGGCCTTAGGGTGGATTCACACTGAGCCTTTTTGTGCGTATATTTGACACGCGTCACTTTCAGAAAAAGCGGCGTGGAATAAATTTGGAGTGAAATGACACACTGATAACTACAGAATAAAAAAAACACGTTCCTCCCAAATTGATTCTGTGATTTTCAGTGTGTGGTTTCATTCCAAATTCCCTCTAAACCGTTTTTTTCTCAAGGCGATGCACGTCAAATCTACGCGCAAAAAGGCTCGGTGTGAATCCAGCCTTAAATCGCAGTGAACATGTAACTTTTATAAATTCATGTGAAGGTTAATTTCCTTTGTTGCCCAGTGGACAAAACAATTCCTTAAACAAGATTCTATTGTATTGTGCCCTTGAAACAGGACTTGTTTCCTGTACTTCAGCACGACAGTGCGCAGAATGTGGGTGCAAAATGGACCGAAAACACTTGTATGGAATGCGGTCTTAAAATTTAGTCCACATGATAAATCATAATTTGTATTTTTGCCGTGCTGTAAAAAATAACAATTTGTACCATTGCAAAGTTGTCAACACAATCCAAAATCATCCCTCTTTTTTTTTCTCCCGACTTTTATCAGATTTATAATTTTTGTTACCCTTTTACCAGTAATGAATATGCTAATTTTTTTCTTTTCTTTCTCTTCTACATTTTTAATCGTCAACTCCACAAATTGACCAACAAAGCTCCTAAGGTGAGTGATAAAATTAAATCATCCATTCCCATTAAACTGTTGCAGCAATTTATACATTTATTTTATATTTTACTTAATTCCTATGTAACTTGTGTAACTACATATTGTGTGAATAGTTTAGTTGCACGGCAGCCATCTAAGGGAACAATCACAAATCACATTGTCACCGTGTGTCATGCATGAGTATGCACTTTTGTGGTTTTGTTGTCGCATTATTTAAATAAAAACACCCGTCTCTAATATAGCCGGCGGTACAAAAGGTCTATACATAAAATTGTGCTATCATCTCTGCACTAGGTTGATCCAGGAGCACCAGGCGATGGGGGAACCCCCGGTGAAGCAGCTCGCATGCCCCCGGTGAGTTAGCCAACGTCAATCGTGTCATTGATTAATAACTGATACTTTAAAAATATTGGCGTTTGTTTTATGACATTGTACTGAATTAAGTTTGTTGAATACAGTAAACTTGTGGAAAGCAAGGCACTGATCGACCATTCACTTTATAATTGCTTTCAGGACTGTTCCAAAGTGATTTTGTCCAGGTCCAAAGTGTTTCCCACATCAGTGAAATGTGACATTTCCTGTTTCGGGGAGAATCACGTGGTTACTTCATGGTTCTCAGAAAACAAATTTATGTTTGGCTTTCAATCTGTTTAAACCTGCGTGAGATGAGCTGACCTCGGGACCTCGGGAGCTCAGCATCTCCCAAACAGCCCTAGAATTGCAGGAGCTCAGGGATCAGCCTGATTGAACTTGCCTGGGATGAGCTGGGCCACTGCACTGTGCAGGAGCTCAGGGAGGCACTTCAGACGGAGTGGCCCACCCTGTCTCAGAGGCTCTTACGGAGTATGGTGCAGTCAGCCTTGTCATAAAAGCTGTTCGTACACGATACTATATGCATTTTTTTTCACAATATATTTATTTCACAAGTCACAACAAAGCCAATTTCTGAATTTGTTGTTTTACTTGTTTGATTTTCTAGGAGTACCTTGTTGGCTTGCCAGGACCCCCAGGCCCAGCAGGACCACCAGTAAGTTGCAATTTGTATTGCAAGTTGCAATTTGTATTGCCACTTATTCCGGGGGAAGAAAATAGTCCAATTCTGACATAGACTGTGTTCAAATTAGAGAAATCGCTTTGTTTGATAAAGATTAGTTAATCATCGTTAGCTAATGAAGCGTGCATACACATTTCACTCAACAAAGATCAAACGAAGAGCGGTACTGTTCACATTAGTAAACGAAGATTGAATGAAGCTGTGAGATGCCACGATGGCGTGGTTGTACATGCACGTCGAGTCTCAAGCGTCGAGTGTCTGACGCTCCGAGTTGTTTTTGAGCGGCGCATCAAAAAACAATGCTTGCAAGATGCTTAACTCTGGACGCACATGTGCCACCAGGCCTGTCTAATTGCTTCAATGAAGGGAATTAACACATTGCAATTTTTTTCATCAAATTGCAGTCAATGGTCATGCTCTATGCGTGTATGTACTAATCAATGTGTGCATGGGTTGCGCATACACAGTGTACAAGGCCACTTGAATTTCGCGGGCTTTTCCCCCGCTACGGCTGTGGAGCAGATGCAGCAGGATGCGGTGAAGATTAATTGCTTATCTAACCGCAAACTGATCCCGAGCTCGGGATCGAACCCTCCGCCAACGCGAGACCAAAATCTCGGGGTCTGATCCGGCGCCAATTTGGTCCCGAGAGCGTTTACACTCAGTTTATGATCTGGGGCTGATCCAGAGCTCGGTGTTTGACCCTGAGCTCGGGATCAAGTGTAAACAGGGTGTAAAAGTTTATAATCCGTCTACTCTATGAGATTTTTGTCTGACAGACAATTGTTTGACTTTGTCTGAAGACTTCGTCCACACTGACCGTGTTTACACTGGTCCCGAGCTCGGGATCAAGATTGACCCCCTGATAAGAATGTGTTGAGGTTAACCGCAATGGTCTCGAGTGCCGCGTTTATATCTGTTGTTGATCCCGAGCGCGGAGCCAGAAGTTGCAGTCAAAGGTCAAGCTAACGCAGCAGAATTCCGAGATGTTCCGTCCAGTTCAGCCATTATTTCTGCGCTGGCTCAAATGTCGAAAAACTTCGCCAGTTTGTCGTTGCTCCACGAGCGCCCGCGAACTTCGTTTGCCATCTTTTCACACGAAGACAACTCGACTCGGCTACTTCGTCTTCGTCAACTTCTCTTCACGACGAAATAATGTCAACTTATGCTATGTCGGAAATCGTTGAATGACACTCCAAAATCCTTGATATAACAACTAAAAACTAAGCTGTATGATAATGACAAAGTGTTGCTAGATAGTTGCAGAAAGTAGAGAAGTTGCAGAAAGTAGAGGAAATACAGAAACACTTTTTCTCAACGTGTGAAGTTTGTATCGGACACGCAAAAGAGATTGCTGAATGCAGGATACCAATTACGTTTGTAGTACGTTGTGTTTTCGTAACGGACACCAGCGATCGAGATTCTCAGCGTTGCATCACATGAGTCGCGTCGGGGTATCAGGCATTTTGTCCAGGCATATGCATGCACACAATGCATGGAACCAGTGGTACCTGTGTGCGTGTATATACATGTACTATGTACACGTGTATATAATACGAGCGCGGGCTTCCCTGGAATTTTCGCGCGCTTTAGCCCGCAACAGGATGTGGGGCTGTGTGGGGAAGATTTATTGCCCAGCTAACCGCAAACTGATCCCGAGCTCGGGATCGAACCCTCCGCCATCGCAAGACCAAAATCTCGGGGTCTGATCCGGGGCCAGTTTGGTTCCGAGAGCGTTTACACCTATTTGTGATCCGGGGCTGATCCCGAGCTCGGTGTTCGATCCCGAGCTCGGGATCAAGTGTAAACACGGTCACTATCAGACAAGTCTGGTGTTTGATTATTTTTTTCAATTATGTGGCTACTTAAAGGTCACATGTTATCAAACTGTCCATTGATTGGCTGTTGACTGTTGTTTGTCCAGACTTCAGTCTGAATTTAGCTGCATGTTCAATCTTTTGGTAGACAAGTTTGATCATGTCTGACAGTGTCTAATGGTGTTTCATCCGCAGTCCACACTGTCAAAGTTTTGTCTGTCGTGTATGTCAGACAAAAATCTGATAGTGTTGACGGGCCTTTAGGCATTTTGACGCTAGATAATCTGTGTGTGTATTGTTGTTGTAGGGATACAGTGGACCTACTGGATACCCAGGACGGAGTGGACCAAGAGGAATTAAGGTAAGTAAACTTCTGCATATAGTTAACAACCAGGACCATAGGTAGAGCCATTTTGTTCCATTTCTTGGAAAATGACAAGGACCATTTTTACTAATTTTGCATCCTATTTTTTAAATTTATTTATTTATTATTTTTGTTTTTGCTTTTTAGTACCGCCTTCATGCACATAGGACAACTGTAACGTAACCAACTGTGACGTTACTAACCATGATTTTTCGATAATTCTTTAAAGTAGTTGTGACTTGTCATTTGTATATAATTCTACAGATGTCCAAGCAAAAACTGATGCCTTTTACCGGTTGTTGAATGATGCAGTTGAGTGTCATTTTCCTAAAGTAATCAAAAAATCATGTACTTCTGACAAACCATGGATGACTCCAAAAATTAAGAAGCTAATTTCTGCTCGCCAGACTGCATTTGTTGCTGGTGATTTTGACAAATGGAGGGTTATGCGTAACAAAGTTAAACATTAAATTAAAATTGCTAAAATTAATTATCATGCTGAAAGAGTTAGGCATCTTCAAAAACAAGATTTCAAAAAGTGGCACCAACAGATAAAAATCATGACAAGAAACGATTGTGCTGAACTCAGCATACAAGTCCCTGGTGTGTGTAAAAATAATCAAAGCGATATTGCGAATATTATTAATGATAAATTTGTTAATGTTTCCTTGGGACTTACACCATTGGATATTTGTAAGCTGCCTGTTTCCTTGCCAGCACCGAAGCCACCCCCTCATCTGTACCCGTGGGAAGTGTATGACGTGCTGAAAAGAGTTAAATCATCTAAAGCTGCTGGTCCTGATGGGATAACGCCAAGACTTCTCAAAGAATTTGCCTATAAACTGAGCGTTCCATTTACCAATATCCTTAATAGCTCTTATGCTGAGGGAATTGTTCCTGTTCAGTGGAAAAAGGCGATCGTTGTCCCGATTCCCAAACAGCATCCGGCAAATATTGAGAAGTTGAGGCCTGTTTCCTTGACGAATGGTTTTGCTAAAATTGCGGAAGGTTTTGTTGTTAACTGGGTGCTTCATGGTATTCAACATAAAAAGGTACGTATTGTGCTATTGAACGCACCCCAGTTAACAAGCAACGAGAGAAATATGATGCTTTGTTTCAGTTATGCCCCATTTGAGGAAACCTTTTGTTTACTATCAATGTAAGATACATTGATGGTACCATATTGAAGAACTTTTTTTCTTTCTTTCAAATTGCCAACAGGGACCAGGTGGAAATCAAGGCCAAGGAGGTTATCCAGGACGTTCCGGAACTCCTGGACCTCCAGGACCTCCAGGAGAGGTGAGTTTGGAGTATACCGAGCAACAAAACAAATGCAAATTTACAGTTTAATCAAATTTTAAAGATTTCTTTTAGAATTGGGCTGACATCGAGGTATTCACATAACAGCTTCATAGGTATATGCATGACTGCATAAAATTCCTGTGTACTGACAATTCCCTTATATTGGCTGCTTTTCTCAATCAAAAAGTGGAGAAAATGTTTGCGTTTCTTTTGTGACTCTGTAAAGTAACCCCTTCATTTAACCCTTAAAAGAGCGTGTTCAGAAAAATATATTTCGTTTTAACCTAACAATCATATAGAATGCCTCCCCAAAATACTATCCACAGGAAGAAAACGGGAAATTTGCAATCTCCAATTTGGATGTGGAAGCAAAAAGATTGGTGTAATTACTGCACTGCTTTATGGAACCAGATAAATTAGTTACAAAACATTGGTAGTTTTTCGACAAAATCCTTAAAAATATAAAGGATTGAGAATGCAAAATTTCGGAATGGTAATGAGAAAAATATGACAACTGATATGGTATTAAAATCTCAATACCCATGGGGAAAAATGGGTGGGTAAAAAATGTGATCTGGTCATGCTCCTTTAAAAGAGATAGTATGGAGAAACCTTCACATAAAATCACTTATTTTTTACCTCTAACCTCGTAAACGGCAGCTGGCTGAGATTCCTGGGGGGGGAGGGGGGTAGGAGGTAGGAGGTGTATAGCGGAGCACGTGCCCCCGAAAAAATTTCGTGCCCCTGCCCTCCACAACCCCCTTGTGCTTCCCCAAATTAGACTTGAGGTTTGCACAACTGTATGTGTAAGCTGCTTTGTGTGCCCCCTTCAAACGTTTTGTGCCACCCCTTTGGCCCCCCTCTCACTTTTAAAAGTCTGGCGTCGCCGCTGCACACCCTCCCACATTACTGTTAAGTTGGAATAGGTGCTTCATTTTAGGGCTGATAACCCTAACCCTGCTGAACCCAATCACAAATTGAAGAATCTGCCACTAAGCTTGTGACTAAAAACAGAATTTTCAAAGTCCGTTTTTGTTGCCGGTTTTCAACTGTTCGTTTTGTCAGTGAATTTGTTGCACTGACACAAAAATACATGCATTCATAATTAGTCACAAACTAATTAGGGTTTGTTTTGCTCTGTAACTTGATTAGCACTATATACTCCATACTTCCTCGAGACATTATAAGAAAAACTTTATAGCGTACTCGGGTGGGACTCGAACCCACGACCCCTGCATACTAGGCAGATGTCTTGACCACCGAGTGGTTAATCAAGTTATGTCGGGTAGGGCAAAACAAGCCCTTAAAGGAGAAGGGTACCCAAGAAAAAAAACACCTTTTGCTCAAGAAGTACAACTCTTAAATTATTTTAATGCAAAGAAAAAGAAATATTACCTTCTGAAAAGCGCACAAGAACTTCACAAAGAATCTAAATTTTTAGCGATGCGTCGCACTATGGGCGCCGCCATTTTGTCCCAATATTGGGCAAAGAATGATGTTTTCGCGTACAAGTCCTTCGTGCATTTCTATGGCAATACACGAAAACGTTGTCCGCAAAAACGTCATCCGTTGACCAGTATTAGGACAAAATGGCGGCGCCCATACTGCGACGCATCGCTAAAATTTTGATTCTTTGTGAAGTTCTTGTGCGCTTTTCAGTGGGTAATATTTCTTTTTCTTTGCATTAAAATAATTTACGAGTTGTACTTCTTGAGCACAAGGTCTTTTGTTTCTTGGGTACCCTTCTCCTTTAATTAATATTTATTCTCTCTGACGCAAGCCATTTCGCATTCTCTAGTCACAAGTTACCCAACATGAAAGGTAAATCTATTTAGATAAATCTGTACATGCATATTTTGTAAATCTTACAAACTTATTTTTATTGTAACATTGAGTAATTTACAAAGTGCATTTTTCTCTTGCAGTCAGTTGCTCCAACTTACCAACAAGGCTACGGCTCAAGGAAAACATCAGGCTACATGGCTGGAGGATTTGCTGGACCCGCTCAAGTCGTCCAGGTCAAAACAAAATTCTTGATGTGAATTTGTCTATGTCCATATATGGCTTTGTCCATGAAGGGTCACATTTTATGACATACCATATGATCCGTGCATTATAACTACCCGGCAAAATGTCTTGACAGTGTTAACATATGTGATGTCAATGTAGCGTAGGGGAAACAAAAATCGTATACTTGTGAATAAAATGAATAAATGTACCAGGGAACTATATCATATCCACTGCCACAAATTTGAATGTACAAGTGAATTTTCAGTACCGATGCTACATGGACACCAGTGTATTTTGTGCCCCAACTTGATGAAATGACCCATACATATATTTTACCTTATTTATATTTTACTAATTTATAATAATAGTAATGGTATGGACAATGATTTTTGTTTTGATTCTACTTGTCACTATAGGGACCACAGGGACTGCCAGGCTCTCCAGGACCAGCTGGACAGCGTGTAAGTTTGACATTCACTGTGCTACTAACAAGTTATCTCTCTTTCCTCAAGTTCTGCCCACACATGACATTGGATATGCACTATATGTACTATATGCACATTACATTTATAGTGCATATACTGTGTTGTGTATGAGCAGATAACATTAATTTAATATGGTACAAACCGACGCAATAAATATTGTTGTTAATTTTATCGCATCTTTGGCAACTGAGGCCCTTTATGCCATCAACTATACCGTATTAGCTGTAACTTTACTTTATTCGCCACTTGCACGGTTCCGCCATATTGGCAAAACAGCGAGGCTTTCCTTGCATGAACAATGACTCCCTCGCGTCGTTAGCATATCGGTTGCTGTGAAGTTGACTTTCGTCCATTGTAAAATATGACATATGCCAGGAAAGCCTCGTTTTAAACGCAACTGTGCAAGTGGCAAATTATCAGCTTAAGATGATGTTTTAGAAACCTATGCGGTAGGGACTGCAAACCCAGTCCACATACACACACAGTAATCGAACCCGGGACACCAGAGGTGAAAGGCGGGGAAAGAACCACTACGTCAACCTGACCACCAAAGTAATCATTTTCTTTTTACCCAGGGACCTTCTGGACTTCGAGGCACAAACGGAGACAGTGGATCTGTCGGCTCAGTTGTAAGTTTACTGTCATTACTGCAACACTTTTCAAAACTTTTTTCTAATTGCTTTGTGACAGATTAGCGAATGACTCCTCACTACATGAAACCTGTTTGCTTTTACACAGTTTTGTCACATACAGTATGCTAGTGCTTAATGGATTGTACACGATTGGCGTTTGTAGTACATTTTAAAATCTGGTGGATTTAGAGATAAGAAATTACAGGAGAATTATACCCATGAAACAAGAGACATTGTGCTAAGCACAACTTGTCTATGTACATTGTCATAGAGTAGTGTTAGTCTGTGAATTAACAAAATAATTCAAAAGGTATCACTTTTGAGACTAAACTGAAAGTTTGACCAAATGTTTTCTTAAGTACCCCTTCCGGCCTTAGATCCATATAAAAAGATTAGTGTTCAAACCTGTCTTACTTTAAGGCGAGGGGTTTATTATTTTCCCATGGAAATTCTGTCAGCCCTGACCTAGAAGCCACTGGGCCTCAATGCTAGCTGACGTGCTGTTTTGGCCCTTTCTAATTGTTGCTTTTGAAAAATAAAATTGCCTCTGTGCTAAAGTGCTGTCGGACGTCAACCAAAAATACTTAAGGGAGGATTGTGTGCTTATTTCATCGAAATTTTCGAAAAAAAATTTGATAAAAGTTTGATTCACAAATATTGTACAATTTGTATGATATGGCATTTTTCTTCGCTAAAGTTGGAATCATTCAAGCAAAATTATTGGCCTGATTGTGTGTGGAATTGAGATGAGTGTGTTTTCTCGTTTATGCGTTTTGGAGCTGCCCCTTGCATCGAGCTGTGGTGCTCTGAGTTACTGGTGCTCAGAGCTTGTGGTGCTCTTGGGCTTTTGGTGCCCATACCATGCAAGGGGCCTTGCTAAAATTTGTACAAATGGATGGTGATACACGATTGTTTTGTCCCATAACCCCCTTTAACAAAAAGGGGTAGGGAATGAAGTGCTTTAAATAAACTTTTTGGCTGAGGCGTGTAGTCACAACAAAAAGCTGGCTGTGTTGTTTGTTTTATTACTTGTCTGCTTATAATTGGTTGTAGTTTCATCAATGAGTGTTGTTTTCATTTTAATCCAGGGACCTCCCGGACCCCCTGGACCCCATGGAGATCAGGGCGATGATGGTAGAGATGTGAGTTACTACTTATTTTGAATTTTGTTTCTTACTAATGAGATGACGATACAGTTAACTTTTTGAATTCCAAGTTTAGTGCATATGGGTCTTTCTATAAATTAGGGGTCCAAAAGTGTGACATTTAGTGTCCCCCGTTACACCTGATATGTGTTATTTTTCGTACAAAAATCATTGAAATGGCTTTTAGACCATTTTGTATGAATTGTACTTTATGTACTCACTCTTTGAGATGGAAAGTATTTAAAGAATGTGTCCTGAATTTACAAAAACAAGATGTAAAATGTAACGGGGGACACCAACATTGGACCCCTAATTTATAGAAAGACCCAAAGTGGAGTCCCAGAAATATCATAGTTGTATTTTCATGACTAAACTTTGCATGCACTTTGAGATGTAGGTCATGTTCATGACTATTGTAACAATTATTTCTTTCATGGCCTATCTAAATTTTAGAAATAACCGACTGCATTTCTGTCATTTATTCACACAGGGTGATTCTGGAAACTCGGGATCTGCTGGAGCAGCAGGACCACCAGGACAATCGGTAAGATTTTTAAATCACATAAACTATGGCTTATTGCTTACGTTTGGCCCATTTTTAAATAGTGGGACCATTTTTTTTAATTCACTAGTTTTTGTTATTGCTTTTTACTTGTGATCTTAGCAATGAAATTGTGTTAAGCAGGTCAACCTGCGACGGAACACTCGGCAACAAGCAAAAAAGTAACGCTTAGGTCACAAAACTGAAACAATCATGCGAGTATCGCTGAACAAGCGGCAAGCACAATTCGACACAAAATAATCACAACCATGCTCATGTCACACACGATGGCATGATTTTTCCGCACGCTGATTGGCTAAAGAAATCTGAATGCACGCGCTATGCGAGCGTGAAGCGCGCATCTTGTTTTCTTGCATAGAACTTGGCTGTGACAATCGGCATCACGTCGCAAAAGTTGAACATATGCAATTGTTGATTTTTTTTAGCGCCGCCTGATGCCGGTTGTCATAATGCCATCGGAACTAGACTCAGGTCGCAAAACAATTGCTGAATGATTTTGATGCCGACGGTAGTAGCTCAGGCGCAGCTTGGTCATAAAAAGACAGTCACCGCCTGTTCTGCGTCGTTGCAAGGTCGACCTGAGGGCGGTTTTAAAGTGCCTTGAAATATAATTTTCAACAAAAATTAAACATAAATACATTAATTCTTTGCAGGGAGCATCAGGCTACCCAGGCCGACGAGGCAGCCAGGGACACAAGGGATGGAGGGTAAGTCTTGACAGCATTTGTAGCCTTTAAAAGGTGACTCCGTCATAAGTCCCTGCAATTCCTTACAAGTCCAGTATGAGAATGATTCAAATCACAAGCTATTCAAATGAACAAAGACATTTCCATTGTTGACAATTGGCTATTGTTATTTGCGACAGGACCTTTGATGGATTTGACTACAAACTTTTGAATTAAAACAGTTGAATTGAAAATCTCAGGAAATTGCTTTGTATTTGGAGAGGCTTACTGCAGTCTTACTTTTTATGATTTTTAAAAATCTGTTAGATTTTCACATCAGTTATAAGGACTATGGCATGACGTCATCGTGTTCAGATTTCAGAGAGAACGCTAAAACCATACTTAACACGTTTTCAATTCCTGAAGTTGATGAGGTCATCACGTGGCAGTCCACATAGTCCATGTGACAATCTAAAACTCGACGTTTTTTTAACAGGGTCGTCGTGGCAGGAAGGGCCTTCTTGGAGACACTGGTGACCTTGGTGATGAGGGAGAAGTAGGAGCACTGGGAGCTGCTGGAGCTCAGGGAGCAAGGGTCAGTCAGAAAAATAATCTTTTTCAATATCTTATTTTTACATGATTTATTTTTCATCCACAAGATGATCAGATATCATTATGAAATGCACAAGCTTCACAATATTGCGCAAAGTTGGACAACTTTGCAAAATACTTTTTTTACCATTCAACTCGACACAAAAACCATGCATGGAATTTTCAAGTTTTCAGAAGTATTACTGTGTAGCTGAAATTTCTACAGGGCAGTTTTATCAATATGGGCTTCTAATCACGAGTGGAAATAACGCCTCTTTTAACAGTTTTAACCAATCATGTGTTCTACCTTTGACATTATGCTCCATGTTTCAGCTGTACATCAAAATTGGGACAGCAAGAACACTTCAACATAATCCTACTACAAGAGTTGACAAGGAAAAACTTACTCAAAGTGTTTATAGCAATAGTAACAAATCTTGCAAATGATGCACTGGGCCTTTAAGTTACCTTAAATTGGGGAATAGGTTTCATGCATGTTTGATAAATTCTTATTTCTTATGCAGGCCTGGATGTTATGAAAATAAGGGACAGTTCACTTCAGCCTTGATTTTGTCCAAATTTCAAAGAGCACTAGGTCAACTGGAGGGGCATCAAGACCAACTTTATTCCAATGTGTACTTTACTTCAAATTAGTACGCATACAAACCTCATGGAATTTGAGGATAGACATATACTGGCCTCTGAAAGTATACAGTTGAAGTCAGAAGTTTACATACATGTACACCACTACCATCATCACCCAAAATGGTAAACGGGACTACCTGAACCATTGCAAGGTGTGCAAGCTATGTTTTAAGTACTGCAAGCACGTGAGGAATTCCACAAAATCACGACTTTAGTAAAGACTGTTACAAAAATGGTGACAAGCAAGTTTAAGCACACCAGTTTTAACACAGTTGTATGTAAACTTCTGACTATACAACTGTATATCTTGAAGGGGCATCGAGCATACTCGGCCAGTGGCCTCAGTTAATGCCGAGGCCTACTTCTTTTCTTCACTTTTTCAGTGAGAGGTAGAAACCCTCCATGCCACTGTTGAGCATAGACCATTGGCAAGATAAACCGTAATTTTAATATGCTGTTTTCTGTGTTTGGTTGCAGGGTGAGCGTGGACTTCAGGGAGATAGAGGTGAACGCGGAAGTCGTGGAGCTGCTGTAAGTTAAGTTGTCTTCCTCAGCATTGGAAAATGCACACACACCAGGCCTGTAACCAGCGAGTTTTGCGGGGGGGATCGAATAGTGCTGTCAGTAAAATGCCGGCTATTCATAACATTGCATACATAACGAAGAATGCATGGATAAGTAGATGACCCGTTTTTAGGTATGATCACTGTGTGATATACAACAACATAATACAATAATAATACAGTTTTACAATAATACCGAATCCAATTTCAATTTTCTGGTGTTAAATTTTTGTCGAATTATTGAATTTTTATTTTGTAGAGCGGAACTCCCTGTTCCGCGGGGGGATCGTCCGATCCACCAGATCCCCCCCTGGTTACGGGCCTGCACACATAGGATGTATTCAAAACCCTGAGTGACTCAAAAACAGTGTTCTTTATAGGTTGACAGTTAGGAACACGAAAATGCATACCTCGTGTGTGGATTGCATCATATTAGTATGGAAGTTGTTAACACTCTGGCTGTTGAGAAAGTACTGGCCTAAAATCTTAAAGTGAGCTCCATATAGAGAATCTTACCCATGTTGTTTTATGTCATAGTTTTTCTCCTGTACACATACTGTCAAAATGTATGGTCAACTCACTAAAGCCTGCAACACGTGAACAGGGTTTCTAATATACCCATGGAGCATGTTTCCTGAGGATAATTACTGTTTCAGAAACACCATTTCCAGTCCAGTTGAAACAGCCGAAAATACTTTTTTTTGCCACAGCCAAAAAATAAATATTTAAAAATAATCACGCATGCACAACAGAATGTGCAGCATGCCAAGTGCAATTTTTTTCATCTGTAGTAGAAACAGCCATTAGCCTTTTAGAAGTATGGCAGAACAAAAGTAGAGGGCGCAATTTTATTTGGGTATGAATTATTTTACAATTGTATTTCTTTCTAAAAACATGATTTACATGTTGCAATTTTAAATAAAATAAATAAGTGCATGGTGAAAAATGCAGTTATATTGCATTTTATTCGATTTTATACCCACTTCAAAGTGACAGCTTGTTAAAAAGCATCACCAAAAAGCACTTACAGGACTATTACAACAATTTCTAAAATTATCTTTTCTCCTCCAAAATGAGACTGTTGGTTATGCATTTTTATGGTTATGATTGAGATTTTACAATCATCACTCAATAAATCACAGTATTTTGGTTTGCTTTGGCTGTCATTAAATCATGGTTTTTGGCGATTTTTATCTTGGTGCATACCACCAAGTTATGCATAATACACTTCAGGTGTGTGATACACATGGTAGGAGCTGTCCTCTCACAATTTGGTTTCTTAAAATGTTTGTCCAGAGGTTAAATTTCTGTGTACTTAAGTTGATTGTATATGAAACATGTCTTATTTTTGGTTGTATAAACAGGGAAAACGAGGTCAAGATGGCAGCGACGGTGATGTTGGAAATATTGTAAGTCAGAAAAGTTTATCGTGTAGTTATGAACATACAAATATCTTTTAATAAAGTTTCATTAACTTTCATTAAAATGTGAGAACACATTAAGATTGTGGGGTCGAAACCACCTGTAGCTGGCTACAAATTTCTTTCTTCGCCAAGCAAATGTTTTTGCTAATTTTAGACACAAATTTTAAAAGAAATTCTTCTCAGGTGGCAGTGCAAAAATTGTAAAATAAAAATAAATATTTTCTCTCTCCCTCTTTCTCTTTCCAGGGACCTCAAGGAGTTACTGGAATCAGGGGAGCCTTGGGACTAGGTGGATTCAAAGTGAGTCCAAGGTTTATATAATGAAGGTTCTGAAACTGAAAAATAAATCCCAATAATATTAAAAAATTTCCAAATATTCATGGCATGAAAACATGAAATTTGAGGTAAAAATTTGAACATAATTTAACACCCATTGGAAATAGTAAAGTTAAGGAAAATTGCCAGGAAAAAATTCAGCCGCTATTTACTGGAAAATAGCAGATCAGACCTGTTTCTACTGAGCAAAATGTTACTCTTTTCCGGTATTATCCAGTAATTGGATCCCAATGGAAACCGGCCTTTATATCTCTTCTTGGAAATATTGAGAAGAGATATGTTTATATGAATGAAAGTGATAAGGAATGGAATTTATATAGAAAAGGGCTGATTTTGATGTCAAAACAAGAAATTTTGATTTTGCCGAAGACAACCTCGCATCTTCTGAATAAATTGGTTTACAAAACCTTGTTTTTATGATGATAACCTTTAAATTTTTCAGTGCCACACCTTCCTTAAAAATCCTGATAGTGCGCCTCCCCTAGCCCCTCTCCCATACAAAGAAAAAAGGCATTGTTTCCTTGCACCATTGCATATAAGAACACAAATCTTGCTGCTGCTAGAATTGTTTAAATAAAGTTTGCATGTTTTTGTTTGTCAATCCTCAGGGAGATGCCGGTGCCACAGGTGATATCGGCCAACCAGGCATCCAGGGTCTCTTGGGTGAGGGTGGTTCTGATGGTGCTCCTGGAGCAGCTGGAGCTGCCGTAAGTATTCCTCGCTTTCAAAGGAACATACTCGGGTTTTTCCAGAAAATGGATTTCGTTTTAACTTAACAATCATATAAAATGCCTCCCCATATACCTTTATGTAACCAGATAAATTACTTTACAAAACATCAGTGATTTTTTGACGATATCCTTGAAAATATACGGATTGAGAGTGCCAAATTTCAGAATGGTAATAAGAAAAATATGACAAATTATATGGTATCAAAATCTCAACACCCAAGGGAAAATGTGATCTGGACATGCTCCTGTAAGATTTAATGCCACTTTCGCCTTCAAATTTTGTAAGTAAAAATATAACATAAAAACACTGATAAAAAAAACACTGATTATATGGGATTAAAATCGACAAACATTAGGCGCCTTATCGATGATGTAGGCGCAGGGACGCAAACCATGTGACCCAGCTCGGCGTGCTAGCCTAACATAGTTTTTTAGTATTTCCGCACTGTTATGTACATACATAAACACATACATCACCCTAATAATTGGTTTATTTTATATCAGTACCTCACGCGCACACATTGTTTGATGCAGTACGTCATGTGTGGCAAGAAATAAATTCTTTTTTAAGCTATAGTTTCCTTTTTGTTTTTCTTTTTTCTAGGGCAATTCTGGAAGTAATGGTGCTGCTGGATCTATCGGCGATGTTGTGAGTAGAAAAGTTCCCAATGATTTTTAAAATCTTTTTGGTAACTTAGGCCTGTTTCAAACGTCGTGCTTGTGCCATGTCGAATAAAATTAAATTTGGCGTGGCGTTAGCACGGCAGACCCTTTCGAGCTAAATTCTTCTGCCGTGCTGAATTCAATTTGCCGAGCCAAATGGTTTCAAACGTCGTGCTTGTGCCGCGTCGAATTATAAAAAATCAAGTTGAATGCACTTTTAAAGTTTGTTTAGAATGCAAACAACAAATTGTAGACATAGGTTAAACCGTTATGCATTATTATTATTATAATTTGTTTTTTAATTTTGTTATTTAGTTCTTCCTTTTTCAAATTACTAACCGTTCTTTTCTTAACAGGGTGGTGTTGGTGGCCCCGGCCCTGCTGGTGCAATCGGAGCAAGAGGACCAAGTGTAAGTCATGAACCAAAGATTTACTCCAAAATTTTAAAAAAAAATCATACAATACAAGTTTAAAGCAGATACCTTTTCTAATCCTGATTCACTTTCATGATGAATATTTTCATCCAATCAGCATTTTAAATGGCCATATCTTATAATGGTTTTATATGCTTATTCTGACAAGAAAATGTATTATTATGTAAAATTAAGCTTTTGCGGATACCGTGTGCATTTCTGATACTGTGTAGCACAGAGTCCCAATCTGATGCGCGTGCACATTTGCTCCAAAAGTAGCAAGAGGAGCATACGTTCAAACACACCCTCAAATTCCAACTAAATGATTTTGTTTTGTCTTGCAGGGAAACCGTGGTTCCCCAGGCGTTGGCGGTGAGCCAGGTTCTGTGGGCTACACAGGACAGCCCGGTTCCCGAGGTCTCGCTGGTGCACGTGGACAAAGGGTAAGTTGAAAACAATGTTTAGTACTCAGTCCATCACAAGTGCCCTTGCCAGTTTTGGAACGATCATGATTATGTCATAGGATAAACATGTACAAAGGAATAATTTATATTTTTGATTCAGGTTGAAAATCAAATGAATGGTTTTGAAAGCAATTCCAATGTTGGTCAAACAGTGCTTGACCAATCACAAGTTCACTATGTTCATCAATCCTCTGTCCTGGGGCCAATTTCATGGTGCTGTTTAGCAGTCGAAGTTGTGCTCATGGAGGTGCCAGCTTTTTCATGGAGGCCATGACCTTAAGCACTAAACGTTTGCTAGCTTCAGAGGTATATTTGCTAAACACTAGTGACGCAACAATGCCTGTTTCCAAGCACACGCATGCCGCGGTCTTGAAATTGCGGTAACGTCAGCACAATTTTTCTGCTACTGTAAGCACACATTTTCAGCTAGTGCTTTATGGAATTGGTCCCTGGTTATAAGAATCGATATTTTAAGAAAATTGCGTTTCTTTCTTGGGAGACTATATGCTTCATCAGTTGTTGCAAAAAGATGTCAAGTTTTGTCCATGTTAAATTCTCACCTCATACATCCTACTTAAAATTAATTTCCTATCTGGTTTTGTACTGGACAGAAGTTCGCAATGGGGGACTTTGAGACATTGGTGGGGGCAAAAATAAGGGTCCCACGTGGTCGGTCCACTAATGTGCACACAAAAGTGGACTGACCACGTGGGACTGTTATGCTTGCTAACACCAAGTGTCTCAGAAGTCTCCCATTATTTGTAAATCTCAATCGTTCTTATTCGACACAAAAAGTTACCTTAATCAATCATCTTTCTTGTGGCTTCTTACTTCTAGCTTATTTCCTCTCTGGACCTTGCTTGTAGATATTGCTTTAGTGCTTATCTGTACTGACAGGTGGGGCAAATTATTGGGCCGAATACATAACAACTAGTAATTGCTTTTTCTAGGCTTTTACTTACATTCTTATACATAAAAATAAGCAAGTGCTCACAAGCAAAAGCTTCTATTTTTAAGCAAAAGCAAAAACTTATTTCGTTCAAGCAAAAGCTTCCCAGATCAGCAGTTGCTTAAAAACGTATACATAAAAACAAGCTTTTGTTTTTGCCACTAAGCATTTGCTTAGGATATTGAGCTCTTGCTTATCACACAAGATTTACCATTATCAACGTTTATCAACCAATATCTACCTTTAGAATGGCCAGTATAGGTCTAAAATGTACAGAAGCAAGATTATTTGCTAAAATATCTCACAAGAAACATATCACTAACGGTTACTGTTTTGTTTAGACAAACAACATGCATGTTGAAAGGCTACATGGTGCAAACATTTATGGCTGAGAATAGTAGGGTACCCCGGATGAGGACTAAAAGTGAACCCATGCATCTATACAAAGACGTTACATAATACGCGCGCCCCTTGGTGAATAGCGCTATTGTTCTGAACTTCATACATGCATTTGTGACATCCCACCTGGACTACTGTAACAGCCTACTGTTTGCTTTACCTACCGCACACATGACCTCACTTCAACGTCTACAGAACACTGCTGCTCGAATGGTAGTCAGAGCAAAGCGCAGCGAACACATTACACCAATACTACAGTCTTTGCACTGGCTTCCTATTCCTCAGCGTATTCAGTTCAAAATTCTTCTGCTTGCATATAAAATCAAAAATGGACTCGCACTGGCATACCTCAATGATCTCATCAGTCCCAAGGTTTCAACATCATCTATTAGTCTTCGTTCACATTCCACGTTACACCTTCAACTCGCTCCTGGTCCACGCACCAGCACTCGTTATGGTCAGCGGGCATTTGCAGTCGCTGCACCAACCCTCTGGAACAGACTCCCTCCGCAAATCCAGGACTCACTTTCGATAGACACATTCAAAACTCGATTAAAGACTCACTTACTCAAATCTATAGTTAGCGCTTAGAAACGCCCGTTAAAGCGCTTTATAAATGCAATGTATTATTATTATTATTATAGCTATTGCTAAGGAGACTTAAGAAAAAGCTGTCATCAAAAGCAAATGGTTTTGAATGTTTGTTTTGTTTTGTTTTTCGAACTTTTGCGTTTGCTTCTGCTTGATGAGCTTGTGCTTTTGCTCGGTGCTTCTTCTTATTAGCAGTTGCTAGTTTTTATGTATTCGGCCCAATACCCTAAAACATTATTCCTTACTTGTATTGTTCACAATCATGTCGTCTATATAATGTTTCATCTATTGTATGTTTTTTGGCTGATATTTTCAGGGTGTATCTGGCCCAACTGGTGCACCTGGTTCCGACGGCTCTGATGGCCCCACTGTAAGTCTTGAAACAATAAATACATGTAGAAGAATGCAAAGAAAAGTAGGGTCGCATCTCACCATCTCCCATTTTATTTATTTAAACTGATGAACATGCATATGCCCCTGCTCAGAATGATGCTTTGATCTGTTGATTATATCCTCATTTCTTTTGAGATGGCTTTGTACGAACTAAAGAAATTCCAGGCAATAGCCAAAATATAAACAAATTTTTTAGTTGTTAGAATTCACAAGGGAACAATGACCAGTTGATTCGTTTTTGTTCTTCTAGGGTGCTGATGGCCCTGTTGGTGCAGTTGGTCCCCGTGGACCTAGTGGAGAACGAGTAAGTATCTGCAGCTAGTATTTACAATATAGTTTGAGATGAGGTAACGAAAGCTAGTACAGTAAACTCCGGCCAAGTCGACATCGTACAAGTCGGCAAATCGCCTAAGTCGGCCGTCCGACGAAAGTCCCGGTCGTCTACAATGCATTTCCATTGAAATTTTTGTTTCTAAGTCGGCATTTGTAAGTCGTCATTTCGCCCAAGTCGGCATGTTATTCTCGGTCCATTTCAACAAAATGCGGTTTTCAAGAAGTGTCGAGTGAAAAGACAAACACTGCCTAACTGACGTCTGTTTATTGGCACGCACGGACCGTGGTCGCCAGTGTATCGGTGTCATGTTACAGCCAGGCCATGTGTTAGATTGCGTGCACTCAAAAAGGGGTTTCCCCACTTCGCATCGTGCGCACCTCAATACCCATACCCCCTCTAGGCCTGTACGCATGCGCACTTTCCATTTTGGGGGTCGTCATATTGCATGATGCATTATGTACATGTACATTATGTAGATTTTTTGATTCTCTTTGTGATCTTAACTTAGTAGGCAACACTTCCTTGATGTACTCGAAAAGAACTCGACTACAACAATATAATATGAGCGCTAACATTCTTTCTTTCTTTCATTTAGGGTGGAATTGGAGCCCTAGGACCTTCAGGTGCTCTTGGAGCGACAGGATTTCAGGTAATGAATATCTACATATGAGTACATGAATGCAATGTGCATACAGCAGCAATAAAATAATGTATAACAGTCAGTTGTCATTCAGGTACAACTTGAGACAAGTGAAGAATGTTATGGCCCAGTTATTGGTCTTTAGGCATTTTTCTATACCCTGAATTTTACCGGTAAACCCATTTACCGGTAAATAGTCAAGCAGTGTATATATTGCTCACAAATAAAAGAAGACTTTTTTCAGCATTGATTTATTTTTTTATTTTTTTTCTTCGTATGAATGATAACATAAACTCGGCAAAGAAATCAAGGCCAACAAATTTGTAAATTTTCAGAAAAATTTCGAGTTTTATTTTTTGAGGGGCAGCATGAATTATACTTAACTATTTTTCATGTAGGATTGACTTGAGCCTGTGCATGGTGCAAACAATAAGTAATTAATATAATGTGATTTGCATTGCACCATGTCAGAATTATCTCTTTTGGAAAGGTGTGGCTCTCAAAAGAGTCGGTGTTTGCAGATGTCTAGAACACACCATCAAAATGTTGAGAAACTGGATTTTTGCAAAGGACACTGTCAAATCAATGCAAAAATTTCTAGATTTAAGCACATACAGTATAGTATATTAAATATAAATGCATGTTTGTTGACAGTGTCCCTAATTGAAGTGCTATTGTTTGTTACCCTCCATAGGGTAATGTTGGACCACAAGGTGCCCTCGGTGCTCCAGGAGAAAAGGGAGATGCGGTAAGACGTTTCTGTTCAGTTCTCAGCAACACACGATCTTCAATTGTCTTCAAACATTCAAAGAATATTTAGAAATTCCTATTAATTTTTTTTCAAGTTTTTGCTGTACAATATTAGTACCAAAAGTGTTGCATTACTTTAATAATGTTTTCATTTGTATGTGAACATTTTTCATGGAACTAAAAAAAGTAGTGAAATGGTGCAAAATACATGGCTGGCTAAATTATTTTTTATATTATTATTTTTCCCTTTGTAAAATTTTGTAAGAATTTATTATTATTATTATGATGAACTGCACTTCTCTAAAACATCTTAATTTATCCTTTTTTTTTTACACAGGGTGCCCCAGGACGTACTGGTAATGCTGGAGCCCCCGGAGCAAGAGTAAGAACACATCTGTCTCTTGTCTGTCTTCCAGTGGATTTGTTAGTTAAGCTGGCCGTACACCTTGCGTCCGTGATCTGATCATGATAGCGCATGTTGTGCAGTCGCATCACAAGGTGTACAGGTTTTGCGATGCATTCCGATAGCGATGTGGTCACGATTTTGTGTACGTGTCCGTCGCAATGCAATCGCAGAATTTCGAGCATGCTCGAAATTTGGTGTGTCTGTGCAATCGCAACGGAGTCGGAACGCAAGGTGTACGGCCGGCTTTATACCTTTTGCCTCTAGTCATAGCTTTAGTTCTGCAACAGAATTACTACTTTGAGCAACCCATACCCCAAAGGCACTGAAAACAAATGTACAAGGATTCACCCTGTAGGTTTCCAGGATCCTTTTTACATTTTTTTTCTCATCAGTATTTAAAAATTTAATATTCAACTGTTTTTGTTTCAAAGGGTACCCCTGGATCTGATGGACGTGCTGGAAATGATGGAAAGCCAGGACCAACGGTAAGATCTAATTTTTATGATATAATCATTTTCTTATACCAAGATTAACGATTAAAGTAATTCTTTTTGAGCAAGTTCGATTCACAACAAGAGTTAACCACTGGTTAAACGTCATCCTGTCGTCACACATATGCACTAACATTCAAGTGGAAACGCCTTTGGTTAGTCAACTGGTTCCATGCCAAATGCATCAACTCATACCTGATGGGTACCAGTGACCAGTACAACCATGCTTTGTAGGCTGGTTTCAAATGGTCGACCAGACACCACTAACCATTGTTGACTACAGTGTGTTCATAGTCATGAATCGAACTTGCCCTTAAGGCAAATGATATGAGCGACACATTTCAATTTTTATAAAAACATAATAAAATGCAAGTGACTCTGGATAAAGATAAAATAAAAACATTATTTTGTGGGAATCCAACACACCAATTTTGGGACTGGGTAGGATAACAAAAAGGGTAAGGGTGGGAAATGAGGACGAAATGTTAGAATTGAGGAAATTGGGTGGGGGCGACGGGGTGTGGGGGATGGACATGGGGGCCGGGGTTAGGGGGACATGGGTTTGACTTAACAAGAATACATATTTAGTAATAATAATAATGGTGGATTCTTATGTAGCGCACATGTCCACCCTGCGGGGTGCTCCTGGCGCTGTTGCCATTATTACCGCTGCCATCAGGGAATCACCAGAACCATTTCGCTTCAACTAGGTGGCAGCTGGCCAGGCGCTCAACCCTATCAGCAGTTAGATTGTGGCATTCCCCTTCCCAAATATCGCTTGGGTTGACGAGGCATTGGGAGTCCCGCTTTATACCCACTAGACCACATGCACTACACATTCCTAATTTTTAAGTTTGAACATGAAACTGATTTCAGCATTAGTTTCTTGAGAGGAATAATGTTGTAAAGCACCATGAGTATCTCAGAGGATAGATAATGTGTGCTGTATAGGACATTATTATTATTATTAATAATATAAGACCCAGTAATTCTTATTCTTATTACTAATATGTGGATAAAAATGTAATTCTCTTTTATAACAGGGCACATCAGGCAATGACGGTCGTCGTGGATCCCCAGGTGCCCCTGTAAGTCAATCATTTCAAGATAAATTTGAAATATAAATTTGAACAAATCAATGTTATAAGGTAGCTTCTATGTCAGCCCACGCAATATTTTAAATAGAAAATAATTCCCTGTATGCACTGTATGTCAAGTGGCTTTCCCAAACACAGTTGAAACTTGTTCGAGTGGGATTTGAACCCACGACATCTTGCATACTGGAGCTGACATCTTAACCACCAAGGTCCCTGAGTTATCAATTGAAATCCTGCAACAGGTCACGATTACAATACATTATTAAACATAATATTCTGTTTCCAGAGGTTTTCAGCTGACAAATAAGTTGGTGTGTAAGTTTTATTTATTAATTTCACACATATTATCTGTACATTTGTAGGGAGCTCGTGGAAATACAGGCGCTAGCGGTATTCAGGGAGCTGCTGGAGCACCCGTAAGTTATAAGCTGACTACAATTCTTTCTCTGTTCCTTCGCTGTTAGATTTGGTTAATAAATAAATAAATAAAAAAATATAAAATATATTATATTTTATATAATATATTTTCCCCATATACAATTTCGTTTGTGACACTAATTCCTTTAGTGGCAATTCCTTCCCTGTTGAAATTGGCTAAAATAAACAACATAAACCAATTGTGCCTCTTTCATCAGAGGGTGAGGGTGAGTTCAGGCGGTCTGTTCTTGACACAGATAAACTCGTTCTCGCGCCCGAACGGCAGGAACACGACCCGAGAACACTGCACTCAGAACAGGATCACACACCACCTATCAATCGAGAACAAGTTACCCGCCTCAAGGACAGTCTGCCCGAACCAGAATGTGTACTTATAAACCCCTTCTACCTGCTATAATGACCCGTTATAGACTTCTTATAGAACCATCTTCCATCAACAATCTAGGATGCTTTTCACTTCCAGAACAACTTTTAATTTCTTCTAAATCTGAGATTTTGTTATATCTTGTCTAAACAGGGAGAGGAAGGAAGGCGAGGATCAGCTGGTTCTGCTGGAGCAAGAGGCCTAGCTGTAAGTTCTTATTTTTGATTTCTTGTTAATTGTGTTGCTGTTGTACTTAATTTTATGGCATCTTCGGCAACTAGGACCCTTGATGCTATATATACACGTTATTAGCTTTAACTTTACTTTATTATCAAGATGATGAAGAAGGAGATGCAGTTTTAAAAGTGGTTTCTCATATATTTTTTTTAGGGTGTAGCAGGTAATGAAGGAGCCCCCGGTCCCGTTGGACCAGCTGGAGCAACAGGTGCACGTGGAGACTCTGGACCCCAAGGATCTGCAGGACCCATAGGACCTAATGTAAGTTACTAGTGCTCTTGGTCCAATTCAGTAAGCACATTATGTTTGTTGACTGGTAGATAGAGCCGCTAGTCCCGCTGCACAATCTTTAAAATGTCATATTTTTGCCAGAGTGTTTTATTTTTCTTTTCTTCCATTTCCAGGGAGGTGTTGGCATGCCAGGATCCCGAGGAGCCGGTGGAAGACGAGGTGCTCCCGGCCCCGCTGGAAACTCTGGACAAGGAGGAGCACAAGGAGCACCTGTAAGTCTGAAAATCTCATTCCTCAGTATTTCAAGTGAGGACAATATTTCCTGGCACCTGTTAAAGAAAATTTGCAGTAGGTCAACAATTTTTATACATGGTATGTGTATGCGCATTTTACTTTGGTAACACTGCAAAATGATGTACGGTTTTGGCCTGGTGTGTCTCAAGCTGAGCACATCATCATCAGTTGCTTGGGGTCAGATCTTTCCGCAATAAGAGTGAATTCACACAGCTTTTTTGCACGTAAATTTGACGCACGTCACTTTCACAAGGAGTGGTGTGGAGGGAATTTGGAGTGAAATGAGGCACTGGAAATCACAAAATCAATTTGGGTGGAAAGTTTGTTTGTAATTCTATGATTTTTCAGTGTGTCGATTCGCTCAATTCTTTCCACGCTGCTTTTTTAAAAAGCGACACGCGTCAATTTTACACGCGAAAAGGTTCAGTGTGAATCAACCCTAAGGAAGAGACTGCATCAGCCAGGAGTGGTTATAAAGATTCCTACAGCTGAGGGTTTGAATTTTTCATAAACAATGAGTTTGTTTTAAAGGAGCGTGTTCAGATTTGTTTGCAATCTCCAATTTGATGTGGAAGCAAAAAGGTTGGCATAAATTACTGCACTACTTTATTAAACCAGATTACTTTACAAAACATTGGTGGTTTTTCGACGATATTCTTGAAACTATACAGATTGAGAACACAAAATTTCAGAATGGTAATGAGAAAAATATGTCAAATGTTATGGTATAAAAACCATGGGAGGTTGAAAAATGTGATATGGACACGCTCATTTAAAGCAGGTCTTCTAACTTGTTGAGCTGTGTCCCTATTGAAAGTGGGACACAAGTTAAATAAGTTATCTTGTTAAAATTTATCTAGGGTGAGCGAGGACCTGCAGGATCTATGGGTTTGGCTGGAGCAGCAGGTGAAGGTGGTCCCTCTGGTCCTGATGGACGTGATGGAAAAGATGGAGAACCAGTAAGATAATTGCATGAAAAGCAGCTTTGATTACATTACATTTAATACGTTCATTTAAACTTTTCTTTACACAGGGTAGTTTCATCATTTAAAAACTGCTATCCTTGAAACATTACATTTCAGTGTTGTGGAGTGCACTATCAGTTGTAATTGTACACCCAAGCTGTTTGTGGATGTATAATCTCTTGCATCTACAAAAAATCTATATATACTGGAGAAGAAATTGTGCAAACAATTTAAAATGTTGGCATTCATGTCCACTTTGGTGTGAAATTGGCCAATTAATCTGGTGTAAGAATGGAACATTTATTAGGGTTTGTTTGCCCTACCTGACGTAACTTCATCAGCACTGTATACTCAGTGCTTCCCATAATGGCATGATCGGGTGGGACTTGAACCCACAACCTCCTGCTTACCAAGCAGACGTCTTATTAACCACTTGACCACTAAGCTGGCCAGAATTGAGGAGCCGGTTCGAATCATTAGCAGTCCTACCCAATGTCGGGTAGGCAAAACAAATATTCTATCTCCCCGACGCAAGCCAAATCACATTCTCTCAAGAATAAAACAAATATAAAAATACTCCACAATGCTTTTATTTTTTGCATTTTGTTTTTCATAGGGTGACAAGGGACGCAATGGTGATGTTGGACGCTTTGGAATCCCAGGCCTTCCTGTAAGTAATTTTTGGCATAAATTCAAGTTTAGAGTGACATTTTGTCAAACCATTAAAGGCCATTGTATTGTTTGCAATAACCCAAAATTTGACTTATTGAGTTGACAAGAACTTATTGAAAGTGTGGATAGTAATTGTATAACCAAGGTTTTAGAAATGTATTTTATCACACTATATCACACTATTTGTTGCCCTTTTGGGGCTTAAGTCATCTCCTTTGAACAATTATATAATATTGGATGGCTTTGAGGGTGATATGAGAATATACCGCACGAGTCATTAAAATACTGAACGAGCCAAAGGCGAGTTCGGTATATTCTCATATCACCCGAAAAGACATCCAATATTATTATTGTTATATAAAATGAAGCTCATACCTTCTTTATTTTGTAGGATTTGATGTTGAAAACTTCCGTTCTTTTCCAACGTTTACAACTACATGTGCTTTTGTTACTGTTGTACAGTATTTTTGTTACTGTACTCTGGCGCGCGTTGTGCACACTCACTTAATGCACTACGCGCGTGTACACATTTGCTTTGCTGCGCCCAGCGTGGTCGAACATCGGATTAGCGCTCTGTGCTGCATAGTATCAGAAACGCACGGTATCCACATGGGCTTCATTTATAATAATTTAGTTTCTTTTATTTTGAGGCAAGATAAAGCCATTTGTTTAAAAATGTGATCTTGACTGTCAAAAGTACCCCTTTACTGTGGAAAGACCAAGAACTTTGACAAAGGCAAACAAAAGAAATCATTCTCTTGAAAGAACAATGGTAATTTTAACATTATTTGTTTACAGGGAGCCCCTGGTAACCGTGGTGGTGTTGGTGCTGTTGGCAATCTCGGAGCACCAGTGAGTACTTTAACCAATCAAAAGTTGTTTTTTATGAAACCTAGACGTGTGATAAAGCATATCATTATGTTGTCTATTCTCGAGAAAGGAGCACTAATTGAACTTTTTTCTTCGCAAACATTGTTAACCATGTTTAAATAATCCGGGCTTTCTAAATAAACTTCAATCTCTAAATCGGGTATTTATTTTCAAATCATGTCTGAATTGTTTGTGCAATAAACGAATACAACGATGTCTACCGCTCTGTCAGAAAATGCCCTCTTCGACAGAAATGCTTAGTAGCGCTATGTATTGTGAAATGCCCAAATTAATTAAACTATTCTCTTACTTGTACTGTAGAGAATTTCAAAATTTGCACTAGTTTGTACGTTTTCCATTATTCAATTTCCCCCATCTAGGGTGCTAGCGGCCCAAGTGGAAAGCGAGGTGTTGCAGGAAAGCAAGGAACAAGAGTAAGTTTGGAATATATTTTGTTTCATTTCAGTTGGGTAAAACTTCTCACATTAATGTATTTATGATTTGTCACTACAGCAGAACTGTAGTACCGTGGCTGAGTGGTTTAGGTCACTGACTCGCAATACTCAGGTGAAAACCTAGGGTTGCGGATTCGATACCCGGGTGGGGTACCTGTGCCTTTGAGCAAGGCATTTAACCACAATTGCTCCATCCTTCGGATGAGATGTAAAACCGTTGGTCCAGTGTGTTATTAGGTAACGCACTTAAAAGATCCCAGAGCATTCTTTCGTGAAGAGTTGGGGAATTCTCCGGTGTCTCTGGCCGTCGGCTGCCAATGGCGCCACCCATCTATGTATCTTGATGTTTAGGTGGAAGACACTTGTAAGCTTCATGCAATTCAGCCTATGGGTTGTGAATTGAAGTTTATTAAACCCATTAAACAGAACTGTAAAAGTATACCACAACAATTTTTGATTTTTGTGTTGAAATGATAAACCATGTATTGAGCTTTTAAATCTCCATTAAGGGTGATTAAGCAGGTGTGTGATCAAGGATGTATACTATCAAAACTAACCTTTGTATAAGTCGGCTCAGGATCTGTGTTCCGAGAAAAACTGTGTCTATTCTTTCCAAAAATTGTGCAAAGCACTATCTTATCTAGGCTGGTTATCTAGGCTGTGTGTACGCATTGATATAATTGTTGGGCATTGCAAATACAGGTTTTAATATTTGCCTTTGTTCTGCTTGCCTCTTTAGGGTAACCCTGGACCATCAGGCCCAGCTGGATCTCCTGGTTTGTCTGGAGAATCCGTAAGTATTTCAAACGGCAATTTCGTCCATTTTTCCCAGTATTTTTAACTTTCTGTGCTTTGTCATTTTTACATCCGGTTAATAATTTCAACATACTCGATAAAGGCCTAACAAAAACATATTATCAGGTTTCTGTCAATTCAACTTGGTAGCCAGTGCTGTCAGATGCTCTGTAATTCAAGGTAACTTGTTCCAATGTAAACATGTTATCTTAAAATATGGAAATCATTGAGAAGTTGATCATGGCTTCAGACCTGGCTGAAAAACAAAAAAGTGTTTTCTTAAAAAATCTTTAATTTTTCCCACTCCTAAATTTAGGTTTTTGTATCAAATCTGCACTTACAGATGCTTAAGAAATTTAGAAATGTCTGAAGGATTGAAGTCTGCTTGAATTTGCTGAACTAATTTTGTTATTTCCCCACAGGGAGATGTTGGCCGATCTGGACGAACTGGACCAGCAGGACCCAAAGGAAAGCAAGTAAGTCTGCGCCCCCTACCCCCCCCCTTCCCCCCCCCCCTCCCCCCCTCCCCCCCCCCTCCCCCCCCCCCCCCTCCCCCCCTCCCCCCCCCCCCCCCTCCCCTCCCCCCCCCCCTTCCTCCCCCTCCCCCCCTTCCTCCCCCTCCCCCCCTTCCTCCAATACACTGACCAGTAAAGCCCCTACCAACATATGGCAACTTTCTTCTGGGGTACATTTGAAAAGTAACTCGGTAGTTCTGTTCAGTTGTGTTTAGTTACTAATAAAGTTAAAGAAATATCTTAATACTATATCTCCGGATATAACGTTTGCACCAGAGAGTAAACAAATGTTGCTAAAACATAACTTCTGAAAGGCCCATGTACACATTTATCATTAACATATGTAACAAGGACAGACCCCTTATCTTGTTTATTCATCATACAGGGTGAGAAGGGACGATCAGGCGAGCGTGGAGCCCAAGGCATCCCAGGTGGACTGGTATGTACATTGTCGTTAATTTTGTTATTACGCATAATTTTGTTATTACATCTGCTGTGGTCAACATCACCATTTGGTAAGAAAAAAATTTAATAGATGATCTTTAAGGGATAATGACCCAGGGACCGTCAGGGTGAATTAATTGGATACAAATGTGGACAAATGTTCATGAATTAATTCACCCCGGCAGTCCCTGGGTCAATATCCCTAAAAAATCATCCATTCATACTTTATAATTGGGGCAAGCCATGTAGGGGGTTTGGGTCGTATCTTACTTGATCTCTGGGAGGGGTGGCTATCTCATTGAAGGGTTTATAGGGCTTGTTAAGCTCACATGATAGGGCCAACAAAAAAAATAGTTCTGCTTCCGATTACATGGCATTTCAAAATAGGGTAGGTAGGTAGGGAAATTTTTTTTTTTTGCCAATTTTTTTTGTGCACAATCATATGGAGGCATCTGCGTTTTTTGTTTTGTTTTGTTTTGTTTTGTTTTGTTTTTTCATTTTTCATTTTTCCGATAAAAAAATTAGGGTCGCAGCCTAAAAATAGGGTCGGTCGGGAAACCGGAAGCAGAACTATTATTTTTTTTGGCCTAGCCAATCCTAATCAGTGAGGAACAACAACCAGTTGGCTTCATCAATAGACCGATACAGTAAGCTCCGCCCATTTTGGAATTGACCAATCACAGCCTCAGGTTGAGGTAACCAAAAAGTGGATCTCCATTTTGGTTACCCCTAGCCGGTTTCAAACGGATTGTATAAGACTATCCTAACCTACTTTTAATTCCTTCATAAATGTGTTTTCGTGTAAACGGGAAAAACTCACAAAAATTAGCTTGTCGTTTTGCTATGTTGTGCATTCACTGGGTTCTAGATGTGTGTCGAGATGTTTTTGTTCGATGGCGGGCGTTACGCGTATTTTGCAGGCGTGTTGTACGTGCACGTGCAGTTTCTGTGTGCGTGTTCCAAAACGCGCTGACTAGGTCGCTGACGCACGGCGCGGCCACGCGACTCTACTGCACACGTGCCTAACATGTGTGGCATGTTGCTTGGAAATTTCTAAATGGGCGGAGTTTACTGAATCGGTCTATTGGTAGGGTGTCTGCACGTTGAGCAGGAGGTCCGTAGTTCGAAATCAGTGGAGCCATGTTGTTTTTCACTGCATTCAGATTTCATAAACCCATGGACATTTGTATTAAAGAAATATTGGTTTGATTCAGCAATTTTGTAAGAATCATAAAAAAACTCGGGACTCTTTTTTTTCTTTCTTTTCTGCATTAAATAAATTGGGCTTACCAGACAAATGCCATTACTTTGCCTTCATTGTTTCCTATTTGTGTAACAGGGACCCCAAGGCCTCGTTGGAGCTCGAGGAGAGAAGGGATCTAAAGGTGGTGTGGGTGATCAAGGACCCCTGGGTGGAGTCGGCTCAGATGGACGAACTGGAGCTCCTGTAAGTTAGCAGTCAATTGCACACGGCTGTTCATGGGAGAATGTTACTTAAGATGTGACTCTCTGCAAATTTTTGAACCCCAAGCCCCATTCATATTTCATGTATTGAATTTAATGTCACAGCAACGTTTTCGCACTGTGAATTTAGGGAAAGTTGAATGAGATTCAACATGCGAATGTTCAGATTTACGTCAGTTTTGCACTTGTGTTTGCTTTTTGTGAAGTATGAACCAGTTTTGAATAAATACTTTTTGTTAAAGATAATGCACCCAATCAACATGAATACTTTAATCGGCTAATTAAACAAATTTTTCTCTCTTACTCTTAAAAATTCTCTCTTACTCTTAAAAATTGTCATTTTTATGCAACAGAAAGAAAAAAAAGTACAGGTTGGATATTTACACAAGAATGTGTTAGGGGTTCTAAATCAAATGAGGCAGAGTGCCTTACCCAAGAGCACAAGACATTGGTTGCAAAATGACACACACTCACAATATTCAATTGTAAGTCGAGCACTATTTTCATTGCACCACATTTCTTCCCAAATCTGACCCAAAAAAAATCATTCACCAAGTTGAAAAACTACCCCATCCCAGGTGCAAATTCACTTGTAAATTCACCTGAACAGCCTATAAAACTAATGCAACTGACGAAAATTTAGTACATACATGGCCTGTTATTCATTCCTTCTAATTTGTGTTTATTATACCCAGGGAGCAACAGGAGCCAAGGGAGCTCGTGGTGAACCCGGTGAACAAGGACCTCTAGTGAGTATTAGGCACAGTATCGATCAAATTATCTCCATGCATTGGACACAGTTTTAATTTTAGCAAGTTTTGGATTAGATTAATTTTCTCACTTCAACCTCTGTGCTAATAGTTTCAAAATAACATAAATTATCTGTCAACCAGAATTTCAAAATTTTAAATAACCATATCTGTACAGATTTTAAACCAGTGTACACCATACCTTCTGAGAAGTGGCAATGTTATAAGTATTTTCATCAGCATCATTATTTTGTTTCTTCAGATAATAAACTACTCAAAAAAAGTTCAGAAACTTGAGTTTGACTGACAAACTCTCTCTTGTTGCCAAAAAATTTTCCTTGAATTCGGTATCATTGGAAAGCTCTGATATTCTTCTTTACAATGATGTGTCATTTGTTATGATTAAGCAATTGGGGGATGTGCAGCACAGCTATTGGCAAAAAGTGCATTGATACATTCCCATTCCCAAAGCAAAAGGGGAAATGCACTGTATGACAATTGATTGCTTTCGATGACGTAGAACATCCGGGAATGTGTGGTGGTCAACAGTCACGCGCGTACACGCGTGCGCCAAATGAACACGCGTAAAAAATACTCACCAGCGTATTTTCATTCGAAGATGCCACACACGCGCGTTGCGATACGTGCAAAATATTGAGCATGCAGTCAGCTTGTAAACACGAAAGTGCTTCTACTTGATCGTAATTTTTAGCCTGAAGAAAGACATTTTTATCTGTATCGATACAACAGCCATGGCGCAACAACATAAAGCAAGGTTAAGCAACGGAGGTAAGTGCAACCAATTCGCTTTTCTTGCTCTGTTTGCCGGTTATTACTCGAGCCACGTGGGTCATGAAAAATGCCCACCAAAATGGTGGATGGAAGGCGTGACGTCACCGGAAAGCAATCAATAGCAGTGAAATTTCATTTTATTTTGAAACACCTCTTATATAACATTGAGCATTTCTAACTCTTTCTTTAAATAGGGTAAATAAAGTAAATAAATTTTGTCTTGACGTTTGAGTAGATGGTGTTAAGAATTTTCAAATTTTCTCTTTTTCTCTTTTTCACAAATTTAGGGAGCTCTTGGCAACTCTGGACTTAATGGAATGCCGGGACCAACTGGTGCTCCTGTAAGTATGCTTGTTACTCTGTCAGTTTCATGAAATAATTATTTAGGTAAAACGAGAATCTCATAATCGGCGAGAGATTGCCCAATGAAAACATGAATGAAAGATAATGATTTTGTGCAGAGTGATTTCGTTGTAATCAACAATGCCAAAAAAAGCTTTTCATATTTACTCAACAAAGAAATAAACGCACATTTTTCCAGCTGTCAATATTTTGCAAATTAGCCACCAAGGAGCAGCGAAATTTCACACCATTCATGTAAAGCATTGTAAATTTCATCTGCACCAATTGTCTAAGCTTATGACGTTGTTGGTTACATAACTTTTACGAATATCTCATAAAATTTCAGATTTCACTCTGGAAGACGGTAGGTGTGCATTTCTTTACTTTTTTTGTTTGTTGAGTAGACCTACATGTATACTTTGGTTTTCCACCAATTCCTATTTGTGATAACATTGAGTATTTGTCTGACTGTTCAACAGGGAGCAAGAGGTGCAGTTGGGCAAGTAGGATCCAATGGCAAGCCAGGACCACCTGTAAGTAAAACAGTGTCTTTATTTTGCTCTCTCTTTCTCTCTCTCTCTCTCTCAAAACAAAATCAAAACAAAACAAAACATTAAATCCCATTGTATCATTTTTCTAACCCCAAATTTTACTTCATAAGCAGGCAAGAAAAACCTTCCTCAAAGTGTTCATACCAATGAAAACAAAGATCGCAAACAAATATCTGTCTGAAATGGTACATTTCTGTGAGATAATACCAATAATAGTGGGTTTTTTTAATGCGTGTGCAAGCTCATTTTAACACAAAAACCATGTGTAGTTTTTGAAGCATTGTTGCATCCACCAACATTCTTTAGATCTGTAATGCTGTCATTGTAGAAATTTGTAAAAAAACAACATTTTCTTTTGCAACTGATACAAGGGCCTTTTAACAAATTTATAGCAAATTTTTTTGTATAGTCATAATTTATCTTATGAAATTTTCAAAACTAGATTTAAAACTGTGATGAGTTCCCTTTATATGAGTGTATAGTTGCATGAAAATGCACTACTGAGACCATTCTGTTTCAACGGGATGTTGAAGTGATGTTTTCAAACATATTGTCCTTGTTGATTTGATGTTTACGGCCAATCACACACCTGATTTGATTTCATTTTTATCACTCCTGTCTATTGTTGATTTGATGTTCAGAGTCGTCGTGGTGCAGCTGGACAGCAGGGTGCCCAGGGTATCCATGGTGTACCAGGACCCCAAAGGCCAATCACACATCTGATTTGATTTCATTGTTATCACTCCTGTCTATTGTTGATTTGATGTTTAGGGTCGCCGTGGTGGAGCTGGACAGCAGGGTGCACAGGGTATCCATGGTGTACCAGGACCCCAAGGGCCAATCACACACCTGATTTGATTTCATTGTTATCACTCCTGTCTATTGTTGATTTGATGTTTAGGGTCGTCGTGGTGGAGCTGGACAGCAGGGTGCACAGGGTATCCGTGGTGTCCCAGGAACCCAAGGACAAGGCGGAGCCAGAGGTAATGACGGTAGATCTGGATCAGCGGTGAGTGCCCTTTTTTTCTGAAACAATTTTTTTACAGATTATAACTTTTTGGCAATCCTAAAAAACATGAAGAGATGTCAGCAGCTGATTTCACGAATCCTTACGCACTGCTTACGCAACTTTTTATTGCGCAAATTTCCTGTGATAATTACACGCAAGCCTGTGGGGCTTATGACATTTTCAAAACTTGGGCAAGCTACGAAATCTTTCGCGAAATCGACTACTGGTGTGAGAAATCAGTCATTTATTCAGAAAGAAATGACTGACACACATTTTCAGTTTTAGAACAAGTTATAATTCTAAATGTAGATATCATAACTTCCTTTTTGTCAACTTGTGATGTTGTTTTTTTCTATTTCTAGGGACCTGCTGGGCTTGCTGGACCTGCTGGACTGCTTGGAATTCTTGGAGAACTTGTGAGTGTTTAGAAACAATCTCTCATTTTCTCAATGGCATCCACTTGTTTTTAAATAGTGGTGAAAGTGCCAAAAAAGTCCACGATTCACTTTGCATAATTTTCTTTTCAACATTAGAAATAGACTACATCATGTCATAGCATTTGAACTTCATACAGTCAGACATGACTATAGACAACTACCACTTTTAGTACTAGCCCATGCAGCTACTTTAGTCTGCATATTTATTTCAATACACTAGAAGTATTTTGTTGTAACACAACCCCCAAAATGTACTCGCAGTGTTAAACATTTGATGTCCATCAGAAACAATCTCATTAACTGTGAGAGATTGGTTGGTAAAAACAACATGATTATTTCACCGGATGAATAACTACCTGTTTACATTTTATCCCGAGCTCGGGATCGGCAACACTGAGCTCGGGATCGAACACTGAGCTCGGGATCGAACACTGAGCTCGGGATCAGCCCCGGATCACAAACTGAGTGTAAATGCTCTCGGGACCAAATTGGCCCCGGATCAGACCCCGAGATTTTGGTCTCGTGTTGGCGGAGGGTTCCATCCCGAGCTCGGGATCAGTTTGCGGTTAGATAAGCAATTAATCTTTGCCGCATCCGCTCAACAGCCGTAGCGGGGGAAAAGCCCGCAAAATTCAAGTGGCCTTGTACACTGTACATGCACAACCCATGCACACATTGATCAGTACATGCACACATATAGAGCATGAATGTAAACTACAGAATGTAAACGCGGCACTCTGACGCATTCTTATCAGATCCCGAGCTCGGGACCAGTGTAAATACGGTGTAAATCTCCAGTGTATAAAACAACTTGTTCCAGTGTCACACTGCTGTATTCATTGCCACAACATCATGGAACAGCTCCTTTTCATTGGAACCAGATTTTGCACAAATGTGTCACTTTGTCATAAAGAATCATTACATGTTACATTATTTAAAAAAATAACCAAGATTGTCTGTATCAAAAGTGGATCCGATCCTTCCCTCTTTCCTTATGTTTCTTACCAAAAATCTCTTTCTATATCAACCAACAGGGAGGCATGGGAGCATTGGGAGCCCCAGGACCCACTGGACCTGCTGGAAGACCTGTAAGCAAATTTATTTAAAATAAAATTTGTTTCATTAATTGTGTCAATATTTTTGTGAGTGGATTAAGTTTTAACTGCACTGGAAACAACGGGCGGATATGATATAATGCTTATTAAACTGTTTATTATTCCAAAGCATTGTGAAAATATCAAATATCACAATATTTACCTCAATTATTTCACAGGGTTCTGATGGTTCCTCTGGTAAACGTGGAGCTCCTGGTTCAAATGGACCCACGGGACCTATGGGAGCTCAAGGAGCCAAGGGACTCCGTGGACCTGGTGGAGATGAAGTAAGTTACAAGATTTTAATAAAACCTCAATGGAACGTGAGGCCACTAATTTTACAGTGTGATTTTACTACAGAACCTGCTGGTTGATAAGCAGTTTGCAACAATTTTGTGTATTAATTATCTTGAAATTTATCTTTTTATATATTTACTCAATAATTTGATGTCAGTAGACTTGAATTTTTAATTCAGTAATATTCTTCAAGTTAACAATATATGTGTCTGTTTTCAATACTGGAGAAACCTTTCGTCCAGGATTATATCTCTGTACAATGTCATTCATCCTCTCTTAAAACAAAAGAAATATCTTAAGATGGATCTAAGGAGATAACTTCTGCTAAAGAACTGCAACGAATAGTGCCACAACATACCTTCCTGAAAGTCCTGTGTGCAAATATCCAATATACCGTATGTAACAAGGACACCAAAAAATGTCACAAAGTATGTGTCCTTTGTTACATACGTTAAATAGGAAATTTGTACACGGAGTTTTCAGAAAGGTATTTTGTTGCACTATTTGTTGCTTAAGTTACCTTCTTTGATCTGTCTTACGATATTTCTTTTGTTTTGAGATAAGATAACTGGCATTGCACAGAGTTATGATCCTGGTGAAAAAGTCTCTCCAGTATTGAAAACAGACTTATATATCCAATATTTGTTTTTTTTTAAAGGGCCGAGATGGCAACGATGGACCTCAAGGACCTCAGGGAGCTACCGGACCTGATGGTGACAAGGGACCACTAGGAGCTCAGGGACGTGTTGGAATGGCTGGATTGCCTGTAAGAACTTTGAATTTCAAAATTGCCAAAACAGGAAAAAATGTAACATTATGCTTAAAAAAATATGCTTCAAAACACTATACTCTGACATGTTATTGGTTAGTAACGTGTATTAAAACCTCTTGTGGCAAGGTTGAGCTTGAAGTACCTGCCTGAAGGTTGCTTGGGAGACGCACAGGTGGTCTGCTCCTCCCATACGGGTTTTTATTGGCTTTCCGCACTCCTGCGGAAAGCCTTTGAAACTGTTCTGATTTTTTTTTTTTTTTTTTTTTTTTTTTTTAGCTTTTTTTATTCTTCTCCCAAAACCTCATAGACAAAGCGCATGGTCTTTCGGCCTGGCAAAATGGTCACTTGCAAAGCTCGGATCATCATCAAACTTGGTCACAACAATCACCTCATAATGAAGTACTGCACAAATGTGTTTACATTTTGATGACGTCATCAGGTGTCAGATTACAAGCGTTTGAAATATATGGCCTTCAAATTGAAACTTCTGTAAAAATTCAACCGTTTGAGATACAAACTTTATTCCTTCGGCAATGGTCATGACTATCCAAGGTCTAAATTTCATACACAGACATTGACCTTGAATCTTGCTTCCTATTGGTCGAAAACGAGGCTGCCCTGTCATTTAAAACTGGTAGCAGATACAGAGATCGGGTCAAAAGTGTTAGTCTCAAGACCTCTTGGGCATTCCAAAAATACCAAAAGTTAAGTCGTGATACGAAAGAGCGCCCTCTAGCGGCAAGTTGAAAAATGGCCAAAACCTATTTTGAAGAGATGTCTGTGGCGAAGTTTTTGCAAATTGGCCCAAAATTGGTGCATATGTTCACTGAGGGTCAGTGAACACGCCCATACCTTCAAAAGTTTGATGACGTCACCAGGTGTCAAATTACACTCAGTTGAACATGCGTTCTTCTAACGGTTATATCTAGAGAACGAAAAGGCCGATGGAGGTCAAATTTTGTGTTTTAGGTTTGTTGTGACTTGGTCTAATGCATATTAGCAGCAAAATTTGGTGGCGTAACGATGACGTCATCAAATAAGCCCGTTTGTGCAGCATACATTAGCCAAGGCCGTTCACTTCCTCTAATGGGCGTATGACCTTGAAACCTAGCAGGGACGTAGACTTGGTCATTGACATGTAACATACCAAGTTACATTAGTGTGACGTCATTTGTTGATTTGTTATGAATTTTTGAATATGGCAACCTATACCACAGCATACACACAGTGCAGTATATACGAGTGTACATTTAGCATGTACAATATGCATACATCTGCACTACCCCATTTCCCATAGACAAAGCACATAGTCTATCTCGCTGCAAGAAGGGTAGCTTGCAAAGCTTGGATCATCATCAAACTTGGTCACAATAAGGAACCCATAGTAAAGTACTATAGCAAAGAGGTTACATCTTGATGACGTCACCAGGTGTCAGATTACATGTGTCTGAAATTGAATGCCTTAAAAATTCAAAAATCTGTACAAATTCAACCGTTTGAGATACAAACATTTTTGTTTCGGCAATGGTCATGACTATCCAATGTCTAAATTTCATGCAGAGACAATGATCTTGAATCTTGCTTCCTATTGGTCGAAAACGAGGCTGCGTCGTCATTTAAAACTGGTAGCAGATACCGAGATTGGGTCAACGTTGTTAGTCTCGGGACCCCTTGGGCATTCAAAAAATACCAAAAGTTAAGTCGTGACACGAAAGAGCGCCCTCTAGCGGCAAGTTGAAAAATGGCCAAAACGCGTTTTGAACAGATGTCTGTGACGAAGTTTTTTGAAATTGGCCCAAAATTGGTGAATATGTTCGCTGAGGGTCAGTGAACATGCCCATGCCCATACCTTCAAAAGTTTGATGACGTCACCAGGTGTCAAATTACACTCTGTTGAACATGCATTCTTTTAACAGCTAAATCTAGAGAACGAAAAGGCCGATGAAGGTCAAATTTTGTGTTTTAGGTTTGTTGTGACTTGGTCTAATGCATATTAGCAGAAAACTTGTGGCGTAACGATGACGTCATCAAATAAGCGCGTTTGTGCAGCATACATTAGCCAAGGTCGTTCACTTCCTCTATTGATCGTATGACCTTGAAACCTAGCAGGGACGTAGACTAGGTCATTAACATATAACATTGGCCCAAAATTGGTGCATGTGTTCACTGAGGGTCAGTGAACATGTCCATACCTTCAAAAGTTTGATGACGTCACCAGGCGTCAAATTACACTCGGTTGAACATGCGTTCTTCTAACGGTTATATGTAGAGAACGAAAAGGCCGATGGAGGTCAAATTTTGTGTTTTAGCAGGTACGTAGAGTTTTACATGCATACAAACATACAAAAAAGAAAAGCGGAAAGCCATATGCTCTGTTATCAACAGACATACCTCTAGTTTGTATTTGTATTTATTAACCATATCCAACAGCAAAAAATGTGCCAGTTACAGGAATGGGATTATACGATATTATAAATATAAACATGTACCTATATAATTATGTAAACACAAAATAAATATCAGTTAATTTAATAGAAGAAGACAAAAATTACTAAAATAACAAAATTACAAACTAAATTACCGGTATATAGCTAGCATCACCCTTGACCAAAATGCACGTAAATAAATAAATCATCCATTAATCAGGTTGATAACAAAAGTGGTTTTCTTAGAGCCCTTAATTGCACGATTCTCCCAGAAACAGAAAATGACATGTTTCATTGCTGTGGAAATCACTTTGTTCAAACATGTCCTCTTGGAAGATATCACTGAAGCGGAATGGTTTTGAAAGTGATTCCAATAGTCAATCAGTCCCTTGTTGTCCACAAGTTCGTTGTATTCAACAATTTTCTGTTCTGATAAAAAATTGATATTTTATAAAGAAAATAATGTTTTTGAAGAGTTTATCTTGTTAAAACATAAATTTCTGAATAAAGAGATGAAATGATTCAAATTTTCTTTTGAATGCCAGGGACGACACGGACCAGCTGGCGGTCCCGGTGAGCGTGGATCTCGTGGACCTGCTGGACCCGGTGGCTCAAGAGGAAGCTCTGGTCCTGATGGAAATGTGGGACCTGCTGTAAGTATCTCATATAGCCCCTTTTAGTTGAATCAAATTGAATGTAAACCAATTGACTGGTGGTAAGACTTGCTCTTTGCTTTTGTGGTCCGAAAATAAAAATAAAATGGAACCAATATTTTGTTAGAATTTGGAATTTTTTTTTACTTGTTTGAAGAATAATTTTGTTGACCACCCAAACCTTGCTTTAAAGAACTGAAACTGACTTTTATGCGTCACCTTTATTGGTTTGCTGTCAATGATCAAAACAAATATAAAAACCTTGACATCAACAATATCATTTTGGGCCACTCAAAGCAAGGGCTACCAACGTCAAATATGGAAAAATCAACTCCCAAAACTAAAATAAACCAAATTTACCAGTCTCTTAAAGATATAAGCGGGATTGGTCTGCTAGTCTGCATCGAGATCACCAAAGTGCCTTGCTCAAGGGCACAAGTGTCACAACCTGTCTTGGCCAGGCTTCGAACCCACAATCTAGTATCTGACATACTTGAATTCATTGCATGAGACCACTAGGCCATAACACTCTTACATACATGAAGATATTTTTATGTTGGTAATTTGTACAATTTAAAGACGATTTAAAAGTATGCTTCGATGTATTTAAACCTGACTTGATTATTGAGTAACTTTGTATCCTTGATCATTTCAGGGCCCAGCTGGACCGGCTGGAGCAAGAGGAGAAACGGGTGCAACAGGAATCCAGGTCAGTAATTGTTACTCTTGGTTTAAATGGCGTAATCTTTGCTAGTGTTTGGAGTTTAATTTGAATTTTCAAATATTCCGTTTCGATTTTTCAGTCCAGTTTTCCATTTGGGTCTTTCTATAAACTAGGGGTCCAATGTTGGTGTCCCCGTTACATTTTACATCTTGTTTTTGTAAATTCAGGACACATAAATACTTTCCATCTCAAAGAGTGAGTACATAAAGTACAATTCATACAAAATGGTTTAAAAGCCATTTTAATGATTTTTGTACGAAAAATAACACATATCAGGTGTAACGGGGGGTCACTAAATGTCACACTTTTGGACCCCTAATTTATAAAAAGACCCATTTAGAAAGGTTTGAATATTTGAAATAAAATGCCAAAAATATTAATCATCCATTTTCAATTAGAAACGCCATTATATAAAGCGCATGAGGGCAGACTACAAAAGTTGAATGGGTCCAAGGAAAAAAGACCACCTAGTTGGTTGTTGTCTCCTCCTAAATACTCCGAATGGAGTTTTAACTGGAGGTTTGTCGGAGAGTGGTCTAGTTTCCAGAGAAATAATGCTTGATGTCCAGTTGACCATTCAGGATTTTGTAGAAACAGGCCAATCGGTGGCACTTCCTTATTTCTTGAATGGCAGTGATGCTAGTGTCCTTCCTATATTGGTTCCCATATTAGTTTGCCCACCCTTTGCTATCATGTAACAATACATCCAAACAGCCGGCAGTGCAGTTTGGATTGTGTATTTGGATTATTTTGACTTTAAGATCTTTGGATTCTTTCCCACCACTAATTCTTGTTTAGCAGACCTGAATTATTGTGTAGCCCAAAACCACCACGTTATATCTGCAAAATAGCATTTCATTTTGAGAATTTTTTTCTTTTGATTTGCAGGGCCACAAAGGATGGGGTGGTATGCCTGGTTCTCCGGGAATGCAAGGACCTAAAGTAAGTTTTCCTTGTGTAAGAAGCAATGTCTTAGATTTAAAATATGAAGCTTGTAAACATTGGTCTTTGTTAAACTTCAGTTGTCTGTGTTTGTTATTTTATATTTGTGGTTAGAAGAAGAGTTGATGGTTTTCAATGTATTTTATGTTGAAACATTCTTAATGAAATGTGCAGGAGGTCGTGGATTCGAGTCCCACCCGAGCATGCTCTAAAGTTTTTCTCATAGTATCTCGTGAAAGCACCGAGTATACAGTACTAACCAAGTTACGTCGGGTAGAGCAAAGCAAACCCTAATTAATATTCCTTCTCCCCGACGCAAGCCAAATCGCATATTCTCATAAATGAAATTTGTTAATCTGTTACATTCCAAATTAAAATTGAGTAACAACAAAGATTTCCTGAGGCACTTTTCAATTTGCTCTCATCGGAGCCTTACACAAGTAAGGCTGTATGTGCCAATTGACAATATTATAAAGGCTAAAAGCATGAATTTGCCGCGCATGTGCTGTGCCCTCTTGTGATATATCAACTTTGTGTCTTTTCACAGGGACCATCAGGTGGTCGTGGTGGAAATGGACGACCCGGACCAGCCGGAGCTCTTGTGAGTATTGAATCTACAACATTTGCAGGATATATATCTTCCCTTTTACCCTATTAAAATGAACATAACCAATTATTCCTTGTGTGCATCACAATGACACACGTAGCGCTATCAAGAAAATGCGCAGTGTGCAGACAGTGATTCTCTCAAAAGAACAATGGGAGATTACACGTACTATCGCACAGACGCACTGATCGTGCCCGACACGTACTATGGGGAACAAGACAAAGATGGATGCACAATGGTAAAGGTCAATACACTTGTGGATTTATTACAAGGTAATGCAAATCACTTCATTCAACAAAACTAAACGAGGATTCCACGAAATGACTTCCTGATGGGAACATAAGTCTCTTCATTCGACAAAATTAAAATCCCCTCATTCGATGAAGCAAAACAGCTTCATTTGATTATGAAGCAAATGTGTAATGTGAACGCTTTCTTTATTCAACGAAGCAATAAAATAGGCCTGGGCTGCGTTCCAAATATGCAAACATTGCAAACGTTTGCAACGTTCGCCAACAACAGGTACCTGGCTTCCCATAGTCGAGTGCAGAAAAGCACTGTAACCAGTGGTGAATGTTGGCAACGTTCGCGTAAGTGGAACGCAGCTCTGGTTACGCGTAAGTGGAATGCAGCCCTAGTTACACAAGCGTCAAGTGTCTGGCAAACAACATGACAGTGTAAATTATCCTTTTTGTTTCCATTTTTTCTGTTGCCTGATTTTAGGGCATTGACGGAGCTCGTGGTAGAAATGGAAAAGGTGGTGTCCAAGGACCACGTGGTATGGCTGGATCAGGTGTAAGTTTTCCATTTTCCTCAGCATTTCATTTTTGTCCTACCGGTACAATATACTTTCTTACTGTAAAATGGAGTTTTTGCTATTGCTTATAGACCAATCCGGTATCAAGGTCTCCTTGCCTGTATATTCGCCATAGCTGGGTTGTGCGTATGTTGTTGTTAGAACAAAAAGCGCTCATCCTTTTACATATACGAACGCGCCCCTCCGCGTGCACCCAACGCGCACCCTTCGCATGCACGCGAAGCGCTCTCTTCGCATACACATCCCTAACAAAGATGCGCAACTTGTTCGAAGTAAATGAATGCAGCTTCAGCAACAGCAAAAACATACAATTCATTCAGTGGAAGCCACCCAGCTATGGCGGATCTACAGGGAAGGAGACCTTAGTTACCGGATTCGTGTATAGCATGAACATAATTCTGCACATAATAATAATAATAATAACTTATATATTGTGCATGTATCCGTGTATCCATACTCAAGGTGCTCTTACGCTATTATTCCTGGTCATTGGGCTCTTAGTAACATTCCTTAATAGACAGTATTCCTGAACACGTGAGGGGGCTCGAACTAGGGGTGACTTGAGGGAAAGTGGGAAAAAGACGCGTATGCGCAATGCAGGCCTGTGGCGCAGGCAGAGATTTCCATTAAAAGTAAACGTTTGGAACGCGTGCGCGTGTAGCGCGTTTTGTATTCGAACATAATGCCCGATGGGCGCGGGCCACTTGACAGTGCCCTCATGCGTTCAGGAATACAATCTATTGAGCCTTCTGAAATTTAACACTTTACTTGAACAAAATCCAAAATGAACATGTAATTTTATGACCATTGCTTTTAACATTCAAAATGATTTTACACCTGACTTGAACTGACATTGCTACTGTACTTGCAAATTGTGGAAATATTCAAATTTATTTATTTTTCTTTGTTTGTTTTGTTTTTTGGTTGCGTCTGTTGATTCCAGGGTCAACGTGGACCTTCCGGTAGTTCTGGCCCATCTGGACCCCCAGGACCCCCAGGACCTGCTGGCGCACCTGTAAGTTGCTCTTTCAGTCTTTTATTATAGTCTCTCCTAATTTTTTCAATCAAGAAATGTCACATTACATTGAAAGAGACCTTAAGTAATTCAGACCCTATTCACTTGGTAAGGTAGATCAATAGACCTTTATCACGGTGCGGCCATCTTCCTGTTTGGCCTATTAAAATGAACGGAATCAAATCGAGGCTTGCAGGAAAAATAGTTCGTTTATTGTATGCATCACAATGCCACACGCATAGCGCGATAAAGAAAACGTATGGCGCGGACAGTGATTCTCTCAAAACAACAATGGTAGATTACATGCGCTATCGCACGGTCCCTCAGACGCACTGATCATGCCTGACACATACTATGGGGAACAAGACAAAGATGGACGCACCATGATAAAGGTCAATTGTGTCCCCTAGCCAGTTGCAAACTGGTGAGTGGAAAGGTGCCAGCTACCTTTGCGTACCAAATCTCGTTGTCAAGACGAAGATTGGAATGCATAAATAGTCTGGTACCTTTTCAGTCAGCAAGCAGTTTGCACTCTATAGGACTGATTCAGGGGACATGATTGAACTGTCCTACTTTGTGAATAGTGTCTATATTGACATGAAACATTGGTGCATTGCTAACCCTCCCAAATTTTGCAACAGATCCCCTGGAAAATGACTGAACTTGTGACTACGGACACCGATAAAAATCCTCTTGTATTGTCAATTAACAACCTCAGAGATTTTGAGATGTGACTGATTTTAGGAGATTAACATATTTGTGAGATGTGTTCTCCAAAATCCTGGAAAATTGGCAGCTTTAGGCGTAGCTTGCATGTTTTTTTGTGCCAATTTGAGACTCATTTTGACATTGAATGGATTTGTTGTCCCTTGTGCCATATATTTTTGCTTAACATTTTCTAATTTGCATTTACTGTGTGTTTTTTTTTTCTCCCAGGGTGCCCTCAGCTACTCACAAGGCGTAAGTGTTATTCATCAATTTTGAATTTGATCAAAAAAATGATAACAAGTTGCCATAGATTTGCAACATGGAGGTTATTTAACATTTGATCATCAGGGGGATCAGGTTGGTATAGCAGCACTTTGCTTACCTTCTACCTCCTTGATCCAGGTTCGAATCCTGTTCGGGTCAAAGTGTGGAATATCTGAGTACTTTGCCTTCCGAGTATGAGCATGGTCTGTTTGAGTCTATTCAGTCCATTTATGAGACAAGGGTTCTTAAGCGAGCTCAGAGTATTATTTCAGATGAGTCTCACCCTGGGTACCACCTATTTCAACTGTTACCGTCTGGTAGGCGCTATAGATCCCTAGCTGTGCATTCTGAACGTCATAGGAAAAGTTTTTTGCTGCAGCTGTGCGAGCAATCTCTAGCGACCTGGCCCAGTGAGCGTGTAAATCCTTTGAAGTCGTAACTTGTAACTGTTTTGTATGAATTATATGAAATATTCAATGTTCTTATGGTGTAATTTAATGTGCAATATTTTGTACTGTTTGTATGTTTACTTTTTTTTAAAAGCACGATGACCACAAGAATTCTACTGTATGTGTACGCATATGTGTAGCAAATAAATGGATGATGATGATGATGATGATGATGAGTACAGTTATTTTGATACTCGAGTACAAGTATAAATACTTAAAAATAGTACTCGAGCAGGGCTTGTGTATGAGTACTAAGTACGAGTACTACAACACTAATTTAATTCTAAGGCCGTGATCTCGTAATTACTCTATTATGATACGATTGTAATTGTTCCAACGATGAGTGGGGTCACACGACAAACTTATCATAATCGGATTGTAATTGTATTACAATAAAAAATGGTCAAAACAACGCTTGCCCGTGCCACGCAGAACATTCCAGCGTCGTTTTCAAGCAGGGGCTTATGGGATGGATTGTAATACGATTAATTACGAGATGGGGTCACACGCGTGTTTTGCCATTCTATTGTGATACGATCACAATCGAATCACAATAGAATGATGAGAATTCTCGTCGTTGACCGATTGTGATACAAATAGATTTGGGGTCACACAGACAAAATCTCGTATTCGTACTATATAGTAATACTACAATAAATTGGATCTCATAATTCGTGTGACCCCGGCCTAAGTCAAACAATGAAATAGTACTCTTGTGTCAACATCATGATGACGACATTGTTTCTAACTATAAACAAACATGTTTGTGTTTATCTTCCACACAGTATGCCTATTCTGGACCATCTAGTGCCAGCGGTGGCAAGGGACAAAACCCCTATAGTGGTTATGTAAGTTTTTTATAATGATATAATTTTTATATTCTTGCTTAAGCAGTATTTGAGGTGAATATGGAACAGGGTTAATTATACCATCCTGAAGGCATTACTTATCCAAATCATTGTAGAATATTTTAAAAAAATATTGGTTAAAAATTTGATAACAAATGTCAAACCTTTCCTTCACTTGGAGCCCACTGTGCACACTACACAATAGGCTGTGTAGAGTCAATTGTTTTCAAACAGTTATCCTTTTTGACCTTGTAGTATGGGGATGATGCTGAAATTGAGGAGGATGACTACGAGGCTCGCATCAAGCAGCTACGAGTCCGCATCATGAAGCTGATGCTCCCCAATGGTGAACCAGAGTACCCAGCCAGATCATGCAAGGACATCTTCAAGTGCTATCCATACTTCCCAAGCGGTACGTATGTAGTCTTTAATGATGAATGCGCAAGGTCTCAAAATTATGGAAATCAAAAAGTCCATTTTATCTAGTTTTGATTCTTTGTGGTGCTAACATCAAAAATACCATGAAAGCCACTTTGGCAATGTAGCATGTAAGCCTGAAAAACCTGTAAAATCAGTTTTGGAAAAGGAATGAAAGTATATATGTGAAAACCATGAAATCGAGTACAGGAACTGAAAACATACCATGCGCTGGCTTTGAACTTGGGCCACAGAAGTGAAAGGCAAGGAAAGCACCACCAATTTTCCATTAATTGAAGTCAAAGTCAACAGTTTTTGCTACATTTTTACAGGTTTTTACACTCTTGATCCAAGCGAGGGCTCATCCTACGACAAGTTTGTTGCATACTGCGACAAGAAGAGGAACGCAACCTGCATTTACCCCGATGTCAAAGAAGTAAGGATTTTTTTAATGAACAGAAATCAGATATGACAACTAATTCGCCTCGGTAAAGATTCAGTTATCAGTGACACAGACCCGGTTCACATTATGGAAATCACTTGGTTTGTCGAAGATTAGTTAGTCGTTAGTTAATAAAGCATGTATACACAAAGGAAGATCGAACCCATTTACGTTAGACAACTACTAATAAAGGTTGAAATAAACTGTACCACGCCCTCAGTACGTGTCAAATCGCTTCATTGAATAAAGGGAGTGTACATTTGCTTTGTTGAATGAAGCTATTTTGTTTCATCTAACACCTGCTTTCACATTAGGAAATCTCTTCTTTTAGTCGTCATTGAACCGGCGGGGCCCGGGCCCTTAAACTGCAAGGGAAACGGCCGGCCTTGCAGGACCCATTTAGACAGGGTGCCGTGTGTCTGGGGGATCCTCCATAGCCTGCCTCCCATGGGATTCTCCTGGAAAACTGCCCAGAATCAGTCTACCGTAATACTTCTGTACAATGGTTCTTCAATCCTTTTGAAATGTCTCTCATTCTTTTTCTACGTGATAATTGTTCCTTCTGACTCCAAGTTTTTATTTTCTCCACAGTTCACATGATTATTTTTGATTACATATTCCCGCCGTGAATATGGCCACTGATGCCGGCACAGCGCTAAACCCTAAACTCACTCACTCACTCACTCACTCACTCAGTCCTCATTGAACAAAGTGATTCCATCAAGTAAACAGGGTCATAGACTCGGAAGACTTTTTTTAAATGGTTCGGCTGAACAAGATTTTGTACCCTTGCCAATAGTTGTGGTTGGGTTATTATTTTACTTTGTAAAGCCTTGTCGACATTAGTTCACTTTCAGGACCTAAAGAGCTAAAATATCTGAGAAGCAACTATAAAGAAAGCATGTGTTGTTTTTGTTCCAGATACCAAAGGGCACTTATTACCTTGGCGACACCGATGAACCTATCGACTTCTCTGACATGAGGAATGGTTCTGGAGTAAGATTCAATTCTTTATTCTCATGACTGCCACCTCAGCTGCAGTCTCGGTATTGTTATTTATTGTGTAGAAGAGAAATATCCATTCTCTCAGAAATAGAAATGTGGTAACTCAAGTAGCAGCTTGAATTTGACAAATATGCTTTTAAACCTAAAATCCCTTCATTTATTATCATTAAAAGTTTTGATTTAGCTATTTTTCAAATACTGGAATAACTACTTCAGAAGCTGTTGCAAACTGCTAACCAGCCAGCAGAACCTGAATTATATACTCCCTTTGAATTTAGTGCCCGCACGTTCTGCCCCTAACAGTCTTTCTTAAAAGGCAAAGTGACAAGACAAATCAGATGCAGTACATAAAACTGCCAAGCTGGGGAGAATGCAACAGGAGACAGTTGGCAAAAAGGGGGGAGGGGTAAGATGGCAAGAAAAGAAAAGGGTTAGAAAAATTACCTTCCTAATTGCAGCCTGCAAGCTACCAAATCTTCAACTGAATTATTATTCTATTTTATCCAATGGGTCGACACTTTTTGCGTAGAGAGCCCTATTAGGACGACACGCCCTATTAGGTTGACAATTTGGTCAAAATCAATTTTTTTTTAAAGGTCAAAATCCATCTTTTTCAAATCGAGAACCATTTTTATTAGGTCTAGAACCATCTCTCTTAGGTCTGGAACCATTTTTGGAACCTCTGGTTAACAGAATTTGGTGTCCAACCGAAATGTCGGTGGTCGTCTGGCAAAGTCTTACCGGCGTGTCGTCCCCTTTGCGGCATTAAGTGATATTATTCTTCTTATTATTATTATTATTATTATTATTTATTCAGCCAAAACAAGACAATCAAAACAAACTTACAATCAAGGGAATACACATAAAATGGAAAAAATACAAAAAGGTCAAGCAAAGAAAACTGTATGAAGTAGCATATGAGTGGAACAAGAGAGGACCAGGCGAGGTGAAAATAATGTTACTTTTCAGCTGAATGCTTATGAGGTGCACCAAACATGCCTGTATGGTCTATGATGTGATTAATGTACTATTGCCTGGCGATGTTTCTGAACTTTGACTTATAATTGGTGCACATTGTGACTGGCAGTCGGGTATAAACTTACCCGTGTTTCAACTGGTGGACGTTTATATCTATCTTTGATATTTCAGGAATGCTTTATTTTTGCCAGTTATGACACACCTGACACGAGTTACCACAGGAAAAAAAAGTTCTGTCACCAACGATCTTCCTTTTGTTTCTTTCAGATAAATTACAGTGTGAAGCCTGTCCAATTGACCCTGCTGCGTCTGATGTACTCGGAAGCCACTCAGAACATCACCTACAACTGCAGGAACTCTCACGCCGTGTCTGACCACCGGGGACGACTTGACAAGGCTGTGACCTTGATTGGGCCCAACGATGTACGCATGAACATCGCAGACACACACAAGGACTTGCAGTACAATGTCGATGGAGAAGACGGTTGCAGAGTAAGGAAACCAAACCGAACCAGTCATTGAATTATGCATATCTTGGAAAGTCTCTCATACATCTAAAGCCACTCTTAGTTCAACCTGCAATTCTCTTGCACCGCAACGAAACACTCGGCATAAAGCAAAAAAGTAATGCTCGGGTCACAGAACTGAACAAATCGTGTAAGTAATGCTGAACAAGCAAAAACTGGACGCAACAATCATAAACATTGCACCTGTCCTGCATGATTTGACGTGACCAGGGTTCCATGGCATGATTGTTTTTTGCATACTGATTGGCTATTAGATGCACATGTGACACATGTGTGTCACACTAGCCAAAAGGATATATCCACTGTCCATGAAAAATTCCATGGCAAAACATGTTCTTGTTGTGTTTTTCATGCTCTTTAATTTAGTAAGCTGATACCTTAACCTGCTTTGCACTGACATAATATTTTGAATAGTTTGTTTTCTTAATTTGTTTAATCACTTCGTAAAATCACAGAGTAAAAAAAAAAAAAGCTCCGATGAAAACTTGACCCAGATTTTCCAGGGCAAACCCTGGCAGGCACCAATATGTGTGTGTGCAAAACAAACTGCCTTGTTGCAACAATGCATTAATTTTTGCTCAGTGCAGTAAAGAGTTTAAAGCCCTCATCTTACACTGTTTGAGCTATTGTATTTTCTGTTTCTTTTTTCCACAGGAGCATAAAGATACATGGGGCCAGACGACCGTTTCATACACTACAAAGAAGACGGAGCGTCTACCCCTGGTTGACTTTGCTGTCAGGGATATCGGCAGGAGCAAGCAACAATTCGGCGTTGACATCGGCCCTGTCTGCTTCCACTAGATAGACCTAACGTCCCGGTGTTGACCCCATGGCAGTGCAGAATTTAATCAAAGCATATTCATAGGGAAGTCTTTAATACAATTTTTTTTTAAATATGCCAATAATGTAGGGAAATCACTGCTGTAATGGGGTCACACTCTTTGAAAAAGTACTTTTTAAACAACCAAGGCTTTTGAATGCTGAAGTTGTCTTTTTATATGATGATTGGTGCTTTTAACCACAAGCTTTTAATTGCAAGTTTTTATTTTTTTAAGGAGAAACTATCAACATTAAGATAATTTGTGATGTGAGGGAGCGTTGGGCACTTGATGTTGTGTAAACCTCCTGATCTCTGCTTTGGTGCTAGAATCCCAAGCAGGCAGGCAGGTAGGCTTGGCTTAGCTACTGGCTGCTGGGTGGTCCTTTCAATAGATTATAGAATCGTGTGTCTCTCCATTGTGTGTTTCTGTGTTTGTTATGTGTCCTTTTTGTCAAAAGAAACATCAAACCTACATTTAAGATACAGGTATTTTATGGAAAATAACAATGGATCTTACCCAAGCTGTCTTGTAAAGGATGGAAAGAGATGGGTGTCTGATATGGTGCGTATCCAGGGCTGCGTTCCACTCATGCGAACGTTAACAAACATTAGCGCCATCGTTTTGCCGAATATGGAACGGTTTGTTGCGCTGAGATGGTGGTTTGTTGCGCTGAGATGGTGGTGCCCAGTGGCAGTTGCGGAGTTGTAATGTGGTTCACTGCTGACAATATTTCAGAAAAAAATTTGCGACGTTACCACTGATCATGTATCGGCAATGATAAATAAAAATCACAAAGGAAACAATTGAATTGTTAGTTTCAAAAAAGGCAAACAGTATCATCTTGTAACTGTGCAACACTTTTAAATGGTGATATGCAGATATTGCAAACAACCCAAAAATTGGTGGCGCACAACTCGTTCCACTCGAAATTGTCGACGAACATTGCCAATGTTTGCAAGCGTTCACATAGAAATGGAACACGGCCCACTCTGGAATCTTGAACCCATGATATTCGGGGGGAGTCAAATGAGGGTGGCCTTTTGGATAACTTTTTTCCTTCAAATTCTCATAAAACACATTTGCAGGGACGTGATTGTTCCGCCCAGGTTTTTCTGGAATTTTGCTTTTTTTTCCCCAATGGTTTGTCAAAAACTGTTCCAAAAAAAAGTGGAACAATTAACATCCTTGCATGCATTTGAATTACTGTTTTGAAAGGAAAACATATCAAAGTGTCACCTCCTTTTATTTTGTCATAAACTTTTTGTGTGCGTGTGTAGTTAGAAATAAAGCTTCCCTATATTAAAATTGAGTGATTGTCTTATGTTTTCTTGTTTGCTTATTTTCTTGTTTGTTTAATAATGAAATATGTGATTAATCCTGAAGTTTAGTTTGATGTACGTCATTATATTTTGCTCGTAATCGCATCTTCGGTGTGTTAATATAACAAATGTGTTCTGATCTGCAGGTTTCTTTAATATGGTGTGTATGCGGACTTCAACTACATACAAACAAATCTTGAGAATAAGAGGACTGTAAACACAACATTGTGCTTTATAACGAAGAAGATTTTAGGTCCTACTCCATTGTTCTTTATTTCTAATAATGTAAATATGTACGGGAGGAGGTCGTTAATGCCCCACCCTCTTAAGCCAATACTGATTTGTTTTTGTTCATTTTACGGTATCTGTGGCAACAGTCCTTTTATACTATTGATTACATGGTATTAGCTTTAAGGAGTGCAGTTTTAGAAGTGGGAGGGAAAACCCCCAGTGAAATCTCCCGGGGAAAAATTTATGTGGTCAAGTAGGGACTGCAAACCTAATCCACATACACGGCCAGGAATCGAACCCGGGACACCAGAGAGGTTAAAAGCTTGGACAGAACCACTATGCCAACCCGACCGCCCCCGAGTACCGAGTTGATTAATGTTCTTGCTTTATCTACCATGACAGACCTTTTCGCAAATACTGCTTGAGTAAACTTGGATAAATAACCGATAACAACTGCTTTGTGGGAAGGTTCAAGGTTGTTCGATCGCTGTCTTACAATGCAGTTTTGTTTTTTGTCGAAGAGTATTTGAATGCGTGTGCATGTTGGTGGTGTTGTTTCACAATAGCCCATTATAGTAAGTTTTGCTTAACAACAACGGCGACAACCAAATTTTTAAAGAAAATCCATCTGGGAAAACGTATTCAACAGATAAAATCATCTAAGCTAAATAGTTAAATACATGTACATGTACCTTAATAACGTTTCTGCAGTGGTCCTTCACCAACAGCGGTCCTTCACCCACAGCGGTCTGGTAATCGTCGTCTTGTGGTCCGTTGCCATTGACTTTCTGTAAACCTCAACGAATCTGACCTTGTTTAATGATGTCGCAGACAAGGAAAAACCCGTAGGCCTATATAGACTTAAAAAAGAGAAATTTCAAATTATCAAAAACTAGAGTTAAAGTTGCACTGCCCGTGTTTGGGCCGATTTGGGAGTACATTTTATTTTTTAAAGTTAAATAGGTATTTTTCTAGAATAGAAAAAGTTATCAGCTTTCGTTTGGTACCAAGAACGTAAAAATCCGTCAAGGATTAATGCCAGTCGATTAAAAACAAGAAATGATTAAATGGCTGGCAGGTCATTTAATCGACAGGGTTATGACGTAAATGTACATGTGCGCATACATGTGTACATTGTACACATACTATGTACATATGAGCGTACGCGCACATGTACAACATGTGAAGCACGTTTCAAGAAAAAGGCTTGTATCTCCAATTCCCGACGTCGGAAATTTAAGTTTTTGAAATGTTTCGTTACAGAGACACGTAAGCTTTCTAAATTCGTTCGCTTGTGTAAATTAATTTTTTAAATCCTTTTACCGAAACACGGGCAATGCAACTTTAAGCGGGCCTCCCACTGTGCGATTTTGGCCACGAATTTCCTACGAATTGGTACGATTATCGGAGACTGCCTATAGACTCTACACACAATCGTACCTAATCGTACCTAATTCGTGGCAAAAATCGCACAGTGGGAGGCCCGCTTAAAGGCATGGAGCTGAGTATTTCGTGGCACGTGCTGACGAGCCTGTGCCTTTAAATTTATGCAGAAAATACCGCAAGTCAGTAGACAAGCAAAATGCTTTCTAAAAACGCATTCCCGGATTATTATATTCCAGTAATGTTCCAATCCGTCGCCGTTTCCGTCATAGAAACAAGATTTGACGTCTTCAGACTTTATCTCGTGAAAACTTTCGACCAATCACAGAGGAGAAAATACCACCTGCAGCGCATGCGCGTGGCTCATTGAGCAAATCCTATAGCGCCCTCTATATATTGCCGCCGTCGCGCCCGCGTACGTACGTACGTGTACGTGTACGTACCGCGCTGCATCGAAATTTTTTGCATGCAGTTGACAAAAATGGCAGTTAAATGTCCGTTTATCACGGCTACGTCTATCGGCATTCGGCAGGTTATTGACTTTAGTAAAGTGTGTGGACGTCAGGCAGATATGGCGGTAAGACTTTACGTGCTTTAGGCCCCTCATTCACTGACTGACCAGGGTCAAAAGAGTAACTTGTGTAAAACATATGTGAACTGGCTGGGGGAAAAAATGGGGTGTGGTTGAAACCCGGAGCCTAGGTAGCAGGACGTTCTAAAGGCATCATGGGATTGGATGACAAACGAGGCTGACAATTTTCACACAAACCTATGGGGCTCTGGGGACATGACAATGTTCATGGATTTTATTCTCATTGTGAAGCGATTGACATGTGATCTTCCCACACGTTCTTCATAAAGGAAAGATGCAATTTTTGACAAATATAATTTTTATTATAACTGTTGGCCTAGTAAAAACTAAAATGAAATAAAATGAGAAATTTTAAAATAATGCACAGCACCAGTTTGTACTTTACAAAAGATTGCACCCGATAAACATGATAAACCCTTTCATGGTTATCGACGCCATCTTGTTCACGGGGCACTTCAAACACGCATTGCTGTGTGCGTCCGTGGATCGTAGCAAATGCACAGTGATCTAACAATGCATTCGTATATGATCCAAGCACGCACACAGCAACGCGTGTTCAAACTGCCCCGTGAACAACATGGCGTTGATAACTGTGAAAGGGTTTATTGACTCTAACGTGGTAGCTTAACTCTGGCTCAACCAATCGTGACAGCCCTTCTTCTATATGCTACAAACTGGCACTGTTAAAAAAAATCGAGTTTTCTTAGTTTATTTCATCTAAGCTCAATTAGAATAAAAATCATATTTGTTAAAAATTGCATCTTTCCGCGATCAAAAGCATGTGGGAAGATCACATGTCAATCGCTTCACAGAAATGAGAATGAAATCGATGAACATTGTCATGTCCCCAGAGCCCCATAGGTTTGTGTGAAAATTCCCAGCTTCATTTGTCATCCAATCCCATGATGCCTTGAGAAGGTTTATTTAAGTTAAAAACTTTTAACAAAATTGGAATGACTGTTTGACAAAACAGGGACACTCCCACACTTTGGGCAAATTTGCATAAGTATTCCAGCTGTAACATGAATTTTACATCAACGTCTGGGTCGCTAGATAGGTAGGCTATAAAGTATAAGCGCAACGGAGCTCCGGGTGGGGACTGGGCAAGCAAAAAAGTTCGACTTTTTATATCCTTTTGGCGAAATGTGATCAACCGGCAGACAGACAGATATTGTTATATTCACAGAGTATCATTTCCCTTGTTTGCAGATCTCTTCTAGCTCTAACATAAATTTTACATAAACCTCCGGCAAAAAATAAATCTACCTCCGACATCCTGGTTTTATAAATTTTCTAAAATAATTTCTGTAGCGCGATCGTTGCATGCTCCGCGGTGTCATTAACTTTTACAGGGCTTAAAAGAAGAAGCTGCCGTTGAAGTAGGCATACGCCTAAAATCGGAGTCTCTCTCCGTGAGCCTCCTACGGAATATAGTCTTAACTCAAACATGGACGAAATATATGCATCTAGAATTCCTCAATCAAATTGCCCCCAAAAAAGCAATCCTAGGTTACACGCGAAAGGCTGATTTAAATGAGCATGGTTTCAAATTTGATTGTGGAAATTTTCCAACTGTGTGCTTGAAAAGCCAAATAATATCCCTCTATAAATAATTGAATGATGATCTCAAACTCAATTTAAATTCACACTAAAAGTAAAACAAATATATCTGAAACAAATTTGGCTGGTATTTTGTTAAAAATGAGTGAGAAAACCCATATTTGAGGTAAAAATTTTTGCATCTTTCAAATTGTGCATTTTATAAATAGTTCGGTGGTCTTGTATGTAAAACACTGCAGTACAAACCCATCGATAGTGTCACACAATAGACCGATCCAGTAAGCTCCGCCCATTTTAGAATTGACCAATCACAGCCTCAGGTTCAGGTAACCAACAATGTTGGTTACCCGAGTCCTCAAAATTTTTTGCACAGAGCTACGGCAAATGCAGCACGAGTGACGCAAAAACACCATAAACATCATTTTTATCAGTGCAGAGGAGGCTATCGGGTTTAAAACGGATTGTATAAGGCTATCCTAACCTACTTTTAATCCCTTCATAAATTTGTTTTTGTGTAAACGTGAAAAACTTACCAAAATTAGCTTGTCGTTTTGCTAAGTTTTGCATTCACTTCGTTCTAGATGTGTGTCGAGATGTTTTTGTTCGATCACGAACGTTACGCTTATTGCAGGCGTGTTGTACGACCGGATACCTAAGTGCACATTTTGCTTTCGAGCATGCAGTTTCTGTGTGCGTGTGCGTGTTTCAATACGCGCTGACCAGGGCGTGGAGGCACGGCACGGCCACGCCACTTTACTGCACACGTCTTTACTGCACACGTGCATGGCACGTGTGGCATGTTGCTAGGCAATTTTATAAATGGGCGGAGCTTACTGGATCGGTCTATTGATACATTGTACAATGGCCACCAAAATAATAAAAAACACGTAAAATGTCCAACTGGGAGACTTAGATATAATCCAACACCAGCAGTCGATTTCACGAAACATTGCGCAGCTTGTGCAACTTTTGACAAATGGCGCAAGCCCCATAGCTTGCGTGTTATCTTCGGAAGAATGTTGCGCAACTTACGCAATAAAACGTTGCGCAAGTGGGCTTATGCAACTGCGTAAGTTTCGTGAAATCGGCTACAGGGTAGGAGTGCTTGGCTGGTGATTTCCCTTGAGCACCTCGAGGGACCAGTTTGTATCATTGGTGTGTAAGCCATGCAACCTTTAAGGAAATGAGCCTTGACAAGTACAAATTAGCCATTCCCAGGTTCAAGTCCACAGCTTTACAGAAGTGTAAAGATTACATGTAGATTCTGCTGGATCCATTATTTCTGCCAAAATGAACGTTGACCCCAGCCTAGATGCTTAAAAAATAAACAAGAAACCAGCCAGTGTAGACTTCATGTAGGTGATGATCAGATGTTACTCGAATCTGCAACCCTTGCAGTTTCTCATGTCAGCCTTTTGTGCACTTGCCAAACACTTTGTCCTTGTGAATGAACTTTAAAGTTTGTGGACGAAGTCATTACATGTGGACTTGTCCATGAGGTTGGGTCATGTTTTGTGACATACCATATCTCTAAAACTGTCTCATTCCATCCAAGTTGCTTCAGATTATCACTTCAGAAAAAAATCCAAAACATTAAAAATATATGCAGTATGGAGTACTCAGTACAAAACTACATATTAAAAAAAATGTATTTAAGTGTTAAATAATTATGTAGCATCTATAGATAAAACAAGAATCTTATTATAATCAGTGATAGATGATGGAAACATCATGAATATAGCAGGCTACCAGGGTTGTTGTCGAGTCCATCACAAGTCCACCACAAGTCCCCGGGTCTTAATTCAAGTCACAAGCTATTCAAATGAACTCCAACAAAGGCATTCTATTGTGCGTGTTCACCTTTCCCTCTTGTTTTATTATTTATTTGTTCACCACATCCAACACCGGAAGGACCGCCAATTACAGGAATGGTATCAATTAATATAGATATTTGAATAACTATCAACTTTAAAGTTGAATTAGAAACGGCCAGATAGAGACACCGGGGAATCCCTCCCCTTGCTCTTCGTGAAAGAATGCTCTGGGATCTTTAAAGTGCATTACCGAAACCTAACACACTGGACCAACGGCTTTACATTGTACTGGATTTGTGACAGACTTGTGCGGGACTTGTGATAGACTTGTGATAGACTCGACCACAACCCTGCAGGCTACTATACCTTATCCAATTAAAATTAGGTAAGAGCCAATAGTAGTAGCCATAGGTGTACCATTTATTCAACACAAAAACGTGCATGGATTGTTCAGGTCTTCTGAAGTATTACTATTACTGCATCTATGTATGTGGCTGAAGTTTCTACAAGGCAGTTTATCAACATTATTATTCTTTAGTTCTGTAATGCTGCTGTTCCTGTTTAAGAAAGTTTTCCAATCATGTAATCTGTCTTTAAAGGCCCACTGTATCATTTGCAATGACCCCAAAAGTTAATCAACGAGTTGACAGGGAAAACCTTACTCAAAGTAAAGATTAAACTGGTGGCAAATATCCAATGAAATGTTTCCGCCCAAGATGATACAAGTTTACCAGAAAATAGTCCATGAAGATGAAATTATTTAGATCGTTTGCAAACGATTTACTTCTCATCTGGGCGGTCTGAAATAAGCGCTGTGTACTGCGTTTGTGCTGTCCCAACGCGATGCATTTAAAAAAATGCACTGTGTGGGTCGGCACACACGCAGTATGACGTGCGCTACAAAGTATGCGACCTACTAAGAAGGAATATTTGAAACACCCAGCCAAGACTGGTAAAATGCATATGTGGATTTTCATGTTTTTAGAAGACGTGGTACATTTGACAGAGCTGAAATTTCTTCGGATGAGTTTGTTAATGTCTCTCACTATGAGCAACAATGGAAATTGGGCACATACCATTGTTATCACAATGGTTTGTGCCCAATTTCCATTGTTGGTTGCTCATAGTATCTCTTTTGATTTATAATGGTTTTATTCCCAAATCCCTTAAAAATAGATCATCTATATAGGGCCTTTAACAGCTCTCTGAAACCTGCATTATGATATTATGAACTTGATTGATCTTGCATGTGCTGACCTATGAGCCGCATGTCTCAGACAGCCCTACTGAAAGTGCAGTAGCATCAGGGAGGCACTTTAGGCAGAATGACACGCTGCCACAATTACCCATGCTGGTGCATTCGGCCTTGCCACAAGAGTAGGGTTGACTCAATTCAAAAAATTGTCTATGCGAATATTTTAACCAAGTGTTCGATCGAATATCCAATATTCGTCTAACCTGATTTAATCATGACTTATTCGGTGTAAATTCCCGAATTGGCCTACATGTATACAGTAGAGTCAATTTTAATGCAGTACGATCAGTCTAGAATACAAAAATTAAGTCTTGACTTTATACATTTGGAGCACCATCGTTAGAGCAACTTAGAGAAAATACCACTCTTGTAAATTGCATTTTGTTTCTCTCCCACTTTTACTGATCAACTTCATATTCATAAAGAAAAACTGATCTATTCGAATATTTGGTTTTCAATCTAATATTCAAATACTTCAATAATTTGCAGTGTTCATACAGCATGTCCCAAAAAAATATCCCTCTCATGAACTGCTGAATAATTACCAAAATCAAGTATTGTTCCCAATTTGGTGTCGAAATATGGAAAACTCACTTAATTATCAAACTTGGAATCGCCCAAAAAGCACTACTCTTACACAATAGCCTGTGTATTCAAAACCAACGAAGCGAGACCGATAACATTTTCACTGGAGTTACAAAATTAAGTGAGCTTTCCATATTTGGACACCAAATTGAGAACAATACATGATTTTGGTAATTATTCAGCGGTCCACGAGAGAGACATTTTTTTGGACACGCTGTAGTTCATACACATTACTGACATAAAATCTCTCACCCTCCTTGATCTTTTGATCAGATTATAATTTGCATTTTTAAAAACCGTATACTTGCAGTGGGTGGTTTCAAGCTGGTCCTGCCCCATGTTCAAAAGCTGGGATAATCTGCAAAATCCCTTGCAGTGCTGGCCAACTTGAGGGATATGCCATCAACAGTGTCTCACTCCTGTGCATGTGACACTTGTCAAATGGAGAAAGTATGGGTGCCTATTCAGATGAAAGGAAAAAAGGTAAGAAAGCAGGGTTCTTCACGTAAACTCTGCCTTTTTCAAAGATAGGGAAGTCTTCAGAGGATGAGGGGTGTCTTCTCTCACATGGGAGAAACTTTTTACGTACATTGCAGATATTTGACTTTCAAAAATCCCTGTGATATTAAAAAACTGCACGTTTCAGCTCATTTCTGGACAGTGTATGTGTATTTCAACGCAATGAAAAAATGTATAGTTTAGCAAACCATTGTTTCAACAGTCTTGGATATAGGAATAAAATGGGCTAAGCACATTGCAATCCCCTAAGGAAATAGTAGCAAAGCTTTGAATAGCAAATGCACACATTATTCATTTGGATGTACCGGTAGTTTAATCAAATTGGTCATGTTATGCTGAAATGAAATAGTTTCTATACATTTCCCGAAATTGGATTGAGTTTTTATTCTTTGTGACACACCAACATTTCCGACAATTTTTATTGATATTTAAATTAAATTAATAAAAGGATGCAGAATGACAAACAAATGTCCACAGTTACAAGCATCCTGATTGGCCCAGAGCAGCGAAAAAAATTATGTTACCTCTTACACAATGGTATTATGCGAATTCCAATAAGGGCTCGGTCGTGCGAGTAGATCAGTATGTTAAAGAGGCCCTGTTGCAAGAGAATGGATTAGAATATAACCATTATAAGTCTAAGACACATCATACCAGTATGTAATTTGAATTTAGGTACTGTCCTAATAAGTTTTATGTGTCTCAAGATACAAGTTATGACACAAATTTTTATTGCAAGATAAATTATTGCAAGCCACCCTCGACCTGTCTATCTGTCTATTTGCATTACTCCTTTGATTGCTCTCGATTACAATACAAAAGTTTGAAGAAAAGTTTTTTTTTTAAATACCATGATTTCAGCCATCAGCCATTGTAAACATTCTGTAAATGCCTAATTTTGTGTTCTTGTCCTGAGCAACTGGCTAGGGCAAAAAAACAAAAACAATTTTACTTTTAAAAAGTAATTTTTAAATTTGCCAGCTACCGGTAGAACCCTGCTTATTCTGCATGTTAATGGGAAAAAACCTCATATTCATAAAGAAAAACTAATTACTGTTTTTGGTATAATTTGACTTTATTTGGTGTCTTTAATATTTCTGCAAAGTTGCGAGACTTGAAATTGTTTATTTGTTTAATTACAGAATTTGCCTAAAACCATGTAACTAAATGGGTATGCAAATTTATATTTTCATGAAGTGGCAAATCGCGATATGTCACTCATTGAAAAAGATGGTATGTGCATAAATTGCTTTTTCACAAAGTGGCGAATAATGTTATAGGCCACTTTGTGAAAATGCCACACGCAGTGCAACGTTGTAAATTACGCTTGCAGTGAAATACAGACAGGGGGAAAATTCTGTGGTGAATCACGTGTGGTCGGCATTTTGCGTTTTCACGAAGTGGCGAACAAGTTTTAAACTACATGTATGTTCTTTAATTAGACAATCAATACAATAAAAAAGTATATTTTTAAGTCATTTAACTCGTACTAAACAGTATCACCTAAAAATACTGACGACTTCATGGAATAACTGGCAAATTTGGAGTTTTTAAAAGTGACCAACTTTAAACGCGATTTTTTTAAAAACAAAGTTTTACTACTGCGGTCGCGGATTTGCCGCTTCATGAAAAGGCCGACGAATTCAACATTACATTATGATTGTTGGTACATCCAAAATCCAAGGTTCTAGAATCTTGTAGCAGATCTACATTGGATCATAATCCCACTTTCAGTGGCTTGTGATACCTCCATCAGCAACTTGTAGGTCTTTATACCAGCTATATCCCAGCTCCTCTCATTGGTTGAAGGGCCAAACCACTGGTGGCATTCCATCCCATAATAGTCCTATAAATAGTCCACCTGCCACTTGCTGCTGAGCTAGCTGGCTGGGCTGGAGTGTGGGAAGAACATACTCTCTCTGTCTGCTACTGGAACAGTGTCAGATCCCAAACTGGTTGGGTTTATTGGGGGTGCCAACTTCAGCAAAGAATCCTTTACCTAGCGGTACTGCAGAAACACAAGGATTGTACATGAACTAACCATGTATAGCTTTGTCAGCATCCGCCATTTTGGGGCCTTATTGCTCCTACTTTGTGTAGCCGTTGTGCTCACTAATGCGCAGTCTCCTGATTCTAGTGAAACTTCAAGCTCCTCCTCTTCTGGTGAGTAAAATATTTTTAAGCAATTTTTTTAGTTAGATTTTTAGTTATTAATTTGGCATAAATGATCAATGAAAAAGATAATCATTTCTTTTCATCACTGCTGGGGCAGATTTCATAAAACTGATGAGCAGAAAAAACAAGCTTGATGCAAAATTTCTTTGCTTTGAAAAGAAAATGGGTTAGCAGTAAAAAATTTATGTAATGTGTATTACAATTTACTGTTTATCTGCTTGTCTTTCCAAAGTTGAAAAACCATTTTGACTGCTAACCAATATTTTTTTAAAGCAAAGAAATTTTGCATTAAACAGTTTTTTTCTTCTGCTAAACAGCTTTATGAAATTGGCCCCTAGCTGGAATTATGTCAGCAATAATCACCATGAGAATATTTGGTGATTCTTATCACCTTTTAATTAGTATATTATGATTTCGGTTCGTAAAGAAATAATTGTCATTTTTACAGATATTGTAACATTTATATCTAAAATTTATTAATGCCAACCTGTAATTGACGACTTGATCGCTGTTGGATTTGGTTAATAAATAAATAAATATTTGTAGAATAACTTGCAGCACAGTCTATGCATATCAAATATCTTTCCAAATTCAAAGTGGCTCTGAAAAAGCCTGTTAGATAGATGTACAGTAGTTAATTTTTTTTTCTCCATTTTATTGTACTTGCATCTCAAGCATCATTTTCAAAAAAGTTTCATAAGTGATCATTGTCATTATTAACACACTTTAATTTGATTGATTACGATGTTGTTACATTTAAATGTAGATTAATATTTTTTGTATTTCATTACTTGATTTTGTAACTTCTTTTGGGTGGTGTTGTGGTCTGTGAAGCGCCTTGGGGTATTTTAAGTAAGGCGCTGTTATATAAAATATATATTATTATTATTTATAATTCCTCCTTTTTGGGTCTTTTTTGGGGAGGGGGGTGGGAGGTGGTCATATCAAATAAAAGATAATCTTTGTCTCTAAGACTGTCTAAAAATGTGAACATCCTTAATTAACCACTTCGGGGTGGCTAGGCATTTTCCAATTTATTCCCCTGGAGCAGGAGACTGCACTTGCAGTTTTGGTTATAAATGCAGTATACATAGTCTGTCTCTGGGGCTGGAGACTTGATGACTAGTTTTTATTTCAAGTCGTAAATCAATCTTACATTATTTCCCAAGTCCAGTCACAAGTAATTTTGTCCAGAGTCAAGTAATGGTCAAAAACCAAAAACTGACTTGACCCCAAACCAACAATTAAAATGAGAGACCAGCTCTGCCCTGGTAGTACTAGCCCATGGGCTTATTCTGTATAACCGCCCCCAAGACACTCCACTTAGAACTGTAAATATGCAGTTCCCCGTCATGAAGTGGTTAGATCCATTCAATGCAGGATAAGAATATTACAGGTAAAATTACCCCTTTAAGTTTTCTCCCCCAAGTGCACATCTTGATTTTCTGTGTTCAAAAAGTTGACCTGGTGGCCTAGGGGTACAAGCCGAGGTCAGGAACTGGGTGGAAACTGCAGGTGTCAGCAAAATAATCCTGCTTATGCACTGAAAATTCAATTTTGAGTATTAGTTCCAACTAGACAGGGGTAATTTGGTTTTATTATGGCTTGTGCATGAACCCGACTGGGCATTACTTGTTTGCCAGCTTGCTTTTTTTCAAAAAATTATCTTAAAGGAACTTGTTCAGATGTTTTCAGAAAAGTTCGTTCAAATCTAACAATCATACAAAATACCTCCCCAAAACACTATCAATGGGATGAAAGCAGGAAATTTGCAATCTCCAATTTGGATGTGGAAGCAAGGTTGGTGTGAGCTGCAATGCTTTAAGAAACGGATAAGGAACAGTGTTTTTTTTTATGATATCCTTGAAAATATTAAGACATGGATTGAGAATGCGAACATTTCAGAATGGTAATTAGAAAAATATTACAAATGATTCTGTATTAAAATCTCAACACCCATGGAAAAAATGGGGATGCTCAAAAGTGTGATCTGGACACACTCTTTTTAAGCCTGCGAGTGGTGTGGTAGAATTACAAAATTTAAAGTCCAATGGGAACAGACAGGCCACGGCATCAAACTTAGGCCCGTTATACACTCAATTTGCCGAATCGAACTCCGCAATTTCCAAAAAGGGGAGTTGAAGCCTGGGGGAGGGGGGTGCCACTGCACATTGACATGTGAATGCCATGCATGACCAAAATTCCACGTAAAAAGGGTCTTTTTTTTGCGATCGGGCACTGTACGTACGTATCGTAATTATGGTATTGAAAACACACAAAATAAAATAAAAAATTGTTTTATGAAAAATCTAATTCATCAGATCATACGTACTTAGGGTCTGTTTTGGGGCCTCCCTGAATCCCGGCGCTGAATGTTTCCCTTTACACCGCGCGCCACATCGCGCAGTTTTCCCGGGAGTTTTCCCGGTCGAGCATCGGCGCTGGGCGATTGCGTGACCCGCGGAGTATCGCGCAATTCACCCCGTACCCGGCCGGTCATCGCATCGGTACGGTACGTTATACATTGCGAGTGATCGCCTAACATTCGCTGTCCAAGAATTGGTTACTGGGATTGGTTACCATTCCAGACTGTACACAAAAGGTATGGCCTGTAAACGTAGGGGAACCAGCGGCTGCCATGCATGAAACGTACGTGAACTGGGAACGTGAATATAATATGCTTGCTTGCTTACTTACTTACTTCCTTGGGGTTGGATATTGACGCTTGCTATACTTGTTTAGGGGTGAATTTTCAAACCCTACAAATACTTGTTTAGGGGTGTTCTTGAAATTCCTTGGTCACGCATGGCATCCACTTGTCAATGTGCAGTGGCCCCCCCTCCCCCCGGGAGTTGAAGCCGGGTAGGTACTAAGTGTAAACGCAAAAGGTGAATTGAAAAAGGCAGATCAGACCTGGGTCTGATTAGCCTTTTTCAAGTCACCTTTGGGGTAGGGTTGAACCCCACAATTGTCAAGGTCGCTTGTAGTGTAAACGCTACCCGAATACAGATTTGGCAATTTGAGTGTCGCAGTGTAGTAGATTTAATTGACCAATCTGGCACTAGTGCAGCAACACCTCACAGCTCACGCATGCGCTGCAATTACATTAAGTGGTGACTTTTGCGGTTTCTGAAGGCGAGTTGAAGCGATTTGGGGTGTAAGTGTAAACGCAGCAAATGTTCAGTTTTGTGGTCGCAATAAAAATGCTGGGTCTGTATCCACCTTTGCCGGTTGGAGGCCAAGAGAGGCTGCACAAACTTTTTGCATGGTAGTCTCACAGGGCTGTATCCCAGTGGGAAGTATTTTTTTCCTGTAAAAGTAACATGATCCTGCAGTAAATAACAGACTTGCACATGGAATTCAACCTTCCATGAAGAATGCATGTTTATAATTTACAAGGAGGAATGTTTCCCCGAGGCCACTGAGTTGAGCCCTTTTCACACAACATTCAAAAACTCGCAGGGCTTGAGACAGAATTTACAAGCCGGGATTGTTTACTTTACAATTATGTGGTTGGGCGATTTCACATACTTTCACATGGCACAGCAAAACGTTTCACTAGCGTTCCTTGAGACGAGTACATGCTTTTTTTGCTGGCCGCCGGCAATGTTGCTATAGTACCAGCGGCTCTTTGAGGTCGCACATGCTCTCCTTCGAATAAACGCATGTCTTTCCCGTGTTGCAAACCTTCTCCTCTGTTGGATTCGCAGTAGTTGTGATCGGCGGTGTTGGTTAATTAAATATACAGAGTGGAGCCAAAATAGCAGTAAAATCATGTTGGAGTTGGCCATTGCTAGCTGAATACAATTCACGCAGGGGAGATCGGAGTTTTGATTGGCGCGGCCGGATCTGTCAGACACTATAGGGGCGTGTTTGTTTCGGACGGATCTAGATTCAGATCGGCGCATATCCAAAGTTAACTCGTTCACTTCGCGCACATCCTGATCGAGATCTGTGATCTGTGGAATCCTTCTCGAGAGATGGTTCAGCGCTAGATCCAAAATGGCGACGTAATGTGAATAAAACCGTGTCGTTTCAATTTTCAGAGGCAACACACGATGCAAACAAATTTAGGCTGCTTGTTTATTTACGACGAATGTCGTAGGAGAAATTTAGAACAAAGGTCGTGTGTTGAGGTCCCTACGCATGCGCATTGCGTTAGCTGTCGCAAGGGACGTTGTACATTCCGTTTCACACGATACCTTGAGAAATCTTCCACTAGCGAAAGATTTTGTCGTAGGTCTGGACCTCCGCCAAAATATCTCAAGCATTAAGACAATTTCTCAAGGAATGCTTGTCTCTGTCAAGCATGGGTGTCCTTTCACACGATGGCACTTTTGTAAAATTGTTTGGCCTCCTGTGAATTTCTGTTAAAGGCACAGGCTCGTCAGCAATGCGCGCCCGCCAAATTCTTGCTCGAAACACGCAGCTCCATGCCTTTGCTATGGAGCTGCGTATTGCGTGGCACACATTTAGCGGGTGCGCATTGCTGACGAGCCTGTGCCTTTAAGTGGAAGAGAAAATCCAAATACATGTATAATGCTTTTTGTCAAAATTAATACAATTAATTCTGATAAATGGTGTAAGCAGACGCATTGTAGCTCTGGTCGATTTTTACCAAGGATTTTATACCGTGGTGCTTCGCCAAATATAACGTGTTTGGAAGTCTGCTTTTGGGTATGCTCTGATGATGGCGATAAAGTGGACACATCAAGTCACAAAGTAAAAGTAACTGCGCCCGTTAGGTAGAGAGAAACAATGCACGGCAAAGTGGCTTACTTGGGCACACGTACCATGGAATAGATCCAACCAGGATTTGAACCCACAACCTATAGGTCTAACCAAGGTTTGAATATGATCGACTAGACCGCTCCGCCATGGTACTCTATAATGTTTCTTTAAAGGTTTAGTGAAGTGAAAATTATCAACCAGCTGTTTTTATACACGAATCAAAAGATCAAAGTGTTGCAGACAAAGAGGCAAACTCAAATTTGTTTTCATTTCAGACGGAAGTGACCTTTTCTGTACTTCAAAATTGTCTTGACAGACGAGGGCGCTGTTTATTGCTAGTCATGGAGGGAACCCACAGTTGAAAAACAAAGAAAGAACATTACATTTCAAACAGTAACAGTAGCCCACTGATCCATTTTTTGCTCAAACAAACTTGTCAGGATTGTTGCAAATGACATACATGTACTAAACAAACTCAATAAACTGTAGATCATAACACCAAGAAGGCACTGAAAATAACAACTTTTGTACACAAGTCAATGGAGATTTCCTCTGTTGTCCCGAGATGACATCACGGATTTGCTCATGAATATGGAAATTCTTATTAGCATAAAAATAGAAAACTTGCAATTACACCAAAACGGAACAATCAAATTTTCTAAAATTGACGGAAATGTGTAAAACACACCCTCTACTTTTTTTTTTTTTATATTGAATAAAAACCTATTTCACACGTCCTTTATGGCCCGGTCACACATAGACAACGCACGGGGGACGCACGGCCCGCGCATTGAAAATTTGCAATTTTGGCCAGTGCGTTGTCGTTCGCTAGGTGTGCGTCATTATGCGTTACTCGTTCGTCGAGCGCGTTGGACCAACGTTATGCATTCGACGTCATTCGCTGTGTGCGTCGGGATTTTTTGTGCATGCACAAAATTGTAAGCGGAGCTCGACGCATGAATGTACACGTCAAAAGGACGCCAGACACGTGCAGAGCGCGCTAGACCAACGCCAGACATACGCGGAGCGCACGCTGTGTATTCGTTGTAAGTTCGGCGGCTGAGGTCTAGCGAACGCCTAGTGCACACCTAGCGTGCTTCAAACGCATGCCCAGCGAACATGCGGCGAATATGAGCGTGCTGAACGGGTCTCTAACGCACCCAACGTTCTTCTTGCGTGTTCCTAGCGTGTACGTGGCGTGTACGTGGCGTGTACGTAGCGTGTACGTAGCGTGTAGTCATAGGGTAAATAAGCGGGTCCCGCACCACCGCCTCATCACTTCTCCTCCGACCCTCATGGGTGATGACAGAGGTTCCTACTGATCGTGTCTAGAAGAACCACTTCAGAAGATGAAATACCATCTACGAGCCGACGCTTTTTATAGGCACAGTCACGTGACCGCTGCCGTTCGCGGGCTGTGCGTTGAGCGCGCGGTGCATGCGCTGGCCATTCGTCCCACACGCTAGCAACACGTGATGCATTCGTTGGGGTTTTTGACATGTGCGCTCTGTATACGGTCTGTATGCGCTTTGTATGCGCCCAGTATACGCGCAGCGCGTCAGCAACAGGCTATGCATTCGGTGTCAGCTTGCTAGCCTCTCCCAAATCCTGACAAAAGTTGGGCGCACAACGACGCACTGATCCTATTTTCCATTTTTTGCTGAATTTTCAGTGCGCGGGCCGTGCGTCGTCTATGTGTGACCGGGCCATTAAAGGCCCAGTGGATCATTTGCAATGACCCCAAAAAGTAATCGACGAGTTTACAGGGGAAAAGTTCTGAAAGTAAAGATTGAATTAATAGCAACTATCCAATGAAAGGTTTCCGCTCAAAATGATATAATTTTACCAGAAAATAATCCGTAAAGATGAAATTATTTAGATCGTTTGCAAACGATTTACTTATATTTGGTTCGCATCTACGCGGTCCAAAATGCATGGGCGCTGTGTACTCCGTGTGCGTGTTCCAACGCGATGCATTTTTATGGATCGCGCGCACACGCAGTATGTGCGCCACGCAAGCCACATAGTACTCGATCAACTGAGAACGAATATTTGAAACACCCCGCCAAGACCAGGAAAATGCATATGGATTTTCATGGTTTTTTTAAACGTGGTACATTTGACAAAGCTGAAATTTCTTCGGATGAGTTTGTTGATGTCTTTCTTTTGATTTATAATGGTTTTATTCGCAGAATCGCTCAAAAACAGATCATCTACAGGGCCTTTAAGGCCTAACTCCTTCACATCACTCACAGAAATATATCTACCTCCAGCTGGAAAGCCACCTGTACACAATGACAAATCTGGCCTTTCATAAAAAATGAAGACAGTCGGGTTCAAACCATTGGTTGATTTGACATGGAATGACACAAGTCAGTGTATAACTGAACAAAACCTTTACCTGTTGATTTTACTCAAAACATAACGAGAATGATTCAATAAACTATTAATGTATATCTTAAAATGCAAGTATGACATTTTGAAACTTTTTGGATGATTTGATAGACTTTCACTTTTAATGTAATTTGAATTTATAAAGTACCTCTGCTCACTATTGGGAATCTCAAAAATTAGAAATGTTCACACATTTACACATAATCTACACAATATAAACATGATGACGGTAGTAAACTTCCCCTAAAATGGTTTTGTCTAAAGTGCTATAGTCTTTGGGAAATGAGTAAGACAATTAATTTTAGTCTCATGAGACGAAAATCTACTTCGCCCCTAAACCACTTCGCCCTGCACCACCCACTTTGCCCTGCACCACCCACTTTGCCCTGCACCACCCACTTTGCCCTGCACCACCCACTTCGCCCTGCACCACCCACTTCGCCCTGCACTACTTCGCCCTTAACCATGTACCACTTAGCCCCAAAACCACTAAGCCCAAACGCCACTTTGGCCAAATGGGGTACCATACGTGGCCGAGTGGTTTGGGTTACTGACTCGCAATCATAGGTGAAAACTTGGGGTTGCGGGTTCGAACCTCGCCCATGCCCACAGCTGTGGTACCTGTGCCCTTGAGCAAGGCACTCAACCACACTTGCTCCATCCTTTGGAAGGGATGTAAAGCCGTTGGTCCAGTGTGTTAGGTAACGGTAACGCACTTTAAAGATCCCAGAGCATTCTTTCGTGAAGAGCAAGGGGATTCCTCACGCTTGCGAGTGACAGTGCAATGGGCACTATTGAGGAAGACTTGGTATGAATACCAGAAAGAAATAATAATAATAATAATAAATGCCACTTTGCCCAAACGCCACTTCACCCCAAAAACACTTTGCGTGCACAGGCCGTGGTTCAGGGCGAAGTGGTTCACAGTGACTATAAAGCTTTTAAAAACTGTTTTCTCAAAAGTTAAACGAAGTACGGTATTGACTTTTACTCAGGTTGGTTTTAATCATGCATATCTTCAATCACACTATTTGTAATGGTTTACCAATCATGTGTTTTGCCTTTAAAGCTTGGGTAAAACCACCAGCTACCTTTTCCACAAAAGAACTGGTCAAATAACTTGAAATGCAATCATAAGAGTTTAAGCCTGGTGTCTCACCCTCCCCTTTACATTGGTAAATAATGTTCTTGAATGTGATCAAAACTCAAATTATTTCTCAAGTACTTTTACACAGTTTAGAAATTGCACAAGAATTTTGAATTTCTTTTAAGATTTGGGTAAATGAGAAAGCCAAATTGTACAACTGCAGCCAAATGTGGGGGTTGGTGAGCGGTCCAAGCAGGTCTGAAAGCAAACTTTTGGATGATATGTTCACATTTTCTGACTGTGCCCCATGGTTGAATAAAACACAAAATGTCTTTCTCCAGCCTTCAGGCTCCATTGCGAATCCAGTTTTTAAAAATAAAAAAATATACAGCACTTTCAAACAAAAACATGCAGATGGGTGTTTTTACTTGCACACGCATGCATTGTCAGCCAGATGTTGTGACATCATAAAAAGCACTCTATTGGTGGCCGGTTGAAAAGTAGTAATGCACCTGTCAGATGTGGGGGTTTGGTCCCGGTTTTCCAGGGTGGGGATTTTAACCCATTGAAATACAAATTTCTGTACAAAAATAGCAAGGCGTGCATGTTTTGCACTCTAGGGTGCGGAATTTTGGCACCTAAATTTTGCCCCAGAGGTGGTAATTTTGTCAGGTAAAAAAAATACAATCCCACCTCGTGGGGCAGTTTAGGGGGTTTGGGGGACAAATTTTAGGTGCATATATAATGTTAAAATCATTGGCACAATAAAATGAATAAATATAAAAATTATTGATGATGATGTTCTTGTATATCATTCTGCAGGTGTTGTTAAATACCCTGAAGACATGCCATGTCAGGACAATGCAGATAGAGTCTCATTGCACGGAGAGGTGTATAAGATGAGTCCATGCTCGAAATGCACCTGTACTAACTCTACCCTGAGCTGTGAGTTTGAGACGTGTCAACCTACAACCTGCTATGTACCACTCGAATTTCCGGAAGAGTGCTGCAAGTGGTGCCCTTACAGTAAGTGTCAAATTTGCAGATGAGTGCAAAATATACTCACAAATTTTTTTTTCTTCAAATTAGTCACCGTGAAGCAGCAAACTTTCACACCAGTCATTTGAAGCATTGTAAATTTCATCTGCATGCACCAATTGTCTAGGCTTGTGACCTTGTTGGGTCTGCCAGACACAGGGTTTTTAGAAAGGCATGTTGTCACACTATTGCTAACCCTTTTTGGGCCTAAGTTATCTCTTCAGAACAACTGAAACTATTTCTTTTATTTTGAGACCAGACAAAGGTATTTTCTGGAAAATATGGTCTGTGTGCCAAAATGCCCCCTTTACCGTGGAAAGACTCAATTACAAATCGAACTTTATTTCTTCATTAATTGTCACTTATTTAAAAGGTCCGGAAAGGTTTCAACTACATTCCTTAATTTCACAGGCTTTTACAAAAATGTGCTTGTGGTTGAAAATAATAAAATCACATTTCTCCTATGAATGTCTTCTCATATGAATGTCTTTTTTCCCCTTCTTTTCTATCTGTGGTTTCGTAAGATGTGACTGTGAGCGAAGTTTCACCCCTTATCCCTGGAGCCCAGTCCATTCAGGAAGGCCGAGCCGAGAATGACCTCAATGTCAATCTGGATGTGACGTATGTCAACAACAGAGAGGCTACAAGCGTTAAGGGTCAGGGCCTATGGCAAACCAAGATGTGGATGAGTAGCCAAGCTGATGGCTCCACTGAGCTTCCTGGTACAGTTGTGCAAAATGTCTTGACCGAGGGACAGCAATCGCAGGATCTGTTGAAACGTGGCTCATCCACGCGGTTCTTGATCAACGACATTCGGTACAAGGTGGACATGTCCGATTTGACCTGCGATGAGGCCAGGTACCTCTGTGCTAAATTCAACAAGGGGGAGAATCCAGAAACTGAGAAAGACTTTCTGACCTTCAACTTCAAGGGGGAACCCACTGAAAATGCCCTTACTGGCTGTAGTCCAATAGGGGACTGTAAAGGTTAGTGCTATTCAGAAGCTTTGTAAACAAAGTGTTTTTTGGTGAAAATCACAATCCCTCTCAAATTTATCAGCACAGTGCTTCTCTGAGAACGGTTAATATATTCATTGTGTGCTTGGGCGGGACTCGAACCCACAAACTGTTGCATTTTGGAGCAGACGTCACAATTGCTTGACCACGAATTGAGCCAGTGTTGAACGGCTATTTGGAATTGGTCAGCAATGATTCCTCAGCTGATCATGATTGTGTGACTCGTGTCCATGTTGTGAATAGTTGTACCTTTTAACACTATAACAGGCATGTAGAAAGAAGCACACTTAGATATTTCTTTTCTTTTTTGCCAGAGTGTTTTATGGCATCTTCGTCAACTAAAGCCCTTAAGAGACCGTCCAAAGTTGTCAACATTTTCACGGTTTTACAGAGTGTAGTATTTTTTAAGACCCCTCTCCCTACCCCCAAAATACTACTTATCAACATTTTTGTCACTACCGTGAAATGTCAACATTTTACAGTGCATGTAAAGTCGTACTTGGCCCTCGACCCACGCACCACCTCCCCCCCTCCCCCCCCCCCCCCTCGCCTTTCCTACGCTTTGTAGTTCCGTGAAAATGTTGGCAACTTTGGATGGCCCCTTATGCCATCAACTATACAGTATTAGCTTCAACTTCGCTTTATTATCAGCTTAAGATGACGAAGAAGGAGATGCAATTTTGGAAGTGGAAGAAAAATCTGCAGGAAAATCTCCTGTGGGAAAACCCACATGGTCAAGTAGGGACTGAAAATACAATCCACATTCACGTACAGGAATAGAACTCGAGACGCCAGAGATGAAAGGCGGGGGAAGAACCACTACATTTGTACACCGACCCGACCGCTCCTGAATACTTTAAGCAATGTGGAACAGAGCTTGTGCGATTGCGATCTCATGCCTCAAATCCAGAGGATAACCTTTGAAATGACAAACTGAAAATCAAAACACTTTCTCTCCCCCCAAGTTGATTCTGTGGGGTTTTACTCCAAATTCCTTCCACACCGCTTTTTCTTAACCACTTCGCGACAGGAACTGCATATGCAGTTCTGAGTGCGAATGTCTTGGGGGCTGTTATACAGAATTAGCACATTAATTAGACATGGGCAGAGCTGGTCTCTTATCTTGTTGGCTTGGGGTCATTTCGTCAAGTCAGTTTTTGGTTTTTGACCTGTGACTTGACTCTGGAGAAAATGACTTGTGACTGGACTTGGGAAATAATATTGATTTACGACTTGAAATAAAAACTAGTCATCAAGTCTCCAGCCCCAGGAGACATACAAAATTACATGTATACTGCATATAACCAAAACTGCTAGTGCAGTCTCCTGCTCCAGGGGAATAAATTGGAAAATGCCTACCTGTCGCGAAGTGGTTAAAAACAGCAACACACACACAAATTACGCGCAAAAAGGCTCGGTGTGAATCCAGCCTTATTATTAAAAAAAATTTCACTTCAAATTTCCTACAGGAGGGGCATTGGTGCAAGTCAACAACGTTGCGCCAATGATGCAAGAAAACACCGTCGTTATGGAAGGCAACCCCAACCAAGTTATGGTGGATCTCGGGGTCAACTACGTTGATTCGGACCGAACCACAGACGTGACTGGCCAGGACTTGTGGACAACAAGCATGTGGCTGAGTAACCAGCAAGATGGCTCCCGTCCCATCAGGGGCACTCTGGTCAAGGAGGTCCTGACCTCTGGACAGAGCTCCCAGGCCCTTATCAAGGACCCCACGACCACCTTCAACATCAACAGCATCCCTTACAACTTTGACCTGACAGGCAAGACATGCAGTGAAGCTAAGTACCTCTGTGCCCGGTTTGACAAGAACAAGAATGCGAAGGCCAGTAAGGAGTATTCATCATTCAAGTTTGAAGGAGTTCCCAACACCAGGGCCTTGACTGGCTGCTCTCTGATTGACAACTGCAGGGGTAAGTCAACCTTTTGACTAATTTCAAATATATTTTCTGATATAATTGAATTTTTGGCCGACACCGGAACTGAAGTGAACAAAATCCATTGACATAAAAAGGTTTTCCTGAATTTGTGGTATCATGGTTTTGAATGGATGTAATCTGTTCATACATGGTACAGTAATATGCACTGTATACTAAGTGCTTTCCCTTGGAAAACACTAAAAACTCCCGCATACACATACTTGTGGTATCATTGTCAAAGCTTGGTTATCAGGGAAACTGGTTTCACTGTGACCTTTTTGAAAAAAGCTGTCCTCCAAAAAGGACATGTTAAAAAATTGGCATGTAATTAACCTCGGAAATTCTTGTGTTCCATGCTAGTGAAGTAAAGCAATTGCTAAATTGATCAAAATAAAGAAAAACCAGATGTTGGAGATTGATGACAGTTTCAATGGTTTGTATAATTAATGAAACATTTTGGCCAGACATCCCTGGAATCCTAGTTTATTTCTTGGGTTTGTAAGAGAAGTCAATGCTTTATAAAATTGGTATACATGTAACTATAACGAGATGTTAAAAATGGGAAAGATGACATGTAACTTTACTGCAGCATGATACGCTCTTTAAGCTAGGAGTATACAATCAACTAGAAATTGGACTTCAACCAAAACTGACTAATAGACTACTAAAGTGTGACGTCAGTTGTCATGGTAATTGGGTCTAAACATTCGTTGGTAATCTGAAACGTCCATTGCTAAAGCACAAGGAAATAGTTCACTGGTTTTAGTGTAGACCCAGTAAACTTGGTAACATACATAGTGACATTTTCACTGTGCTTTGAGGGCAGTAGAACAGTAAAGTCTCTTCATTGTCCCAACATGATGTCGCAACAGAGACAGTGCAGTTGGTTCGTAATTTAATCACTTAACGCCGGAGGATATGTACAAGTATGTAAATACATTCGGGCATAGTCACAGTGGCGGTTGACGAGTTTAAACGTCGGCTTTGCCGCCGTCTTCCACGGTTGACGTTTAAACACGTCCATTGTTCACCATTCATTTGTACACACCGTGTTTTGAGCTTGAACTTGACAGCTGTGGATGGCCTTGGGCAGCCTCGGAGTGTTGCAAAGTGTGATCTTTTGTTGAGAAGCGCCTTCACAAGCCTTAATTCATACAATGAATGTAGAAAAGACTCTCAAGAGTCAGTATTTGTAGTGCTCTTGCATTAAAATGCTTTTTAAAAAAAAGAATTTTCTGCAGACAATTTCTTTTACCATTCATTCAACACAAAAACCATGCATTTTTGTTGTTGCATATGGTTGAGTTCGGGCGGTCTGTTCTTAACACGGGTAACACGGGTAACTTGTTCTCGATGAATAGGTAGTGTGTGTGTGATCCTGTTCCGAGTGCAGTGTTATTGGGTCGTGTTCGCGTGTCAAGAACAGATCGCCCGAACTACAAGGCAGTTTATCAACATTATTCTTTAGTTATGATGCTGAACCTGTTTTAAAAAGTTTTCCAATCATGTAATCTGTCTTTAACACAGGAGTAACTTTCGACGACATGACTTGGTCTCGTGACGTGGGACAGTTACAGTACGGACTACCCGCTCCGTTGACAATCGATGCTCAAGTCACTACAACTGCCGACAGCCCACCCGTAGAGGGATCCCGCCTCTGGAAGATGAATCTTTTTGGCAGTCGCAGTGTGAATGGCTCTGGCGTCCGTCTTAACGAACGCTCGCAGATTCTCGACGGCTACAACCAGGCCAAGTCATTGGCCGGCGGTGGAGCCCCATTGGAGTTCGAGGACATGACTGCCAATTATCCACTGGAGGAGCTCGGATGCGGGGAGTACAAGTTCTTGTGTCTAGAGTTTACCAAGGGAGATTATGCTCGGCCTGATTACACCTATGCCACGACCAGCGGCAAACAGTCCATCATCAAATGCTTGCCAGAGCAGTGCAGAGGTAAAGTATTAAACAGACCTGTTTTTATGGATAAGTGCTTGCAATAGACCACTGGTTCTCAAACTTGGGAAAATACCCCCTGAGAGGTGGGGGGAGGGGAATAAAACCTTTAAAGGGGGAATGAGATGGTCATAGAAATCCAAGACCCTGTCGAGGGGGAAAGGCTCGGAAAAAGTTAGAGAACCAGGGCAACAGACCTTACTGTATTCATGTGGAAGCAATTTTCTATAATGGTCTCTGAATGAATTCTGTACAATGCACAGATTTCCATTAATATAAGCCAGGTAATCATAGTGTGTTATTGAATGGCACACCACCGTAACCGGTTTTAGAATCATATATAACATGTGTGATCATCACAAACCTTAAGAAAATACGCATCTTCGATTAATCCTGCTTCTGTACCTTTTAGACCCATAGACCGTGTGACTTTTGTTTACAACTAAAGCGCCCTCTATTGAAGTCATGCCTGCAGTTGTGTATTACGCATCATGCTTTGCATAAATTTGCACAGGTTTTTAAGCAATTGGTGATCTGGGAAGCTTTTGCTTGGAGGAAATTAGCTCTTGCTTTTGCTTCAAAGAAGAAGCTTTTGCTTGTAAAAGCCTAGAAAAAGCAATTGCTAGTTTTTATGTATTCGGCCCATTTTTTATGTTGTACACTTTAAACAATAAGGCTGCGTTCGGGCGTGTACTCGTGTTACGGCAAGAATAACGACACTCGGGTCAGTGAGAGTATGATCTCACTACTCCCCAACAAATGGGGAGTGTGCTCGTACTCCTGTCAAGTGTCATGTGATTTGTACGAAGATGGTGGAATATGGGTGGGATTTTTTGTGAATTTGCTCAACGTGTCAACTCAATAACTGAAACAATAACTCACTAAGGTTTGTTTTAGACGGCATCAAAGGTTCTCACGACTTACGGCCTGTATTTCCTCAGTTTCTTGTGAGCAATGAAACGGCATTTTTTGTGCAGTGATGGCAAGAGACGTCCATCTTCACTGATTGCCATTCGCGCACGCAGACTGCGGATTTGCCGTTCGCGTTATGTGACCCGAGTGCAATGCGCACGCATTACTCCCGAGTAACGAGAACTGCACGCCCGAATGCAGCCTAAATGATTAAAGTAGATTAAAGTTTATTTTTAATTATCGTTGTTGACCATTTGCAGCTGTATACGTCTCTGGTGTGAACTCTGAACTCACATCGGCTGACCTGTACGAAGGCAGGGCCAACAACATGGTCCAGTTCGACACCATTGTTCAAACCACGGATGCGAGCTCCCCAGTTGTCGGTCGCAACATGTGGCGTCTCAACATGTACGGCAGCGAGAGTCCTGATGGGTCCGGCCCGCGGCAAGCGCCGCAGGAGCAGGTCCTGTCAGACTACTACAGCAGTCGCGAGTTGATGGTACCCGGCAGCACGCTCAACTTCCAACCAATAAACACCGAGTTCGACATGACCAACGTCAACTGCAAGAAGCTGAAGTACCTGTGTACGGAATTCAGCCGCAACCCGGAGTCATCGGAGGAATTTGAGCTGAATCCGGTTCCTGATGAAAGCGTTCTGAGGGATTGTATGGAGGTCTCCGATGAAATGTGCCAAGGTTTGTTTTAATAATAGATTATATACCTTCAATTAAATAATAATAGAAGTACACCACTACCATCATCACCCAAAATGGTAAACAGGACTACCCGAACCATTGCAAGGTGTGCAAGCTATGTTTTAAGTACTGCAAGCACGTGAGGAATTCCACAAAATCACAACTTTAGTAAAGACTACATTACAAAAATGGTGACAACGCAAGTATAAGCGTACAAGTTTTAACACAGTTGTATGTAAGCTTCTGACTATAACTGTATCTACGCTACATGAGGGTAATCATGGTGCTGTTGCCATTATTACCGCTGCCATCGGGAAATCACCAGAACCATTTCGCTTCAACTAGGTTGCTGCCTGGCCAAGGCACCCAACCTAGTTAGATTGTAGCATTCCCCCTAAGAGCTCCCCAAATATTGCTTGGGTTGATGAGGCAGTTGAGATTGTCTTACCAACGGACACAAACACATTGGCACAAGAGGGGATCGAACCAATAACCTATTGATCACAAGCACATCTGTGTATCCACTGGCACACACACATGCTTTAAAGGCCCAATCAGTCATTTGCAAGTTAAACTTTTTACAGATTCCTATCGTAAAGGTAGGGCACATCATTTGCAGTGACCCCATTTTTTTTTCATGACTTGACAAGAAAACATTTACTAAAAGAGTTAATAACAATGGTACCAAACATTTTTTGAATAACAAACATTTTTTGTTACTAACACTTTTAGTAAGGTTTGTCAATTCGTGAACACAGTTTTGGGGTCACTGCAAATGATGTACACTACCTTTGAAAAACAAGTAAACATACAGACAGTATAAAATATTGCACATTGGGCAAGGCACTTTGCCATGAATTGCCTCTCTCCACCCAGGAGGAAATGGGTACCTGTGAGGGTAGAGAAAGCTAATGTGTTTGATTAGTCCCTGTGCGCATAAGCTGCACGGGACTGTATACTCTCCCAGGGAGCTGGGAAGGATTAAGGAATGATATTACTGAGCCCAATGACCAGGGGTAATAATGCAGAAAGCGCATTGAGAGATCCGTCGGATCTGTAATGCGCTATATAAGAACTGTCTATTATTATTATTAAATTACACCATAAACAATGAATATTAATTCATACAGAACAGTTAAGAGACATCATAAGTAAGTTACGACTAGAAAGGATTTACACGCTCACTGGGCCAGGTCGCTAGTGATTGCTCGCACAGCTGCAGGAAAAAACTTTTCCTATGACGTTCAGAATGCACTGCTAGGGATCTTGAACCGCTGTGAACGGTGCACCGTAGTGAAAGAGTTAAAGGGACACACCGGCTTTGTTGGGCTATTTTGGGTTCGAAATAGACCCATACATTATTCTGAGCGCTTTCCATAGTAAATTAGATATATCCTGAAAAGACGCCGTCAAATTTGGCTGTTTTTGAGCATTTTTCAAAAATTCAAGGTCACGTGACTTTTCGGAACCAGATTCTGGTTCCGAAAAGTCACGTGGTCTTGTGAGTTAGTTGTATTTCCAGCCGTAGAAACCAGCGCGAAGTGCGAGTTGCTTTTGTCATTCGTGGTTGGTTTCTCTTCTTGTTGGAAAATAATGTCCTACGAACACTATGTACATACCGTATTTTCCAATTTGTACACAAAACTGCCAACAGATTTCATAAGAAGGGTTTCTGGGATATGGACGAGAGAATATCTCAGATTTTCGTGTCTTCACTTCACGTTTGCGGCGATAAATAATATCCGGAAAGAAAACGGCATATAGGCCTATTGAGGGTGCTAAAGATACCAAAATGTTGCGTTCGAGTTGCTTCCTCGAGTCAGCGCTGACCTCGGGAATCATGCAAGGTGTGATGAGTCGGGGGAAACAAGGAATCGAGGTTAAACACCTGTAGACCCATTTAATACAAACACATGATACATAATACATCGCGACGGCTTGTAAAGCGTATAGCCCAACATTTGTCCCTTTTGTTAATTTTAAACATTTTTTTGTCGAGGATGCTAGATTGCTACATTATGTAAACAGTAAGCCGGTGTGTCCCTTTAAGGATTCAATTTATGTTGTGCATGTATCTTATTTTCTGCAGGTGTGGTAATTGACGACATGGATTGGACCATGGATATTTTGACTGACGAAGTTGCCTCCGGTCGCCCAACGCCAATCCGCTTCGACATTGACGTTGATCCCAGACCGAACACCGGCAGTGCCAGTGGAGAGAACCTTTGGCGAATCGGTATGTTCGGTTCCAAGCGTCCCGACGGCAAGGGTCCCCGCATCAGCCCTGAGCGCCAGATACTGACACGGGATGAGTCCAGTCAAGATTTGACGTCCGGTCAGAGGCTTCGGTTCTCGGACGTCGCCAGCGAGTTTGACCTATCGGCTATTGGCTGCGAGACTGAGTTCCAGTATCTGTGTCTTGAGTATGCCAAGGGGCTGCGTGCTGAGCCGGACTTCAAGTTCAGGGCTGCCGATGGTGGGGAGGTGGTGACCAAGTGTAAAGAACAAGAATGTCGCAAGGGTAAGTGTGGTACTATTTATTTATTGGGTTAATACAGTAGATCACTTAGTTTGACAAAAATGTTATTACTACTTTTCAAGCAGCTGCATTTGAAGTACTGGCCTAAAGAACTGGTCATGGGTTCGAGTCCCACCCGAGCACGCTATGAATTTTTTCTCATAAGGGTCATTCTATAAATTTGGGGTCCAACGTGTGAAATTTTTCTGTCCCTGTTACACCTGACATACTGTTATTTGCTATACAAGTATCATTAAAAATGCCTTCAAACCATATTTTTATGAATTGTATTTTATGTAATCACTCTTTGAAATAGAAGGCATTTAAAGAATATGTCCTGAATTTACAAAATACAACATTTTACAAGATGTCAGATGTAACGGGGACAGAAAAAGTGGACCCCAAATTTATAGAATGACCCATAAGGCAAAACAATCCTCAAGTAATATTCATTCTCCCTGATGCAAGCCAAATCGCACTCATACTTTTACATGTACCTTCTTATGGTTGCTATCATGCAGGTGTGAAAATAAGTGGCCTGGATGTCGTCGGCAATGACAATTCAGTCCTGAGGGAGAACGAGCCCTACAACCGAGTCATGTTTGACCTGACTGGAATCACCACCCCCGATAGTGGTGGCGTGGACGGCGACAATCTCTGGGATCTCAAGATGTACGGCAGTAACTACGAAACAGGTTATGGGCCGCGATTGAACGAGCAGAATGTGGAGCTAAACAGCTACCAACGCAACAAGGATGTGTTCCCGGGGGAAGACATCGACTTTGGAATGATAGACACCAACTACAACATGAAGGGACTGACCTGCAAAGATGTGCGCTACTTGTGTGCGGAGCTCAGCAAGAATCCTCGCGCCGATCCGCCGTTCGACCTTCAACCTGTTCCTGATCGTAGCGTAATGAAAAAATGCTTCCCTCAGAAATGCGATGGTAAGACCTTGGTAAAGCAATCTGATTAATCCCATGTCTGTGCTTATTGAATGGCTGATTTTGCTTAAAGGGCCCCTTATTTAAGGTTTTTAGTTTTTATGCTAATGAAAATATGCATATTCATGACCAAGGTCACTATGTCACAAGAGGCAAACACAGGAAAATCACATTAAACTGTGCACAAAAGATTCCACTTTTTTCTCAATTTTCCTGAAACTTTTGTAATCCATGGCTGTTTGAGTTTGTTTTACATGTTGCCTGCTGTAAGCCATGACAAAACTGGGAGTAGAAACTGCAGCAATTTGCCACAAGTCCAACTTGAAGTCTTATGTTTTTTCTTAACTTTTCCCTTCTGTCTTCCTTATGTGATGCACTCAAAACAGCGCCCTCTGTCTGTGATTTATTGCAGTGAAATCTTCAAAGTTGAAAAAAGCCACCTTTTATTGATTTTACATCCAAACGAACAATAGTATGTCTTGCTGTCATTATGAAGCAAAGCTTAGGCACAAAGTTGTTTAGCATGTCACAGGCCCTAGGAGCGTGACCAGATTTAAAAAGAAAATGAAATGGATTTCATTATAACCTAACAATCATATAAAATACTTCCCCAAAATACTATCCATGGGAAGAAAATAGGAAATTTGCAATCCCCAACAGTGTTCTCCACTGCTAAACATTTTGTCTGGGCACACTGAGCAGCACCCCCATGCTGCGAATCAGTGTTCGCCGCGTATAAGATAATAGATTCCATTCATGAACCTTGCACTTTAAGGCTGGTTAAATATCCTGTATTTTGGAAACCCCAAAGTTGCCACCAAAATTAAACGAGATTTTAATGAAAGCAATGAAACCAACAGAAAGTAGGTTAGGATAGTCTTATACAATCCGTTTTAAACCCGCTATCCTCCGCGCTGATAAAAATGATGTTTATGGTGTTTTTGCGTCACTCGTGCTGCATTTTCCGTAGCTCTGCGCACACAATTTTAAGGACTCAGGTAACCAAAATGGAGATCCACGTTTTGGTTACCTGAACCTGAGGCTGTGATTGGTCAATTTCAAAATGGGTGGAGCTTACTGGATCGGTCTATTCATTGATCATCTGGCGTTGCACGCACGCGTACGCACACGGCCAGCTGTGTTGGAAATACAAGACTTGCCATATACAGGATGCTATTTGCGGAACCGGCAAACTTTTGCGAAACTGGACAATCTGCGTACCTCTGAAAATGCTCGAAGGCATTTTTCTTTAAATTTACTGTTACAAAATGTTTAGTGTATTAGATAACTGGATAAATTCCGGATATTTCTGGATGAGTACCTTTCCATAAAAGTACGTTTTTGTGCCGCCGGGCGCCTCGGATAATTTCCGTTTGCGGAACCGGACAATCAACTGTACTTAAAACATTGCAACTTCTGAGAAGATTTGGTGTAAATTGGTTTAAACTCTGTAGAGATATGGTTATTCAAAGTCACTTAATATTTTTTAAATTCTGGCTGACCGATATTTCACGTTATTTTGAAGCATCCGAAATTTGTACAGTGTTTGAAATTATGAATATGGTTTATTCAAGTCATATGCCGGGATACATTCAATGGACAATTTGTACACAAAAGGATACATTATCAATTAATTCCTGTCATCTGATTGGTTCGTCATTGGTCGCATGTTGTTGAATTATTTGGTATAACTTCAATTTCATTTGCCTTGTGAGAAATAATTAAAAAGATGAAAGTAAAAGAAAAATATATATCATTTCATTTCATAAAGGGTAGATATTAAGATGTACACTGCATTCTGTATTTGACAAGCAGCAAGAAATTGGCGAAGTAAAAAGTTTATTTGAAACTCAATGATTTATTCGTCGGTTACATTATGATACTTGCTTAACGTCTTTCTGAATGCAGACTCATTTCCTCGTTTGATTGCTATCGCAGGGATCATTGTGGACAATATTGATTTAGGAGGTGATTTCATCGTCGACGAAAACACCGAAGAGATCGAGTTGGACGTGTCTGTCTACTCCAACCCAAACAGCGGTGATGCGTCGGGCCGCGGGCTGTGGAGACTGGAAACATTCACCGCTAACAATCGCGACGGTACGGGCAATCGTCGTATGCTCGAGAGGGAAACGCTCTCCCCGTCCGAAGGCAGTCGCGAATTGCGATCGGGTTCCAGAATGAACTTCGACAATATCGCAGCTCGTATCAACAAGGACGACATTCCGTGCGAGGAGGGCGGAGGTTTTATCTGCGTGGAGCTTAAGCAAGGAGACGCCCCATCCATTGGCTACTCACTGAGTGGAACACGGCCAGACTCGCTGAAGAAATGCAAGGAAATTAACTGTGTAAAAGGTTAGATTTTAATGCTATGAAAATACTGATCTGGATGAAGAACAACTAACGGACACTGTTTACGCAGAAAAACAGTGTGTGTCCCCTGCAGCAGTCCTATAGAGTGCAAATTGCTCATTGGAAAGGTGGCAGACTATTTATGCGTTCCAATGCTTACCTTGAAAATGAGATTTTGGAACGCATACATAGATGGCACCTTTCAATTTAGCAGTTTGCATTCTATAGAACTGGCTTTAGGGACAAGATTTGACTTTCTATTAGGGATGGGATTTTACGGTTAATTCAGAAACCAGTTTGCAATTCTTTCAAGTGTCGGTTAACCGGTTAACCGTCACCAAAGATTGTTGCTGGTGTTTATAGATGCATTTGCAATGAACACAATACCCCTAGGCCCCCCAAAATAATCGTTGAACCTTTATCTGGTCAAAATTTTACTACAACCTCATACAAATTTATTCAATTTCATGAAGTCATTACAAATACGTGTGACCCTCTGAAAACTATTGTAAATTCTCTAAAAATGGGTTTCGTTTTAACATTCGGCAAAACCGAATTTTCTTTCGGTTAAACGGTTAACCGGTTTATCTGTCCCATTCCTACTTTTTATCCACATGAATAGGGTCTATTGTCCATACTCTTTTCCACTTTTAAACTAGCAGCAATACTTTTTCTACAATATCTATCTGAAACCTTGTTCACCAGTCCTTAGGCCTTTTCCCACTAGACAAAATCTCGAGGGTGGCCCTGAGGCGACGACGGGGTGAAAATAAGCCCCGATTCCCACTTGCAAGTCTCACCCCCGAGCCACCCCCAAGAGAACGGTAGTGGGGAAAGGGGAAGGGGTGAGTTCTTAATTGAGGGACGAGGTGCCGATCTCTGGGGTGAGTTCCATCCAGGGCGAGATTCAAAACAAGAAGTTTGAATCGTCGCGGAGTTGAACTCGGGGATGAGTTGCCCCGGGGCGGTCGTGGGGTGGCCCCAGGGCGAGTTCGCCCCGGGGATTGTTGTTCTAGTGTGAAAAGGTCTCTTGTATATTTCTGTTGATTTTAAAGTGCACTGTACCATAAAACAGACTCCATCTTGATCCATTTGTGATGTACAGGTTCCATTAGCCATTTTGGGTATAATTTCTTTTGTAAAAATGTAAGTTTACATAAACCTGATATACCGGTTGTAATCATGTTACAGAGGCAGAATTAGACAAAAATGTGTAAATGCAATTATTTTACAAGAACTGTGCCCTCCTATTGTGTCTGTCACACTTCAAAAAGGTTGATGTAAAATATCAGACTGGGTTTGCAATAATTACTGAAACTGACATGTTTAAACTGAATGTTTTGTGTCCAAAAAACAAATATTACATTATTCATTTCTTTTTACATTTTCTTATTTTTTAACATCACTTTGCTGTGCCACAACTGGTGTATTGAATTTGCTGCAACATAGCGGTTGAGGTAAGAAGGCTGCTGTGATTTCTTAACAAATATTTTGGAGAAAAAAAGATGTTAAACACAAATGGTGACTTTTGACCACTTTTACTTTTTCTCGTAGGTACACTAGGGGAAGCTTGAAAGTGGGGTACCAATTTTGGCAAACCTGGGCACATGTATATTTGTGTAAAGGCAGGGGTCGAAATTAACTTGATTTTTTTTGGTTTTTGGTAGCCCACCGGACCAGTCAGATAAATGTTTCACTAGTCCTCAATTTTTACTAGTCTGCGCCACCACACGTGATTTATATGTAGGCCTATACTTGCATGTTCATTCAAGTTTTGAGTATCGATAAGGAATGACTTAAAACACACAAACAACTTTAAAAAGATCAAGAAACTAAACTTTGAGTGCCACATCTTTTGCCTGATTGTTGTTTTTATAATGTTGAACTTTATTACTAGTTTATTATCAACTAGTTTATTATCAACGGGGAACATTTTGTTCTTATATGAAAGGCAGTATTATGATATACATGTATATGTATTGGCCCACTAGCCCATCGGACTACCATCACAGTGCAGCTAATAGTCCTCCAGCTAAAACTACTAGTCTAGAACTAGCGGACAATTAAGTGCTTATTTCGACCCCCCAACAGGTCTGTGGTGGCACCATGTGAATATCTATTTTGTATATTGTGTGGTTCTGAAAAGAACCGGTGAGTGTGAACTCAACATTTTGATCAGTGTGCTCTGTTCGTCTTCAAAAGAAGATGAACAGAGTACACACCGATCGAAACGTTGAGTTCACACTCACCGGTTCTTTTCAGACTCGTACACATGTTGATTTCCACCATGCATACATGTAGCCTAAAGTCTTACATATTGCTGTGACCTTTATGTAACCCGACTGTGAAAAATTAGTCTAATGTCGTGCAGCCTAGGCAGAGTTTTTGCGACCAGTTCTAAAAATCGGCACCTGACCAAGAATCATATCAGAATACAGTTGAAGTCAGAAGTATAAATACATGTACACCACTACCATCATCACCCAAAATGGTAAACAGGACTAACCGAACCACTGAAAAGACGCGTGGCATAATACATTGGCTCATCAGCATCTGAAACGAGGCTGCCGGTGTTAATTCGAAATTTAATAGTCAATATTTTCTAAATTTTATTTTTTTTTTTAACTGGAGAGGGGAAAGTGGGGGTGCAGTGGGTGTTTGGGGTACAGGTTTGACAGACAATTGTTATTGTGGGGCAGGGCCATCGGTCCGGACCGGTCCAATAATTTGCAAATTTATATAAAAATATTTTCTTTCAGCGCGTACAAAACGGTTATAAACTTGTGTCATATCATAATCAGAGCAACGTAAATTACTTCATATGCTTATAAGTTTGCCCCAACATATCCTTTGTCGTTATTCAGCAAGGCCGGTCCAATGTCAAACTACTTCCGATGCCCCTAAGAGGTTGATTTTAAGCCCTCCCCGCTCCCCCAACACTGCATGTCTTTTTGTGATTTTTCACTGCTATTTCTTTCTCAATCTCGTCTTCAATGCAGGCTGTCCCAGGAACACCGGGAGACAGAGGATCACTAGGAGAGCCAGCTCAGTTGCCTGTAAGATAACCAGGGATTAATAAACGAGTTTGAATTATCCACCAAATGACAAGCATGAAATGAAAAATTGTCTTTAGCTCACATTATACAAAATGTATGCGTATTTACAAATGTTACACACATTAAAATCACAAATTAAGCTCAGTTATTGCTGATGGTACAAATGATCTCTTGTATTACGGGCAAATGGTACCCTGAGAAGTCGTCCAGACGGGAGCAATTCAAAGGCACTATAAAAAGGGTGGGAGGGGTCGCCCATGATCTGGACTCTTCTCAAGGCCTGAGTATACAACTCGGAAAGTATTTTCTGTTTTATCCCAACAATTTTACTTGCCTGGTTGACCACTTTCGACAGCTTAGTTTTGCTTTTCATTGTCGGACCACCATACCTAGATTATTAAAAAGACGAAACATTTTCTAAAAATTCCCACACAGTGCATTAAAACTCCTCAAGATTCTAAGTATTATAAACAGAATCTATATTATCATTAAAAGTTAAATTCTGATCAAAAATTGTGCCCCAATATTGGAAAGATGTCACTGAATCCACACCACAGATATCTATTAACAACAAGATAGGAAACGGAGGCCGTACGCGCATAACCGCGCCTTCTCATTAGCATACTTTTGGGCACCTCATTTGTATACTTTTGGGCACCTCATTTGCATGGTTTTGGGCACTTCCCCATTGAATTACACGTAAAACCTCTCACATGCGCACTTTCTCAATGTTTGTGACGACCGCGCGTGTTATGTTCGAACACAAAACGCGCTATACGCACGCGCGTTCCAAGCTGCCTGAAACCGGTTACGGTGATGTGCCATTCAATAACACAGTCGTTTCTTATCTTGTTGTTAATAGATATCTGTGATCCACACCCTTCCCGTTTTTTTCAAGTGGTTTTGACAAGGCACTGGTAGTTGTTTTTTGGCTTTCTGCCTCTCACTTTGCACACACTTTGGAGTGGGGATAACAAGTCACTTGTACAAAATAAATTGAGGATACCAATCAATTTTTAGAAACGTTTCATTTCTGGTGGTCTATTTCCACTTTATGCTTTCAGGGGCGGATCCAGGGGAGGGGAGGGGGGTGAGGTCGTGGGGGGCGCACCCCCCCCCTTTTTCAAAAAATTAATAAATAAATTTTAAAAATCCACTTTTTGTGCACACTTTTCCTGCTTAAAGTGGTTAAATATTGCCCCAGATCGCACCACAGAGCATCTAGAATCCATCTGGAAGCCGTTAGGGCTTCGCGCTACGCGCTCGCTATTTCATTGTCGTCAGCATTTCATGCTTAAAAATGTCAGGCCCCCCCTTTTCAAAATCCTGGATCCGCCCCTGATTATACTGATGGTTAAATTAAGGAATGGGACGTTTAACCGGTTAACCATTTTATCAAAGAAAAAAATATATAAAACTGGTTTTGCCGAACGTTTAAACAAAACCCAATTTTAAAGAATTTACAATAGTTTTTAGGGGGTTATTTGTAATGACTTCATTAAAATTGAAATAAATTTTTATGGGGTTGTAACAAAAGTTTGACTAGATAAAGGTTCAACCATTATTTTGGGGGCCTAGGGGTATTGCGTACATTGCATATGCAGTATAAACACCAGCAACAATCTTTAGTGTCGGCCGAACGGTTAACCGACACTTTAAACAATTCCAATCCTGTTTCTGAATTAACCGTAAATTCCCATCCCTAGGTTTTATATACTTCTGAACATTTCACAAATTTTTTTTTTTACTCCGGTTCTTAGGGAACGTGCTTTATCGTTCTTCCCATTTGTCTGGACACTCAAATTGCTAAATCTGTATCGGGCTAGCGTTTACACTATGACCCTACCCAAAAGGTGACTTGGGTCTGATCTGCCTTTTTCAATTCACCTTTTGCGTTTATACTTGGTGCCTCGATTCGGCGGAGTTCGATTCGGCAAAGGCTAATCGAATGTAAACGGGCCTTTTCACCCAGAGTTGTACATAAGTCTACCAGTGGCAGAAAAATGCACCAAGCCAGCTAAGCTCAAAAGGATTGTTTCATTTTCTCAATAGGGAAACATTTGTACACAAACATATTGGAGTAAAAAAAAAAAATTCCACCAAATAGTGAGACAACCAAAGTGACCTGGGGCCAATTTCATATAGCAGTTTAGCAGAAAAATGTGCTTTTAAAACGCAAAATTTGTTTGCTTTTATATTAAAATGGGTTAGCCATCAAAATGTGATTTGTATTACAGTTGACTGGTGTTGTGCTATTCTTGCTAAGGACATAAGTTGACATACAATTTTGACTTTTGACCCATTTTTATAAATCAAACAAATTTTGGATTAAACAAATTTGTTGTGCCCAGATCTAACTTAATATGTCTTGGAATCTCAGCCTGCTCATGTTTACATTTTTTACAATAGTAGATTGGCATCCGAGAGAGAGATTGATTCTCACAGGATTGTGTTTAATTTATTAATTTTTTTCTTTTTCAGAGAGAATGGAATCAGGGTCCCCCAGGTCTGCCCGGCCCTCGTGGACCAGCGGTAAGTGGAAGAGAATTAAACTTTAACAACAACAAACCATGTTTAAAGTGAATTTTTGTTAAAAATTCAACCAACATTTTCATTCAACATATACTAAGCAGCAAAAGAAATGCAAATTTTCAGTTTAATCAAAATTACAATTTTCTTTTGTAATTAGGTTGACATCAAAATGTTCACATAAAAGCTTCATTATGCATGATTGCACAAAGCTTCCGTGTGGTGAAAATTCCCGCTCTCAGATTGACTGCTTTTTAAATCAGAAATGTTTGCATTTCTTTTGCTGCCTAAAAATATATTGCCATTAAGTTATTACAAAGAAGTTTAACATCAATTTAGAAAATAAACGACAAGAAAGCAATAGACCGATCCAGTGCTCCGCCCATTTAGAAATTGCCTAGCAACATGCCACACGTGCCATGCACGTGTGCAGTAGAGTCCGCGCCCTGGTCAGCGCGTATTGAAACACGCACACGCACACAGAAAATGCACGCTCGAAAGCAAATTGTGCACTTAAGTATCCAGTCGTGTGCGTGCACGTACAACACGCTTGCAATACGCGTAACGCGCGCCATCGAACAAAAACATCTGGACACACATCTAAAACGAAGTGAATGCAAAACGTAGGAAAACGACAAGCTAATTTTGGTAGGTTTTTCACATTTACACAAAAACACATTTATGAAGGGATTAAAATTAGGTTAGGATAGTCTTATACAATCCGTTTTAAACCCGCTAGCCTCCTCTGCGCTGATAACAATTATGTTTATGGTGTTTTTGCGTCACTCGTGCTGCATTTGCCGTAGCTCTGTGCACAAAATTTTGAGGACTCGGGTAACCAAAGATTTTGGTTACCTGAACCTGAGGCTGTGATTGGTCAATTCCAAAATGGGCGGAGCTTACTGGATCGGTCTATTGGGGGCCATTTATAGACAAAATTATTTAATGACATGTGATCGAAGACCCACCAATAAGATTTATTCAGTTGTTGTACAAAAGGTCATAGTGCACTCGCTTTTATGTAGTCTACTTGATGCATTTGAAATTCCATTTGTATACGTTTATTCTCTCAATAAAAAAGTGTTTGTCTTTAATTCACTTGTAGGGCTACAGTGGACCAAATGGGTACCCTGGTCTTAGTGGAGTGCCTGGAATTAAGGTAATTACATGGGCTGCAAGCGAGATGACGTAACAATCCTCTCCGCAAACGGCATAAGGGTCTTTCTATAAATTAGGGGTCCAATTTTGGTGTCCCCCGTTACATTTTACATCTTGTTTTTGTAAATACTTTCCATCTCCAAGAGCGAGTATATAAAGTACAATTCATTAAAAAATGGTTTAAAAGCCATTTTAATGATTTTTGTACGAAAAATAACACATATGAGGTGTAACGGGGGACACTAAATGTCACACTTTTGGACCCCTAATTTATAGAAAGACCCATAATTAGCCTTTTAGAAGTACGGCGGAACAAAAGGAGAGGGCGCAATTTCATTTGGGTATGAATTTTTTTATCAATTGTATTTCTTTCCAAAAACTTGATTTACATGTTGTAATTATAATACATATACAGAATCAAAATAAAATTAATAAGTGTAAAGTGAAAAACTTAGTTATTTTGCATTTTAGTCGATTGTATACCCACTGCAAAGTGCGCCCTCCTATTGTGTCCGCCATACTTCAAAAAGGCTAATGGGATTAAATAGAGTACTCACCGAACCACCGCTCTTTATGTTTGGGTTTACTACGTCAAGTTCACTGTAGTTTTTATAACGCTCTTCAACTTAGTGGGATGCAGTTAGCCCCAGGCACTGGAGCTGCCTCTGAAGACTCCCTGGAGTATTTTTGGAAACAAATTGTTACGGTAGCGGAGCACGTCAAATTCACAGACCAACGCTATACTGCATATAATATGCCATTTTATTATAGTACTCCAAACAATCCCATGAACCCCTGCATGACATGGTTTCGATGTGAAGAATTTTTGGGTGCTAGTCATAGTGCAACTTGGGTTACACTAATGACCCTATCATAAATAATGATTTAATTTGTATGAGACCACATTGATGTCCACAGGGTCCTTCAGGCAATTCAGGTCCCAATGGCTACCCAGGATCTCCAGGCAGACCAGGAAACCCTGGCCCGCCCGGTGAGGTAAAATGTCAGCTTTATTTCTTGATAAGCACCAGGGACCAGTTTCACAATTGTACTACTTTAGTATTAGCTGAAATGGTATTTTTGCATTAGCATACTATTTATTAATTTTTCGTCTGGCAGCAAGCAACTTACAATGCTTCGCGCATCTGTATATGTGACCTTTGCGTCACATGTTTCCTTCACAGAAATCTGTGAAGGCACATCAGCCCGTCCCAGTGCCCTGTGGGGGCGGTGGGTATGAGCGAAGTGCTTACAGCCGCTATAGGTGTTAGGGTTGCACACCATTAAATAGAACTCCCATAGGAACCAATGCTAAATGCCCAATTTTCAAAAATCATTTTAAAATACTCACAACTCTCTCATCTTCTCAGGACAACAACCAGAATACTCACTGATTTCTCACCTTTTCAATTCTGTTCAATTTTATGGGGGTAATCCGTCACTTTTATTCCCTAATTTCCACTTGAAACAAAACTACCCCTGCAACAGTGAAACTTGCTAATCAGACCTGCATCCATTTTGGAACAAAGGCACATACGCTACTGGGCAAAATAGGGCCACTTTTAGGAGCTACAGTGTCTAAAATGTTTATAGTTGGAAGAAATAATACCCCACATCGCGACGATAGTCATATTCTACACAAGACCACACTCGTTCAGCTCGCAACTCTCCCTAATAAAGAAGAATTTGAGGGCATACAGAATATTCATGAGCTCGGCGCACAGATCTCTGCCTATTTACTTGGGTGCACCCTTAGGCTTGTGCTTACTTGCGGCCATTATGGTCATTAACAGGGTTAAAGATGTATTGTCGGTTCTCGTGGCTATTTTCATCTTGACGGCCCCAAAACGTTTCATGAATAGCATGTCTTGTTCCCTAGCTTCATTCATTGATAGATTTTTAGCAGTATCTCATTCGAATTTAATAACTTAGGTGATGTGAAATAAAACTGTTTTTCTTTTTCAAATTTGTAAGGTGCAATCCTCCTCAATTTCAATTGAAGAATTTCAATTCCGCCTTTAAAACCCATTGTGTGTTTTATTTTTTTTTAATTTTCCTTTTAGGCTGTTGCTCCAACTTACCAGCAGCAGTATGGATCCAAGAATATGGGTGGCTACACCGGTGGCTATGCGCCTCAACAGATAGTGCAGGTAATCGTTAGTTGCTTGACATTGCTCAGTACAACCATGGTTTACAACTATTACATCTTGTGCAACAATTTTTAGAGTATTGACCCCCTTCGAACACGTGCAAATACGCCATTTTGGGAGTCAAATAATGCTGAGTCATTGTGGAAGCGATGTGCGTGCGCACTGTGTGTGTCTCTGGTGGACGTAACGTGGTTTAATTCACCAATGGGAGCCTCAGCATAGCGCGTTACGCACGCTATGGACATACACAACGCGCACGCACATTGCTTCCACAACGACGCGGCATTATTTGACTCCCAAAATGACGTCATTGGCACGAGCTCAATATGAGCATTAAAAGGCTCTTTCACACTATCAAAAATCTCAATCTGTGTTGGGTTTGCTAAACTGTCCATTGTGTGAACGTTTGTCCTGTTGCAGAATGTTATTCTGTCTAATAGTGTTTGCATATTTAATTTGTTTACATGGAAACTAGGCTTATAAAGCAGTGCAGACATTTGGTAACTCCCGATACAGCCCTGATCACGCTCCCAACTTCATTTGCATGAAAGTGAACAGCTCATTGAGCGTGAAGCCCGATTCAGTGTGCCATTCATTTTCACATGTTGTTTTCACATGTGTTGCTAAGTGGAAGACACATGTATTCACTGGCTGACGTCAGCCCGCCCTCGCCTATTGATTGCTTTCTGGTGACGTCACGCCTTTCATTCACCATTTTGGGTGTCATTTGTCATGACCCACGTGGCGTGTATGCGCGTGACCGTTGACATCCAAACATTCCCGGATGTTCTACGTCACGGAAAGCAATCAATAATTTATCTTTATAATTTACCAAGCTATTGAATTCTAATTAGTAATTTTTTTCTTTGTACCAGGGCCCAGCAGGACCCCCGGGTTCACCCGGTAAGCGGGGAGACGGGGTGAGTATCCAGAATGTAGAAACAATTCTCTCCTCTTTCCCCCTCTGCCCGAAACCCACCCCCCCCCCCCCCCCCCCCCCACCATTAAAAAACATTGAATAAGCCAGCGTGACCAAATATGTTTTTCTACTGGGACTGTTACCCGACATTAGGATTGTGCAAATTATTCAAATATTCAAATATTTGAATAATTATTTTCGTATTCGAATTTTCGAAAAGGTTCATGAGTAATAAGTTAATCAGTAAATTGGGAGATAATTTTTTAAAATATTTTTACAAGAGTGGTATTGTTTTAACAATAGTGCTCCAAATGTATGCAGTGGACTTAATTTTTGCATTTCCAGATTGCTCGTACTGCATTAAAATGTAGTCTACGGTATACATGTAGGCCAATTCAGGAATTTACACTGAGTGAATCATGCCTATCAGGCTAAATAAATATTCAATATTCGATCGAACACTTTGTTAGAATACTCGAATAGTAAATTATTTAAAATGACTCGGCTCTACCACACATAGCCAATATAATCATGCACGTGCCTTTAAAACCTCCCACGATTGTTTAGAACATTGTTTTTGATTTCTTCGGCAGGGAGCACAAGGTCTAAGAGGTAATGGAGGTGATTCCGGACCAACTGGTCCTGCGGTAAGTAGCAAGACGTGTGCCTTGATAACACTAAAGTCCTAGGCATTCGTTTGTAACAAAATACAACAGCATCTTTTGATTAGTTTTGAGTGTCAATCAAAACACAATACAAGCAAATTCTAAACAAAACCCCATTAATTCACTTATGTCCTTTTGAGGACTTCTTGTGTGCGAAAACATACATGTGCTTTTGTAGCTAACCAAGATCACACTACCATTCAAAAAATTATAAAAAGTTATTATTGTCTGGTAAGTATTGGTAAGATGCATGACTGTACCATAATGCACCTATCAATTATTCCCCCCCCCCCCTTCCCCTCAAAAAACTGAGTTAAAGTTAACTGTATGACGTTCAATGCCTCTGTCACAAAATAATTCATTGCATGAATACATATCCTCAAGTGGTTAATGTAATCCTTTGTGCATAGACCCTCTACACGCTTCAAAATCTATTGTGAAATCAACCATTAAAACATGTGGTGAGTGACTACATTTTAAAGTGTTAAAATCCAACACTTATTGGTTTGGATTTTAACATAAATGTTGGATTTTAATTGTTGATTTAACAGTAGATTTTTAAGCGTGTAAATATTGGGATTCATTTTCTTTATTCAGGGCTCAGTAGGCCCAGCTGGTCCAAGAGGATCTGAAGGTGATGATGGCAGAGATGTAAGTTGGCTTTATCACTTTCGTATAATTCACTGATTAGTAATTTGCACATTTTATTTCAGGCCGTGGCTGTTATTCTGGTTACTGGATCCTGATTTTAAAATTTTGCAGTTCCGGCTGATTTAGAACTTGCTTTGCCAAAGATATTTTTATAAACTCAAAAACTGGGTTTTACGCGTTTCCGCGCTATACGCGCAATCGAGTTTATCAAAGATTTTCTTTGCATTTTGACGAGCAGGTTACGCTCGAAAATTGTGTAAGAAATAAAATTTTCACACAGGATGATGGCTTTCAGAAGAATATTCAATTTATCAAAAAATATAAATATTGCCAAAACAAAAATCAAATTTAAAGAATGTTTGTTAGAGAATAATGTGCTAATTAAATGTAAAACCTTTTCTTATTAAAGTTTGTAGTTTTTTTCATTGTGCAGTACTCTGACATTTTGGTTGGGAAAAGTCACAGTTGTCGGACAATTGAGGTTTTTTTAGATATTCAATTTTATACATGTACGTGTAAGCGTGAGCTTGCATACAATGTACAATCTGTGCTGTTCATTGGGTCTCGGTTCCTTGATTCCTATGTTTAAGCCAACAAGTTGTTCAAAGCACTGTTTCTCTTAGAGAATGGATCCTGGTCACCAAATACATACTACAGATATGTAAAATTAATAAAAATGTTGTTTTTGTTTTGCAGGGAAGCAACGGTAGTCCCGGTTCACTCGGTGCTGCTGGTCCGCAGGGAGCCTCGGTTTGTCTATTCCTTGATTCCTTGTTTACTTCACAATGAACACCAATCAAATGGTCCTTTTTTTGTAAAGAATTATGGACTCTTCATGGAGTCTTTTAATTGAAACGTCCCTATTTTAAGTGCTTTACTATTTGTATTATTTTAACAAAGTTACAAAGTCACAAGTAATTTTTCTAAATCTCAAAGTCAAAATAGAGACTTGAGTCTGACTTGGCAAGTTAATGGACACCTTGCAAACCTTTATATAATGCCTAAGGAGACCTTTGTCGTTTGATTGGAGGACATCTGAGAAAATGAACAATTATACAGACGGACCTTGTCCCTGACAATTTTGCATTATATATACCGTATTCCTGAGTGCGTGAGGGCGCTTGAACTGGGGGTGATTTGGGGGGAAATGGGGGAAAAGTCGCATATGCAGAGCACGGGCCCATGCGCTGGTACATTTCCATTGAAATTTTTTGTTCAGACATAACGTGCGATGGGCACGGGCCACTTGACAGCACCCTCACGCGTTCAGGAATGAAGATAGTAGCACTTGCATTAGTTTATAATTTAGAATTTGCTTGCCTTTTCACTGACTTACTTTTGGCAAAGCACTGAACAGACGGTGCTGATAAATTATACGGAGCAACAATAAAAATGCAAACAAAATTTTCTCTTTTTTTTCGAAAAAAAACCAAAAACGGTAAATGAGAGTGATTTTCAGCACACAGAAGCTTTATGCAGTCATGCAGTTACAATGTATGTGAATATTTCGATGTCAACTTAATTATAAAAAAATCTCAAAATTTGAATAAGCTGAAAATTTGCGTTTCTGTTGTTGCTCAGTATACATTGTGAAGGGGCAAGCATTGCTTTATTTTGACTTCCAAAGTCCCTTTTGCTTTTGTGTCCACATTGGTCCTGCATTCTTTGGGGTGTTATGGCCGAGCGGTCTAGTGCGTCAAACTTAAGTTCCTGTGCTAGTACTAGAATGTAGGTTCGATTCCTGGCCGTGACGGGTTGTGGCACCTGTTCCCTTGAGCAAGGCACTCAACCACACTTGCTCCCATTCCTGTTACTTGGCGGTCCCTCCGCTGTTGGATGTGGTATATAAATAAATAAATATTGGTAATTGTCATTATACAGGGAGCCATGGGAGCGAACGGTGTACCTGGACAACAGGGACACAAAGGCTGGAGGGTGAGTAGTACTGCAAGCTTGTGTTAGGAAATGCCTGTGTTCACTTTGTTCTCCAATTGGCAATAGACCTTTATCACGGTGCGGCCATCTTCCCTTTTCCCCTATTAAAATTAACGTAACCAAAGCAAGGCTTGCAGAAAAAATAGTTTAGCACTGTGTTAAAAATGTTCATTGTGTGCATCACAATGACATGCGCACAGCGCGATCAAGAAAATGCGCAATGCGGGCAGTGATTCTCTCAGAACAGCGGTAGATTACAGTGCTATTGCGTGGTCGCGCAGACGCACTGATTGTGCCAGACATACTATGGGGAACAAGACAAAGATGGACGCACTGTGATAAAGGTCTATTAGCATTATCCTCTCTCCTATTGATCACATTCACAGACGCCATCTTCGTAGGAAAAAATGCTACTGCGTATTGAATGCCATAAAGTACGCGCACGCACACGCTGGAACATGTTCTAAACACGCGCGTGTGTTGCTCGAAATTCGTCGAAATACGGCGCAACAGATTCGCGTCACCAAAAAATATGCTCAAAATCATGATGCACATGGCAATTTGTAGGAAGTGACGTCATGTGAACGTGATCAATTGCCTTCCCCACTGAAAAAAAAGTGTACAAATTATTTCTTGAATCAAGGTAAATTGACATGCCGTCAAATTACTAGTGTAGTCAAGCTTTTGTCAGATGTGGCTCTGTCATTACGTTAGAATATGGGTCATTCAATGAAAATGGGACACAGGGTTCCCCCTCACATGGTGACACTTTTTGAATTGAGTTTTAATAAATAACAGACTTCAGGGAATGATTGCCCTCAGCATATAAACAGTATGGCATCCTGAATAAAAAATTGCCCAAAATATGAGAATGATTCAATCATTGCATTGGTGCAATCTTCTGAATGCAAGTGTGACATTTTAAAACTTCATTAAAATATTTATTGAAATTTTGCTCATGATGTAATTTGAATTTATAAAGGGTGGGTAAATCCACCAGCTACCTTTTCCAGAAAGGAACTGCTCCCAAAGACTTGAAATGTAATGTAAGAGTTACCCCCTTATGTCGTAAAAAAATTCTTGAATATTATGAAGACTATGATATTTCTAATCGTTTATAAAATATTTTAATTTCTGTACACTATTTACAAATTGCACGGGAATTTTTTTGAAATTTGTTGGCAACCTTGAAAAGCCATTTTTGCAAATGCACCAAAATCTCACACTTTGGCTCTCGCTTTTTTTATAAAACAACCTAGATTTTAGCATGCTGTGATATCGATATTTGTTGATTAGGGTGGACGAGGCCGGAAGGGACTGCGTGGAGACACTGGGGATGCAGGTGATGCTGGTAGTGAGGGTGCTGTTGGACAAGCTGGACAAGCAGGAGCAAGGGTGAGTTAGAGTGAATTAAGCACTGGACTTCTCTTTTGGAAGGTTTTACCGAGAGGACGGTTAAATGAAAAATTGTCAAATTTGACCACTGTCCGCATTTAAACTTTTTTGACACGGGGAAATTTTACCGATACCGCGGGAGAGGTAACCGAGCTGTAAATATTGCATTGTTGTGCTTTCTTTTGTCGTAAGACACCACGTTGACGTCCTCAATATTATCTGGGAATATTGTATTGGTAGCACCAATCAAACTTCTAAACGTATCAATAATAATATCTGCCATAAAATATCCCATGATTGATGACCACAAAAAACAACACCACACTGAAAATTATCATTATGTGCCACGCTGCGAAAATGCTAAGTACAGCATGCGTGGTATACATATAGATGTATGCCTGGACGTATACAGTTGAAGTCGGAAGTTTACATACATGTACACCACTACCATCATCACCCAAAACGGTAAACAGGACTACCCGAACCATTGCAAGGTGTGCAAGCTATGTTTTAAGTACTGCAAGCACGTGAGGAATTCAACAAAATCACGACTTTAGTAAAGACTGTTACAAAAACATTGACAACGCAAGTTTAAGCACACCAGTTTTAACACAGTTGTATGTAAACTTCTGACTACAATTGTATATGTACGCATTCCAAAGGCACTTTTACCGACTCGCTGTGTCTGCACTGGACTTACCGTCTCAATTTTCCTGGGTAGCAGTTGGCCAGGAAAAGTAACTGTTGGACTCGGGAAAAGTAACCGAGAAGAAAACGTCCCATGCTGTCCTCAATTGGACTTAAAATGTGAAAAATACCCATCATTTCCGTAACCTTTGCCCTCAAAAAAGACCAGTTCAGACAGAGCTTTACCCTTATATTTAGTTGGCCCGTGTAAAATCACCAGCTTTACCCAATGGCCCAATAGAAAAACCATCTTAATATGACAAAATTAATTATTGTTTTGTGTTTTATTTTTCTCAGGGTGAGACGGGAGCCCCTGGTGCTAGAGGCGATCGTGGAGATCGTGGATTAGTTGTACGTAGATTATTGATATTTTCAATTCAGTTCAGAATTCTGCAGCCAATGTTTTTCAAATTTTATTGAAAAAGACAAACACGTGTCTACTTTTTAAAAATTATGCATCCTATTTTTGGCTTAGATTGAATTTGGATGCAGTGTCAATTACCAGACAAAAGCAATTTTCTGTACTTTTCAAATGAAACAAATTTGACGAAGTGGAAAATCATTGGAGTCTTTACATTGCTGTTGATTATCCTAATAATCACTCCACAAAACAGTAGCTTTTTATGAACCGTCATTTAGCCACACTGACAGAATTGTCTCAAAAGTGTGGGTAAGTTTTATATCCATAGTTGTGTCTATTAGCATAACCATAACCCAATTTGTAGAGGGAGGGGGGGGGGGGGGGGGGGGAGGAGTATGGGGGGAGGGGTATGGGGGTTGTTGTTGTCGGTGGTTGATAATTGGAGGGTGGGCATGATTTTCAACCCAAAAGCCAACGCCACCAAAAAAGATGTGGGCCTGGGGCTAGGTCTGTCACATCCCAGTAGCAAATAATTTTCAGGGCTAGAATTGAAACTGTATAGGTCCAGAGAAAACTCAAAATGTGGCACTCATGCCCTGCCGGGTTGGCCCTGATGCCCCTTCACGATATACACTTTCCGAGGCCAACTTGGTCAGTATGCCCATTCTCCATTTCTGGAGGCGACACAAATAACGAGAACACATTTTGAACAAAGTTAGCTGTGGTGCCCTTCAAGTTGGCTTTAGAGGCCTTTGAAATTCATGCCCCTATTTTTATAATGCTAGGTCTGAAGTTTGGCAAATGAACATGGAGTAGGGCTTGGAATGTTTCTCAGTTTCTCTGTTTCTGGGCCATTTTGAAAGAGCTTTGCAGTTTATTCCCAGGAAAAATAGCATATTTCTTTGTGATTATTTCATCTACATTTTCCTTTTTATTTCCTCTCTCATTTTTGCAACAGGGAGCAAGAGGTAATGATGGAGACGATGGCGATGCTGGCGCAGCTGTAAGTATTAAATACTGATTCTTGGCACAAGTGGGAAGTCTTTTTGCCATTTCAAAAACCAAAATTTTACTTCACAAACTGACAAGATAAACCTTGTTCATATTTTTGATAGCAATAGTAATGAACACTGCATTATTTTTCTTCTGTCTGAAAATGTACTTTTCTTTAGGCAAATTATACAGTGGCTTTTAAAGATAGTATACATGATTGATAAACTGTTACAAATAGTTTTATCCCCCTGTGTGATTGAAGATATGCATGATTAAAACCAACCTGAGCAAAAACCAGCTGCGTACTTAGTCTAACTTTTGAGAAAACAGTCAAAAAAGGGGTTTGCAGTCATTTCGCCCCAAAACCATTTCGCTCTAAACCACGGCCTGTGCACGAAGTGGTATTTGGGCGATGTAGTGTTTGGACGAAGTAATTTGGGGCGAAATGGCACTCGGGCGAAGTGGTTTGGGGCGAAATGGCACTTGGGCGAAATGGTTTTGGGGCGAATTGAATTTTCGTCTCATGAGACAAAAACTAATTGTTTTACTAATTTCTCAAAGACTATAGCACTTCAGACAAAACCATTTCAGGGGAAGTTTTCTACGATCATCACGTTTCTATTGTGTAAGTTAGGCGTGAATCTGAACATTTCTGATTTTCAAGATTACCAATGTCTTATAAAAAAGTGTGCATATCCTTGTTGTGAAAATTTTTGCCCAAAAGAATCAAATTTCTGTTGAGGGAGCTCTCGAAATGGGATTGATTTTAGAAATATTAATTAGGTCTTTCCATGAAAAAATGTGAGAAATACACTTATTATGCACATCAAATACATAAATACAAAAACTGTATTGTGAATTGAATTGTAACATTTCACGAGCTTAGATTAGTGCATTCATAGAGATAATGTGTGATGGTTTTTCTTTTTACAGGGACAACAAGGTGGTCCTGGTATCCGAGGCTCTTTGGGACAAAGTGGTTTTAAGGTGAGTTTAATAAGGCCCGCTTCAAACGTCGCGCTTATGCCGTGTCAAATTAAATTCAACTTGGCACGTTGTTGGCTTGACGTTAGCATGGCAGTGGCTTCAAACCTCAAACTTAATTGCAAACTCCCAGTCGAGCTTAAATACATCCAACATGGCGGATGAGTATTGTGCACGTCATGGATGTTGTACATGTGCGTTTTCCATTCTGTCCATTGTACGTCGCCATATTTATTATTTTGATGCACTTGATTGTTGGTTATTTCTTTACTCACATATGCGCTGCGAGAATGCGCATTCCTAGTTGTGAACAAAATTGCAGACTTCGAACTGGAATTAAATTCGACACGGCAGAAGCACAACGTTTGAAGCTGAGCCGTGCTTGTGCCGCACTAAATTGAGTTAGCACGGCAGACCCTGTCGAGCTAAATTTGTCTGCCATGCCGAATTCATTTTGCCGAACCAAATGGCTTCAAACGTTGTGCTTGTGCCATGTCGAATTAACAAAATCAAGTTAAATTTAATTCGACACGGCACAAGTGCGACGTTTGAAGCGGGCCTAAGAAGAGTTTATTCCTGAATGTTGTGCCAGAATAATTGCCAAAAAAATAGTTCCCAGGGACCCACTCCTGACACTGGAAATTTGCGAATAAAAACAAAATGCTATGAATTTACATCATTTGCAACACTGCTATGTATTGAACAATGCATGTCTCCAAAGGATCATGTTTAACCCTAAGTTTTCCATCTGAACTGCAAAAGTTCAACCTTTTTCGGACTCCATAGCACATTGTCTGAACTAAGCATGTACAATGGCGAACTGGTTGCCTGCTAATTGTGCAGTGTCACATCGATGTATGTATGGGTCGCCAACGAAGACTACTCACGGACGCATAACCACACTTCAGTTCTTGATTATACCTTTTTGTGCAACAGTCTTACAACATTTGACAATAAAAATTCCCCAGGTAACGATCGATAAATTATTATACTGATACATAATTATGTACATGTCCATGTAATTATTTTCTTCATAACTCGGCGTATAAGCCTCCCGACCTATAATCCGCAGGGAACTTTTTGGGGGGCAAAATCAACGTATAAGCCGCGGCTTATATTCCAAAAATTACGGTAATGTACTTTTTAGAATTGAATGCCCCTTGGCATTCCAAAATGCATCCCCGACCCTATCCACCAAGATCGGAACCCTGCCTCTCCCATTGTAGCCAACCACCCAATCCATCCATCACAGATATTTCTTTTTCTTTGTGGTACATGGATTCTGTTTCTTTTCATCGTGGGGTTTATGGATGAGCACATCTTTTATGGTGACAGTTTTATACTTTTGCTTATTCCAAGACACTGTGGTCTGTGTCATTGACTCTCCACACAGTGGTAAAACGTTGGGTTGCAGGTTCGACATCCGGTCATGGTAACTGTGCCCTTCAGCAAGGTACTTAACCACAATTGCTCCATCCTTTAGAAGTGATGTAAAGCCATCGGTCAAGTTTGTTGTGTATTTAATGCACTTAAAATATCCCAGAACATTTTTTCGTGAAGAGTAAGGGCATTCTCCGGTGTCTCTGGCCGCTGGTGCCGATGGTGCCACTCACATATGTATCTTGATGTTTAGGTGGAAGAAACTTGTAAGCTTCTATAAACACATAATATTGTGCAGTGTGCAGCACAAATAAATATGTTTATATGAAAAATGTGCTATATAAATGTAATAAATGTTAATGCAACGTAGATGAACTTATTGTGATATTTTCATTTGACTTACAGGGTGATGCCGGTGCCACAGGTGATATTGGTCAGCCAGGCATCCAGGGTCTCTTGGGTGAGGGTGGTTCTGATGGTGCTCCTGGAGCAGCTGGAGCTTTCGTAAGTATTATAAAAACTCTTACGAGCAACTAAGGAGGCGCGGTGATCTTGTAAATAACACATCACTTTCGGGCGAGAAGTCCAAGGTTCGAGGCCTGGTCACTGCAACCGCCTTGTGTCCTTAGACATGAAAGTTTACTCAACATTGTCTTTCTCCACCTTGCTGTATAAATGGGTACCAGCAGATATTGTTTGGGGAAACCCAACTGACTACTGGGTGTAAACCTGCAATAGACTGCCATCCCATCCAGGGGGAGTAGCAATGCTTCTAATCACTCCGTGCAATGGAAACCGGGGATGAGTACTTGTCGTATGAGCCAGCCTGGCTTGAGAAGCAACTTAATTTTCACCTGCGAGCAAGTTCAAAAAAGGAATATAGTCTATTTCACAAAGAAATATTTGCAACACATTGTAACAAATAAATTGAAATTAGATAAATTTGTTTAATCATAGAGCAAAGACCATTTAGCTGATTTTTACTTTTGTTTTTCAGGGTAATCCTGGAAAGGACGGAGCTGCTGGAGCAAGTGGGGATATTGTGAGTATAAGACTTATACCATGTTTGAACTAGAAAATGAAAAGGCAGATACACGGCTAATTCAGCATTTGCGACCGCAAATCTAAACACTTGCTGCATCTGCACTACATCTCAATTCGGATCCAATCTGCGTTTCAAATTGCAAAAGTCATTTCTGGATTGTGTGTTCTGTGCATGTGTTGGGTGTTTTGCATTTTGTACTTACGCTGGATTCGCTGTTTGAATACTACCACTTCATGCATGCCACACAAACTCCACATCAAGGACACTCAAATTGCCATATTTGTGTCGGGTAGCTACTTGCCACTGGTTTGATAATTGCATGGTTTAACCTGGCAATTGTAAACAGCGACTTGAAAAAGGCAAATACAGGCTCAGGTCTGATCCTCCTTTTTCAATCCACCTTTATGTTTACTCGGCTTCAACTCGCCTTTTGGGGAAATGTGGGGCTCGATTTCGGCCAAGCTGGACATTTATCTGTAACAAGACTCAACAACTTATTTCAGACATGGCTTCGCTGGCATACTTTCTATTTAGTGGCCACCCTTGGGACCGTAAAAAAAACGTATTAAAACATGGCCAAGATAACTGCATGTTTGTTTTTAACTTACCTGACTAATAAATTGATTTAGCTTGCGTCGGGGAGAATGAATGTTAATTAGGGTTTGTTGAGGGCAAAACAAACCCTAATTAACATTCATTCTCCCCGACGCAAGCTAAATCAATTACTATATTAATTGCGATCCCTGTTGCGAAATGATTCAAACCGGCAATTCAACACCGGCTAGCTCGGTGGTTAAGACGTCTGCCTTGTCTGCAGGAGGTCATGGGTTCGAATCCCACCCGAGCACGCTATGAAGTTTTTCATAGTGTCTCAGGAAAGCACTAAGTATACAGTGCTAATATACGTCGGGTAAGGGCAAGACAAATCCTAATTAACATGACTAATAAAGTTAATCTGAATCTGAATCCTTGGGTTGACATTTGTTTGATTTTCTCCAACAGGGTGGTGTTGGCGGCCCCGGACTTGCTGGTCCAGCTGGAGCCAGAGGATCATCAGTAAGTTCCAGTCTTTGATTTGTCTGCTACGAGACATACATATTACTTGTAATACATATTACTTGTAATACATACTAAATGTACCTGTCAAAAACAATTCCTACGTTTGCTCCTAAATAACTTTGTCATTTGCCAACGGATTTAAAGCAAAATTTCAGATAATGGCAGACAAAGTTTAATGAGCAACTTGCGTCAGCTTTGACCGAGAGGGTGAGATTTAAAAGGCCATACGAAAAAGAAAAAAAATCAATTTCGTAATTGGCCACTTTCAAGTTCAACTGGCATCCTCCAATGTCAAAGGAATTGTCTATGTCGGAGGTCCCTTTGCACCTCTTGATGAGTTGCGCAAAACGATAAAGGAGGTGTGCAGTGACATTCTTTCAGAAGCTTTCGGCTGCAGCACTGAAAACCACTGAATTAATTTGAGTGGCAAGTGTTTTTGTGATGATTTTCAGTGCATTGTTTTACTCCAAATTCCATCTATACCGCTTTTTTTTCAAAGCGATGCGCGTCTCAATTGCGCACAAAAAGGCTCACTGTGAAGTGAATCCACCCCACCCCCGAAAAAAAAAAAGCCTTTGATTTGAGGAATAACACTTCTTATTCAGCACGTCAGTGAACTTTCTTTATAAGAAAAGGTAAAATGTCGCATTTTTCCAAACAAATAGTTTACTAACACGTATCAGTATAGAGGAGACGTGGTGGTCTAGTGGATAGCGCGTCGGACTTTCGGTCGAGAAGTCCATGGTTCGAAGTCTGGTCATTGCACCGCGTTGTCCTTGGACAAGACACTTCACTCCTCATTGTCTCTCTCCACCAAGGTGTATAAATGGGTACCAGCAAATACGGTTGGGGAAACCCAAATAATTGCTTGGGGTAGACCTGCAATGGACTGGCATCCCATCCAGGAGGAGCAGCAATGCTCCTAATCACTCTATGCCACAGAAACCGTTGATGAGTATGGGCTCGTAAACGACCTACGTATCAGTATAATGATAAATAATGTAATTTTTTCTACTCCTTTTTTTTCTTCAGGGAAACCGTGGTTCCCCAGGCGTTGGTGGTGAGCTAGGTTCCAGCGGCTACCCAGGACAGCCCGGTGCCCGTGGTCTTGCTGGTACACGTGGAGCAAGAGTACGTAATGTTTGACATCTTTAGTACTTGAAGGTCTGAAAAACTGAATAAAGAAATTTAAAAAATAAGCATTTACTCTCAGCATTTACTCTGGTATGGTGCCTGATCACCATTGAAATGAAACAACCAAACTTGGGATGAGAGAAAAATCGTAAGAGCCTAATCGGGATTCGAACCCGAGACCTCTGACTCACTAGGCAGATGCTCTACCATCTGAGCTATAAGGCACAGTTAGTATACTCCCTCGGGTTTTCCCTATGGGTAATTCCCAAAATTAGGGGTCCAAAAGTGACATGCTTTTTAAGATTTCCAAGTGTTCTTAATGATTGAAAGTGGTTTCCCAGTAGGAAATAATTATTTTTATTTGAACAAATGCCACTCAAATTTAATGTTTGTGTGAAAATATGGCAGCAAGGTTAATGCAAACTCATTCTACAGCCAGTTTTTATTGGCGTAGGTAACCCGGGACACCAAACTCCTATTCAATACCATGGAACGAATAAGAAGCCTTTATGGTTTTTTGTTTTGAATATTTTTCAGGAATCCGAGAACAAAATATTGAGGAAAATTATGCTGTCCCTGGCCCTATAATTACAGGCCACAGTCCATTACTGAGAATTTTTGGTCTTAAGTGGTGATTTTTAAAGCAGAGAGTGTCGTACGTAACTGGGACACTAAACATTTTGGACCCCTAATTTTGGAAATTACCCCTATAGTAAATGTTTGTCAAACAAAAAAAGGTACACTCAGTTCAAGCACTTCGCTATATAAATATTCATTATTATTATTATTATTACTTCAACTGTGGGGAAAAAAACCAAACATTGAAGCCCATGGCAAATAAACTCTTGATTTTTACGATTGCAGCCTTTCATTTCATTTCTCCTTTTAGGGTATCACTGGCCCTGTTGGTGCGGCTGGTTCAGATGGATCTGATGGTTCTCCGGTAAGAGAATGGCAACATTTTTTGCATATTTTGTCATTTTGCATTTTCTGCATTGCTTTGCACACACTTTAAAGCTAAGGAATAACAAATTAATTTTGTCAACATTTAACTGGTACCGTACATAAAATTAATGTTCGGTTTATACTGAATTAAACCTCTAAATATTGTTGACTCTTATTTTTCCTGCAGGGTGCTGATGGTTCTGCTGGTCCATCGGGTGCTGCTGGACCTAGGGGAGTGGCTGTAAGTATCAACGTTTTGTCACTCCACATTACTGCACATGCTAACTTGTTTTTTGTTTTGACACCCTTTTTATGTTTGTCGAGATTTTATTGCCGTAACTTTCTGTATAGCACGGAAGAAAAATTGCAATGGGAACTCATGATAAAATTACACAGGAATGTTACCTCAAGCCGCGGTAACTTTCTGTCCGATAGCAGAAGGACCCCAATAGACTTTTATCACAGTGCGGCCATGTTCCCTTTTTCTCTTTTAAAATGAATGTAACCAAGGTGAGGCTTGCAGGAAAAATAGTTTGACCCAGTGTTGAAATTGTTAATTGTGTGCATCACAATGACACGTGCGCAGCGCGATCAAGAAAACGAATCATGCCCGACACGTACTATGGGAAACAAGACAAAGATGGACGCACCGTGATAAAGGTCATGGCTTTCACCTTTGTACTTGGAAGAAATGACAACTTTTGACAGCCTTTATTAACTTTAAAGCAGAATATACACAAGTTTTGATCAATCTTTTCCCCCCTAGTATAATTATTACGACTCTCTTTTCTCGATTCATCTTTCTCCAGGGAAGTCTAGGTGGGCTAGGACCTGGTGGTTTACCTGGCCCCAATGGAATGCAGGTAAGCAATCTGGGTACCTAACACACTCTTTCTGACAAATCAGTTTTGTTTGTTTAATTGTCTACCAACCATTGCGGCCACAAGCGGCCTGGGGTGGATTGCAATATAACCGTCTTAAGTCTGAGACACATCATATGTCCTAACTGAATTTATGACATCTTAGTTACGACACATTGAAAAATGTCTTGCAATATCCAAAAGTTGGGACGTCTTAGCTAAGACATATATGTTTGTATGTCTTTACGTTGTGAACGGCGTTTAAATCGCAGCCGGTGTGTTTGCATACCGTCGCGCATGCATTCGCCGGTCGTTGCTGCCGTACGTACGTTTGCATGACAGTGGCGTGAAATACATTGTGAAAACTTTCATAATTAACATAGGCCCAGCTTGAATCGTAACTACCTTCCAGTGAAAACTCAGTTAAAGAAAGTCAAACTATCAAAAAATAAAGTTTTGATCCTAGTCACAAGGCTCCTTTTGTCGGAATTGAGCATTAAATTCCAAACAAATTTTCTAAACACGTAACTTAGGACACATATTATGTGTCTTAAATTTTATGTGTCCTAGGACACAAGTTAGGACACATAATTTTGTATTGCAAGACAAAATCATCTATGATGTCTTAGTGATGTCAGAGTTAGGACGTCCTAGGGGTTAGGGCGTCCTAAGTTTCTTTATTGCAATCCACCCCCGAAGCCTAATGCCCATAGCAGCCATAAGTGGCCCACCCCACATTATTTGACCTTTTCATCACATCCGCATGCTGTACTTAATATCTCGGTGGATTTACTTTTGATATGTAGTTTAAAGGGGCCTGTGACATGCTAAACAACTTTGTGCCTAAGCTTTTTGCTTCATAATGACGGATTACTTGTTCAGCAAGACATACTATTGTTCGTTTGGATGTAAAATCAATAAAAGGTGGCCTTTTTCAACTTTGAAGATTTCATTGAAATAAATCACAGACAGAGGGCGCTGTTTTGAGTGCATCACATAAGGAAGACAGAAGGGAAAAGTTAAGAAAAAACATAAGACTTCAAGTTGGACTTGTGGCAAATTGCTGCAGTTTCTACCCCCAGTTTTGTCATGGCTTACAGCAGGCAACATGTAAAACAAACTCAAACAGCCATGGATTACAAAAGTTTCAGGAAAATTGAGTAAAAAGTGGAATCTTTTGTGCACAGTTGAATGTGATTTTCCTGTGTTTGCCTCTTGTGACATCGTGACCTTGGTCATGAATATGCATATTCTCATTAGCATAAAAACTAAAAACCTTTGTTTTAACCCCCAAAGCAAGCTCTAAAGAGGATTTTTATGACTTTAACTGAGTAGAGTGGTTTTAAAGCATAGATTTCATTGATAAAAATCCTAAATAAGGAGCCCTTTAAGGCAGTATACTCGTTTGGTAAACTGTTAAAAACGGCATGATTTCCACTGGTAATTAAAAGCATAGGTCGGGAAAACTACGTTGTAGAATTTTCAGCCACATAGATGCAGTAATACTCCAGAAAACCTGAAAAATCCAAGTACGGTTTTTGTGCATGAATGAATGCCTCCAAAGATCGCCTACAGGCGATCTTTGAAGATTCAAATACTTTTGTCATTCTTCTCGTCAATGGGGGCAATTCAGACGGAATTATTTCACAGGATGATTACTACAATTACCATCTTGATAACAAGTAAGCTTTAAGATAATAATTCAGATTTTTTTTTTAAGGGTAATTACCAAACAAGTAGACTACCTTTTTGATTGTGGTGCTAGTTTGTAGATTTTGTTTGTGTGGATGTTAAACAATTTTTGTTTGGTAACCAGTGATATCCCATTTTGATAGCATGACTTGGGGAATGTCGCTGCAGGCGCGGATCCAGAGGGGGGGGTTTTGGGGGTCAAAACCCCCCCCTGCTCCGACACCAAAAAATATAATGTAATGCATTTTTTGCGTGTCCGCCTGTCCGAAACAAGCAGACATAAAAATCTGATGGGCAAAACCCCTCCCTGGTGGCAAAACCCCCTCCTGGAAAAATTCCTGGATTCGCCCCTGCGCTGTGTACAGGTAAACTTGGTCTTTAAGGAGTTATTATTATTATTATTATTATTATTTTTTCTTTCTGGTATTAATACCAAGGATTCCTCAATAGTGAGGAAACCCATGAAGAATTGGAATTAGAAATGGCCAGAGACACCGGTGAATCCCCTTGCTTTAGAGTGCGTTACCATTACCTAACGCACTGGACCAACGGCTTTACATCCCTTCCGAAGGATGGAGCAAGTGTGGTTGAGTGCCTTGCCCAAGGGCACAGGTACCGCAGCTGGATTACTAATTGACCATAGTTTGACTATTTCTCCTAAATGCACTGAAGTCAAGGACTGTTAGTCGTGTCCGGGCGACCATTTGAAACCGGCCCATAGGGCACGTCACTGATACCATTAGGCATTGAGAGAGACCTGTACAGCTTTTTGCACTGAACCAGCACTCCTGTCGATTGACTAACCAAAGGCGTTCACACTTGAATGTTAGTGCACATGAGTGTGTGTGCGTTGACGCGTTGCTAGGATGATGTTTAACTAGAGCGTTAAGCCCAGTTCATGGTTCACGCGAACGCGAATGCGAATCTTACATCAATCTGACGTCAAACCTTTCGCCGTGAACATTCGAGCAAGTTGAAACTAGTTCAACTTTTTGCGAATTTGCTGCGTGAAACATTCGCTGTGACGTCAAATTCGCATTCGCGTTCGCTTTTGCATGAAGTATGAATCCGGCTTATCTCTAGTCACAAGGTTGCATTTTGTGTCATTTGTATTTTTTCTTTAAATCTAAAGTGTTTTTGTCTTAAACACAGGGTAATGTTGGACCGCAAGGTGCACCAGGTCTTTCTGGAGAAAAGGGAGACACGGTGAGCAACTTAAGTCAATCAGTTTTCAACATCCCCTCTGAACACTTATTGCCATTTCTTTTTATCTCATATTGCATGGTGGATAAAAGATAGATTACAGGATTGGCAAACTGTTACAAACGGCGTTATCTCCATGTGTGATTGGGGATGTGTATGATACAAACCAACCTGTGTATGTCAGCTCAATATCTCATCTACCTTCTGAGAAAACAAAGAAAAACTGAGTCCATGCTTTCAAGAAATTGTGTGAATTCGCCATCCCATTTAGGCTGGTTCCGTGATAATACTGCATGGACAACAGAGCCATAATGGCACATTTGTCAGGAGTCTAGTTTTGTTCACATGCGGCGCCCTTGTGCATGTATGCACATTTATATAAATTTCTCTTCAAAATATTGTTTTCTTTATAAATAATGTATTATAACGAGCGGATATCATTGCTTTGGACAGTTGGAAGCACTCTAATATATCTTCCATTTGAGTAAGGTCGTTCCGGTAAAAAAAATTGGGGACATTGCAAATCCCCTGTTATACACACATTTAGGTCTTTCCACGGTAAAGGGGGCATTTTGGCAACACGGACCATATTTTCCAGAAAATATCTTTGTCTGGTCTCAAAATAAAAGAAATAAGTTTCAGTTGTTCTGAAGAGATAACTTAGGCCCCCAAAAAATAGTGTGACAACATGCCTTTCTAATTTCCAATATATGCTCGTAACCGGGATGGCCTAAAATGTAAGACAAGTGTACGTCCCGGTTACGAGCGTATATTGGAAATTTGTACACAGGATTTTTAGAAAGGCATGTTGTCACACTTTGTTTTTTCCTACCTTTTGTTACTTTGCCAAAATCCACTACTCGCCCAGCGGTAGTCTGTGCATATCATGAAAAGGATCGAATAAATATGCCTCTGCAATTCACTCTGCAATTACCTCAAGTGGTTTTGACCTGACAACCTTTTTACGAGTAGGATTTTTTCTCCCACTTCCATAACCTGTTTAAGTTTTCAATCTTTAATCAATGTTGTTCATTCAAATAAAATATAATTAACCCATACAACTCGGTTATATCTGTGATTAATTTTGAGTAACGTCTCCCTGTATTTTGATTGGTTGTAGGGTGCGGCAGGACGCAACGGAAACCCAGGAGCTCCTGGACAAAGGGTATCGTTCTTTGTCTGTTTGTTGGTCATTCTGTTTTGTTTTTTTGGTCTGTTAGTCCGTGTGCCTGTAACTCTACCAATATCTGCTGTAAACTTTGAATCGGAACCCCATGTGTGGTATAGTGGGTACACAGCAGTGCTCGTAATCAAAAGGTTGTGGGTTCCAGCCTCACTAGTGCAAACATGTGCAAACAATTGCCTCATCGACCTAATGCTATGTTTACACCGAAGCATGACCAAGTTAGGGTCGACTTACGAGTTGTAAAATTCTGTATTTCTTGGACTCGTGAGTGGTCATGAAACTTTTGTCAAGGGGGCAACAGAGAAAGTTTCCCGACCGTTTTGAACAGTTCCATACGGTCGGGGAACTTGTGCCGAGCGATGGCGATTCCCCCGAGTTATTGCGAGTGTTCAGGACTAAAGCGGGCCTCCCACTGTGCGATTTTTGCCACGAAATTCATACGAATTGGTACGATTACCAGAGACTGTCTATAGACTCTACACACAATCGTACAAAATCTGACAAGTAACATAGGAGGAACTTAAGATGTTGCCGACCAACTCCTGAGGAAATGCCATTTTGACAAATTTTTGTTCGTAAATCACTCTCAAGTCCCTCGGGATTTTGGTGTAAACAGGGTATAAGAGATATTTGGGGCTGTTGGGGTGAATGCTAAGTTCTAAGTTCTGATAGGGTTGTGCGCCTTGGCCAGGTAGCCACCTAGTTGAAGCAATTCTGGTGATTCCCTGATAGTAGTGATAATAATGGCAACAGCGCCAGGATTATTCTGCAGGATAGATATGTGGGCTATACAACAATCCGCGGTTACCAGAGTTTTTTCAGATAATCTTCATGAAGTGTCTCGTTTTTGTGAGATGACTTTATGACGAGGTATAAGATAGAGGGGGAAAAACTTTATGGCTCAAATTTACGAAAGATGTTTTTCGCTTAATCGCGTGTAACTTTCAAAAACGAACAATGATCGTGTGTTTTTAATTAGTCATCGAATTACAAAACCTGAAAAAGTTAAACACGTCTATATAATAATAAACTCACGGCAAAAAGTTAAACACCTGAGTGCAAATGACAATAAAATCCTTAAACAGGGCGCGGGGGAGGGAAACAACTGATATGTGCATAAAATGTAGGATTCTGTTGAACAAAATGGTAGTTTTTGCAATGTATTGTCTACAAACACCCCATTTTTGTTTACGATCTGTATGTATTAGGGCAAAGAGTTATTTAGAAAAAGGTGACATAAAGGCCCTATGTATCATTTGCAAGATAAAACTTTTTACAGATTCGTGGCATAAGAGTTTAACATATCTATGGAAGAATGTTGGTAAACTAGCCTATAGCTACTTAGATGCATTAATGCTTCAGAAAACCTTGTATATTGATTTTGTGTACAAGTGAATAGTAAAAATTACACAGGACCTTTTTTAGAAAACAACCTTCGGTTGTCAATTTCCAGCATGAAATACCATTTTGGACGGAAATAAATGAATGTGGTGTTTGTTACCATTGCTATCAACACTTTGAGTAGGCCGAAGGTTTTTCTTGTCAACTCATGAAAAACAATATTGGGTCGTTGCAAATGATACAATGGGCCTTTAACCCTGCAGGTTCAGTATCAACATTTTTGTTGTTTTTTTCCTCCCAGGGAGCTGATGGGACAGAGGGTCGCGATGGGAATGACGGAAAGCCTGGACCAGCTGTAAGTTAGCTCGCATTATTCCACTGATTTGCTGATCTCGTAGCATGAATGCAGATCATTGATATTAGCTTGTAATGGATTATTAGAAATGGAAAAACCTAGTTAGCTGAAGTGAAGTTCAGGGAACCATTTGGCAACTATCACAACCAAGTGGTACTAATGTGGCCAATTTTGTAAAATAGTTTAGCAGAAAGTTTTGCTTAATCTAAAATTTGTTTACTTTATAAAAATGGGTTAATAGTCAAAATTGTATGCCATCTTGTGTTCTTAGCAAGAATAGCAGAACACCAGTCAATTGAAATACACATCACATAAGATGTTGACTATTAACTCATTTTTATAAAGTAAACAAATTTTTGATTAAGCAAAATTTTCTGCTAAACAATTTTACACATTTTGGATTAAGCAACATTTTCTGCTAAACAACTTTATGAAATTGACAGCAGTTTATCATCATTGACAATTTTTCATGTGTATCCGTCAGTGATTGTGTGTCTTGCAAGCTACTCATAGGAGATTACGGGGGAATTATTGTTGTTATCACTCTGTATCACTAAGTCATTTTTATTTTTGTTTAGGGTTCACCTGGAAATGACGGCAAGCCAGGACCACAAGGAGCTTCTGTGAGTTGTTTGATCTTAAAATCTTTCAGCCTAACCCGTCCCTGTCTCCCTCCCCTTTCCCTTCCCCTCCCCCTCCCCGACATCATCAGACACGTGTTGGACCTTGTTGGCCAACAAATGTTGGTTCGTGTAGACAGGCCTTAAGAATAAGACCAGTCATAATGTTATGCTGGATCTTTGAGGCAAATTTTCTGGAACCAACTTTACAAATTTCCGTTTATTTCAGGGTGTACGAGGAAACAGAGGCGCTCCCGGCCCTGGTGGAGTTGCTGGCCAACCTGTGAGTCAACTCAGTTTCTTTATGAAATCAAAATTTATTTTAATCTGTTTTCAACACTGAAAAGATTTTTTTCAAAACCAGGATCATATATCTGTACAATGGCTTTTGTTTTCTCTCAAAATATAAACGAACTATTTTCAGGGTATTCTAAGGAGATAACTTCACCCCAAGAACAGCAACGAATAGAAAACTAAGACCACGTTCTCATTAGAGAAATCGCTTCATTCGACGAAGATATGATAATTATTCGACGAAGAGTTTTCCCTGATGTGAACGCACCCCTCTTCATTCGATCAATCAATCAATCAATCATTTCTGCCTGTTTTAGTGTGGCGTGAGTTTGGTTGGCGAATCGTATGGGCGACGAATTTTTGGCGTTGTTTGTTGATGTACGTGATCAGATCACTCGTGATCTGATCACGTTGATCACGTTGGTTAGGACTAGACGGAAGTCGTGCTCGTGCTCGTTGCGTCGCTTAAACCCTCCTTGAATCATGCGACGTAGAAATTGCATGTGCGTGCTGTTGAGTTTGCGTGTTTGTTGGCTAGTTAGCGTTCAGGTTTGACATGCGTATGTGAGACGACCCTGGATGAACGCGTTGTAAAAGAGAATGCGGGTACCAAGTCGGATGTGCCTGTTCAACATCACGTTCCGCATAGACTCAAACTTGCATTTGGCTGCCTCGATTCTGGCGTTGACCTCGATATCGCCAGTCGCCGATATCGTCATTCGATGAAGCAAATACGGTAGCTTCATTCGACGAACAGATCGCTTCATCGACGAAGCAAATTTGTAACGCGAATGCTCCCTTCGTTCGACGAAGCGATTTGACACGTAAATAGATGGGGTGTCGCGCTGGTTCATTCGATCTTCGTTAGCGGTTGTCTAATGTGAACGGTACTGCTCTTCATTCGATCTTCGTTTGATCTCCGTTAAGTGAGATGTGAACACACGCTTTATTAACTAACGATGATTAACTAATTTCCGTAGAACAACCTAAAGATATTTTTAGAGAGAAGTTAAAAGCCAGTGTGCAAAGTTGTGATCTTGCTGGAAAAAAATTCTCTCCACTATTGAAAATAGACTTACTTGTGATATGAACTTGATAAAGAAGTGAATTTGACATGAACTTTTTAAATGAATCAGAAATGATTTTTTTTAACTTGAACATTTTGAATCTTATTAGGGAGAAGAGGGAAGACTAGGATCCCAAGGAGCAGCTGGGGCAAGAGGCGCTAGGGTAAATAAAATAGTGATTTTCTTTTTCTGTAAAGGGCCGTCCGAAGTTGTCAACATTTTGACGGTTGTACAAAGGTAGGAGGGGGGAGGGAGGTTGAGGGCCACGTAAAACATTACGTGCACTGTAAAATGTTGACATTTTATGTAGTGACGAAAAGATTTGATGAAATTTGAAAAAATACTACTCTCTGTAAAACTGTGAAAATGTTGACAACTTTTGACGGCCGCTAAAGGAAAAATCTGTTGCATATTTCACTCCTGTTTATTAACTTCTTACGACAAATATGCACCACAAAAGGGCTGCAAGATATTTTTAAATTTTGATTAATTTTATTATTTTTTTTTAAGTCAAAGTACATTTCAAGCTTTAAAATGACACCTCATCCACCTTCATATGACTTTTCATAAGTGACGTTATGCAAATTCAAAGCCAGCAAGTAATTTATTTTATTTTTTTATTTTATTTGAAATTTGGTTCTAAAATATGCATTTAATAACAATTGTCTTGATCCACGAGTACACAATCACTTGGCCTATTAAGGAATTTTAAATTTTCAACGAAAACGAGGGTCTCAGTGCTTGCTTTTATGATAAACATTGCAAATGGAAAGACATGTGACGTAAAACAATGGCTCAGCAGCTGAAACGAGTCTGCCAGTGTTAATTTGAAATTTGCCAATAGCAAAAAGGTACGTTCCCCGACCTTCAACTGTACATGTGATCTAAGTTGTTTGGCAAATTTGTAGCCATTTTGTAAAAATCTCCAAATTCCCCAGACATTAGTTTAACTGTTTTTAAACTGTAATGCAAAACAAATGATTGCGACTTTATTACAGTATGTATCCAGTTCTTAAAATCCAGGGTGGTCACGACTTTTGACTCGACTCGATTTACTCAAGTCACGATTTTGGCAACTGGACTTGACTTGAGTTCCTTACAGATAAATGACTCGATTTGAGTCGAGGATTAAAAATTGAGTCCACAGGGAATATGAAAAATCACTCTGTGAATGGTGTTAAAAAAAGTTGTGGGATTTACTATATTTTAGGGTACAACAGGTGACGAAGGAACCCTCGGTCCCGCTGGACCAACTGGAGCAACAGGTGCACGTGGAGACTCTGGACCCCAAGGATCTGCAGGACCCATAGGACCTAATGTAAGTATCTAGTGCTCTTGCATCAATGCATAGTTCCGAGATTGCCCAAATAACCCCGCCCCTTGGATATTAATTGTTGCTATGCCTCACACGCTATCGTCAAAATGGCGACACACTACGCACAAAGCAATGAGACTTTCAACGGAAAGCACAGATTCATTGGAGAAAACTCAAAAGTATTCATGTTTCAGGGTCGACAGTTACCGTAGCACACACTGAGTAAAAAGGCCAGTGATACAGGGATGTCATATCATGAAAAAAAGTGCTTTCTTACCTTTGAACAGCAAATCGCCCGGCCTTGAAACCAAAAATTCACCCGGATCACCGCATACAACACTGTACAAACTGTATGGGCAGAAATTGCGTGATGTCGTTTGTGAGGCAATGCACTTTGACCTCTGTGGGCACTGTCTGCTAGCTCTGTTGTGATTGGTCGGCGGGTTCGGTTGATTGACAGGTCGGAACTATGCATTCAGTAAGCTCATTATGTTTGTCGACGATGGAGCCCCTGGTCCTGGTGGACAGTCTTTGAAATTTATAATTTTATTCTTTTTTAGGGAGGTGTTGGCATGCCAGGATCCCGAGGAGCCGGTGGAAGACGAGGTGCTCCCGGCCCCGCTGGAAACTCTGGACAAGGAGGCGCACAAGGAGCACCTGTAAGTCCCTACTCATCAGTCCTCAGAATTGTTTGCAGTCACATAAAGTCGCATTCCAGAATACCTTGTTGGAACATCATGAATTATTCATAACTGTCTGAGACAGTTTACACATTCCCATTGGTCAAGAGGACGTCACATGGGTGCTTTTAAACGGATAAAAAAGGTTTTAAACACCTTTTTGTCTGGTTCGTGCTCTTCAAAAATTCAGTGGGGATTGAACAAAACGAATGCACTCAAATGCAACTTGGTCATGGCATATGACATCTACTTAAATGCTTTCTGTGTTTGCGCATTACGCAAACAAATTAAGAGAAAAACAAAACACTGAGGCTGATATTTTAACCTCGCATAAATTCCCTTATTTGACTACCAGTAATTTTTTTATGTGAAATTTTAGACACAGTACATATCATTCAACCTTGATAATAGTTGCACTTACACTGAATTAAACATGTTTACAATGGGGGAAGCTTCCAGAAGATGCAAAATGAATGCCGTGGGGTTTCGCTTTGAATCCTAGGAGCACAGGTCAAAGGTTGTTGCTAGGCAGGACATTTAAAAAAACTGCTGTGTCTTGACTTATGGGGAAAATTAACCCAGGACCATGCGAAATTAGTTATCCTAAAGGTAATGTTAAACTTTAAACTTTAAAATTTTTAAATCTCTTGCATTTTAAAGAAGTGTGTCCAAATCACATTTTGAGAGCCCTCCCCCATTTTTTCCTATGGGTGTTGAGATTTTGATGCAATATCATGTGTCATATTTTCTCATTACCATTTTGAAATTTCGCGCTCTCAATCTGTATATTTTCAAAGATATTGTCAAAAAACAACCAAGATTCTCTAAACTAATTTATCCGTTCTATAAAGCAGTGCAGTGATCACACCAACATTTTTTGCTTCCACATCCAAATTGGAGATTGCAAATTACCTGTTTTCTTTCGATGGATAGTATTTTGAGGAGTTGGGTCATTCCATAAATATGGCCTTTTGAAGTTACCAAAATATTTTGAAGAAATTTTCGTGCAATTTCTGAATAGTGTAGGATATTTGAAACAATTTCAAAACATTTAGACATGTCTTGGTGTGATAGTTTTGATAACATTCGAGAAAATTGTTTAACAAATTTTTACGATTACATTTCAAGTCTTTTTGACCAGGTTCTTTCTGGAAAAGGTAGCTTCTGGTTTTACCCACCTGTAGAACCTGTACCTTATAAATTCAAATTATATTATGAGCGAAATTTCAATAATTCTTCAATATAAATTTCAAAATGTCACACTTGCATTTAGAAGATTGCACCAGTTTATTGAATCGTTCTCGTCATGTTTTGGGAAATATTAACAGGCAAAGGTGTTGTTCGATTTACGAGGCCATATATTGTTCATATGCTGAGGGTAACCGTACTCTGAAGCCCGGTATGTATACAAATCAACTCCTGAAGTGTCACGACGTAAAGGGGGACACTGGAAAAATCTGAACAAGCTCTTTTTCCTGTTTTTGGTTTGTTCTATTTAGGGTGAGCGAGGACTTACAGGCTCCATGGGTTTGGCTGGAGCAGCAGGTGAAGGTGGTCCCTCTGGTCCTGATGGCCGCGATGGAAGAGACGGAGAACCAGTAAGAAACTCGTATACATTTTAAAATATTGATAAATATTGATAAATATTGATAAATATTACATTGAGGTGAATTTTGGCACATGTTTTGAGTAAAGATCAAAGAATAATGCTTTATTTTTTGCCTTTAATCATTTGTTTTTCATAGGGTGACAAGGGATCCTCCGGTGATGTTGGACGCATTGGAGTGCCTGGCCTTACTGTAAGTCATTCTTAAAGCCCCATTACATCATCTGCAGTGACCCAAAATTTTACTTCACGAGTTGACTAGAATAAACTGACTAAAAGTGTTGATAGCAATGGTAACAAAGACCACATGATTTTTTCTCCGTGTTTAATGGTACCTTTGAGGGAGAAATTGCCAACTGAGGGTGCTGTTAAAAAATGGTTTGCAAACGATTTGTTTTTTTACCATTCATTCAACACAGAAACCCTGCACAGATTTTTCAGGTTTTCTGAATTATTACTGTATCTATGTGGCTGAAATTTCTACAAGACAATTTATCAACATTATTTTTTAGTTATGTGATGCTGTTGTTCTTGTTTTTAAAAGTTTCACGTAATCTGTCTTTAATGACAGTTATCGTCTGTAAACGTGCCCTAATTTTTCATAAACCTGTAAGAATGTTTTTTCTGCTTTAGCAGCGTGCTAAATGAGCGTTGTGATTTCAGAAATTTGTTTGGGGTGGGGGTGTTGCCAGCACTTACCGTGCCAAATTGCCAGCAAGCCAGCACATTTTTGTGCTAATTGGATGTCATCTTTTTTTTAAAAAGGAGCCAATGTTTTAAGGGTCAGAGACATAACCCAATCAGCAGTAGGTACGTTTTTTCTGTGGCAGTGATAACCAAGCCATAGTGAATACATTACCAGTGATGATTTCTAAACATTTTCACAGACTCATTTGAGGCAGACAATCAACACACAAAAGCCAAGTTCGATTGACGACAATATATAGTTCGACTGGAGTCCCTCGTACGACGGGTAATTTCCGTTGTTCAAGGGACTTTACTCAAACTATAGTTAACTATAGTCGTGAATCAAATTTGGCCAAGAATGTAGCAGATAATATGCATGTGCACTCCAAGTGCATGCTGAGCATAACCTTGCATTGTGAAATGTTTGTGCTCAAGCAAATTACCATCCTATGCTTAACGCAGAAATTCAATAAGGCATAAAAAGTTTCATGAAATTGGGCCTCGGGGACAAATCAAAATTTAATGAGTACTGTGTGTATGATGTGGCCCCAGTCACCACAGAAGACAGATTAAAAAGACAGATACTTGACAGTATTTATTTTTTTCTTCCAGAGCTACAAATGTCAAACCATTTGGGGAAAAAGAGGTAAAAGGCATATTCACTATTAAAACGTATCCTAATCTTTTTTTGTTTAGGGAGCCCCCGGAGATCGTGGTGGCATTGGTACAGTTGGCAACGTTGGAGCTCCCGTAAGTAGTCACTTTATCAAACTCGGTCTGATAATTTTTTTAACTGAAACATTTGTACATGAATAGGTGATTTTATTTTAAATAGGGATAAAATAATTCCGTACAAATGTGGACAATTGTCCATGAGTTTAGGAAATCTATATGCAGTGAAAACTAACTTGGCTCTACCAGGATTTAAACCGCGGACCTTTTGCTTAACGTGCAAAGCCCTGCCAATTGAGCTATGTATTGCAGTTATTTCTCAACTGCAATTCTTGAGAGAAAAATATAAATGCTGATCATTGATGTAAGCAATTAGGCCATGTCCTAGTTGATTGATTGCGTCTTGAGATTATTTATGAGTCTATGGATAGTGAACTCGCTATCTATCTATTGTCTTCCATTGACTTGTGTGTAATTTTAAGCCATAGCCAATGAATTTGGACTAGGCATGAAATTTGGAATTGTAAAGAAAATGTAGGAAACGTCGAGATGAAAAATTGGTTTCCAATTTTAATGCATGTAAATGGATTGCGCATGTATAATGAAATGATTAACCTCTTCCTGGCTTGTTTTAGGGAGCACAAGGCCCATCTGGCAAACGTGGTGGTGCTGGAGGTCAAGGAGCGAGAGTAAGTACTACAAAACCTCCCCTCCCCCTCCTCCTCCCCCCCCCCCCCCCCCACCCCCCAAAGATGCCTCGAGTCCAATACAGTCACCTATAGAAATATCCCAAATGCTCAAGTGTGGTGGGTGATGTTAATGACTCGAGACTCAAGCTGACTTTCATCCTAGAGACTGGTTGTTCTTTTGCCCAAAAAGTGGACACATTTTTCCTTTAGGAGAATTGTTATTGATTTGATTCGACTTACCTTAAACAGCTAGAATCCCCCCGTCCACATTTTTTTAGTTTTTCTGTTTATCATGGAGGTGTATGAGTCTACAACACCATGACAACTTGTTTTTCACAAAAAATCTACAGGCTTTTGCTTAAAACGTAAAGCAGTTCCGACCCTCTTCACCCGAATTCTGAAACGCTCGAGGTCACTCGGCTTGTTTATCAACAGGGTTTTGACATCATCCTGAGAAACATACAAAACGGCCTGTGCAGTATTGAATGAAAAATACACGAAGTGAATGTTTATCATGCCTGTTTTGTCCTTGTAATTCAAAATACAAACGTGAAAAACACTTCATGTAATATGACAACACTCTACTATTACCTGTTTTGTGAAAAAACAGTGAAATTGTCGCTCACAATGAAGCTCTTTTGAAGTAAATACTGGTGCATTGCGACGGGTGGTTTTGTCACGGAACGAACGGCATTCACAGCGGTCTGTCTACAGCATTGGACGGTTCACTGCGGGGGAAGCTTCGACGTGTTTGAACATCGCCCGGTACAAGTTAGAATGAGTGACTCATTTTTTTCTCTCTTGGTAATAGAAAAGAAAATCTTTCTGCTCTTTTTTTTTTCATAGTGTCTGGTAAAACATACAACTACGCAGCTACTGGGCATATCTCTGGCTTTTTGGACCAACAAAATTCTTCAAAAAACACCATCTAACAGAGACGGTTTTCCAAGTTTTTTGCGTGTAAACGTATGGAGCTAACAATCGTGTTGACTTCTCTTTCTCAGGATTGCGTCACAGGGTCACGCGCATATCATGAATACCTAATGAGCGTTTCAGAAATCGAAAAGCGCACTTTTGCTTGCAATTTATCCAGTAAAACCGACAATTAAAAAATAATAAAAATCCACGTCGGCAAGAGGGATGTTTGGACTATCAAAAAAAGCCTAAATGCTGGATTTTCGTCAAGGGGATTCTTCCTCTTTAAGATGACTTGATTTGGTCTGGAGTTGCTGGCAGAAATGACTTACTTGACTCAAACTTTGATTTAAACTTAGACTTGAGTCTCCAAAGACATTTAATTTTTGGGGGGAAATAAAATGGCAATGCATATCTGATTTTGGGCCATTTTAGGGAAATATTGCATTTCAGAAGCAACAGAGACCTAACATTAGTTTAAACATGCAACATGTCTGGCCAGAACAAGACAAATATCCCACATGGCTGGATTTGTTAGCGCTTAGACTAAATATGAAATTAACAATTTTACTGCCATTAATACTTGTCTTAACCAAGCTGCCTGACTTGACTTGAGATCCAATGGCTTTACTTGACTTGAAATTCAAAGACATTTATTCTTGGCTTGGGACTTAGAGGCAGTTTGACTTTAATTTAAGCTCATGTTTAAATTGTATTTTATTTTAGTTTATAGTTCTGATAATAAATGTTCTTTTTTTAATTTTAGTTGTTTTTATAGTTACTTAGCTAAACAGTTTTGTATTTTAAGCTGGCTCTCATACCCCATGCTGGGATCGCAGAGGTTAATAAACCATTCAACCATTCACTTGAGACACAACGAACCCTAGTAAATTGTTTGAACTTGCTTGTTAATACTTAATTTATTTCATTTTTCTATTGCAGGGAAATCCAGGTCCCCCAGGGCCTGCAGCATCCCCAGGACTGAGCGGTGAACCGGTATGTATTAATTGTTTTCCTCTAAATGTTACAGTTGTAATTACGTCATCACACCAGTCATAACTCACAGTGCAAGCAGGGGCCAATTTCATGCCACTGTTTAGCGAAAAAAAATTTGCTTAGCACATAATTTATGTGTAATTTATTTGTAAAATGGGTTACCAGCCAAAACTTTGTGTCAAAATGTAGCAAAACAGGCGCAAAATATTAGTAAATACACATCACATACAATTTTGGCTGGCAGGCCACTTTTTTGCAATATAAAGCAAATAAATTCTGTGCTAAGCAAATTTCCGTGCTAAACAGCACCATGAAATTGGCCTCTGGTTTTAAGCTGATCAGAACTATGAAAAAAGCATTATTTGATTTCAGACAAACTGTTCGGTCTTATCTGGCACAGACTTTATTCTTAGTTTGTTTTTAAGAAAAAAGTCACTCACTATAACCCAAAGAGTTTTCATAGTACAGTGTCTGAACATACATTTGTAGCCTCTTTATTGTTATATTTTATCAATTTAATTAAGAGTATATGCTTAAAAAGGCAAAATCTATTGTCCAAGATGACACCCACCCAGCCAATTATCTGTTTGAGCGGATGCCGTCTGGCCGTCGCTACAGAGTCATGAAATCTAAAACATGCAGAATGAAAAACAGTTTCTATCCACTAGTGAGTGCTTTGTGATATTTTAGTTGTGGTACACGGTGATTTTTAATTTTGCCTAAATGTACATGCTCTTAGTATATCTTTTGTGTGTGTGATACATGTGCATATATTTTTGAATATTTAAATTATAAGTGCGTTAAGTGCACTAAGTAATGTTTAACACGCGCAGTATCAAGTCAAATTTCATTTGTTTTATGACAATACAAAATTAAAATGTTCTTATCTTTAATATCTTAACTTATTAATTGTCACAACCAATACATCAGATCAGATTTAGTAGTTATCATATTTTTCCACGTGTGTCATATGTAGCAAGTTATGACAATTAATTTGACCTTCCCATTTTCAACTGGAGACCATTTCATTATTTCCAACAGGGAGATGTTGGTCGATCTGGGCGTACTGGACCACAAGGACCCAATGGAAAACAAGTAAGAAACTGTTCTGATTCTGTATAAACCTTATGCATATGATGTCTTCTCCTGAAGACGAACAGAGCACACTATTCGAAAAGTTGAGTTCATACTCTTTTCAGAACAAAAGGGATACATATAGGTATATATTTTGTGCTTCTATTGTTGACAAATTTAAATGACAAAAACATAGCCTCTAAGATGGTTGTTACGCATAAGCAGCCGATTTAACGAATCCTTACGCAATGCATAAACCCTACTTGCGCAATTTTGTATTGTGTAAGTTGCGCAACGTTCCTGTGATAATTACACGCAAGCCAATGGGGCTTATGCCATTTTCAAAAGTTGCGCAAGCTACAAACTTTCTTGTGAAATCGGTGTATTTTTCAGTGTATGAGATAAAAGAGCAGCCTTATTGCAGTGTGAAACTTGCTGTGTTCACACTCATCAGTGATACCACCTTTTTCTTGGAAAATATGGAAAAAGTACCCCCAAAATCGGAATTTGGGGAATCACTTTGCTCCTGCGGGTAGAATTCTGATCTTGGTTTCAAGCTTCTAGAGAAGTCACAGGTCCACTGTGTTTTCCTGTGTTAATTTTTTACAGTTTTTACAGCACCCTTCAGGGCTCGACATTAACTTTCCATGTGCACCTGTCCACAGGACAGGTAGAGATAAGATTTTACCTGTTTGACAAATTGTTTTACCTGTCCGAGGAGGTATTGTACAGAAATGAAATAAAACTCCACAAAGGAATGCATCTGATTTGTTCTAACGTGGAATTTTAAGGTTGTGTTTGAACCAGAAACGCGTAGTAGCAATAAGACGTGTATAAAAAATAAGAAACCAAAACGAAACTGAAGCCGTCATGTTGAAAACATCACAACTATGCACAAAGAATATCCAAAGAACTCATCGCTGGTACTTTGTCCCAGTGCTGATAGCCATCGAACAAGGTATGCGATCTCCCGTTCGAGGGTCAAAAATCCGCTAAACGAAGTACATATGTACATTTAGTAAACGTATGTGAAAAATGGTGATGCATACACATGCGGAAGATTGTTGTTCGTTGCATGCCGGCCGTGCAGCGGCGCGATTGATGAACCTGAAAAACAATTTGCGGTATATTCAAACTGCACGAAATGCAGGTCAGGATCGATTTACAGCCAAGAAAACAAGGAAGGTGAGCTTTTATTTAGTATATTTTCACCTGTCCATCGGACAGGCACAGCAGTGTTTTTACCTGTCCGTTTTGGAAATGTTACCTGTCCCGGACAGTCGGACAACCGTTAATGTCGAGCCCTGCCCTTATATAGGTGCATTTTCGTCCATTGTGTACATTTTTGTGCTTGTCTTGATAAAAAAAATTGTTTTTGTCAAACAGGGTGAGAAGGGACGACTAGGTGAGCGTGGAACCCAAGGCATCCCAGGTGGACAGGTATGTGCATCATTGCTTTTCAACTTTTTGTGTATTCATGTTTTATCTGTTCATGTTTTATCTTCTAAGAAATGCCAAGTCATTTCATGAGCTTGCAGTTCTTGTTAATTTTGTGGCACCTTCGTCAACAAGGGCCCCCTGGGGGTCACTCGTATGCCGGTTCAAAATCAAAATGTGCATTCAAAATTTTGCGGGTTAGGTTTTTTTTTTGGCCTTCAAAAGCAGGTCGCGTGGACCCCGCAAAATAGCATGCTCCTGCAATAAGCCTTCTCTCGTTTTCCTTTCTAAATAAAGAGCCATATCCCATAAATATTACGGTGAATGAGACTCCGGGCACCACTTTGAGAATGAAATTAGGTCAGGTCTGGTGTGGAAGCACGTGCCGTGGCGGCACTTCGCTGCATTCACTTTATTTCCCCACCCCTCTGTTCTCCTTATAGCGATCGATCGGGCCTGCGCCGGGCCTATCCCCCACCCCTCATATCGGCATACATAGTGACCCCTCAGGCTAGGGCCATTTATGCCATCAACCATACAGTATTAGCTTTTACTTTACTTTATTATCAACTTGAGATGATGAAAAAGGAGATGCAGTTTTAGATGTGGAAGGAGAAAACCCACATGGCCAAGTAGGGACTGCAAACCAAATTCACATACACGCACAGGAGTCGAACCCGGGACACCAGAGGTGAAAGGTGGGGAATGAACCACCTGTGTTGTAATGACACATTTTATCTTTCTTCATTAACAGGGACCCCAAGGCCTCGTTGGAGCTCGAGGAGAGAAGGGATCTAAGGGTGGCGTGGGTGATCAAGGACCCGAGGGTGGAGTCGGCTCAGATGGACGAACTGGAGCTCCTGTAAGTCAAAAATGCACTAATCTGTTTTACAAAAAGCAGTTTAACTTAGTAAAAAATGTATCATTTGTAATGACCCAATTTTGGTTTTTCATGAGTTGACAAGAAAAACCTTACTCAAAGTGTTGATAGCAATGGTAACAAACACCACATAAATTTATTTCCTTAAAAAATGGTATTTCATGTTGGAAATTGACAACCGAAGGTGGGTTTCTGACTTTTTGACCATTCACTTTTCAAGGTTTTCTGAAGCACTGATGCATCTATGTAGCTAAAATGTCTCAGGCTAGATTACCAACATTCTTTCTTAGGTATTTTACACTCTTACGAATGATACATAGGGCCTTTAAATCCTTGACAGATTTGGCAGCAAGGCAAATAATACACTTCCCAAAGTACGTAAACCTAAAAAAAAATATACTTGAAACGATTACCTCAAAACAGCCTCGACTTCTTTCTTGATTACAAAAAAAAAAGTGCAAACTATATTGTGCTTTTGTAATAGAAATGGTGATGGTGGATTCAGATTTAATGTTTTTATTTTGCAACCACAAATTAGCATACAAGTCATTCTTACACTACATTGTTGTCACAAATCTTATTACATTCCTATACTGTGCAAAGTGTGAACCAACACACTTAGAATGCAGTGAATTTATAATTCTGTGTGTAGACACAATCAACAGTTTAATAGTGCGTGTTCTTCTGAATCATGTAGTTTTTCCCAGTCGTATCACAGATCTGATATGACATATAGCGTGTTTCTATTGAAGATCCTGAATTTTACCGGTTCCATTTGCCGGTAAATAGCGGGCAACGCGAAGTTTCTACTGAGCCGCTCTCTATCTAGAAAATAGCCAAGCTTGCTGGCCTTCTATCACGCTTAGTGGATTTGCCGGGTAAAGTTCACATCAGGGGTCAAGCACGTGCATTGGATCAGTCGTTGTGCGGCCACATGTTTACATTTTCTCCCCTGTATGCACACTCGGTGTGTGTTTCTATTAGTCTTACCGGATAAATTCTCTGGCATTTTCCTTTCTCGAGAAGGAAAATTGCCAGGGAAAATTCTCCCTGCCATTTACCGGAAAAAGACCTGTTTTTACTGAGCACATTTTCCCTTCTTTTCTGGCATTATCCGGTAAATGGATCTCAATAGAAACATGCCTACAGTCGGGTTATGTATGTTGTTTTTTTTACTCTGGTCAAAGTTGTTGTGTATCTGTTTGATTGCTTTATTTTGCCTCGCTTGTGTTTTAAAGATTTCATTCAACACACTCTAGAAAAATTTAATTCTGTAGACTTTCAATAAAACTGCCTGAATCTAGTGTATGCAGGGCCTCAGCCTGGAATTACACCTAATTGCATTGTAGTACAAATTCACCGCAGTATAAATTTGAAATATTGCAACATTGCAGAGAGCTATAAAACGGCTTTTAAATTTCCGAATGTTTAATTTGACCAGGGAGCCACGGGAGCACAGGGAGCACGTGGGGAGCTTGGAGAACAAGGAGCAGTGGTAAGTAGATGAAGCTAACAGTCCTGAATTAGCCCACCAACAAATAAATGTTTTAAAAATGATGAAATTCTAAAGACCACCAAAGATATAAATGTGTATAAGGGTCATTCTATAAATTTGGGGTCCAACGTGTGACATTTTTCTGTCCCCGTTACACCTGGCATACTGCTATTTGCCATACAAGTATTATTAAAAATGCCTTATTTTTATGAATTGTACTTTATGTAATCACTCTTTCAGATAGAAGGCATTTAAGGAATGTGTCCTGAATTTACAAACTACAACATTTTACAAGATGTCAGATGTAACGGGGACAGAAAAATTGGACCCCAAATTTTTAGAATGACCCATAAACAAAAATGACCTACAGTACTGGTTTCTGCTAACTTGAGATAGATTTATCGAATGTTCCAAATGATGTAAGCTGTTTTATGTTTGGTCTCTGTGCAATTGCATGCAAAATGCCATTCTGACTGACAATTCAGAAAACAAAAACAAATTTAAATAAAATTGAATACCCAAGTTTAAAATGCATGATTTTCAAGATGTACTCCAAAAATGCCTGTAATTTCTACTTTTTTGTGTGACTCGGCACAATAGACAAAACATTTTTTAACTTTTAAACCTTGTTTTTACACTTTCTTACAAATAAGGGAGCTGTTGGAAATCTTGGACCTGGTGGAATGCCCGGACCAACTGGTGCACCTGTGAGTACCTTGGGGAGGGAGATGTTGGGAGTAGGGTTGTCGGGAGTGAGGAGGGGAGTTGGGAGGGGAAGGGAAGGCATTTCCCAAAATTTCTTTTCAAATTCATTGCATTGTTCTGTATCAAACCATTGTTTGCTGTACAAAAATACCGTGGTGAGAAAATCGACTCATGTTACTTTAATTTTGTTTGTGTTGTTTTTCTCTCCCAGGGAGGAAGAGGTGCAGTTGGCGGCTCTGGATCAAACGGAAGATCAGGTGCTCCGGTGAGTTACGTCTTGTCCGAGTCTCAAACTTAAAGGAGCTTGTCCAGATTTTTACAGAAAATGGATTTCGTTATAACCTTACAATCATATAAAATACCTCCCCAAAATACTAAACATATGAAGAAAACAGGAAATTTGTAATCTCCATTTTGGATGTGGAAGCAAAAAGGTTGGTGTAATCACTGCACTACTGTATGGAACCAGATAAAAAATACAAAACGTCTGTGCTTTTTTGACGATATCCTTGAAAATATAAGGATTGAGAGCGCGTACTTTTAGAATGGAAATGAGAAAAATATGACAAAATGAAACGGTATCAAAATCTTAACTTAAATGGGGGTGCTCAGAAATGTGATCTGAACACGCTTCTTTAAGATTCCATTAAATGCTGCGTTTACACTCGTATAAACGGCAAAGGTGGATACAGACCTTGCATTTGTATTGCGATCACAAATCTGAAAATTTGCTGCGTTTACACAATGTCTTGATTCGGGTTCAATCTGTCTATTGTTGATTTGATGTTTAGGGTCGTCGTGGTGCAGCTGGACAGCAGGGTGCCCAGGGTATCTGTTGTGTACCAGGAACCCAAAGGCCAATCACACATCTGATTTGATTTCATTGTTATCACTCCTGTCTATTGATGATTTAATGTTTAGGGTCGCCGTGGTGGAGCTGGACAGCAGGGTGCACAGGGTATCCGTGGTGTACCAGGAACCCAAGGACAAGGCGGGGCCAGAGGTAATGACGGTAGATCTGGATCAGCGGTGAGTTCTTTTATCCTTTGAAACATTTGGTAGAAGAATGCTTTCTAAAAGCAAACCAGTATTTTTAGATGGTGAACTCAACGAATCTACAAAATGTGTTCATTGTAGCATTCTGGTTTTGCTTTAATGTGTAAAGAAAGAGGAACACATAAATTGGAGACCAATTTCATCAAACTATTTTTTTTTTTCACTAAACATAAGTTAACCAAGTGGTGTTTGAAGCTTTGCATGGTGTTGAAAGTAAGAAGTAACTATAAATAGTAAACTTGCGGGTACAACCATGTGAAAATTTCTTTTTTTTAAGTTAACCACTTGATGCCGGAGGACGTGTAAACACTTTCTGGCAATGTATAGTCACAGGGGCGGTTGTGTTGCAAAGTATGATCTTTTGGTGAGAACAATGAATGTAGAAATAACTCTCAAGAGTCGGTATTTGTGGTGCTTGAACTAATCTTAACTTTTGGCCAATTACTTTTGCCTTTTAAAAAAATTGGTAGTATTTTCTGCTACAGTAAGCACACATGTTCAGGTAGCACTTGAGCAGTGCCATGAAATTGGTTTTAACACCAACTTGAACTTTTACCCTTGTTTAACATATTTAAGGCCAACAGAAGGAAGTAAACAACATACACACAAACACAGAAAATCTCCAAAACTGAGCCTGAAGTATTTCACTTAAATAAATTCATAGTGTTTCACTTAAATGGCCCTTGAAATGCTAAATAACTTTATGCGCAGTTTTTGCTACATTTGAAGGATTACTTGTTTAGAAAGACAATACTACTGTTCATTTTGATGCCCCATTAATAAAAGGTGGCATGTTTTAACTTTGAAAACATATTTACAGAAACTCACAGAAAGAAATCCAAACAATCACGGGTTACAAAAGGTTCAGCAAGTTGGAGAAAATATTGAAATATTTTGTGCACATTTGAATGGTATTTTCCTGTGTTTGTCTATGTGACATCACAACCTTACTCATGAATATTTAAATATGAATGGAGCAGTTCCATAGCATAGATTTCATTGATAAAAATACCATTTCAGGGGCCCTTTAAAAATTAAAATGATCCCCTTTGTTAAACTTAATTGTGCTTGCATTCTTTACCATTTCTAGGGACCTGCTGGGCTTGCTGGACCCGCTGGACCACTTGGAGTTCTCGGAGAACTTGTGAGTATTTAGAAACAATTCCTTGCTACCTTCCCTTTTTTAAACCCCCAAATCCACCATTTAACAAGGTTTTCTTTCCCCTAGCAGTACACATGATTGGTATCTCAAAGAATCAGAAATGTTCACAGATTTACACATAACTTACACGATATAAACATGATGACGGCAGAAAACATCTCCTGAAATGGTTTTGTCTGAAGTGCTATAGTCTTTGAGAAATGAGCAAAACAATTATTTTTCGTCTCGCGAGACATAAAATCAATTCGCCCTAAAAACCATTTCGCCCAAGTACCATTTCACCCCAAATCACTTCGTCCAAACACTACCTTGCCCAAATGCCACTTTAACCCAAAACCACTTCGTGCACAGGCCGTGGTTCAGGGCGAAGCGGTTTTGGGGCGAAATTCCTTTTTTGACTGTTTTCTCAAAGGTTAGATGTATGGAGCTGGTTTTTGCTTAGGTTGGTTTTAATCATGCATATGTTCAATCACACAGGGGGATAAAACTATTTGTAACAGTTTACCAATCATGTATACTATCTTTAATCGTGCAAGTCCGAACAAATTTTTAGATAAAGTGCCATAACAGCCCAGATCTGTATGCCACTTTGCATCTGCCAAAATGTGTTACATTGTGGAAAGATATAGACGTTACCCGTTTAATGTCTGTGGGCAAGTTTAATATAGTTTGACTATTTCTATACTCAAATGCACTTTACTCGACAATGGTTAGTCATGTCTAATCGACCACAACTTTATACTAGAAACAGCTGGGGCCAATTTCATAAAGCTGTTTAGCAGAAACATTTGCTTATTCCAAAATTTGCTTGCTTTATAAAAAAAGGGTTTTCAATCAAAATTGTATGTGATGTGTATTACAATTGACTGGTGTTCTGCTATTTTTGCTAAAAACATAAGTCGACATACAATTTTGACTATTAACACATTTTTGTATTAAAGCAAACAAATTTTAGATTAAGCATTTTTTTCTGCTAAAAAGCTTTATAAAATTGGCCCCAGGGTCCTATTTCATAAAGCCCACTTAGAAACATTCCTAAATAAACATTCTTAACTCATGTTTTTAAAGATAGGAAAAATTAGATTTTATTGTTCTACAAAGTTCTAGTAAATATTTTTATTTTTATCAATATACATGTACCACAAATTGTAATATTTTTCTATCTCTGACCAACAGGGAGGCATGGGAGCATTGGGAGCCCCAGGACCCACTGGACCTGCTGGAAGACCTGTAAGCAAATAAATGAATTTTAAATTTATTTAATAATCAAATGTGCCTTATTCTTCCTCTTATAAAGGGATTTGTGAGGTTCATATTTGCGTGTAATGTATATAGACCAATAAATGCACTATGAAGTTTCTGTTCAACATTTGTTGTCAACAAGTTAACTTCAAATTGGTACGTCATTCATTTATCATAATACATTTACAGAAAAGGATTGAGAAGTTGATCATGGCTTCAGGACTTGTATACAAACCATATGAGACAGGCTGAACATTTTCTAAGGTTTCCTCACAAAATCTTAAAATGTTCTCACTCCTAAATTTGGGTTTTTCCATCAAATCTTCACTTACCGATGCCTAATGAGTCATTTTAAAGAGAATTTTCCGATCAACTTTTTAACTCGTACCCATTTTACTAAATTTCTTTTCTTCTAATTTTACTTTTTGGTTACTGCACCCGAATAAAGTAGTTGCGGTCTTCTTTAGCTTTCTAACACTATGAACAACTAACAATGGAAATTGGGCACACACCATTGTTAATAACAATGGTTTGTGCCCAATTTCCATTGTTAGTTGCTCATAGTGTAATCCTCCTTTTTTTATAACCTATAAGTGCTGCTTAGGTTTAAATAATATCAACCATCTTGCAGAAAATTAACACTCATTTTGGAGATTAATATCTTAATTCTCTGTTGCTGATTCATTTTCCTTTGTCTTTTCACAGGGTTCTGATGGTTCCTCTGGTAAACGTGGAGCTTCTGGTTCAGATGGACCCACGGGATCTATGGGAGCTCAAGGAGCTAAGGGACTCCGTGGACCTGCTGGGGATAAAGTAAGTTGAAGCTTTCTTTAAAATTTGGTTTTAGTTTGAAATAGTGTAACTGTAATTCCTTGGGGTGTGTGAAAAAAATAAAACGAAATAAAGAGAGTGCCCTTGGTTTTACACGCGACTTAACAAGCACAACTTGTACTTTCAAAAATGTATGGCTTTTAAAAATGTAATCTTGCAGCGAAACACACAATAAAACAAAAACAGGCAACAAATTCTTGTGGAAGTTAGGCCATGTCAAAATGTATTGGGCGTGGCTTGGAATTATGCACAAGTCAATGAACTATGCTAGGTATACAGATTGCTCACTCTCAATAGACTCGTGTGTAATTTTAAAACACGGCCAATAAGTACATTCTCAAATTGCAAAAGAAATTATTTGAATAAATTGTTTTTCAATCAAGGGCACGTTCAATAGGGCAATACATATGTATACTGACAATACCTTTAACGGTGAAGGTATAGGAAAATACCCAATACCGGCGTACGTATTGTGCTATAGAACACGCCCCAGGTGTTCGAGGGCGCTTTTGGTTAAGGGTTGTGGCTCCTATTCTCTTGCAATCTGAGGCACTTTAGGGGCTTCTTTAAAGGTTTTTTTTAAATACTATATTTTATTTATTTCTTCATTAAACATTAGTTTGCTGCTCATAGGTGGGGTTGCAACCCCCTCAACCCCCCTCTCCTTCCGGATCACCACTGGTGTTGTTTAATTGATAAAGTTTAGTTATTAAATCATGGAGGAATTTGTTTCTTCCTCCATGGTTAAATCAAGTCAGATTTTTTGACACTTTGCCCTTGATCTTCACAGGGCCGAGATGGCAAAGATGGACCTCAAGGTTCTCAGGGAGCCACGGGATCTGATGGTGACAAGGGACCACAAGGAGGTCAGGGATCTGCTGGAATGGCTGGAATACCGGTAAGAACTATGGGCTATATTGGTGAATTGATTCTATTGTATTACATGTATCTATAGAGTATGTTTTATTTCTTTACTGCGTAAACAAAAACTGTCCCACGTGCGTGACGCTGTGTGTACTTTCTTGGTTGATGAAGGCCGATATCGTTCCGCGCCGAATGTCGGTCATATCGCCCAACCTGAGCCACTTCGCCCCGAACGCCTGAACCGGCAGCATTACGTACGCATAAAAGAGCTTGGACGAACTGGTATTTGGGCGAATTTGTTTTTGGGCGAAGTGGTCATGGTGAATTTGTTTTTGGGCGAAGTAAAAACGCACGATCTTGGAAAGAATGGAAACTACTGGTACAATTCTGGACAACATGAAACCTTTTACATACATTTCTGTATGTACAGCAGCCGATTTCACGAAAGAGTGCGCAGCTTGCGTAACTTTTGCAAAATGGCACAAGCCCCATAGCTTGCATGTAATTTTCACAGGAATGTTGCGCAGCCTACGCAATAAAATGTTGCGCAAGCGGACTTACACAGTGCGTAAGGATTCGTGAAATCGGCTGCAGGTACTTCACATCTTTATGGTTATGACATAACAGAAAAGTTCTTGGTATTGCCAAATACCGCGGTATTTTTATCACGGTAAACCGAGATGTCAAAAAATCAATACCGCACAAGCTTATAAGAAAATATCTGCAGTCGGCGTCTTCTTAATTTAAGTTTGCTAAAGTCTTTTCCTTTGAATGGCAGGGCCGACACGGACCCGCTGGCGGTCCCGGTGAGCGTGGATCTCGTGGACCTGCTGGACCCGCTGGCTCAAGAGGAAGCTCTGGTCCTGATGGAAATTTGGGACCTGCTGTAAGTACACATTTATACTGCTTGTGGTTTGTGTCAAATCAAAATAAGCCATTAGTACTGTAGTACATGTATGACATAAATTTAAAATCTGTTTCAGGGAACTTTTTCCCAGTAAGTTTTTGTCAGTATTTTTTTGATTTTTTATGAATCAAACATTAGATGAGTAGGCCTGTGCATTTTCGAATAATTTACTATTCAAAAATTTTGTTTTATTTTTGATCAAATATTCGATATTCGATGCATGAAATTTTCTCGCCCATTCAGTATTTGCAAAAATTAATCTCCGTTCAAACTACAGACTATGTTGTAACTTGCATAATGGTCTCTCACCCAAAGAGTTTTTGCAAAAATTATCGTCCGCTCTAATTATAGACCTTGTGTTCAATGTGTTGTATCCTGTACACTGGAATCAAAGTTGGATGCAAATGTCATCGAAGCGACTGTTTCGGCAATGGAAAAGAGATTTTCACTTTTTCTTAAACTGATTGACATGTTTGGTTTGGAGTGGAAAAGCACTTACTGAATATTTGATTCGGTAAAATGCTATTCGAATATTCGATGGACGATCGAATATTCGAATATTCGATTCGTTAGGCACAGCCTTAATTTTCTTATAGATGATTAAAAATTCATATATGCCTCATCAGGATTTGAACCCGGGACCTACATTTCAAGCAGATACTGTCCCAGCTGAGCTACTGGTATGCTCCTTTGGGTTCCCCTACAACGAACACAATTTTGTTTCTCTTGGTATTTTCATGTGTGCGCAACTGTGCAAAGTAACAAACGCAATATTTGGTATGGTGCCTGATCACCATTGAAATGAAACGGCCAAACATTAGAGAAAAACATATGGTCTCATCGGGATTTGAACCCAAGACCTCTGACTTTCCAGACAAATGCACTAGAGCTATAATGCCCAGTGGTATACATGTAAACGTACGTATTTTCTTGACAGTTTTGCTCCTATGATCTTAGTCTTTTGACAATTTTGTTTTTTTCTGTTTTTTCTCTTTTCTGATTGGTTCAGGGCCCAGCTGGCCCAGCAGGTGCAAGAGGAGAAACGGGTGCAACTGGAATTTTGGTAAGAAAAATGCACAGTACTGGATAAATCATCAACATGTCTTGTAGTGGAAATGACCTCTCTGTCATATGACACATTTACTAAAAAACATTTTTACCATCCAGTCAGAATGGATATTGAGATTTTGTGTGATAAAAACCAACCTGTGTGTAAGTCAGCTCAGTACTTCATCTACATTTCGAGAAAACAACTTTTAAAAAGTGTGCATGCTTTTTAGAAATTGTTTGAAGCCACTGTCCAATTAAGCTGGCTTTCTGGCTCTACTGCGAGAAAACAAAGCAATGACACCACAGTCAGGGCCTGGTTTCGTTCATATGTGACCTGCTCTGCAAAAACGTAGAATATGTCGCGTAAGCTAGGTCAAGTTTTCGCTACCGTAAGACGAAATTTCGGGTTGAACATGGATATTCGAGGCAGTATCTGGGATTTCCATTGTGTTTTTATATTTTAATGAACATGGATCTGCCGCAGATTTCTTCTTATGGTCGCAGAAACTCGACCTACTTTTTTGCATAGCGGGTCACATATACATGTAACTAGCTGTGTCCTTGTCAAGAAATGCACCAGAACATGAGGACGCTAATTTTACAGTTCGCATCTATACAAATTCAGCGACAGACTTTTTGTTATACGTGTAAAAAGATATAATCTTTAGAAAAATCATGTTTTATTTCAGTGGGCCTTTTTATTCAAATGATTAAAATTTTGGGATGTTGCAAATCCTGTTTATAGGTTTAACAACCACTGTTGGAGTTAGCACTGGATTTTGTGATTTTTATTTGATGAATCGCTTGTCGACTAGTTAATGATAAATTTTGCGTCTGTTGTAGCTCTGTTTTGTCCCATCTAGTCCATCATTCAGCTGTCACTGCCGTCAAATACATTTTTCTTTTGCATAAGGTGGAGTTTGGACAAGGAATTTCAAACATGTCTTCGTGATCATTTTTTTTTTCTCCCCTTGTAGGGTCACAAGGGATGGGGCGGTTCACCCGGAGCCCCTGGCGGTCAAGGACCCAAGGTGAGTTTAAAGGAGTTTTTTACTCCGTAGTGGCAGGTCCTGGCTGATATGTCTCACTATAGTATTGGTCAGTAACCACTTTTGCAGAAGGTAGTGGATTCGAATCCCACCCGAGCACGCTATTATTTTTTTTCTCATGGCATCTTTGGAAAGGACTGAGTAGGCCTATATGGTGCCAGTAAAGTTACTTTCAAAAATCATTATTATAGACCTTTATCACGGTGCGTCCATCTTTGTCTTGTTCCCCACTGCATAGTACGTGTACGTGTCGGGCATGATGTGTGCGTGTCTGCGCGTGCAGTCTTCCGTTGTTGTTTTGAGATAATCAATGTCAGCGCTGCGCGATTTCTTGATCGCACCGCGCGCATGTCATTGTAATGCACACAATGAACATTTTCAACACGGGACCAAACTATTTTATTTCGGCAAGCCTCGCTTTGGTTACGTTCATTTTAATAGGGGAAAGAGAAGATGGCCGCACCGTGATAAAGGTCTATTAAGGGTTTGCCTCACCAATCTCTCTCAAACTCTCAAGACATTACTTAGTGTGGAATAATGTCCCCTAATTGAGCCTGTGTGAGCCAGCACATTAAAATTAGAAATAATTTTCTTCGACAATTACCTGCAAATGTGAATCGTGTCCATGGATAAGTTTGTTTGCCCAACAGTAAACAGTGCGTCATGTAGAGAAATGTGGCGTTAATTTCTTTGTATCGGGGTGTGACCAGGCTTTCTGCTGGTTTTCAACCGTACACAATGGCTTTGCCAAGATGTAGAACAAAGAGTCATTCCAACAGCTTTTTTCCCACATACAGCAACTCTAGCGCTAGGGGCGCTCCTACTCTCCATAGAGGCGCTCCTTGTACAGTATCGTTATGGACTCACTCTAGGGGCGCTCCTACTCCCCCCTAGGGGCACTCCTTGTACAGTATCGTTATGGACTCGCTCTAGGGGCGCTTTTACTCCCCTAGGAGCGCTCCTTGTACAGTATCGTCATGGACTCGCTCTAGGGGTGCTCCTACGTCCTCTCCTTGCCTGATGCATGTTTCCCTCCATCCTGCAATCTAGATTGTTTTAAGAGAAAAATTAATTTCTACCTGTACTTTTAGTCTTCTCAAGTTATTTTCATCTTCAGTTTCTTGTTGTAGCCCCTTATCTAAAGTGGCTTTGACCTTGTTTGGGGCGAATTTGCATAAAACAAGAAAAAGACAAAAACAATTGATTTACTTTCTGTAAAAACTACCGACTTAAAGGTAAGGATATAAAAGTTTTTGGAAGTTCCTTTTTTTTTCAAAAACAGGATATGAAAATAAAATAGTAACTTTCAATCTTTTTCAATCGTAACTTATTGAGCTCGTGCCAATGACGTCATTTTGGGAGTAAAACAATGCCGCGTCGTTGTAGAAGCAATGTGCGTGCGCGTTGTGTGTGTCCATAGCGCGCGTAACGCGCAATGATGAGGCTCCCATTGGTGAACTAAACCGCGTTACGCCCACCAGAGACACACACAACGCGCACGCACATTGCTTCCACAATGACTCAGCATTATTTGACTCCCAAAATGGCATATTCGCACGTGTTCGAAAGGGGTCAATACACCAAAATAACAAAGATTAATTTATTGTGTGTCGTCTCTTTATTCAGGGCCCGTCTGGAGGACAGGGTCAACGTGGCCGACCAGGCTCTTCTGGACCACTTGTAAGTAAAACCCATACTCATATCCATTGTCCTTTTGATGTAAACCTCAAAGACTCTGAGGGTTTGTAATGCTTCACATTTTCAAGTTAACTAGAAGGATAATTAATAATGAGGAATGTTCTCATTGTATCCACTTTTCATGATTAACATTTTTCTCTTATGTGCAGGGAATCGACGGAGCTCGTGGGAGAAATGGAAAGAACGGTGTCCAAGGCCCACGCGGCATGGCCGGATCTGGAGTAAGTACGGAGTGCACGAGAAAAGCTGGCCTCATTAGATTACTTCTATGTCAAAATAACAAAACATGACTTGCTTGGGGTAGGGGGGAGGGGGTGGGGAAAGTAACATTTTTCGGCCTGTCCGCACTGGATATTACCCATTGGCTGAATGACTGTTATTCAAAAAAATCAATGTGAACGTATCTTTGTGGTTTATACATTAACACTATTTTTCTTAACCTTTTTTTAGGGTCAACGTGGTCCCAGTGGAAGAGTGGGGCCATCTGGACCCCCAGGAGCCCCGGGACCTGCTGGTGCACCTGTAAGTTCTTGTATCTTTTTGTGTTTTATCATTTTTAAGTCATTGTAATGCGCCTCTTTGATTATTTGCATGGAAAGTGCGCAATACTTTTACCAGAAAATAATCTATGAAGATGAAATTATTTAGATCGTTTGCAAATGATTTACTTAGTTGGTTCGCATCTGGGCGGTCTGAAATGGGCGCTGTGTACTGCGTGTGCGCTATTCCAACGCGATGCATTTTTGTATATGTATATGGGTCGCTTGCACATGCAGTATGACTCGAGCCACAGAGTGCATGATGCGAGCCACAGAGTACGCGACCGACTGAGAATGAAGAGACGAATTGGGAATAAGTTTTGAAACACCCCGCTAAGACCGGCAAAACACATATGGATTTTCATGTTTTTGGAAAACGTAGTACATTTGATGGAGCTTTTGATTTATAACGATTTTAATCCCAGAATCGCTCAAACAGATCATCTATAAGGCCTTTAATTCATCATTGTAACACATTTTATTCACTTTTTGTTTCACACAGGGAGCACTGAGCTACTCTCAAGGGGTAAGCATTTTTTTATAAATAGATTTTGCATGCCCAAATAAGTTTCCTATAAAGCTGCTCTCATGTCAACTTGCGAATCTCTGATGCAAAACAGAACACTAAGGCTGCGTTCGGGCGTGTACTCGTGTTAACATTCGGGTCAGTAAGAGTATGCTCTCGCTACTCCCTAACAAATGGGGAGTGTGCTCTTACTCCTGACGAGTGTCATGATTTGTACGAAGATGGCGGAATATGGGTGGGATTTTTTGTGAATTTGCTCAACGTGTCAACTCGATAACCGAAACACCAACCCACTATGGTTCGTTTTAGACGGCATCAAAGGTTCTCAACACTTACTGTCTGTATTTTCTTTAGTTCCTTGTGAGCAGTGAAACGCCGTTTTTTGTGCAGTCATGGCAAGAGAAGGCCATCTTGACTGATGGCCATTCACGCATGCGGACTGCGGACTTGCAGTTTGCGTAATGTGACCCGAGTGCAATTTGCACGTATTACTCCGGAGTAGCGAGAACTGTACGCCCAAACGCAGCCTCAGATTCATGCAAAAAAGTAATGCCCGGGTCACAAAACTGATCAAGATAGTGTTAGTGTTGCTAAACAAGAAGCAACACACAAAATAATGGCAATCATGCTCATATCTTGCACAATTCAATAAAAGGAAGATTATATGACATGATTTTACTGCACTTTGATTGGCTAAAAGAAAACTGAACACAAACAGCTTCACTTAAATTGTCTTCCCATTTGTCAGGATCACGTCGCAACAGTTGCACTTGTTCTATTATTGCGACTTCTTTTGAAACAAACCGGTTTCAAAAACAATCACCGAGTAATTTGATGCTTTTAGGCGTCAGAAAGATATCCTATCTAGGCTTTTCCAAGGAAAATCTTCCCAAGAAATTGGAAATGTGCATACAGCCTATATTAAACTTGTTTGGTACTGCATAATCGGAATTAAGTAATGAAAAAGACATGCTAAGGCTTTTCGACTTGCACTCATCAGAGCAAAATGCAAGAATGGCGTGGGTGACGCTATCGATATAATATAAGGCTGAAAGTGGGAATGACGTTTTAAGAATGCTGTGCTCTGATTGGTCTGCTGACAACAGCAGGGAGCACGCTACTGCGCATGCGCAGTTAGACCACATGTAGCGTGTGAACAAATTTTTTATGGCGACACAACACTGGTTTAGTGAAGTGTATGTATGTGGCTTCGAGCATGTGCAGATGCATGATACTGCTTGCTCTGTTTTAACCCTAACTCCCTAGGGTGTATGCAAAATCGTATTGATTTTGGAGGATTGAGGAGTGTTAGGGTTAAGGGAGGTTTGGGTTGTTAAAGATCCCCATATAGAGTATAGACCAATCCGGTACAAAAGTCTACTTCCCTGTATATCCGCCATAGCTGGGGGGCGTCCAATGCATGGGTTGTGCGTTTTGTGTTGCTGTTAGAACGAAAAGCGCTCGTCCATTACATGCACGAACGCGCCGCCTTCGCGTACACGCGACGCGCCGCCTTCGCGTACACGCGACGCGCCGCCTTCGCGTGCACGCGACGCACCCGCCTTCGCGTGCACGCGACGCACCCGCCTTCGCGTACACACAACCCTACAAAGAAGCGCAACTTGTTCGAAGTAAAAAAAAATGCAGTTCATTCAGTGGAAGCCCCCCAGCTATGGCGGATGTACAGGGAAGGAGACCTTGGTTACGGATTGGTGTATTGCATTTTGTAATTAGGCAATGGTGCAGTTATTAAATATTTTTTTACAAGAGGCTGAATTAATGTAAATTTTGTTTGTGTTTGTGACTGCACAGTATGCCTATTCTGGACCATCTAGTGTCGGCGGTAACAAGGGACAAAACCCCTATAGTGGTTATGTAAGTATCTGTTATAATTCTTTTAAATAAATTTTCTTTAGCCGTGTCCACATTGGATTAATTTTGGAAAATTTACGGAGATTGTTGCAATATTTACCAATGTGGACTGCCAGTAAACACCCAAAGTTTTGACTGTTTGTTTAAGTTTTACAGGATGAGCTAGGTTGTGGAAGAATTACATTGTCAATTTTACATAGCTGGAAAAATATGTTGAGGTCATGTAACTTCCGTGTGGACCTGAATAATGAGGTGGAATGTTACTGAAAATGTTGTCATGACAAAGGACATTCTACGGACCAAAAATCAATCCAAGTGCAAACACACAGAAGAATTACCCTAATGGAATGTTAACAGTGGTTCGCAAGTAACTTTTTATAAAAATTAGCTTTTTACAAAAATCAGTTTTTAACTATTCTTTTTTTGTGTGCAAAAAGACAATTTTGTGTCTCTGTTTCATTCTGAATAGTATGGTGATGATGCTGAAATTGAGGAGGATGACTATGAGGCTCGCATCAAGCAGCTACGAGTCCGCATCATGAAGCTGATGCTCCCCAACGGTGAACCAGAGTACCCAGCCAGATCCTGCAAGGACATCTTCAAGTGCTATCCATATTTCCCAAGCGGTACGTATGTAGTCTTTAATCCTTTTTGAACTCGCAGTACAGTGACTACGAGGCTCGCATCAAGCAGCTACGAGTCCGCATCATGAAGTTGATGCTCCCCAACGGTGAACCGGAGTACCCAGCCAGATCCTGCAAGGACATCTTCAAGTGCTATCCATACTTCCCAACCCAAGCAAATCCTACCTAATAGCAACAATTACAGATGGAATCAAACTTAAGACCAGTTCATACCAGATCTAAAGATCATCTCAAATGGTTGGAATCTTTTGATCTGGGAACCGTACTATAGACCATTCCCAGGACGCCTTCCCTATGTCCGCCATACCTGGGACGCAGCTTTTTCCAGTGCATGGACTGAGCATTTTGCGTTGTTGTTAAATCGAACAGCGTGCATCCATGACGCGCGGAACGCGCTCTTCACACACACAAATTCACACTGAGCCTCTTTGTGCATGATTGCCACGCATGTCGCTTTAAGAAAAAGCTGTGTGGAAGGAATTTTGAGTGAAACTATTCATTGAAAATCACTGAATTATGAAAACACTTTCCGCCCAAGCTAATTCTGTGGAAGGAATTTGGGGTGAAACAATGCACCGAAAACCACAGAATTAGCTTGGACATGTTGAACGGAAAGTGTTTTCATAATTCAGTGATTTTCAGTGCATCGTTTCACTCAAAATTCCCTACACGTCGCTTTCTCTCAAGCGACGTGCATTCCAACTATGCGCGCGCGAAAAGGCTGTCTGAATTCACATGGAATTCATCATTACAACAAACGTGCAGATTGTTTGAAGTGACGACACAATGAGCATCATTGTACTTCATGCACTGACTACTTCCCACCTATGGCCGGACACAGAGGGACGGTTTCCATGGTTATGGGAATGGTCTCCATGGTTATGGGAATGGTCTCCATGGTTATGGGAATGGTCTATAGGAGTTGACCATGTTAAAAACGACCGAGTGGCTAGCCTTTACTTGGTATTCTACATTCACCCAATCTCTCAGGTTACTACACTCTGGATCCCAGTGGAGGCTCTGACTATGACAAGTTTGTTGCGTATTGCGACAAAAAGACCAACGCAACCTGCATCTCCCCAGATATGACCGAGGTATAACAATCTATACTGAACAACAAAAGAAATTTACAGTTTAATTAAAATTTGAAAATTTCTTTTGTAATTAAGCTGACATCGAAATTTTCACACAACAGCTGTATTGTGCATTACTGCATAGAACTTCAGTGTGCTGAAAATTTCCACACTCAGATTGACAGGTTTTTTTGTTTTGATTTTAATTAAAAAGTGGAAAACAATTCTGCATTTCTTTTGTTGCCCAGTATAGTAATTTATTTTGCCATTTATCAAGTTTACAGCATCAAAGACACCAATAGGCCGTATTCCATATTATTAGCCCCACTATGATAACATTTGCTTTGTTTAAATCCTCAGATTCCTCAGGGTACCTATTACCTTGGTGACACTGAGGAACCAGTCGACTTTTCAAGTATGAGAAATGGTTCAGAGGTAAGGGTTTGAAATCTGAAAAATTAAAAGTCAAAGTTATTCACAGATTTTGTGGAAAACAAGGCACTGATCAACCAATCACTTTGGAATTGCTTCTGCTTCAGTGATTTCGTCCATGTCAAAGTGGACTTAATAAAATAATTGAGCAAAGTGATTCCCACAGCAGTGAAACGTGACATTTATGTCCTGTTTCTGGGAGACTTTTGTTAAGGGCTCTCAAAAAATCCATTAGGATAATATGTGTACCTTGAAATAACATCAATCCTAAATATAAATGCAGACACTGATTTAAATGTACATTTTTCTTTTATTTCGTAAAACATACTGTTTAGAAGTTTATAGAAACAAAAATTCGACGAGAAATGCTTTTTTGGGTTGTAAGCTTAAAAGTGCCATATCTCGAAATGGTATTTGCCGACTTTCACCTGGTTTTGCAGTGGTGGGTCACATACGTGGTCTTTGGAGTGCATGTGGTCTAATGGGTACACAGCTTTGCTCATGATCGAGGGATTGTGGGTTCAAGCCCCACTTGTGGCAACCATTTAATCTCAATTGCTTTGTCAACCTGAGCGATATTTGGGGATTGTTAAGGGGAATGCCACAATCTTACTACTGATAGGGTGGTGCACCTTACCCGGGCAGCCACCTTGTTGAAGCAAAATGGTTCTGAGTGATGACATTGGTAATAATGGCAACAGTGCCAGGAGTACACCTAGCGTAGACATGTGTGCTATACAAGAATCCACCATTATTAAATTTTTAAAAAATCATATAAGAAATTAACTCTATCCTAAACCATTAACTTGCCGAATTTGTACCTAACTTACGCACCCATCTCTCATTAAAGATTCCTTACAGTGTTAAGCCCGTCCAATTGACCCTGCTGCGTCTGATGTACTCGGAAGCCATTCAGAACATCACCTACCACTGCAAGAACTCTCACGCCGTGTCTGACCACCGGGGACGAGTTGACAAGGCTGTGACCTTGATTGGGCCCAACGATGTACGCATGAACATCGCAGACACTCGCAAGGACTTGCAGTACAACGTGGAAGGAGAAGACGGCTGCCAGGTAATGATGGATAAACTTCTTTCTTTTTTTTTGCAGGGGGCAGCGGGGAGTGGGTGGGTGAAGGTGTTGTATGTGAGTCTTTCCACAGTAAAGGGGCATTTTGGCAACACAGACCATATTTTCCAGAAAATACCTTTGTCTGGCCCAAAAAGGGTTACAAATATAATAATAATAATAATAATAGCAATCTTATATAGCGCCAAATGCCAGGGCCTCTAGGCGCTTTACAGTATATAAACAAAAACCAAAGCGATAACATACATATACATGTACATAGATAAAAAAAAGATTAAACGTTAAAACCAAAGAGCATCATCAAGAGCATCAAGTTTGGTAATACTTTGGTAAATAGTGTGAACACAAGTGTCCGTCCCGGTTATGAGCGTATATTGGAAATTTGTACAAAGGGTTTTAAGAAAGGCATGTTGTCACACTATTTGTCACCCTTTTTGGGCCTAAGTTATCTCTTCAGAACAACTTAAACATATTTCTTTTATTTTGGTATTTTCTCGAAAATATGGTCTGTGTTGCCAAAATGCCCCATTTACTGTGGAAAGACGAATGTGCTTTTTTTTTCCTGGTAGTTGTTCGTAAATTTTTTTTTATATCAAATGCCCAGAGGTAAATCAAGTCCACTTCAAGACTGCACGAGCACAACCACAACATATTTTCTTGCAAAATGCCAATTTTATACCTCTGTTTCACCCCTAGATGCACAATGATGCTTGGGGCCAGACGACCATTTCCTACTCCTCCAAGAACACGGAGCGTCTACCCCTGGTTGACTTTGCTGTCAAGGATATCGGCAGGAGCAAGCAACAATTTGGCGTTGACATCGGCCCTGTCTGCTTCTTCTAAAATACATGCTTTAGACTAATAATACCCATAAGTGATATCAAGCTTAACTTAAAAACGACATTACTTTAGAAGTGTGACCTTTTTTCTGTCTGCTTTGAGTTGAATTTTAAACATGTGCACTTCTTTTTTTATTACTTTAGTACACCTTTTAGTGCAAACTGAAGCTAAGCATTAAAGGCCCTATATATCATTTGCAAAATGAATAAAAAAAATTCACAGATTCGTGGAATAAGGATATAGTCTCGTACCCCGACCTGCTGGGGCCAATGGTCGCCCATTAGGTCTGAGGAATCACAATAAAAGGTCATCGCTAATTGGTTGAGGTCCGCACCGAATTTCGATGCGGGACCCCTGCAAAGCTTTTGGCTCATCATAAGCACCGCGGGCGCTGCATACAATTAAATCAGTACCATAACACACCCCAAATGGTCTTTACAAGAAACATGACACGTGCGTTCTTCGCCCACAATACATTACAGGTTCATATTTAGTAGCTGGCACTTCTTTATGACGTTGTTCCATGTCAAACGCAAAGAATTCCCTCCCAATCTCGGTCAAATTCAATCATAACAGTTGCCGCATAGCATTCGAAACACTGACGGAGTATATACAGTATTGTATATAGCACCGTGCCACATTATATCGCACGATCTTTTGGCAATATTACCAAGCAGCACGCTGATTTGATCGCATGACCAATAGCAGTGCACGTACTATTAACGACGGCTCACGAATGGGTAATGACATTCAACCTATCAGCGATGAGCTTTCACCGTGATTTCCCAGACCTGATGGACGAGCATTCCCAGCGGGTCGGATACGAGACTAATAAGGGCATAGGAAATGTGTCGGTAAACCATAAAAAATGAATGGTAAAAAAATGTTGTGTAAAAGATTTAATTTTTTAAATGCCTTTTGTTAATTTCTTACACAAAGTACCATTTTGGACAAACAAATTCATGTGGTGTTTGTTACCATTGCTACCAACTCATGGAAGACAAATGTTGGGTCACTGCAAATGATATAGTGGGCCTTTAACTGGTGTTCATCAAACATTTTTGTTTTCTAAGCCACGTGGAAAAAAAACCAATTGTGAACAAGTATTCTGAACTCGTGGAGTTATAATTTCTTTTAACATTGTCTCTGGATGCGTAGTTAGTCACTGCTGTTGCCACAAAACAATAAGTTTTGACTAAATGCTGCTAGTTTCCCGGTTTCTTAGAATAGGCCTACTCGATTTCAATTTTTCAACCAAATAAAATTTAAATTTACAACACAAGCCAGAAAATTTCATTTAAAAAAAATAAAACAAGGCCTCTTCCACCAAACTCAAAATACTTTATCATCATCAGGACTAAAGGAAACTAAAGATTGAAACAAATTCTTCAACACCAACTGTAGTACTAATTATTTTTTTAAAGTTTGTACCAATGTTTTTAAAAACAATAAAGAGCTTAACTGCAAATGCTTTTTAAAGGTGGTCTTAAACATACATCGTGATTAATTCCGTCCAGAATAATGGGTTTGCCACTGATTTTGCCAATTTAAACGCTCTGAAATTAGTTTGTTTGAGTTTAGGAAGTTTTGTAAAAGAATTCGGTTTTTAAACATCCCCTTTTGTCGTATACTTTAGCTTTTTATTTTTTTTTTATTTAGTTTTGCATAAAATCAGCTTTTTGTTTTAACTGATACCATGAGTAAATAAAGCTTCCATATGACTTCATGGTGAAAATGGTTCTTTTTCTTTCGTGCAGTTAAAAAAAATCGAATTGTTGGGGGAAAAAAAATCTTTATTGGGTTTGTGTATGTTGTCAGTTCACCATAGATCCTGTTTAGTATGTTTATAGCCAAAGGCCTGCTGTAAGCTACGCACAATGTTGGGTCGCTGGGGTACGGGTGCGCGCCACCGAAATCTGCAACAGTCGGCGAAAACATTGAACCGGGGTGCGGTGGTGCACACTTCACTGTCCGAACTATTTTGTCCAGGATTGTAGCTGCGTCAAGTTTTTAAGAGTGAAATTTGGATTTTCAAATTGCATGTATTCAGATGTGTTTCGAGTAGATTAACTATCGAAAATCGGACCTTCCGTACCCAATAACTGTTAGATGCACTGCAGTCCAGTCTGTGTAGCATTTGAATGATTGCACGGAAGGTTTCCTTCATGCTTGTAGGCCTCGTTCGTTCCTCGTACAGCTGCAGTTTTTTTGTCGTCACTTCAAAACCTTTCACTGACTTCGGGCCGCCGCCGGCTACTGACAGAAACATTTCAGGTGTTATGGTCCGGTTAATAGCCCAAGGAGGGATTTACGACACCTCGGAGCTCAGCTCAACGAACAGAACGACCACGCCCAAAAAGCCCAAAAGTGCTTTTGTCGATAAATCTATTTACAAGTTCCCGCCACCGCTTGTAATGTAAACGCGCGATAGTTTCTGGAGCCGTTTTTACAATGTTTTGAGAAGCTTGCTGACGTGGCAAACAGTCGTCCTCATTACGACTCTTTGAAATTCACTCCTCGTAAACTTCACAATTGCCGACAAGGCGGTAAATGTGAACGGTGCCGCTCTTCGTTTGATCTGGGTGTGAAGTGAAATGTTACAAAATGCATTGTTATTGTCCATAAGCGGGGTACCGTGGCCGAGTGGTTTGGGTCGTTGACTCACATTCATGGGTGAAAACTTGGGGTTGCGGGTTCGAATCCGGCTGCGGTACCTGTGCCCTTGGGCAAGGCACTCAACCACACTTGCTCCATCCTTCGGAAGGGATGTAAAGCCGTTGGTCCAGTGTGTTAGGTAATGGTAACGCACTCTAAAGATCCCAGAGCATTCTTTCGTGAAGAGCAAGGGCATTCTTCGGTGTATCTGGCCATTTCTAATTCTAATTCTTCATGCATGGGTTTCCTCACTCTTGCAAGTGACGGTGCAATGAGAACTTTTGAGGAATCCTTGGTATGAATACCAGAAAGAAATAATAATAATAATAATAATAATCTGAGGCACACATTTGCGCACACTTCATTAACTGACGATTAATTAATCTTCGTAGAACGAAGCGATATGGAACCGTGGGGTTCGTGCAAAGAGCGAATTTTAGTGTGAGATATAGGTGAGACGATCATCCCAGCTCAAGGGTGCTCATACTGCAGATCATGCTATGACTAGTATGAGCATCTTGGAGATGGGACCATCTCGGGCGTCATTCTTCGCAGCAACGGTCTCGTTCAGCAATTAGCCTTCCTTCCTGAAACGAAATATTTAGTGGCATATCCAAATAATTTATTAACCTGATAACAGAGGAATTTAGGGCACTGTTCTCTCCTTTGGATACGAATCAACACGACGTATGAAGAATCGCATTACATCGTAATGAAAAAGCCTAGAAATTAGCGTGACGGAAACGACCAAAAAGAACATGTTGCGATTCCGTGACGACACGTATGAAATCATCACACGATGATCGTAAAAGTGAAAACGATGCGAATCCTTGCGCGCGACACTAATACGACACATTGCGAATTTTACAATTAGATTGCGACATTTTACGATGTATTCTGATTTCTTTGCGATCTTTATGATCGTATGCGATGCTATTACGATTGTTTACGATTTGTGGCGACCTAGAAGCGAGTCTCTGTCGCGGTCTCTGTCGCGGTTTCTCTGTTTAGTTTCCTGGCGATCACTCCAGTGTCAACGGAATGCATAGTTCCGAGATTGCCCAGTTAACCCCGCCCCTTAGATATTGTTGCTATGTGCTCACAAGCCATCGCAAAAAAATGGCGACATTAACGTACAAAGCAACGGGACTCGGCATGGAAAGCACAGATTCATTGGAGAAAACTCAAAAGTATTTATGTTTTAGGGTCGACAGTTACCGTAGCACACACTGAGCGAAAGGCTAGTGATACAGGGATGACATATATTTCATAAAAATGCGCTTTCCTACCTTTGAACAGCGAATCGCCCGACATTGAAACCAAAATTCACCCGGTCACTGGCGCGTACAACATACAAACTGTATGGGCAGTCGCGTGATATCATTGTGTGATGATTGCATCACTTTGACCTATGTGGGCGCCGTCTGCTAGCTCTGTTGTGATTGGTCGCGGGTTCGGCTTGATTGACAGGTCGGAACCATACCACTGGCTGGGTTAGCTGTATCCGGCAGGCACCTAAATTTGCGCGCACGTAATTTCGCGCGCTGACGCTTCCCTCGGCGTATCTTAACAAAATCACGCACTGACGTCAAATTACTGTTAATTTAGGGTACAAAATTCTACCTTATAGACAAGGTACAAAATACTACAATCAAAATGGTTCTGAGAAATCTTTAAAATTCACAAAAACTTTCACCACCGATTGTCTACTCAGTCTCTAGACTGGTCCCCTGTCCATGTGCACTACGCTGCTCTCCTCATATAGATCACGTTCACAGACGCCATCTTCGTAGGAAGAAATGCTACTGCGTATTAAACGCTATCAAGTACGCGCACGCACACGCTGGAACATGTTCCAAACACGCGCGTGTGTTGTTCGAAATACGGCGCAATCGATGCGCGTCAACAAAAAATACGCTCAAAATCATGATGCACGTGGTAATTTGTACACGTGTTGTAGGAAGTGACGTCATTTGAACGTGATCAATACGACGGAGGGGAAGTAAATATGTGGACAAGGGAACCAGTCTACTCAGTCTCCAGGCACTAAAAAACAATTTCACTTTTCAAAAGAGGGCGCTTTGAAAGGTACGGGGCTTAAAGAAAGACATGCGTCTTATAGCTTTTGCGAAATTTGAGTCAATGTGGATTACACAATGTAATGCTACTTTCATTAATAATTAGTAATTTTACAAAAAAAGTTTCTTCACGAAAATAAATCTAAATACCTTTATACACATTTTTTATTTTTTTATATTTTTTTAAATAAAAAAAGTAAAGCTTTGATTGCAGGGCCTAGGCGGGGGTCATTTGCATAATTAATTGGTGGAGCGTGGTGACCAAAAGTCATGATCACTTAAAAAGGCAAGACATATGTAATCACAATTGCAATTTCAACTGGTTTATTCTGGAATACTTTAGAATTGGATCGGATACTGTTTTTGATGGGCATTTTATTGAATCAAAGGGAAGTCTGACCTTTAATAAATAAATTTAACTTTTTACGTTTAAGAAATTTCACTGAGAAAGCACTTCTTCTGGAAGCATAATTTTCAGATACTGGGCACAACGGGGACACCGTAGTGCGCGAATTTACGTCACGTAACTTTAACAAGTCTACTTTTCCATCATCTTCCTTTTAGCTTTCGCAACGGTCTTTCCTGCACACGTAGCGTCGTACGGCGACTTTGCTCTTTCTTGAAATTTTACTCCCAGGTAGGGTTGGACATGAGGAATCTGACAAAGGAGCCAAAACGGTTCTTTTTGGTTGTTTTATTGTGATCAAAATCAAAACAGTGACGAGGCTTATTATGTGCGCGAAATATGGTAACCCGAGGATACGGTGAGCACGGTTGTCTTGCGTTCACCACTGCACTAAACAGAAATGTTGCTAGTGCGAGAAATCATCGGAGATTCCCTCCTCGGATGACAGGCTGGACTCTCAGTGCAGCAACCGCGCCTTCAAGTTGCCGATACGGTGCATACCGGGCCGGCTGCGAGCACGTACTCGGACTCTCCCATAGGCCCACTGCACTACGAAGGGAATCCCCGATGATTTATCGCACTTTCAACATTTTTGTTTTTCGGGACATTTATAATTGTCAGTATGTTTGATATGTATCAAGTATCAAAGAACAAGTGATGAAAGGTTGATATTTTTGGTTTTTGTGAAAATGAGTGGAAAAGTTGCTGAGTTGGCTTCCGTTCGCACACTTCGCTGGCAATAAATCATCAAATTCCATGATGCATTGAGAATGTCGATATAACTAGGTTTATTGACTTGGGTAAAAGGCATGAAAGGAGTCGAGGTAGGCCTACCTATCATACCCATAAAACCAAACTCCATCACAGCAGGATACGTTGAAATCAAAGAACTAGTCTAGAGTATGTTTCCAAAGAGAAGTAGGCCTAGGCCTACATTTTTTCTCCAAAGTGCTGTCAGTGACAAAACCACTATAATTCTTACTCTTAGTTAGTTGGATCGCGCTACAAATTTGGAATCAAATAATAATAATAATAATAAAAATTTATAATGCGCCGGTATCCATCAAAAAAGATGCAAAACATATATTACAAAACACTAAACCTCCCTTCAATTTTTGACTTTAAACCGTCATTATAGGAAATAGTGACTTTACACTCATTTCGTTGTGACAGGTCACATATATTCAGTCAGATTTTATTCCTTTTCCCTAATTAAAACAAAATTGATGTTGTTTTCTCTAACAACAGTTTAATTTTCACAAATAAATTGTGATTTTTTTCCCCCACATATATATAATCATTAACTTTATGGTGCTTAATGCTAAATGGCTCGGAATTTGTTCTGCACCCTGACACACAACAGCACAGGGTCATTTCATGCCAAATCACCCAGAAAACAAACAAACCTTGAGGTAACATGATCCACATGGTTAAATTAAAGGTCAGATTGAAGTTTCCTGTAGAGTCTGTGATGGTGAGCTGGAAAAAAATATAGTCCAGTATGACTATATCCAGCGCGGTGGCATCATTAGCGACCTCTCGCGGTGATCTGTAGCCAGAAACTAGGCTGGTTACTGGAAGATCTTGGTCTGAAACTCACTCGTCACAGACTGGACAAGGCTAGTTTCCTGTTTGTTAAGTTTGTGGTTAATTTAAACATAAATTCCTTCCTGTTTTTCCCTTTCCCAAAACCCTAATATTAACAAATTTAACCACAACTTGTGGAGTTGTGGTCATATTAAAAGGCTGGCCTTGCTAATTTTTCCCCGCCCCCCCAAAAAAGTGGCATGTTATTTGACATCCATTATTTATAGCACAAAGAATAGGGTTAAAACTTAGTTGGAATCAAACACGGCATTAATCATATTATTATTATTATTTCTTTCTGGTATTCATACCAAGGATTCCTCTAAAGTGCCCATTGCACTGTCGCTCGCAAGCATGAGGAAACCCATGAAGAATTATAAATTAGAAATGGCCAGAGACACCCGGGAATCCCCTTGCTCTTCACGAAAGAATGCTCTGGGATCTTTAAAGTGCGTTACCATTACCTAACACACTGGACTAACGGCTTTACACCCCTTCCGAAGGATGGAGCAAGTGTGCATGGTTGAGTGCCTTGCTCAAGGGCACAGGTACCGCAGCCGGGGGGCGGGGGGCGGGGGTTTGGGAAGAAGGTTCGAACCTGCAACCCGACGTTTTCACCTATGATTGCGAGTCAATGACCCAAACCACTCGACCCTATTCATGCATTTTCCAATCACGCCTCCTAAATCAGTTCTATGGAATGCAAACTGCTGATTGGAAGGGTGCCAGACTACTCAGGTGTTCCAAGCCTCATCTTCAGAACGAGGCGTGGAATGCATCTAAAACTGACCCCTTTCCAAACATCCGTTTGCATTCCATAAAACTGATTCAGGAGGCCTGATTGAACCTTTCTATAACACGTTAAAAGGGTAGATACTATAAACAATTAGGGGAGGTGGTTAAAACATTTAAATGTGGATTGGTAAGGAATTGCCCTGCTCAGCAGTCAGCTAATAGGCACTTACTGATCATGAACCTGCTGGTCATTCTTAAATCCCCAATACATCGATTTCCAGTTACCCAAAATTTTACTTCACGAGTTGACAAGACACCACATTATTTTTTTCCTGTGTAAAGTGGTACCTTTGTGGGATAAATTGCCAATTAAAGGAGGTTTTTGGTTTTTTTAAAGTTCTCTGCAGAAAACGTTTTTACCATTCATTCATACAAAAAAACATGCATGTATTTTCCAGGTTTTAATTCTGAAGTATTACTGCATCTATTTGTCTTTCAAAAATTCAGAAAAATGAAAGGGCCACACCATAATGTTGCCAAAAAGTGCTGGAGAGGCACTGTATGCCACTTACCTGACATAGCTTGCCACATATGGTGCACGAATTGAAAGTCATGTGGTTTTTTATTCTCAGAATAAAACCTTGAGGACCAAGCATCAACAAAGTTTCGTCCTACACTTTTTGGTTACAAATACAAGCCAGATGAAGTGGTTAACCCATGGAGTTTCTTCCTCCATGGTTAAAGGAGCGTGACCAGAGTTTCTGGAAAATAGTTTTCGATGTAACTTACCAATATTATCAAGTAACTCCCATACACACCTCCCATGTCCCAAAAACCCGAAAACATTCGCAATTTCCAGGAAAAAATTGAACAAAACTATCGAGTATGCTTTCAGCGGATAAACGTTGATACTGGAAAATTAGTTTACAAATAATCGGTGGATTTTCGACGATATCCTCGGAAATATGCGGCCTAGAAGCGCGGGAGTTTCAGTTTCGTAATCAGAAAAATATAACGGATGTTATGATATAAAAATCTCATGACCCATGAGGTAAGTCCCGGGGAGTTATGGGTAAAAAAAAGTGATCTGGTCACACTCCTTTAACCAAATTTCAAGTTTAGAACTACAGGCTTACATGTAGATGTTCGGTCTTATAGCTACATTTTAAGGTTACATCTTGATAAAGAAAACAGTGTTGTTTCTACTCGTAATCGAAAGCATATGTTGAGAAAACTGTCTTATAGAAATTTCAGCCAGATGTATAGTTTAGTAATTGATCCTTCAGAAAACTTGAAAAATCCATGTATATTTTTGTGTACGAATAATGAATGGTAAAAAAAGTTGTCTCTCTGCAGATAACTTTTTTAAAAAGCACCTTACTCTCATTTTACATGGGAAAAAAATAATGTGGTTTTTGTTATACCATTGCTATCAACACTTTAGTCGGTTTTTCCTTGTCGCCTTGTGAAGTGAATTTTTGGGTTAACCATACCAATGATGTCTGAAGTTGATGTTCCTACACGTGACTGGCTGCTCAATAGCAGACTTGAGATCTGACCCTGCCCTCGTTTGGAGCATTCAAAAAAAGAAGAAGGGAAATAAAGGAGTTTTGATGCTACAGTAAAAATTGAGAAGTTAATCATTAATATTTTTCTTTAAAATGACTTATCAAGCATGAGTAACTGCAGATTTGATAGAAAAACCCAAATTTAGAAGTTGAAAAAATTAAAGATTTTCTCAGAAAACACTTTTTAGGTAATTTTCTTATATTTTTTACTCAGGTTCTGAGAGAATGCACTTTTTCTACGGTTGGTCGCCGTTCTTCTCATTCATTTGTGTTACGTCACAATCGTGCTACTCCTACGAGATGAGGTCAACTACTAAAATTACCATGTGCTTATGCCCAGTAAAAACTGCGGACTCCCTAATTGTCAAGGAGGTGAGTTTTTGATGCAAGTTTACAATGCCTTTGTTATTTTGACATTGACTTTTTTTGTCCAATATTAACATTGTGTAACATTAAAACATTTAGACTTGATATACATGTAGCTACATGGCTAAATATCATCCTGAGCTCTCGGGGGTTTTCCCACTCTGCTAAGCACGCTACAATCCTCTCAGGAAATGAGAGCAAATCTTTGAAGTTAAGCGGTTGTTATAGGCTTAGCGAACGCACACATGAGTCATTTGGATGTTATGAGGGTTCATTACCATGCACGGATACCCACGATTTTTCTTGACATATAAAACCATGTTAGTTTGATGATAAAAATGCAAAATTAGGAGGGAAAAGTGTCATGAGAAAAAGCTTAATCGTTGACAGTTGGAAAACTTATAAAAACAGAAACAACGGCATTACATATATTGAAGAATAATGTATGTCAATAAACTGCCTTGTCTGCAGAAAATATTTTGAAAAATACCTTTAATTGGACATTTCTCTCACAAAATCATGTGGCGCATTTGTTACCATTGCTATCAGGGTCATTCTATAAATTTGGGGTCCACTTTTTCTGTCCCCGTTACATCTGACATCTTGGCTCAAGAAAGGAAGGGAGACACAAACACAGGAATTTGCCATTTCTCGGATTGCCACAACAGCCGAGTTTTATTGCCCATTTCAACTTTAAAAAGTACTGAGCACATACAAAGGTCACTCTGCTGTCCAATGCAATGGCAACTAAAAATGTACATGTATTAACTCAAACATGTTTATAACAAATGAACATGCTGTGCTCATTAGGACTATCCTGTCCACCATTAAAGAAACCAAAGTTACTTAAGTTACAAAATTCTGGTTCAGGTTGAAACAGAAACACTGCTACATGTATGTAAAATCGCAGATACATTTTTCCACGGTATACTGAAAACCAATATGCAAATTAGCAAGTTTCATGTAGCATCACGACCAACTTCAAACATGAGGACTGACCTGTCCAATGCATAAAACTAATTATGTCCAATTATCCAAATTACCACTGGTTTTGACAAAAACCTTTGGGCAAAACCTGTCACTTTACAATGCACCAGATTTGACTACATGTAATTTGTTTGTTAACGCAAAACACATCATCAGGACGAACCTGTCCACTTTTTATAACAAAATAAGAGTATACATATATATCAAAACTGTGATGCAAAAAAACATGATTAATTATTTGCCTGCCCCACCTCCGCCTCTGCAAGATACACAGAAGGACCCATGGGAAGAGGGTCCCAAGGGCCGGAGAGTGGAGCAACTTTTGTCATTTTATAAACAACATTTCACCAATCACGCTTCCGACGAAGGCAAGCGACAAAAGAAAAAACAATTTTAAAAACAAAACCCCCAAAAAACCTGATGCGGAAGCTCACCGCAATAACATCCCCCAACCCCCGCTGGTTGCATACATAGAGTGCTACCAGCGAGCACCCCCTCCCCCCAGTTCCGCAGGAAACGCTGAACCCCCGCCACTCTCTGCAAGAAACAAAACTGTCATGAGAGTGAGCACCATGGCAGGAATCCGGGTGCACCCCCAACACGAAAAACAAAAACCCAGCCTTGGCTGTTCCCTCATCACCAAAACCCCCGTCCCGCAATAAGCAAGGATCAGAACTCCAAAAAAAAAAGGGAGGGTGGGAGGGATTTTTCTTCACATCATCACTCGACTGCAATCCGAGAAAATATGGCGATTTCCCGCGCTCGGCCCGGAGGGCGCATTTTCCTAATATCGTGATTGGTCCACAGAGCACCCGTGTCAAGAGAAAGTCCCGCCCAAAAGCGCGGGAAGTTCAACCCGCTTGCAATTTGGCAATTACCAACACAATTCTCCCTCCCTCCTGAGCCAAAGTGAGTTTTTTGGAGACGAGCTCCGCAAAACAGTATTGTAAAATGTTGTATTTTGTAAATTCAGGACATATTCTTTAAATGCCTTCTATTTCAAAGAGTGATTACATAAAATACAATTCATAAAAATATGGTTTGAGGGCATTTTTAATGATACTTGTATGGCAAATAGCAGTATGTCAGGTGTAACGGGGACAGAAAAATGTCACACGTTGGACCCCAAATTTATAGAATGACCCATCAACACATTTAGTTGGATTTTTCTTGTCAACTCGTAAAGTAAAATTTTGAGTAACTGCAAATGTTGTATTGGGGCTAGAACACAAAACAAAATGCATGTAAATCGGCAAGCAACCCGTAGTCACCATATAAATGGGTTCAGATCTTATTGTTTCTCACAAGTTGAAGTCCAATGTCACTTGAACCCCAACACTTGAACCCCAAATTTTTGCCTCACGTACCTAGCACTTATTACAAGGCATTGATCCAATTTCCACCACCACTCCCATGAATCATATCTAGGCCAATCACCTGTTACTGTCATCAAATTGCCGTTCGTTATTTAATTGATTGCATTACATATTTCATTAAACTGCCCCAGAAATGAGCAAAATGTTCAAGGCTTGTTGAATAGAACATCTATTGTTGCCAATGGAACGTTTTTTTTCTTCTGGGGGATGGTTAATTTTAAAGGTCGGCTATTAAGTCGTCTGGAATTGCCAGTGAGGGTATGAAACCCATTCCTTCCAAACTCTGATGAAATATAGATTAGCCTTGACATTAATGGCAATGACTTGAGTCACGTAATCCCTGGCTTATCTGGCACTGAACTGAGCCTTGGTGTGGGATTAGGTTTGGCCAAAAAAAGATACAATAACTCATCATGCACCAAATGTTTGTTTAAGTAGCCTCCATAAAGAGCAAACTGGCAGAAGATTGCCTGACAAAGAGTAATTAGCTTTAATGTGGGTTCAAGCCCAATACAACATTTGCCCAAAGGCCATTTCGCCCAAAAACCACTTCGTCTAAACACTATAGCCCAAATGCCACTTCGCCCCAAAACAACTTCGTGCACAGGAAGGGTGAAGTGGTTTTGGGGCGAAGCGGTTTTGGGGCGAAAGTGACTCACTGTAAACCATGTTTTCTCAAAGTTAGACAAAGTACGGAGCTGAATTTTGCTCGGGTTGGTTTTAATCATGCATACTTCAATCACACAGGAGGATGAAACTATTTGTAATGGTTTACCAATCATACATACTAGTCTACCTTTAAACAATTTTCTTGAATGTTCTCAAAGTTATGACGTAATAACCAAGACATTTCTAATTGTTTGTAAATTATTTTGAAATATTCTAGAAATTGCACAGGCATTTTTTTACACACAAAAAATGGCAACTTAGAATATGTTATGCTTTCGCTCTGGCTTTAAAATCCCCATGCAAAACCCATATTAAATTGCAGTTGCTGCTTTTTAAAATGTGCTCAAAATAAATCCTGTAATGACATATGTCTAAACATTTGTTAGGGTTACCATTACTGTAAATATGTCAGTCAGTTCAAGAATTTAAATGTGCTTATAGTAATATGGAGGGTAAGGGTCACTTCTTTGCTACTCAAGTTACCAAATTTTGACATAATAATGTTGTTGGATTTGGTGGGTTGATGTTAATTGAAATCATATGATCACTTGGGATTATGTTAACTTTCAACAGGTAGGTTGCTATTTTCGTGAACTAGTGTAGCCTTAGGGGCGGGAGTGAGGTGGGAATTGATTTCCTGCAGCAAATATAACAGCTATACCTCCTGTTAAGCCTGCAAAAATACTTGAGATGTTGGCAGTATCAGAAAACCCAGTGTGTGTTACTGGTCTCATCTGGTGTCTAGATCAGCAGGGTCACTGCAGATATTTGTAAGTTGTGGTCTTGACACTAAAGTCAAGGTAAATTCCCATGCAAGTGTGATTGACGACCTTGCTATTGGTTGAAACTTTGGTTTGTTTTGTGGCTTGACATCCCATAATAGTTGCACAAATAGTAAAAGGTGAGTAGGTGCAGTCCTGTAAACTTGCGTAGTCTGCACTTTGTTGCTGAGGCACCCACACAGGAATTTTACATGTGCTGCTAAAAAGCTCAGCTGTAGGTGTGCCATGTATAGCTTTGTGCACCCCAGAGGCCGGCTATTTTGCGGATTCTTGGTCTTGTTTTTGGTGTTCATTGTTTGTTGGGCCCAGGATCCTCCCAGTAAGTCTGATATTACTCTATAATTTTATTTTTCTTTATGGGGGTTCTTTTCTGGGCTAAGCTGGACATGGAGGAGGGACTTGGGTTTAATAGGCATATCAGGCCGTCACGGAAAACACGCGAAAATTACGTCGGGAGAGCACCCATCTGTATTCAAAACATCCTAGCAAGTCTCACAAACACCATTAAAAAGCATGAAACTTCATCTTTAATTTGCATATGATAGCTTTAAAATCCGTCCAGACACCGCATGCAAAACGACAGTGAGTTGAAGTCAAAACTCGCTTCCGAATTCACCCGATTCTCCGTCGGTGCGCGCTGCCGGCCATATTTGGAGATTCTCGTTTCGTCGCACTCCTTTCTGATTGGTTTCCAACTGTGTTCCTCATTATTATTCATGAGGAGACCTTGGAATCATGTTCTTTAGACTCCACATAATCCGATGAGGTATTTCGCATTTCATTCGGTTGAGTGGTTCAGAAACTGTGCCCGTTTGAAGATTTTAATTGAAGTTTTTTCACTTTTCTAAATAATTTCACCTGAAACGAACTATACCCCGAAAAATAACAACTATCATAGATTATAAACAGATATAAATCTATTTATTTGAACGTGAATTACTCCGTTGGAATCGGCAAAGTTGTAAGGCCATCCCATGCCACAAACAGACGGCCATTTTTGCATTGCGGCGAACCTCGCCCCCAGGTTTATCGATCAAGAAATCCTATACACGGGGCACGCTCGATGCGTCATTTGGACCTGGGGACGAGGTTTGCTATTTATATACAGGCCACGTTGCTTTGTTTATTTAACACTGATCTGAGTATTTTATGAGTGGAATTATATTCCTGATGGAAAGTTATCATTACTGAACATTATCGTTTTAAAAATAGTCCCATACCATACTACGTTAATCTTTTAAATTCTTAATCTCAGTAGGCCTAGTAAGATTTATTTATTATTATTTTTTTATTTTTTATTTATTTATTTTTTTGCAGTGTAGGCTGCACAGTACATGTATGTTTTCAAGTGATTTTTTGCTGAATAATATTGTATAGATTCCCAACAATTGACATCTTCCAATTATTCTCAAAATATTGATTTATTGTAATTTGTATTTCAGTGTCCTGAAAATGGCAGGTGACAGTTCCCAAACCAAGGGGGTGGACTGGCCGTCTTCCGGATCCGTGGATGAATGGGAGATATTTATGCTAATTAGATGCTAATTTGCATACTTACCCAAAATTTGATGGGCCATCTTGTTCCTAATACTAGTCACATCAGGCATACTGCCAATTTTCATTGCAAAATTTTGCCAAATGGCAGAGTTATGGCAACAAAAGTATTTTGCTCATTATAGTAATTAATGCTAATTTGCATATTTACTCAAAATTTGATGAGCTCATCTCATAACCCACATTTACACCATGGTTGTTGCAAAATTTCATGAGAAAATGTTATCAGTTAACTAAGTTATCTTGAAAGAAATGGCTTCACCAATAACCACTTGACCTTTGACCTTTCTGTACATTATACTATAAATGGATTTCTACAAACATTGCCCGTTTTCATAATTTCAAAATTGCTCTGTGATGCTTGCTTCAAGACCTTTCATATGAGACTAATATCAATGCAATGGTGTCATTATTTAAATTTGGTCTGATATGCCTACTTGGGTAGGTGGAGGAGGTATACTACTAGATAAGAAAAGAGGGGCAGGGGAAGGGAGTGGAGGGGGCACTCTGTTTTTCATCGCAAGAATTCCACAATCGTAGAAAGATTAGAGGGTTCACAAGCACCCAGTGAAACCCCTTCCGGCAATTGATGAATAGGGCCAGGGTACGTGGGACTAGTCTTTGTCAAAAACGCGGTTTTGTTTGTTTTTAAAACGGCTGCCGCAGCGACACCGGCCGCGCCTTAGTAGCGCGCCCTCTTGCGTCTAGCGCGCGGCTGGTGTATTTTACAGCTCACCAGGTTGAGGGCGCTATACCAGCGCGGCGATGGCGCGAGTACTGTGAACGCTTGTAAACCACAGCCTTGACAAAAGGTTAGGGTGGGACGTGGGCTGCTTAAGCCTTAAGTTTCAGTCATTTGGATTATTTTAAATAAAAATTTAACAAAGAAGTTTTTCTTTTTCTTTCTTGAAACAAGTGAGACAGCTTATTATCAACTAAACTGATGACTCTTTTGGTTGTTAATTTGTGACTGTTTGCCATTATTATCGGAGTATTAATGTTGTACTAGTCCACAGGCGGATCCAGAACATTTTTTAGGGGAGGCTAAAGAGCCAAACATTTTTCAAATGTCCTGTCCAAATTATGACAACGTGATATTTTGGGTCCAGGTTACCTGAACTAGTACTATCATAGACTATGGGATGTGGAGTGCGTTCTTCTTTCTTTCTTCCTTCTATCTCTTCCTTTTAAAAAATGTTTTGATTTTTATGCTGTTTGAGTGTGAGTACTAAGTTATGGCCCGGTCACACATAGACGACGCACGGGGGACGCACGGCCCGCGCATTGAAAATTTGCAATTTTGGCCAGTGCGTTGTCGTTCGCTAGGTGTGCGTCATTATGCGTTACTCGTTCGTCGAGCGCGTTGGACCAACGTTATGCATTCGACGTCATTCGCTGTGTGCGTCTGGATTTTTTGTGCATGCACAAAAATGTGCCCGGAGCTCGACGCATGAATGTACACGTCAAAAGGACGCCAGACACGCGCAGAGCGAACGCCTAGTGCACACCTAGCGCACTTCAAACGCATGCCCAGCGAACATGCGGCGAATATGAGCGTGCTGAACGGGTCTCTAACGCACCCAACATTTTTCTTGCATATTTCTAGCGTGTACGTAGCGTGTACGTAGCGTGTAGTCATAGGGTAAATAAGCGGGTCCCGCACCACCTCCTCATCACTTCTCCTCCGACCCTCATGGGTGATGACAGAGGTTCCTACTGATCGTGTCTAGAAGAACCACCTCAGAAGATGAAATACGATCTACGAGCCGACGCTTTTTATAGGCACAGTCACGTGACCGCTGCTGTTCGCGGGCTGTGCGTTGAGCGCGCGGTGCATGCACTGGCCATTCGTCCCACACGCTATCAACACGTGATGCATTCGTTGGGGTTTTTGACATGTGTGCTCTGTATACGGTCTGTATGCGCCCAGTATACGCGCAGCGCGTCAGCAATACGCTATGCATTCGGTGTTGGCTCGCTGGCCTCTTCCAAATCCTGACAAAAGTTGGGCACACAACGACGCACTGATCCTATTTTCCATTTTTTGCTGAATTTTCAGTGCGCGGGCCGTGCGTCGTCTATGTGTGACCGGGCCATAAGGGAGTCGAGTACTCAAGTTGGATACTTTGCCCTCTGAGCACGAGTATTGGTTTGTTTGAGTACGAGTATTTTAATACTTGAGTACAATTAAGTACTTTGGTACCTGGGTAGTATTCGAGTACATGTACTACAAAATTGCTATGGGTATTGCTCACCCAAAAAACAAATTCAAAACAGAAAAACGGTTTTGTTCTCTCTCATTTTGCTTTTTGTAAAGTGTTAAATTGACCAGATGCTTTCCTCCCCACACATACGTCATGGATGATGAGATTTGTTTATACCATTCTACAATTTCATGCTCTTAATCTGTATATTTTTTCAAGGATATCATAACAAAAAAACACTGATGTTTTGTAAACTAATTTATCTGTTCAATAAAGCAGTGCAGTAATCACACATTTTATTTTGCTTCCACATCCAAATTGGAGATTTTTCCGTTTTCTTGGGAAGTATTTTGGTCATAATTATGTAATTTGGCATTTTTGTGTATATCACAAGTTTCCCAAAAAAATTAATTGAGCCTGTGCATTTTTAATAGGTTCCAGTTCCAGTTCAAGTTTTGAGTACCCTGTCAGTCTGCCCTGCCAGGACAATGATGGCAGGGTCTCTTTACATGGAGAAATCTACCAGTTTCGAAAGTGTTCCATTTGCACGTGTACCAATTCGACCCTCAAGTGCCGGTTTGAGACCTGCTTACCGCCCTCTTGCAGTGAACCACTGGAGTTTGAGGATGTTTGCTGCAAACTATGCCCATACAGTAAGTTAAATTGTAGCCATGTTACAGAAATTATTGTTCAAATTTGTAATCTGTATTTCAAGTACAAAACATGCATTCTTGACATATATTCCAAATAATTTCCGTGCAATACTGCAATACAGGTAGTTTTGTGTTCATCCCAGAATAATGTCACATCCCAGCTTGTAAACTAACCAAATGATTCAGATTTTTGGGTGGTAAGGATCAGAACTGAATAGCTCATTAAACATGGCTCGGAAAACACAATGTGATGGAGTTATATAGAAGCACTATAAGGGGTGTTGGGTCTTTCTATAAAAAAAAAGGGGTCAATTTTTGTGTCCCCTGTTACATCTGACATCTTGTTTTTGTAAATTCAGGACACATTCTTTAAATAATTTCCATATCAAAGAGTGAGTACATAAAAGTACAGTTCATAATAAATGGTTTGAAAGCCATTTTAATGATTCTTGTATGAAAAATAACACATGTCAGGTGTAACACGGACACTAAATGTCACACTTTTGCACCCCTAATTTATAGAAAGACTCTGTTAGCTATTTAAGGAGGAGTGTGGATAAGCCATTAAAACAATTTCTCTGGCTATATGTTCAGACTCGGTACATGTACTACTAAGACCAAAAACACTCCATGGTTGCTGCATGGAATATTTGTCAACTGCAAAACTTAGCAGTCAGACACGACCGAATTAGACCGAAAACAATCTATCTCAGGTCACAAAACTGTGTCCCGACTTTTGCTAATTTACATATGGCAACTTTTTATGCATGCCCAATGCCAACAGGGGACAAAGTGAACAAACCACGCACTATGCGTGGTTTGCATGCTGGAATATGTGAGTGGCAACCTATAACGAAAGTGAAACTGTCTAAACACTGTACGTACTTGATGGTCTAAGCTCAGTTAAATCAAAACAGTCTACGTATAGACTGCCCTTCCATGGCGGTCTACGTAGACCAGAATTATACTGTTTTTGGTGCTACTCGTTTTATACCGTTTTTGGTGCTAAAAACGGTCTGTGCAGATCCTTCAGACATAACAGAGATAAATCGTTTTCTGTCGAACCGAAGTAAGACTGCTTTAAGTACATGCTTAAAAATCTGTTAAACCAACAATTAAAATGTGCAGTGAGTGACCACTTATTTAATTAAAGTGTTAACATCAACAAATTATCGCGTTAAATCCAACCCAATAAGTGTTGGATTGAACACGATAAATGTTGGATTTTAAACACTCACTGCGCGTTTTGAGTTTTAAGCGCGTAGGCCTACTGTGTCTGAAAGTACCCTGTATGGTAGTTTAAAGGCAGTATACATCATTGGTAATCTCGAAAATCAGAAATGTTTACAGATTTACGCCTAACTTACACAATATAAACATGATGACTGTAGAAAACTTCCCCTGAAATGGTTTTGTCTGAAGTGCTATAGTCTTTGAGAAATGAGTAAAACAATTATATTAGTTTTCGTCTCATGAGACGAAAATTCAATTCGCCTCAAAACCATTTCGCCCAAGTGCCATTTCGCCCCAAACCACTTCGCCTGAGTGCCATTTCATCCCAAATTACTTCGTCCAAACACTACATCGCCCAAATGCCACTTCATCCCAAAACAACTTCGTGCACAGGCCGTGGTTCAGGGCGAAATGATTCAGGGCGAAATGATTCAGGGCGAAGTGGTTTTGGGGCGAAATGACTGCAAACCCTTTTTTGACTGTTTTCTCAAAAGTTAGACGAAGTACGAAGCTGGTTTTTGCTCAGGTTGGTTTTAATCATGCATATCTTCAATCACACAGGGGGATAAAATATATTTGTTACAGTTTACCAATCATGTATACTATCTTTAAATCAAAATGTCATCCTTTCTGCAGATGTCACGGTTACTGACGTCCAACCAAAAATTACCCGCAATGCTCAAATTACACAAGACACTGAGAATTCCCTCGCTGTTAATCTGGATGTAAATTACGATTATAACAGAGAAGCCACCAGTGTCAAAGGGCAAGGGCTGTGGACAACTCGGATGTGGATAAGTACATATGAAGATGGCTCCAATGAGCTATCAGGCACTGTGGTGGAGGAGGTACTGACAGAAGGACAGAAATCGCAGGATCTGAAGAAAGCTCGGACGGAGCTGTTCAGTATAAGGGACATACGGTACGAATTTGACTTGGCAGGCCACACATGTGCAGATGCAAAGTATCTCTGTGCAAAATTCAACAAAGGGTTAAACCCTAAAGTTGAGAGAGATTACTTATCTTTTAACTTTCGGGCTGTACCAACGGAGGAAGTGCTGACTGGCTGCACTGAAATAAGAAGATGCAGAGGTAAGGTCATTTTTTATCCAATAAAAACAAAATTATTGTAATAATATTACAATTAAAACATTCTGTAATAAAAACATTCCTTCATGATCGAGTGACGTACTGATTTGTGTCTAGACCAATCTGGAAACTGGGGACTCCTTCCTTATACATCCGCCATATAGCTGGGGTGCTTAGTGCATGAACTGAACGTTTTGTGTCGCTGCTATTTTGACGTTACTTTGAACAAGTTGTGTGTTTATAATAAATTTGTGTGCACGTGTCATGGATATGCACTGTTACATGCACATGTTCATAAGCATTCTAACTATGGCGGATGTTTCAGAAAAAGCTGTCTAGTTGAGGGAAGGTGCTTTAGTTGCGGTTCCCGCTGTTAAATGATTAAAACTGGCCATTCCACATCGGCCAGCTCAGTGCTGGACGAGTGGTTATATAGATGTTTGCATACATGTAGTATGCAGGAGGTTGTGAGGTCCAACTGTACATTTGGACTTCCAAACAATTTTTTAAACAATAACAAATACTGTCAATGTTCCCTTTGAAAATAAATTTTTATATCAGATGATTTGGCATCAAGGGACATGTGTACGTTCTTATTTTTAGTTGCAAAAAGGAGGACCTCTCCTAAAACCCAAATTCGCACAGAATGTGTTTTATGAAAATGTTCAAACATCTTGAATCTTAACAACATTTTTAAGGAAATGGACCGACTGCAGATAAATAGGGAACTATTCTTAAAATACCAATCGCACAATTGAATTGGTTCCTTCCTTCTAAAAGTGGCAAACTTGCATCAAATTTCTTTTTTAATTTGGATTACGGCAGTTTTTGATGCTCAGGCAAGCTAAAAAGTCAAACTGAATCTGGTGGCAAACTTTAAGCGAGAAGTATTCCCAAGAAACAAAAGACATTGTGCTAAATATTTTAAAATGCAACTCATTATTTGTAAAGAACTAAAAAAATTGACTCACTGAAAAACGGACACGAACTCCTGGCAATTTCAGCAATATGTTGTGCTATGGGCCCCGCTATTTTGTCTGAGAACTGTGCAAAGAATAACAATTTCGCGTACAAATTTTGGTGTAATGCCATAGGAATGCATGAAGGATTTGTACGCAAAAACGTCACCTAGGCCTGTAGTACAACACATCGCTGAAATTGCTGGTGTTTGTGGAGTTCTTAACCACTTTTCAGTGAGTCAGATTGTTTGTGTTGTATACAATAATGTATAAGTTGCACTTGTCCAGCACAATGTATTTTGTTTCTTGCATATACTTCTCGATATAAGAGCCTGGGTTGTTCTTCCCTTGCAAAGCAGTCAGGGTCAAGGCTTTACACACCATGAAGTTTATCTCTGTTTAAGGGAATTCACTCATTGAAGGGCTTGGATATGACCTCCATAAATTGAGGTTAACTTCTACAGTGCATGCAAAAAAAATCAGATGATTTGATGACACTGCTGTCCATCTGAACTTTCCTCCCCACCATAGGACCTGCAAATGTACTCGTGCAGAATGTTGAGCCAGTGGTTGCCCGGGGCACCGTCCTCAAAGAAGACTCAGAAAATGCGGTGGAGGTGAACGTTGACGTGAATTACGTGGACACTCCCGAAACCACCGATGCCTCGGGCACCCAACTCTGGACCATGCGAATGTGGATGAGCAGCGACGAAAACGGAGCCAGTGTCCTGTCTGGCACCCAGGTTGAGAACGTTTTGACCCCGGGCCAGCAGTCTCAAAACCTTAACAAAGATCCCACTGAGTTGATGGGCTTTGAGGACATCTCGTACACGATGGATCTAGCAGGCCACAGCTGTAGCCAGGCTAGGTTTCTCTGTGCTCGCTTTGACAGGGGACCGGACCCCCAGCTGGATCAGAAATACACAGACCTGATTGTCAAAGGAGACCCTGGAGAGCCTGCTCTGACTGGCTGTACTGAAATTGAAGACTGCGAAGGTAAATTGATTTCATGATAAATTATCAGTTCTTATATCATGTACAAATGCACCAAACACCAAACAAGGTGCTTAGGACACTTTTATCTTAATCATAGCCAGAGAACTCAATTTTTTTTATTCCAAGAACATTTTAACCATCAATTGTACAAATGTGTACAATGCAAAAAAAGTGATGTGTTAATGATGTGTTAATGAGTTAAACTTTCTTAACTCCTTGGAGAACCTATTGACCCCTTTCGCACACGTGCGAATATGCTATTTTGGGAGTCAAATAATGCTGAGTCATTGTGGAAGCAATGTGCGTGCGCGTTGTGTGTGTCTCTGGTGGGCGTAACGCGGTTTAGTTCACCATAGCGCGCGTAACGCGCTATGGACACACACAACGCGCACGCACATTGCTTCCACAACGACGCGGCATTGTTTTACTCCCAAAATGACGTCATTGGCACAAGCTCAATAGGCCTACAGCCCTCTGTTGAGTGCCCAGTCTGTTGAGTGCCCAGGGCCTAATTTCATAAAACATGTTAGCAGCCGTTGAGGCACCTAGCAAACCAAACCGCATGCTAACCGACTGATTTTTGGCTGACGCGACGCCATCTTTTTTCCTCCGACATACTCAGCAAAATTCGAGACACATATTTCAACAGATACACAACTTTCAGCTGTTGTTGAAATATCCCATTCGGTGACAGGCAAGGGGTCTTCTGTGGTAGTGATAATCATTCCAAAATGGAAACATTACTGATGATGGTACTTGGAAATTTTGACGTTCGAACAAAACAGACTCTCTACTCGAGTGAATGCTTAATCCAAAATGTTTGATAAAAGGTACCGTAGTATACATGATTGGTAAACCGTTACAAATAGTTTCATCCCCATGTGTGATTGAGAAAACATTCAAACTACTTCGCCCACAAACCACTTCGCCCTGAATCACGGCCTGTGCATGAAGTTGTTTTGGGGCGAAGTGGCATTTGGGCGAGGTAGCATTTGGAAGAAGTGGTTTTGGGGCGAAATGGCCTTTGGGTGAAGTGCTTCAGGCAGGGCGAAGTGGTCCAGGGCAAGGTGGTTTTAGGGCGAAATGAATAAACGTCTCGCGAGATGAAAAATAATTGTTTTGCTCATTTCTCAAAGACTAGCACTTCAGATAAAACCATTTCAGGGAAAGTTTTCTACTGTCATCATGTTTATATTGTGTAATTTATGTGTGAACATTTCTGATTCCTCGAGATACCAGTCATGTATTCTACCTTTAAGCGTAACATGTTTTATGACATTGGCCCCAGACCATATAAAAATAAATAAATAGCACCTTTGGTACTGGTGCAGTTGCCCATTTAATACTCCTACTAAAATCAAAGGTACCAGTACACAATTGTACATTTTCTATAGGGGCGTTCGACATGCTTACACCGGGTAACACCAACTTACACCGGAGCGTTCTTTTAGCCTCACGTGATACACGAGTCTGCCCCGGTGGCAGCCACCACTGCCCGAGCTCGCGGCTGGGTCTGTGGTGTAAAGCAAGGTGTAATGACGTCACTAGCAACCGCGAGTAGTAAAACATGGCGGACAATTTGGAATCGCGACGTGAGTACGAAGAAAAACACTTAAATATGAAGAATTTACTAGGAAAAACTTAGAATATTTCTGAGTTGTCCCATTGGCTTAGTGCATGAGGGCTTATGTGACGTTTGAGAGAGAAATTGCCAATGGAAGGAGCTTTAAAAAAAAACTATTTGCAAATTTGTTTACCATTAATTCTCTGAAGTATTACATTTTTGTGGCTGAAATTTCTACAAGGCAGTTTATCATCAACATTATTCTTTAGTTATGTAAGGTACATATGTACCGGTATGTTGTTCCTAGAAATCGTAAACAAATGGCCATCTGCAAATGATATAATGGGCCTTTAAAGGTACATTACTACATTCTCATATAGACAACTTTCCTATAATTTTTGTACGATAAATACCAATGAATTTGTGCAATGGTCATTGTCAAATAAAATTGGTATGAACATAAAGTTCTAGGCAAAGTGGAATGTTGAGGCGAGGAATTTATTTTCATCTAGGCAGTCCACTTTTGAACTTTATTATCAAGAAATTCCTTGACCTCTATAAAATATTTCCTCTAAAATTATGACCATGACAGAAGCAAATCTCTCGAAATTCACCCTTATGACTGACAAGGCAGTCATCACAGGTGGGATTTTCTTGAAGCATGTTAATAACTTGACCACATTTATTCAGGAAGCATCGAATTAGCCAGTTTTATTAATCATTTAGGGAGTAAGTTTGGACTTGATCAGTAATTTCTTTGGTCCCTAAAATTCTGATTGTGCCAGTCACTGATGTTTTTCCCCTTTCTTTAAGCTTGTAAAAAACTCAAGTTGTTTTCAAATAGAGTTGACCAAATTTTCCCAGGTGTGAAATAAACTTTTATTTCGGCATTCCAACTTTGGTTTTATCCATAAATTCCTTGGCGTGCAAAGTCATGACCGTGCCAGACATGAGTTATAATTAACCGTTGTGCACCACCTGCCAGGCCAGTCACAGGTGAATTTTTTTATCTAAGCCTGTAATAACTAGGTGGTTCTCAAGCAAAATCGCCAATATTTTCCCATGTGTGTAAACTAGTTTAATTCATGTAGTCCAGATTTGGATTTGCAATCAACTCATTCCCTGGCCTCCAAAATCATGACCGCACCAGATGCAAAGTACCTGGGAATTAACCTGTGTGGCTGCCTGAGTCTGGGCAGGCCACAGGTGGGTGTTTTTCTCTTTTTAAGCTCCAAAAATATGGTGAAAAACTTCAGGACAGCTGTATATGCAATGAAAGCTGCAACTACCAGCTGTTAAGACTTGCACAACACTGAAGGCATTCCATAACTTGAGTCGCCAGTACTGGGCACTACATAAATAAGTCATGCATGGGATAAATTTTGGCAGTGTACAAGATAGAAGTTGGCGTTATCCATCAGACAAAAAGTTGTTCCCCGAAATTCTGAAATGTATATTTGTTAATACAAACAAACAAGTCAACCTGAAGAAATTTGTGTACAATATCCTACACTGTATTTCACTTTTCGACCCTTTTCATGTATTGTGCAGTTCTGGGGATGCTTTTCTTCACTCAAAATCATTCAATCTGAAACTAAAATGTACCTAATTTCAGTTCCTTCACTTATGAACTGCCATCTGTTAAAGGTCAGTGTAAATAATTTATTCAGTCAGTCGCAAATAATTTATTTTAATCGGTTCTCAGAACAACTTTCTTATGTGTGTGTGTAGAGTTTTTAGTTACAACTAATTTCAACAAATGTCTGCTCCTGCAGTAAATGTTGTTGCAAATTCATGCATATTTGCAATGCTCCCATTGATGTTATTTCAAAGTATGAACACAGATTTTTCAAAACCATTTTCAATTGCTGTTTTCTTCCAAAAAGTTGCCGCCTCATGTCAAATATCTTTGTGGTGTATTTGGTACCACTGCTGTGATCACATTGAGTAAGACTTTTTCTACCAACAAATTTTAAGTAAGATCTTTGGTTACTGCAAATTTTACATTGACCCGAGTACCTGACACAACACATGGGAATTATGGCTTTACATCACTACCAAAGGATAGAGGGGTTTGGTTATGTACCTTGCTCAAGCACAGGCATGTGGGCTGGTCTCAAACCAGGAACCCCTGGATTTTCCACCAGGAGGCCATGAGTTCAGGGGTTGATTTCACAAGATTTAGAACCCATCATAAGTGGTCAAATCCATTGCAACTTGCCAAAACCTTTGTAACTATTATGACAGGTTTTATTGTTGCATTTGTACACAAATTTCAAGTTGTGGGCAAAACTGCTTTGCAGCGCTATACAATCTTTGGTTGTCGTAGCTTTGCGATGGGTTCATCAGTTGTTATGACGCATCACAAATATTTCTTTGTGAAATAACTTCCAGTGATGTTAACAACTCTGTCCACCCACATTCTTAAAGAAAATTCTTTAAGAAAAACATGACTAAAAGTGTTGATAGCAATGGTAACACTGAAGGTGCTTTTTTAAAATAAATTGTCTGCAGACAATTTTCTTTACTATTCATTCAACACAAAAACCATACATGGATTTTTATGGTTTTCTGAAATATTACTGCATCTGTGTTGCTGAAATTTCTACAAGGCAGTTTATGTCAACATTATTCTTTACTCTGGGGGCTGTCCAAAGTTGTCAACAATTTCACAATTCTACAGAGCGTAGTATTTTCAAGACCCCATCCCTCCCCCTGAAATACTACTTATCAACATTTTTTGTCACTACCTTGACCTTCGATCCCCTCCCCTCTTCCTCTGCTATGTTGAAAACTTTAATTGGTTCCTAATGTGATGCTGCTGTTCCTGTTTTTCAAAGTTTTCTAATCATGTGATGTTTATTGTTTAATGTATAGCAGCTTGTGGCTTTCTCAGTTGTTGTGAATGTTTACATGTACTTTGTCAACCTTTTGCCTATTATTTTGAACAGGTGTTAAGGTTACCAACCTGGAATGGTCCGGTGAGTTTGAAAACATGCAGTTTGGACAGCCCACACCAATAACCATCGACGCCACGGTATCCACTGCCCGAGACAGTCGGGAAATATCGGGGACCGGACTGTGGCAAATTGACATGTTTGGCAGCAATACCATGGATGGAACGGACCAGAGGAAACCGCTGGTTAGCCAGATCCTAGATAGGGCAAACCAAGGCAAGCCCCTGGCCAATGCAGGGGATCCGATCCAGTTCACTAACATCAACACTCGCTTCCCTGTGGAGGAGGTTGGCTGTGGGGAATTGAGGTACCTGTGTCTGGAGTTCAAGAAGGGTGGAAGTCCAAATCCACAGTACACCTTTGGAACAACCACGGGTGCTGATTCGCTCGTCAAATGCAGGGAAGAGAAGTGCAGAGGTAAGAGTAATAGACCCTGTTCACACTCGCTTGTTCTGCTGTTTGACTCTCTGCTTCCTGGGCCTTCCCAATATTCATAAAAGTACATAGTTTTCACACATGGTCATCGTTGAGGTGCAATTGCAGTTATTTAACATTTTGTATTAAGTTTGCATGTTTGTGTAGGTATTAAATCTCCACTTGAGTTACCTCATGCTTATAATCTAAATGAATCTGAATTAATCTATGATCTCCAGGCGTCTACGTTTCTAGTGTTGACTCGACACTTCGTGGTGGCGGTATCGTCGAAGGTGAGCCTCGCAACGAAGTCCGGTTTGACACAGTTGTTCAGACCACGGACGAAAGCCGGCCAGTTGTCGGCAACAACGTGTGGCGTTTGAATCTCTACGGCAGTGAGCAAAGCGACGGCCTGGGCACTCGCTACAATGAAGAGGAACAAGTGCTTAACGCCGCCCACAGCGGCCTGCCACTTAGAAGCCCCGGACAGTCCCTGTCATACGTACCTATACAAGCTACGTATGACATGACGGGTTTGGATTGTACCAAGGTTCGCTACCTATGTAATGAGTTCAGTCGAAATCCCGAGTCCCCGGTGAATTTTGATTTGCTGCCAGTTCCGGAGGATGACCCGAGTGTCCTGAGGGATTGTATGGAAGTGCCTGATGACTTCTGCAGAGGTAGGTATTCAAATTTAATTAGAGGTGTTTCACCAATTGACTGCATTACGGTGACGTCACGCCTTCCACCATTTTGGGTGTCATTTGACAATCCTGACCCACGTGGCCCGATTGCTAACCAGCAAAAAGAGCAAGAAAAGTGCATTGGTTGCACTTACCTGTTACTTAGCCTTGATTTATGTTGTTGCGCCATGGCTGTTGTATCAAGAAAGATAAAAATGTCTTTCTTCAGGCTAAATCGTGATGAAGTAAAAACCTTTCATTTTTTACAAGCTGAGTACATGCTCATTATTTGAACGTATCACAACGCGCGCATGTGGCATTTTTTAATGAAAATACGCTGGTGTTTTTTTTAACGCATTTTCATGTGCGTCTATTGGTGCACGCGTGTATGCGCATGGCCGGTGACACCCAAACATTACTGGATGTTGCATGTGGTCGACAGCAATCTGTAACGTGCTGCTCAACAATAGCTTTATCAGTTTCATTTAGGAAAGATTGTTTCAGAAATCTGTTGTCTTCAGAAAAGTGTTTACGTCAACTGAAAGGTATCCCTTACATAACACTAATTTTGCTGATTTGTCACTTCGATATCTATTAACTGAAGTGATTAATTACCCTGCTAAAAAGTGCTTTATAAAATTGCAACTTCTCAAAAGGTATGGTGTACACCAGTTCAAAATCTGTAGATATAGACCGTATCGAATAGCCGCCATTTCGTGGGGCAGTTTCTTTGTTCCTTGAGGACATGCATGGTGCACATATTAAGTAACTGGCATTAAGTGCCCTGGCATCTGAAATGCTTCTTGTTTTGCGATCTCTTACTGAAACACTATATTGCAGAACCTTTATTTGTGCCCCAATCATTTTCTGTAAAAGGCTGCTTTCAGATAGTATATAACTTCTGATGCTTTGTTTTGTTTAATAATGTCAAGGTGTCCTTGCTGAAAGGTTTGAGTGGGAATACACTCCAGGCAGGCCAATCCCGGGACAAGCAAGTCCCGTCAAATTTAAGGCCGACCTCATCACAAGCTCCAAGAGTCGAGATCTGGAGGGTACCGGATTGTGGCGCATGGGCGTGTACGGTAGCAGGAGTTCGAACGGAGACCCAACGGACCGCTTCGGTTACGTCAGTCAGGCGCTGAACACAAAGGGCGCCTCTACCACATTAAAGGGAGGCACTCCCATGCCCATCACAGACCAGGAGGTCAACTTTGAACTTGGGTCTATTGGCTGCAATGAGTATGGGTACGTTTGTGCAGAGTTCACCCAGGGCGATAATCCCGAACCGGAATACAAATTTGAGGTTGTGACCCCAACTGTACCGGGAAGTAAAGTCATGACGTCTTGTAAAAAGCAGGAGTGTTCAGCACGTAAGTGTCCATTTTTTTTTTTTTTTACAGTAGAGAGAATTAAGGCAGCTTAAAGCGCATGTGGTCTAGTGGGTACGTAGCCGTGCTCATGATCGAGAGGTTGTGGGTTTGAGCCCCACTTGTGCCAACGTGTTTGGCACAGCATTGTTTTTTGTGGTGTTATCTATAGCCTTAAAAATCTTTTGAGTCATTGCAAGTGGTACAATGTGCCTTTTAAGGTTAGATTACACAATCATGCTACAAATGTGCTTTAGATTTAATCTCCCAAATATTCAACTTTTGTTTGCTATAGGTGCCGTGTTCACCGATTTGGAGTCAACAATTGAAGACGGCTACGCTGTAGAGGGTCGAGCTGACAACATGATCACCATGGACGTCACTGGCATCACTGGTGACGAATCGACCAATGTAGCGGGCACTAACCTGTGGCGTGTAGGCACATACGGCAGCGCCACCCCAGACGGCCTCGGCCGTAAAATTGCTTACCAGCAACAAGTTCTGAACCAGCCCCAGATGGACCAAACTCTGCCCGAAGGAGAGAACCTGCCCTTCGATAATGCCCAGGTCAACTTTGACATGACGGGACTGCAGTGCGAGGACGTCAATTACCTGTGCACTGAACTACGCAAGAATCCGGATGCAAAGCCAAGCTACCAGTTTGAAGCTGTGCCTGATGAGAGAGCTCTTATTTCTTGCAATGAGTTTGGGACCACGGACAGATGCAAAGGTATTAAAGTTAAAACTGGGAGCAAGTGTTTTAGTGCATTATTTAGTAAATGGCAGAGGTGTAAAAGAGCCTCACCTACAGGGTGGATTGGCATTAGTCATAGCAGAACTTGTGTGAAAGGTGCAGTTTTGCTGTTGTACAAACACAAAACTATTAGTAATTTATCAGGAAAGTCCAGATGCACAGTTCTCTTGGAAATTTGTATTGTTTTTGCCTGCGCCGCTTTAGTCAATTTAGAGAGTAAACCTTGGAGAAGTTGGACTTGTTGAAGTCAGATTTTTGCTTCTCTCTGACAGAATCACTTGGAATGTTTGATTTCTTGTGTTTTTCTTATTATTCCTCCCTATTTCTAATGTTGTTTCCAATGTTATAAACACATTAGTATCATTTTATTCATTGGGGACGGTTTACTGTTTTATATAGGTTGGAGAACAATGCCTTGATGAAGGTGCATTATCTTCTTCACCTAAATTGGATTTCTGAGGGCTACTGTAGTACTTGACAAATTTAGATGGGTGGAAGCAAAACAAAACGGCCGGCTGGCCATAGTTCGAGAAATACGAATAACATTTTTCAGTTATATTTCTGGAAATTAACAGGCTCTAGTCAAAAACTACTGTACACATTTAAGGGGTTTCAAACCTATGTGTATCAAATAATGCTTGCTTCAATGATATTTGCTTTACTTTGGCCCCATACCTTTTGGCACCCCAGGTTCCATCTCATTTTTGTCTCGAAAACAAATTTATATGCCAGCAATGATGGCATGCTGATAGATGCAGCTATGGTCATTGAACATTTGTTGTTGTTAGTTTTTTTAAAGGGTTTAAATTGTTTTGAAAGATATACATTGAGAGAAGTGATCCAATTGGGGTTTCCACTAATTTTATTTTTCAAGGTGTGACTGTGACTGACATGGATTGGTCCTACGAGCCGGGTCTGATGCAGTACGGAATGCCAACGCCGCTGTCAATTGACTCTAATGTGCTGACGACTCCAGACAGCCGTCAGCTGGATGGCACCGGCTTGTGGAAGATGAACCTGTTTGGCAGTCAGAACCCGGATGGATCTGGGACTAAACAAGCCGAGCGTTCACAGGTGAGGTGTCTCAAAATAACCTCTCTCAACTAGAGTTTCAAAATATCAAGTGACCTGAAATAACCATATGGGCAATTCCATGGTTAGTTCTGTTACATTTGTAGCAATTTACAAGAGTTTCTCTGTCTGCTATATCAACACACATGCCTGTTAGTTCTTCATTATGGTACCATCAATGCATTTTGCCAACACTTACCAGACAGTAATAAATAAAATTATTTAGCCACATATTCAATCTTGGTTAGTTACATTAAACAAACAAAAAACAACAACAACAAAACACAATGAAAAAAATGCATGTCCTCAAACAACATTTTTTTTCTATATAACATGACTCAACTGAAATGTATATAAATTTACATTTCAAATGTCATTGCTTGTTTTTTGCATATGGCAAGTCACAACCACTCTGATCAGTTTCAAGAATTTTTGATAAATCATAGTTAACAATGTTATGTTACACTACAGCTGTCTCATACCAACATACTTTAAGACATTTCACACACAAGAAGAATGAATTTTCCTCAAAGATTCAACACGAAACAGGTTTTTACAGTTCAGCCATTTTCCAAACAAATGTATAATTCGTAATTCTAAATTTAATAATAATTTTAAGGCCATGTCTACCGCTTTTTGGAATTACCAAAATGTGTACACCATACCTGTTGAGAAGTGACAATGTTATAAAGTACTTTTCAGCAGGGTCAATAATTGTCACAGTTAATAGATATCAAAGTGACAAATCAGTAAAATTAGTGTTGCACATGCTACACTCTTCGCTTGATGCAAAAAGCGTTGTGCATAACCAATCTCGTCTCACCCACGACAACTTAGCATAAAACATTAGCAAACCGAAATTGCATAATAAAAAAATGTCATGTTTTAATCTTGCTGGTTTACGGTCACCTACGCTCGGGACTGCTGTCTCACAAATCTTACAATTCTTATGCTCAACGTGCCTATATACATGAGGCCTTCATAAATACTTAACCTTACATCTTTAGTTGGCTGTTCACTGCAGAGGAAACAACCTTGATTTAGAAGAAATTACGAATAATTTGACAAATTCTAAAGGTTCATAGCTTGTGACACACACAACTTATTTTAGATAGAGTCTTCGATATACATGTCTTTGGAAGACGTTGATTTCCATCCTCCCTGATGCAGGATACATCTTTCATTGACAGCATCTGAAGAGGCGGCTTGAGAAGCATCACCTGCTCTTAAGCTGTGTGTACTGGTAGCGGTAGGATCGCTGACATAAAGAGCTAAACCTTTGACAATCAACTCTCTAGCAGTTGAAATCGCCTTATTATTTAGAAGGCTTGAGCCCATCGCCTGGAATGATTCAATCTACAGAATATAAGGGGTGATGCCCTTGTCTATATTGATCGCTTTTCCTTTTGGGCACGTGAACTGCCATGTGATCTTGGAAAAACGTAATATCGCGAATGCGCAAGGAAGTGGTCTCATTACACCTTAGCATGCCAGCAAAGGAAACTAGGCATACGAAAAGGTATTTTTCTGTAGATGAACAGGCCTTTGCAGCTAACACAGTACCTTTTGCTAATGCAACTAACTTGGAAAGATATTCGCTGCTGCCATTGTTGACGTCAGATGTAAATTTGCTCCAAATATCTGAAAAAATAAAAGGTTAGCTTTAAGTACAAATAACGTTTCAAATTAAATGTACTGGGTAATTGGATCTGATTATCGTCCTCACGATAACTACTTTTCAGATCAACTTCCATAATCAGTTTCTCACTAGAATCTGCATGCATGTATACAGCATCATGCTGTTTTCGAACAGACATGTCCGTTCTTATCTTTATAATCAATAAATGAACCCCAAGTTACTCTTTATGGGCTAGTAGTATGATCACTAGGGGAATCAGGTTGGCGTAGCGGTTCTTTTGGCCCTGGTTCGAATCCCGTCCTTGTTCGAATCCCATTCGGGTCAGTATGTGGATTGGGTTCTCAGTCCCTGCCTGATTCCGTGGGTTTTCCCCACACATTGGTGTGTGGGGCTTTCCTCCCACCTCTAAAAATTTCTTCCTGTTCTCTCGCACTTCGTGGCCAAGCTGAAGAACCTCCTAGGTGGCTACAGGGCAACGACCTAACTCGGCTAATCTCAGCAACCAGATCCCTTAAGGGGATCATACGAAAGAAGAAGTATGATCACTATCGTCACTCATGGACTAAACCTGAACAACATCTCGGGTCGGATCGTCGTGATCACTGTTTTCTGCACACGGACCGAATGAGTACAATAGAAGGACACGATAAAATAGTTGTCATGAGGTTAAGCAAGTCATGACAAACTGAAATCATATCTCAAGGCAATAGACCTTTATCAAGGTGCGGCCATCTTCCCTTTTCTCCTATTAAAATTAACGTAACCAAAGCGAGGCTTGCAGAAAAAATTAGTTTGGTCCCGTTTTGAAATTGTTAACTGTGTGCATCACAATGGCACAGGCGCTGCGCGATCAAGAGAGCACGCATCGTATCTCAACGGGAGATTACACCCTCTATTGCGCGGTAGCGCAGACGCACTGATAGTGCCCGACACGTACTATGGGGAACAAGACAAAGATGGATGCACCGTGATAACAGTTTTTTAGCTTAAATGGCAAGGAGCCTTTAAATAAGCGTTTACCGGGTTTGTAAAAGAGACATTGTTCTCTTCCTGGAAAACACAAATCTGGAAAATTTGGTAATGTGACTTGGTCTATCAATGTGGGTGACAGGAAGGGCCAAAAAGCTGCAGAACGCCACACGGGTACAATCACTGTGCCAGTGGCTTTACATTTCAGCATATACTTTGCGGCACTCAAAGCCATAGAGGGAGGTGGGCAAACTCAATTGTTTTCTGATGCCCAATCCTGTGTGAAGCAATCGGCAGCTGCACATCCTGGATTCCAATACCTTGAACTGAAACAGGGTTTATATTGAGCGTTGTAGAATGATGCGAACCGATCAACCATGGGGGAACAAAACGTTGGTCCAACATGACAAACACATTACGGTTCAAAGACCAGTCGTCTGGATCAATAATCCTGCTCAATTCATCTGTGCGCTCGTTCAACTCGCGCGGCAACCACTGTCTGTATACCATTTAAATTTTCTATCCAACAATTTTGGACCAAATGAACGCAAAACATACAAAAGTGCTTTTAACTTGCAGGTTTTAGAACTTTCTTTGCTTTCTTATTGGGACTAAAAGCCTGAGCATTTTAGATCGTGAAACTGAACTGAAAAATATTCGCCGAAACCTGTATCACTTGCGTCAGAGTATATTGCCGAGGTTGCTGAAGACAAATTCTTGTGCCAAACTGACCCGGATGGGATTCGAACCAGGGCCACTGAGGTGGAAGGTGAGGAAAGTAACACTATGCATGAATTTGAAATTTTACGTTATTTTGAAACATCGCAGATCCTGGATAGTTTCAACCAGGCCAAAACCTTGGCAACTGGTGGCCCGCTCGTCTTTGAAGACATCAACACGCAGTACCCAATAGAAGATCTGGGATGCGAGGACTATAAATATCTTTGTCTAGAGTTTGAGAAGGGTTTTTACGCCGATCCCAGGTATAAGCTTGAGATAGATGGCCCAGGGGATTCCATCATCAAGTGCAAATCTGTGGATTGTGGTGGTAAGTTATCAGGTCTTTCTGGTTGTTAAACTAGGATTTTTCAGAAGTGCCCATTGAAATCTAGCTTTAAGCCCGAGTAACATGTTTTTCCACAAAGGTTGAAACAGGCCGGGTCAAAGGGGACAGGAAAAAGAGGATAGGGGATTGAAATCTGACAGTTGTTGCATTAAATCTAACCAAATAAGTATTGGATTTAATGCGATAAGTGTTGGATTTTAAAAATTTAATAAATTTAATTGTGTGTACATCTCCACTCAAGTTACCAGAAGTTTATAATTTGAATGATCTAATCTAAGACGTTGTTATTGTTTCAGTGTGTATGTGTTTTTTAGCCATAGGCTAATCTGGTTATTATTTGCATGATTACATTATCTGTTTAATGATTCGTAAATGTGTTATTTGATTTTATCGCTACTGACTTTTTATAAAATGTACATACACTGTAAAGCGCTTTGAGGTGTTTCGTAAGGCGCTATAAAAACACGGTTTTATTATTATTATTATTATTATTATTATATGATCTCCAGATGTCTACGTTTCTAGTGTTGACTCTACGCTTCGTGGTGGCGGCATCGTCGAAGGAGAGTCTAACAACGAAGTCAGGTTTGACACGGTTGTTCAGACCACGGACGAAAGCCGGCCAGTTGGCGGTAACAAAGTGTGGCGTTTGAATCTTTACGGCAGCGAGCAAAGCGACGGCCTGGGGACTCGCTACAACGAACAGGAACAAGTGCTTAACTCTGCCCACAGCAGTCGGCCCCTTAGAATCCCAGGAGAGTCTATGCTGTACGTACCTATACAAACTACGTATGACATGACGGGTTTGGATTGTACCAAGGTTCGCTACCTATGTAATGAGTTCAGTCGAAATCCCGAGTCCCCGGTGAATTTTGAATTGCTGCCAGTTCCGGAGGATGACCCGAGTGTCCTGAGGGATTGTATGGAAGTGCCTGATGACTTCTGCCGAGGTAGGTGGTCAAATTTTATTAGAAATGTTTCGCCAATAACATGGACATTCAAATTCATGCCCTGTAACATGCTGCTCAATTGAATGGTGTCCCATATACGTAACACTAATTTTGCTGATTTGTCACTTTGATATCTATTAACTGCTGAAAAGGTATGGTGTACACTGGTTCAAAATCTGTAGATATTAAATTAAGCAGTGCCCTGGCATCTTGAATATTGCTAGTTACAAGTTCATACTAAAACACTATATTGCAGAACCTTTATTTGTGCCTCAATCATTTCTTTAAAAGCCTGCCTTCAGTTAGTATATAACTTCTGATGCTTTGTTTTGTTTAATAATGTAAAGGTGTCCTTGCTGAAAGGTTTGAGTGGGAATACACTCCTGGCAGGCCAATCCCAGGACAAGCAACACCCGTCAAATTTAAGGCCGACCTCATCACAAGCTCCAAGAGTCGAGACCTGGAGGGTACTGGACTGTGGCGCATGGGCATTTATGGAAGCAGGAGTCCGAACGGAGACCCAACAGACCGCTTCGGTTATGTCAGTCAGGCGCTGAACACAAAGGGCGCCGCTACCACGTTAAAGGGAGGCACCCCCATGCCCATCACAGACCAGGAGGTCGACTTTGAACTTGGGTCTATTGGCTGCTATGAGTATGGGTACGTTTGTGCAGAGTTCACCAAGGGCGATAATCCCGAACCGGAATACAAATTTGAGGTTGTGACCCCAACTGTACCGGGAAGTAAAGTCATGACGTCTTGTAAAAAGCAGGAGTGTTCAGCACGTAAGTGTGAAATTTTTGTTTTGTTAAGTACTTTTTTGGAGGATAAATGTATTGAAGGTTCACACAGTAAAATTAATGAGTGGTCTGAAATTACGTGCCTTTTTCATTGAATGTGAAGTTATCCAATTTACGTTGTGTTTAGCTACAGGTTCCACTGTTCAAAGTGATTTGAACTAGGGTTTAGGGTGATGCAATCATTTCAAGAAATTTCAGTTCCATTTTTTTGCGGAGAACAAGCACATTAAAATCTCCCCAAAAATCAGCTGCTGCAGGCTGCAATTAAATATACTCTACATGTATGTAAAGTTGTAAATTGCAAACTTGCTATTAAAGCCGTAGTACAGATAATTTGAAGATATTTTTTTTACCAATTTTTAAACCACCAACATAGCAAGGGTTGTTCCACAAAATAGTCACATTGGGCTCCAGATGCACAACGCAGGTTTTTGGGGTGTCATCTATGGGCCTTAGAACTTCAATAGTACATTTAGTACTGTCTGCTTACCGGTATCACTTTTATCAGTTTTAAAAATCAATTTACATCCAACTACAAATGTGCCATGGCCGAGCAGTCTAGTGGCTCATACTCAAAGACCATGGTTAAAACTGAGATTGCGGGTTCGAGTTCGGCTCCTATGTGGTGCGTGTTCTCGTAGGCAAGGCACTTTGCCATGAATTGCCTCTCTCCACCCAGAAGTCCGATTCTGAGTCTTGGACTCGAGGCTAATGACTCGAGACTCGGACTCGGACTCGGGGTGCGGTCTGGTTGCATCTGTAGTGGTTCTTTTCCCGCCTTTCACCTCTGGTGTCCCGGGTTACATTCTGGGGTGTGTTATGTGAATTGGTTGAGTGTTTGCAGTCCTTACTTGATTGCGTGGGTTTTCCCACTAGGATATTTTTTGGGGGATTTTCCTCCCACTTTTAAAACTGCATCTGCGTCTTATATAATCTCAAGTTGATAATAGTTAAAGCTAATACCGTATAGTTGATGGCATAAATGGGGTGTTATGGCCGAGCGGTCTAGTGCGTCGAACTTAAGTTCCTGTGCTAGTACTAGAATGTAGGTTCGATTCCTGGCCGTGACGGGTTGTGGCACCTGTGCCCTTGAGCAAGGCACTCAACCACACTTGCTCCCATTCCTGTAATTGGCAGTCCCTCCGCTGTTGGATGTGGTATATACAAATTAAAAAAATTAAAATAAATAAAATAAAATAAAATAAAGGACCTTAGTTGCAGAAGATGCCACAAAATTATTCAACTTTTGTTTGCTATAGGTGCCGTGTTCACCGATTTGGAGTCAACAATTGAAGACGGCTACGCCGTAGAGGGTCGAGCTGAAAACATTATAACCATGGACGTCACTGGCATCACTGGTGACGAATCGACCATTGTAGAGGGCACTAACCTGTGGCGTGTTGGCACATACGGCAGCGCCACCCCCGACGGCTTCAGCCGTAAAATCGCTTACCAGCAACAAGTTCTGAACCAGCCCCAGATGGACCAAACTCTGCCCGAAGGAGAGAACCTGCCCTTCGATAATGCCCAGGTCAACTTTGACATGACGGGACTGCAGTGCGAGGACGTCAATTACCTGTGCACTGAACTACGCAAGAATCCAGATGCAAAGCCAAGCTACCAGTTTGAAGCTGTGCCTGATGAGAGAGCTCTTATTTCTTGCAATGAGTTTGGGACCACGGACAGATGCAAAGGTGAGTTATATCAGGAAGCAAGTGTTTATCGTGGTGTATTTCTTTTTTACATGACTAGTAAATAGCAGAGGCGAAACTGGCTTTGACACCAGCTTGGTTCTACAGCAGCTGATTTTTTGAAATCTTACAAAATCACATAAGTCCACTTGCACAACATTTTATTGCATAAGCTTCACAAACAATGAAATAATTAAACGGAAGTTATGCCATTGTCAAAAGTTGTGCAAACTACCCATCTTTTCATACCCATCTTTTCAAGGTGCAGTAACTTGTTAAAGGTTCAGTTTGTCTAAACTACATGTATCAACGATTTATCAGCATTGTGCAGATGCCCAGTCCACTTGAAAATTTGGGTTGCCTTTGCCTGTATCACTATAGTCATTTAGGAGAATTTAGACTAGAAGCAAATTTGAGGGGGAAATAAAGAAAAAACAAAATGGCTAAAGCTGCAGTTTTATTTATGGAATTTTTTGTCAAAAACTAATTTTAACCTTCAAGGGGCTTCATACAGTCAAGTATTGACCACTCACAGACCCCATCTTCGTAGGAAAAATGCTACTGCATATTAAATGCCATCAAGTACACGCACACCCTAGAAAATGTTCCAAAGACGCGCGCGAGTTGCTTGAAATTTTGTTCGAAATATGGCGGAACCAATGCGCATCACAAGAAATTACGCTCAAAATCCTGATGCACGTGACAATTTGTAGGAAGTGACATAATTTGAACGTGATCAATTGCTAGTTTCAATGATATTTATACTTCGGCCCCCACATTTGGGTTTGCACCCCAGTTTCCACCCCACATTCCCCTGCAAAAGAAAACCAATCATTGCTGTCTCTGAATTTAAATGCCCAAAATGATGGAATGCTGAAATACATGCAGCTATGGTATGCAAAACAAACATTGCTTGCTTGTGAGTTATTCTAATAGGGTTTAAATTGTTTTAAAAGATCAATTAGAAGTACTCCTGTTGTAGTTTCTACTGATTTATTTTACAAGGTGTGACTGTGACTGACATGGATTGGTCCTACGAGACGGGTGTGATGCAGTACGGAATGCCAACGCCGCTGTCAATTGACTCTAACGTGCTGACGACCCCAGAAAGCCGTCAGCTGGACGGTACAGGCTTGTGGAAGATGAACCTATTCGGCAGTCGGAACCTGGATGGATCTGGGACTAAACAAGCCGAGCGTTCACAGGTGAGGTGTGTCTCAAAATAACCTCTCTCAACTAGAGTTTCAAAATTTCAAGCGACTTGAAATAAACATCTGTAGTAACGTTTAGTGCTGTAACGAAGTCCGCAAGTTCGGGTTCGGTTAGTTCGGCAAAAGTTCAACAATTTCTTCCCGAACTATGAATATACGATGTTCGACAAATACGAAGGGTTTTTACAATATAGGAAGTGATTTTGAGTGCATTTTTTATGTTCAGGAAGCCAGCTCTCTTTTATATTTTTCATTTAAATTACGCAAGATCTGAAATCCAAAGTGAAACCACTCCCGAACAGCCGAACTGAGTGAAATAGATTTATGCGCATGTAAGCAAAGTAAAATGTCATTATGTTTTAGGTTTACTCTGATTACAATCTGTTATTAATGTACATAATGTATTTTTTTAATGAGGAGATTTATCATAAATGTATTTGAATTCTGTCTACATACTTAATTTTTATATACTTCATCTCCTGCATATATACTGTAAGCAAACCTATTTGTAACTAAATTGTACTTCAACATAACTGCACAAGAATGTATATTTTTTTATATTGAATCTAATATATTTCTAATTTAGGTTTTTGCTCGAATTCATCAGAAATGCATTCGATTTTGTTTGTGGAAGTACGTATTATTTTGATTAGAATGCAATTTCTCTGGTTCTTATTTATTTGTACGTTATTAAATTTTGTTTAGAGACATTCACATTTGTTCGCTAAGACCATCCATATTAGAATTTATGTCATTCAAATACAAAGCATTGAATCTTCATTCAATTTAGCACAAATTCAGGGTTTGGGCGAATTTGTGTGATTTTCGCTGGTATTTCAAAATTGAATGCGCGTAGTTTTAAATTCGAGAGTGGAATTTTCTCGATTGCGTGCTCGAAAAACCAAATTGAAGGATGATCCTGCATTCAAATTTGTGCTAAAACAAATGCATCTGAAACGAACTTCTATATTATGCACTATGTACCGGTATTTATTTAATTTTATTACTGCTATGTGTGTACAGTCAAACACCTAATTACCTTGTATTATTTTATTTTATTTTGTATATGTACATGTATTTAAGTGTTGGCATAGCGGCTTTTGGAGAGCCACTCGATTCTTATTTAGTTCACATTTGGCAATCCTTCAGGGGTTGCCATGTTTTGTTTTATGTCAATTTTCATCTGTGTGTACTGTACCTTTTCATGTTTGCCCTGAGAAATAATAAATAAAATTAAATGAAAGGTTCGGTTCGTTCCGGTTTGGTTCGAAAGTGCCAAGTTTGGTAAAATCCTGTTCGGTTCGTCTGTTCGGTTACAGCATTAGTAACCGTTACGTTACATTTTTTACCAATTTACTGGAGTTTCTCTATCAACCCGCATGCCTGTCAGTTCTCCATTATGGTACATGTTTGCCAACACTTACCATACAGTATAATAACTAAAACTAGCCCCGTTTTGTGAGTTAGTTACGTTAAAAAATAAAAAGACATTGGGGAAAAAAATGTCTTTAAATGTTTACTCAAACGCAACTCAACTGAAAATGTTTTTTTTGCGTATGGCAAGTCACAACTAGTTGGATCAGTTTCAAGAATTTTTGAAAAATCATGGTTAGTAACATTACGGTTAGTAACAACAGCCGTCTCATACCTGGCATTTCGCACACGTAAAATGAATTCATATTACATTTTCCTCAAAGATTCAACACAAAACATGTTTTTTTACAGAAGCTTGTTGCATATATGCTATCATAATATTATAACCATTTTCCACACAAATATATAATTTACCTCTTCATGGAATTGCCCATATCTTTACAGATTTTTACAGATTTTTAACCAATGTATACCATACCTTTTGAGAAATGGCAGTGTATTTTAATCATTGTTTCAGTTAATAGATATTAAAATGACAAATCAGCAAAATTTGTGTCACTGATGGGACACTCTTTACTTGACGCAAAAAGCGTTACTTTATACTTGACACACATGTATATTTTTCGAAAACAACCATTCCATAATGAAATTTGTGGGTGCACATAAGCTGAGTAATGCCCAACACACAAGACTTTTCATGAAACATGTGAAATAACTGCTATTTATTGCTGAACAGCCTGTTACAGGCCATGAATTTGAAAGTTTGTTATTTTGAAACATCGCAGATCCTGGATAGTTTCAACCAGGCCAAAACCTTGCCAACTGGTGGCCCGCTCGTCTTTGAAGACATCAACACGCAGTACCCAATGGAGGATCTGGGATGCGAGGATTATAAATATCTTTGTCTAGAGTTTGAGAAGGGTTCTTACGCCGATCCCAGGTATTATAAGTTTGAGATAGCTGGCCCAGGGGATTCCCTCATCAAGTGCAAATCGGTGGATTGTGGTGGTAAGTTATCAGGTCTTTCTGGTTGTTAAACTAGGATTTTTCAGAAGTGCCCATTGAAATCTAGCTTTAAGCTCGAGTAACAGGGTTTTCCACAGAGTTTAAAACAGGCCGGCTCAAAGGGCATAGGAAATAGGGGGTGGGTTTCTCCAGGAAAATATTAAAACAGAGAAGCCATTAAACAAAGTTTATTGTTACCTGCGAACATCTGAAGGATCAGACAAAATCACTTACAATCACTTACAATCACTTAAGTTGGATTGCGTAAATCAAATTTACACTTTAAATTTGAAGTGATGGGCTCGAGTCCGGCTCGTACGTGGTGTGCGTGCCCTTGGGCAAGGCACTTTGCCATGAATTGCCTCTCTCCAACCAGGAGAAAATGGGTACCTGTGAGGGTAGTGAATGTGAGGTGCGTGATAAGCCCATGAGCGCTTAACCGGCAACCAGGAGCTGAGAAGGATTAAGGAATGATTTAATTGAGCCCAATGACCAGGGATAATGATAAATGTTACCAGCGCCCTGGCATTGTCCTATAAAAAGCAACAATATATATCACGTGGCTTCGTATTTGTAGTATTTGATTAATGCCCAGATTATAGCCAAATGAAGGTATTGTAAGAAAAAATTTACATAAACTTTGTATTTTATAATAGCCGTATATGTGTCTAATGTGGACTCAACTCTGCGCAGTGCTGATCTATATGAAGGCAAGGAAAGCAACTTGGTCCTGTTTGACACGGCCGTTACAACCACGGACGAAAGCGTGCCCGTCTTCGGACTCAACATGTGGCGTCTCAACCTCTACGGCAGTGAACGTCCAAACGGACAAGGCCCACGCTACAACCCCCAAGAGCAGGTCCTTTCGGACTACCACAGCAGTCGCGAACTCGCGATACCGGGCGACACTCTCGATTTCCGTCCCATCGACGTGGAGTACGACATGACGGGAGTCAACTGCAAGAAGTTGAAGTACTTGTGTACGGAGTTCAGCCGCAACCCGAGCTCATCTCGCGAGTTTGAGTTGATCCCCCAACCCAATGAGGGAGTGCTCCGGGACTGTATGGAGGTCCCCGAGGAAATGTGCAAAGGTAACTTCAAAACTACAAGGACAGTTCGCATTATTTTTGTATAAAGTGGGTATTTTGGGGGAAATACCCATTCTCAAATTTTACTTCACCAAAAAGATACCATTCATGTTTATGCAAGATCAAGTTCCATGGCTTTACATGGATCCTATGGAGTCAAGATTAAAGCGAAGGAGTAAATTAAAAAGCATATTTGAAATGCATTATTTTTTTTAACTTGACTGGTAGGCCACAATGTACATTTTGTACAAATTCTCAATCTGATTGATTACAAAATGCAAGTATACATAGTATACAAATAATGAATGTCTATGAGTTCAATGGTACAAATATTTTCATGAATTGAAAGATCGAATGTTCCGAGTTGAATGGAATAAGTCCATCTTTTAACGAATGAAAATATTCGTTCCATTGAACGAATGAAAAACATTCATTATTTGTTTTATAATAATATCACTTAATGCTTCAAAGGGACGACACGCCGGTAAGACTTTACCAAACTACCACCGACATTTCGGCTAAAAGACATCGATTGGACACCAAAATTCTGTTACCCAAAGGTTCCGAATATGGTTCCAGACCTAAGAGAGATGGTTCTAGACCTAATAAAAATGGTTCTCGATTTAAAAAAGATGGATTTTGACCTAAATTTTTTTTATTTTGACTTCCAAAATATTGGGGCTACACCAAATTGTCGACCTAATAGGGCGCGTCGTCCTAATAGGGATCTCTACGCAAAAAGTGTCGACGCATTGGATAAAATAGAGAAATATTTATAACGCACAAAGAGATCATTGTCATTTGATTGTTCCGATTTTTCCCGGAACCTTCTTTTGTCTCATTGGTTTGTGACAAAGAATATTCCGGGAAAAACGGGAACAAATCACATCCCTGTTTAACGCCATGTGACCTGCTATCATCCAATCATATGACGGGGAAACTACTTGGGCGTTATATAATTGGCAATAAGAAATAAGTTAGCATTAATTCAGAAAATGCCCATAACCATAAATGTATGTTATTAAACATTATATTCACTATAATTCTATACTCCTGTTCACATCAAATCCCTTAGTAAAATTCTTTTGATGGAAAAACAAAACAAAGAAGAAGAAACCCTGTTTAATATGTCAAATAATTTCTGGAAATAGCTTAAAGGCAGTATACGTGATTGGTAATCTCGAAAATCAGAAATGTTCACAGATTTACGCCTAACTTACACAATATAAACATGATGACCGTAGAAAACTTCCCCTGAAATGGTTTTGTCTAAAGTGCTATAGTCTTTGAGAAATGAGTAAAACAATTAGTTTTCGTCTCATGAGAAGTGGTTTTGGGGCGAAATGACTGCAAACACTTTTTTGACTGTTTTCTTCAGAGCTGGTTTTTGCTCAGGTTGGTTTTAATCATGCATATCTTCAATCACACAGGGGGATAAAAACTATTTGTAACAGTTTACCAATCATGTGTACTATCTTTAAATGTAGGTAGAGTATGGAAGACACTTTCCATAGACTCGTGTGTAATTTCAGGATGCAGCCAATGAATTTGACCAAATGCCAAAATAGAAGTTTCCTTTTTGAACCACCGGAGTGGGAAAATGAGCATACTCAAAAACTTAATGACTATAACACTACTTTCAAGAAAGAAAATGTCCAAATTCAAAAACGTCTGGTTTATGGTAAGATTTTATTTCTATACGGGACCTGCAATATATTTTCCTTATTACAGATTATCCCCAAAAAGTGAAATTCTGATAAGAAAATATGATTTCAGAGTGGAAAAATGTTTAGAAATTTCTTAGGAAATTAAGGGTTTGTGCATAGGGTTAGAAGTACAGGAATGAAAGTAAAATCTTTCTCTGTTTTTTTCTTACAAGGTGTTATTATTGAGGACATGGACTGGACCATGAAAGAAGTAACGGGCAAGATAACTCCTGGTGTGCCAACACCGATAAGACTCGATGTTGATGTCGAACCGCGACCCACAGCAGGCAGTGCCAGCGGCAACAACCTCTGGCGTGTTGGTATTTACGGGGCGACCAGGCCAGACGGCAAGGGCAAACAGATCGGAATGCGGCGTCAGATCCTGACACGCGGCCAATCCAGCCGCGATCTCACCGCAAGCGACCCCCTCACGTTCACTGGAGTCGACACGCAGTTTGATCTATCCCAGATTGGATGCGAGACTGAATTCCAGTACCTGTGCGTTGAGTTTTCCAAGGGCTTGCGGGCTCAACCAGACTTTAAATTTCAGACGGCCGATGGCGGGAAGGTCATCGTCAAGTGCAAGGATGAAGAGTGTCGCAAAGGTTTGATACAACATTTTCAGGAAAGGAATTTCACAGAGACCATGGCTTTAATCTCTTCTAGACCCCCAGCCTCGTGTTAAAATGCTTCCCTTATTTATGGACATGACCGAAAAATCCATCAAGCCCCTAGACCTCGAACAAGAGAGGGTTTGACCTTCTTACCTCAATGGCCTCTGTTAAATTCCTTTCCTTTATTTCAAACATCCAAACCCTAAACATATCTCCTCATTTCTATACTACTCACTGATATTTTCACATAATTTTTTTAAAAGTAATAATAAGAGTAGTTGTAAGAACTCTGGATGCCGCAATAGGGCGACATTTCGGGAAGCCTTTCCCCGGGGACCACCGAAATTTCGGCAAGAATCACTCAAATTGACACCTTATTTTTTTACCCAAAGCTTCCAAAAATGGTTCCAGACCCAAGAGAATTGGTTCTAGTCCTAATAAAAATGGGTTTTGACCTAAACAAATTAGAAATTGTGCAAATTATCCTCCTACTTTAAACAGGTGTTAAGATACGTGGACTGAACGTGGCCTACAGCAACCTGACAACTTTAAAAGAGAACACTCCGAACAACCGCGTGTTGTACGACTTGACGGCACTGACAACGCCAGACAGCGGAGGCGTAGTGGGCGATGGCCTATGGGAGATGGCTCTCTTCGGAAGCAACAACATCAACGGCGTAGGGCCACGCCTTAATGAGGAAAGTGAGGTATTCAACAACTACCAACGTGGCAAGGACGTGGAGCCGGGGGAAAACATCAGGTGGGGTGTTTTTAAAAAAAAAAGAAATGTCATACCCTTTAACGTGCCGTTCAGCAATAACTTTCAGTTATTTCGCCTGTTTTTGTGAAATGTATTTTGTGTTGGACATTGTCAAGCTCAGTACAGCCACAAATTTCATTCTAAAAATGTTATTTTAGAAAAATATGTACGTATACATGTATATGTTCCATGTGTAATGCTTTTCGCGTCAACCAGGATATGTCCCATGCATAACACCAATTTTTCTGATTTGTCACTTTGATATCTATTATCCTAAAAAAATGAATAACCCTGAACATTGTCAGTTCCAAGAAATGTTGGTGTACAACTGGTTCAAAATCTCTAGAGGTATGGTTATTTCAAGTCACTTAAAATTTTAAATTCTGGTTGACAGATATTTTACGTTATTTTAAAACACCCTAGGTATCAGTTTGTGGACACCACCTTTGACATGAGGGGTCTCACGTGCTCTGAGGTACCATTCCTATGTGCCGAGTTGAGGAAGGGAAGTCGGCCAGATCCGGATTTCCAACTCATACCTGTACCTGACAGACGCTCCTTACTTAAATGCTTCCGCACAAAATGTGACGGTATGTTCGCCTTTTTTGTTTCTTACAGATGTAATTAATAAAGGTACTCCAAGTACTTGAGCAATATTAATGAGGTTTTGGCGTGTATGGTTAGTGATCACGACTACGTTTAGTTTAACCCCAAAATCTTTAACTTTAACTTTGTATTTATTTTAACCACAGGTGTGACAATTGACAGTACCACTTTGGATGGTAATGACTTCACCATTAGTGACACCACTGACGAGATCGAATTCGACGTTTCCTTTACGTCCAACCCGAGCAGTGGAGATGCCACTGGCAACAACCTGTGGAATCTGCAAACATACGTCACTAACAGTGCCGACGGCTTGGGACCGCGCACGACCCTGGAGCGACAAACCCTGACACCCAACATGGCCAGTTACGATCTGAAATCAGGCTCACGACTTACGTTTAACAGACTGGCCGCGCGTATTAACAAAGATGACGTGCCTTGCTCGGATGGCGGTGGCTACGTATGCGTGGAAATACAGAAGGCAGCGCGCTCGTCAAGTGATTTTACTCTCAATGGAGCCCGTGAGGACTCCTTGCGGAGATGTAGGAAGTTGACATGTGCAAAAGGTAAGTGATGAACTGTGCACAAGGGCCCAATTTCATGGCACTATATGGCACTAAATACTACAGAGCACTAATTAATTTTCGATAAGATGAAAATTTCTATGCCCAATTTCATAGAGCTGCTTAAGCATTAGCGACCAGGGCCCAATTTCATATGGAACCTGTTCATATGGAACATAGTTTCTTTGCTCTGTGAAATGGGTTACCAGCCAAAATTGTATGTCAAATTGTATTTTTAGGAACAGGAGCGAAATATCAGTAAATACACATCACATACGATTTTGGCTGGTAACCCAGTTTTGTAAAATAAAGCAAAGAAATTCTTTGCTAAACAAATTGTTGGGCTAACGGGTTCCTTGAAATTGGGCCCAGCTGCCAGATGCAGCTTCCAGTGATTTAATCAGCGGTTCAGGTTTTTGCTTTTTTGTTTGTGCTTTTCATTCCCTGTCCCACAACCCTAGACATAAGATATACAGTGAAACTTGTGTATAGTGGCCACCCTCGGGACCTCTTTGTAGAGGTTGCTTAAGCATTATACACATGGCATATTTGGGACCAAAGACGGGTGGCCACTATAAGCAGGTGGCCTGTTTATCAAGATGGCCTTAGTAGCAGGTTTCACTGTATCGCAAATAGTGTTTCACCAACAGAGGGTGCTCTTCTGCAAAGCACTATGGGATAGTTGCTTTGCGGAAGGGCGTCCTCTGTTGGTGAAATGGTATTTACGATATACCTTATATCCTTTTCACTACATATAGACCAATCCGGTAACTAAGGTCTCCTTCTCTGTATATCCGCCATAGCTGGAGAGCTTCTATTGCATGGACTGTGCATTATATGTTACATACACGAGACCTTAGGTACCGGATTGATCTATACCGAGTACTATTTTTCTATTTTAATATTTCTTGTTTGTATGCATCTTTTTTCCCCCCCTTGCTGCCGTTGATGTGATGTTGAGCAGCTCGGATTATTGAGGTAATATTTCTTTTTATTCATTCTTTAGACTTTAAAGTGTCGAAAGGGGCTGTCCATATACTCTTTATGAATACCCCCTAACTGGAATCCATTGGCTGAATGGTTAGGTCATTGTTTTTGAATGCACTAGATCCTGTGCCTTTTATTTATGCATGTTTATTAAAAACAGACTATAAAATGTATTAAAATGTCTGCATTTTATGACTACAAAAAACTATGAATTGTAGGATAGGGCGACAAATCGTGTGTAAAAAAGGTATATTAGGGCGACGTGCTCAATAGGGCGACATTTTGGTGTCGCCCTAATATTTTTGAGTTTAAAATTAATTTGTTTAGGTCAAAAACCATTTTTTTTAAATCGAGAACCATTTTTATTAGGTCTGGAACTGTCTCTCTTAGGTCTGTGACCATCTCTGGAAGCTTTGGGTAAAAAAATAAGGTGTCATTTTGAGTGACTCTTGCCGAAATTTCGGTGGTCTCCGGCGAGAGTCTTGCCGAAATGTCGCCCCATTGCGTCATTCAGCGTTCTTTAAAGTCTTATTCTTATTCTTTATTCGGCCAAAAAGACAATATAACTTTACCATGACGGCCAGGATCAACAAACGTATACAAGACACTGTAACCTTGTAAAAGGCCTACTGACCCACAATCACATGCATCGGCCGGGAATCGAACCCGGGCCCCCTGCGTGGCAGGTGAGAATTCTACCACTGAACCACCGATGCGAAGTTATTACTTGTTACAGTACTTATTTTTGTGATAAATTTTCAACTTTTTCAACAGGGCTCTCCTGGAGAGAGGGGTGCTAGAGGGGAGTCTGCTCCAGAACCGGTTAGTGATGGGTCTTGCCCGAGTTCAACCACTTGTCTTGTAGATTAACACATGTACACATAGCCCCATTCTGTGGCCAAATACTACGCAGGCTCCGTATGCTTGCGCCGTTGAGGGGTTGACAAGTGTCAACATGCATGTGCAGTACTCGATGCATGGAGTATTGCACGCAAATGGTGAAATAACCCAGCAGCAACCACTACTCGGTAGAAACACACTGATTGCTCGCTTTCAATTTTTGTTGACTTGTATTTTTGCAATTTTCTTAACAGAATTGGGCTCTATTTCCTGGAGCACCTGGTGATGCAGGTCCGCTGGTAAGTTGGCTCAAGCTGTACATGCTTAAAGGCAGTATACATTGGTAATCTCGAAAATCAGAAATGTTCACAGATTTACGCCTAACTTACACAATATAAACATGATGACCGTAGAAAACTTCCACTGAAATGGTGCTATAGTCTTTGAGAATTAAGTAAAACAATTAGTTTTCGTCTCATGAGACAAAAATTCAATTCGCCCCAAAACCATTTCGCCCAAGTGCCATTTCGCCCCAAACCACTTCGCCCCAAATTACTTTGTACAAACACTACATCGCCCAAATGCCCCTTCGCCCCAAAACCACTTCGTGCACAGGCCGTGGTTCAGGGCGAAATGGTTGAGGGCGAAGTGGTTTTGGGGCGAAATGACTGCAAACCCTTTTTTCACGGAGCTGGTTTTTGCTCAGGTTGGTTTTAATCATGCATATCTTCAATCACACAGGGGGGTAAAACTATTTGTAACAGTTTACCAATCATGTATACTATCTTTAAAAATGTATTGTTAAATCAACAATTAAAATATGTGGCGAGTGTCTACTCTTTAAAGTGTTAAATCAAACCCAATAAGTGTTGAATTTAACACTTTAAAAAGTGGTCACTCATCGTACATTTTAATTGTTGATTTAACAATAGATTTTGAAGCATGTAGCCCTATGTGTGGCATTTGAAAGCTCATAAATACCACTTTTGATTGTTGCCATGTCTAACTCGGCATTTCGGAGCACTAGCTGTTGTAGTTAGAGGAATTTTGGCCACTATACACAGTGTGAGATGGGCCACAGGAGACAATGAGTGGTCACCAGACGCATTGAGCAGGTCTTTCGTACAAGGTTTACAGCCCAAAAAAAGATTTTCATGGGGGAATTTTTTTTAGTTGTCTGGACAAGTAGTTCTGTGTCTAGAGTAGTTCTATACAGATGATTGCTAATACATTTACATGAAATATTTTTTGACCGATATCTGATGCCTATACCCGTGTTTCATTTGTCTTAGGGTTATCAAGGGTCCAGAGGGTATCCCGGCTTGGCTGGTGCACCTGGCGTAAAGGTAAGTCTTGCAACAGACTTTCATTTTCCCTAAGATGTTATAATAGTAAATTCTCAATAAGTCGAATAACCAAAATCCCTGTTTGATTCGAACCAAAATAAATTTCCCTTTGAAAAAAAAATCTTGATCAGAACAGACATCAATTGTGGATAATGAGGCACCGATCAATCATTCACTTTGTAATTGCTTTCAAGACTATTTTGCTTTGGTGGTTTCCTCCAGGTCTTAGACAATATGTTTTTAGAACTGGAGTATTTGCATGCGGTTTTTCCTTTTCTTTTTTTCGCTATGCATTGGAACACGTTTTTAACTGCTATCTTGGCTGTTTCTTATGCAGAATAGTATACAAATAGTAACTGCAATAAGGGGCATGGTTAAGATTATAGGCCCAAGGTGATCTCGAAGCCATGACTATGATCTCGAAGCCAAGAAGCACGCATAGCCAGCTGCACTTGTTGGTGCACAGCTATGCTACACACGCGATGCGCACATCTGGAACCTGCTAAACGACTAATGCCCACGGGCATGGCAAAGACTATGCCTGGAGCGCAGGTTCTAGCTAATCCAATGCCCCCACTTTTAACCAATCAGATGACAGGAATCTATGCATGGGGTATATAATGATATATGGCGCACTACACACGGCAGCTGAAGTGTCGTGCCACACATTATCGGTAGTTTTGATGGCAAAATATTAGGGACATTAGAAATGGTGCATGTACGGGAAACGTATGCGGCTCGGAAAACAACATAAATAATAAGAATTTTACATCAATATGCCCATATACATATATGCGCATATTTCTTGAATAACCACGCAAAATTGAAATATAACCACCCAATTTTTCCAAACCGCATGTGTTTTCCCTTGGCGTTATATTTCTAATGGTCCCTCTTGTTGCACACATCAACACACCCATCCAAGCAGGTTTTATTTTGCTGTTGTACACAACGGAAAATAACCGTTTAAGGTACTGTTTATGGAATGGCAATCGTGATTGGTAGAAACACGCCTGAAGAATGTTTTTAATGTTTTTTTATTTTTTATGCAGAGTCCTAATTTACAATATTAAAAATACAGGTACTATGAATGGAGGTCTGTCTGTACGTGAAATTTACTTGTATCTATTTCCACAGGGTCCATCCGGAAACAATGGTCCCAGTGGATACTCTGGTGTGCCAGGAACTCCAGGTCCGCCAGGACCCCCTGGAGAAGTAAGTCACACAAGTACCCTTTGTTTATGTTAAGGATGGATTTGGTAAGAGTTGAAAAGTTGATCAGAATTGTTTTCTATGAAACGACTCATCAAGCATCTTTAAGTGCAGATTTGATGAAAAAAACAAAACAAACAAATTTAGGAGTGGGAAAAATTTAAGATTTTGTGCTGAAAACTTTCAGCCTGCCTCATATGTTTTGTACACAAGGTCTGAAATCATGGTCAACTACTCGATTCTTTTCGTGGATTCACACTGAACCTTTTTCATGTGTTACATGCGTAAATGTGACGTGCGTCGCATTACATAAACGTGGCACGAAGGGAATTTTGAGAGAACCAGCACACTGAAAACCACAGAATCTATTTAGGTGACAAAACAATTTTGTATTTAAGGTGATTTTCAGTGCGTCTGTTCACACCAAATTCACCCAGTGGCACATTTTTGCGAGTAAAGTTTACATATGTTATGCATAAAAAAAGGTTGTATTTTAATACCCGAACGTATAAATTACTGCATTATATATAGAACATTTCGACAGAAGATGATCAAACTTACAACGTCGGTGACACCACAAACTAACACGCAGTGGCTATTGAGTGAGTGTGCACCTCGCATGAAAAAATGATGCCAGCACATGTTTTGTGTCTTCACAAACTGACACCCAAGAACTGCATGTGTAATAAGAACATTTTCGTTTTCACAAGCTCACTCCTATCGTAAATCAGGCAAATTTGGCCAATTCTGTTGCTAAAAAAAGTCATACATTACATTTTTGGAGTTCATTTCACAAACATTCAAAGAAGCATAGACAATTAAAGCCCGCCGCACACCTTTGCGATTTATTGGATCATCGGACCACATACCGGAAAGGTGTGCGCTGAAACAATTCGGGCCGGTCTGACCGTACGCTATAGACCGGAGCAAATCAAACTTGTTTGATTTTTCTGGATCCGATGGTCCGGTGTCTGATGGGCCGGTAAATCGCAAAGGTGTGCGGCGGGCTTAACTCATATCTCAAAGATCTTTTCCACTGTGTCGTCTTTTGTGAAATAAACTTTTGTTCTTTTGAATTAAGGCAATTGCAGCTCCTGCCACTTATGGATCCAAGAAGAGTATGGGCACTGGCTTCGGATATGGAAGTGGACCTGCACAGGTTGTACAGGTGAGATTCTAGGTCTTAATTGTAGTTTCGGACTCAATAGTAGTTATACCTAAATGGCAAATACTGATAAGTGCCGAGTCAATTCATAGCTATTCAAGTATGCATATAGTTTGAAGCTAGGGAAGACCGTCGCAAGTCAGCTGATGATAAAATTGTGTAAGTCCTTCACAAATTTCGTCACAAACAAAGGATTATGGGCAAGTTCAGTTGACGACTGTAGTTAACTATAATTTGCCTATTTTCACTAAAATGCACTGTAATCAATGATGGTTATAGTTGTGTCTGGTTAACCATTTGGAACCAGTCCACAGGGCACGGTTATGCTGGTTATTTACTGGTACCCATCAGGCATTGAGTTGATGCAGCATTTTGCGTGGAACCATTTGACTAACCAAAGACATTCACATTTGAACATTAGTGCACATGTGTGTGTTCCCAGAATGACGTTTAACTAGTGGTTAACTCTAGTGGTCAGTCGAACTTGCTCTTTATTCAGTTCATTTGCAGTTCAAGTTGACTTGAATTAAAACCCAGAGACCTGATACAAGTATCAGTGCATAGCTGTTGCCTGTCTCAAAATCTTTGGATGACTTTCAGAAAATTAGTTCTCCCAACTTCAACCTTGACACCTCAAAGATCCCTTCTTGTCATTTGATAATCCAGGAGTTTCTTAATGTGGCAAATTAAAAATTTTCTTTAGTCTTTTGCAAAATATGTGAGGTGAGGAAGCACTGTCAGTGCTTGAATCCTACAACTCTGCTCAGTGAACACGACAAGGTGAAAATATTCTAAATAGAGGTTGAGATTCATGCTTGATCTTTTTTAGAAATATGTGGCGTTTTTATTTGTATTTGTATTTTTATTATTTACTATTTAATTGTCTTTCAGGGTCCACCAGGACCTCCAGGCACCCCTGGACCAGATGGAGAGAGGGTGAGTATAATAGACCTTCTGCAGATAACAACTGGAACCATCATTTCTTAAAAGTTCTTTTGTCAATCCTTAAACATTTCCAAACAATTTAATATTATAAGATCCAACAACTCAACTAACTCAAGGGCAGTCTAAAACAAATTTAAAAAACCTCTATTGTTTTATTCTGAAAAGATACCATTTTAGTAAACTACATAGTGCATTTGGTACCATGTCTATTACTTTCGGTAAGGTTTTTCTTGATAAGCATTATAATTATGAATAATCACGTGAATTTATGGTTTACTGCAGGGAGCTACTGGAAGGGTAGGGATAGCTGGTGGCTCTGGACCAGTGGGTAACCGAGTAAGTAACAATATAAAATCATTATTATATAAAATGAAGCTTTTGCGGACACCGTGCGTTTCTGGTACTGTGCAGCACAGAGCCCAGATTCGATGTGCGTGCACGCTGGGCGCACCACGAGGGAATAGATTGCGTGCATGTGCACAAAAGTAACAAAAGCGCATGCATTTGTAAACCGTGAAAATAACTGAAGTTTTCAACACAAAACAGACACAAATATTTCGTAAATGTTACAAAACAAAGAAGATAGAAGCTTCATTTTATATAACAATAATAATATTGGATGTTTTTTCGGGTGATATGAGAATATACCGCACTCGTCATGAAAATACCGAACTCTTGGTATTTTCATGACTCGTGCGGTATATTCTCATATCACCCTCAAAGCCATCCAATATTATATAATTCTGTGTATTCTGTCCAGTGGCAACTGCCCATTGACAAGTGTATGCCATCCGTGACTGCTAATCCATTTAAGAAGAGTCTTGTATGTATCATATTCACGGTACATTCACAGGATGGATCTCTCTCAAATGACGTCACTTCCTACAGATTGCCACATGCGTCAGAATCTTAAGCGTAAATTGTTGTGACGTGCATCAGCTGTGCCGTGTTTGGAACAAATATTGAGCAACACATGTTTGTGTTTGAAACATTTTCCATGCATGATGTGCACACATGTACCATTTAATGTGAAGCTGTATTTTCCTACGAAGATGGTCGTCTATGAGAGTGGTTAATACAACAACAAAATGAGCCTGGGGGAGGGGAAAGGGGCATTTTTGGCGCAGTCTTATCCAAGATAACATACGTACTTATAGTCTATTGAAAGGATTTTTTTTTTTTACCATAAACTGACTTTTAATGCAACTGTGTGGCATGGCTAACGCTAGCCGGCTGGACCAACCTCGGCCTATTATTTTGTTTGGACTGGTGTGGTCCGAGCAGTGGCATAAATGTGCAGACATGCATTGGATCAGGTTAGAATACACACTTAACCTGATCAGGGATGAAATTTCAGACCGTGCAAATTCTGAGTTTAGGACTCGTTTTGAAATTCCTTGTTTAGGCCTACAGATGGCATTCACTTGTCAATGGGCAGAAATACCCATTTACAACCGAAACAATTTTAGGATTGTATTGACATAATCATGTGCATTTCTTTTGAGTGAAAACCCAACAATGTTAAAACTTGGACAACCTCAAATCCCAGGCATTTTAACCCTTTTCTGTAGGGATCTTCTGGACCCACGGGACCCCGAGGTGCTGATGGTGATGACGGAAATGATGTAAGTTGCTTATTGCACAGGAAATATTATTTTTATCTCTTCAAAAATTTGTAATTTTAAAGTCCCCACTTACCTAGTTTTCTATCAAGTTTGGTTTTTGTTTATTGGTCAAATGTGAGGTGTTGGGAGACTTTTATTGTCATTATTATTTGTTTGGTACTCAAACCAAGTATTTCTCAAGTGCCTGTGGCACAAAAGCTCATAAGTCCTAAGAAACCTGTGAAGAGAGGACGAAGAAATTCTCAGTTTTAGAGGAGGGGAGAAAACTCTTATAGCTGTGTATAGAAGAAACCCCACAGATTCAAGCAAGGACCAGGAACCCAATGTACATATTGACCCAGGTTGGATTCAAAACAGGGCCATGCACAGAGTTGGAAGGCGAGGAAACTACAGCTGCGCCAATATGCATCATGATATGTGGCAGAGGGTACCCCCTTCCATTGTTCCCCCATTGTTCTCAAACATTTGAAATTCCTTTCAGTTTTTAGGGGTGATTGGTGCGTTAACAAAAGGGAAGAGTGTGTTGAGGTATGGGGGAGTTAGGGGGAGTCCCTTTGTCACCTGATGTCACATCAAAAGCTTGAGTCATTTAAGTAATTTTTTTTAAAGGAAAAATTTCAACATGACAAACATCAACCATTTCAAGATGGCTGCCACACAGAACATCGCGTCCTTCTCATCCCTTTTATCATGTTGGCTATCCTTTTTATGACCACTGCTCCTCAGCTGCAACTTGGTTTAGGTAAAATAAACTTTGTGTTATTTTTCAGGGAGAAGACGGCAGCTCTGGATCACTTGGCACTGCTGGTCCTGTAGGAACTCAGGTTGGTAACTTTAAAAAAGAAATTTTGTAAATTAGGTCTATGAATGATTTTAGATTTCCCAACACATACAGCTTAAAATCTGATGATAATTTATTGGATTTGCGATGAGATTTTTCAGATTTCTTATGTTTTTTTCCCATTGATATAGGGTCCCACTGGATCCCCAGGAAACCCCGGACGTCAGGGACACAAGGGCTGGAGAGTAAGTAGCTTTCCAATTATTCATATTATATTCGTAAATAGCTTGGACAATTTATGTATTCCTATTGGTGGAGAGCACATCACATGGGTGGTCCTAAACGGATGACAAAGGCCCGGCTGGTTTAAAACACTTTAGACTGGTTCTAGCAAGTTTTAACATGTATGGAAACTGCGCACACACACTAAAACTGCACATGCCTGAAAGCAAATTTGACGCAGTGTTACCAAAAAATCACATACGTTTATCCATGTACATGCACGTTCAACTATGGTACACCATACGTGCAATATATCGTGTGATCGAACAAAAACAACCCGACGCACAGCACTTTGAATGAATGCGATGCGTTTGACAAAATGGTGAAATATCAAAGTTTACTTTCAAAAATATTTGGGGAGTTTTACTGCATGATTTACACAAAAAGGTATTGCTTTTCATCTCGTGTCATTATCAGTGTCCAGGTCCCTAGCCTGTCAAAATTGTAATTTAACACCAGCCATCCATACCTTTATTTCCTTTTATTAAAGATAATTTGATAAGTTGGGATGAAGAGTAAAAGAAGCTATTTAACACAGGAATAGCTTTGTCGTGGTTGACTGAAATATTTTGTAAATTGACTTCAGATTTATAGCCCACGGGTGCTCGTCATACAACTTGTAATATTGCCTGAAAAGTGATTTTGACTGTGGAGTTATATTTAATGTATATATGTGAACAAGGAATTTCCCATTTTTAGGATGTAATCAAGTTTAAAATCAAATCAAATCAAAACAATATTAAATTTGATTTGGCTTATGATGTCTTGTAATGTGAATTTTGTACTGTGATTTCTATTCTGACAGGGACGTCGTGGCAGGAAGGGCCTTCTTGGAGACGCTGGTAATGCTGGTGATGTAGGAGCAACTGGGGCACAGGGACCTGCCGGACTCCAGGGAGCTAGGGTCAGTCGAATCATTTTTTTTTGTCATTTTGACTTAAAGACAACTTTTAAAAACCGAAACAGTATCACATAACTAAAGAATAATGATAAAATGCCTTCGTTTTTGTATTGAATTAATGTTTAAACAAATTGTCTGCGGACATTTAAACAAAAAAAACCTTCAGTTGGGAATTTCTCCTACAAAGGTACCAACTTACATAGGAAAAAATGATGTGGCGTTTGTTACCATTGCTATCAACAGGTTTTTCTTGTCAACTCACGAAGTTAAATTTGGGGTCACTGCAAATGATGTATTGAGCTTTAAGTAAACAAATGTAGCATTTCTGACTCTTTCAATGGGACCCACAGTGCATTAGAGTTTTTGCTGTGCTCCTTGAATGTTTTATTTATTTATTAAACCAATTTGCAGCAACCAAAAATTGACAATTTCTTGATATGGATAGTATCTTTGGAAGATATTTGATTTTTTTTTCGTTAGATTGAAATCCAGATTTTTCAAACAGTCAGACCATGCGCCTTTAAGCAGAGTCTTGAGTTAACTATTGTAAAATCTATTCTACTTTTGATTGGAATTTATTCCTAGTTAGACTTAGTTAAACATGTCAGACGTACAGATTTTACTGTATATTGTTTTTGTATGATAAAAAATAAATACCATCTTTGTATTTGTCATCTGTAGGGTGAGATTGGTCTTCAGGGAGATAGAGGAGATAGAGGAAATAGAGGAGCTCCTGTGAGTAATTATCTTTAAAAATTCTGTGTAGTAAGGAAGAAAAAGAAAAATACAAATCTGTGTGTATTAACATAGGTTTTTTTTGTTGCCTTACCCAACGTAACTTCATTAGCACTCTATACTCAGTGCTTCCCAGAGACACTATGAGAAACACTTCATAGCGTGCTCAGGTGGGACTTGAACCCACAACCTCCTGCATATTAGGCAGATGTCGTAACCACTCGACCACCGAGCTGGCCGGTGTTTAGTAGCCGGTTCATTTAGCAGCGGGTACCCCAACTGTTGAGAGAATGCGATTTGGCTTGTGTGTGTTTTCTTTTGCATGCATAGAGTTTCCTAGATTGCATTGCATATTTTAATTTTCTCCGTACCATAATCTTTCCCTCTGTAGGGAGCAAGAGGACAGGATGGCAGCAATGGTGACATTGGCAATGTTGTAAGTAAAAAAAAATAAATAAAAACAAATGAAACTTTATTTTAGCTTCATAGTTTCATTTATTGAATGTAAAATTCTTGGGCCAATATATTTTAATCCAGGTTGAAGCCATTCTCCAAAAGGCCATATCAGATTTTAATTTTTTGTTCACACAAAGTAATCAATAAAGCTATTTTCCGCTACCAACATTCAAGCATGTTTTCAAGTTTGTTAACAACAGTACTTAAAGGTTTATCATCACACAGATTGTCAAATTTTGTCACACTTTATACTCGAAATCATACCATGTGCAGTTCTTTTCCCAAAGTTTTGTTATGGTTTTTTATACTGTGCTGAAGTTGATTCAACTCTGCATTGAATTAATCAACAAATTGGTTACCTTTTTATCATGTTTGCTTTTTGACATGTTCTTTTAATAAAACTATTGAAATAATTTCCTATTAAATTTTTGTTCTGTTTCCAAGGGTCCTGTGGGTGCTGTTGGAACCGTTGGCCTAATGGGCTTTGTTGGTGCTAAGGTAAATAAAATGACACCTTTTTCAAATGATCAGCAGGAACTGAAGCAGGGGTATAGAATTTTGACTTGTTTTCTATTGTCAGCATTTTAGTGGCTTTTGCCTTGTTCGAGGCAGAGTAAATAACAAATCGAATTCTAATTTGGGACAGGCCCATGGCGGACTAGGGACAGGATGGACTAGGGACGGACTCGACTACAGCCCTAACGTCAGCAAACTCTAACAGTTCTTGAAAGCATGTTTCAATTCCAGCCATTTTTCATAGAGCAGCCACAGATATCCATCCATCCGTAATGCCTATCATGTTCTACTATATGCACAGGGAGATGCAGGTGCCACAGGTGATATCGGCCAACCAGGTCTTCAGGGTGAGGTCGGAGAGAGTGGTTCTGATGGTGCTCCTGGACCAGCTGGTGCTGCCGTAAGCATCACAGAAATTATTAGTTTTGTTTTAAAAATTCAAAAATAACTCAAATCCAAAAATAACTCATTGCTTTTAGTTACATTTTATAATTAATTTTTACATTCTTCAAACTCAACTATTTACAGCAATTCATGAATTTATCTCAAAATATTTTTTTCATCATAGGTTTGATTCAAATAAAGTGTTGCAAAGTGTCTTGTTTAAGGACACATGCAACAAACTTAGACAGAAATCAAACCCAATTTCCAGATACATTGGAGGGATGCTTAGTGCAGCAAAGAGCACCAGCAATCAACAACAATATGGAAACATTTTTACTAAATAAATGTATTCTTCCCGCAGTGTGGGCTGTAGCATTTGCAGAGCATACATGTATTTGTAATTTTTGCATGATCCTTTATATTTTTCAGGGAGCATCAGGCAAGAATGGAGCTACGGGTGAAATTGGTGACGTGGTGAGTTTTGTTTGCTTATTTCTCTGACATCGATTAAGTTTTAAAATGCAAATAGAAATATATTTTATATTTTTTTATTTTAGTAATTATTATTACTTCTTTCTGGTACTGAAACCAAGGATTCCTCAAAAGTGCCCATTGCACTGTCGCTCGCAAGCGTGAGGAAACCCATGAGGAGAAGACGATGAATTAGAAATGGCCAGAGACACCGGGAATCCCCTTGCTCTTCACGAAAGAATGTGCGTTACCGATCCTAACACACTGGACCAACGGCTTTACATACCTTCTGAAGGATGGAGCAAGTGTGTTCAAAAGCCTTGCTCAAAGTGCCTTGCACAGGTACCCGAGCCGGGTATCAAACCTGCAACCACAAGTTTTCACCCAAGTATTGCGAGTCAGTGACCCAAACCACTCGGCCACGGTACCCCACCGTGATAATGACCCAGGGACCGCCGGGGTGAATTAATTCGATAAAGATGAGGAAAAATTTCCATTAGTTTGGGAAATCTGGATGCAGTGAAAACAACTTGACTTTGTCAAAATTTGAACCGTGGACCTTCTGCATAATGTACAGACCCCTGCCATGGACATATAGATTGTAAACGTGTGTTCTGGAAGGTTTTTTTATGTGTGGGGAGTCAGGAAATTAACCATCTTTTTTTTGTGAATTTTTCAGAGCTTTTTTTCCCAGAAATTATTAATGAGATGTGAATAACTTGTAATTCAGGAAAGAGGAGTTTAATGATTTGTTTGCATTTTTGTCTACAGGGTGGTGTCGGTCCTACAGGCTCAGTTGGTGCTATGGGAGCACGTGGATCCAGTGTAAGTTGGTAGCTTTCAGTTGCTCAACACAAAAAGATACATATGTGCATACTTATGTAGCTAGGTGTGTGTTGCCAGAATTAGAGTTTATATGCCGTACGAATATGTGTATGTATACGTAACTTTTCAAGCCGATGCCAAAACTCTCTCAAATCAGAAATACATTTCAAATTCGTCACAAGTAAAAGGTTGCGGCATTACCCTATGCAGGATAGTGCAGATGCACCATGTACTAATCTTTAACTTTGTTGACAGTCCTCATAGTCGTTTTACAGTGTACAGCATTCACAGTGAATTTTAATCCAAAATGACCTGCAAAAACGTGCATCTGGATTTTCTCTACAGGGAACCCGTGGTGGTCCAGGCGTCGGTGGGGACCCAGGGTCTGTGGGATACCCAGGACAACCTGGTGCTCGTGGTAGTACTGGCCAACGTGGGCCCAGAGTAAGTAATAATGTTCTTTTTATCTTTGCTGAATTCTATCTAAACTCCTCAAAAAAAGTTTGGAAAGTCAAGTTTTACTGATGATTTCTCTCTTGAATTTGGTATCATTGGAAAGCCCTGTTATTCCTCTTTACAGTGATGTGTCATTTGTTATGATTAATCAATTGGGGGATGTGCAGTATAGCGGAATACAAGAAAGCGTTGCGTATGGTGGAAATTGGTGTGAACTAACCCACTGAAAATCACAGAATGACAAAAATGCTTGCTGTCCAGATTTTGTGGTTTCAGGGTGTTGCTTCACTCTCTTTGTGCCACGTTTTTGTGAAGCGATTTATGTCAAATTTACCCGTGTAATGTGTTAAAAGGAGTGAATTCACCTTAATTTGCAAGACAATCAGCAGAGAGTAACCCATGTCATTTGTTGTTTGATCAGGGAGGAGTTGGTCCCATAGGACAACCTGGTTCGGATGGATCTGATGGTGATACAGTGAGTAATCGGTGTTTTTAGCTAATCCTAAGAAAACATTATCCGCATGTTAATAAAATTGTAAATTCAGGAAAAATTTAACTTGCAGTTATATGTTTAATGAAAAAGACGTAAAACCAAAAGGAGAACTAAAGCAGGAAAAAAACAATCTGCATCACTTTGTGAACTACAAACGACTTTTACTACTGTACCATGGATAAACCTAGTTTGGAATGAAGTGCATTAAAATGGAACATGGAAAAATAACAACATCAGGGGTCGATTTCACAAAGACGTGTGACGTGTCGTAAGTACCAAATCCATCGCAACTCACCGAACCCTTTGTAAGTTTGCCACAGGTTCGGCGAGTTGTGATGGATTTTGTACTTGCGACGCGTCATAAATCCTTGTGAAATCAACCCCAGCTCAGATTTTAGACCGTATCAATCAAATATCTGCCATCTTGTAGGGCAGTTTCTTTATTGTTCCTTGAGGACATGCATGGTTGTCTATTTTTAGCTTACATTGTCAAAAGTTGCCCTGCAAGATGGCGGCTGTTCGATACAGTCTGTTATTAATGACCCAGCTGGTGAATCTCAAATATTTCAATTTTTCCTTTTTGCTTTGCATCTTCACAGGGTCCAGAGGGTCCTGCTGGTGGGGCTGGGCCACGGGGACCCACAGGTGCTCGAGTAAGTATGCCTTCCTTAAAGTTGGAGTAGGGGTATTAATGAGGTGCAAGCTGTGCTCATGATCGGGTTCGAGTGTCACTAGTGCCAAGGTGTTTGAGTCCATTCTCAAGATACTTAAATCTCAATTACCTCGTCAACCCAAGTGATATTTGGGGAACTGTCGGGGGGAATGCCACAATCTAAGTACTGATTGGGTTGTGTGTCTTGGTCACTAAAGGACGTTTTATTTTCAGACTGTCTAGCTGTGGCTGTTATGGTCACTAAAAATTTAGTCCATTCTTTATCTCAATTGTCTCCATTATTTTGTTTGTGTGTACATTTCAAACTTCTATAAGTCACTTATTAGTGCCCTTGAGGCCATATGGTTCCACCATACAGTTGCAATAAACTTCATGCCAATTTCTTCTTTCATTTTTACCACAAAAACAAATAAAAAATCATATACACCAACACAAGTTACAGTATCTTTTAAAACAAGCATCAAAAGAAACTTAAATTTTCAGTTTATTCAAAACTTAATTTTTTTTATAATTAAGTTGACATCGAAATATTCATATAACAGCTTAATTATGCATGGCTGCATAAAGCTTCTGTGTGCTGAAAATTCCCACTTTCAGATTGACTGTGTTTTTCAATCAAAAAGTGAACAAAATGTGTGTTTAATTTGTTGCTCGGTATGTAGCTTGAACTAACCAGTGTCAGTACCCCTGAGAGACTGCAGTGTCACCCCAAGAAATTTGCCAATCTTGAAATCATGCAGCCTCTTTCCTTGAACATTTTTGCTGCTTTGACCTTAAAGCCCGGTTCATACTTCACACAAATGTGAACGTCAACATGCATTTGACGTCATCATAGTGAAGTTTTTGCACCATAAATTTGCAGAAAGTTCAACTTGTTACAACTTCTACGAATGTTTGCCGCAAAATGTTTGATGGTATATTAACGTCAGATTTGGATTCGCTTTCGCATGATTTATGAACCGGGCTTTATAGAGAAAATGGTTGTAGATACCAGGGTGGGTTCCAATCCAACTCGAGAACTAGGCATTTTGTAACTGCAGATGGTAGCAGTATTAAAACAAACGATCTTTTGGATACTTTTTTTTAACAGGGAGGAGTAGGCGGCCCTGGCCCTCTTGGACCTGTTGGTGCTCAAGGCTTGCAGGTCAGTCCTTGTTGTTTATTGATGGAATATAGCTGGTATACAAAAATGGTAGAACTTATTGAGCTTATTATAACACAACATATAGAAACCGAATGGTTGAGTCAACGTTTCGATCCGGGGATCTTCATCAAGTTTTTTGTTGTTGCTTGCATTTAAAGTGCACCCACAATGACGTTGTGTTTTGTGAAAAAGATTTATATCCTAATTGTTAACTAAGATTCAAAACTAATTTGTCTCAAGTTTTTACATAGAGGTAATGTTTGAATTCTTTCATGTTGTAGGGTAATTCAGGAGATCAAGGTGCTAGTGGACCTCCGGGAGAAAAGGGAGATTCGGTGAGGATTGGTTTTCAGTTTTCAAAGTTGCTCAAGACACATCTATTTCTCTAGTTGTATAAATTCTTTCTCCGGTTTAATTCAAATTATTAATTGTATACTATAAATGTACACGTAATCCAATTTTGTTAAGCGTTTTAGGATGCCAGTGTGAAGCGCTATATAAAAACCGTATTATTTTTATTATTAGTATTATTTTTATTATTATTTATTATTTTCTGTTTGAACTCTTTCACTACAGAGTTTGGTAAAGGTCTTTGACGTAATTAAACAAAGGCCAGGTTTGTTTATGACAGTGGCTCACTGGCAGCGGCTTTGTGGCCGAAAGTAGACATTTATCAAGCTGCTGTGAGCGGTGCTCCATACCGGAAGAATTAATGAGGATGGGAGCCTAACGGCATAAACCTTATGGTTGAAAAGCATATAGTTATATGCAGAAAACTAGAAGGGGGGCGGGGGAGGCTCACTATTCCAGTGTGTGGACCGTGTCGATTGGGCGCTGCCATTTTGGCTTAACGCTGTGGGTCAATTCCGGGCAAGACCAATAATGTGCCTGTTTTCCCAGAATCATCTCAGTGTTTAGCCAAACTGGCAGCGCTCAAATTGTCACGGCACCTGTCGAGAGTATGCACTCTTGTTTTCTATATTGAAAAGTTAAACCCCTTTGTGCAGTATTGTAATCGCTTATGTATTTCTTTTACCAAATCAACAGCATTGTTATAGATTGGTATTTTACCTTAAATTATAGGGCCGATCAGGACCGAGAGGAAATGCAGGAGCCCCTGGAGCAATGGTAAGTTGGTCAGTGGTCAGAAAGTGGCCATTCTTGTCCTATTGTCACTGTTTTTAAAGCCCCAATACATCATTTGCAGTTACCAAAAATTTACCCACACAAAAACCTTGCAGGATTTTTTAGGTTTTCTAAAATATTACTGTATCTGTGTGGCTGAAATTCCTACAAAGCAGTTTATCAACATTATTCTTCAATTATGTAATCCTGTTGTTCCTGTTTTTAAAAGTTCTCCAATCATGTAATCTGGCTTTTAGCTGATGGATTGCATGATGTAAATGTTGGGTTCCTTTTGTTGTGGTATTGCTATTTTGACAAATACATAGATTTGATAACAATTCTGCAGGTGATTTCACGAAACCTTATGAATTTGTGTAATTCCGCTTGCTCAGCATTTTATTGCATAAAACAATCTTACAACAGTTACATGAATGAGAAATGATTCTGACTTGAGACATACTTATAAACTTTGCTAGTTGTAATGCTATGAGTGCTTGTACACTAAATCAGAAGTTTTTGGTTCAGACCCTGGTTTGAACATGGTTTTCTTTAATTATGTTAAACTTATTTTCATGTGTATTTCCATGATCTTAGGGCGAACCAGGGAGTAACGGACGCGACGGTAACACTGGCAAACCAGGATCTCCTGTGAGTTTGTTAATGTTTAGTTAAGATTTTTATATTTTCAAATTTTTATTTTATGGGTCTTTCTATAAATTAGGGGTCCAATGTTGGTGTCCCCCATTACATTTTACATCTTGTTTTTGTAAATTCAGGACACATTCTTTCAATACTTTACATCTCAAAGAGTGAGTACATAAAGTACAATTCTTACAAAATGGTTTAAAAGCCATTTTAATGATTTTTGTACGAAAAATAACACATCAGGTGTAACGGGGGACACTAAATGTCACACTTTTGGACCCCTAATTTATAGAAAGACCCTTATAAAATATTTATATGACCTTTTGGCTCCTTAATTTGTTGCCTTTCCCTTAAAACTGTACAAAAATCAAATTGTAAGAAACAATTACACAGTTAAACAAGAATTTTGAACTGCAAAATAAAAAATAGAACTAAGTGATGACTAATTCATACACTAAAGGGTCATTCCTGAATTGTGAGGGGTCCAAACATTTTTGGTGACAAAGTTACATTTGACACTTTGTGTTACTTTGCAGGAGGTCGTGGGTTCGAGTCCCACCCGAGCACACTATGAAGTTTTTCATAGTGTCTCGGGAAATCACTGAGTATACAGTGTTAATAAATACGTCGGGTAAGGGCAAAATCAACCTTACTTAACATTCAATTTCCCCGACGCAAGTCTAAATCAAATTCTTACAAAATGCTGCAAATTATGTAATCACAGAAAATGTGTACTGGTTGGTTAAAAAATAGTTACTATTGGATTTTTTTCTTTCAGGGACAAGCGGGTAACGATGGAAGTCGGGGACCACCAGGCCCTTCGGTATGTCTATTTTGTTTGCCTCAGGACTGCAGAATTTGGCAAAAGTGAAAATTTTTCCCATTGGCCTTTTTTTGGGTTAAACTAGCTGCTGTGGTTGTGTGTAAAGTCTAATAGGAACACACAGAGAACTAGCATCCCTGTGAATATACCACAACCACGATGTAAAATTTACAGGCCGAGAGGGGCCACAGAAACTTTCCGCTCAACTGCGGTAGTTTTACAGTGATGTATTTTAGTCCAATGGAAACGGTTTCGCCCTGTAAAAATAACATGACCCTGCAGTACATAATAGGCTTGGACAGAGACATTTTACAACAGGGTCCTGGTAACTTTCCGCTTGGGTACTGACAACGAATGGTAAATGGGAACGCACGGTAAGATTACATGGAGGAATGTTACTGCAAGGTCACAGTAACTTCCCACAAGGGAGTGGAAAAGAAATCATCCAATGAGAACACGCCTTATGACATTTCAAGTTTCACATTTTACAGTTGTAGTATAAAAGAGTTTTTTGGCACACTGGTGTTTTTTTTACAGACAAGAACAATAAACCAATAAAACAAGTTGATTAAGATGTGTTTGTATTTCACAAGCTTGAATTAAACCATCTTGGCTGGTCTACAGACAAAAAGCCAAAATAGTTGTAAATCTTATGATTCTGTTACCAAATATATCAACAAATCTGTTTCCATATAAACTTTCAGAAGTGACAGAGAAAAAAATGCTAAAATTTTAAAGGTTTTTTTGAAAATTTGTTTTGTTTTGTTTGTTTGAACAGGGAACTCGAGGAGGCAGAGGCCTTCCTGGCGCTTCAGGGGCGTCGGGAGCACCAGTAAGTTACGACCATCTGACTATATTTTTTGATTTTTGTAATATTTTGTTTCAAATTCAGTATCACAACAGATTTTATTCATACAGAAGCTGTTTCGATCTTGTACCCTGAATCAGTTCTATACTCCTCCCGAAAAAGAAACGCAATTTTCTGAAAATATTAATTCTTGATCAAAACGGAAGTCTGTTGAATATGTAGTGAACTTGCAGACCACAAGTCACTGATTGACCAGTCACTTTGGAATCACTCTCAAGACTGTTCTGCTTCAGTGATTTCGCCCAGGTCCCAGTGGACCTTTTTGAAGAAAATGTTTCCCACATAATATTGGCTGGGATTTGAACCAAGGTCGTGGAGGTGGAAAGTGAGGAAACTACCACTAGGCGAAGATGAGCTAGGAAATGTCGTAGAAATATAAGATTTATATAACTTTTTTTCTTTTCAATCTCAGGGAGATGATGGACGTACTGGAAATCCTGGACCAGCTGGAGCTAGAGGTCAAAGGGCAAGTTTTCTTCATGACTCCATAATAACTCGCATAATATGTCACCCACTATGGAGAAATGAGTTTGATTTCACACAGCTTGGTGGGGGTGCGGGGGTGGGGTGAGGGGAGCGCGTTTGCCAGTCATTTTTATATCAGCTTGTTGCGGATAGGCAGACACACAGAAAATGCATTACTTTATTTTATTTTTTTTATTTTTTAGTCAGAGCAGGGAGGGGGGAGGGGGGGGGTGTTTGACCCCCAGAACTCCCCCTCTAGATCCACGCCTGGGATTGTGCGTTTTGTGTTGTTAAATTGAACAGCGCACATCTATGACGCGTGCAACATGCTTTTCGCACACAAGCTTACAAGTGTCGACATAATTTAACGGCTCAGCATGTTCACATAACGCATAGTTCAGGCACTGCCCGCGTCCCACCTATGGCGGACGTATAGGGAAGGAGTCCTTAGTTTTCGGAATGCTCTAAATCTTTGTGCAGACCAGAATATCAGTGTACTGTGGATTATCATACCTACGATTGTGATTTGCTCTATTACTAGGGTGCAGAAGGTGGCGATGGAGGCCCAGGTCCTGCCGGACCAGCTGGAGCAACAGGTGTACGTGGAGACGCTGGACCCCAAGGATCTGCAGGACCCATAGGACCTAATGTAAGTATCTAGTGCTCTTGGTCCAATTCAAGCACATTATATTGTTGGCGATGGAGCCCCCGGTCCCGCTGGACCAGCTGGAGCAACAGTTGCACATAGAGACACTGGACCCCAAGGATCTGCAGGACCCATAGGACCTAATGTAAGTATCTAGTGCTCTTGGTCCAATTCAAGCACATTATATTGTTGGCGATGGAGCCCCCGGTCCCGCTGGACCAGCTGGAGCAACAGTTGCACATAGAGACACTGGACCCCAAGGATCTGCAGGACCCATAGGACCTAATGTAAGTATCTAGTGCTCTTGGTCCAATTCAAGCACATTATATTGTTGGCGATGGAGCCCCCGGTCCCGCTGGACCAGCTGGAGCAACATGTGCACGTGGAGACGCTGGACCCCAAGGATCTGCAGGACCCGTAGGACCTAATGTAAGTATCTAGTGCTCTTGGTCCAATTCAAGCACATTATATTGTTGGCGATGGAGCCCCCGGTCCCGCTGGACCAGCTGGAGCAACAGTTGCACATAGAGACACTGGACCCCAAGGATCTGCAGGACCCATAGGACCTAATGTAAGTATCTAGTGCTCTTGGTCCAATTCAAGCACATTATATTGTTGGCGATGGAGCCCCCGGTCCCGCTGGACCAGCTGGAGCAACAGTTGCACATAGAGACACTGGACCCCAAGGATCTGCAGGACCCATAGGACCTAATGTAAGTATCTAGTGCTCTTGGTCCAATTCAAGCACATTATATTGTTGGCGATGGAGCCCCCGGTCCCGCTGGACCAGCTGGAGCAACATGTGCACGTGGAGACGCTGGACCCCAAGGACCTGCAGGACCCGTAGGACCTTTTGTAATTTCTAGTGCTTTTGGAGACACTTAAAGTGCCCTTTGGAAATATATATATGTATTGTTTTGTTTTCCCTATGTCTAGGGAGGTGTTGGCATGCCAGGACCCAGAGGAGCCAAGGGAAGGCGAGGTGTTCCCGGCCCCGCTGGAAACTCGGGACAAGTAGGACCACAAGGACTGCAAGTAGGTGTTATAAAGTGTCATCAAAATTTGCCAAGGTTAATTTTAAAATGTTTGAGCTTTTCTCAAATGTGGTGTCATTCTGCCAGTGTGTTAAGACATCAAGTAATACTTATAAAGCATCATTGATAGACAAATTTTGAATGAGCAAGTTGGGTGCAGGAATAAAAACCTGCATCTATCAAATTAGTATGTGAACTGCTTTGGAAAATGAGTCTGTTGTTGCACAGGCTGGGTTGAGTTTTTGCAAACAAAACCAGAAACTTGTTAATGACGTTTCACTAATTTGACTAGTGATGATCTTTGAGTGATAAAGCTCAAACCTGACCATTGGTTGAACAAGTTATTGATTGCTTTCCGGTGACGTCATGCCTTCCATCCACCATTTTGGTTGTCATTTTTCATGATGCACGTCGCTCGAGTGATAACCGGCAAAAGAAAAGCGCATTGGTTGCACTTACCTCTGTTGCTTAACCTTGCTTTATGTTGTTGCACCATGGCTGTAAAAACGTATTTCTTCAGGCTAAAAATCACGATCAAGTAGAAGCACTTTCGTTTTTACAAGCTGAGTGCATGCTCAATAATTTGAACGTATCGCAGCGTGCGCGTGCGTGCGGCAACTTCGAATGAAAATACGCTGGTGAGTATTTTTTACGCGTGTTCACGTGCGTCTATTGGCGCGCGCGTGATTGTTGACCACCAAATATTCCCGGATGTTCTACGTCATGGAAAGCAATCAATTGTCAGAAACATGTTTCTAGTTATGGATGTAAAAACTTGGTGAAATCAGACTCATTTCACCAAAGTTGGTTATAAATTGTGAAACAATAAAGTTTGCAAAAACTTAAAATTCCAGCAGAAAAATTGAATGTACTTATACAGAATTTGAAATTGAACCAAAACGAATATGGATATACATGACCACTATATACAGTATATCTTTTTATCATTGACAAGGACCTCATTACCTTTGATACTCTAGGGTGAGCGAGGACCTGCAGGATCTATGGGTTTGGCTGGAGCAGCAGGTGAAGGTGGTCCCTCTGGTCCTGATGGACGTGATGGAAGAAACGGAGAACCGGTAAGATACTTGTTCATTCACCTTTTTATATTTTGTTGATGCATTAACATATTCCATTTAAAAGTTTTATCTTGATTTTTACATTGCAGTGTATATTTTTGTTCTACTGTATCATTGCGATGCTTTTGAATGCCACATTTTTCTCTATACAGGGAGGTAAGGGAGCACTTGGTGATGTGGGACGCATCGGCATTCCAGGACTCCCAGTAAGTCGTATCTGGGTAATTCCCAAAATTAGGGGTCCAAAAGTGTGACATGCTTTTAAATATTTCCAAGTGTTTTTAATGATTGAAAGTGGTTTCCCGGTAGAAAATAATTATTTTTATTTGAACAAATGCCACTCAAATTTAATGTTTGTGTGTAGATACGACACCAAGGTTAATGCAAACTCATTCTACAGCCAATTTTCATTGGCGTAGGTAACCCGGGACACCAAACTCCTATTCAATACCATGGAACAAATTATAAGCCTTTGTGGTCTTTTGTTTTGAATAGTTTTCAGGAATCAGAAAACAAAATATTAAAGAAAATGATGCTGCCCCCTATAATCACAGGCCACAGTCCATTACTGAGAATTTGTGGTCATAAGTGGTGATTTTTGAAGCAGAGAGTGTCATACGTAACTGGGACACCAAACATTTTGGACCCCTAATTTTGGGAATTAACCATCTGTGAATTCACTCCTACTTAATGAGAACATAAAAACTTCCTTTGATTGGCTTAAGGAAACAATAAGATACAATTACACCGTGCTTCGTGCTACATTTGTGCTATCAAATTATTACTACTTAATTTAACTTTTTCAGCTCCCTGAGGAATATGAGTCCTCTGCTGTACGGAGAAATGCTCATAAGGCCTGGGATCAAAATCCTTTAGGCCCAGTTAAACCCACTTTAGCTTTACACCATGGCAGAGTGGTGTAGCGTGGTAAATCCACAGGTCGTGGGTTCGAATCCCGTCCATGGTGCGTGTGCTCTTGGGCAAGGCACTTTGCCATGAATTGTCTCTCTAAACCAAGGTGTATTAAAGGGTACCAGCATCATGCTGGGAAGGTAAACGGACTCGCTGCGTGGGAGGAGTGGCAAACCCCCCACAGCAAACTCGAAAGAGGAGTCTGGCCCCCTCGCTAATGACAGAGAGATGGGCACTCCTGCTTGTAATTACAAGCACGTCCTTTACCTAGCTTTGCTGAATTTAATTTTCTAAGAAGTTGAGTTAGGTGCTAAGTGTAAACACAAAAAGTTGATTGAATAGGCGGATCAGACCCAGGTCTGATTCACCTTTTTCAGTTTCGCCTTTTGGGTAGGGTTGAACCCTGCAATTGTCAATGTCGCTCGTAGTGTAAATGCTACCCGAATACAGATTTGGCAATTTGGGCATCCTTTGGTTACCCAGTTATTATGAGTAAAATTCCCCAGATTCATACCAGGGCCCAATTTCATAGAGCTGTTTAACGGCCCATTTTCCATTAACCGAGCGTCAGGCTATTTCATAGACATCGTTAACGGTAAGCAACTGAAAACCTGCCTTAACCGCAGAGCCAAATTTTGCTTAAGATAGTGACACAACAATGGCGGTTTCCGAGCGCGCGCATGCTGAAGCACGCCAGAACTTTTCTGCTACAGTAAGCACACGTTTTCACCTAGCGCTTAAGCAGCTCTATGAAATTGGGCCCTGCTTGGGATTTTTGACAAGAATAAATACAAGGTATTGCATGCACATGTACAATGTAGTGCAGTTGTTAATGTGTGAATACTCGTCATTTGTTTCAGGGACCCCCTGGTGATCGTGGTGGTGTAGGAGCTATAGGCAACGACGGTGCGCCTGTAAGTGTTATGGTCAAACTCCATACTAGGGCAGACCTAAGCTCTAACGTTTGTGGTCGCTGTGGGGAATGTTTTGTTACTACAAAACTGAGTGTTCAGACAAAGCCAGGTTAGACCGAAAATGATCTATCTGAGGTCATAGTGCTGTTTTTGGTGCTAAAATGCTAAAATCAACTAGGGTTTGTTTTTGCATGTTGCATTAACAGCCGATTTCACGAACAATTGCGCAGCTTTTGCAACTTTTGAAAATGGCATAAGCCCATAGGCTTGCGTGTAATTATCACAGGAATGTTGCACAGCCTACGCAATAAAAAGTTGCGCAAGCGGGCTTATGCAGTGCGTAAGGATTCGTGAAATCAGCTGCAGGTAGGGCAATAACAAACCCTAATTGATATTAATTCTTCCCGAAATGGTTTATTTAGACCGCTCAGACTCAACTGTTTTCTGTTGAACTCAGTGAAGTTAGACCACTTTTAGTACCAGTAAACTAGTCCATTGTATTGATCTTCATTGCCATCATTCATTTTTGTTTTTCACTGTGGTTGGAGGATGCAGATACTCCACAGTGAACCTTAATCCTTGCTCTTTATAATTTAAATAAGTTGTCTTCCTATCTTTGGTTCGTTGTTTCAAATCATTATTTACAATGAGCAATTACCGATTTCTCTTGTATTTTTGTGCAAATAAAGCAATGTGAACTCTGAAATATTATTTTTAAAAAACTCTGTAGGGTGCAAAAGGACCTTCAGGTGAACGTGGAGAAAGTGGGAAATCCGGGCTCAGAGTAAGTCACAAATATTGTTTATGTCTAATTTAATATTGGTCATAATTGTTATTACCTTTATTATCTTAAGAAAGATTGTTTTCATAGTTCATTGTTCTCCAACATTCTATAGTCTTCATAATTTGTCCCATCCATTACCTGAGAAATGTTTTGTGTGAATTCACTTTTATCTTAAGCAAAGAGCTATTTACCGAGCAACAAAAGAAATGCAATTTTTTGTCAAAAACAAGTTTAATTAAAATTAGAAAATTCACTTATTAGATCAAAATATTTGTAGCTTCCTACTGCATAACTGCATAAAGCTTCCGTGCGCTGAAAATTCGGTATCTCAAATTTTCTGCATTTTTTTCAATAAAACATTAAAGAAATTATCCTGATTCTGAACAGTTTCATCGTTCATTCATGAACATACTGTACATGTTTCTCCTTTAATTCTAGCCAGATAATCAGCGTTAAATTTATTCACCATTTTTGTTCGGTGTGATGTTTAATCAAAAGATATTACTTTATTTCTGACAGTCATTGTATTTAGTGATAAAAGTTTTCAAATCAATGGAGGGTTTGTTAAAAATAAAAACAAATTTAAAGAAAATTTTTCTTTTTTTCCCCCACCCACAGGGTAATCCTGGCCCACCCGGTCTAGGTGGATCACCAGGTCTTGAAGGAGAATCGGTATGAAGTTCCTTTAATTAGCCTTTTGCGTGTTTCACATACATAACATCTGATGTACCATTGTACTTTCTTTCACATGCACACTTGATATCCAAACGACCAGACTAAATGTTTGTTGCTATGTAATGTAAGCTCATGCATGCAGCGGGTATGAATTGAGCATGGATGTAGACGTGGATGCATTCCCGGAAATGCGCATGTTGCAGATAGTCTCATGCAATCTGTATAACTTTTGAATGGTACTCGATCCATACATTTTTGTTAAACACAAAAAAATTGCAGTATTTTTGGTCCAGTATACAAAAAACAGATTCCTCAGCCAGGGTGTATGCCAAATACCAAGGGAATGCAGTTTTCCAGCTGTTTGGTTTAAATCTGTTTGTGTGTGTTTCATTGTGGAGATTGTTTTTATCATCCGTGCTTCTGATTTTTGTTTTCTCAACTTAGGGAGACGTTGGACGCTCTGGCAGAACTGGTCCCCTAGGACCTAAAGGATCCACTGTAAGTGCTGGTTTTCTTTTTTAACTTCAATTTTTTACATTTTAAAATTTATTTTAAAATTGTGCCAATCCTCTTTAATCAATTAAGTTAAATTTATCAGTTTAACTACAACATGTAAGGCTGGATTCACACTGAGCCTTTTTGCGCATAAATGGAGTGAAACGACGCAATGAAAACCACAGAATCAACTTGGGCAAAGTGTTTTCGTGATTATGTGATTTTCAGTGCGAGAATGCGATTTTCAGTGCATATTTCCAATTAAAATTCCCTCCACACCACTTTTTCTCAAAGCGACACGTGTCAGATTTACGTGCGAAAAGGCTCGGTGTAAATCCACCCTAAATACTAATTTATAAAACATCTATGCTTAACACTTTCAAAAACTCCACACTTCAAAAGTGTGACAACAAAATGTGTGAAAAAAAAACCCGTTTTTGTTTGGGTTTAGATTTACAAACCTTCATGAATAAACAAAAACTTCTTTGCAAATATATTATGTGGTGTGGTGCCTAATCACCACAGAAATTAAATGACCAAGTATTTGATGAGAAAAATCACACAGTCCTTGTCAGGATTGGAACTCGAGACCTCTGACATGCCAGACAGATGCTCAACTAGCTGAGTTTTGAGATACAGTGGTATAGACCCTTTGCCCTGGTGGCCATGTTAGGCGACATATTTTCTCATTTTAATGATATGACAATCGATACAAATGTGGAGAAATTTACATTATTTTGGGAAATCTAGATGCAGTGAAAAACCACCCCTCCCAGACATCTGCCCAGCTTGCCCCAATTATCAAGTGTGAAATGTGTGAATGATGCACAGTGCAATGAGATTGCCCTCTAAGATGGCCTATGTACATATTTCCTTAAGTTTTTCCTGAGAACCACAAATTAATTGTATGAAGAATTTAGAAGGAATTTGTCGTCAGCAGTAAATACACCAAGTTTGTTCCCCATACAGGGTGAACGAGGGCGGCAGGGTGGACGCGGAGCACAGGGCATTCCTGGTGGACCGGTAAGGTCATTGCTATATTTTGGTTTATTCAGTTTCTTCATTATTGTTGCCTGTGGGTCAGTCTCAAGTCTACAACCTATTTTGACAATCAAGATAATATTTTCCTACAAACACTTTTATCCTCTCTCAAAACAGAAGAAATAACTTTTATCTTGGGATCACCAAAATAGTCTGTAAACCTCAGAAAGGCCCTTTTGTATAGTATAAAAGAATAACATTTTGCAAAGTTAGAATTTGAGCATGCAGTTTAGCTGTGAGGGCTTGGAAGCACTAAGGCTCCCCCCACATATACTGAAAGTCAAAACAAAATTATCAAGATATTTTTTTCCTATTTTTTAGCAGAAAGGTAAATTTGGGCAGTTCACAAATAGAGAGGCACTCGGGCATGTCGTGCTCAATTTCGGGTTACCAATAGGTAAAAGTGACATTTAGGAATGGTTGTCGTCAGTCATAAACGTTTTAACATAGATGTATACAAAAGAAAAAGAAAAATATCTCGATAAGTTTCTTTTGATGCTGAGTATACTTATACCAATACTTATACCAATACTTCAATCATGTCCCCTGAATCAGTTCTATAGAATGCAAACTGCTGAGTAGAAAGGGGCCAGACTACTTATGTGTTCCAAGCTACATCTTCAGATCGAGGTTTGTACACGCGCACAGTGGGCGCGGGCGCACCGTGCAATGGGAAAACAAGCGTATGGAACAAAATTGCACGGCAGATGAAAAAAAATTAAATGGATTAAATATTGAACGACACGTGACCTGCTATCGTCCAATCAGACCACAAGGATCTACTTGGGCATTACATAATAGGTCTATTTCAGCTACAGATGCGTCAATGCTTCAGAAAAACTTCAAAATCCATACATAATTTGTGTTAAAGTTAATGCTAAAAAATGAGTGTGTGCACTCATTTTTTAAAATCCACCTTCAGATGTGAAAACAAAGGTACCATTTAAGACAAAACAAATCAGGCCCGTAACCAGGGGGGGATCTGGTGGATCGGACGATGCCCCCCGCGGAACAGGGAGTTCCGCTCTTCAAAATAAAAATTCAATAATTTGAATAATTCAATTTTTCGTCGCACAATATAGCCAGTTGTTATTGTATTATGTTGTTATATATCACACAGTGATCATATCTGAAAGGGGGTCATCTACTTATCCATGCATTCTTCGTTATGTATGCATTGTTATGTATAGCCGGCATTTTACTGTTTCAAAACTTGTGCCTGACGGCACTATTCGATCCGCCCCGCAAAACTCGCTGGTTACGGGCCTGCAAATTGTGGTGTTTGTTACCATTGCTATCAATACTTCGGTAGCAATGAGAAAATCTTTACATCCAGAGAAAAGTACATAATCAAATATCTATGCTATTTGTTGCCAGGGACCCCAAGGCCTTGTTGGAGCTCGAGGAGAGAAGGGATCTAAGGGTGCCGTGGGTGATCAAGGACCCCAGGGTGGAGTCGGCTCAGATGGACGAGCTGGAGCTCCTGTAAGTAACTCAAGAATTCCTAACATAACCCTGACCAAAAACTGTTCCAAACAAAGTCATGTACAGTAGGATCCAATAATACGAGTATACTCCTGTGCGCGCGAACGGCAAGAATAACGACACTTAGGTCAATGAGAGTATGCTCTCGCTACTCCCCGACAAATGGGGAGTGTGCTCTTACTCCTGACGAGTGCCATGTGATTTGTACGAAGATGGCGGAATATGGGTGGGATTTTTTGTGAATTTGCTCAACGTGTCAACTGGACAACTGAAACAACAACCCACTAAGGTTTCTTTCAGACGGCATTGAAGGTTCTCACGACTTACGGTCTGTATTTTGTTCCATTTCTTGTGAGCAGTAAAACAGTGTTTTTTGTGCAGTTATGGCAAGAGACGGCCATCTTGACTGATGGCCATTTGCGCATGCGGACTGCAGACTTGCCGTTCGCGTAATGTGACCCGAGTACAATGCACACGCATTACTCTGGAGTAGCGAGAACTGTACGCCCGAACGCAGCCTTTTAGTCGTTTTTTTTCTTGTCAACTCCTGAAGTAAAATTTTGTGTAACTGCAAATGATGTATTGGGCTTTAAGTGGCACGAGATGGAGAACTAGCTGTGCCATTTATGTGAAACTGGGGAATAGATTTTGACTTGGATAAAACGGGAATAAAATTAGTATCTTGTTCTTGACAATTCCAGGGAGCTCTTGGAGCAAAGGGAGCACGTGGTGAACCAGGGGAACAAGGAGCAGTGGTAAGTGTCTTATTTCAGGTCTTGACTGTCTCGAGATTTCTTCGATTGTTAATCGTCTTTTGTTGTTATTAGAGTCAGCGTGGTACAACATGGGACACCCTCTGCTTGAGTCTCAAATCAAGTCAAGTCAAACTGCCTTTGAGTCCCAAGTCAATTCAAACTGCCTTTGAGTCCCAAGTCAATTCAAACCGCCTTCACGTCTCAAGTCAAGTTAAACTGCCTTCGAGTCTCAGGTCATACTGCCTTCGAGTCTCAGGTCATACTGCTTTCGAGTTACAAGTCAAGTCAAAGTGCCTTCGAATCCCAAGTCAAGTTGGGCATGTTGGTCAAGTCAAGTCAACTCAGGTCAAATCAAGTAGTCACAGCAATAAATTTGCTGAAGGATATTTTTCTTGTTCTGACCAGACATGTTTCAAACCAATCTTAGGTTTCTTTTGTTCCTGAAATAAGATTTTGTCTTCAAAATTAACAAAATTTTATTGCAAAAAAGTCCACCTGGGCAGAGTGTATTAAAACATTGTTTAAATCCGAGTTATTAAGTCAGGTCATTTTTGTCAGTGACTCGCTTCCAAGTCAAGTCATTTGTAACTGTGACTCGAGTCAAAGTCAAGTCGAGTGAGGTTGGAGACTCATGTCAAGTCACTAAAAACAGGATTCGGGTCTTGAGTTTGAGTCATTGCAACATGAGGGAAAGTAGTGAGAAAGTAGTGTATGGAAAATCATATTGATTTTTTAGTATTGATGAGGAGTGTTAGGGTTAAAGTTGAGGATTCTCGATACATGTAGTTTCCTCTGTTTCTAGGAATTTGTTTGTTTCATCACCATACTTTTATCCTGCTTGATAATGCTAAATGGTTTGCTTTGTTCAGGGTCCTGGAGGCAGCCCTGGTCTCAATGGCATGCCTGGACCAACTGGTGCACCTGTGAGTATTAAACTCCTAGTTTCTATTCTACCACAATTACTATCACAGTTTGCAGGTGTTATTCATATAAAACTGTACTTTCAAGTCCAGGGGGGCCTATTTTTTTGAGTGAGAATGCACATGGGTTCATACCGGCATACAGAGTGACACCCTAGGATTTCAAGGAACATTATGCTCATGATTAAGCAATTTTGTGCAATGAAAAGCACCCCCACAAGTGTTCCTTTCATCCACGAAACACATTCTTGAGTAAGACAAGTGTTTTTCCCGAGGAAAAAAATTGACAGCATTGGCCAGACCTGCAGCCGATTTCACGAAAAATGCGTAGCTTGCGCAACTTTTGAAAATGGCATAGGCCCCATAGCTTGCATGTAATTATCACAGGAATGTTGTGCTACTTAAAATGAAATCGGCTGCTGGAACCATAACCCTTTCAGTCTGTGGTATGGTGCAAAAACAATTACTCTACAGCAATACCAGGACGGGGGCGTGGGGGGCGCCGCACTCACTCCCCCCCTTAAAAAAAAACAAAAAAAACATTACACCTTTTGTGCACACTTTTTCTGCTTAAAGTGGTTAAATATTGCCTGAGATCGCACCACAGAGCATCTAGAATCAAAAATTTCCTGGACCGCACACCGTTAGGGATTCGCGATCTGCGCTCGCCATTTCATTATCAGCATTTCATGCTTAAAGATTTCACGCTCCCCCCTTTGCAAAATCCTGGATCCGCCCCTGTCAGGTGTACTTGTCAATTCCACCTCAGGTCAGTCAAGTCTACATAACTTGGCCCTCTAATCTGTATTTTTTTTTGGATTTTCCTTTTAGGGTGCAAGAGGCATTGTTGGACCACCTGGGGCAAATGGAAAACCCGGCCCGGCAGTGAGTATTTTTTAATTTAACCATATTGTGGAATGAAAAATGTCAACTGTGGAGCTTGGGAATTTATTAAAGTTATAGTTTGTTATCACTCCTGTCTATTGTTGATTTGATGTTCAGGGTCGTCGTGGTGGAGCTGGACAGCAGGGTGCACAGGGTATCCGTGGTGTACCAGGAACCCAAGGACAAGGCGGGCCCAGAGGTAATGACGGTAGATCTGGATCAGCGGTGAGTAATTCCTGTTCAGATTCCGTGTTTTGTAAATACCGTAAACTCTCGTTATAACACCCCCTGATATAAAGCTCTTCTCGATATAAAGCTCCGTTTTCTAAGTCCCAGCCATTATTATCTGCATTTTGTATGCACTGGTTATAGCGCTTTCTGGATATAAAGCTCAAATTATTTCGGTCCCTTGAAGAGCACTAAAATGAGAGTTTACTGTAATGTTTTTGTTGTGTATCCATTTCAATAATAAGGTCCCTAGCTTGTCTTAAACGTACTGTTTAAGACCGGCCAACCACTAATTTTATCCCTATTCATAAGTATACCTTAAATACCATTCAGAGTGCTGGGTTGTTTTTGTGTGGGTGCACATTTTCCATGCGTGCTGAAACTGACTTGGGCTAGAAGTTTTCTTTAAACTAACCGGTCTTTATCATCCATTTAAGTCCACCCATGTGTCATTCTCTTAGCCAAAAGAAATTCATAAACTGTCCAAGGTATTTACAAAGATGAAATAAAGAAACACTTTTCCTGCATTTCAATCTTGATTTTTAACCTTGGTTTCTTACAGGGAGCTGCCGGCCTTGCAGGACCTGCCGGCCCACTTGGCATCTTAGGAGAACTCGTAAGTATCAGTTCTTCTGAAGCGTGTTGTTTTACCTGTATGAATCATAACTGCTCTATATCTTTAAAAATTTACATGCCCAAGTTCAAATGTAGTCTTCACATACCTGTTACATTTAGTTAAAATTTTGGTAAATTTTGGTAGGACAACTAGACTTGGCGGTCTTGTAACACAGCTGAGGAAAGGCATGCATGTGATTTTCAAGTTGCTAGAACTGAAGTACAGTGGGACAAATGTAACAAACACCACTATAAGAAACTTGCTGCAATAGACCTTTATTATCACGGTGCGGCCATCTTCCCTTTTTCCCTATTAAATTGAACGTAACCAAAGCGAGGCTTGCAGAAAAAAATAGTTTGGTCCCGTTTTGAAACTGTTTCTTTGTGTGCATCACAATAGTACAGGCGTTGCGCGATCAAGAGAGCGTGCAGCGTGGACAGTGATTCTCAACAGTAAATTACACGCGCTATCGCGCGGACGCGCAGATGCACTGATTGTAACAAACACGATTGTACCGACACGTATATGGGGAACAAGACAAAGATGGACGCACTGTGATAAAGGTCTATAGTGAGCATCACTCATGCCTTCCAAGCTTGTAAAAACCTTTAGTACAACACTGCCGATTGCCCCGTGCAGTGGAATGTTGCATATTCTGACACTCACAAATATATAATCAACATTGTCATTGATAATGACCAACCACTTTTCTGCAGGGCGGTATGGGAGCAATGGGAGCCCCAGGACCCACTGGACCTGCTGGAAGACCTGTAAGTTTTTCTCTTTGTAATGGATCTTTTGCACCGGCGGCCATGTTAGGAGGCAGGTTTTTTTATTCAAATGATTGACAGTATAGATCCACAAAGTGCAAACTCATGCATGATGCACAGTGACAATGAGTTTGCCCCATAAGATGGCCGAAAGAAGGCATATTTTTGTATTTTTTTTTAAATTACTAAAATGCCTGTAGGTAAATTATCCATGTAATCCTCGGTCAAACTTCCAAGTTGTAGCTTCTATAGTCACCTCTAATGATGAGTTCACTCACCAGTCAGGTCGACCCTGAGAAATCTGGACCTCAAGCCAAGCCCCAATCATTTGTGTGCAAACCGAAGTCATTCATTCTGCTGGCCCAGTGACGGAATGTAAACAACACCTGTGTCTAAGGGACCTCCATTCATTTATTTAGACCTTTAGAGAAAGAATTGTGTCCACCAAACAGTTATTTATGCGAAATGAAAACTGCCTTCTGGAGTCTCCCCTTCGACTCTCCCTGTAATTTTATATGGGGTACATCTTCGAGGGTTAAATGCATTTACACTGGAACTATAGCTTTATACCCCCATTTGAAGGATGGAGTATGTGTAAAGGCCGGACTCGAACCCGCGACCTCTAGATTTTCACAGAGAAGAAAGTGTTAACAAATTTGTTTTGCTTGCAGGGTGCTGATGGTTCCCCTGGTAAACGTGGATCTCCTGGTTCAAATGGACCTATCGGACCTATGGGAGCTCAAGGAGCCAAGGGACTCCGTGGACCCACTGGAGAAGATGTAAGTTACCAATGATCACACAAAAAAAAATCAAATCTGGAATTCATTCATTGTGTGTGTGTAATTTCAGCTCAATTTGTTTCATCTACTCGGGAACATTCAGAACATTTTTGTAAATAACTATTGTAGTTACATGATTAGAAGATGTAGTCCACGAGCACATGAGAACACTTACATAATGCACTAAGATACAAACTGTTGCAATAATGTTGTCATTATACAGGGCCGAGATGGCAACGATGGACCTCAAGGACCTCAGGGAGCCACCGGACCTGATGGTGGCAAGGGACCACAAGGAGCTCTGGGACCTCCTGGAGTGGCTGGAATACCGGTGAGAAATTGTGACTTTTGCTAAAACATAGAAAAAAATGTGACAAATCTTGTTAAATGACCATCAACTTATTTGAGAATTAAGAGACTAAATTATATAAACTAACTTTTTTTATTTGAATGGTAGGGCCGACATGGACCAACTGGCGGTTCTGGTGAGCGTGGATCTCGTGGACCTGCTGGACCCGCTGGCTCAAGAGGAAGCTCTGGTTCTGATGGAGATGTGGGACCTGCTGTAAGTATTCCTTACCAGGGCCCAATTTCGTAAAGCTGTTTAGCAGAAAAATTTGCTTTATGCAAAATTTATTTGCTTTATAAAAATGGGTTAACAGTCAAAATGGTATCTGTGTATTACAATTTACCGATGTTCTGTTATTCTTGCTAAGAACACAAGATGACATACAATTTTGACTCGGCTTACCCATTTTTGTATTAAGCTATTTTTTTTTGCTAAACAGCTTTATGAAATTGGCCCCTGTTTTTATGAAACACAAAAATACCATTGATCGTTCAGCTTCAGTGTTTTATACATGGCTTTTGCAAGGCATTGCAAGTTCTAACCACAAGTCTTCGTCAAGCTACAAGCTATTAAATGCTACTGCAGCTAAATGGCCAGTGGACCAGCAAGGTAGTTGTTGTCATTAGTTTTACTGCATCTTTTGCAACTAAGTCCCTTTATGCTATCTACTAAACTGTATTATTTTTAACTTTATTATTATCAACTTGAGATAACAAAGTAGGGGATGCAGTTTTAGAAGTGGGAGGAAAACTCGAGGGAAATCTCCTGTGGGAAAACCCATGCGGTTAAGTAGGGTCTGAAAACTCAATACATTCCACATGGACATCCAGGAATTGAACCCGGGACACCAGAGGTAAAAGGCGGGGAAAGAACCACTATGCCAATCCGACCATGCACCCGCCCACGAGGTACTATCGGTAATGGTTGTGACTACAGTGCTGTTTGCTGGAAATGAATGATATTTCTCGCTCCCAACTCATTTGTAGAGAAAGTATGAAATTAGCAATTGTGAAAAAGTTCTTGTTTTGAGAATGCTAACCTTTTTTTCCCTTGGTCTTGTAGGGCCCAGCTGGACCAGCAGGTGCAAGAGGGGAAACAGGTGCACCAGGAATCATGGTTAGTCCCTGCTCTTGTTTGCTCAGTTTGTTCATCCAGCAGAACTTATTGATGTTAAATAGACATGGACTTCATTTTTCTTGGCAAAAAATTAAAGGACTGATTGTTCCAGGCAGATGTTTTTATGTGCAGCCATGCTGCCAGATCTAGACATTAAGGGGAGTCAAATCTCCATTTTTAAAATTAATTCTTTAGATGTTAGTAATTATTACTAATCATAAATTCTTTCTGGTACTGAAACCACAGATTCCTCGAAAGTGCCTGTGGCACTGTAGCTTGTAAGCCTGAAGAAACATGTGAAAAAAAGACGATGAAGAAATGCTCAGTTTTAGATGTGGGGGGCAGGGGGTAACCCTTACACACATGCATAGGAGGAACCCACAGAATTAATCCACATACTGACCCGGACGGATTCGAACCAGGGCCACAGAGATGGAAAGCGAGAAAAATACTAGTACTATGCCAACCTGATTCCCCGGTTGCAGAACTTTACACAGTTCTCAACAGTTAACATGCATTATTGCGGTTAATTTAGAGTATCTCTAGTGGTTGATCCAACTGGCTTATTCTTTTTTCTCCTTACAGGGTCATAAGGGATGGGGTGGTCCCCCAGGACGGCCCGGTTTAGCTGGACCTAAAGTAAGTGTTTAAATTATCAACATGTATTGGTTTTGATGACATTGGGGTGTTTGGTTTTTGTTTTGGTTTTTCCGTAAGTTTGTTCCCTAATGTCTCACTTTTTCAGCACATCAGCAGATTGAAATACAAGCCCTCTCGTTGCATTCTTGCATCATAAAGGGACATATTTTTTAAAGAAATTACCACTTTGCCATTAAAACATAACCTAATACGCAAAGCTTTTTCAGTTTTGAAAATACACCCCTAAACAAGGATACATGTTCCACAAATTATATTTTCACTCAACTGTACAGTGAAATGCACTTGTTTGTCTAAAATATTGATGCCGCTTTCTGCCCACCTGGAACCCTACAGGCGAAACTAATTGAGCCAAACGAAACACTTTATCATCCTACCTTCTCCCATTGACCCTAAGATTGTTTTTTAAAAATGCAAATTTTCCTTTTTTTTCTGTGTTTTTGATACTTATTAACTTACATATTAAACATATTAACTTGATTTGTTTGTATTCAGGGCCCACCTGGTGGTCGTGGTGGAGCAGGCAAGCTAGGCTCTCCCGGATTACCAGTAAGTTAACGCTCAGTATACCCTTTGCACCAGTAGTCATGATAGTGGACAGTTTTGAAATGATGTGTGACAACGGAAGCACAAATTACCTGCTCGATGAATGGGTAAAAAAAATGACCGCCGTGTAGAGCTTTGTAGAGCTCTATATAACCTAAAAAATTGACATTGTTTCATAATTTAATGAAAAAAATATTTTCATGTTGAAGAAAGCTCTGCAAAAGGTATTCTTTACCTACAGTTTTATCTCTCTGGAAATGATAGTCTCATAAAAAAATATTGGCAGTTGCTTAATTTTAAAGGTCCACTGTATCATTTGCAAGGACCCCAAAGGTTAATCAACAAATTGACAGGGAAAACCTTACTCAAAGTAAAGATTGAATTGGTAGCAACTATCAAATGAAATGTTTCTGCCCGAGATGATATAATTTTACGAGATAATAATCCATGAAGATTAAATTATTTAGATAGTTTGAAAATGATTTACTTCTCGTCTGGGTGGTCTGAAATACACTGCGTGTATGCTGTTCCAACGTGATGCATTTTTTAATGCATCGCGTGGGTCGAGCAAACACGCAGTATGAAGCGCGCCACAGAGTACATGAAGCGAGCCACAGAGTATGCGACCGACTGAGAACAAATATTTGAAACACCCAGCCAAGACCGGTAAAACGCATATGGATTTTCATGTTTTTAGAAGACATGGTACATTTGACAGAGCTGAAATTTTTTTTCGGATGAGTTTGTTGATGTGTTTCTTTTTATTTATAATGGTTTTATTTCCAGAATCGCTCAAAAACAGAACATCTATAGGGTCTTAAAGGTAGAACACATGGTTGGTAATCTGTTTAAGTGGGGCGTTATTTCCACTCGTGATTAGAAGCCCATGTTGACACATCTGCCCTGTCGAAATTTCAGCCAAATAGGTGCAGTACTTCTGAAAACTTGAAAAATCCATGCATGGTTTTTGTGTCAAGTTTAATGGTAAAAAAGTCTTTTGCAAAAGACCTTCAGTTGTTAAAAACCACCTTCAGTTGTTAAATTCTCACACATAATACCATTTTGGACTGAAACAAAATCATGTGGTGTTTGGTACAATTTATTAACACTTTTAGTAAAGTTTTTTGTCAACTCGTTAAAAAAAATTGGGGTCACTGCAAATCATGTGTTCTACCTTGAAATGCTGTGTGCAAAAGCACAAAGAACATGTACATGATCATCGTTTCTTTGGAAATTATTTGCTCATCACAAAATGTGGTTTCATATCATTTGCTTCATCTTAATTTTTTTTTCTCTAGTATACCTATTTTCAAATTCTCTTGGTTGATACTTCAAAAAAGAATTTGAAAAAAGAATTACCAAAAAATTGACGCTTTTTGAATCACATGTACACATTTTGGAAAGAATTTGCCTTTTTACAAGTTACTTTTTGAACATGGTTTGACAGCATTTATATTGTCAATAATTTTGGATTAATTTCAATATTTATTTTTATATAGAATTTTGTTAGTAGTCGGTGCAATTTAATCATTTATGCAGGGATGTGATTGTTCCTGTTTTTTCCAGAACTTACGTTTGTCGTTGGTTTGTGACAAAGATTATTCTGGGAAAAACCAGAACAAATTCAAACTTATCCCTTTTTCCTTTTGTAGGGTATCGATGGGGCTCAAGGCAGAAATGGAAAAGATGGTGTGCAAGGGCCTCGTGGTATGGACGGGCCTGGAGTAAGTGTCATAATTCAAAAGAAATAAAAAGTCATGGTTTGGGGATTTTTGGTGTAGAATCTTTCATAGCAATGTCTTCGATGAGTCAGCGAAGAAAGAAAATTATAATAAAATAGGTTTAAAGCAACTGACTTCAGTCGAAAGGTCTGGGCGTTGCGGGTTCAACACCAAGTTGTGGTACTTGTATGTGCCCTTGAGCAAGTCACTTTAAAACAATTGCTCCATTCTTTAGAAGGGATGTAAAGTCGTTGGTTTAGTGTGTTGTGTAATGCACTTAAAAGGTCCCAGAGCACTCTTGCGTGATGAGTAAGGGGATTCCTCAGTGACTCTGGCCAACAGCTGCCAATGGCGCCGCCTATCTATGTAATGATTAGGTGGAAGACACTGTAAGCCTACGAGCTGTAAAATGAAATTCCAAAAGCTGGTTCATTATAATGTGCAGTGCACGTGAACATATTCATATGAAGTGTGTGCTATATATACATGTAAATGAAATCATCATCGTCATTATTATACATTCTATTGCTTATGAAGCGGTTTTAAACAGACAAGTACAGTGTAGTTAACAAATGTGACTGCCTTTATTTCAGGGTCAACGTGGTCCCAATGGAAGAGTTGGCCCATCTGGACCCCCAGGACCCCCGGGAGCTGCTGGTGCACCTGTAAGTGTTCTCTTATTGTTTTCCTTAAAAGCCCTATGTATCATTTGCAAGATAAAACTTTTTACAGATTCGTGGAATAAATATCTAAGGAAGAATGTTGGTAAACTAGCCTGAAGAGATTTTAGCTACTTAGATGCATCAATGCTTCAGAAAACCCTGAAAATCTATATGGATTTTGTGTACAAGTGAATGGTAAAAAAGTCCCGTGCACGTTTTATTTTTTAGAAAACCACCTTCGGTTGTCAATATCCAGCATGAAATACCATTTTGGACAGAAATAAATTCATGTGGTGTTTGTTACCATTGCTATCAACACTTTGAGTAAGGTTTTTCTTGTCAACTCATGAAAAACAAAATTTGGTCATTGCAAATGATACAATGGGCCTTTAAAGGAGCTTGTTCAGGTGTTTCCAGACAGTGGATTTTGTTCAAACCTAAACAATCATATAAAATGCCTCCTAAAAAATACTATCCACCGGAAGAAAACAGAAAATTTGCAATCTCCAATTTGGATGTGGAAGCAACAAGTTTGGTGTAATCACTGCACTGCTTTATGTATTAACCAGATAAATAAGTTTACAAAACATCGGTGTTTTATTGACAATATCCTTGAAAATATATGGATTAAGAGCGTGAAATTCCAGAAATGAGAAAAATATGACAAATGATATGGTATCAAAATCTCAGCACCCATGGGAAAAATTGGGGTGCTAAAAAATGTGATCTGGACACGCTCCTTTAAACAGCTAGAATCCCCCCTTCCACATTTTTTTAGTTTTTCTGTTTATCATGGGGGTGTATGTGTCTACAACACCATCACAACTTGTTTTTCACAAAAAATTGACAGACTTTTGCTTCAAACGTAAAGCAGTTCCAAAATCTGAAACGCTCGAGGTCACTCGGCTTGTTTATCAACAGGGTGTTGACGTCATCCTGAGAAACATACAAAACGGTCTGTGCAGTATTTAATGGAAAATACACGAAGTGAATGTTTATCATGCCTATTTTGTCCTTGTAATTCAAAATACAAACGTGAAAAAAACTCTTCATGTAATATGACAGCAATCTACTATTACCTGTTTTGTGAAAAAACGATGAAATTGTGGCTCACAGTGACTCTCTTTTGAAGTAAATACTGGTGCATTGCGACCGGTGGTTTTGTCACGGAACGAACGGCATTCACAGCGGTCTGTGGTACGGTCCACTGCGGCGTAGTTTCCACGTGTTTGGACATCGGCCGTACAAGTTATAGAATGAGCGACTCATTTTTCTCTCTCTTGGTAATAGAAAAGAAAATCTTTCTGCTCTTTTTTTTTCATAGTCTCTGGTAAAACATGCAACCACGCAGCTATTGGGCATATCTCTGGCTTTTTGGAACAACAAGCCTAAATGCTGGATTTTCGTCAAGGGGGATTCTTCCTCTTTAACATTGTTTCCCTAAAATAAAACTAAGTTTCTCTGAATCTCTCAATTGGATGACCTTGTAATTTCAAAGAGAGACAGCCCATTTATATTTACTCAAGGGGTACTTCTCCTAAGTTCCACCTCTGTGGCCCAGGCTCATGTAGGGTTTTCCTCCCACCCATAAAACGGGAGTCAGGTTGGCGTAGTGGTACTTACCTCGCCTTCCACATCTGTGGTTCTGGTTCGAATCTTATCCAGATCAGTATGCGGATTGGATTTTCAGTCCCTGCTTGATCCATGGGTTTTTATAAATGTATTAAGTTTTTATTTTTATTTTTTTTATCATACTGTGACCTCAAATGACTTTCATTGGCTAAGCTCAGTAGTGCAATCCTGCTGTAAGTAATATAAAATATTCTGGTATTTTTTTCCTTTAGGGAGCAATGAGCTATTCCCAAGGGGTAAGTCAATTTTTCAATTCATTTTCTTAGGTTCAGGAAGTAGGTATGATTAAGGGGCCGTCCAAAGTTGTCAACATTTTCACAGCTTTACAGAGTATTATTTTACCAGACCCCCCTCCCAACCCCCCCAAATACTGCTTATTAACATTTCTGTCAGTACCATGAAATATAAACATTTTACAGTGCATGTAAAGTTCTATGCGGCCCTCGACCCAGCGCCCCCTTCCCCCTTCCTACGCTTTGTAGAACCGTGAAAATGTCGACAATTTTGGACGGCCCTAAAGGAAATCACAAAAATGTCTACTTGAAAAAAGCTGTGAAATTAACAACATATATTTTATTTTTGTGTGTGACCACACAGTATGCCTATTCTGGACCATCTGGTGTCGGCGGTGGCAAGGGACCCAACCAAAATGGTGGTTATGTAAGTTTTAAATATAATTTGTATAAATGCAGACATGTGCACACTCAATATTTTATAAGGTTGCCTCATGTGAATAAAACTAGGCCCCTGACTACCATGGCACAATTGCTCTGTTTTCCATCCAGTATAGCCACGGAATCAGCCTAAATAGGACGGTGGTTTCACACAATTTCAATTTTCATTGTTTTTTCGGAATATTGAGCTCGTCCCAATGACCTCATTTTGGGAGTCAAATAATGCCGCGTCGTTGTGGAAGCAATGTGCGTGCGCGTTGTGTGTGTCCATAGCACGCGTAACGCGCAATTGGTGAATTAAACCGCGTTACGCCCACCAGAGACACACACAGCGCGCACGCACATCGCTTCCACAATGACTCAGCATTATTTGACTCCCAAAATGGCGTATTTGCACGTGTTCGAAAGGGGTCAATAGATGAGGTACTGGTTGGTTTGTATCATACACATCCTCAATCACACATGGAGATAAAGCAGTTTGTAATAGTTTTCCAACCCTGTACTCTTTCTTTAAATATGAGAAAATATACTAATTTTCATGAAAGTTTATTAACACCCAATATTTGTCTTGCCACATACACTTTAGCATAGACTCTCTCTCATTACACCTTTGCATTGTTGGTTCAAATTTTGACTTCTTCAGTACGGTGACGATGCTGAAATTGAGGAGGATGACTATGAGGCTCGCATCAAGCAGCTACGATTCCGCATCATGAAGCTGATGCTCCCCAACGGTGAACCAGAGTACCCAGCCAGATCCTGCAAGGACATCTTCAAGTGCTATCCATACTTCCCAAGCGGTACGTATGTAGTCTTTAATCCTTTGTGAACTCGCAGTACGGTGATTACGAGGCTTGCATCAAGCAGCTAAGAGTCCGCATCATGAAGCTGATGCTCCCCAACGGTGAACCAGAGTACCCAGCCAGATCCTGCAAGGACATCTTCAAGTGCTATCCATACTTCCGAAGCGGTATGTATGTAGTCTTTAATCCTTTGTGAACTCGCAGTATAGTGACTACGAGGCTTGCATCAAGCAGCTAAGAGTCCGCATCATGAAGCTGATGCTCCCCAACGGTGAACCAGAGTACCTAGCCAGATCCTGCAAGGACATCTTCAAGTGCTATCCATACTTCCCAAGCGGTATGGTACAAACATTTGTTGCATTGAATTGTTTTTTAATAACTGTGTAGATAACATATTTACTTAAGGGGAATAAACGCAGCTGAGCAATGTAGTCAGGTTAACAAGTACCCAGGGCCCAATTTCATAGAGCTGCTTAAGCGCTAGCTGAAAATGTGTGCTTACTGTAGCAAAAAAGTTGTGCTAACGTTAAGGCTATTTCACGGCCACGGCGTGCTTAAGCATGTGCGCGCTTAGAAACCGCCATTGTTGCGTCACTATCTTAAGCAAAATTTGACTCTGCAGTTAAGGCAGGTTTTCAGTTGCTTACCGTTAACGATGTCTATGAAATAGCCTCACGCTCGGTTAACGGAAAATGGGCTGTTAAACAGCTCTATGAAATTGGGCCCTGGTAAACAAGTGCATATTTCTTGGTTTTTTATTTCTGATATGGGATGGAATGAAAATCATATGGTCCTCATTGGGATTTGGGTTGGAGATCTCTTACACACCGAGCAGAATAAGTGCATCCATACAAGACTGAGACAAACGTTGGATTGAATTGATCTTTCCCTGATCTTGTGTGTAATGTCAAGATTCAGTCTATGAATTTGGACACGGTCAAAGTTTTATGTGAGCATAACTCTTTCAACAGCACCTTGGGAAAGGGTCAAAGTCTACAAACCTATATGTAAGTATTGGGCATAATTTCATCAACATGGTTGTTTAGGACAAAAGAAAAACAGTTCTAAAAAATATTCAGTGTTTTTGTATCTGTTGTATTTGTTGCTCAGGTTACTACACTTTGGATCCCAGTGGAGGCTCTGACTATGACAAGTTTGTTGCTTACTGTGACAAGAAGACCAACGCAACTTGCATCTACCCAGAACAGACAAAGGTAAAGTAAGACGATGACATTGTGTTTACAGTTTGACATACAAATAATTACATCATATGATACTGGAGCCAATTCCAAATTGGTTTTCAAAAATGGATTAGTAGTCAAAATTGTATGACGGCTTGAATTCTTAGCAATAGTAAGAGAATGTCAGTCATTTGTAATACACATCGCATACGATTTTGATTGCTAAACCATTTTTGCAAAGCAAATAAATTTTGTATTAAGCAATTTTTTTCTGACAAACAGCTTTATGAAATTGGCCTCTGTTCAAACAGTACATCAAAAACTGCGCCTCTGCAATTTTTGGACACACACTACTTATTGGAGATGACCCTATGTCGTCGTGTGCCTAGCAAGAAGGGCGTAACTGATATTTGGCACCAGAGCGTGAATATGCCCTTCTGCCAGGCACACGACAATGTAACATCACACTTCTACAGCGAATGGTCGAGGCAGTCAATATTCATACCAAATGTTTTATGCAGTATAGACCGTATCGAATAGCTGCCATGTTGTGGGGCACCTTTTTGTTACTTAAACTTGTCAACAATGTAAACACAAAATGTGCAGCCATGCATGTCTTCAAGGAACAAAGAAACTTCCCCACAAGATGGCGGCTATTCGATACGGTCTATTTTGTAGTTCAAACAGTGCCACTCAAGCCTGAAAAATATCGTAGATACAGTATCTTAGATTTCAGTACATGGCTGTTTCTTGTTAAAGTGGAAGTCATTTTGCCCATTCACGATGCAGTATGCACTATATACTAAGTGCGCACTTAGTATATAGTGCATACCGCATCATAAATGGGCAATATTACTTACTTCCACTTAGCATTGTTTGGACCGACGCAATAATTCCTTACTTCGAGGCTATTTCTTGTTACTGCAGATCCCCAAGGCCACTTACTACCTGGGTGAGACCAACAAGCCAGTCGATTTCTCAGCTATGATGAATGGCTTCATGGTATGGCAAGCTGCAGTTTGTTTCTAGCATATCCTTATTTGTGGTTTACGTTTCAAAGTTTTTCCGTGAATTTTTCTCTTTTGGTGGCTTTAATTTTGTTGACAAAGACCAGTGAAATTCAACAAGTGATAAATTGATGCTACCACTTTTACCTTGCCACATCAGAGCACAGTAAAGCAGTAAGATTAATGTCAGCCTCCCACTGTACGACATATTCTACAGATTTCCCATGATTAGGTAAGGTTTGTTGAGATTACCTTAGACAATCTCAACAACTCTTAAATGACTGTGGGATTTTTCATAGCCAAAATTGCACAGTGGGATGCAAGTTAATTTGCAGGAAGTTTATAACCATTTTGAAAATGACCAAATTAGCTTTTTTTTTAGGTCGCCTGGTGTGACTTTAAAAAGATTTCAGTAAGTCACAAGAAATGTGTCAATAGAAATGTGTAGTACAGCCAAACCTCGATTATAAGACCACTGTTGATAAAATGTTCTGCTTATAACAAGGAAAACATATTTTATGTCCCAATTGCATGTTCTCCATTTTTTCCATTTTTTATTTAAAAAAATCAATTCTCTGCTTTTATTCCGCCATACTTGTGCCACGCACAAAGGCGATTAATATCAACATTGATAATTGCAAGAAGTCTTTGTGTACATAATTTCCATCAGATTAACTACAGTGTGAAGTCCGTCCAATTGACCCTGCTGCGTCTGATGTACTTAGAAGCCACTCAGAACATCTCGTACCACTGCAGGAACTCTCACGCCGTGTCTGACAATCGAGGACGAGTTGACAAGGCTGTGACCTTGATTGGGCCCAACGATGTACGCATGAACATCGCAGACACACAGAAGGACTTGCAGTACGACGTGGAAGGAGAAGACGGCTGCATGGTACTTTTTGTTTTGAAGTTCAGAATCTTAAACATATGTGGTGAAATCAAGTTGGATGTTGCACAGTGTGGGCCGAGTTTTCGCAACCAATCTCATGAAATTTGGCAGTTGGCAAAAAAAGGAATGTCACGTTTTGCACCAAAATTAGCATGAATTTGCTCCTCATTATGACAGTAAAGGAATATGACTAATGATTTCAAGTAAGGTTACTAGAGCATTTGAAGGTAGCCGTTTGCTGTGTGTATTTATCATTTAATTTGGGAACTGTTCGGAAGTTTTTGCTCTGAACTTGCAATTTAGCATTGTATCCCACACCCCTCCCCCATTGCGTCCAAGTGATGAGTAGCTCAATGACTAGCAATGTTTGAGAGAATACCCTATGGCAGCCAGCATCAGTACAGCTGTGCCTACTATTCATGAGTTAATAACCTACGGCATGTACGGCCTAGACCTTGGGTTATACAAAATAATTCAACGACACTTGACTGACAACGTACCAATAAGATGACGGTCATTTATTCAGGTGTTTTATAAACTTACATACACAACTCTAGTGTGAGTAAAAAGGAAAATACATTTAACTTTGAAAATTGTCTTTCTCAGGAGCATAGGGACACCTGGGGCAAGACGACCGTTTCGTACACCACCAAGAAGACGGAGCGTCTACCCCTGGTTGACTTTGCTGTCAGGGATATCGGCAGGAGCAAGCAACAATTCGGCGTTGACATCGGCCCTGTCTGCTTCTTTTAAGACGCCTTATTTGTCGCAGTACTAAAATATTGGGAGTGGCTGAAAATTGGTGCTTCTTAAAATTAAATTTTTGAAACAAATGGACTTTTTTTTAATGTCGGATTAATCTGCGAAGATGAACTTAATTCCGTTTGTAGTGATAGATTTTTACAAAGCCAGTGCTGGGTGAGTTACAACAACAAAAAATTGAAAAGTTTACTTTAAATCAGTTACATGTACTTTTTTTAAAAGTCAAACTTAACGACCCCTTAGTGTCAGTAATTAACCTAAAACAAATTTTGTATTCATTGTCATTTCTGCATGTATAAGATGCCTAAAACCGCTATCACGTCAACCCTGTGACGACAAAAGGCTTTTTATGACCAAGCTACGCCTGTCGGCATCAAATTAGTCGGTGATTGTTTTAAGACCTGTGTGTAGCTCCGACAACAATCGCAAGAGTTGAACATGTTCAACTTTTGCGATGTGCTATGGAAGAAAACAAGATGCACGTGTGACGTGCATCCATTTTTCTTTAGCCAATCAGCGTGCGGAAAAATTACGCCATTGTGCTTGACATGAGCATGGTTGCGATTATTTTGTGTCGATACTCGCATGATTTGGTTACTTTTTTGCCTGATGCGGAGTGTTCCGTCGTGGCGCAAGAAAATCGCAGGTCGACCTGAAGGTGGCTTAAGAAAGATATGTAATGAAAGTATTGGCATCTGAGCAATTTGTCTGGTGGTTTTATGGCAGAACAGTTGTGCCAACTAGCACATTTCACTGTGTATTATAAAAGAAATGCTGATTGAACCACAATGCACACATGTAACTAGTAGTGTTTAAATTGTATGTAGTTAAGTAATTAGGACAATGCCAATCATCCGAATAAATACAGGACTAAATCAACCTTTCCATTAATCTGAAAGTTGTTTCAATTAATAATGTTTATATTATCCCTGGATCATGAGAATGTACAGGTGTCCTTAACCCTTATTCGATTTTCATTTGGACCATCCTTCATTAGCTGCAGTGGCCTTTATGTATTTTTTAAGAGCTGAATTGCTACATTTTGGAAGTATACAAAAGCAACCCATGGTACTATTGTGAAAGCATTTTTTATTTTACCCAGTTCACCGTATTTCAAAATATGCATTATTGACTGTTGTGAATACAGCAAAAGCAACAAAGTTATTTGTGATGCAAGTGTATGATGTTTAACTTGTGTCTCAGCTAGTTTTCAATAGTGACTGGCAACTTGACAACTTAAACCACTTTGAATCACAAATAACTCTACAGAGATAAGTGGTTGGCCGGTTTAAATTGATGCCAAGTAGTCCTTGACCTCCGCTGGTTCCAAACGTCGGAATCCATTTTCGTTACAGATACCGATTTCAATGTTGTCTTCATTCATCTGCCCTTCAAAACTCTCCTGTGTAAAATTAATAACATGCATATAGAAAATTGCTCAAGACGCCAACATTATTACCCCCGATCATATGGCTCAATTACATCACTCCATATAGACGATGTGCTCTTTGTTTATATCTAAAGCGCCCTCTGTTGAAAATTGGTCGTCGTTATGCGCAGGCATCCTATTTTGCATAAATTTGGTTTGGAAATTATGCTAAAGGTCGCAAAATTCAAAGACGATTTGAGATGCGCCCTCATTCGTAAAATAATTTTATGTAAAACATGATGCGTGCGCATAACGCCAGGCATGTTTTGGTTTGCTGTGACGTCAGAGGGCACATCGTCTATACACTTTATCATCTTAAGTTCTCAATTCCCTGGGAGCATACAGCCCTAGCTGCCTTTCAATGGCTGATCAAACACATCAGCATTCACTACCCTCTCTGGTACCTATTTACTCCTCAACTTGGTGAGTTTTACCAAAACAAAGTCCAAGACCCTGTTCACATTAAGGAAAACGATTTGTTTAAAGAAGATTAGAATCTCTTCGTTTGATGAAGCAAAATACCTTCATTTGTCAAGAGATCGCGTTATTCAACTATGCAAATTTGTAATGTGTAAGCTCCCTTTATTCAATGAAGCGATTTGACAGGCCTGGTGAAACATGTGCGTCAAGCTAGCGTTTTTTAAGTGCCGTTCGAAAACAATGCACAGTGTCGGATGCTTGACTCTAGATGGGCATGTGCAATTAGTGCAACCAGGCTATCATGGTGTCATTAAATTTTTGTAAGTGGTTGCTTAATGTAAACAGTACCACTCTTCATTCTATCCTCATTAAAGGAGCGTGTCCAGATCACATTTTTGTGAGCGCCCCATTTTTCCCATGGGTGTTGAGATTTTCCATACCATATCATTTGTTATATTTTTCTCATCATTTTGAAATTTCACATTCTCAATCCGTATATTTTCAAGGATATCGTCAAAAAAACACCAATGTTTTGTAAACTAATTTATTACATCAACCTTTTTGCTTCCACATCCAGATTGAAAATTGCAAATTTCCCATTTTCTTCCCATGGATAGTATTTTAGGAAGGTATTTTGTATGATTCTTAGGTTAGAGCGAAATTCATTTTCTTGAAAAAAACTGAACACGCCCCTTTTGTCGATTAATCTTTGTCAAAGCAATTTCCCTATGTGAACAGAGTCCACTTTAAACACACCCCCGTTTTCTCCTCTTCCCCCAAAATAAATAGGAGGAGCTTTTAAGAGAAGAATTGGGTTCATGGGGGAGAATACCACTGTATTTTATGGCTTAGCTGGTAGAGCGTCTGCTTGTTGAGTCAGAGGTCTCAGGTTCGAATCCCGATAAGGCCTCTCATCCCAAGTTTGGTTGCTTACCTTTAGTGTAAGGATGGCTGTGTGCACGGCATCCTCCAGTTCCAGGTCCTCATTGTACCTCTTCTCAAGAAACGTCTTGCCGTTGATGTGGTTCTTGCCCATAGCCGTAGCCTTCCAGGGAAAGTAGGACCCTGATGGATCGCACTGGAAGAGGAATGGTTTACAGTTGTCGTCGTCCCAGCCGGCTACGAGTAGTGACACGCCGAATGGACGCACACCGCTGTCAAAAATCAATAACAAAAAGTTGTTTTTTTACAGTGATCTTTAGTGTCGGGGTGTTAAAACCCTAATGCATCATTGGTAGTTACCCAAAATTTTACTTCACGAGTTGACAAGGAAAAACCGACTAAAAGTATTTATAGCAATGGTAACAAACACCACATGATTTTTTTTTCGCATAAAATAATACCTTTGTGGGAGCAATTGCCAACTTTTTAAAAAGTTGTCTTATTATTCATTTATACACAAAAAAATATACATGGATTTTTCAGGAGTATTACTGCATCTATGTGGCTGAAATTCCTACAAGGCAGTTTAATTTAATTACGAAACAGTTTACCAATCATGTACTCTATTTTTAAGTCTAAAACCACAAAATTTCTATTATAAGCCAGATAAGGATTGCCTGTGTTATTGAATAGCACAGCACTGTAACCGGTCTTAGTCAGTTTGATTTGCGTGTCCGTGTTGTGTTTTGCATTCGAACATAACACACACGATTGTGAAAAGAATGTTGTGTCCCCTGTTGCATATAAAGCCGAGTTCACACTTGTCACGATTTAGTGCCACGGTTGGCTACTACATAAACAGATCTCAGTGATTCGTAGCCTTGTCCCAAGACTGGGATTTGTTGTCCCCCTCAGCTTGAGTGGCACCCAAATGGACATGCAAATAAAGGGGAAAATAAATCTCAGTATTGGGGCACGGACATATTCCCTAAGATTTGTTTTACGTCATGGCCAATTGTGGCAGTAAATCGTGACAGTGTGAACTAGGCTTTATAATATAAAATTTTGTAAATTCAGAACACATTCTCTTATGCCTTCTATTCCCAAGAATGATTAAGTGAAGTAAAATTCCTTTAAAAAAAGAAAATATTTGTTTGGCGAAATACACATGTTGGCTGTAAAAGACGACATTACTAATACTATACCTCAGAAATATTCATCAGGCATCCGCGGTATTTCATTGGTCCATTCCAGCAACTCAGCCATGTGATAGTTTTTATTATATACCTCATGCGTAGATTCCTGTCATCTGATTGGTTAAAAGTGGGGCATTGAATCGGCTAGACCCGGCGCGTATATGCCCACCGGGCAATAGTCTTTGCCATGCCTCGGGCATAGTCATTTAGCGGGTTCCGGACGCGCGCATTACATGTGTTAGCATAGCTGTATACCAACTATGCAGCTGGGCGCTTCACGTAAACATTCATCAGGACGGTAATGGCGGAATCTCGACGTCTGTCGTAGATGATGAAGTCCTTAAGAATATAAGAGAATTAAGTGGCCTACAGTGAAAACTGTGTCAGGTGAAATGTGCTACTAAAGTGCCAGGTGATTATGCTACAGATGTTTGCTGTAAATATACAACTTTTCTGCTGTAGACCAGCTTCCGAAATCGAAACTCGAAGGACCACTGTCATGACTGTATGATGTATCGTTACTTTTAACCAACCAGATGACAAAAATCTACACATTCGGTATATAAAACAAATATTGACTGCTGTTTATTCGGGTCATGGTTAAGATTATAGGCCCTCGGTGATCTCGAAGCCATGACTATGCCCCTCGGCTTCCGCCTCGGGGCATAGTCATGGCTTCGAGATCACCTTGGTCCTATAATCTTAACCATGCCCCTCATTGCAGTCAATATTTGTATACTATTTCCCCGCGTCTAAGCATGTGCTCCTGACACGCAAAAACGAGGGATCAGACCCTAGATTTGTCCCAGTACAGCGTGATTTTTTCAATTAAATGTACCAATGCGCTAATTACTGCGTACGCATGGAGATCAATGGTGAGTGCAGTTGTACCAGTCTATTATAGCATAAATAAAAACGACGTCCTGTGGTGGTCGCTTTGCGATTATGATATGTAGGTTCGGATCCATGAAATACTGCGGCTGCCGGACAGAATATTTATGAGGTATTTGCACCTCGGGAGATAGTAAAAACTAATAATACCAAGGAGTTGGATGATTAGGACTATTTCCCATGAAACCACTTTTGGACTCCAAATTTACAGAATTACCCTATTACACAAAACAATGCCTCCTTTAAATCTAATAGCAAAAAAAAAAACCACTTAGAAATATTTTTAGAATGCATTATGTTTCCTTTTGTTCAACATATGAAAAATGTCCCAACAGAATGTGTTCTCACCCGATCTGTGTATATTCCTGCATGACGTTTGCAACTCGCTGGACCAGCTGTGCTGTTGGGATCTGCTCTTGGTATGTCAAGAAGTAGCCTTGGGCCAGCTTCCGAGCTTGTCTTACTAATAACCTATTAAAACAAGAGCATTGTAAAGAAAGAAATAAGGTAAAGTTGTTTCACGAGCCAAGCTGGCTCATGCGGCCAGTACTCATCCACCGTTTCTATGGCATGGAGTGACTAGTAGGAGCATTGCTACTCCCACTGGATGGGATGCCAGTCCGTGCATGTTAATTGTCAGACAACAGGGCCGGTTCCACATACGCAAACATTTGCAAACGTTGGCCAACAATTGTGCGCCACCAACGTTCGCCAACAAACTTTTGGATTGATCGCGATGTTCGCGAGTCATTTCAAAATGGTGTGGGCGACATGAAAGATGACAGACGATGGTTTGCAGTTTGGAAAATAACAAATAAATTGCACCTTTCATGGTTTTCTCCCTTATTGCTGGCGATACACAATCAATGGCAACGTGTCACATTTCCTCAAATTAGGTAAGCAGCGGAGGTACGCCTGCTGTGACTGTGGTGGGCGCCGCCATCTTGACAATGTATTTTGGCAAACAATCCATTCCACATTGAGCAAACGTTGGCGCCAACGTTAACAAACCGTTCGCGTATTTGGAACGCAGCCCAGGGCTCACAAATACTTTTAAAATGCAGTTGCCCTTCTGTCAGGGGTTTTGAAAGCAGGTTGCTCGAACTCTATTTTCAGTTGCCCTACAAGGAACTTGTAATTTTGCTTCAAACCCAAAATGTAGAGCAAATCCTGATAAGGATAATCCCACTTCCAGAAAAAAAGAACTGTTGAAGAAGTCGCTGGCCGTCGGTCTGGCAACATGAAACTTTTGGTTGCCTGAACAATAATTTTGCCCTGGACAACAAAGCCCTGCTACATGCTGTAGTGAGACATCAGACTGCTTTATTTTCCGTTAGCATGCCAATCCTGTCTCACTAGCGTGTTTTGCTTGAGAAATAGATTGTGTAAGTCTCGCGGCAAATCGGTCTTCCAGGCACCACTCATGGAATTGGCTATGGGGATAAAAACGTTGTGACAATATTCTTTGATTTTTCACTTTAGTGCACTACTTTGATTTGTCACTTTACTGCACTGCACCTTACATAATTTGAAGCTACAGGTACATGTATGTAGTCCAAGCACTACATAACATGCAACAAGTTAAAGACAGAATTTTAAAAAAGGGAGCGTTTAATGCTAGGATTATCCAAGCTAGAGAAGGATTATCCCCTCAAATTCAGCCTTGCAGCCCTTACCTATAATCTGGACCCATGCCGCTGTACACCATACCAATATTCTTGGTGATCTTTTCAATCTTCCGCACACTGTGCTCCTGGTACAAGACGGACTTGTGCTTCTTTTCAGTTGCTATGACGACCCCATTGGAAGCTTTGATGCCAACAGAGGGCGCTCCTGCTGCGACGGCATTCAAGGCATATTCAATCTGCACCAATTTACCTGATGGGCTGCACAAAAAGAATTACGACAGTTTAAAGTTAATTTTACGGAATGGGCCAAAAGGGTTGGCATTTAACCTTATACTCAGAAAGTTAGTAGCAACTACATTGGTGAGCTTAACAATATTAAAGGTAGAGTACATCATTTGCAGTGGGGTCATTCCATGCCAAATCAACCAATTTTCCAAAAGATTCCAGGGTGACCATCTTAAATGTTGCAAATAAATTGACCAAATATACCTTAAAGGGTGTTTCAGTGGAAAATTCCAATTGGTTCCAGCGTAACACCTCTTTTTTGCACTTGTTGATCGCTACACTGATTTGTGATTGTGAGGGTTTTTGAAAGGTCATAACTTCATTTCTAAACATAATAAGAAGCTAAAAATTGCTACTGTGACTAATTACTGCCTACACTTTCAAAATTGGGCTTTGATAAATCATTAAAAAGTTAAAAGCTTCTAGAAAATGGATTTTAATTAGGCGGAAAGCACTTTTCGCAGATGTTGAGCTTGAGTCGTAGGTTCAATTGTGGGCCTAGACCAAATATTCCACTGGATTATTGTTATTTGGGCACAAAACTATACCGGTACGTACATAAAAGATTTTCATAATTTATTTCTGTCCAAAATAATATTTTATGTGAGAAATTAACAACTGAAGGTGGTTTTTTTAAAAGGTCATTTGCAAAAGACTTTTTTACCATTCAACTCAACACAAAAGCAATGAATAGATTTTTCAAGTTTTCTGAATTATTACTGACCCTCTATGTGGCTGAAATTTCTGGACAGTTTTATCGAGATGGCTTTTAATTATGAGTGGAAATAACGCCCTTTGTAACAGTTTATCAATCATGTACTCTACCTTAATGTTTTATTCTCTGATTATGGAACATTGTCAGGAAATTTAGAAATTTATCAATACCTCCTGGAATAAACAGCTTACTTAATTCCACGATGTTTTCCACCTGCATTTTGTCAGGAAATACTGCTTTTCTTTTCTTTTTTTCAAACTTTTGCATTTAGTAAGTGGTGCACAATTTAACAATCCATGTATGCAAACAGTGCCCTCTATTGTTGCGCCTACACGCAGTCACGCATGCTGTCCTTCGTTTGTGTTACTCAATGCAGTAATTTCATCGTTTATTTTTTTCAGAAATCCAACTCTTCTGACAGAAGTGCAAGTGGGAATATATATATATTTTGAATTTAATTAACCTAATATTGATTCCAAAAGGTAATTTCCTTCAATTCCTTTTCAATGTATTCTGTTGGTAAGAGTTAGACATCCTGCCACTTAGATACATGTGTATGTGTCGCGTACTGCGTAGACAACAGTTTTGTTCCTTCGCTTGTCACCAGAGGGTCACAGGTGTATGTTTTCACTCCATTTCTACTAGATGTGATGTGGTCCCATTTTTAAGTTCACCATTTTAAAAGCAAATTTAAAATTATACATAATTTAGACCTTTTGAGTTTGCACAAAAGCAGAACTGTACTGTGGGATGTTTTTTGGGGGCAGACTTTACCCTTTTTTCCTTCCCACAATGCTAGTTTAGTACAAACTCACCCAAACGGTAATTGCGATAGGGTCTATGCATGCACACTGATAAAGCCTAAAGGTATGAGTTGTCCAAGTTGAAGGTACAAATTGGAAAAGGTGCGAGTTGGTGAAGGTGCGAGTTGTCTCGAAAGCGCATTAGTATGGAGCCCATAGGGGGACTCGATTCCAAAAACATTTTTTATTTTGTTCCTTCGAAATACATTTCGATCCCTCAAAAAGTATTTTGTTCCCTCGAACGAGTATTTCGTTTCCCCAAAATAGTATTTTGTTCCCTCAAAGGGAGTATTTTGTTCCCTCAAAATAGTTTTTTTTTTTTCCTTGAAATTAATTACGTTCCCCCAACATATTAATTATTTCGTTCCCTCGAAATATTATTACTTAAATTCTCATAACATAATTTAATTCCCTCGAAATATAATTTCGTTGAGGGAACAAAGTAATATTTCGAGGGAACAAAATAATAAAAAAAAAAAAAAAAATAAAAGGTATTTTTTTCGTATACATTGAACAAAGATTTTAAGGAAATTACCTCCTGGAATCAACAGATAATGTATATACTTTCCACTTGCACTTCTGTCGCAAATGTTGCATTTCTGAGATAAATAAATGATAAAAATACTGCATAAAGTTATGCACAAAATGACGTGGCAAGCGGTCTGTGCGTAAGCGCGACAACAGAGGGCGCTGCGCGCGCGCGTGAATGGTTATCTTGTGCACTTGACTAACTGAAGGCAATTTTTGAAGGAGAAAATATGATTTTTCTACAGAAAAGCAACATTTGCGACAAACATGCAAGTGGGAAGTATATCTTAAAATTACATTATCTGTTGATTCCAGGAGGTAATTTCCTGGTATTTTTTTCATATACATTAAACACGGATTTGGGTAAATTTATATATTGGAATCGATAGCTTATTCAATTCTAAGATATACTTCCCACTGACACTTCCGTCGCAAATGTTGCATTTCTGAGATAAATAAATGATAAAATTACTGCATAAAGTAATGCACAAAATGACGCGGCGAGCGGTCTGTGCGTAAACGCGACAACAGAGGGCACTGCGCGCGCGCGTGAATGGTTATCTTGTGCACTAACTGAAGGCAATTTTTGAAGAAGAAAACGTGATTTTTCTACAGAAAAGCAACATTTGCGACAAAAGTGCAAGTGGGAAGTATATCTTAAAATTACATTATGTGTTGATTCCAGGAGATAATTTCCTTAAAATCTTTGTTCAATGTATACGAAAAAAATACCAATTTCCTTAAAATCTTTGTTTAATGTATACGAAAAAAATACCAAATAAAAAAACTAATTTTGCAATTTGAGTCCCCTTGCGGGCTCCGTATACGTACACATGCCTACTGCATGCAGCATGCAGTGCCAGTGCAAATGCATTGTGACTCTGCAAAAAACATATCACCACAAATTTCAAGTGTAGTTTATCACTCAGATTATAAAGTAAACTTAACATATTGCAGTGAAAGAACTTGGAAACAGGAGAACATGTACACATACTTTCGTTACAAAATGTTTGCTCGATAAATGTGAAATTTACCTGAAAGTAGTAAGCGAGAAACTGTATCTTTCAGTACCCATCGTGTAATACTGCTGGAAAACCCCGGCCAGACGCTCTAAATAGTGTTTTGTGTTATTTCATGGAAAGGAACCTGACCAAATGTAACACCGAGAGGAACCACAATTGAGGGCGCTCTTTACAATTTGCGGCATGCACCGGCATGTGGGGGAAAAATGAATGGATTCGAAAAAGTGTGTAGTCTTCTTCGAAAACTAGGACTTTCCTTTGCACGACTTGAGTCCAGATTATGGGAAAGATGGGCTGAAGGAAGTGGTGGACAATTGGGTAATATGTGTGAATTGTACTACAGTCATATTTCCATTGGAAATGGGGCGAAGTGGTGATGGGGCGAAGTGGTATGCGGGTAACTCACGCTCACTGACAGTAGTGACATGGTTATGGGGCGAAGTGACCGACATCGTTAACTTAAAAACTCATCAATTCTTCGCCCCGTTTTTTTTTTCACAATACATTTCTGCTTTTGTGCAAACTCACCCAAGTGGTAATAAACCTTTCACAGTTATCGACGCCATCTTGTTCACGGGGCACTTCGAACACGCGTTGCCGTGTGCATGCGCGGATCGTAGCTAGTCTAGACTTTAGTGCATAGTGACCTAACAATGCATTCGTATACGATCCGCGCACGCCCACAGCAACGCGTGTTCGAACTGCCCCGTGAACAACATGGCGTCGATAACCGTGAAAGGGTTCATTGCAATTTCTTTGCACATACATGTGCCATGTTATTGTGTGTGCATTCTGTACGGTAAATAAATCATACACGTTCGCCACTAATCATGCTAATTTTTCCTATGTTCTTCCTAATAAAAATATGACATGATAATATATGGAAAGAATTCTGTTTACTGGTCGCCACTCGCCACTTATTCTTCTTATAATGACTCAATAACCACCAAAACGTGTTAATATTTGAAAGGCAAGTGAATTTAGGAGTGAAAAACATTCAACAATTTCCTTGAAAATACTTAAACTTTTTCTGCCCTGTTCCATAGACTTAACACACGGCGTCCCGTTTGCAACCAGTGAACGGAATTCATACCTTTTTACCCACCTGTACATTTAGCTCCAGGTCTGGCAGTGCAAGGACCTTCCATAACTGAAAACAGCCACGAACCTGAAGGAGGGCTAGCAGGATTATTTGATGGCTTTCTGTGGGGTGTGCCCAAAAGCAGACGCTCTATTCAGCGTAACCGAACCAGACGAAGAGCACCAGAGAAGAAGGTGAAATACATCCCAGATGAGAGGTTTACAACATGCTCAGTGTGTGGCCACAGCAGAATGACGGGATTCTTGTGTGGGTGAGTGTAGGATTTTTATTTGAATGTAGGATTTTGATATTATATGTATGATATTCAATTGCAGACCTTGATTATGAAATTGTACTGACGATCACAAGGGTCTCCATCACAAGTAAAGTCTTAAGATATAAAATATTTGACACAACAACCCAATATACATGTGCCCTTGGGCAAGGCACTTTGCTGTAAGTTGCGTCTCTTCACCCAGGAGCAAATGGGTACTTGTGAGGGTAGTGAAGGTATTGTGTTTGATAGGTCACAAGCACTAAACAGGCAGCTCACCAGGAAGCTGAGAAGGTTTAACTAATAAATTGTCAAGAGCATGGGTTATAATGTGAAGCACCATGACATGATAGGTGTGCTAAATAAACATCCACTTTATATGTGGCTCAATACAGGCTTGCCATTCAGGGATGCATTTGTGTTGTTTGTTGATCTGAATAGCTTGACCAGTTTAGTTTAGGTCACAAATTGCAGGTGGAAGCACTCTGTTTGTGGGTTCGAAACTGCTTGAGGTACTTTCGCCCTTGAGCAAGGAGCTTAACCCCAATCGCTCTATTTTTCGGATGGGATGCAAATCCATAAATCTAGGGTGTTGTGTATTGGATCCCAGAACATTATTTTTGCGAAGAAGGCTTGGCTGCCGAATGAACCAACTACCTATGTATCTCTATATGTATGTGGTTCCTTATAGTTGAGATGTTGAAATGCGCTATATAAGAACTGCCTATTATCGTTATTAAATTGAGACTGTTTGTAATGTGACATGCTTTGTAGCTGGTCTGTTGCCTCGCACCTGCAGCTGATTTCACAAATCCATACGCACTGCGTAAGCCCGCTTGAGCAACTTTTTATTGCGTAAGCTGTGCAATATTCCTGTGATAAATACACGCAAGCCTATGGGGCTTATGCCATTTACAAAAGTTGCGAAAGCTACGCAATCTTTCGTGAAATCGGCTGCTGGCATGTGACTGGTTAGCAACTTGTATCCGACTTGTATTTAGCTTGCAACTCATTTGGGACAGACTTATGACTCACTTATGATTCAGTCATAACTTCAATACTTGTTATACTTTCCAGGCACTGTCTAATCAGAATCAGGCAAGAAACAAGAGCAATCAGAAAACGGCTGTTTGGTCAAATGAATGAAACCCAAGAACTCCCCGAGAGAGAAAGCGTGGTCTTGTACAAGGACGAAACACTGAGGCCAGAGGATGAGGATAAACAGATTATCAAGATGAAGAAGAAAAGACCATTCTGGTTCAACGGAGCCTTGACAGAATAGATAATTTTTTAACTTGCAAATTTTGTTTTTGACCTAAAAAAAGAGAGCATCTTTTAAGTTTTTTACATAAGCTTAAATTACTGACCAAGGTTCAGTTGGGTGTCAGGCCTTGACGTTTAAAAATTAGGGACCGGTCACTTTGGCCTTGATTTTGTCAAATGGCACTAAGGCCAACTGAGGGGCACCACAACCAACTTTGTATCAAACGTGTACTGGCTATGGTATAGAATTTAAGATAATAGGCCATGCTGGCCAAGAAAGTGTATAATCTTGAAAGGGCATCAGGCCAACTCAGCAATTGGTTGGTTAGTGTCAAGGTCGGTTAGTGTCAAGGTCGTAGACGCAATACATGTACGCTAAACTCGACGTTTACCAATTTTTCGCGTGTAGCTTTAATATTCAGGCTCACTTATGTAGAAAAATTTAAATGGTCATTGGAAACATTTAAAAAAATCATCAAATAAAATAATCATTATTGGATTTTATTGCAGAAGGCCATTTGTTCTTTGTGCATACAATAAATCATAACGTTAAAATATGATTATCCCTGTCTGTTTTACGTTTCGGCAGTACACGCAGTAAATTCTACATGTAAATAAACAGTCAACTGAACTTATTAACGACGCAAGGTACCATATTCGGACAAGGAGGGCCGTGTGCTCCGACTTACTCTACCAGAGAGAGCTCTGATGAGTCGCTCGGTGAATGTCTGACGAACCAGCAGACCTTCACCCGAAGTTCCGGCGCGTGAAACGCCGCGAGTTGATATTCAGAGGAGGTTTGAATTCGGCATCAGACGCATAATTCGAGGAATAACAAAACTCGAAATGAAATTGCAAATACATGTAATGCCGTTTTCATCCAGGAAAATTAGGCTACAGGGGAAAATCGTACATTCGAGGATAAGTATGGTAATATCCAGAATACATTTGAGGTAATTTGACTCGAGTACGATTTGAAACAAAGTGACATAATCGCATGTGTCTCAGTTCATCCGACGTTCACCAGGTAGAGCCAAGAACAGACAGAGCGCCCATCTCCACAACTATCAATATCCGTCAATGGATCATGGAGGCGGATCGGACACACCCAAAGAGAAGCTGGCAACAACGGTAGAACGGCTTTCACTTGGGGGACTGACGACTATACGACAACGAAGGTGGCTTAAGCGAGGAGAGGAGAGGGGGGGTGGGGGGGGGGGGGGGGGGGGGGGGCGATAAAATACTGGGCGAGTGCGACAACAGCTGACAAATACAAGACTGGCTGGGGCACGGATGCCGAGCAGCCCCAAGCATGCTGAGCGCGATGGGAGCGAGTGAACATGTACGAGGGACGTGTCGTATAGTACGCCAAAATGTTACCCCGAAGTTCGCGTTCCAGCATATTCTCACATGCCTTTCTAACGACATATTTTTGTTCACGCGACGCATCGAATCAGGTAACATCAGGTGGAATCAGGTAACATCGGGGATCGCAAGCGAGCGTTGTTTTTTTTAAATCAAATTCCAAATACAGTACCATTTAATGACGCAAATTATTAATCGAAAAGAGTGTTATACAAAAACGGTGTATATTACAAAAATATATTTTTCGTTCTTTTAGTGTGTTTCAATTCTATATGTCTATGTTTCGTTTAATAATTGACAACATTTTTAAAAAAACACGAAATATTCGTAAATCTCTACTGGTATACCCCGTCTGCAAATATTTCGACCTTAAAAACATTTTGCATATAGCTACTCGTTCGTAGCATGCACGATTGGTGAACACAGTTGATCTGTCTGGTATCGCAGCTAGATTGTTCATAAATTCGAATTATGGTGTAATAATGCGAGTTTGGGCATGGTTCATTTTTATCAACACTTTATTCCTGCTTTATTCACAAAGTAATTGTGAAAACGGGATAAAGTCATGAAAAGTCTTTAGTCAATAAATTGAATTTTCCCCTGTGAGCTAAATCCTGTGAGCTATACGTAACCGCTGAGTGCACATGTCCATTTGCGCTTGTTCTCCCAAACAATCGTGGACGTTTTAGGGAGGTCTGAAGCGGGCCTCCCACTGTGCGATTTTTGCCACGACTTAGCTACGATTTGGTACGATTGGGTACGATTGTGTGTAGAGTCTATAGGCAGTCTCCGATAATCGTACCAATTCGTAGCAAATTCGTGGCAACTACGCACAGTGGGAGGCCCGCTTAACAAAGAGAACAATATCGTCCGCGATTGGCAAGCGAACGTCCGCGATTCGCTCCTGTACAAAACCAACGAGAGTAAGGAAAAATAGACTATGTCCAAACAAAAGAGGAACAAAGGGACGTCCGCGATTGTATGTGAATTCGCGTCTATACGGGTTTGCTGGAAATGTTCTTGACGCCGCGTAAACACGCCAAGATTTCTGCGCCGTCGGTGTAGCGGATCGGACTGTCTGTAGTAAACACGTTGAGGAGAAATTCGTTTGCGTTTGATGTCTACACGTACACTCGCAGAAATTTCTGAGAGCTAGAAATGGCCACAAAATTTTACAACAAAGCTGGGTGTGCAATGACAGTGCATCAACATAGCAAAAATACTTAATTGCACATGGTTAATGAGTTCAGTTATTTTCCTTCCCCCATGCTTCAATACTAACAATAAACCCGCGCCTACGTAAGGCAATGCCTGAAATAATTCCGGCGTTAACTGCTTAACCCAACATGACTTGGTTCACGAAATCTGAAAAGAGACAAGAGAAAGAAGTCGATGAATGTAAACAGCCTATCAACCTGGCATTCTAGTATCCTCTTGTGACTTTGCGAGACAGCTCTCGACTTATAATAGGCCTAGCCGAGAGCTTATACTACATTGACAACTATAATGTTCACATTCTCGCATGCAGGAGAAACGAGAGTTTATTTCCGTGATTTTGTATAACGAGAGTTTATTTCCGTGATTTTGTAAAAACAATACAAACAATCATTATATGTGACGGGCTCTACGAAAATGAGTCACAAGTCGCGCTGGCTAGTATTCTTTTTGCGACCATAAAAAGAAATCCGCGGCAAATCCACGCTCAATAAAATACCAAAACACAATGGAAATTCCTGGCGGTGCCGAGATAGGTCCCTACCGCCTGGAATGTCTGTGTTCCCCCTGGAATGTCTGTGTTACGCCTGGAATTTCTTTTGTGTTTAGGTATTTTAATGAGCGTAGAAATGCCACAGATTTCTTTTTATGGTCGCAAAAAGAATACTACTTTACTAGCCAGCGCGACTTGTGACTCATTTTCGTAGAGCCCGTCACATATCATCTACCTTGATAATTCACCATTCCATTGCCGTCTGTAAATCTCTTCAGTAGTTTATCAACTTCTTCCTCCGCCATTTGCTCACCTGAGGATGAATGCCATTGCAAATAAAGAAATTGTGAGTTAAAGGTAGAACACATGATTGGTAAACCGTTACAAATAGTTTTATCTCCCTGTGTGATTGAAGATAAGCATGATTAAAACCAACCTGAGTAAAAGTCAGCTCTGTACTTCGTCTAACTTTTGACAAAACAGTCAAAAAAGCTGTCCAGTCACTTCGCCCAAAAACCACTTGTGTACGAAGTGGTTTTGGGGCGAAGTGAATTTGGGGCGAAGTGAATTTTCGTCTCATGAGACGAAAGACGAAAATTAATTGTTTTACTAATTTCTTAAAGAGTATAGACAAAACCATTTCAGGGGAAGTTTTCTACCATCATCGTGTTTATACTGTGTAAGTTATGTGTAAATCTGTGAACATTTCTGATTTTCGAGATACCAATCATTGTGTTTGATTTCTTCTTCGTATACGTTCACATATAGTTGCACGTATTCGCAAACCGTGGGCAGTCTCCCATAGGTTTGCTACTTAGTCCTCATATTTTTCTAGGAATAAGGGTTGGTGGTTACAGAGGTATAGAGAAATGTTCAGGTCCTTCAAGTGTCCAAGTATAAGGAAAAGTCGTTTCACGAGCAAAGCTTCCTCATGGCCGTAACTCACCCCTGGTGTCAAGGCATAGAGTGACTATAGGAGCATTGCTACTCCCCCTGGATAGGATGCCAGTCCATCGCAGGTTTTACCTCCAAGTAGGCCCATAGCTATAGATAGGCTTCCCCAACAGGTCCTTAAATGTATATGGCATGGAGTAACTATAGGATGGTGGCATCCCACAAGGTTTACCCCCGTTAGCTGTGTTTCCCCAACAGGTTGTTGGTTTCCTGGATGGGATGTCATCAGTCCATCGCAGGTTCAATCCCCCAGCGGTTAGATGGATTTCCCAAACAGGTTGTTAGTTTCCAAGGCATGGAGTGACTATGAGCACTTTCTCATTCAACCAGTATTTTCTGGTACCTATCGCATTTATATATAGGACACAACACGATAGAAGTGACGCCTCGAACCATGGACTTATCACCGACGCAATACTGATAGACCTCAACATAGACGCGCGTTATCCACTATAGAAGATGACATTCCAACTACCTACCTATACTTGTTAGAACATGGCGAAGCTCTGCCGCCGGGATTAGGTTATTCTTATCCTTATCTAGCATCTGGAATCCCTCCGCGATCTCCTGGGCAGTGCCCTTGCTCTGCGCGGTCGATAGAAGAGACGAGTGAATGGCAAGGAACTCTTTGAAGGAGATACGGTGGCCTAGCAAAAATAGGGAGATGTAGTTGTCTTAAAGATAAAAATAGAACAATGGCAGCTCCAATCTGATAATTAAAATACAGGAATATAAAAGAATGCGCCAGGTTGCGCCGGGAATTCTGTATTTTGTAATTTAACCTGGATCGTAAAGAGAGAACAAATGGGTCTTTCTCAGGTATAGAGCTCATTTTAGTGACGATGATAATATTTAAGTGGTTTTATGTTTTGTCAAAATAAAGAAATATTTTAACCTTTTCTGAGAAGATAACTAAAGAGTAACTGATAGTCTGATAACACACTTTTCTACTACCTCCCTGTACAGATTTTCCCATATTACTTATATAACAGGATGGATAAAAATGTCTCAAACTTTTCTTTCCTTGTTACGCAAGTGAGGGATGCTACCTTTTGGGGCTTACGTTATCCTCTCAGAACAAGCTAAGGTTTTATTTTGAGAGAAGCATTTGCATGAAAATATTGTCTTGATCGCCATAAGGGGCTAGGCTACAGGCCTACAGTATGAGAAAGACCCAAATTCGAGCAATGACCACTATTCAACCAGATTCTCTCAAACAACGGATATCAGGAACTAGTCTGTAATTGTTAGACTGCATGTATATATTCTTGCTGCAATATACGTTCTGACTCCTATTTCGGTGCATCGAACTGAATTATTCATGATGTCTAACAGCATCCATGAGGATCGAGATCTTTAAATAAGGAAATAAGGAACTGGCGTCCAGTTGAAAAGCGTCTGATTAAGTCAAACGTATCGACGATGTAGTTCAATACAGGTTTTATCAACTAAGGAAACTCTAGAACATTTTCTGTTAACAATAGTTAATAGTTGAGTGTAGACTATAGACCGTATCGAATAGCCGCCATATCGTGGGGCGCCTTTTGTTACTTAAACCGTTCAACAATGGAAGCACAATATGAGCAACCATGCATGTCCTCAAGGAACAAAGAAACTGCCCCACGAAATGGCGGCTATTCGATACGGTCTATAGTTGTGTTGGTTTACAGATATCAAGAATGCCTGAAACAGACACGCTTGTCCCAGCTGAATGCTCGAGAAAAATGCGGTGTAGTTGTGATGATCATTAGGACATCATTCACAGACATACATTTGTAAATGAGGACGTTTTCTCACGAGTTTACTCATCTGCACACAGAAGAAATAACGCAACCCTTGAGAAATAAAGCAACCCCTTTTATCAAAAAAAATACAATAGTGTTCAGAGATTGTTTGTCTGACCTCCTATAAACCCTCTGGAGACTTTTTGTACTTCTTCCGTCGACGGATTGAGCCCCGTAGCCCTAAGGACATCTCCCAGATCGTCTCCGCCGATTTTCCCATCGCCTTTCTTGTCGTACAGCGAAAACTTGGTCTGGAAATCTAACATTTTGTAAAAGCTAATGAGCATTATGGAGGTTTAGATGCACGTAAAACGCGAACGTGAACGCAAAATGCTTTGAGCACTCGGTTGTTACTTTGAGCAAATCTTAGAACAGACGAAAACAAAAATGTGACTTTCGTGTCAAGATAACTCTTTTGCCATGACCAAAATTCGAAGCATGGGTTCTCCTTCTAAAGATACGACCAGAGCTCAAGCCATTTCGCGTTCACATGTGCATTTTACGTGCATCTAAACCTCACTCGCATATTATACATCTACATGTATTCTATGTAAATAAGAGTTGACAATATTAGTGATTAGGATCAAGAGATTTCACACAATAATAACAGCTGCTCTATGCGGTTGAACCAACATGCATATTGTGAATTAAAGGCACATAATCGTCAATGCGCGCGTGAGGCCAAATTCGTGCCACGAAATACGCAGCTCCATGCTTTTGCTATGGAGCTGCGTATTTCGTGGCACGAATTTGGCCTCACGCGCGCATTAACGAGCCTCTGCCTTTAACCCCACTTTATACCCCAACCTTGGAGAAGGGAACATAAAGTTCTTTCGTTAAAGGGCTATATGATTTGGGATTTCTATCAATGAAACAAGTAGCCTACATAATCCATCATAATTATGAAGAAAAGACTAGGCATAAAGTTGTTTAGCATGGGGCCTTTAAATTCACATTATTCCATTTCCTTTTCCTATACTCTATAGGAAAGGATTTAACATGCCGTAATTAATTGTGGTGACGGGTCAACGAAAATAGTCTGGAAGATCATGTTCGTGAATTCTGTTGCGAAGGAAACAAGTTTTAGTGGTTTTATGTTTGATATCAATTCTGGAATCAAATGGGAAAACGACATATGTTTTGTCCTCGATGTAGGCCTATAATGTGGAAAGCGCAGTGTATAAGGTTCAATCATGGTTCAATACGCCGTGAAATAAACGCAACTAGATACACTTACCACTCAGCTGCGCTTTGGAGTACGACTAGAAAGGAAAACCAAAGCAAATTCAATGGTTAATGTTTTTAAATTTAATGGTTAATGTTTTTAGCAGCATGATAAAAGATAAATGCTTAAAATTTCGATGTTAATTAACAGACTTACCATGTTAAATGACATCCAAAGTGCATGTCATCTATACCTCTGTGAATATCGAACACTGTGACTCCCACAATATTGAGCCATATTCAACCTTGGTCAACAATGGAATCAGTCAAGCGTAAAGGCACACGCCCTTTGTGTGGTGATGCTGAATGGCGTGCTTCGTACCAGAAATAGGGCACTAAAGTGTGACGCGCTAGCCAGGATCTAAACATTCGCTGATAATCTGAAACCGGACGTCCATTAGTGCTGAAGCTACCGACCGAGCGCACCAGTCCAGCACATCATTAAATACAATCCTATGCCTCACTTTAGGGCAACGAACAGAATATTTGGTGCCTGATCATTAAAGAAATGAAATAGCCAAACGTGTGATTCGAACTGCTCTATCACCGTATGACTTATGAGGCACAGTGGTATCTCCCTCAAATTTTTCATATGGGAACCCAACTTTTCTGTTCCATGCACGGTTGTTCAACTGAGCAAAGTAATGTTTGGTATGGTGCCTAATCACCATAGAAAATAACCAAACATAGGTCTATGGGATGAGAGAAAATTCAAGGGCGGGTCCGAACCCGAGTCCTCTGGCAAACGAGCAGTGCTCTACCAGCTTAGCACGTATAGGCACAGTTGTAGGCCTACTCCTGGAGAAAACCTGGTCCGAATCCCGATCGGGGGAATATCACTAAACCGTGTCCCTGTGCTTTTGCAAATATAGTATTTTCTTTTTCGACGGCCATGATGTTTAGAGCCAATTACCATGGCAACACGACACACTTCGGCTGTCTATAGACTATTAAAGTGTGACGTCAGTTGCCATGGTAATTGGCTCTAAACATTCACTATGGCAATCGAAAAAAAATACATTGCAAAAGCGCAAAGAAACATTTCACTGGTTTTAGTATATCGACCCAGTAACATTGGGAACACACAAAAGATGACGTTTTCACTTCAGTGGTCTATAAGAATGGCTTACATGGCGGTCCGTGGCTTCAATTAATTTCAATGAACCAATCAGAAGCAGGAGAATTCCCCAATCCAGTTTGCATTGCAAGGTACGTCACAACAACAGAGCCACGCCCATGCACCTAACACGTTCAAGCAACTTTTAGGGTTCGCGAAGTTCTTTTGAATGATGCACATTTAAAAAGTGGCAGAAAGGTAAACAGAAGACATGTTTCCAGTTCTGAAAATGACAATTAAATTGTTTCCTTCGTACTACCACGGTGGGTACGGGTGCTGCCATCTTGGCAACGTATTTTGGTGCAACAATCCGTTCGTTTCCACATTTGCCGTTCGGCAAAACGTGGGCGCAGTTAGCGTCAACGCAACGTTTGTGAACGCAGCCAACTAAAATGCAACCGCGCGTTATAGATAGAGCGCCACCAATTGACGAAAATGTGATACAAATTTGCACAGAAAACTAGAAACACGGCGGCCGGTTGACGACAGCGACAAAACCTTTTTAATAAGAATTTCTTTCAACAAGTTTGGGACTGAGAGCCACAGCACATGTCGAGAATCTTCCTTGATTGCTTTGATTGTGGTGTTGTTTAGTAACTTGCACCTAAATTAAACTTAGTAGGTTTGTGGATTTTTTTTCTTTGCAGATCACGCGGTCACTTCGCCCCCGCCCCAGCCGGCCAGCCCCGCCCCCGGGGTTCGCCCGAAAACCACTTCGCCCCCGGGCCGGGCATCGCATCGCCCGAAAACCACTTCGCCCGAAAACCACTTCGCCCAAACTTTAGACCACTTTACCCTAACTTTTATTTACCCTAAACCACTTTACCCTACTTCCAGATATCTGAAAGTAGAGGCCTGGTTTTTTTTACTAAAATGATTAGCTAAGATAATCTGAGCTCTTGCTTTATCACTTTTCATTGGGATGTGGTCTTTTTAGCAGTATAGTGATGTCCCCTAACTTGGCGCACTTCGACAACTCACTGGAAATCCGCTCACCTTATAGCAAAACCCCCTAGCAGAATTAGTTGAAACTTACACACCTTGTAGTATAATTCATAGGCTCCAAGAAAAAGTAATACTTTAATATTTTGACTCATCAACAAGTACAAAATAACACAGACAATCAGGACAAAACGATGAACACTTTTTCCCCGAAATCGCCCGGACTGTCCCCTAATGCACCTGTCAATTGTAATCCCGGCCCCGGGGGCCCCGGGACTTTGGAGAAAGTAGCGGGGACATGGCCGGGGATGTCCAAAAAATCGTGCCCCACTAGCCGGGACAATAGCGGGGACTTGGCCGGGGTTGTACAATTTGTTGCCCCGCTATACCGGGACAATAGCGGGGACATAGCCGGGGTTGTACAATTGTGTTGCCCCGCTATAGCGGGGACATAGCCGGGGTTGTACAATTGTGTTGCCCCGCTCTACCGGGACAATAGCGGGGACATAGCCGGGGTTGTACAAATTTGCTGCCCCGCCCCACCGGGACAATAGCGGGGACTTTGCGTTGTACTGTTATGCCCCGCAAGTTAGGGCCGGGACCGCGCGGGGGTTGTCCAAAATGCCCCGCATGTCGGGGCCGGGATTGTGCGGGGGTTGTACTAAATGCCCCGCATGTCGGGGCCGGGATCGTGCGGGGGTTGTACAATAATACCCCGCATACCGGGGCCGGGGTATAGCCGGAGATGTACAAAATCAAGTGCCCCGCAGGGCCGGGCACGTAGCGGGGACGTAGCGGGAGTGTCACGCTGGGCCACTTGGACATCCCCGGCCCAGTCCCCGCTAGTCCCGGGTCTCCCGGGGCCGGGATTACAATTGACAGGTGCATAACGTGGAGCGCGTCGCTGATTGGCTGAAACGGTTTGATGCCTTACTACGATGGCCCACAAAGACCACTTGCACGCACACACTGTGACACTGTACACAACGCCAGTATGCCTGGTTTTATTCACGTGAAATGCCTATTACAGGCTTCTGTGTATGGTGTCATGACAACATAAAGCAAACGGCGATGCCTTCACATTCCGGTGAATTTCTAGTAACTGAATGATTCTTCTCCGTATTTCAGTTTTAGAATTTATGAAGGTACTTGAGAACTTTATTTCTATTTAATGCCAAGTGCAACAGATTGTTTATTGCGCCAAGAGAGAACAGAAAGTAAAGCCCGCCACGTTAGGGGCCGCGCCACGTTGGGGGACATCAACAATAGAGCTGAGAAGCTTTAAGAACATGAACACGCTATCACAAAACAAATGTGTCATTTTATCACCGTGACACACTAATTCCCCCTAAAACTCACCCAAACCTTGTCAGGCATAACCACTACGCAGGTCCTTGAGGGAAATAACCAGCCACGATGATTATTTTGCCAACAATTCCAGCGAAACAAACCGGTATGCTCACAGCCTAGCCGTTGTCATGTTGTGTTCAAAAAGTCTATCTGCCTAGTCTGTGTACAAAGGAATACCAATGCGCATTGGTTACCAGACGTTTAGATCACGTCTGGTAACCAATGCGCATTGGTTGAGTGCAGATATCTTGATGCACTAATTCCCCCCTAGGACTCGCTCAAACCTTCTTAGGCATAACCACTACGTAGGTCCTTGGGGGAAATAACAAGCCACGATTAAGATTCAGCCTACAATTGCAGTTAAAAATAGAGGCATACTGGGTTTTCGGTTCGCTCGGGACGACGCTTATTGCTTTGTGCACAGACTGGTGCGCACACTTATCCGCACCTGTACCGCGTACATCCGAGTCGTCGGGTGTGCGCTTCAGTCGGTTGGTGAAAAATTAAACATTAAAAAAACATATTACCATGGAGGTCCTTCCACTCTCAAGAATTCAGTGCCCTGGTCCGTTGTCCCTCATGTCTGTATGTTGACTGATCGAAACTGGGCTGCATTTGACCAAGTTTATGGGGAAAATTCGTCACTTTTGGTTGGGGGACGTTGTAAAGGTGTGCCAGTTAGTGATTCTGAATCCATTTTCTTAACAGAATCGCCGATTTGACAACCATGAAGTACGTAAATGGCACGGATGGAATCTTCCACTACATCCCAGCAGAGTTGTCCTATGATCACTTTGACAAATCGGGTAAGAATAGACATTCTGAATCCTCATTAAAAGACAGAAAATTCCTGCCATCACTACTTTTCAAAACAAAGGCAGGTTCTGCTGAGTTTGTCGCGGTTACGGTCCAACTATGCCAGTGGCCCCAGACTTATTGTGAGACTCTCCAATAATAAGTTGGGAACTGTCCCAACAATGCATAGTTCCAACCTGTCAATCAACCGAACCCGCCGACCAATCACAACAGAGCTAGCAGACAGTGCCCACATAGGTGGGAAAGCCAAATTGCTCTGATATCTCATTGGCCAAATTTATACGACACATGACCACGCGGTTATTTCTAATGGAAATGACAGAAATATGCCTTTACTCGCCGTAAATGCTCTTGTAATTAGTTGAGGTACTTAAGCAGCATGTTGTGTTAAAAGTGCTCTTTTTATACATTTTTAAAACATGTTTCTAATGGACAGTACAGTTCTACAATCATAAATTGCCTAAAAATTGATGCATAGTGCATTGTATTGACGAGACAACTTCTTTTTGTAAATTTACGACAAGTTTTGTGTGAACTGCCTAATGTCTGTGAAAGGAATCCTTCAGCGCTTCTTTCAAAGCAACCCCCAGGCCATGCTGGACTTTTACTCTTCAGTGACACATGTTCCCACAGCCTCCACCTCTAGGCAACTTTCTTCTTGGATATTCTTTGATTGCATCGAACCATCCTGAGAAATATTTGTTCAGCAATAGGTGATAGTTTGGCCCCTCTCCTAACCTTGGCAAGGTTTGCATTATTCTGAAATACACGTATGTATTTGCAAACAATCATCTGCACAGAGGTTCTTGGAACCCTTGGTTGCTTTAAACTTTCTCTCAATGACAAAGGGGACAGTTGTAATTTCTTTAGTAATGAAAATCCAGTAGAATTCCTGTTGTGTGCTATTCTTCCAGGGAAGATCAGCATGTGGAAGCTTTCCAAGCTGGTAGAGGCTTGTCGTGCTGCGTGGGTACACCTTGGGCCTCCTGCGTATTGGAGAGATCACAGTACAACCATGGTATTTCTTCGCTCTCAGTTTTTCCAAATTCACCCGGCCTTTTACAAAATGGACTTCAGTCAGACTCCATCCTTGAAGATGGCCGTGTTTGCAAGTTATTTTGGAAAAACATCATACTGTTTGGATTTGGAGTTGCGAGATTTGCACACGAATGAACTCCTAGCCATGAGTAGCTATCACGCCGTGTTGGTCTCTCGAGAAACTCGCAGACCGACCCCCATTCCCCCTAACGCATTACAGTACACGACCATTATACCTGCCCAGGGCCAGCGACCAGTGCCAGACCCTGTATTCCCAGCCTGCCCTTCTGGGTATTTCACTCAAAAGAGAATCGTCATGCCTAGCGATACAGATACAAACCAACATTTGAATCAAGCGTCATTCATCCATTATTGCTTTGACTGTGCCAGTATGGCCGCCTTGGATGGTGCATTGCCCAGTTTCTCAGATGACGTCATTTATTCCTGTGTTAAGTCGCTGTGGTTTGTGTACTTGCGTGAAGCCAGAGTTGGCCAAGAATTAAGGATGTCCTGTTGGGAGGACAAAGACTTGAGGTGCACTATTTGGATCGAAGTCGGACATAAGTCACAAATTATTGGCCAGTGTCAAGTTCAGTTTTATGAGGATAGACCACTTTCTTTGACTACTTCCAAGCTGTAATTTGTTTAAATTCACACGAAATAATGTTTAAAAAAACAAATATATACAGAATCGACAACATTTTTACAATCATGTTAAACATGGGTAATATGCTGCTGGCCCAAACCTAGAGAAAACTTTGTCGGGCCAAGTGCTACGGCTAGTAGTCCTGCCAGCTGGTGTAGATTTTATTCACTTTCCACTGCATTTCCCGCTGGTAATAGAGCAAACATTTTTATAGTACAGTGTACATGATACTCATCAGCATATACGGCACTAAGAAGCAGTTACTGGTGAGTTAATATTTATTGTGACTGTCTTCATTATTGTTCACAATGAAGACGGTCATAATGAATATTAACTCACCATAAAACTTTGAGATGACACATTAGAGAACACAACATAGTTAGTATTAAATAATAAATTTATTCACCCCGGCGGTCCCTGGTTCATAATCCCTAAAAATAATCACTTATTCATACTTAATAATTGGGGCAAGCCGGGCAGGGGTTTGGGACGGGTGGTTATCTCATTGAAGGGTTTGTCCCTCTGTAGGGCTTGCTAAGCTCACGTGATAGCCAATCCCAATCAGTGAGGAACAACTGCAATACTGTTATTCAAGACCGCCAGTTGGCTTCATAGCTCAATTGGTAGGGCGTCTGCATGTTAAGCAGAAGGTCGGCGATTCGAATCCAAGTGGAGCCAAGTTGCTTTTCACTGCATCCAGATTTCCCAAACTCATGGACATTTGTCCACATTTGTATCAAATTTATTCACCCCGAAGGTTCCTAGATCATAATCCCTAAAAATAATCACTTATTCGTACTTAAAGGAATACTGTCTGTGTCAATAAAGAAGAAGATGGATTTAAAACAACCCCAAGTAGCGACTTGTTAGTGTACTAATTTTCATTTAGCATATGTACACGTACGTGCGCTGCATGGACAATCACTCCTAAATATCATGCAGAACAGCAATGTACACAGTCACTGTGTGTACTTGTAGTGCACGCGTACTGCTGACTTGACACAAAGAGCCTCGGTTTCAATGCGGAAGTGCGCATAACGGTCTAATGTGAAATTCGTCTATGAGCGGTTTCACAGCTGTTACGGATCACTAAACATATCTCGTGTTTGTCCTCCAGAAGGGGAGAGAACAATAGAGCCTCATGCTTTTCTACTAGCAGCCACGTGCGTTTCACCACGTTGCTCTATTGTTCTCTCCTAGATCTGGAAGGCAAACAGGGGAAGGTTTACTGACCCATGACAGCTGTGAAACCGCCCCATAGACTGCCGAAGTGAATACGTCATCTTTTGTTGGTCGCCTAGGCATTTGGCTCTAAACTAAAAATCACTGAACCGTGTCCCTGTGCTTTTGCACTGGTACTTTTTCCAACGGCCATGATGTTTAGAGCCAATTGCCATGGCAACCACGTCACACTTCGGCTGTCTATAGGGGCAGTAGGGGGAGTCCATTATCAACACTTTGAGAAGTTTTGTTTTTAACTCACAAAATAAAATTTGGGTCATTGTAAATGACAAACAATTATGGGTCTTTAAGGAAAAGTTGTACACATGCTTTTGGACAATTTTCCCCCTGTCGTGAGTCCAAAATGCTAGATTGTAGGAAAACGGGAGCAAATTCGTGGGCAGAGTCTTGACGTCACATCGGGGTCACTGGTCCGTAGCTATGGCTGCTGGTTCACACTCGCGTTTTACATAAATCTATTTGTTTGTGTACAGTGCATGCTATATCATTTTAGAAGAGAATAGGATGCAGGATGCGGTAAAGATTAATTGCTTTATATCTATCTGCAAACTGATCCCGGAATCAAATTCTCGTGGTCTGATCCAGGGCCAATTTGGTCCCGAGAGCGTTTACACTCAGTTTGTGATCCGGGGTTGATCCCGAGCTCGGTGTTCGACCCCGAGCTCGGGATCAAGTGTAAACAGGGTGGTATTTGTTCCCAGATTTCAGCAACATTCCCTGACTATGTTGGTTGCAACCAGATTCCATTCCCATTGGTTGAGAGCACGTCACTTGGCCGGTCTTAAACTGACAATAAAGACCGGTTTAAACACCTACTCTGGCCCCAGTCAGTCAGCATCCATGTCCCTAGCCGGTCTTAAACGTACAGCTTAAGACTGGCCACCCACACCTTTTTCCTTATTGAACCACTCGCATATTTCTAATAGACTTTTTTACATGGCGGCCGTCTTAGGGGCCAAGTGCAATCTCTCCATGCATCAGGCATGAGCAGACAACTGTTTTCACTGTGACAAAGGATTTTCACTTTTGCAAAGGGTCTATTCCAGTTTTGAGGATCCTGTAGAATTGCTGTTGTATGCTACTTTTCCAGGAAAGATCAGCATGTGGAGACTTTCCCAGATGATAGAAGGATGTCGTTCTGCCTATGTGAAGCATGGTCCTCCTGCAACCTGGAAAAACAAGCCGTTTCTATTTATCCGCTCCCACTTTTTTGAGATCCATCAACCGTTTTACAATATCTCATACAAACAAGCTTCACCATTGAAGATGAATAATTATATGAGTTATATTGGGAAAACATCTTACTGTTTGGATGCTGAGGTTAGGGATTTGACCACTAATGAACTCCTTGTAACTAACAGTACTCAGTGTGTATTGGTCTCTAAGGAAACCCGTAGACCTACTCCCTTCCCACCCGCGATACTGAAGTCTGCGACAATTGTACCATCCCGGGACAAAAGACCTGTGTTTGACCCAGAATTCCCAGCCTGCCCTTCTGGGTGTTTCACTCAAAAGAGAAGCGTCATGCCTAGCGATACAGATATAAACCAACACATGAACCAAGCGTCATTTATCCGTTTTTGCTTTGACTGTGTCAGTCTGGCCGCCCTGGATGGTAAATTGCCCAGTTTCTCAGATGACGTCATTTATTCGTACGTTAAGTCGCTGTGGATCGGGTATGCTCGTGAGGCCACAATTGGCCAGGAATTGAAGCTGTCCTGCTGGGAGGACAAAGCCTTGAAGCGCACCGTTTGGGTCGAGGTTGAACGTGACTCGCAAGTCACCAGCCGTTGTCAAATTCAGTTTTATGCAAATTGCCCCAAGGGCTCTGTGTCTGATCACAGGGAAGCCATGGCAGCCTCTAGGCTGTAACATGCGTGAATTTTCAAGTGACCAAAGAGATATCTAGTTGAGGTGCTTGCATATCTCCAAAACTGTGTCCTGACTTGAGGCGCACTATTTGGATCGAAGTCGGACATAAGTCACAAATTATTGGCCAGTGTCAAGTTCAGTTTTATGAGGATAGACCACTTTCTTTGACTACTTCCAAGCTGTAATTTGTTTAAATTCACACGAAATAATTTTTAAAAAAAACAAATATAGACAGAATCGACAACATTTTTACAATCATGTTAAACATGGGTAATATCCTGCTGGCCCAAACCTAGAGAAAACTTTGTCGGGCCAAGTGCTACGGCTAGTAGTCCTGCCAGCTGGTGCAGATTTTATTCACTTTCCACTGCATTTCCCGCTGGTACTAGAGCAAACATTTGTATAGTACAGTGTACATGTAATACTCATCAGCATATACGGCACTAAGAAGCAGTTAATGGTGAGTTAATATTTATTGTAACGGTCTTCATTATTGTTCACAATGAAGACAGTCCTAATGAATATTAACTCACACCATTAAACTTTGAGATGACACATTAGAGAACACAGCATAATTAGTATTAAATAATAAATTTATTCACCCCGGCGGTCCCTGGTTCATAATCCCTAAAAATAATCACTTATTCATACTTAATAATTGGGGCAAGCCGGGCAGGGGTTTGGGGCGTATCTTATTAAATTATTTCTAGGAGGGGTGGTTATCTCATTGAAGGGTTTATCCCTCTGTAGGGCTTGCTAAGCTCACGTGATAGCCAATCCCAATCAGTGAGGAATAACTGCAATACCGTTATTCAAGATCGCCAGTTGGCTTTAATTCATAGCTCAATTGGTAGGGCGTCTGCATGTTAAGCAGAAGGTCCGCGATTCGAATCCCAGTGGAGCCAAGTTGCTTTTCACTGCATCCAGATTTCCCAAACTCATGGACATTTGTCCACATTTGTATCAAATTTATTCACCCCGAAGGTTCCTAGGTCATAATCCCTAAAAATAATCACTTATTCGTACTTAAAGGAATACTGTTAATAAAGGCGAAGATGGCTTTGAAACAACCCCAAGTAGCGACTTGTTAGTGTACTAATTTTCATTTAGCATATGTACACGTACGTGCGCTGCATGGACAATCACTCCTAAATATCATGCAGAACAGCAATGTACACAGTCACTGTGTGTACTTGTAGTGCACGCATACTGCTGACTTGACACAAAGAGCCTCGGTTTCAATGCGGAAGTGCGCATAACGGTCTAATGTGAAATTCGTCTATGAGCGGTTTCACAGCTGTTACGGGTCACTAAACATATCTCGTGTTTGTCCTCCAGAAGAGAAGAGAACAATAGAGCCTCATGCTTTTCTACTAGCAGCCACGTGCGTTTCACCACGTTGCTCTATTGTTCTCTCCTAGATCTGGAAGGCAAACACGGGAAGGTTTACTGACCCATGACAGCTGTGAAACCGCCCCATAGACTGCCGAAGTGAATACGTCATCTTTTGTTGGTCGCATAGGCATTTGGCTCTAAACTAAAAATCACTGAACCGTGTCCCTGTGCTTTTGCACTGGTACTTTTTCCAATGGCCATGATGTTTAGAGCCAATTGCCATGGCAACCATGTCACACTTCGGCTGTCTATAGGGGCAGTAGGGGGAGTCCATTATCAACACTTTGAGAAGTTTTGTTTTTGTTAACTCACAAAATAAAATTTGGGTCATTGTAAATGACAAACAATTATGGGTCTTTAAGGAAAAGTTGTACACATGCTTTTGGACAATTTTCCCCCTGTCGTGAGTCCAAAATGCTAGATTGTAGGAAAACAGGAGCAAATTCGTGGGCAGAGTCTTGACGTCACATCGGGGTCACTGGTCCGTAGCTATGGCTACTGGTTCACACTCGCGTTTTACATATTAAATCTATTTGTTTGTGTACAGTGCATGCTATATCATTTTAGAAGAGAATAGGATGCAGGATGCGGTAAAGATTAATTGCTTTATATCTATCTGCAAACTGATCCCGGAATCAAATTCTCGTGGTCTGATCCAGGGCCAATTTGGTCCCGAGAGCGTTTACACTCAGTTTGTGATCCGGGGCTGATCCCGAGCTCGGTGTTCGACCCCGAGCTCGGGATCAAGTGTAAACAGGGTGGTATTTGTTCCCAGATTTCAGCAACATTCCCTGACTATGTTGGTTGCAACCAGATTCCATTCCCATTGGTTGAGAGCACGTCACTTGGCCGGTCTTAAACTGACAATAAAGACCGGTTTAAACACCTACTCTGGCCCCAGTCAGTCAGCATCCATGTCCCTAGCCGGTCTTAAACGTACAGCTTAAGACTGGCCACCCACACTTTTTTCCTTATTAAACCACTCGCATATTTCTAATAGACTTTTTTACATGGCGGCCGTCTTAGGGGCCAAGTGCAATCTCTCCATGCATCAGGCATGAGCAGACAACTGTTTTCACTGTGACAAAGGGTTTTCACTTTTGCAAAGGGTCTATTCCAGTTTTGAGGATCCTGTAGAATTGCTGTTGTATGCTACTTTTCCAGGAAAGATCAGCATGTGGAGACTTTCCCAGATGATAGAAGGATGTCGTTCTGCCTATGTGAAGCATGGTCCTCCTGCAACCTGGAAAAACAAGCCGTTTCTATTTATCCGCTCCCACTTTTTTGAGATCCATCAACCGTTTTACAATATCTCATACAAACAGGCTCCACCATTGAAGATGAATAATTATATGAGTTATATTGGGAAAACATCTTACTGTTTGGATGCTGAGGTTAGGGATTTGACCACTAATGAACTCCTTGTAACTAACAGTACTCGGTGTGTGTTGGTCTCTAAGGAAACCCGTAGACCTACTCCCTTCCCACCCGCGATACTGAAGTCTGCGACAATTGTACCATCCCGGGACAAAAGACCTGTGTTTGACCCAGAATTCCCAGCCTGCCCTTCTGGGTGTTTCACTCAAAAGAGAAGCGTCATGCCTAGCGATACAGATATAAACCAACACATGAACCAAGCGTCATTTATCCGTTTTTGCTTTGACTGTGTCAGTCTGGCCGCCCTGGATGGTAAATTGCCCAGTTTCTCAGATGACGTCATTTATTCGGACGTTAAGTCGTTGTGGATAGGGTACGCTCGTGAGGCCACAGTTGGCCAGGAATTGAAGCTGTTCTGCTGGGAGGACAAAGCCTTGAAGCGCACCGTTTGGGTCGAGGTTGAACGTGACTCGCAAGTCACCAGCCGTTGTCAAATTCAGTTTTATGCAAATTGCCCCAAGGGCTCTGTGTCTGATCAAAGGGAAGCCATGGCAGCCTCTAGGCTGTAACATGCGTGAATTTTCAAGTGACCAAAGAGATATCTAGTTGAGGTGCTTGCATATCTCCAAAACTGTGTCCTGATTGAGCAGTTTGCTGAAATAATGGTATATTAAACAAATTTTGACATGGGAAAAACTTGGTGATATTACAGCCAACTTGAGAAAACAATGTGACACACTGCAGTGATTTAAGTTGTGAGGTTTCAATGCACTTAACTTGGCAAACTCCACAAGTTCACAGAAACTAACTGTGAGTGTCCACTTTGAACTTTCTGTTTCAGTAAAACTTAAAGGCACAGGCTCGTCAGCAATGCGCGCCCGCCAAATGTGTGCCACGCAATACGCAGCTCCATAGCAAAGGCATGGAGCTGCGTGTTTCGAGCACGAATTTGGCGGGCGCGCATTGCTGACGAGCCTGTGCCTTTAAGGCACATTCCCATTGGACATTCTTTTCCGCTGCCTCGCGGGAAGTTACCGCGACCTTCGGTAACATTCCTTCGTGTAATCTTCCCATGCGTTCCCATTTGCAATTGTTTTCAGTGCCCATGCGGAAAGCTACCGCAACCTTGCAGTAAACTTTTGCCGTGCAGGCCCATAGTTTACTGCAGGGTCGTGTTCATTTTACAGGGCGAAACTGTTCCCATTGGACTTTTCGATGGCCCTGTAAAACTCCCGCGGCTGAGCGGAAAGTTTCCGCGGCCTCTCTCACCCTGTAAGTTTTACATCGTGGTCGCGGTAGCTTTACAGGGACGCTAATTCTCCGTGCGTCCCCATTGGACTAAATTTTGTTACTCTCCCGCACAACCACGGGAGTTTTACCGAAATTAGTCCAATGGGAACACCACTTTACCTGGTCAATTTTACCATGTGGAAAATAGCCAGGAAAAATGACAATTTAATCTCATTAATAATAACTGTCTGGAAAGTTTTGTCTGTCTGCACTGAACTTATAATACAGTTAACCCTCTGACATGTACCACACATAAAATTATACTTGGACTTAAAGCGGAGACTCCAGAAGCGCTGTACCCTGGGGCTGTTTCTCTGTGAAGCCATTGGTTGCAAAAGGCTGCTTACATTGTGTCACTGGGCTAGAAGTAGGATAATTGATAAATTCTATAGACCGTATCGAATAGCCGCCATTTCGTAGGGCACCTTTTGTTACTTAAACCGTTTAACAATGGAAGCACAATACGTGCAACCATGCATGTCCTCAAGAAACAGAAACTGCCCCACGAAATGGCGGCTATTCGATGCGGTCTATTATGCAGGGTACACAAATGAATGGGGCTTGGCTCCAATAAGGGGAGGGGGAGGGGGAGGGGGAGGGGGGTGTTTCGATTGACGATTACGTGGAGTTTGAGTAGAATCGGCCTAAAGGAGTTTTAGTAATTAAAACAAAATTACAAAAAATGTGCCTCCCGGAAGCACCCCATCTTTTGAAAGCATCCCATGGTATGTCAGAGGGTTGAAGTATTATTATGTAAACCACACATACTGAATAAGGGATGGAAAACTCCAGTTATTAGGGAGGTTTCGCAAGGTGACGGATACGGTTACGAGTACTACGGATATGATAACGGTAACCGTTCACGTTGATGTGCACACTGAACTGGGTTTCGCACTGTGTGAATACGATCTGCTAAATCTGCTCTGCGCTTGGCTTGGTTTCCTCCATGATTTTACTCGCTTTCTCGTGGGCATGACTCATTAAATTCGATCGGTATTCATGAAAGATACATCACAAAGAAACAAAATGCACACAACTTATTAATCCTTCACATAAAAAGGGGGAAAATCTGCATAACCGGTATCTGTTTTTATGCTACGCGTATGGAGGCCGATACCCGTTATTTACGCATATGAAAACATGTGTACTACGGTTACGCGTCACGAGAAGCGCATAGAGTCATGACGTATCCGTATCCGTATCGGTATCCGTGACGGTGCGAAACCTCCCTATTGTATACTAACCCCAGACAAGATGTGAACCTGGGCCACAGAGATGTGGAGGACAAGTGCTTGCAGACAGTCATAATGAGAGGCATTTGGGAGGATTACACACATGGAAAATTGCACCGACCCCATTGCATGCAAAAGGGAAAACAGACAAAAGGGGAAGGGGCGAGTGGGAAGGTGAATACAATTCTCAGGCCCAGTGATGACAAATTTGTAAGCACACATGAAGCATGTTGTCACATATTGGTAGCACATTAATTTGTATATTATAATCATTTGTCACACATCACACAATTTGACATAATCATCCCGATAGCCTCTTAGCCACGCCCCCTTTGCCCCTGTAGAATATTATAGTATTTAAATATTTGATTAATGATGAAATATTCAAATAATTTGAGGGTATTGATATTTATACAATGCTTAAACATTTAGAATAGGCCTATACCGGTACATTGCTTTAAAAGGGAACAGTATACCCATAATACAAAGAACAGGAAATATGACCCACTGAAAAGAGCATAAGAACTTCACAAAGAATGGCCATTTCAGAAATGCATTGTACTGTGGGCACTGCAAATTTTTCCTAAAACTGGGCAAAGAATATGTTTTTTCAAGTCCTTCATGCATTCCTATGGCAATACACAACAAAAGTTGACTGCAAAAAAGGACCTTCTTTGGGCAAAATGGCAGCACCCGAGTTATAAGGCATGGCTGGAATTGTTCTTTCCGCGTGTTTGATAGAACAATCCACTAAACTCAGAATTTTCTAACCCGGAATAAAATACCGGGCTAATGCTGACACTGCACGTTACACAAGCATGTGGTTGCTACCGGATGTCCGGAAAGCTGGCCCAGTGGTTAAATACACCGATTATATCGGTTTATTGTATAGGTGTGTTTCCACAGAGTTGAAACTCCGAATTTAACCGGTAAGAACTACCTCTAGAGATGGGTACGAGAATCGGATTCTAGGTGGCTATCGGTTTATTTAAAATCCGTATCTGGTGTGTGTCCACAGACCCCTTTTCTAAGTTTTTTTTCGAGTTGACTCGGATCGACCTGGAATTTTAGGTTTTGTTACTTTTAGCCCCATACCAATTTAACCCCATTCGCTACCTTACATTTTGCTGCACGCGGCAAGTGGCCGTCGTACCCCAAACTATAGTTCACCATACAGTCAAAATTAAACATTGAAAAACCTATCATGGAATTACCTGGAATCTTCAGAATGTTGTACCGTGGTCTGTTTTACCCAATGATTCTTCTAAACAGAAAAAAACTAGTCCAACGTAATTTTTCTTGACATTTTCGAGCACACTCAAGACAACAGCCGTGTTACAGACGAACAAAAGATCATTGTACTGCTAGTGACGTCATACAATGAGATGACCACAAGAGGGCGGGATATCTGGGCCCTGACTGATCATCTCTACACACGTGGTAAATGTGGCTCTTCTCCCGAGAGTGCTCGAAAATGTCAAGAAAAATCACGTTGGACTAGTTTTTTTCTGTTCAGAAGAATCATCGGGTAAAACAGACCACGGTACAACATTCTGAAGATTCCAGGTAATTCCATGATAAGTTTTTCAATATTTAATTTTGACTGTATTGGTGAACTATGGTTTGGGATACGGCGGCCATCTTGCCGCGTGCAGCAAAATGTAAGATAGCGAATGGGGTTAAATTGGTATGGGGCTAAAAGTGTTATATAGAAAATTATAACGTCCCAATATAAACGTAAACAAAAACACTTTTAGCCTTCTAAAAGTAAGGTTTTGTGACGTTTGTATAAATCTGCTTTTCAGTGGGTTGTGTTTATTGTTCTTTGTATAATATTGCATGAGTTGCACTTGTTTAGCCAAATTTTTGTTTCTTGGGTTACATGTACTCTTCCTTTAATATGAAATTGTGAATTACTTACAGTATGTAATTAGGATCCTTGACATACTTAAGTGTACAAGTTAAATTAAACACACTGAATCGATACATAAATGTACAAAAGTGACGAAATAAAAGTTTACAGTTTAAATTTTAATTTAAAGATGCAGACTCGTCAATGTGGGACAGACAAATACGTGCCACGAATTTCAACGCACTCCATACCTTACCTTGGTATAGTAGGGCAGCCGATCTTACGGTCCCAGGGGGTGTAGGTCCATGGTGCCGTTTAATAGCCTTGTCCATTCTGCTAATAGGGTGTGTATCTTTTATAAATCAAATATTTATCACAGAAAACATACCCTTTGTAAATTCATGACATTTAGTTTTAGATATGGTTTTAGATATGGTCACATTCAAGAAGGTAGCATATGTAATAATAATAGACAGTTCTTATATAGCGCATTACAGATCCGACGGATCTCTCAATGTGCTTTCTAGATGGTTGAATTGACCGTATGGGAACTCTTTGGTACAAACGACGTACAACAACACACACAACGAAGCGCACGTGCGCGATTCGATTAGCCTAGCCTAGCAATGCATGGCGAGCTCGCATGAATAATGAGCCTCCACCATCTGGGATTGTAAGAGCAGCTGCCCTACTCGGGCAAGGTATGGAGCGCGGTGAAATTCGTGGCACGAATTTGTTCGTGGTGTATTGACGAGCCTGCATCTTTAAGTGTGCTTGATAATTTATTTTCCTTTGAAAATGCTACCTCAATTATGTTGTATTTTATAATTTATCATTTAAAATACAAATACACACGTATATGAAAGATGTTTAAAGGCAGTATTCATCATTGGTAATCTCGAAAATCAGAAATGTTCACAGATTTACGCCTAACTTACACAATATAAACATGATGACCGTAGAAAAATTCCCCTGAAATGGTTTTGCTATAAGTGCTATAGTCTTTGAGAAAACAATTAGTTTTCGTCTCATGAGACGAAAATTCAATTCGCCCTAAAACCATTTCGCCCAATTTCCATTTCGCCCTAAACCACTTCGTCCGAGTGCCATATCGCCCTATATTACTTCGTCCAAACACTACATTGCCCAAATGCCACTTCGCCCCAAAACCACTTCGTGCACAGGCCGTGGTTCAGGGCGAAGTGGTTTTGGGGCGAATTGACTGCAAACCCTTTTTTGACGGTTTTCTCAAAAGTTAGACGAAGTACGGAGCTGGTTTTTGCTCAGATTGGTTTTAATCATGCATATCTTCAATCACACAGGGGGATAAAACTATTTGTAACAGTTTACCAATCATGTATACTATCTTTAACCTCAGATTTTTTCCAGTGAAATAACCAAGTGTTAATAATTTACAATATTTAATTGTACTTTACACTACAGTAATAAAGTTTTAACATTTGCATTGTGCTGTAATTTTGCGTTGTGCTGTAGTTTTTTTGCTTGAGTTTAATTCTCCAAAGTTTATGGTTGTACCAGGTAAATAAAATGCTTTTGTAATACAAGTACAGTAGTTAAATTTGTACTGAAATGAAGTATTTTTGTAAGTTAATCATAGGTGTATAATGAAGTTAATTATCCAAAAAGCATACAAATTAAAGAATTAAAAGTAAAGGTCAAAGTTAAGTATCACTGACTTTTTGTAGAAATAAAATGATGCTGCGTAGCACTGTGAATTCTTACCAAAGTTGGAAAACAAAATAAAAACAGTGCTCACCGAGAAAAAAACATGAACTAACATTTTGTACGTAGGTTGGTTCTTTTGCTGTCTTTGGTTTTTTTAAATTCAACAAATAACTAGTTAGTCTACATATAGTTGACTAAAGTTCAATAATCTTTCATTACAACATCACAACTTTTTGCAAAATTATACAATCAAGAACACACTTTACACTTTTTACTTTTGGGTGGAGAGATCCAGTTATGGCAAAGTGTTTTGCCTAACGACACAATATGGCGCTTTCACAGGGGGGTCAAAAGGTCACGGGTCACTATAGACTGCCGAAGTGAATACGTCACCTTTTGTTGGTTGCCTAGGCAATTGGATCTAAACTAAAAATCACTCAACCGTGTCCCAGTGCTTTTCCAATGGTACTTTTCCCGACAGCCATGATAGTTTAGATCCAATCGCCATGGCAACGCACGTCACACTTCGGCAGTCTATTGCTTGTCTTCTAGAACGGCCGCGGGAGAGAGAAATTTAGCCACTTGGGGAAATGCACATGGCTGCTATCAGAAAAGCATGTGGCTCTACTGTTCTATCCTATTCTAGAATACGGTACATGCAATAGTGATCTGTGACCTTTTGACTCCCTGTGAAAGTGCCCTATACTGGGATTCAAACCCACAATCTTCGTAGCTAATTAGTTACGAGTGTCACAAAAACTAAATGCAGAAATCGGATTGGCTGATGACTACAATCCTGCCAAAATGGTTGGGCCACCTCCCACTGTCCCCCCGCTCTCCCGCTTCCCCGATCAATGTTGTCATCCGCAGGTGGAACGCAGAGCGCGCGATGAAAACAACATTGAACGGGGGGCCCAACGAGTTTTGGCCAGGTTTGTATGGCCTATAATGGATCGGAATCGAGATCTGCACTCTCATCCATATGTTTGCTTGGTACAACTTGTTGTTGAGATCTGACATCCCTGGGATTCGTCTGAGGTTTGTGCAAGATTCAACACTCTGTGAGTAAATTTTGTTATTTTTTTTTAATAATAAATGGTCCACAATAATTTTTTAAAATATTGACAAGCCCAATCTCTGGGAGATAAGCTCAAATTTGATTTGCAACAGATTCCTTGGAAAGTGACTGATCGTGTGACTGATCGTGTGACTGATTGTGTGACTGATCTGATTGTGTGACTGAACACTGGTAAAAACCCTTATGGATTGTGTGTGAACTTCATGTTTTTAGATATCTGAAATTGGAAGACCAACCTATTTTCTGGGTATCCCTCCAGAACACAGAAAAATTAGCGTCTCTATACATTATACCTTTGCATTTTGTGCGTCTGCCTGTCCGCAATAAGCCGATATGACTGGCTACCCTCCCTCCAAATTGGAATCAAAATTGTATTTCTTTTCGTAAGGTAGGGGGTGGGGGTAAAAAGCACCCAGCCTCAAACCCCACCCCCCTTCCCCCTGCTAAGCGACTTTATCGGCACTCGCACCGGAAAAACCCCTGCTTAGATGATAGTGTTTTCAGTTATCCAAATTCGACTGAAAATTATTTCATTGTTCATATGTGGCTGAAATGTTGGGAAATTGGGAAACTTATATGAATTGACATTGAAATTGGTTTGCTATGTTTTTTTGTGGTGACAGATTCCAGGATCAAGATCCAAATCTGCAAGAAACCATCCTTCGGAATTCCAGTTCCATTTGTCAAGGTACGGTACCTCCAGATTTCTACCTCTTGACCTGGGATTTACTTTATAACCAAAGTATAAACTTTTTCCTATGGTTCTTCATGGAATAAATTATTTAAATAATTTGGTGTTACTTTAACATCAAAAAAATTACGTAAAGTTTTACACCAGGGGCCAATTTCATAGCGCTGTTTAGCAGCCGATTTTGTGCTAACGATGGCTTTGACTATTTTATAGAGATTGTAACCTTAAGCACTGCCAAACGTTTGCTAGCTTCGGAGACAAAATTTGCTTAACACTTGTGATGCAACAATGCCTGTTTCCATTCATGCGCATGCTTTTTAAGCATGCTGTGGCCGTGAAATAGCCTTAACGTTAGCACAACTTTCTGCTACAGTAAGCACACATTTCCGCTAGCGATTTTAAAAGCAGCACCATGAAATTGGCCCAGGGGCCAATTTCATAGAGCTGCTTAAGCATGAAAAACCTCGCTTGATAAAACGAGGTTACTAGCAAAAGTTTCATGTGATTTTCATGATACAGTCCCACAACACTGGTCATACACTATTTATATCACATGAAGATTTCACTGGTAACATTCTCTACCAAGCATTCTCTACCTTTTTGTGCTTAAACACCTATGAAATTCGCCCCAGGTTGGTATCAGAAATGTAACAAGAGTTTTTACAGTGTGTGCTTTTTGTAATCCACTCCAGGTTTAAATATCTTGGAAACTATACGCAAACAGACGTTTTCGCACTAAATCTGTTAAAAGAACAACACCTTATCAGAACACACAGAACTAAGTTCATTTTGGTTGTTTTGAACCGTTTTATTGCATCAAATTAAGAAGACACAAAGATAATAAGAGTACAATAATACACAGTAATTTTCATTACTTTCAAACGCAGCCACACTTTCTAGGCTATGTCCAGAATAATGGCCTTAAGAAATAAATAGTACACAGTCATAACCAATAAATACATTTTTCTGGGGAAAATTTAACCCCCACTGGTTACAATAATAAATTAATAGGCTAGAGGTTCTGCATGCATGCATTGTCATACCTTGTGTTAATAATAATTCCTGCTTATCAATAGAATATTATAGCACACTGAAACGAAATACATATCATGAAACCAAATATTGGTCTACTATGCAAGGAAAAACATTGTGTACCCTTTTTTAAGTGGCAAGATTTCGTTGAGTGTAAATAATGTTTTTTCATTATTTCTAGATCGCTATAATACTGCCGAGTTAATAGCACACGTCGCAGTGCAACGATTATTAGTTCAAAAAAGAACAGAATAATACATGTATCGTGATTTTCTGAATTCAAAACTACCATCATATCTACCTATTTCCGTATTTAAATTTAAAACTCTTAGTAAATTTGTAAAACTGTTTTAGTTTCTCCAACAAATGTTCTACTTTCCATATTTCACTTGACTAAGTAACATGAGAGGTATCATGGTCTTAGATGCTTACACTGTACCCTGTATAAAGTACACAGACCATTTTTCCTAACATTTAAGTATTAAAATTCCGACCAGAGTTTTAAAGTCATTACCCTACTTAAGAAAGTTCCTGTGTTGGCAAAGTAAAAAGGAATCTGAAACATTGTTACATACTGGTACACATAATGAGTATAATGAAATTCATATGAAAAGTCCGATGACTACTGTAAAAGCTGAAATATTCGCGGTGGTTTTATTTTCGCGCACCAGACAGAGCCCGCGAAAATAACAACCCGCGAAAATATTGTTTGCAGCAATTGTGGCGATCCCTGAAACAAAACATAATTTCCATCCGCGAAAATGTCAGTGATGTTGAAATGCACGAAAATATTGGCTTTTACAGTAGTCTTATCTTGATAAAATAACAGAACCAAGTCCAACGTCATGCATCAAAACAATGACAAAAGAATGCGTTTGTTATTGATAGACCCTTTACACTCGCAGCCATGTTAGGGGGCATGTTTTCTTATTTAAATGATGCGACAATAGATCCACAAAACGCCTACTCATGCATGACGTACTGTGACAATTGCCCCCAAGATGGCTGCCATGCAAAGTCTCTATTGAAGTCAACAACAACTTTGCTACAATAAGACACAGGGTAACTACAACTGAAAACAGAAAGACAATGGTCGGAACTTAAAACAATTGGGCTTGTTCACGATGAACTCTAAGCAATACAATATACAGCTGCTGAAATGAACTTAAGACCAGTGCAATGTTGAACTTATTTTAACAGTTCAAAATAAGGAGGTTGTTCTGGATAATACCCATCAGGGTAATTTTGCATACATTGGAAGAGACAGAAATTGTACATTATCCTCATTTCATCTGGATCAAACCAACCTCATGAAAAATATACAGTTAAACCAACGTGCTGGTTTTTTGTTAAGATTACATCTCACAATTTCAAAATAGGTATGTACAATCATTTGTGATTTTTACACTGTAGATGAGCTTATCCCTTTTTAAAAACAAGTGTTTGAAAAACACTCCATCCAATTTACTTAGTACTTGTTCGAGGTTCGGAAGTAGTTCAAAAATCGTTGCAAAGTATTTACTTTACAAGTATTCATCTACATCTAAGTTGAGATTATATTTACAACTGAGAATTATTTTTGTGTGTGGTTGTTTGTTTTTTTGTTTGAAGACTTCAATGAAGTACAACATGTAACTGGATTTGTTCCATTTTGTTTTGATCTACTTTCTAAACTGCAAACTATATTTTTTCTTTCAAAAAGACAAAGTCTACTCTTTTTTTTTTTACACAAGCATTTCCTCAGACATGCATCATGTACATTTAAGCTAAACTAAAATAACCACAGTCGTGTTTACTACCAAACACACCACCATTACCTCCAAAGTACAAAATACTGTTCACTCAGTGTATGTATTGCAATCGGAGACATACATGCAGAGCTCCGTAAATAAATTTGTTAAAATGTATACATACCCTAAGCTATATCATCTTTTAAAACTCTTAAAGCACCGGTTGTGTAGATTACAACCCTGATGATAAATAAATAGCTTAAACTTGTCATTTCAGTTTCAATTGGTCTTGTAAACATTAACTCACATTAACAGACAGCAAAAAAAATGGGGGGGAAAAAAATACAAATTTGCCACAGGCATGTACTGCCCGCTTTGCAAACCCAGTGTCAACTCCAAATGAAAGGAGCTATTTTAAATATTAAATAATTGCTTCAGGTCAGTTTCCTAATCCATTGGCTCAAATTGGGAGACCATGACCTCTTGCCTGTCTTTAATGACACATAAAAATGGCCATGCTAATCAAGGATTTACATTTGCTAAGCATACATGCTGATGCATTATCTGCATGTACTTCAATCTTAAATCGGCTACGAATCTGTCAGACAGACAGTTCAGCTGATATTTGTTGACAATTTGACATGTTTTTTTTGTAAACAATGGCCAAGGCTTAGCATTTTGGGTTACTATCTCACAAACCTCGGGTGGAAACACCCAGAAGTTGTGAGTTAAACCCCTTTTAAACGAAGCCTTTAACCGCACCGTAATTCAGATGGGATGCAAAGCTGTAGATCCAGTGTTGTGGTGCACTTTAAAATATTCCAGATCATTTTTTTTTCGCAAAAGAAGGGATTTTTTTCTGCGGTGTGTATGGTTCATTTGTCTAAAAAGGTGCAACCCGTCTATGTATCTCGATGTTTAGGCTCATTATGATTTTTCTTTAATCCCAAAATTGGTTGTATCATTTCAATGGTAATTTAATCCCGGGTTTGAATCCCGATAAAGCTCATGATTTTTCTCTCATAACAAGATGTCTGTAGATAGGAATTAAATATTATAGCTCACATTGGTCTATCAGGAAAAAAACAAGGTTCCGTAAAGTGCCAGAGTCATTCCCAACGTCATCTCGCATTCATCACACTGAGCCCTCCAGGCTGGGTTAAGAACTCAGACTTATCCCCACTTCCGTTTCCCCAAGGAAATGCTGAATTGGTTAATTTTGTGCAATTTACCACAGCCCATTTAAACTAGTTGGCAATGACAGGCGACTGGCAATTGGCATTAGGGGTACAAGTACGACACTGATGGCAGCGATAAGGGCTGGAAGTGTTGCTGGGTGTTTCATGACAAATTTCCCTTGTTTTTGCAACACCTGTTTGTGTTCTAAAATACCGAGTGAGTGAGAACACTAACCCTGATGTGGCTTAATGTCTTAATACAGTGTGTCTTCTGTGAAACTACATGTAATAACCAGGGGCCATTTTCATGGCGCTGCTTGAGCGCTAGCTGACAACGCTAGATGACAACGTGTGCTTACAGTAGCAGAAAAGTTGTGCTGACGTTACCACTATTTCACAGCCGTGTCGTGCTAAGCAAGTACGTGCTTGGAAATGAGCATCGTTGCGTCACTAGTATTTAGCTAATTTTGCTTCTGAATCTAGCAAACGTTTAGTTGTGCTTAAGGTTACGGTCTCCATGAAATAGCCGGAGTCTCAAGCACAAAATCAGCTGTTAAACGGCCCCCATGAAATTGGCCCCAGAACTTAATTACATGACGCAGCTAATTTTCTACTAGCCCGCTATTTCACAGCTCCCCGCTCCCCTCCCCCTTATGCCAGCTGAAGGATTATCTTAGATAAAATTGATGTGGAAGGGGGAAGTGTAACATCCTGCCCCAACTTCCTATCATAAACACTTCTTAAAAGTGGATGAAAAAACTACCTGTCTCAACGTGTGCATCAGTAAAATGAATCAGCTACGGACCAAATCTTATATAATCTTAAAATCTTAAAATACAGGACTATGGGGATACAACTCAAGTACCCTGTTTTTCTTATCTGTCGCCACTGATTAGGCTAAGTATACAAGCTATGTTTTCTAACACAAATAGAAAGCTGAAGTGCACAGTCAGTTTTTGTCTCTGTGCTTTTGCAAAGCACAGGACATTTCAGTTGACAAGTCAACTGAAATTACCCTGGCAATCAACATCGCACTTCAGTTGTTTACAGAGGTCCAGTTTCTTGGAGTGCTTGGCAGAAAATACTGATCAGCACAGGAAAATTGTGCTTGGTAAAGACAGGTTCTGCCAACTTTTACCAAGACCAAAATTTGCTAAGCAGTTTTTTTCTGCTAAGCATTCCATGAAATTGGGCTAGGGATTTAAGATGTATCGTTTATTACCAGATCATTTCAAATAGTTGTTCATTTGATCGCATTGAAAAGTTTCAACATGGTGGAAGAATAGGGTTACATAAGTTACATGTACTGTACTAAATGCTGGAAGTTGCTAATAATAAATTACTTTTTTGTTCGAGTTGTGAAAACAAAAATGCATTCTAGCACCTTGTAAAATGTGAGACTTTGAAACAAGTGGTGGCAGCAAACAAACCGGTCCTTTCCACTGTTTAAGCTAAAGTACGCATGCTTAATATATAACGTAGACATTGGAAAAGGACCGGTTTGTTTGTTGCAATGAAGCGTCTCAAAAGTCAACCAATTGGAGTGTATGAAATATCTAGTTTAAATTCAGGCTAGTTAAAGGCACAGGCTCGTCAGCAATGTGCGCGCGCCAAATCCGTGTCACAAAATACGCAGCTCCATGCCCTTGCTATTGAGCTGCTTATTTCGTGGCACGAATTTGACTCGCGTGCATTGCTGACGAGCCTGTGCCTTTAAGCCTTCATTTCAAAGTTTAATATGGCAGGTTTTTTTTTCCATGTCAGAAACCAAGTGGCCTCATTCTGCCTTTTCCAACATATGGGCTGTCAATTCGCAAACCCAGAACCCACAGGTGCACCATTGGCACCCATTCCTGGCACCCCCCTTCACACAAGGGGCACACTTTCTCAAAGTGGCATGATCCCGTGACAAAGCCTGATTGAAGATTCCTAGGCCAGGAAACAGTGATTATCTCCATCCGCTGAGAGAAGAAACCAAATGTCAAAGAGTGGATTTTGCTCATCGACAATTACACCAGTAAGTATTTTCTTCTTTAGTTTTCCCACATTGTACTCAATGGCTGCGTTCGGGCGTGTACTCGTGTTAACGCGAGCAGTACTTCTGCTTACGCGAACAGCAAGAATAACGACGCTCGGGGTCAGTGAGCATATGCTCTCGCTACTCCCCGACAAAAGGGAGAATATATGAGTGGATTTTTGAGTGAATTAGCCTATTGTGTCAACTCGATAACTGAAGCAACAACTCACTAAGGTTTGTTCTACATTGATTCTGTAAAGGTTCCATGACTGTACATTTGTATTTTCTTCAGTTTCTTGTGAGCTGTGAAAGAGCATTTTTTTAGTGCAGTCGTGGCAAGAGACGGCCATTACTTCAGAGTAACGAGAATGGTACGCTCGAACGCAGCCAATAATGGTGCCGTTTTCTAGAAATCTATGACCACTGTCACATTTTTCATACAATTTGGGATTTTGAAATGTCTGGTCATAGCAACAAACTCAGCGGTCCTTTGTCATTGAGCATGATATACACATTAGCCCAAACATGACATAAAAACAAAGGAAAAGGACCAGTTTGTTTGCTGCCACCATGCATTTGACATCCAGGGGCTTTTCCAAATCTTGGCTTCGGCTCCGTCTACATGGAGCTGGAGCCTGAGCCCAAGTCGAGATTTGGAAAAAGGCCCAGAACCATTTGTGACCCGACCGTGCCAAATGAGTTGGGTATTGTGCAGTATGAGCCACGTTTTTCGATTAGTTATATAAAGTAAATGTTATCAGCACTTTAAAAATGACTTTGATCGTTAACTTTAACAAGTTTAATAGCTTAATAAAATCGCACTGCAGCATAATACTTTACGATATAGCACACTTACATGAGGCTTTTACATGTTTAATGCAGCACACTTCAAAATAAATGCTTTAACAGTTTTGCACCAGTCTCAAAGGCAAGACGTATTTGGCCATCATTTTTGGTTGGTACTACACTATTTTCCCTGCACACCTAAATCAAAGGTTCACTTTGAGTAAACCTCCATGATTAGGGTTTTGCAGACGGCAAATTTTTAGTAACGATTCCAACCAAAAAAAATGCGCTTTGTATCAACAGGTTTAAAAAAAACAATTATTGGTTTCAATTCATAAAGCAGTATTTCACAGACAACTGCTCATTTGAAACTTGCTTTCTACAATTGTCAGTATTCTGTGTCTAATGAAATTATACATGGTCACCGAACCACGTATAAGAAATACAACATTTCATGCTGTTTGTGTATGCATTACATTTTGTTCAGAATCGGTTCTCTTATTTATAGCACACTCATTATGTCAGAATAAAATGAATAAATATTAAAGAAGAAAAAAAAACTGCTCGCATTTCTTAAATGGAAGATGATACACAGGAAAACTATATATACATGTACATTTTTATAATAATAAAAAAAAGCATTTTCAGCTTTGGAAGTTAAATTAAGCCGTCACTTCAATATATTTCCCCCACCAAAGTCACATGGTATTGTTCCCACGTGAGCATGGTAATTACCAGTAATTACACCCTAGTGAAAAATGGACAGCGAAAGGTAAATATTTTGGGACTTTGCTAATTACCATCTAAGATGGTCACCGTGCAAAGAGTGTCTTGTTCGAGTCGGGCATAAATTAATTGCGGACATGTACCACTTTCAACCTTGATACTAGCACACACCTAATCAAGAGGCGAAGCAGGGATGACATCATCCTTGTACCCCATCTCCCCCTGCTCCCCCTGCTTGTATTCCTCCATCTCCTCGTCGTCATCATCCATGAGCCCCTTACCGATCCCTCGGTTCACGTTGTCCTCTTTACGACAGTAGCTGTATCGGTGGTTCATGTGTTGGCTGTAGGAGCCCGAATGGGAGAACTTCTTAAGGCACTTGTCGCATTGGTAGGGTTTCTCGCCGCTGTGGAGGCGCGTGTGCTCCATCAGGTGGTGTTTGTGCTTAAAGGCTTTGCCGCACTCCTTGCACTCGTGAGGGCGCTTACCTATAGATTGGAAATAAGTCCATAACTAGAAATCAGTGGCAGATTTAGGCTCATTAAAATACAAAAATACAGTGGGAAAAAGGAGACACTTGGTGTCACGGTTCCATGTGATCAGCCCATTTTTGTTTTCTTCATTTTGAGCGTGCAAACTTTAACGCAAGAGTGACACAAAACAGTAGTTCTTCAATCCAAGCAGTATCCGGGTTCTTACTTTTAACCCCTAAATCATACAATTGTTTACATAAGAGTCAATGGAACGATTTTTCATGTGGTTTTGCACCAATCCGAATCTTTAAACCCCCCGCAAGTAATTGTTTTTCTTAAAATGTAAATTTTTAATTACTTATCCTGTAAACGAATGAAATTTGATATTTCATCCAGTTAGTTATAAGTAGCACGCAAGGAAATATAGACAGGGCAGCCATGTTTAGTTCTCTAATAGACCGTATTCCTGAACGCGTGAGGGCGCTCGAACAAGGTGATTTGGGGGAAAATGTCCATAGACGACTGTAGAAAGTGGGGGTACGTGCATACGTACGTGGGGAAAAGTCGCGTACGCGGAGCGCGCAGACCTGTGTCGCGCGCACAGATTTCCATTCAAAATAAACGTTTAGAAGGCGTGTGCGCGTAGCGCGTTTTGTGTTCGAACATAACGCACGATGGGCGCGGACCAGGCGCGGACCACTTGACAGCGCCCTCCACGTTCAGGAATACGGCCTATTAGATCACACAGTATTAAATGAAAGCACAAAGTCCCGAATCATGCCTCACTGCTAGGGAACAAAAAGGAAGCTTGTCAGTAAGATGCTGTCCATGCAAATCTACCATACCTCATACATATTCATAAGCAAGAGTTCTGTTCTCACAGCTGTTTACCAGTACGCACAGTGTGCGCCAAAATCCACGCCAATGTCAAATGTGCAAGCAAAGTAAAGTTTTTCCCAGGAATTAGGTTACTACAAACGCGCTTTACGAAGCAACTGTGTAACTAATACTTGGTTGTAGCATATATAGTGCGCAGTATGCGAGATTTTACCTGTTTTCCTGCGATCACTGATTCTAAACTGGGGAAGAATACGTATGAGGTACATGTGTGATAAAACAAACATAACATGGTTTGTTTCAGGTGGCTAGTTGATATTACATGTAGCTCCCCTACGTTAAAAGTTGACAAACTAGTTTATGAGGCGAATAGTTTGTCAAATTCCAATACCTCTGGGAGTTAAATATTGACTATCCACCCTCAAACAGTGTTACATTTGGGTCTTTCCACAGTAAAGGGGGCATTTTGGCAACACAGACCATTTTCGAGGAAATACCTTTGTCTGGTCTCAAAATAAAACAATTTAAGTTGTTCTGAAGAGATAACTTAGGCCCAAAAAGGGTTACAAATAGTGTGACAACATGCCTTTCTAAATACCCTGTGTACAAATTTCCAATATACGCTCGTAACCAGGACGGACACTTGTTACATTATAGGCTGTCCCGGTTACGAGCGTGTATTGGAAATTTGTACACAGGGTTTTTAGAAAGGCATGTTGTCACACTATTTGTAACCCTTTTTGGGCGTAAGTTATCTCTTCAGAAAAACTGAAACTTATTTCTTTATTTTTTGAGACCAGACAAAGGTATTTTCTGGAAAATATGGTCTGTGTTGCCAAAATGCCCCTTTACCGTGGAAAGACTCTGTTACATTTGTATACTGTGACTGACTATGTCCAAATTAGGCTGGAATTCCATACTTATTAGCTGTTGTTACAGCAGAAATCAAAGTTTATTTTCTCACTTTTTCGTAACATAGCACAAAACTTCACCAAACTAGGCCATGAGTGAATGTAGTTATTTAGTTATTTACTATTGCCCAAATCTCCTTAATTAATAGTTGGTGGCAGACCTCGAAAAAATTGTTAATTCTGAATCTCACTTTTTGGAAAATGGTATGAATGCTTTTTTGATTGTTTTTTTCAACTTTATGGAGCAAAACAGAAGCAAGAGTTTAATTGAATTTCAAAATACTCGCCAATAAATAATCATGTTATGTATTTGTAGTTTCCAGCCTTGATTTAGCATCATGAGCCACTGTTATTTATTAATAACTAACATAACCATGCTCTAGTTAAAGGCACAGGCTCGTCAGCATTGCGCGCGTGCCAAATTCGTGCCACGAAATACGCAGCTCCATGCCTTTGCTATGGAGCTGCATATTTTGTGGCGCTAATTTGGCACGCGCGCAATGCTGTCGAGCCTGTGCCTTTAACCTTTTTGAAAAGAACTGACAGGAAGCGGTTTTTCTTTTTATCAGTTATTTTCAATAGAGTTAATGACCTGAAAAATGAATTTTCGAACAGAACAAAAGCTTGTCGAATAACAAGGCACTAATTGACTAATCACTTTGGAATCGCTTTCAATATTATTTTGCTTCAGTGATTTCCTCCAGGTCCAAGAGAACCTGTTTGAATTTACATCTCTCAGCCTCCTTGATCTTTCGGTCAATTCGCGTTTTGTTTTATGAAGCGTAACTGAAAATTCATTCCTGCAGGCCATGGATAACTACAGTCAAATCTCAATAGGTCAAACTGCAGAGAAAAGAGCTCCGATTTTAAATCACGTAGATTTCTCATTTTCATTTTTCACACAAAATTGAACTTTGAGTTGACATAATTTAGCAGATTTAGCAGATTTGACTCATCCAGATTTGACTCTAAACTACTCTTGCATTAAAATAAAATAAAAGAAACCAAGCAGAGTGTTGACTGACTTTTTGGCTCACCTGAGTGCTCATACACATGTCTGAGCAGGGAGCTGTGCTTCTGAAACGTCTTGGGGCACTGGGTGCAGGAGTAGAGGCCAGCGGATGTCCTCAGGGGCCGATCTCGTCTCCTGCGGTCCTGGTTGGGGGAAAGCTCTCCAATAGAGTCCTCAACAGCCATTGCTAGGTCGTTGATGCCTGTGGAATAATAAGTAGTAATTCATTGATTAATTCACTTGTACGTGAAGGTTGTGTTAACTACAAAGTTGTAATATAAAGTCATTTAGACTCGCGTTTGTGTGATAGATCCCCAGAATCAATCGGTAAATAATCTATGTTACGATAGTAATTTTGTGGCAAACTTTAATTGTGTGAAAAAATTCACGAAATCACGAAAAAAACCTCGCTGTCCAAGTTGAGTTCAGTGCGTTGTTTCCTTCCAAACTCTTTCTTTGCCAATTTTATTTGAAGCGACGCACGTCAAATTTATGCGCGTAATGTGTGGAAAAGGTTCAGAGTGAAGCCAGTCTCATGGTGCAGACACACATTGTAGGCTAGTGACCAGTTTTGTTAATTAACCCATGAAGAGGGATGTTCAACCTTCGTCAGTTAGTCAGTTTGGACACCTAGTCGCCATTGTAGGTATTCTAAGGGCTAAATTGCTAATATCAAAAGCAGAAATGAGATTTTTTGTGACACCTACCATTACTGTGGATCCCGTTATTGTTCCCAAGATGATGGCGATACGTTGGTGGCTGAGTTGTCTCCACTTGCATCGGAGTCATTGATGGGTACACGCCTTTCATCATCGCTGAAGTGTACATTTCAGTTAGGGGGCTCGTTGGGTACGAGGATCCATTGATAAACTCCATGCCTTCTGGGTACTTCATCCTCTTGGGTGGATAGCCGTTTTGCATTGGTAAGTAGGCAAAGTAGGGTTCGGTGTATGGCCTCTTCAACATCAAATTGCCATTGGGACAGTGGGAGTGGGCTTTGAGTGTGTTTTCCAGACAGAAATTTGCTCGTGAACCGTCAGGATTGAAGGATTGGAAGATATAGCTGCCAGCAGTCGTGTAAAGAGGGGGATAGTTGAAACCGTAGACTAGTTTTGGAGACATGGAAGACAAAGGGTAGTTCCTATGCTTAGGCATGGATAGGTCTAGAGGGGCTTCATCAAAAGTCTGTCTTGGTGACGGTTTGGAAGACACTGTGGCTGGGGAATTGCAGTTAGAATGCTGCTCTGGATCTCGCAAACTCGGATTGTTGAGTCCATTTTGACGTCGGGGAAACTCGTATTGATCTGGCTTGTCACTTGGGTAAGACTCTTCAGTTGCTGTACTTCGAGGAGATGAAGTTTTGGGGCTGTACATGTATCTTCTCTCAGGTGTCGCCACTCTTGATCGATTTCCATTTATGGTAGTCTCGAGGGCAATGGAATTATCGTTAAGTTGTTTTCCAGGCGACTGAGAATGCAATGGGTTGTTGTTGATGCAGTTTTTCTTCATGAGGCCTAAGCTCTTTAGGGAAGGATCACAGCCTTCCTCTTCCAGCTTACGTGTCCGTTTAAACCATGCCTCGACGAGCAACATATTTAGATTAAGAGCAAGGGAGATCTTCTCAAGTCCGTCCTCCGATGGTCTTGCTTGCATCGCGTAAAAAGCTCGCAGTGCATGTTCTTGAGCCTCGGAGATTCCGTTCCACACATTTTGATTTATTTTGGGTATTGTGGAGTTGTCATTATTCTGGGAGGGCAGGTTATTGCCATTATGTTCCTTGGGGCTCTGGACTGATGCGAGAGGGGACGCAAGGCTTTCGGTCTCGCTCAAATTGTTGCTCATGGAACCATTCATTTCAGAGTCCGTAGATGGTCTTCGTTCTCGAGCTCGATCCATATTGGCGAGGACCTCTCGTTGGTACTCGTAATACTTGCTCAGGTTGGAGTTGTAACCTTTGATCTTCTGCACGTCCTCGTTCAACTCGCACAAGTACCGTTCATGCTGGTGGAGTTCAATTGGACTTTCAAATTCACGGCCGCAGTACTTACACCCAGTGCCTTTGTTGTCGAGGTAGGCCATACATCCGTAACCTCGTTGGGACTCTAGACATTTTGCTATAGCCTGGGCTTCGTGGACTTTACGAAGGGTGTAATCAACAATACTGTATATCTGGTTTGGCTTGGCCCCGTTTACTGGAAACAACACTGGTTTGGTTGACGACAACCTTTCTTTAGATATCTCGGGTAGTATGACCTTGTCGGATGTTGTTAACAATGGAGAACCTTGAGAGGATGGTGGGGATGATGATGAGGATGCCACTGATGGGGTTGGACTGACAATCTTTGGGGATTGCTGGGCAGGTGAACGGGGAGCCGGGGGCGAGGGTAAGGGTGCTGTAGGTGTCACTAGGGGTGCAGCTGGGGCGGGAATGGGGGTAGTGAGGGGTGCTGCTACTGGTGTGGGAGCACCCGTAGCTTTGGATACTTTGGTCAGTTTTGAGATATCCGTGTTTTGTGCTTGCATCTTCAGCTTGCTGACTGTTGCATCAACGATCTGGAGCACTTTCTTGACTGCATCATTGGGCGGGGTCGTTTGCTGCTCAGCGCCCGTATCCTCCATTGGCTCGGCCTCTTTCATACTGTCCGAGCCCGGAATCTTAATGTGCAGTTGGGTCATGTAAGAAGGTACATGTATCTTTGTGTCCATCTTCATCGATTCTGTGTCTTCCTTGACTGGGGTGATCTTGTTTGTAATATGATGTGACTGAACTGGGGACAGACTCCCGTTCATCACCTTGACAGGTGCTGGCATGTGGGAGCTGGAGACAATGGCAGGGTTTTCCTTGAGAGGGGAGCACTTCTTGCTACTAATGTGGGAACTATAAGACCCCGAGTGCGAGAACCGTTTCCTGCAGATAGGGCACTCGTACGGCTTCTCCCCGCTGTGGATTCGAAGATGCTCCTTCAGGTGGTGCTTGTACTTAAAGGCTTTGCCGCACTCGCCGCACTTGAACTTACGATTGCCCGTGGAGTGGGTCAACATGTGGCGTTGTAGTCTGTAGATGTTCACAAAGGCCTTGTTGCAGATGTCGCAGACTTGGTTGCGGCCGGGCATGTGTGTGGCCATGTGCCGTTCGAGTTGCGATTTGTATGCAAAGCAGTAATTGCACTCGGGGCAGGAGAAGTTGCTGATGGTCTTCTCGTGACGGTACTTGATGTGCTCCTTGAGAGATGTGATGCGTTTGTAGGAACGGTCGCAGTAAGGGCAATCTACAGGCTTGCCATCTTCAAAGTCAGTTCCACCTGGGGAGTGAATGACAATGTTAAAAAAACACATTAACAAAAGGTAATTGGCACAAACGACAAACATGTTAATATTTTTTACCAGTATTTTGCCTGACAAAAAGTTTTAGTAAAGTGTAGAGCATTTAAGTGCTGGCAGAGTAAACACAACGTCCCATAATAAGTCTATAATCTGGTCAAGTGTTATTGGCCTTGTGTTGTATAATTTATATTTTTCACTTTCTCTGTGGGTTCTGACTGTGAAATCTTTAGATAGGCTTCGGTGATAGGTATATTACTACAGAGGCCAGAAGGCAAATGCCTTAATTGCCTCCCCCCAACACACACCTTCCTGGACTGGGCCTTTATTCCATTTTTGCAGGTTCCTTATAAACTATTGAATTGTGCATAAGAATTTATAATTGGGACACCATCACAAGTTACAAAATGTACAGAAATTTGAGGTACATGTATTTAATTTTGGGGTAAATAAATTTAGAAAAATGTTTAAAATGGGATTAACTTTTAAATCATTTGGTCTTTTTACAGGAGATAAAAATCACGTTTGTTTTCCCAAAACATTGAGGACTGTGAGGTACAAATTTGATCTTTAAGAATGATCCCAACTAAACTAAAGAAATTATAGCTTGAAAACTAAATGAAAATTCAATGCCCTGATAATTGAAAAATTCCAAGTCCTGGCCGATTCAGTATTTTACTCACTGATGTTTGGCAAAACCGTTTCTTATGTTTATTATAGTAAGAACAATAAAGTAGGACAGGAACTACAGATTGATAAAAGGCTTGGATTGGAAAAATCATTGCCATCCAAGCAGTTTCTATAAAACTGTTTTAGGAGATCAAGGCAACCAGACAGAAATCGATAGGGCATTAAAGCAAAATTTAATTAATAACTACTTAGACATTTTTGTAATTCAGTCAACCTCACTAACAAAAGGCCCTTGGGACCTTGCAGATTACCTTATAACAGAAATAAATAGCAGGAAATTGAAACCTTAAAGTGTCTTCGTTATAAACAGAATGTTGTACATGTATTAAAGGACCCAGGGATGAAATTGAATTTTTATCAATGAAATCTGTGCTATGCAACTACTCCATTCATTTACAGTCATAAAAACCTTACTAGCAAGTTGTTTAATAGATTGGTTCCCGATCCCTATAGATTATTGGTTCGCTTATTGCAAAAATATAGGGATCTATAAAGGGCAGCCATGACGGGCAGAATTCTGCCCGTCACGTGGTTATTATTATTCTTTTTTTTTTAGTAAGTGCGCATATTTTGCATTGACATTTGTAACCCGGCCGTGCATGTCGAACATATCCAATTATGTAAATAAAGTACATTGCCTATTAAAAGCAAAGGGCTTGGCCAATTTTGAAATATAAAAAAAACAATGCGCACGCGCAAAGACGACAAATCACAGATCAAGATGAAGCGCCCGTTACCTGTCTTTATATTCTCCTGTGTGGAATATGTGGACGGGAACCAGTCTAGTTGTTTTAGGGATTAAAATCAATTATTTTTTATTTTTATGCTAATGATTTACATATTCATGAGCAAAGTTGTGATGTCACATTTAGGAAAATCTCATTCAACTGTGCACAAAAGTTTTCAGTATTTTACATGTTTCCTGTTGTAAGCCATGAAAAAACTAAGGCTGGAAACTGCAGCAATTGTCCACAATTCCAATTTGAAGTCTTGTGTTTTTTTTGTACTTTTCTGCTGTGTGTTCCTAAAGTGACATGCCCCAAACGCAACTTTTTATTCATGGGCCATCAAAATGAACAGTAACACTGTCTATCTAAACAAGTAATCCTTTATATGCAGCAAAAACACTGCGTAAAGTTATATAGCATTTCAGGGCCCTTTCAGGTTCGACTGTATTCAGTTGTTTTCCCAAAGTGCACTGAGGGAGTTATCAAGTGTATCACTTGCCTGCATTGCCTATTAATGTAAAGTTTCTGCCCTGACTAGGAAATGTGTGAATGCCGGTACTACACTACTCACAAAAAGTTAGTTTGGTGTGGCTCAATTTTGGATTTTTTTTTCTTCAAGTGACCGTTTTCACCTCTTCCTGTGACAAGGTGTGTCTGTCAGGCAGATACAATTGTCTAATCATATACAAAATCATTCAAGCGGAATGCATGATACCCTCAATAAAATATCTGCGTACACCCCGCAATACCCCTAACTTATTGTGAGAAGTGTACTTTTATCGGTGACATTGAAGTACAGCATATATTGAACATTGCCCAATACTGCTTCCAAGTAATCAAATAATATTTGGCTCATCCCATCTCGTCCCTTCCCCCTGTCTCCACCCCCTCCCCCCCCACCCCCCAAAAAAGCAAAAGGACATACCATTACTGTCGTTGTCAATATCATCGACTGGCTCCGGATAGATAACAGCCGTGTCGCTTCGGTTGAGATACTCCTCCAGATTAACCCTGGTGTCTGGATCCTTGCCAATCTTGCCGAGTGGGCTCCGTCTCTCCACGCGCTCCGTTATATCGCGCTCGTCCTCACTCAAGCTATGCTCCCCGATGTCACTGTCAATACCATCGCTGTTGCCGTGGTAATTTGAATGGCTGATAGGGGAGGGGCTATCGTCGGTGTGGTCGCTTAATTCGTCCGGGCTGCACGAACTTGCTAGATCATCATCGACTTCACCTATTTAGAAAGGAGAAAAAAATTTGAGGTTAAAGGCCCATTTAATCATTTGCAATTAACCCAAATTTTACTTCATGAGTTGACAACTTACTCAATGTGTTAATAGCAACACATTGACACATTGAGAATTTATTTCCATCCAAGATGGTACTTTTTGTAAGAAATTAACAACTGAAAGTGGTTTTTTTTTTTAAATGTGCGCGCACACACTTTTTTACCATTCACTTAACACAAGCTAGTTTACCAACATTCTTCTTTAGATATGTTATGCCTTTTTTTCAAGAATCCTTAAAAAGTTTATCTTGCAAATTGGGCCTGTAATCACACAGTATTTCTCAGATGCAAGAATGAGAATCCATTTTCAAGATACATGTATTTACACAGATAAATATCATCACCACTAGACCTTAATAAATTACTCCACTTTTTCTGTTGTACACAAGTACACAATACATGTATATAAAATTAGAAGTTGCTATAATCAGGCATTATATTCTTTAGACTTTTGTCTGAAATCAGGCTTTTGAATATGAGAAAAAGACAACAAAAGTATAAAAAACATTGCATTTTTCAGTCATTTGTAAATTTTCAGACTTTTTCAATGAAACACACGAACATATTACAAAAAAAATGAGTGTACACACTAATTTTTTAAAAACAATCTTTACTTAAATTACTGTTTTCTTCAAAATGATACCATCTCAAGTGGAATAACTTCATATTATTGATATTTGTTACCATTGCTCTAATCACTTTGAATAAGATTTTCTGTAATGACTTAGATAAATTTAGGCTTTTAAACACCTGTCTCTGAACTGTTAATTACCTCCCTATTCTCTTCCTAAGTATGTTGCTGAAAGTAAAATGACCAGTATTCCTTCAAGTCCACAATATATCGAAACGAAAAAACAAGCGGCATGCACACACCACTTGGCCTGTGCCAACAATTGGCAGAGAGCACCCGACATCGATACAACATATCAGGTCATCCTCTCATTGATTTTATCCACCGTTTCTCATGTCATTAGACTACTGATGGTCCCTAGAACGGAGCGTTTATTGCATTAGCGAGACTCCCCGTGGTATGTTGGTAGAGCACCCGGGCGGAAATTTGTGGGACAACGAACATGCTTACACTAACCGGTTAGAGTGTCAATACTGCATAAATGCAAGTCCCTAAGCCGGGGCGCGAGAGACAATAAAGTACACGACACACTGATTGAGCGGACGCTGAAATCTCTTAATTCAATAGGTTAAGATCTTAATCAGGACTTGATTGTTGTTTTGTTGTGGTAATCATTATAATTTGCAGCGTTTTAAGTTCAAAGTACTTTCTTATGATTGAATTTGTACTCGTACAGTTTATTGCCAGTTACTGGAAGAATTAAATGCTTTTATTTTTTCAACGTATGAGTATTTGATATTATTTTAATATGAACATTGAATTTTTCACGGTCTGTTTTGATAAGTTACAAACTTTTTTGTTCTTTGGTTGATAAAACTCAATATATCCAGTTCTGGTTTTCTTTTCACTTTAACTTTATACTATGTATGTAGGTTTATAAAGCTAAAAATTAAGAGTTTCATCGCAAAATGCCATAAACGTCATATCCACCAAAAAAAAAAAAAAGATTCTCGATTGATGGTCCTAAACATTCTTCAAATAGATTATTGGTAAAAAAAGAAAATAGTTTTACTAATTAGAATTTGCCATTCCGTGTAGTGTTTAGTTGTAATATAAAATGGCAGTTTTCTCCAAATGCCAAAAATAGAAATACACTGTATAAAGCTTTTTGCGACATTGAAGCTCTTTAAATGTTAAAACTGAAAATAAATTAGAATGTGTTTTATAGGAATACATGTAATTTGCTATTTCAAAAGGAACAAAATACTGAACCAATGCCGTAGATGAAATAAAACAAGACAGGATGTTACATTTGACATTAACTTGAGTAGAATAAAATGTATTGCTTCCATTGTTAATGCAGCCTTTAGCAGATGTGCACAGACCAACAACAGAAAAATTACACTGTAGAATAGAAATTAATAACAACAATGAAAAAACCCTGGGTTGGGTCCCTAACACCTGTTCCCGAAAGCTGCAATGAGCTGGTACTATAATCTTTCCTAGAGAAAGGTACACCTTGCGGAGCGGCGCCAGAATGTCTGGACTCTGCCAGCTTGGTAGCTATTCAAAACCACACTACTCAATGCCATGCAGTGAATGATTAACACAAGTAAAGCCCTAACACCTGACTGATTGGGACTCTATGTGCTCTCTCTGTGTTTTAGCCTGCAGGTGATGAGGGGGAAGGGGGTGTTTTTGTGTGGAATTGGATGATTATGGTTATGATGACGCTGTCTTGAAATACTGTGGTGTGAAGTGTCTACCAATTGGTTGTTTTTTTTGTAACAAAGGGCCACTATACTGATAAAACAACCAAACAAAGCCAAATAACCCAACATCCCAAACAAGTATTAAGATGTGACTTTTATAATTTCCAGTTGGGGTTATCCATGATAAAGGCGTATATTAAATTCTGTTTGTATTTCATTTTTCTGACTTGATGCAGATATCATTTCTGAAAATGTACGAAATAATAAATGACAGAGCCAAAAATAAGAAATGACAGACCTTTTGAAAACTTCAAATTTTTGCACGTAACGTACAGGACAGACCCAATTAAGAGTTACATATTTTGTCTTTCCTTTGTACGGTACATGTAGGCTACATGAGAAATTTGAACAGGTTTTATTTATTTTGCCGTTTTCATTATTTTTTTCCATTAAACTAAAATTATTTTGTATGTCGGAAGTTTAGATATGAACTTATTTCAATTCCATTGGTTTATGCAATAAGTAAATTAAAAACAATCATTTTAAAAAAATAAAATTAAATCTGTTATTAAGGTCGGATAATGCAATTTCCCCAATATTATATGACCAATGTTTTGGTCCTAAACTTGAACTACACTCACAAGTCTACATTAAGAGTGGTTTGTATGTCCATTCATATCGCCCAATTTGACCGAAGCCTTGTTTTCAAAAGACAGATGTTCACGCAGCCAAGAGGAAATTATCCTGGCCCAAGGTGAAATCCATTGTCAACGCGTAGAGAGACTATTGTATAGAACATGTGGAGCCACATCACTATGATTAAGGGAGGCTTGTGAAATTCGAAGGGAGGTCTTCTAAACTTGAAAGGACTGTGTAATTTCTTAAAGAATTAATTGGATATAAAGGTGTGATGTTGGAAATTGGAAATATCAGAGATGGGATTTCTTGGGTTTTTTTCCCCAGCAAATTTTCATCTCTAGCACAATTGAGTAATAATTTTTGCAGCATTCATTAAACATCAAGTGCAGATTTGATCTATAAAATAGAGTTCTTAGAAAAGTCAAGTGACTTTTAAAAACCTTCTCACATGTCCCGTAAGATTTGCTTTAAGACAATTTATTTACTGAGCAAGTTTAATGTGAAAATTTCACACATAGTTTGCAAAGATGAACAGTTTTTTCATTTTACACCATGTATTAAAAATCACTTCGATGGTCAGCTTACTTTTCTGCGTAGGCCTAATTATTGTAACCAGCAAAAAGAAATTAACTTTAAATTAAGTGCAAAGCTTATAGAAAGAATGCCCAATATCACCTTTATTTGACAGTTTGTTCACTATTAGTAGGCCTATATTAAGTCATTTCAAATAAAATGTTGGTATTTTGTTCGTATATATTAAACAAAGATTTGAAGGAAATTACCTCCTGGAATAAACAGATAATCTAATTTTAAGATAAACTTCCCACTTTTGTCGCAATTGTTGCTTTTCTATAGAAAAATCACATTTTTTTCTTCAAAAATTGCATTCAGTTAGTGCACAAGATAACCATTCGCGCGCGGCACCCTTTGTTGTTGCGCTTACGCACGGACCGCTCGTGCCGTAATTTTGTGCATTACTTTATGCAGTAATTTTATTATTTATTTATCTCAGAAATGCAACATTTCCGACAGAAGTGCAAGTGGAAAGTATATCTTAAAATTGGATGATCTCTTGATTACAGAGGTGTTTAAGCACAACATTTGCTTAAGCACAAAAAAACTCTTGCTTAGTAGAGAATATTACCAGTGAAATCCTCATGTGATAGAAATAGTGTATGGCCAGTGTTAGAGGACTGTTTCATTACCATGACAATCACATGAAATTTTTGCTGGTAACCTCATTTTGTCAAGCAAAGTTTTTTATGCTTAAGTACTATTTCATGCTTTTAAAGCAGCTCTATGAAATTGGCCCCAGGAGGTAATTTCATTCAAATCTTTGTTCAATGTATACGGAAAAACTACCAAAATTTTAGAATCTCAGTACTGGCAAAATCTAGTTTTGTCATGAAATTTACACCTTTGTATGGTTAGTTTGTCAAGGAAAAGCAAATGGTAGCTAGATCATGCATTCTTGATCTTCCATGGATATTACTACATTAACTTACCCATTTGTGGATACCAATGGCCAAAGCTCTTACCAACAAGCATCTGCACATGCCTAAACCAAACGCTGTAATGAACTAAGTACAAAACTACACACTGCCCATCTAAAGCCCAGATCTTCCTAAAGTGTTCCAAACCACAATGTCTTGTGTCACCTGTGAATCAATTTCTCACCTCAATAATTTCACTGAGGTGATAGAAACAGCCCACTGCACAGACACCAAAAAACCTAGGATTATCTGGGTTACCTGGCCTTTCAATCCTATCTTGGCATCCCAGGTGTTTAGTCAGTGCATGGTCAGTGTATGTTATTCCTATTCACTGGCTTGCTTCTCCCCCTGCCATTCACACAAAAGAATAGACCCCCTTGACCACAAGCTAAAATCCCCTCCACTGAAGCTATTGTGTGAATCACCATTTCCTTGAAAGGAGAAAATGTAGGCCTTTGTGTCAAAGATGCTATAAAACTATCATCAACAACAACAACAACATCAATCACAACAAAAGCGTACAACTCTTTATCTCCGAGCCAGGTGGAATGTGTAGTGACGGGATGAGCTTGTAAGGACAACACATTTGTCAGTTTCTGATTCTCAATAAAATGGTTAAGTAGCCACTTTCATTTGAATTGCTCTACATAATGGCCATCTACATGTATTACAACACTTAATACATACATGTATATCATCTGCCCTATGAGACTAGAGTAAATTGATGTTGATATTATTAAAGTCATCATTAATTAAGCTTAATTAGGTGTGTGAGAAACCTACTGAATTTAAAGGATTCAAGTTTGTTTATGTAGTAATTGTAGATGTATTTTAAAGTATTTTCAGTTAACACAAATTTATGATGGCATTGTGAAGAATGTTGGAAGTTTTTACTTCATTGACATCTTTAGTTCATAAACCAAACTAAAATATATGTTTCTTTGTTCATTCTGAATGACCACTGTATAGGTAATTACCTCAGATGAAGAACATTTGTCAGCTTCAAAATGAAGTAATCACAGATGTTGAACATTTGTCCATTTGTAATCACAGGAAATGAAACAAAATATGATGACTGTTACACACGTGACCACAACACCACCTTGCTCTATGACAACACTAAAGCTAATTAGCTGAATTTGCATACAAATGTTTGTGCCTGTAGTGGCTTACTGTGCACGATGAATATTTGTCCGGAAAATTGAGACATTAATTGAATTTTGGTAAACATCGTTTATATACAAAATGTTTGTCATTTTCTTCACTGCACACGCCGGGCATATTTTGTTGAAATATGGATACCCTGTTGTCTGACATCAGGTTTGTCATAAAACATTCCCTTTGTCAGCTGGCAAGTTGCATTTCCATCAAAAACGCATGTACTAATAACTTTATGACATTTCATTACCTCCAAACAAGCCTAATTTTCCTGCCACACAATCCCGTGACTGGAATTACCCTAACTCAAAAGTTAATGATCATGTAGTAGAATATTAATCCCAGATACTATACCAGACTTAAAACAAATAATGCACTACCTTGGACCAGATGTACTTTCAATGTGCAAGGCAAGAACTGCACGTATATATCTGGTTTGTGTTGTCAACAATTGCCATGGTATTGCTTGTAGAAAGGCATATCTGGTGCTCGATGTTAATCAGTTAAAAATGCGTACATTGGAGCAAAAGGCAGAAACACCTGTTCATCGCCCAAGGATTAATAACTATTTTGATATAGCTCTACATGCACACCTAGGCTATAATCAATATAGCAAATGCGTACCATTTGGCGATTCTGGAAAATGATTGATAAAAGAACTCGCCTACACGTACATATGTAAGCCTACCTACTGATTTTTTTTTATTTTTCACTTCAACCTAAATTTTTAACAAATTGGTGAAGTCACCAATTATTCAGGACTTTCCGTAAAAAGACCCATCATATGATTTGCAGGCGAAACTTTGTAAATTTCTAGAACAGTGGCCACGCATTTGTAAAGAAGAATGTTGGTTAACTAGCCTACAGAACTTTTAGCTACAAGGGTGCAGCGATATTTCAGACAAACGTTTAAATCCATGCATGTTTTTTTCTGTGTTAATTGAAGGCTAAGAAATGAGTGTGCGCTCATGTCTATTCTTAGAAAAAAAATCTTCAGTTGTTAATTTCCTACAAAAAGGTAACTTCTTGGACAGAAAAATCATGTGGTTTTTAACCACTGCTATCAAAACTTCAAGTAATGTTTTTTTGACAACCCATGAAGTAAAATTTTGGGTCATTGCAAATGATACAATAAGCTTTAAAAGAACAACTACACATACTACATTAGATTTTATATTGAAATAACCAACCCAACTGAAATCATTACTGCAAAATAAAAACCTTATTCTACTCAATTAAAACTTGTAGTCATGAATATTTTTTTAAAGATCTGAAATTAACAAAAATCGTCAGATTATCTTGTACCCATATTTTGTAACTTTTAATTACAGTAGTCGTGTGACAAAGTTTGCTGCTGCTGCCGCAATAATACTTTTAGTATGATTAAATAATTATGGGGAAATATATTGGAAAAAAAGAACAAACTCGTAAAGATAACTCATTTTACTTTCCCAAAATAGTCACAGTCTCAACCGTCATTACGCATAACAGGTATTTTGCGATTTTTACCAAAACCGGACTGTAAAAACTGTTATTACTACGAAACCAAAATTAGACTGCGAAAGAAAAGATGAACTTTCATATTTGAAAGTGAAATTTAGAGAGAATAAGAGACGTAGGTTTGTCGTAGTAGCTAGACTAGACCAGTGCTCTTATACTCCTGACTGTAACGATCGCGCATCAGCGTTTACATTGTCAACATACGAGGACAAAAGGAGTGTACTTCCAGCCCTCCCTTGTGCCTGACCTGACGTCATAAGCGTGGCAGGCGGGTTGGACAAAGGAAAAGGCAGGCCTTAGAAGCAGGCCAGCCGGTGTGCCGTGAATAGCCCCAATATTCACACCTGGTATAAACATATGAACCTGGCAATACGAGTCGAAAATAAATTATGAGTGTTTATTTTACTGTCCTTTTTTAAAACCCAGTGCTATTTTTGGGTGACTCAAGCACAGTTTTGGATTACACTAATAAAAATTCAATTTTCCCTTATTTTTGTTGGCATCATGACTGATATTGAGATAACCTTTTAATTTAGAAGTACATGTATATCAATTTCTAGAATTGTTTTGAATGTTGATGCACATCAAAACAGCCAGAACAGGCCCTAATAATTTCTGTTTACTGGTATTTGTGCTGTTTTTCTTTACAATCAAAATTAACACATTTTGTTGGTTTGGGGAAAATATAACTACCGGTACTTAAGAAATTTGCTGCACAACAAAATAGTCAAAAATAAGCCCTAATTTCGGTTTAACTGTATTTTTGTTGTTTTTCTTCACAATCAAAATAGTACATTTAGTTTTGGGGAAAATACAACTACTTACAAAATTTGCTCCAACTCACACATTGGCAGAACATCAGTCAAACCAGAGAACACTTTAAATGCTGTGCTGCACCTTTTATTGCTCCGTTTCACTATCTGTGTCGAGGTGCAGTGCATATTGACTATTAGCCATGCACAAAGCCTTAACTCTAAACCACGACCATCCACGGAGAGAGCCATCCACTTCAAGCCCAGCTCCACAAGTCCCCAAACAGGAAAGCTTCAATATTGGAAGCGCTCTTCAAATCAGCATCCTAGGATCATATTAAAAACTGAAAGACATATTTCTGCAGCAAGCTTGGGGTCTCCGGCCAGTACTTGTGGCAAGTCCCCCATGAGATGAGGCAGTCACAGAGGCTCCACGTTGGCTGGGGACCAGGAGGAAAATCGCAAACTCTTGAAAATCACAAACTCTTGAGAATCGCAAACTCTTGAAAATCGCAAACTCCTGCAAATCACACACTCCTGCAAGTCGCACACTGGTTCTGTAGTTTCATCATGTATCAAGGACAGACCAATGCCCATGATTTGAGCTCAAGATCTCGGGATGTTTTTGTCACCTTATGAGAACGCTTAAGAACAAGCATTGTGTATTACCCCTCAAGGCAATTTTTGCATGCTTGTGTATAGTGCATGTACATGTATCTAACAAATGCTCAAATTCATTAGACAACAGGAATTAAACATTGAAACCATCCATTTAGTCCAAAACAAAATCCCCTAAAAATATAAAAATGGCAAGTTTTAACTCATGATACATTTGTTTCTCTTCCTCGAATAGAAACCCGCCCCAAAAGGTCAGCTTCCTTTCAAAACACAAACTGTATCCAACCGACCGAGCATCCATCCTCTGCTGAACCACTGGCGCCACGAATCCTCCCCAATGCAATCACGGAGACAGCGTAGGGGCCGGCTAGGTGATGCTGTTGGTGAGTGGTAGGCCAGGCTGCTGTCGGGCGTCTCTCTCATCGCTAGATAATTGTTTCAGTTATTGCTAGCACTCACAGGGGCTTGCATCAACCCTCTCCAGTATCTCTAGGCAGGAATCACCTGGACCCAGTTTGGTATTTAAAAGGCAGTCTATTTTTGGGGGCCGCTGAAAATTGAATTTCCTTTACCTCTTTAACCAATTTAAGGCCTTATTAATTGTGTCTTAATCTTATGAATTTTTTCCGCACCAAAAGACCACGGAACCCTGCTGATACATCAAGGTTTACTAATACATCCAAAAACAACTAAAATATCACTATACAGTTGATAGTTGTTATAGGCTAGATAGAAACACTTTTGCTAAATGCCAAATGTTTGTTGTAATTTTTTCTTTAATTTTTTTATAGACCAAGTTTCGTTTGCAATTTGTGGATACTGTCTTTAGATAAACCATGAAAAATAAAAGTATCAGTAATACTGCAACCTCACAAAGAAAAATCTTATTTAGGGATTTGATCAAAATTGTATATTAACACTTGCACCTGCCTCCTCCTCCCCCCTCCCCCCCCCCACTCAGCCTCACACAAATCTAGAGGAAATGGTTTATTTTAAGGGTGCAGAATTATAAACAACACTATCTATTCATGTTTTTAGACCTAATTAGTTAAAATGGCGCATCTTTCAGTCTCTTAATTTTGACCAACGAATAATGAGAAATGAGGAAATTCAATAACACTTCAACAGAAATTCTAATAATCTAATTCACGACACGAAAACTGTGTAATCAAACATTTCCTGTATTATAAACTGGTATGACGGCTTGTTTGCATACAGTTGTGTGTAGTATAAGGCCTGTGCCCACACCTGATAAGTTAACCAATCTCAAACTCTCCAGCCACACACGCGCACCCCCAAAGAAATGATTGAAATAAATTACTCCATAATAGACAATAGTGTATCTGCTTCCGATATAATACTTTAGTGTTAATTGTCAATAATTGTTTAAAACACAAATTGCCATGAATGCAATTTCTTTAATCTGACCAGAATTCATTGTGTGACTAACCAGTAACCTATACATGGAAATTGAGCAGACAGCACCTGACATCATCACGGTTAATTTAAACCTCAAACTTAATTAAAAACTCTTAAGGGATATACCAAAATGGCAAAGGAACTCAGTCCAGCAATCAAGCGAACTTCTGCTAACCTGCGAGGAAGTTTGGAGGCTTCACTCATTTACCCTTTTACTGTTTTAGGGTGTGCTAATTTGGAAAAAGGAACTCAAAAGCCATGTGTCCACCTCAGGTTACACCTGAGGCCAAAATAATTACGTTCAGGGGAAGAACTAGTTTAAGGTGATGGGTATGGGGTTCCTGGCTCCTTAAATGAGAGAATATCAAACCTCCCCCTTTCCCAATTTTAATCCCCGCCCCCCTCAACATTAAGAGTGCACTTGTTTACAAAATGTTGAATCTGAACATTTAAGTTGGTGTAGCCATATTTTCCTCGCCTTCCGCCTCTGTGCTGTGGCCTTGGTTCGAATCCCATCCGGGTCAGTATGTGGTTGGGTTTTCAGTAGTCCTTGCTTTATTCCATGGGATTTCCCCAACACGGTTTTCGTCCCACCTCTAAAACTGAGCATTGTTTCAGTACCAGAAAATCCTCTCGCCTGCCTATTGCATAGTCTCTCCTCCCCCTGCACTTTACTGGTTACCAATCGTCCCTCATTGAGAATATGGGTGAGGTTTCATAGCACTTTGAAGTGGAATAATGGTGGAAAACAGAGAAACTGACAAACATGTTAATTTATGCACATTCTGATCCCATCACGCCACCGTACTAAATATAAAAGAGGAAAGTAAATTTACTCTGATGTAACTAGGACAAGTCCAGACATGGAGTCTGATACTTCCTGCTATTTATTTGCAAATGCCTGGCACCAAGGAGTGATGTATAATCTAGATTTTTGAGACAAACTTCAGACCCCTCATAAAGTGCAACCACAAGGATCTGAACTCCTCATATTTGCTGTTCTCAATAATGCTCATTTCATAAATCACAAACTAATATGGACACTCATCTTAGTCTCTTACAAGCTGGCACCACCAATTCAGATCACGGGTAGATTTCAAAATAAAATCTCTACGTGGCAGATTTTTCCGCTTTTCTCTCAAATCTTCCTCTCACTTACGTTTTTTTTTCTCTTCAGAGCACCCACATGTACACCTGAGCCAGAAATCCTGGACTGATACAAGGCCTGAGACGGCAGTTGGCAACTATCGAGAGCCCCGGAGCCCGTCGTGCCCCCCTAACCCTCCTGCCTCTGCGCTGGTAGACGCACTATGTTTGTTCGGCTCTTGAGAAGTCGTTACTGGTTAGACATTACGGACCCAGGATTAGGTGAGATGCACTGTTGATGACCCTTGAACATGATACAACGTCCACCCGTCTCTCACTCTCCTTTTTCTTCCTTTTAATTTTACTCCCTCAAGATTATGGCTTTCTGATCAATAGCTCTTTGCCAAACGCTAGACTTTGGATCTTTGTACTATCACTGTTATGACACGATTTTGCACACGTTCTTTCGTGACTGATGGACATATCTATCACTATTAGGAAACGGCCGCCATGATCGAGTGGGAATCATGCTCACTGGTTTTTCAGGAATGATTCTGAGAGCCATGAAAAGCGGCAAATGTTAGCATAACATCATACTTCCTACTTGGATTAAGAAAGAAAACACAAGTCTGAAGAGACTTCAGTTTTCACTGTTGTCTGACCTACTTTTACTCATTTATTTTTGAAGAGTTTTACTGCTACACATGCACCTGTCACCAGAGATAGTGTAATTTAAGTAACCAGTCCCTACTTAACCAGTCTTACTGTCTCCATCTATTTACTCTATATCTACTACCTGTACCTAATGTTCATCCAAGCGACTATAAACATTTCCCTCACGTCATCTGATTAATAGTTTTAATAGTCTGTCTCCAAATCATCACATTTCTCTCTCTAGTGGACTGAGTCATTCCCACTGGATAAAACAGTAGTAAAACACAGGCATTCACATGGTCTACAAACACTCGTTGTAGACAGTGGTTAAATTGTATCCTAAGTACTGATTGGTCAAATTCTATTATAAGGTTACTATCGTAAGGTTTCTGTGCCTAATAGCTGTTTAACTTTTCATCCTTCTTGTCCAATTTCAAAACTCACACAGAAACAGTACACTTAATCATGTTATTCTTTGAGCATTTATATTGACAATTGCTAAGAAGTGTTAAATACACTACAAGGGATTTAAAGGAGCTTGATCAGATTTTTCTAACCTCATAATCATATAAAATACCTCCCCAAAATAATATCCATGGGATGAAAACAGTAAAATTGCAATCTCCAATTTAGATGTGGAAGCAAAAAGGTTGGTTTGATCACTGCACTGCTTTATGAAACGGATAAATTAGTTTGCAAAACATCTGTGTTTTTTTTAACGATATCCTTGAAGATATACGGATTGAGAGCGCGAAACTTCAGAATGTAATGAGAAAAATATGACAAATGATATGGTATCAAAATCTCAACACCCATGGGAAAAATGGGGGTGTTCAATAATGTGATCTGGACACGCTCCTTTAAAGGTCCCTTAACATTTTGAAGAGCCTTTAACATTCACATTACTGTGGCATTTACAGCATTTTTCTGTGATTTATATTTTTGCTAGTTCCAAATTTGTCTTCTTACCAGTACACTTAAGTCATGTGAGCAGACAATACTTAATATTACAACTGCACCCAAATTCTGGTGCAGTTTAAAATTTGAATCACCTGTGGCTTCAGTCATGCGTAGTCAATGTTTAATGAAAGAAAACATTTTCCCTCCAAACATCCCGGCCACAATACAAGTGAGGGCTGTTATGATTTAATCAGTTAATTAATCGTCTGCTTAGGACCTCGAGGGAAATCTCTGGGAAGAACTGTTCAACCAACCTCATGGGAATCAAACCCCACACTATCAGCAGGCGAAAAAACAAGTCCAACTGGATACAACGGAAAGCGACTTTGGGGAAACAAATCAGCCACGGAATACCTGCCTTGAATCTTAAACACCCGGCAACTATCAGCGGCAATGTTAACCTATGTGTAATGAGGCAGAGAGTGTTAGCAGGAGTGCAAACTACTCGCTGCCATTGGATTCATCATCCTTAATTACCTATTAATGACTCCTTTTATTCTAATCTACCCTCCCGTCAGGCTGTCTCCTTGATTAGCACAGAAGACAGCGGCAGGGATAATTTTCCCGAGACAGGAGACTAGGGATCGTTACTGTCTCCATCCCCCCACCATGCAGAGTACAGGTACGGGTCACTCTCCAGCGACAACGTTAATGAGATTTACTCTGTATATGGTACAGTTGTGTTAACTAAACTCTCTCAGGTAAATAATGCAATGCAACATAATTCGCGGTGGTCCCAGGTGATGCAAAATCAGGTTGTGCTTCAATCGTGCCTGACCTAGTTGAGCTCTCAGAAAGCGGATAATACAATTTACCTCAGTCAATTGGAGAGGTAAAAACGTTATCGGTGTAAATTTATTCCTCTTTAAGTGCAAGGGGTTCGTTTGAAGCTCAACACGAGGCGTGATTTGTTAAGAGCATTTTATGTAGTAGAAAGTTCAGTGGCATACTCTGTATCATTTAAATATTGGATTACAACACAACTGTAAACCCAATCCATTGTTTTCTGAATTTTAAAGAATTGTTAAAGAATCTGAAATTTGCCTACACCCATGAAAAAGTAATATTGGGATCATTTTTTTTTAAAGTGCTGTTTGGCTGCTGTCATGTCGTACGAAAGAAGAAAAACACATTTTTCTGTACTTTTTTTTTTATGTCCAGAGCCATTTATCAGAAAAATCTTCTCCCATAAACTTCACTTAAAAGGAACTTCAGGCAGTACATAACTTTTTTCCAAGTTATTCAATTGGGAAAAATCGGGTCACAGATTCCAAGAAAATCCCCAAGAACTAAAAGGACAATAGGTAAATTTACATGTACATTAACATTTTTAATTTAATGTACATTAAAAGATTTAAACTGGGACAATCCTGTTTATTTTACTCAAACCAGGAATACAGTGCTTATGCAACCCTGCCTAACTTGAACTCTACTGAACACAAAGTTTGACTAATCAAGATTTTACTGTGCAGTCGAACCTCGCTAATAAGAGATCTTTAGGATTTTGCAGATTACCTTGTTATAACAGAATCCTTATCAGGAATGAAAACCTAAAGGATTGGGATCTGATCCTTGTTATATAAGCAGAATATAGGCCCGTTTACACTTGATTCGCCTTTGCCAAATCAAACTCTGCAATTTCCAAAAAGGCGAGTTGAAGCCGGGTAGGCACTAAGTGGAAACGCCAAAGGTTAATTGAAAAAGGCGAATCAGACCCGGGTCTGATTCGCCTTTTTCAAGTCGCCTTTTGGGTAGGGTTAAACCAATTGCGAAGTTGCCTGCCGTGTGGTAGGTTTAATCGACGAATCCACGCATGCGCTGCGGTCACAATTAGCGGTTTGTAAACAGTGGGGAAGGCGAATTAAAGCCGAATCGAGATTTAGTGTAAACGCGGCAAATGTTTAGTTTTGAGGTCGCAATAAAAATGCCGGGGTCTGTATCCACCTTTGCCATTTCAAGTGTAAACACGGTGTATATTAACAGTCCTCTTATTATTGAGGTTCAGCTGTAATGTAAATAGATTCATGTTACATACCTGTACTTTGGCACCGCAGATCTGAAGTAGGTTATCAAGTCATGAAGCACATAGCAGCAGAAAGGGAATAAGTACCACCGAAAACAAAATGGAAGAAAGAGAGAAAAGACATTTAGTTTGAATCACAAAGTACTCTTCCAAAGTTACTTTACAAATGGTTGTTCTTGAAGTGCGATTGCTTTATTAAAACTGAACTGAGGAGGAACATTTAAAATCACAAATGCAATTTCCTGCAAACAAGGATACAAATATTATTTATTGACAGTGTGAATTGCAACACTGGATGGTTGCCACCAGGATTGTGCAACACATCATTCCAAAGGCTCAACACCACCCCCCCACCACCCCTCCCCCCCCCCCCCCCCCCCCCCCCCCCCCCCCCCCCCCCCCCCACCGCCCCGACAAACTTTCAAGGGTTCAAAATTGAGGCTTAAATCTTGCAATCTTCTCCTCTTATCTCCTTTCCATTTCTTTTTTAAGTATGAATGAAGGATTATTTTGCGGGTAATGAACCAGGGAAGGGTGAATTAATTCGATACAAATGTGGACAAATGAGTTTAGGAAATCTGCAAGCAGTGAAAAACAACTTGGCTCCACTGGTATTCGAACCACGGACCTTCTGCTTAACGTGCAGATGCCCTATCAATTGAGCTATGAAGCTAATACTTTCTTTTTTCTCCATCCCTCCCAGGCCCACCCTTTTCCCAGACAGTCCACATTTTTCTATTTCCCTTTTTTCTGGGTGGGGAGGGAGAAAGTGTTAACCCTCCCTCATCCTCACCCCCACTCCCCACCCCCACCCCCCACCCCCACCCCCCACCCCACCCCACTCCACTCCCCAACCCCCACGATGCCCATGAACATGGCATTGAAAGCTATAAAAGCCGCTTATGTGGTATACCAAATGTCTGAAAAAACTATACATCCCATGTTGTGACCAACTTTAACACAAACACAGCATGAAGAATACCCTCAAATGAGCTAAACATCTGGAAGTTCTTGTTTTACACAAACACTGTACACACACATGGAAATTGCCTACAATTTCATGAGTCATATTACTGAGGCAGGGAGTACATGTACATAAAATACCAGGTATACACGCACATAATTTTTATCAAATTAAAAGTTGTAATTGGAGCTGGTATTTTATACCATAGTGTGTATTGTTGCAGTCACCTTTCTCTTCTTGTTTTAATTTCACAGACTTTCCAAGTCTATGCTTAGATTGAAAACTACTAAAGTACGAAACTGAAAGTTCATTAGAGTTCCGGAGACTGTTATGGGACAGGTATGAAACTATCTCTTAAAACTGCAATGTATGGTAAAATACTGGATCATAAACATCCATCCAAGTCCTGTTATGCTAGACTTTCAATTTCCCATTTCTTGAAACTACAATATATTCAATTGAAGTAATTTGGTTCCGTGGCTTTTTAACCAGTACCTTCAAAGCAACTATGCAATTATGGTGAATCGAGAAAATTATTAATTTGTTTTCAAGGAAATCACCCATGGCACAAACAGTAATATCTTGAATTATTAGAGAAAAGCAAGATGCACTGAACCGAGTACGGAAAAGAGATAATGTTATGGGTTTACGGTAGCACCATGTGAATCTGTATGTGTGGTTCTGAAAAGAACCGGTGAGTGTGAACTCAATTTATCAGACCCCTTTGTCACAAATACCAGCAACTCCTGTATGCATGCCTAAAACAGGTGATACTGTGCTTTATCTATTTTATTATAGCATCACAATTCTCAAAATATTATGAAGGTATGGCAAAAAAGTAAATTATATTTAAAAGCCCATTATATCATTTTGTACTTTATGAGTTGACAAAAAACAAACCTACTCAAAATGTTGATAGTAATGGTAACAATTACACAAGATGTTTTTTGTTCCTGTCCAAGACGGTACGGTCCAAGCGTTACGGTGCATCTAATGTTATGCCTTTATTCCAAGATCCGTAAAAAAGTTTTATCTTGCAAATGATACATTGGGCTATTAAAAATACGGTGACGACAACGTCCGAATATGTGAAATGATGTATTGTTCCCAAGATTAAAGGGTATTGTCATTTTCCACCGTGGGGAAATGGTTTACAAATTCTCATCTCGCCATGTATCCACTGGATAAACAATTACCTTGACACTGTTTTTTGCATCTTGACGTTTAGGGAAACGTTTCACAAAGTCACACTGTATTAATTTCCCATTGAATTTTCTGGTTCGGACGCGACGTTTAATGAGCATCGCGTGCTGCTGCCGCGGCTTCTTTTTTAAAGATGGAATTTGTTGAGTACCTAATTATGATGACAACGTTAAATCACGCGCCGTGCATCCCCTGGACCCAGACCAGTTTAAAAAAAACCACAATATTATTATTATTACTCATAGCCGCGGTTTCTGATACAGGATGAAGTCATTTTGGTTTCCCTTGGCCCATGATGGTTGTACCTTATGTCAGGTCATCATAGGACAGACGCTAATTTACCTCATAAAAACTCAAGCACATCCTCTCCTGGCACGTATGATGCTACCTAGAGGAAACAGCAGTGGTATCCATTTGTATATGAACCTGCATGTTTCTGGTAAACACGCCCGGGAAATCTGTATCATTGCTGGAAATAGAACCTTTGGCGTTGGATCAAAGCAGTCTCGTGATCGAGGTACTCGGACGGACCCTTTTTTTTCGGAGTTGACCAATCGATAATGGTGTTTTCCCAGCAACTTTAAGAAATCGGGCATTATTGCGTGTACTGTTATAGTAGGGGCTTTCCTCTATAAAAGCTGAGCTGATAGTCTGTACTGGAAGATTATTCTAATTGGGTGTGGCCGTGTGGGTTATCCTTATTATACCAACGTAAATATTGGTACTATACTCGGTTGGGAGTCGAACCAACCACCTCCAGCTTTCCAATGAAGACGTCTTGATTCTCGTACGGCCACTGACATTGACCGGCCCCACGAAAACATCAGAATACAGCCATCTTATCATGTATACTTCAATTAATTTCTGGAATCGTACAATATCAAGTCTGTAGAAAAATAAGCCATACGTTGTGGTATTTAGTAGCAATCTCAGCTGGTAAAAAATCTGCCTGTCCCATGAGGTTCAGATCATGATTCGTATTATTTGGTTAATCATCTACCTTTAATCTGCCTGTTAAACGTCTAAGGTCTGGGATCAAACCCCGATGAGGATCAGATTCGTGATTCACATAATTTAGTTAATCACTTACCTTTTTTAGTTGTGTGCGGTTTAGAAGATCTACAACCGCAATACGGTCACGTGAAAGTGCTTCAAGTTCAGTTTTGACTGTGTGTGAACACGTGCGCTCTGAAGTTGAACAATAACCAGCCGATCAAGGAAGGATTTCTGGTGAAAATGTGTTTGAAAGGCGCCTCATGGACCGCAGTTATGCACAATTTCAAAGATTTTCTGCATCACAAAACAGACCAGGGGTCACAGCTCACGGAGTGGCCTGAAATGGCACTTCGTTGTCCCGTTTTTCTGGTTTAGAACCGGTAGTGCCGCAACCAGGTATTGCCAGAGAAACAAAATAATTGGTGAAAACAAGTTCAAAGTGTTGTATGCTCGTTATACTGGTTTCCGGTTTTCGCAGACGGTCGTTTGCTTATCGCTAATGTGCACACATCAAGGCCATTAGCTGTATCTAACAACACCTTGGGCCCGCTGTAAACAAAAGCTGACTTCCATGTGATTCTTCCATACATCAACCTCCAATTAGAAACATGAATGATTGCTTCTTCATGAACACATATTTATTCCTTGCCATCCATGCAACTGCTAACTGTTTTCCACAAATGCAGTCCCAGTCACAACAACTATGGTCCGGAGAATTAACATTGTACAATGAGTAACATTGTTCTAGACTGTGACTTTCACTAACAGTTTCGTTTATGTGGGGGCTTTCCAACCCGCCATGACATAATGTATACGCGAATGTGACTTATGTCCCTTCATGATTTTGCAACAACCACAGCGATGGACTGACGGTTGAACCGCACATTGGGCAAACTTTCGGCAAACGTGTAAAATAATCTTGTAATTATTACCCGTATAGTTTTATAGCAATAAAACTATATCGCTGCAACATTAAACAGCGGTGTGAAATTTCAAGCAAAACCATAAGAAATGTGTCGAGTGCTGAAAAATAAATCTGGACGCAAGATCAGGAACAAGGAAACATTTATATTTCCAGAACGGAAATAAAAGTAGACAATGTTGAGGTTGTGATATGCAAGCGGGTCTTGATAATTTCAAGTCTGGCGACCTGGACCCCTTTCGACAACAGAAATCATGACATCGTCGTCTTATCAGCGAATTACAGCGAATCCTTCATAGCTTGCACAATCAACACCAAGTTGGATACCTTTAAAATTGACACATTTTGACGCCAGTTTGTCGGGCTTATTTCGTTACCCAAGATTCATCACCTGGCTATACCATTAGCGGTGCGCATTGATCCTTTATCGCTGCACCTCACCACCGGGCGCCTCCCGTTAAGCCCGCCGCACACCTTTGCGATTTACCGGGTAATCGGATCATCGGACCACATACCGGAAAGGTGTGCGCTGAAACAATTCGGGCCGGTCTGACCGTACGCTATAGACCGGAGCAAATCAAACTTGTTTGATTTTTCCGGATCCGACGGTCCGGTGTCCGATGGGCCGGTAAATCGCAAAGGTGTGCGGCGGGCTTTAGCAAGGCATCTCACTCCGGACCGTCCTATTGAGTGATTGCCGCTGCCGCAGGTAAATGCGAGACCAGTCCCAGGACGTTCCGTGAATTCGTCGCGCGCTTCTTCAAAATCTCGAGCAGCGGTTTAAAAAAAAAACGGTGTCGTGATATTTTTAGTCAAAATAAATATCTCTTTGCTATGTTCAGGAAAGCATACTTCGCGAGAAATATAAATCCGTTATTTATTCAGTTGGTACCGTCATTTTATGAGGGTTGGCTGTTAATAGAAATCTGTGGTTGGGGACGAAACAAGTGCTGCCAATCCGAGAGTAAACCCTAAACTTGGTTCGCTTAAAGGAAGGGCAACACTTGTTTGAAGTTATCGACGAATTTAATCAAAACTGTTGCCGATGTATTGCCCAGTGCATAAACCTTCATGAGAATCAGAGAATCTTGTTTTCAACGTCGGAAACCCAATTAATTTTGATGATAAACTCATGCAACTAATGAAACTATGTGCTGCGCCATATTTGAAATTTTGAAAGGGATGATGACGTCAACCATGCAACGATTGCATGGACGACGTCAAGATTGATGCCGTCAAGATTGATGCCGTCAAGATTGACGCCGTGAAGGTAAAAATCTGTTGTGTCCTGACTCACGCCCTCTCAAGTCCGAGCGGCGAACTGCGAAAGATGGCGACTTATACTAATAGCGTACAGAGTTAGGCAACCCTTTGCAAGACAGTGTTGTCCCTTCCTTAAATCCCCAGAGACCCTCTTGAAGAATTTAAGTAGAATAATTTTTAGGAATAAATTACGCTTACTGCCTGGTTTGGATTCGAACTCGAGACCTTTGGATTACCATTGCCACGGCGGTCGAGGGCGTCGGACGACCCACCCCAATTTGGGGTCCAATTTGAATAATCGGCCAGAATGATTGTGAAATTCGCACTTGCTGCATTGTCAATATGGCCTGCAGTTCATGAAGCAATATTAATGCTTAGTGCGTAAAATTAACTGTTAAAAACAGAAAGGTCTGTTCTTTGGTAAAAACCGACACACACATCTTCTAGGCAAAGAGGTTCCGTGATCGTCTTAATTATGAACCAAAAATAGACAAAATATCGCAATATTTTTTATTTCGTCAAAACATCAAAAAATCTGTTTACTTTCTACTTTCGTTTTCCAGCACGAAATAAACTTGCTATAAGATAAGCCACCCAACCCTTAACTTTCATTCAAGCACCATATATGAGCATTGGAGTCACTATCTTCTTAAATAGACGTCACATACCTCGTCTATATACTGTCATTTCGAGTATGTTCCCAGGTGTTCCACGGCCAAGGGCGCGTACAGTGTAGATAACGGTAATATTTCGAGTATTCGGGCCAGGTGTCCTTATCACATGGCACGTGGCACAAGCGCTGCGTGCAATCATTGAGCAAGAAATATGGTGCAATCGTGTGTCAAAGAAAAATCATCATATCGCATAAATATGATTTCACTCAACGAAATGCCATTGTGATAGTTCGTTTCTTGACCGAGTTAAAAAAAGAAAGAAAAGAATAAGTAGTAATGCAGAGAAGTCATATATCCTAAAGAACAACTGGTTTGAACAAAGGGGTGAAAATCTGCACACTGAGTTTATGTAGTAAATCATTCATCTATTCTGCAAAATGCAAAAGTTAATCTGTTAGTGACGGCCTGCCGGTGGAATATTTGGTCGGATTACAGATAAAGTAGTGTGCACTCAAAACGACGGAAATTGATGCCCCGATTTTGGAGACTAATTTAGTTTCTTTCCCGAAATGTATCGTAGACTTAATGTTGAACGGTTACAGATCTTCCGCCGACCGTGACGGTACACTACTGTTTAGACATCTCAGCCCTCCACCCCTTCCGCCAACCGTACCTCTATGTTACTCCCCCCATCACTGCAAATCCTCACTCCACTCCACAGACTCCTTCGCACGGGGCACTCCTAATGATCACTGATCAGCGACCGGGAACGATATAAAAATCACCAGCATGAATTAGCTGGCTCCAGCGAGCTGGCGACATGACAGGATATATAAATAAAGGAGCCGAGAGAATGTAATCAATTTACCGGAGTGGCACCGGTGAAGAACAGGTAGCCCAACAATCATCTCTGGAAATGTCTTGCAGAACGTCATCTCACAACTCCCGGCCTAAAAAATAACTCGAGCCAGCTGCGATATACAGGCAACGCACCAACATCATCATCTCCCCCGCCCGTGACAGACCATTTACTAGCATTACTTGTCCGGACTGACTGGCGCCACTGGGTGAAATATGGTTTGGACCACCAACGGATCCAACATTAACGGCGAATAATATGAACCCGCCAGGTATATTATAAGAGAGATGGCGTCAGGACACCACGCCGCTTGGGGCGCGCACTATTTGGGTACGTCCCCAAGCGGTGCGGTTTATATTTTACACGTAACACCTGCCGTCACCCAAACAATGCAACACACATCTGGGAAATGATGGTCTCTTGATTGGAACGTTCACACCCCCTCTGGAAACGTTTCCAACTCGAGGACAAGACAAGACAACTCATGTAGCAGGAAATAGTGCGTCGCTCGCCACACACACATCTCATCCGGACGATACGCCGATTGCTCGGAGACTGCTCCCGGGGACACACAGAGGTCACGCTGGCGCCACGATTCTGCGGAAGCCATCTGGGATAAGTGGAATAGACCCGAATCACCTGTGCGGTGTGGCAGCTGGTACAGATTGTAAACTTTGACAACCTTGAGGAAGCGAGAACAAGCTCACAACTCCCTCTTTTGCGGTACTTCTCCCGCACAGAGGAATAAAACACTTCCTCTTTTATTCTTCTTAAAATATGGAATAACTACCAAGTATATATAGCTCCACCAAATTCAGCGATAATTATTAGCTTGCCCTGTCTTTTTGCACGACCAAGCAAAACAAGGTTGATGCCCTAGCTTTGTCGATTGTTTAGTTCTCAATTTATGATTTCCCTCGAAGGCAATTACTCCACTTTCATTGTTGATGTAAGTCCTAGATTCCGCGCACGGGCCCATGTGCACCTTTCCAGGGCGGGCCACATATCGAGTTTATAAAATCTAGGCTGTTTTAGGGTTAATCGTCTGTTATTATTATTATTTTTTTTTACAAAACATTATCACTGACGACGACCATTCCGAGGCGGAATAAAACGTACTTTCAATCATTTAGTTTACGAACGCAGTATTTGGTATGGTGCCTTAAAATGAAATGAAACAACTAAACTTAGTTTGATAGCAAGATTATATGGGGCCTCATCGGGATTTGAACCCGACACCTCTGACTCTCCAGAAAAATTATCTACCAGGGTATTTCGTAGGGGGAATGAGGGTTTTTAGCAGGTAGACTGGTAGAGATCATGATCTCTACCAGTCTTAGCAGATAGACCGGAAGAGATCATGATCACCAGTCTACCTGCTAAAAACCCTCATTTACCCCCTACGAACCCACTTTTTCCCTTGGTGTTAGTTTTTAAAGTCTGAAGATTTGTTCTTTTACTTGTAACAAGACGTTCGCTTACTACACATCACACCATTCAACCATGACTTTACATATTGATAACAGGTCCCATCGGTAAAAATAACAATCTGGAAAGCGATAAATCTTGGTCTACTCTAATATGAGGACGTAATGGTTTTGTTCATTAATTACCAAAATATGCCATGTTTGTTTGATCCTCATCAAAATAAAAGCCAACCAATGTTGAACAATTTGTCTTAACATCTTTATGAACTTGTACTGTATAGGGATACACTCATAACGAATACAGTAATCGCACAAAGCTTTTGTGGTCAAAGACTTAAAAAGACGCAAGATTATCTCACAGACTCAAAGATGGTATCAGTTAATTAATATAACCAACAGCACAAAACCCAAGGCAGACAATAAGAAAGAATGGAAAACCGTTAATTGGACGAAAGCGGACGAAAAGACCCGGCCTGCTGGCAAGATGTGCATCTGCATACGCCGATGATAAATATGCGCGTTTACATACTGCCTATAACTGGCCATCTGTCCCTTTTTCCTCCGTATACTACGTGCATTATAGGTCTACGTATTGTGAGCACGGTGGATGCAGGCGCTGTTTGAGTTCACACAAAGGCGATCTCAACCGACTATACACCGTGGTCCCGAGCCAGCCAGAACTTCTTTTGTTCTGCCGTTCACCTGCGCTTAGAAATCCGCTCCAGTTGCCCTTCGCATACACTCTGCATTATAACAATTCCTGACGCGATGGATCCAATGTATTTATTTGTGTGTAGGATGCGTCGCCGCGCCGAGACGCTAAGATATTAGCATTATTTTATTGATGTACAAACTCATTTAGTTCCCGCAGGTGGAGAGGGATGAAAGGCCTAATATTAGTAATAAACAACCAAGTCTCTTTTACGTTTACAACAGTCGAATTATTGTAAAATAAAAACGCAAAAACAATTTTGCTTGATGAAATTATAAATTTGCGAATTGAATTTAGCTTGTAAATGCTGTGTATACATTATACTTCCCAGATGATGGAAATCAAGAAATAAATGAAGTCGATGCTTACTGTTGTGTATATAGGCCAAATAATACAGATATTACACAAACAAGGAATGCTTTATGGTACAATGTAATATAATACGCAGAAAAATTGTTCGGCAATGAAATTTGGAGAGAGTGAATTTGTTCAATACAAGCAGCTTGACTTTCTGCATAATTTGTAAAATCAGGATACAACATTTCAAGCTAAATCCATCCCACAAATTTAACAATTTCAAACAATTTCAAGTAAATTTCACTTATTACAATATCTTAGTATATAGGCTAGTATAGTCATGATAGTCTGTGTTTTCTCCCTCCATGGTATAGTGGTCTATGTAATTAGAACTTAAACAGTGTTAATGTTATCACTGGTATAGTTCAGAAATTATGAACGTCGAGAAAAAAAGGTACTGCACGGCGGCTTCTGACAAACTTCAGAGACAAAGAACACTCGGCTCATAAAAACGATTTTGGTGGGATATCTACACTTTACATCTTTGAGAAAGAAGAAAAAACCAACAGTACTTTTCACCATGAGTAATCCGTCTTCACTCCTCGATAATATAATATTGCGGCATGAAAGTTTTAGCCGGCGGCGGCTGCGAAGCGACGGCGCAATGCCGGGTCCATCCAAAATACCTGATTGCATTTTTACAGGTTAATGATATTCATCTTCAAAGGGACCGATGGTTTTTAATTTTCCCCCGGTCGTCCGGTGCCGATAAAAAGGCGCTCTGGCTGCGGCACTCCACCAAACACGTGCGGCTAATTACAAGCGAGATGTCGGAAAGATTGCGCGGACAAATTAAATCAAGTCCACTTTGTGAAAACGGTTTACAGAAGAAATGCCCTTACATTACACCGGCCATCTTGAGTTGATAGAGCGAACGAAAATAAGATGATTACTGTTTTGGTTGAGTTTAGACGCGTGGGATGCTGTTAGTCAATAACCTTAGACATATTAGAGATGTAATAAAGATGACACAAAACAACGAAATATATCTTCTAGTTGGTAGATAGATGGTTTGATAGCGGCACCCTTTCGCAGCCGTGGCTAAAAATTACCCCTCTTCCCCTAGTTCTAAAACAAAACATGCACAAACCTGCAAATAACAAGCAATTAATAATTGTATTAATTTGAAAGCGCCAGGCAGCTCAGGCCAGGTCGATCGCCCCAGCATCCCCCAACACCTGCGTCTCCATATGAATTATGCATGAAGCGGCGGCTTTATTTCACGATAAAGCTGTGCTGAAGCACTCGCGCTGATGCCTGCGGCCACGCAACGCTCCGTGCCGCCAGGAGACGCGCTACGTGTTTTCCGCCAATAAAGCTTGATGAAATCAAATTTTACTCCTAATTTTCGGTAGAAAATATCACTTTCTAGGAAGAAAAAGTAGTTCGGGTAAAGTTTTGTAGCCAAGTGCTAGATGAACAAGTCGATTTCGTGAAGTGTTTTTTGATGGGGATGATGTTTCTATTGTTCGCCATGGCATCATCGACGCACCGAACACAAAGCAACATCGTACGCGTGCAGGTGATGTTAACGTGTATTAATGAAACAAGGTTATCATTTCAAATTGAATTCTAAGGAACACAATCGATATTGAGTTTACGCGAAAACATACATGACCAATACGAGTAAAAATTCCTACCTTTTTTGCGTCTGGGATTTGCTTGCTTGCGTCGCGTACATCTGATCGTGTCTGCCATGCTCCCAAACTGAGTGCTCCACTCCAGTGCGGTACATGTGTTGCGACCACACTCATGCCGTACACCCACAGAGGATACTCCTCCAACAGTACGCAGTGACGGCACTGCGGCTGCGCAGTGTAATCAATGCATTACGTCATAAGCAGGGCACCGTGTACTGACTGGCCGCACGTGGCTCTTTGTTTACATCGCTCACTCCACGCACTGCAAGCGCGGGGCAGACACGAGGGAAAATAATGCGGTTGACTGTCGAGGAAACCGCGCACATGAACCGGATTGAACTTCGGTAGTTCCGCGACCGTGGCGTGCTGGCTCATTCCAGCGCGAATACAGCTCAGAGCTTGGCCGTGTTTCGAGCAAATAACCCCGGTCGGTGTTGTTGTTGCAATGGTTCGCGCGATGATGTTTGGAACATGGGGTTTCTTCCCGAGTATTTTGTATACTTCATTAAATGCTTCATTCTGTACAACATCACTCAGCATGGCATGGTTTTTGTTGTCTTTGTGATCAAGGCTCGAAACAGTCATCATAGATCGTCCCACTCATTTCTAGATCATCTCATTCGTCTTATCATTATTTACACGGTAAAGGTGAAGGTGCAAAAAAGAGTCTATACGGCTATACCTTATCATATCAGCGTAGACTCGTTGTTCACAAGCCTATATTGCACAATGTAACGGCCATAATTCGACAAAAGCCCAATAGTAATCGCCACAAATGACATTTTTAACGAATGTGATTGCTGGCATGTCATAACCCGCACGGCGACAAAGGCCTGCAAACAATGCGGGCCGAGTCCTTTTATATGCAAATTACAACACCAGGTGTTTCTTTTTTTCCCCCACATGCTTGGCCGATGCGCCGTGTATGAACCAACAAAATGATACGAGGCTGTGTTATAATGAATGAGGCAGACAAAATAAGCATAACGCGTGAAAGAAAATAATTCCGATCTAAAAACCGCAAGTTTAATTGAAAACGATTCAAAATTGTAAAGTGTAATTTCAAAATGATATAACATTATTTTGTGCATTTGAAATGAATTGCGCTAGTGGAATTTAAAATGAATTGATTAGTGGAATTTAAATTGGAATTTAAATCTGTTGTGTATTTTGCTCAGGTAAGGTATATTTTAAGAGAGCATTGCTATTTTCATAAGTAATTATAATATAATTATGTTAAACTTAAAACACACGGTTCGTTAATTATATTAAATTACGTTAAAGGTAATAATTAAGAACCTTTAAGTCAGATATAATTATGTTCATTTATCCCTTAGTAAGAAAACAGATTACAAAACATTAACATCTTGCATAATTTTCAGCATTTAGAAGAAAATGTTAATTTTATTGAATCTTCGGCAACAAGTTTAGCTGTAATACTTATTATCAATTTGAGATGGCGAAGAAGTAGATGTAGTTTTAGAGATGGGAGGGAAACGCCCAGATAAATCCCCAGGGGAAAACCAAGCGGTTAAGCAGGGACTCGAGGAATCGAGCCCGGGACGCAAAAGGCGGGGAATACATGCGCCAATGCCACAATCTGTCTCAAATTGGTCAATTTTTTAGGGAGAGGGGGAAAGAGCGACTGAATTCAACTGAATTTCCTCCCCGTCACACCCAAGTTTTCCGCGTCGCCTCTTCCCTAGCAAAACTGCCAGCGGATAGGCCTACAACCTTTATTCATGGCAATATAGTCGGTACTTTATTTATAGCTGGGAAGTAGGGGAGAAATGCGTTATTTCCTTTGACAAAATAACCTGTCCATAATATAGCAGAAAATAACCCCTTTTCTTGGTTTGAACTTGATGATTCAGGAAACCACATAAGTGTCGGTTTTGTTAAGGCCTGAGTGATATTGAAATATGAGACTTGATGATAGACATGGCTAGGGGAGCCAGCATGAAAACCTCTCTCATCAGATAAATTGGCTTCCTTCCATATCTAAATGAGACTAATTAACAAGACATTAGGCCTACAAAATGATCACATGCATGGTTAATAGTTGCATTCATCACCGTTTTTACAACCCTGCCCTTTATACAACTCATTTTCCCGATCCCCACACAAAACACTGTGACAATCTTAAAGGAGTGTGACCAGATCACTTTTTTTTACCCATAACTCCCCGGGACTTACCTTACGGGTCATGAGATTTTTATATCATAACATCCGTTATATTTTTCTGATTACGAAACTGAAACTCCCGCGCTTCTAGGCCGCATATTTCCGAGGATATCGTCGAAAATCCACCGATTATTTGTAAACTTTCCAGTATCAACGTTTATCCGCTGAAAGCATACTCGATAGTTTTGTTCAATTTTTTACTGGAAATTGCGAATGTTTTCGGGTTTTTGGGACATGGGAGGTGTGTATGGGAGTTACTCGATAATATTGGTAAGTTACATCTAAAACTATTTTCCAGAAACTCTGGTCACGCTCCTTTAATCTTCATCCCACATCTTAGAAAGGTGTGAGAAAAAATATATTTTCATTTTTTCCGCAACCAAATAAGTGTTGGATTTAACACGATAAGTGTTGAATTTTAACACTTTAAAGAGTAGTCACTCACCGCAAGTTTAAATTGTTGATTTAACAAGTATGGATTTTTAAGCGTGCAGCCTTTAAAAGCATATAGTACGTTTGTATTTCTTGAACTTATACAGACCATAAACGTATAATTTATCTGTGTCTTTCTCTTTTTGCATTTCAGTTTCAAAAGATTTGTTTTTGTTTTGAAGTATTCATATGTTATATATGCAATTATTTGGAATGCAGTTTAAACGGATGGTATTAAAAGGTCAAAGCAAAACTATAAAATACCGTTTTAGACGATAAGCGGATGATATCCAGTCCAGAACCACCTTTCAAAATGTTGCTTCCAACTTACCAAATTTAGTGAGTCCGCAACTACCTTTTCCCCTGCGGGGTATTCATGTTTGAAGTGGTTCAAGTCAATTGGTGTTAATTCCATGGTCCGACAATTTCGGAAATTAAACAGATATTATTTAGACCTATATCTGGGGTATAAGGAATCAAGCATCTAGCATCCACGAACATAATACATGCAGATCATATAACCCCAACTCCATCTTATTTTCGTGCACCACATGGGCCTAGTGTAACAAAACATTAGTCTGGTCAAGGGGATACATATAGGCCGTGTCTATGGAAGGCGCTAGGTATAGTAGACGGATTGATCACTTTCCATAGACTTGTGTGTAATTTAAAGACGATCTGAAAGGAGTAGTCGGGTGGTTTGAGAAAAACCAGTCTGAACCCCAGAGTCCTCATTCACCTGAACAACAACAAATATACAAAGAATCACACACCAACAAACCCGAAACTCTCGCCTCACGACGCACGACGACATCCCAGGCCGGCGGGAACCTTGGCGATAATTACCCCTTATAAGCAAACCGCAGGCTGTCATCCCATCGCCGATCACCTGTGAGATACATGACGGTGGGTATGCCGACACCGAGGCGCCACCGATAAGTAGGTGAAATCTTTGGGGGCATTTTTTGATCCGACCTGGTGTCAGTCACCGCACTGGCGGCGGTCATCAACATAGCACGCTGGCACAGGTGCTAGACGGACGTGTGTGATGGCAGGACCGGCTCTGGAGGCAGGGTTGGTTGCCAAGTTGGTATCGCATCACAATGCGCTTCAACACAGTAGAACTCTACCAGAACGGAAGGGTAGGACGGGGATACTTCCAAATACTGAAAGTTATCGGCCTTTTTTATTGTTTGTATTGAAAATATTATTATTATTATGCTGTTACTTTCAATAGAACCATTTTTTCCCCCATCAATTTTGTTGCTAAAAATGGAAAATCTTTGGCTAAAATCAAAATCTGTAGGGGAGACCGGGGCGAGTCCGCCCCCTTTTCACTTTCGCTGACCTAGACCTGCTGGTTTATAGACAAGAAACCTGTTACTTTGTGCACGGGAACGCTTGGTGCCTTGGCTCATTACGGCGACATTCTTTAGACTCTAGCGCTCACAGGGGAGAACATGGGAAAGAGTATAGATAATTGACAAAAGAGGGCGGCCTTGCCCCAGGCTGGGGCAAGTCCGCCCATGAGTTGGGGCAAGTCCGCCATATTTAAAACATGAGTAAAACACTGCGTAATATATCAAAAATCTAAGAGTAACATTTTAATAAGATAAATAACGAGATCAATAGTTTAACATTAATTTTTGAATTATTAGTGGTGTTCTGAGGTGCGTGTTGTAAAAACGAATAATAGTATAATACAGAGCAATATGATGGGGCAAGTCCGCCTACCAGTCTGGGGCAAGTCCGCTTACCAGTCTGGTGTAAGTTCGCCAATGGGCGAACTTGCCCCATCCCAAGTGAGCGGATGTGCCCCATGTGCTAATTTTGGTTTTTACCTCATGGTGTGCCTTATGTAGATACAATACAATGTTAACAAGTACATGACGTTGTTGGTAAATCCCGCACCTCCCGAAAGATTATAACCACTAAATCCACATTTGCTTTTGTTTCGGGGTAAATACAACTTTACCGATTCAAGAAATATTTACTTACGCGAGGGTAAAACAGTTTTTCCGTTCTAATTCGGTGACAACGGAATATCCTCATGCAGCTTTCTTGGCAAGTTGGAGATAACCCCTGTAACCATATTTCATCATCAAAATATTCCTCCATTAACCCTAGGGATTAGAATCACGTGGTGGGCGGACCTGCCCCGGGGGCGTACTAGCCCCGGTCTCCCCTACACGTTCTACCATGGTTCTACATACCTCCCTGGCCGTAATACTCTCAAAACTGACTTACACACCTTTGTTTTTCTCATTTGACGATCAAATTCACATCGCTCCATGCAGAACCTCAAACTGCCTCGTGTTTCAACGAAAATCTGAGAATTTGTTCTTGGATTTGCAAAGTTAAGCACCAGACGACTCAAAATTTGACCAAGCACGTACCATTTTTGGATGAGGGGGGATTTGTTTTAGCGCGCCACCGTGCGGTCAAAGAAGGGAGAATTCACTCCAAATTACCACCAAATGGCTTTTTGTCAAAGCGACCCGCATGGCAACTTTACGAGTGAAAAGTCATTCACTTAGGTAATTTGTAGTAGCGGTAGCGGCGGTACGTGCGCACGCCCTCCGTAGCTACGCCGCTGCGCTGACCATGCAGCGCCCTCAACAGGTGAACACAATCGCCACTTGAGAGTGCTCTCTGGCCATTTCTAATTCATCATGGGTTTCCTCACGCTTGTAAGAGCGACAGTGCAATGGGCGCTTTTGAGGAATCCTTGGTTTCAGTACCAGAAAGGAATAATAAAAAAAAAAATAATAATATCACTTAATGCCGCAAAGGGACGACACGCCGGTATGACTTTGCCAGACGACCACCGAAATTTCGGCTAAAAGACATCGATTGGACACCAAAATTCTGTTACCCAGAGGTTCCAAAAATGGTTCCACACCTAATAAAAATGGTTCTCGATTTGAAAAAGATAGATTTTGACCTAAAAAAATGGATTTCGACTTCCAAAATATTGGGGCTACACCAAATTGTCGCCCTAATAGAGCGTGTCGCCCTAATAGGGCTCTCTACGCAAAAAGTGTCGCCCCATTGGATAAAATAGAGAAATAATAAAATGTGTAAATATTTTGAAGGGAAGTATTTTAGGAGTGAAAAACATTCAACAATTTCCTTGAAAATACTTACTTTTTCTTCCCTGTTCCATAGACTTAACACGCGGCGTCTCGGTAGAGACCAGTAAACGGAATTCATACCAAGCTTTGTGCATGATACGGAAGCCAATAGAGCCTTTGCACGGCGGCCATGACAGGGGGCAGTCACATTGTTACCATGTGTCATGCATGAGTAGGTGCTTTGTGGTTCTATTGTTACATCATTTAAATAAGAAATCCTGCCCCCTGTCATGGCTGCTGGTGCAGAAGCTCTATAGAACGAATACAATGTACCAAAAAAATAAATTATTGCCACAGAGTAGGAGAAGAGTTGGTTGTTGTCATAAAAGTGACTTTATTGCAAAATCTTTTACAAGTCCTAAAAGTAGCCAATGCCATAAAACACACATTTCTTGATTCACTTGCCTATTATTCAGTTGCTGCTGATTTAATTCTTATTCATAAATACCTTAGACAGTTTACGCATCCCTATTGGCTGAGAGCACGTCACGTGGGCAGTCTTAAACTAGCGATAATGACCAGTGATAATGCCCGGCCGGCTGGCCTGCGTTTGTGCCCTAGTCAGCGCGTATACGGAACACGCACATGCACAAAGAAACTGCCCGAAAGCAAATTGTGCACTTATATCCGGTCGTGTGCGTGTGCGCGCAACACGTCTGCGTAACGCGAGCGATCGAACAAAAACAACATCGACGCACAGCTAGCAGTTGTACGAACGCGTTGTTGATACTGTGGGTGTAGGAAAGTGAATGCAAAACATGGCAAAACGACGAGCTAATTTTTGTGAGTTTTACCGATTTACACGAAAAGGTATTTATGAATGGGATTAAAAGTAGGTTTTGCCAATCTTAAACAACCCGTTTAAAACCAACTATAGGGTCCTGGGCACTGATAATGTCCTCGCCTGGCGGCTCGGGCATTATCAGTGCCCAGGACCCCTAGCTGGTTTTAAACGTATGTTTAAGATTGGCCAAACCTACTTTAAATCCCTAAATAATTACAAGGTTTATTTTGTGGAAAGATGGTAGGAATGCAGAAGATACAAAATTTGCATTTTTCTTTAACAATTTTTGTGCATAATAATTATAGGAATTTATAGACCATTCCAACTACTAGAAATTTAAGTCGTTACTGAGAAATTATGTGCCTGTGCATGCCGTTACACTCAAAGCACAAGTTCAAAGGTTTTCCCTATCTACCTTCCTAACTCAACTACGACGTACTAGTACCCCAGATGAAAGTGAGTTTTTCCACAGTAAAGGGGGCATTTTGGCATATTTTCCAGAAAATACCTATAATTTGTCTGATCTCAAAATAAAAGAAATAAGTTTCAGTTGTTCTGAAGAGATAACTTAGGCCCAAAAAGGGCTACAAATAGTGTGACAACATGCCTTTCTAAAAACCCTGTGTACAAATTTCCAATATACGCTCGTAACCGAGACGTCCTAAAATGTTACACAATTAAGTGTCCGTCCCGGTTTCGAGCGTATATTGGAAATTTGTACACGGGGTTTTTAGAAAGGCATGTTGTAACCCTTTTTGGGCCTAAGTTATCTCTTCAGAACAACTTAAACTTATTTATTTTATTTTGAGACCAGACAAAGGTATTTCCTCGAAAATATGGTCTGTGTTGCCAAAATGGCCCCTTTACTATATATTAAAGGATGATTGGATCAATTAACACAAGCTTGAACTTATTTATTGGTGTGTTCCTCAGTGACCAGGTGCTTCTAGCAATAATTGTTGGCCAACAATCGCTAAAAATTGACAGCACACACCTATGCATTGTGATTTCACACAATGGTTCCAATAATTTGTAAGTTTAGCATGTTTGATGTCTGGAAATTCAGTGTATATACTTGCTTAACCGAGCCTAAAATATCAAGACTTCACCTAAGTATGTGACTGTGTTTCCTTGTCCACAGGATGATGACCTCTGTGCATTCCGTATGGAAACGAAAATTCAGACCAGAAGGATTCCTAAAGATACATGTAACTAACAGGGGTACTGTCAGTTTATTGGTAAGTTAAATCAATCTTTCTTTTTAGGACATATCCCCTGGCATCCTGTGCATGTATACAAATATATCAGAATGGTGTGAAAAAAATGCAAGTTTCTTCAAAGTAAAAGTTTTTTATTTGTCCTAATTTTGGGTTCCAACATCAGCTTAGTAATCACTGATATTTTGACATGCCATTGGGGGGAAATAAAGATGTCCATAAAAGAAACTCTGAAATAACAAATAATTTTGAATTAAGTAAATTCAGCAAAGATTGTTTTTACAAAGATTGTTTTTAGTAATAATTATTTCTGGTATTAAAACCAAGGATTCCTCAAAGTGCCTGAGGCACTGTAGCTCATAAGCCTGAAGAAACCTTTGAATAGAAGATGATGAAGAAATGCTCAGTTTTGGAGGTGGGAGAAAAACCCCTCTTGGGAGAGGAAAACCCACAAAATCAAGCAGGGACTGAGAACCCAATCCACATACTGACCCGGATGGGATTCAAACCAGGGAAGGCGAGGAAAGTACTGTTACCGTACGCCAACCTGATTTTATGCGGGGTGCAGAAATCAATAAGGATTAACCAATTAATATTGACTCAAGTACCTAATAAGTAGGCATGCATTAGGTATGTAACTGTAAAGACACTTACACCCCGTTTACACTCGATTCGCCTTTGCCGAATTGAACTCTGCAATTTCCAAAAAGGGGAGTTGAAGCCGGGTAGGCACTAAGTGTAAACGCAAAAGGTGAATTGAAAAAGGCGGATCAGACCCGGGTCGGATTCGCCTTTTTCAAGTCACCTTTGGGGTAGGGTTGAACCCCGCAATTGCGGGGTTGAACCCTGCAATCGTCAAGGTCGCTTGTAGTGTAAACGCTACCCGAATACAGATTCGGCAATTTGAGTGTCCTTGGGGCGGTGCCCGCAGTGTAGTAGATTTAATTGACCAATCTGGCACTAGTGCAGCAACACCTTACAGCTCACGCATGCGCTGCAGTTACATTTAGTGGTGACTTTTGCGGTTTCTGAAGCGAGTTGAAACGATTTGGGGTGTAGTGTAAATGCGGCAAATGTTCAGTTTTGTGGTCGCAATAAAAATGCTGGATCTGTATCCACCTTTGCTGATTCGAGTGTAAACACGGTGTTAAAAGGAAGTGATTAATTTGTAAGAGCAGCATGTGCAGTGCTATTAATTAGACATATCAGTCAATGTGGTTCAGGTTTGTTGAGAGTATAAGGACCTATTTATTCCGCAATCTGTGAGATTCTGTGGTGTCATTCACTGGATTAAGTGTCTAATCCTTCACAAAAACCTGAGAGCTTCTACAGTTGTTCTACTAGTCTTAAAAGCTTCCTTAATTCCAGCTCACACCATCATAGTACAACATGTAAGTCACATTGGGTGTGCATGGTTGAGACATCACTTCTAACTATCTTGCTCGGAGTTGCCGGATGCAGTCAAAATATGAACCGTATGCGTCGTGGCTATTTTAGAACAAGGTGGCACGCAATCCATATCTTCTGTCCATTTCAATCTTTGTCTTGCTTAACTTTTTTCCCCATGCCCCCGACGATCTTAAAATAAGAGACCTTCTTCAACCAGTTGAAGTAAGTAGGGTTAATCCAGACCTATCGATCACCACTCTTGTTTCATCAAGATCTGTCCTCTCCTCCCAGTCCCAACCTCCTATCCCTCATCTCCCCCAAACTATCACCCCTCGATGTCCCACATGATAAAAGTGAGCCTGTCTCGGCGGGCTATTTCCCCTCCGTCTGTAAGTTTACTGTGATTCTTCATTTCCTTGTTTGTCCTGTGCGCCCACGTATTAAAGAAGGGGAAGTACCCCGATGTTGATTGGACGGAAGACAAGTTTTCGGCATGTCCTGTTCCTTATGCTGTTCAAGAGATAGTCATCGGTGTGTCCTTGAAGTAAGCATTAATGTAACTTAATACGACACCATTTAATTATTTTATAAAAACATCAAAAATTATTTATCAAGGTCATGAGATTAAATACATGTTGTAAAACATTTTTGGGATTAGGGCAATTGGAAGCCAGCTTTTAGCTCCAGGGGTCATAGCAGTTAGTGAACATTCCTTTTGCACTCTCCAACAACCTGCTTACACTTGATCCCGAGATCTGGATCACAAACTGAGTGTAAACGCTCTCGGTACCAAGTTGGCCCCAGATCATGCCCAAGATTTTGGTCTCGCGTCGCCGGAGGGTCGAACCCCGAGCTTGGGATCAGTTTGTGGTTAGATAAGCAATTGCT